>OZ009951.1:6262500-8662500 GCA_963932025.1 Erebia epiphron | reverse complement strand
GTGCTGTTTCGCTGAGACGACAGCATACGGCGGTGGCTCTTGCATGATGTGGGCTGCTATATCTTTGGAGGGAAAAACAGAACTCGTTTTCGTGCCCGGGGGAGGACGAGGAGGAGGGCTGACAGCTGATCGATACATAACTGACATTCTCCTTGACCACGTTGTTCCTTACGGAGGATTTGTTGGTGAAAACTTCGTGTTGATGCACGGCAAAGCCCGGTGTCATACGTCGCGTGTCACTCAGGAGTTCCTGAACGAAGTTAATATACAGGTGATGAACTGGCCTGCGCTCAGTCCAGACATAAATCCCATCGAGCACTTGTGGGACCAGCTCAAGAGAAGGGTCCGGTCCAGAAATCCAGTCCCTTCGACCATCAATGAATTGAAGGTGGCTTTATTAGAGGAGTGGGACGGAATTCCTCAAGACGATATAAAAAAATTAATAAGATCCATGAAGAACCGACTGCAAGCTGTGATTAGAGCTAGGGGCGGCAATACAAAGTATTGACTCAATAAATAACTCCATGTTTTTTTACATTTTTTGTTTTATGTGACCACAACATATTTTCCTAAATTCCCATTTTCCCTCTCTTCTCATCCAGATAGCAATAATTTAAAATGTACTGAATAAATTACGACAATATTGCTATCAAATTAAAGCCTAGATTTCAAGCTTTTAAATGATATATGTTTCTTATAAAAAAGTCGTAAATTTTTCGAAAAATCCATGTATTTATGCGTGCCTATGTGTTGAGTCGATTAGCTTGCTTGTGAGTGTATATTCAATCTGAAATTAAAAGCCGTTATTACCAATCCACAACCAAAATTAGAATATTTTTTAACAATAATAAAAGGCATATCAAAATAGCATGCTTACTCATCAACAGGTTCTGGACGTTGCGTTCCAAGGCCCCGGCCTCGGCCCCGACCACGGCCCCGACCGGTTTCCGCTTCCACCACCACCACCACCACCACATCACTGAAATTAAAAGCCGTTGTTACTAAAACACAACCAAAATATTTTTAAACAATCATAAATAAAAAGCATATCAAAATAGCATGCTTACTCATCGACAAGTCCGGGACGTTGCATGTCAAGGCCCTGGCCTCGGCCCCGACCACGGCCCCGACCGGCTTCCACATCACCTCCGATCGCCGACGACGCCCGTCCCCCGCGTGTGCGCACACCTCTCCCTGCACGAGGCCCCCGAGAGCGTGCTCGTCGTACTCTAAATACATATTGTACATGTAAAATCGCTAAAAGTACAAACATATATACATTTAAACCAACAAACATACATACATGCATGCATGTATTCATTCATACATACATACATACATACATACATACATACATACATACATACATACACACATACAAACATACATACATACATCAAACACAGTAAAAACAAAAACGTGTAATATTAAACCGACATTATTTTGAAATGCAACAAAATGCAATGCAAAAGTAAACGCACAATGCAATCCAAAAGTAAATGCAAAAAAAAATATTTTAAAAACAAAAAACCAGAACAAAAAAGTCCTATCCATGCCAATTGAGCGTACGTGATATTATTAAACAACATGGCGGACTCGCTGACCTTGAATGCTCAACGCGGCCTGGCAACTAACCGGCAAATGGCGACCCTATGCCGATCGTATTTCATTTCAATATTTTGTAAAACTATATCAAAGATTTACAAATTAAACACTTGTTTTAGGTGTAGTATCATATTTAAATCATTTTAATAAATTAATATAACTATAAATAGAATAAAATGAGAACAAACCATGTCGAAACGTTAGGTAGCGTCATGAGTTAACTCTGTCGGCCGTTGATGAAATTATTAATTTTTGTGCAAAAATGTTATTAAATCTACATGTAGCTAATTAAAAACTGTTGTCTACTTACCCATCCATGGTTTAATTAAAATTGCTTTAACACTTTTACTCTTTTAACACACACAAAACACCAATCACTTAGTGCGCGCCGAACGAGAATGACCAGAAAGTAATTTGAGTTTTCAAAGCCAAAAACATAGATTATTTTTTACTAGAGTGAAGCTTGAAAGCGGTCGTAGACAGAGGTTCGTATTGTGTAGAGTTGCCATACTAGATTAGAGAGGGACCAGTATAGTATTCACACTGTATTAGAACGAAATGCACAACATGAATTCCGCAGGTAACAGTAACCGAAATCCGGTTACACGCCAGATGACTCGAAAACGCCTGTAACCGAAATATGGTTACTTGCCAGCCCAAGGGACAGCATATTAATGGTAAGGACAACCCAGTAGCTGACGCGCTGTCACGCGTCGAAACTATACTTTGCCCAACCGTTATAGATTACCAGGAATTAGCGACAGCGCAAGAAACAGACGATCAGATTACGCAATACTTGCGGAACGACGACTCGTCGAACAAGGTACAGTTAAAAAAATTTACTTAACACTAACAAAGCTGTATACTGCAATATATCTGTCACCGTAAGATCGTAAAAACCGTTTGATTATAATATACCTCGCAAGATTGTGAACTATCGAAAGATTGTGAACTGAACATACTGATTACAATTTAAGAATCCGTATCCCCGCTAACCGAAATTTTAAGAACTTTTGATGAGCTTTGTGCATGATATAGTAGTATTATAACAAAAAGAAAATTAAAACATTAAAGTTTGATCCCTCCTTAGTAGAATGTTGCAAAAAAAATATTAATTTTATTGAAATATAATAGTGAAATTCTCATTCTTGCGGAATACGTTTACCATTTTTACACTTTTAGGCGATACTTTTGACCCATATAAATCCAAGAAAAATTGTAATAAATGACTTATAAAAAATATTAATATGATAAACACACTCTTAAAATTGGACTGTTGCAATTCGTTTTTAAACGTTCTATACAAAATTAATTAATAAAAAAATCAAATCAATGTGCACGATTTATCAAAATTTACGCGTCATAATAACCCCTATTTCTTAAAAGTTTGGCGAATTTACTGATAAAATAAAATTTCCCATGAATGTTTAGTATTTATATAACATAAATTGTACAAAAATACATTTCTGTAAAATACCTATATGACCAAAAAAAATATCAAAAGTCTTATAAATTTCACGTGTAAAATGCTACTGCAGACCGCACGACCGGCATACCGAGCCCAGCGCTCTTCGAGGGTGGACGTGTTGCTGGATGGGCTCTTTTGTATGTGTGCGTGAGCTCTCTCACAAGCCTTTGTAAAAACGTGTTGCTAACAATACATAGCGCGACTGCCTTAGTTTGATGAGCAGAGAATGTTAGGTTCTTGATCCGATTCAATCGATATTGAATGAATGCGTGATACGTATTTAATAATAAGGATAAATTTTTTATAACTATTAAATAATTTTGAACGATACACTATATAATCGCATACTGTTTTTCTCGTATATCGGGATTTAAGTATGCGTAATATTTGTATGGGTTTTGAATTTACTTTCCTGAAATATTATATTTTCTTTGAAATCGTAATTGCAAAACTCAACGTGGCATACGTTGTTGCTGAGATATTTTGGTGAATACAGTTTTCATAGCATTACTTATATTAAATTTTTATTTATCCACTACAAGCTTAGCCCTTGACTGCGATCTCACCTGATGGTAACTGATGATTTCTATTCTACGAGGCATCGTACTGGAGCGCTCAAGGGCTTCAGAAATTATGAATTCCCAAATTGATCGTAAACAATCATTATATCACGGGTCAATAAAAGGTACCTATTATAAAAAAATTATACGACTGCCTGAAAAACGGAGTATATTGTTTTCAGGGTTCATGTATGTATGTATGTATGTATGTATGTATGTAAGTTTGTATATTCCACCATAACTTCTATACGCCTGAACCAATTTTGATAAATGAGGTATCGTTAGAATCCCTAGCTTATTCCGGGTGACATAGGCTAGTAAAATTTTCAAAAAAAGTGATGGGGTGACCATGGTCTCGCATTAAAGACTAGAGTAGATTTTTTTTTCGAAAATAAGTTTAAGTATAATTTCATCATCTAGAAAATGATGAGTAGATTCCAAAAATATATACTAATATAATTCAATATGTAGTGATTCCCAAAAAATATCATTTAATAAAAATGTGAATAAGACTCCATTGTTAATTAATCAATGACTGTGGTATCGTTACGTAGTAGATAGTTACGGGCTACGGCAGATCAGTCGTATTTATTAATAATTTTAATTATATTCACTTGTTCATTGTTTGTATAGATTTTATTTATTCTTTTACCTTTCGACAATAGTACCGTGCAAATCGCACTGTCTTTCGATCAAAATACTAAACAATATTATAAGTCATAAAATATTACCGCAACGATTTGAAATTCTAAAACCAAGAAGCCCATCATGAATACAATTTAATTTGTACTTTATCGTAAGCTGCACAAGGTATATATTGCAATACACATTTTAATACAATATCATTTCTTTTACAAATTTACTTAGAGTAACAAAGCTCAATGGTCATAAAGTTTTTATTTATAGCATATTGTTTCGTTTGAGATACTCTGCTCTGCTCAACTGCTTCCAACAAAACCATACAAGTTTAGTGTTTTTGTTTTTCTGACCTTGGCATCTCTATATGCACTTTGACATTGTAATCAGTGAAAATAATATTTAGGCCCTTGCTTTGTAATTGGATTGGAGTATTCGCTTCTGGATTTGATTTTACTTGTTTTATATATCACAAGGTAAGATCAACATACTTACTTACTAATATTATAAATGCGAAAGCCACTTTGTTTGTTGGTTTGTTGGTTTGTCCTTCAATCACGCCGCAACGGAGCAACGGATTGACGTGATTTTTGGCATGGATATAGTTGAGGACCTGGAGAGTGACAATGGCTACTTTTTATCCCGGAAAATTAAGGAGTTCTCGCGGGAATAACAAAAAACTTAAACCACGCGGACGAAGTCGCGGGCATCAGCTAGTTATTTTATATTCAGTAACCTGAAAGTTGCATAGTCACTAGCCACGGCCGAAGCCTTCCACCAGACCAGACCAGAGCAGAAAATATTATAAATGCGAAAGTGTGTTGTGTCTGTCTGTCTGTCTGTCTGCTACGCTTTCACGGATAACATTTCAGCTATACAACTTAGTAGAGAAAACGAAGCTCTGCTGTTTAGGAACAGCTGGCTGAACAAGAAAATATCAAAATTGGAAGATGCGGCCTTTGGGACTCTGTTTTTTTTCTCTGTTTTTTTTTTGGGTGCCACGCCAGATGCATTGTATAGTAAAGAGATAATAGAAATAAAATGTCCCCAATCTGCCATTGGAAAGGATCCTGAGGAAGCCGTAAAGCAAAATCAAATAAAATAAAATGTGGAAAGCAGTAAATCAATCAATGACACAAAATAAGAGCTATGGTATTACCAAATTAGAGCCAGTTACACATAACTCAAAAAATTATTATACTTATTTACTTCCAGAAATTTTGGATTCCTGAAAAGCTAGATCTATGCCTCTCAGAGACAGTTTTATGATAAAAATATTTATATAAGTATACTATATAAGAATATTTAAAACTCAGCCCTTGACTGCTTTCTCATCTGATGCTAAGTGATCATGCAGCCTAAGACGGTAGCGGGCAAACCCGTTAGGGATGTCATATCCCTAATCGGTTATAACCCATAACCCTATAACCCATAACCCTTATCGGTTTCTAAACGATATCGTACTGGAATGCTTACTCCCTTGGCGGCTCATCTTTGCAGATAGGGTGATATATAGCCACGGCCGTAGCCTTCAACTAGACAATACCAGACAAGATTTGGAAATTGCAAATTCCGGAAATAACCTTGCAGTGGTCAATTTGTGAATTGAAAATAGGGTTAGGATTTATTTATATCTTTTAACTAATCATGATTACAATTGAATTTGTACTTTATCATAAACTGCATAAGGTATGTTTTGCAAAGACATTTTAATACAATATAATTGGTAACATTTACATTACCTGATACCTGAGAGGGTCCGCGTGTTTGTGATATTATTTATGACCAATCCTCTGCACGTGCTAACTAACTACACCTGCGTAATACACAATACCAATCGCTTATCTGTGAGTTGTTTTCAAAATAACAATGGCGTTTTCGAGACAACTGAATTACTCTGATGACCCATGTAGTAAAACTTGATCAATAATCGTGTGCCTTAATTGTTAATAACAGTCAGATAGCCGTATAGGTTTTAAAATTTAAAAAATCATAAATTTTAATGATAAGTAAATAAACGAAAAACTTGTAGGTGTATCTAGTTTTTAGTGTTGCATTATGATACCCGTGTGCAAACTTATTTTATAAAAGTTTATGTATGCCAAATAAACATTTATCAAACGGGAAAATAATATTTAAGTGATAACTAAGATTATACAATTTTATTAACATGGTGAAAATATTACGAACTTGACTACACAATTTGACAAAGTATCAAAGTAGCTTTATCGGCCTATGCCGTCTTTGTGTGAGTGCAGCTAACGGTCTTGCTGTGCGGTATACCTACAGATTCCAAAATTGGCTGAGCGCGCAATTAGGCGGGCGAGAATACGGACCCTTAACGCATTATTTTTCGGTAGATTATAATCCATCGAAGTAAAACCGTCAAATTGTGAAATACCGTGCGACGGAACGCACCTAGCGCGCTGATTCGTTGAACGGCATATGCCATGCGTCGCCATATTTGTTTGATAATTCATTTGTTGTGTAAACAAACAGTGTTTTGGTGATTGTAAATTGATTTCGTGTTGAAAATAACTCACAGCTTTAGAATTCGTTACATAAAATTGTTGTGGAAGTAAAATGACTCTATGATTAACCAAAGAAGTGCAGTTTGAATGATAGATAAGTTAGTATTCGTCACTGAACATAGCCTTAAATTACAGAAATTTTGCGTGTTTTAATATTTTTTATGCGCGTGAACCTATGTGATCTCATTTGATAACATTTACAATGTCGGATATTGAGCCTATCTTTCAACACCGACCAATCAGGGACGGCCTTCGGACAGCTGACAATTTAACGCGCGGCAGATTGTGATTTAACAGTTTCACTTCGATGGATTATAATCTACCGAAAAATAATGCGTTAAATTGTAAGCCGTATGTTCGGTTCACAATCTTTCGACAGTTCACAATCTTGCGAGGTATATTATAATCAAACGATTATTACGATCTTACGGTGACATATCTAATGATATTGTAAGACCGTATGTGCCACCAGCATTTCGAAAAGCCGTTTACGAGTCAGTGCACAATATCAGTCACCCAGGCGTAAGAACCACACGTAAAATGGTATGTAAAAGATTTTTCTGGCCAGGCATGAATAAAGATATAAATACATGGGCAAAAGCATGCATACAATGCCAAAAAAGCAAAGTAAGTCGTCATGTGGTCACGGGAGTAGGTACATTTCAGCCCAGCCAACGTTTCGAACACATACATGTAGATATTGTAGGTCCGCTACCTATAACACGCCATGGTAACAGGTATTGTATTACTATTATAGACCGGTGTACACACTGGCCCGAAGCTATACCTGTTGGAAACATTACCGCAGAGACAGTAGCTAAAGTCATATATGAGAACTGGATATGCAGATTCGGCACCCCAGTTCGGTTAACCAGCGACCAAGGAAGGCAGCTGGAGAGTCAGCTTTTCGCCAACCTTCTAAAGTTGCTAGGAGTTTACAGAATCCGTACTACACCCTATCACCCGGAAAGTAATGGAGCAATAGAAAGATGGCATCGCTCTCTAAAGGCATCCTTAACCGCCAAACTATCGGTCAATGATTCTTGGGACGATGAGTTATCTACAGTTTTATTTGGACTTCGTGCCGCCATTCGGTGTGACACTGGCCTTAGCGCAGCCGAGTTAGTTCTAGGACAGACATTACGCTTACCCGGCGAATTCTACAGCGAGCCGAGTCCAGAGTACGTCGGAGACGATTATACGTATGTAGAAAAACTTCGAGAAATCATAAACAATCTACGTCCCAAGGCACGAAACGCAAGCGATTCGCGTAAGTTATTTGTACACAAAGAATTAAATAAGTGTACACATGTTTTTGTAAGGAATGACGCGGTCAAGAAACCTTTAACGCCTACTTATAACGGCCCCTACAGCGTCTTAAGTAGAAACAATAAAGTTTTCAAGTTGCAATTTCCTAACAGGCAAGTAGATATCTCTATTGACAGACTGAAACCAGCGTTTATATTGGATAATGAAAGCAGTAATGATAATAAGCTTACTTCTTATACCACACGAAGTGGCCGAGAAATTAGACCACCCGTGCGTTTTATGAACTTAAATTAAGTAACTAGGTAACCAGTAAGCAATTTTATAGAAATAAAAATACATTTGGTAATTTTTAAATGGTTATATTAAGATAGATTTACAGTAACTTGTATACAGTCTTCGATGAAACTCCATTGTTGGACATATCCAACAATGTAGTTCTTAGCTAAGTACCTATTATATCATATATATACATGTAAGTTGTTTTAAGCCCCACAAGAGAGGCGCCTTGTTAGTTATCATAAGCTTAAACATAATTATGTAGCATAACATTCTAATAAGTGCAATTCCAGGTACAATGTTCACATTGTTATTCTAATAAGTACGACTGCGAGCGGATGATCAAGTTTCGAGCAAACACTATGCTGACACATTGTTTACACGTAACTCGAGCACTCCAAGGCGCATGAAAGCTATTGTTAAAATTTAAGTAATGATGTACCGATTGTAATGAAACTTTTTTTGTACGAATTTGCCTTTAAAAAATATTTTTCATTTTTTTTTTTTTAAAAAGGGGGGAATATTGTGGGAGCTGACGCAGCACGTCCAGTGGCTAAGCGGGAACGCCCGGCGTACGTCAGTCTCAATCCGACCGTAGACCGCGTAATACGTTGCAAATATAGACTATGTGATGTAATTATTATCGTGTGTCATTTCCACCCTGCTCAAGGCCTATCGAATACGCATACATATCCTGCCCTAAGGCACGGTCGATAGGGACCCAACAGTCCCCATGTCGTCGTCGTCGTCGTCGTCGTCGTCGTCGTCGTCGTCGTCGTCGTCGTCGTCCCGTTGCCCCGTGCATGGGAGGCAATTTTGAAGGACTGTACAAGAACCTCAGTATTTAATGCTGCATTAAGGCTACCAAAATATAAAAATAAGAATATATACATATAAATTAACTGTGAAAAGAGCATGTAGGTATGCATTAGAACTCTCAGGTTCTAGGTACTTTACGTAAATGACTTTTTGTTCTTAAATTGGGCTACAGACCTGCAGTTATAACTGTTCAGTTTTAATTGAACAGTCTGACTGTATAGTTAACACGTTCGCTGCGATATAAGGCTTAAATGCCCGATGCATGTACTCCCGCTCTGTGCGGAGAGGAAAAGCGGTGAACTTCCTCTGGTGCGGGGCGTGTATAATGAGTATTTCTATATGTACAAAAGAGACAACTATAGGTTTGAATTTAGGACGTCAAGGGCTACTCAATAAAGCATAACAACTGTCCTAAGGTTTTTCGGCCTGATAACGCACTGACTAATATTTTTTTCGTTTCCTTGCGGGTAATAGGCCGAAATGCCCATCATAGATCACTAGGTCGCTCCACCCCTTCCCGCACTGTTGTAGGTGATACAATTGTTCACTTCCAATTAGTGTCGTGACGTTGTTAGCGGGAATCGACGTAAATACGATAGAGCATTATTCGAGTGTTTGTTTACGTTTTTTTATAGTTATTGGTAATTATTATGTCTCAGCCAAATAAACGGTGTAGAAGAATGCTGGAATTATCGTTCCACCGTGATAGGAACAGTGAAAGTGAAAATTCTGATATGGACAAATCGAAATGGAGAAAAGTGTTTTTAAAAAATAATTTAAAAAATAATGACTCGCAGCAAAATTGCTCAGAAATAAATATCGCCAACCCTGGACCAAGTGAGGAGGCGGAAACTGACCCACAGCTACAGCGGAACCACGTGAGTAGAGGAACAGCGAGCACAATCACGATTACCGCTCCTAAAAAACGCAAGTCTAATGTTCCAGAGCCTGATACCGGCCGATTTTCTCCATTTAATTTCAAGCCGTCATTGCAATCTGATTTAGAAAATACTCCTAGAGCCCGGAAAGTACAACTGTTGAACGAAGATGACAAAGACTCAATTTACATTAGCCCTAGTACTGGTAATATCCTTCAAGTTTTAAAGAATGCTGAACCGTTACCTGTTACCCCGATTCAAAACATGAATGAGTTACCAATAAACACCCCACAACCTCTATCCGTTTTCCGTTCGGCGGCAGTCTATAATACCAAAAACACGTCGACGTTGACAAGCAGGTGTAGTTCCGTAAGTGATATATCGTGTGCAAAATCTCTACAGTGCCCGTTAAACAATGATGCAATTGATGAATTATTAGCTGGACCAGCTTTTGAAGACCAACAAAACCAATCGTTTTTGGAAACCAGCTCTAATAATATGAATGCAGCCTCTTCAGCCCACTCCATAAATCTTGAAAGGACCGCTCGTGTTATAGGGAAACTGGGTGACATAGAACCTACCAATGAAGACCACTCGGACACGGATGAAGATTTTAACCCCGATCTTATTAGTCTTCAATCAGATACCAGTAGCACTTCAGCCGGCAGCGATTACTCGGTTTTGAGTGAAGATGATTCCGAAAATATCGAAGAAATGCAACCCAACGTAATTCCTTCAGTAGCAAATGCTAATGACGAAGATGAGTGGCAAGATATTGATGATACGATTCCTAATTTCGAAGAATTCTCTGAAAATTGTAAAATAAACATTCCAGATGATGCGGTCACACCTGAAGATTATTACAATTTATTTGTCACAAATGATATTATTGCCAAGATGGTCGTAGAAACAAATAATTATGCCCAAAAAATCTTAGCCGGTAGCCAACTTAAGCCCAAATCACGAGTTCGAGCTTGGATTCCTACAAATCTAGATGAAATGAAAAAATTTTTGGGCGTGATTATGGTGATGGGTTTAGTAAAACTACCACACATAAATGATTACTGGTCGAGAAAGAGTATTTACCGAAATCAGTATGTAGTGTCAGCTATAAAGAGAGACCGATTTCTGCTAATTTTGAAATTTTGGCACTTTAGTCAAGAGGATCCGGATGACAAAAATAAACTTTCTAAAATTAAAGATGTGTTTTCTATGCTGCTTCAGAGATTTCAAACGGTCTTAACACCCGGAAAGTATTTAGTAATCGACGAAACTATGATCCCATGGCGGGGACGGTTAAAATTTCGACAGTATTTAAAAGCCAAGTCCCATAAATACGGAGTGAAGCTGTACAAATTATGTACGCCGGACGGGTATACTTTCAATGTGAATGTTTATACTGGCAAGGGTGATAATGGTAGAGAATTAAATCACGGAAAAGAGACTGTTATGAGATTAATAAGGGGCCTTGAAAATGAAGGAAGAACCGTAGTGACTGATAATTTCTATAATTCAATAGATCTTGCAGAGGAGCTTATATGCAAAAAAACATTCCTTTGTGGTACTTTGCGCCCAAATCGGAAAGGTCTCCCAAAACGTATAATAGCCTCAAAACTGAAAAAAGGCGAAATAACTGGTGTAATGAATGAGAATGGGGTTCGAATTATAAAATGGGTGGATAAGAGACCAGTAAATATGATTTCTACATGTCGGGATCATGATTTGGCGATAAAGGACACTGGCAAGATAAGACGTATTACCGGAGAAGCAATTAAAAAACCACAGTGCGTCATAACCTACAATGACAATAAAAAGGGTATAGACTTCAGTGACCAGATGTCGTCCTACTATACAACCCTAAAGAGAGGAATCAAGTGGTTTCGGAAAGTCATGCTTGAATTGCTATTTGGGACAGCATTGGTCAATAGCTGGGTGGTGTATAATATTCGGCAGCCAAATCCAATATCAAAGAAAGATTTCGTCGAAGCAATCATAGCAGCATATACGAAAACGCCAATAACGGAATCTAACCCAGGTAAGTTTATTATTTAAATAAATACACGTAAAGTCAACCGAGGCAAATGCAACTGTGAGGGTAACATAACTAATTAAAATTGCTCTTTATTTAATTTATTTTAACCTCCTGACCCCGAGAGGTATGATAGACCGCCAATTTACATGAAATTTTGAATATTTTTTTATGCATTTATATGATAATATTTTAAATCTATTTGTATTTGGATAACAAGGGTAGTAGAATAAAGGCTATTTTTTTAATTAATCTATTTATAAACAGAACTAGCTTCTGCCCGCGACTCCGTCCGCGTATATTTATAAATAACTACTCTATGTTCTTCCCCGGAACTCAAACTATCTCCATACCAAATTTCATCAAAATCGGTCCATTGGTTTAGACGTGAAGAGGTATCAGACAGACAGACAGATACTTTCGCATTTATAATATTAGTATGGATGTAGATCCCGCAATGTAAATCTAGTTTCCGCAACACAAGCCTTATAGTTAATTGGTTGGTAAGGCCCAGTTTCCGCCAAAGAGGTGCGGAGCGGAGCTGTGTTAGAATAACCAATCAGAATTCGTCATTTCGACATCTCCTCTCACCTCAGTTTCGGAGATGTCAAAATGACGAAATCTAATTGGTTACTCAGACACAGCTCCGCTCCGTTCCGCTTTGGTGGAAACCGGGCCTAAGGCGAGAATTATTTGTACAAAATCATTCCATAATTTATTTTATTTACTTTCAGATTGTCAAAATGATGTTCCCTTGAAGAAAAAACACACCTTCGAAAAAAAAGGCGAGAAGAGGAGAATTTGTGCTGGATGCTACCAAAAGCTGCGTGGTACACTCAGCAGCCGAGAAGCAAATAAAAAAGTAAAGAAAATAAAATCTTTCTGCTTAGAATGTAAGAAAGGATACTGCCTGCCATGTTTCTATAAAACTCACATGTAAAATTAATGAATTTTTCACATATAATGTAAAAAATAATGTTTTAAGTATAAAAGCTGTCTGTCTTGTTTTTAAGTATAAAACAATTTCTTTGTTTCTTTAATAAATGACGTAAAAATAATATGTCGATAACTTACTTCCCATCACTAATACTTCCTGAAATAAACCTATAATTCAGTGCGGCATCGGGTTTCAAGGCCTTACATGTATTCTTGTATATATCTCTCAAGTAAATAGTAGAAACCCGGGGCGAAGCAAGCACTATAACCAACAACTCATCGACCATCGATATTGATTGGTAGGTATCCAAATTTTTACATTTTCGCATAGTTATAGTCATTTATATCTGTCGATACCTTACTAGGTCAATGAGCCCCATATCGCCGCAGCGTAAACTTTGAGTACCAGGCCAATCGGCCAGTTAGCGCACTATATAAAAAATCGCCAGTTTTGGTCTCGCAGCGAACGTGTTAAAACTGCCATCCCTATTGTCTACACACGTTGAGTTCTTTCAGTTGCAATCTCTTTTCGCTTGAAGTAACACAACATGGCTTCATCGGATGACGCTGCAGCAATTATTGGACTATTGTGCATTTTGAAAAAAAGAAGACAAAGGCCGAAAAAAAAAGGGATGTAAACATTGGTTATTACAGAGAAAACAATTCACGCATAATAATTTACTTAAAGAGCTTAGAATTACTCCAAAAGACTATAATAATTATTTAAGAATGGATGAAAAAACGTACTTGTATCTGCTTGATTTAGTCACACCTAAAATAATGAAACAAAATACAGTTATGAGAAGTGCTATTTCTCCACATGAAAGATTAACAGCAACTCTTAGATTTTTAGCAACAGGAAGAACCTACGAAGACCTTAAATTTTCAACAATAATATCACCCCAGTCACTTTCCAGTATCATACCAGAAACGTGTGAAGCAATATATAGTGTTTTACACAAGGATTACTTAAAGGTACGTGAGAAATAAAAGAAATTGTAGTATTAATTAAAAATATGGTTTATATTAAGTTTTAGACACAGATCAGACTGAATGTTAATGTTTTAAGCATTATAACTAAGAGGAAGCGTCGTAGTAAGATACGTAGTCAGTAGCAGAATATGTGCTTTTTTGATAAACTTGCGACTGAATCGTAGCACTTTGTTGATTTGGTACAATATTGTGAATAAACTGACTGTATGCACATTCCGACATTTCGAGATTGTCAGGTATAGATAATAGAACAACTGGTGAAGGTTGGGTCTGTGACTGATTGCGCATAAGACTTTGTTCATAAATTGGCGACTGACTTTGCTGATTTGAGTATGGTTAAGTATTGTGAATAGAGCGACTAGATGTAGGTGAGTATGACTGATTTGAAATACTTTGTTGGAAGGGTGAATTCGAAAACGGGGCCATTACTGTATGTGATGTTGTTAAACTACCCAATTCAGCTGCTGCAAGCGTCTCATTGTTAATTTTTTCTGCTAGAATACGTTGCGTTTTATTCAAATGTCTAAGTTTAAACGCAACAGCTTTACCAAAAATGTCGAAACGATCGTCGGGTAGCTTCAATGGTGGAGAAGGTGGGGCCGGACGTTTGAAATGATCTCTAACAGATATCAAAACGTCCTTTGTAAGAGTCGCTTCAGAGTTTCTTTTTCTAGATGACGAGTGACTTGATGAAGAAGTAGCCTTAATTGTAGCGTCTGATGTATCTGTAGTGCCGGGAGTATACTGAGCACTTGAGTCTTGAATACCTTGTGTTTCCTGCACTGTTGATTCTTCCACCGCTGATGATGCTGACTCCAGTGAATTATCCTGTAATATTTTGTTTTGTTTAAGTTTCCTCTGATAGCAATAATGATATAGAATAATGAAGCAGTAGTTCACGTGGATGAACTACTGCTTCGTTATTATCACAGCACAAGCTTTGCAGTAGTTCGTTGTTATTGCTAACAGTAAATTTGCCGTAGGGAGAGCCTTAATTAAAAGTTCATTATTTTCGTGCAATATAAAGTTTTTTGCCGTGAATTGCACGACAAAAACTTTCAATACGAGATCGATACCTAATCGTATCGATAACGGTATGTTATCGAAATGTTGTGCTGGTCGGTCATCTTTACTTTTCTTTAGGTACGGCGCTTTTATATTTTACTAGCTGATGCCCGCGACTTCGTACGCGTGGATTGAGGTTTTTTGGTCCCCGCGGGAACTCTTTCATTTTCTCTTTCATAGCCTATGTGCTATTCCAGACTATAATCTATCTCTGTGCCAGTCATCAGTCATCAGTCATCATATCAGTCATCCATCCAAACTTTCGCATTTATAATATTAGTATTTGTAAGATTAGTTACTTTAATTGATTCGTTGTGGTGTTTATGTCTTACTAAATTATTTTTCATCATTTTAAAAACCTTCGTTTAGCAGAAGCGATTGTCATATTTTGTCGTTGTGAAATGTGAGTTGCGACTTGTTATCATCGGAGGTTGTAACATTGTTGTCTCGATTAATTCTTTGGTTGCTCGACGATTAAAAAAAATCTATACTGGTCTGATGAATACAAACAATATCATTCTTGTGAAGAAGCTGTCTAATTTGCTTCTTACGAGTTTTTAAAAGATTCGTGGTTTAGTAAAATGGTGGAAAGTTGATGATACTGTTGTCACATTGGATGCAACTGTGATACTTATTTGTAGTTTTGAAGCAACTAATAGAGAGTAGTATGTTTCACATATAGATAGACGTCCACTGCTGGAAAAGGATTTCGTGAAAGTTTTTCCACACGCCACGGCCTTGCACGATCATGCGGTTCCCTGCGACTTATTTGATGTCTACCTAGTAGTAGGCTGGCCTGCACAGCGCTTGAAGTAATAGCTTATTATGGATACATAATGAGCCATTCTTATAATACTTCTATGATTGTCATATTTTTTAACCTACACAATAATGTTGAAGCATCTGCAATAGGGCATTACTACCCAAAAGTGAGTTTATTCTATGATTTAAAAGGTTTAAATATTCAAACGCAAATTATTATGGATTTATTATTCGGAATAAGGTTAAGGTTAAAATGTCCAAAAAACGTCTATTGTTTAAAGCTTGAGCATCCGCTTTCCGCTTTAAGCACTACTCCATTTTGACGTTCCATTTTATCCATGCCTAATAATAATCTTGTATCCCTACGTGAATACCATTTAAGTACCTTACAGTCTTATTCATAAAAATCCCTTATTATAGGTTTACAAATGTTCATTAGCTAAAATGCTCATTATGTTAAGAATAATTAGGCGTATTAAACGTTTCATAACTGTCTTTATTCATAAAGGTTCAATAAACCTCTCACAACTAAATTCTCGCTATAGGTTGGTTTCGCTTTATTAAGTTGTCGTTCTGACGAATTCATAGACATAATAATTTAATATAAAAAATTCTTTTTAAACAACCGACTTCAAACTCCCGCGCTAACTTTACAACAACAAGCACACGCTATACAAAGTACTTATTTTATTGTTGATATTTTAAAAACCGCTCGACCGATTTCGATAAAATTTATATGGGACCGCATGGGAAGTATGCCCTTTCAAATAAAAAAGAATCATCCAAATCGGTCCACCCAGTCAAAAGTTCTGAGGTAACAAACAAAAATACAGTCGAATTGAGAACCTCCTCCTTTTTTTGAAGTCGGTTGAAAATGGCAAAAATACTAGCCTCTACGCTTAGTGAATAAAACAGTAACGCATTTTATCCGTCAAAAGTCTCACTGAGTTGACTACGAATCTGTCATCTGGGTTTGATTGCGAAGTTTTGATTGTTTATTTACATATTTAATGGAAAATATGGAAACAGGAACAACTTTAAAAGTGACTAAAAATATAAGTCGCAGAGTGCCGAGCTATTGCACGAGCTACTCTGGCACAAATGCGGCTTACAGTTGGTTGAGACAGCCCATGTAAATCTCCCCCATCTTCTTGAACCTAGACAAAAAAGTAGATACATGTTAGAAGAAATCACATATGTAAAGGAATATTTACATGAATAGAAACTTCGAAATTAAGTAGGGACTTACAGACCATCTAAAAAGAGTAGAAATTAATTGAGGGCGCTAGTGTCGCTTTTATGTTTACACTTGGCAACTCCATATACTGCGACCGCAACCGGATTCATACTTGGTATATTTTAATTATAAGTGCCTGTAAATTATGCCTATATAAAATAATAACTATGAATCTTGAATCTACTTATTATTACTTTCCGTAATAAATAGCTAGTCTACATCTAAAAGACAAAAGTTTATTTTGAAGAAAATAAATTATCATTAATTTTAGTATAGAAATGGAGGTGTGTGAGTCTAATTAAAACATTACAAATTATCTGCATTTGTGGAATATGGAACTAACCTGAGAAGTATAAGTTGTACCTATACCACGAACCTATATCAAAATAGTACAAGTTGTATGTAGGTGTGTGTTTCATTATTCTAACATTGTTGTATGATACAACCTTGAAAACATTGATACTACATTCTACAAACGTTAAAAATATTGCAGTTTAAATATTTGTTACTCCTTCACGCTACAACTACTGAACCGATTTGACTAAAATTGGTTGTCCCAAAGTCAAACGTATTATGAATATTATTAAATCAATGACCGTCAAGGACAAACCCCTTTTTCCTCGGTTACAGCAAGTACCATAACATGTTATAAAACATAGGAAAAAAAATTAAGTTAGCTTAAAATTAAAATAAAATCTATTTTGATAATAAATGACAAAAACAATTTAAAAAGATTTAATCAGAAAACCTATTATCTAAATATTGTACATCTAGCATACTTGTAGATGCACCTTCTTCATTTCTATATACTTCTGAATATGTCTGAATATTCATAAATGCTTCGGAGTCAGCATTTGATTTATCTGTTTCTGAATCATATAATACCTTTCAATATCTTCATACATTGTCCTGCCCCGCTCATAATATTCCAGTTCTATTTTTTTGACATGATTACAGCAATTTTTCCAATCATTTTCTGTTATTTCCTGAAAAGCTTCCTCGGTCAACATCTTTATATCACTAGCACCCACATTTCTGGAAGCTATTTTTTGCCCAAATCTGCTCAATGGGGTTTAGGTCGCAGTGGTAAGGTGGGAGCCTCACCACTGTGTGTCCGTATTCTCCCAATATTTCGTCGATTTCATAAATTGGCTCTTGTTCATGCTGTTTTGCTAAAATCAAAAGCGAAGGCTTTCTTAAGGATGGGTCAAAAGAAATGTTATTTACCTGCAACCACATTTTAATTTCATCTATTCTACTTGCAGATGTGGGTTCAAACTTTTAATATTAATACGAATAAAAGTACCTAGGCGCGAGATGTTTAATGATAATGATGAGAAAAATTTTCTGCTTAAACTATCAAATCAATGCGATCGCGCTACAAATTCCGTGAAAAAGTCATAACAACGAAATAACCTCAAAATACTAGAGCTGTAGCGAACCGTATGTATTCGGTACTGAGTAACGGGTGCGCCATCTAGTACCGAGTAACGAAACGTTACTCACGAATTCATTTCGTTACTCGCATGCATTTCGTTACTCGCATTTTTTTTCGTATGGGTTTCAGCCACTGTTTAGTGTATCAGTTCACGCAAGTACCGTTGATACGTGTATTGAAACGTTTGCTGACCGTATGTTTTACGCATGCGCGCGCTTATTCGGCGAATTTAAAAACGTACGTTACAAAGTTTGTTTAGGTATAATTTGAAAATGCAACGTTAAAGTTTTTAACTGTGAGTAAACAAAGTTTGCAGAAACAAGGTAAGAAAGTATTTTTTACAAATTAGAAATATGTGTTTATTGTATGTTTTTGTTTTTTATTATCGCGTATTTTCACTTTTTTTTAAATCTTTAATAAGATTTATTTGTTTCTTGGTTTAACAAAAGCTGTTAATTATCAAATATTGTTAACTGGTACTCGATTATTATTTACACTTTTTTTTTTATTTTACAGTTAAATTTACCTTCTACAATGGATAAGAAAAGAAGTAAACTATGGGGTTTTTTTACGCAGATTAAAGACGATAAGGCAAAATGTGATCTTTGTAATTCGTTGTATTCAGTGAAAGGCGGCTCTACTACAAATTTGAAAAAGCATCTCATGAAAAAGCACAGATCAACCTATGAAATCATCATTCCATGCTCCGTGTCAGATGCAGCAGTTCTTGCAGTTGATCAACCATCAACTTCATCAAGTACAGAATCTACTAATCCTGTAATTAAAACAAATGAAACCAAGCTGGACCAGACTAAGTTAAGTGCCTTTATTAAACGTCCAGTAGGTGTAGTAAGAGAAAAAAAAATTAATGATTTAATTTTTAAAATGATAGTTTTAGACCTTCAGCCTTTTTCTGTAGTTGAAGACGCGGGTTTTAAAAATCTTATTAATTACTTAGAACCAGGTTACAAAATGCCTTCAAGGTACATATTAAGCAACACTTTATTGGATGCTCAATACTCAGAAGTCCAAAAAAAAGTAAAAGAAGAATTGGAGAGTGCAAAATATGTATCGATCACCACCGATGGCTGGACTTCAAGAGCAACAACTTCTTACCAAGCTGTAACAGCCCATTATTTATTAAATTGGGAGTTGAAGTCTGCTTTATTAGGATGTTTTGAATGTCATGAGCGACACACGGCCGAATATATTAAAAATGAGCTGTATAGATTGCTCTCCCATTGGAGCATACAAAATAAAATATTTGTCTGCGTTACAGATAATGCAGCGAATATGAAGGCGGCTATACGATTAATAAATTATGAACATTTGCCGTGTATCGCTCACACTCTTAATTTAGTCGTGCGTGCAGGACTCCAAGACTGTGGACTCGGGGAGCTGATAAAAAAAATAAAAGCCATTGTGGAACATTTCCACAAGAGTGCAATAGCTACTAAAAAACTAATTGCAATACAGGAGCAGCTGAGGCCTAATCAAAAAGCATTGAAGCTAAAAATGGACGTAGTGACCAGATGGAACAGTACCCTGGACATGATTGAGAGGATTTGTTTACTTCAAGAACCTTTAGAAGCGTCTCTTGGAATCCTACACAATCCGGTAGAAAATCTTTCGGAAGGCGAATGGCAGACACTGCCAGAAATAATAAAAATTCTAAAGCCATTCAAGCAGCTAACTGAAGAAATGTCTTCAGAAATAAAAGTGACTGTTTCAATGATCCTGGCTTCGACAGAAAGTATGATTAGTATTTTTCACAATTTAGATACAAATATTATTACAGATACAGGAAAGAAACTGGCAAATAAAATATTAACGGAATTTAAAAGTAGATTTAAGAATTGTTACAGGCACCCAGTGTTATCTAAGGCAGCACTGTTAGACCCGCGTTTTAAGAAGCTGGCATTTAGGTTTGATGCATCAAGTTATGAGTCTGCCAAAGATGCATTGAAAACTGAGCTGCAAAACGAGTTTAACTTTCACAAGCAGCCAATAAGACATAACGAGAACGAATCGTTAGCTTTATCTACTGGCGAGACCGATGCTGATAATGACTCAATATGGAAAGATTTTGACGTTTTGGCAACGGCAGCGTCTGCTTCGAACTCCATAGTTAGCAGTAGCATAATTACCATGAGGCAATATCTAGAAGAACGCATTATTCCTCGAAATGAGTGTCCTTTGAAATGGTGGCAGGCGCGGGCAATTTTATACCCCGAACTCTCATACTTGGCTGAGAAATATTTATCAGTGATGGCTACCTCGGTACCATCTGAAAGGACTTTTTCCAAATCGGGCCAAATATTAAGTGAGAGACGCAGCTCTATTCAACCAAAGCGAATGGAAAAGATTTTATTTTTAAATATGAACCAGAGATTCCTGCCATAAAATGTTTTTATTCAATATGTTTTTTTTAACTGAAATGGCGTGACGAGTGTCGCAGATGTTAAATTTTAACGCTTGCTCATAAAAATTGCGGTTCAGTTTCATTCTAAGAAAAAATATTTTCTTTGTTGTTTTAGTTTTGTTCAAAATATGTTTTTATTTTATTATTATGTTTAATTTAATTCTAAAAAGAAAAGATTTTTGTTGATTTAATTTTGCTTAAAACATGTTTTATTTAATTTTTTATGTTTAATTTAATTCTAAGCAAAACCAGTGGCGTGCAGGTCATAGCACTGCTTACCTTAGTAAATTATACCCCTTTCAAAATATTGAAAATAAAATCGATTCTAAGCCAACTCCTTCAAATAACTACAATATACTCGTATTTTAGTTCCCGCACTTTATACGTATAGTCTATGCCCGCACTCTACAAATTGTCAAATTCCCGAATGACGCGCACAATATCTACTAAGGAAGTGACGCGCATATGACGCAGAGCTTATTGGCTTGTGATTGGTCAATCGCCAGGTTTCACCCTTGACCAATCACAAGCCAGAATTTTCAAAACAGCGCGCGCGTGAGAAAGTTAAAACCATAGAGTTTAAATATAAACTCTATGGTTAAAACAAACGATGGTTTTATTTTCTATAATCCAAATAAGTACCTTGATTTCTCATAATTATAAACTTATTTTAATTAAATTAATTTATACACATTTTTTCCGTAAATTTAAGTACGGTTTTAGATCTTAAAAAATTATTAAAAGTGATTTTTGACTCAAATATAGACCATAGGGCTTCCGGCTTAGTAACTATTTTACACCATATTTGTATTCTCATTTCTCGTATTACTTGTCAGTTGTCTATGCACGTATTGTTTACTTTCGTATTAGTTCACAGTGTTTTGATTTAATTTGTGAATTATAATGTTTTTGCGGGCATAAGTAAGTGAAGTAAATAAAAAACTGTGTAAAGGTTTATTCATAGAACGTACTTAATTATTATTTGGAAAATGGAAGAGTATTCGGAAATCTGTGTAGGCGCTGTGTGTAAAAGGTACTTAGACAAAACATTATTTCCTTTCCCTACACATTCATATGAGGTATCAGAAGTAACGAGTAACGTAACGATACGATAGTAACGAGTACTAATTGTTATAGTAACGAATACATACGGGTACGCTTTATTTCGTTACTTTTACACCTCTACAAAATACTAAGAAATTTGCAAAAACTGGAAAATAATGAATTTGTCAAGCAACTATCACTGTAATTATCTCATGTTTTATTTGTTATAAGCAAAATACACTCAACATACCTGTCATTTCAGCAACTCTCTTGTAAACATCGGATAAGTCGGATAAAATTTTGCCAGCTTGTGCCTCGGCAAGACATCGCATATACACATTGTAAATAACTTTTCGCGTGCCGCTGCGTATTGTACGGTTCATGGTAGTGATGGTGCTTGTTTCCTTTTTGTAAAAACAACAAACTTAATAAAAATACTGATGTTTTCTTTTAGAGCAACCGAACTAGAGACTATAGAAACCGAACTATGTAAACAAATGTAGTGTTGCCACATTAAGCTTAACTTTAATTCCATTTTTATTAATTTCTACTCTTTTTAGACGGACTGTACTTCACGACGTCCCCAGCATCTTATGGAAGTTAAAACTTGCAACTCTGGTGATGTGCCACAGCCTGTCAAATCGAGTTGCAAATCTTGCCTGACGAGAATAATGATAAATCTTGCGGTATCTTTATTGAAGCCGTATCGCCGTTTGAACTCGAGATCCGGCAAAGAAATCGAGTCATATCTGTTCTGGTACAGCTTCTGACGACGTGTCGGGTTTTCAATATATTCAATGGCGGCTATAGTTTGCAGAGCTTGTTTTGTGATAGGTATTATCTTAGTATGATAGATACACAGCAAATAATAAAATATGAACTTTTACAATGTTTTCCAATAATGCAATGTCATAGAAACGCAATAAAATAACCTCACTAACATCTCACTTCAAAACTCATAATCAAATTATCAGCTGTGTGAAGACAAGACGGCCATCTTGTTCTTTATTATAGGTTCACCATATTTTAAGTTATAGAGCCGCTTATAGAGCGTTATAGCACTATTGAACGTTTATGAATAATGTTTTTTGAGATTTTTTTTATAACAAGCTAATAAAGCTTCTATATCTTTTTATGAATAAGACCGTTAGTCTTTATATTACGAGTGATTTATTTTTGATCAATTAAATAGTGATGAAAAGGAAATGTAAGTTTCGTTTATAATTATTTTTATTTGTTGACAAGCCTCAATGAAACGTGTAATTGATCTAACAAAGCATTATGAAATAACCACTGCGTTTAAAGGAACGCCCTTTGACATTGCATCTGTCTGCCATCTGTGGTCGAATAGTGGAACTGGCTAACCAAAACGTCTAGCGCCATCTTGTGTCGGAAAGCAGCAGTACAATGTATACTGATTTATTCAAGAATTAGATAATTCTTGTAAATATAGTTTTATTATTCCAGTATTATTCCTCATCCCTGCCCAAATAATGCAAAGACTAATTATTTTCCCGAACAACGTGTTCGAATAGTTGAAAATAATTGTTTAGACTTGCTAAGCACGTCTAGCGCCATCTAGTGTGGGAAAGCAGTTTTTTGGTGAATCGTTTTTTATTTATTTTCCTCTCACCGAAGACCAAGCTCCGGGTCTACGGAGCCTATGTCCGCTCGCGGCTGACGTACGCGGCTCCCGCCTGGTATGCACTATGTTCTGCATACAAGAAGAGCCGCCTATAGGTCCGGCAGAACAAATGCCTGCGATTAATTGTGGGAGCTCCGAGGTACGTGAGGAACGACGTAATCCATCGCGACCTCAAGACGCCCACCGTGGAGGAGTACGTCCGTACGCTCGCGCGGCGCATGTTTGCGTGCGCGGACAACGGACCGTACGAACACCTCCACGGGATCGCACCGCCGACCACCCGACCTCCGACCGGGTGTCCACTACCTCGTGAGCTCCTACGATCGCCTTCGCCTACGCGGCACGCAGATGATCGTAGCGACGACGACGACGCGACACACACCGGACTTGACACCGACTCCGCGCGCGACGGCGGCCATATCGCCCGCAGCGCGGAGTCCACCGGCTCTGACACCATCTCGGCGCGCGATAGCGACCCCACTGCCCGCAGCGCCGAGATACCTGGACATGTCACGGGTCCTGCACGCAGCGGTGACGACGTCACCCCCAGGGCGGACCCAACACCAGAGATGACACCAGGCCCAGGGGCCCGTAGCCTTCAAGGCAGGCCCTAGCCTACACACGGCTCAAAGACATTCACCGGGGTACAATGTTACCCCGCGCCCCGCCCGGGTAATGAGGCCAGGCCTCGAAGCCCGTACCCCCGATTGGACCTCACGGGCCAACCGGAGAAGACCCCTGCTGGTATTTATTTTCTCAGTTTTCAGAGCCTTCAGACTCCTGAAACTTTTTTATCTGAAAACTATAAAATATAACTATTATTACAATACTAGAGAAGTCATTTGTCTCAGTTTTATCTTTGCCGCTTGCACTCAGTGTTCTGCCATGAATATTGTGCCGGGGTGGAATTTAATAATGTTTAAAATAAAAAAGAGATGAAATTAAAATTCAAAATGGAAAACTGTGAAAAGCGTTTATTGCGGAACTCTAAAATGGGCACAGAGATACCGCGACTATGCTCAACGAGTAGGCACACAAATTTGTAGGGTCGTGGTGTAACGTGATGTCTGCTTTGACCTCGGTGGTAGTTAGGTACTCTCCTGGGTGATTGGCCGCGATGGTGATGGTCGGCCCGGAGGTGAGGAGCGCAGCAGATGGTCAACGTTGGGATCCCGAACGGTGCTGGTATGACGTGGCTGGATGGTAAAGGTGCACGTCGTTGAAGTGCGAACCTTGCTCCTGGAATTGATAACCAAACTAGTTATCGTCTGGTATATCAAATTCCATTCTGGATCCGGCCCTGGCCTGTGTAGACCACAGGAGGTACTTTGGCGTGCTAGAACTGTCAGTGTGGTGGATCCAGAACGGAGTTTACAATTAGTATGAATTATGATTTGGCTGAAGGCCCAAAAATATGAAAAGAAAAGATAAAATTAACTAATGAACAAACTGAGGGTGTTTTGAAAAATTAAAAATATGATGCAATCTAATGGAAAGTTACGAACGAATTTTGATGAAACTATTTACGAAATACCAAAACAAAGATTGCAATAGACAATTGAAATTATGAATTTACTAATTACTAAATTAAATTAACAAAAAAAAGAATTAAAAATACTATAAGCAATGTTGGAAGAAAATTACTACGATTTACGTGTTTTAGGTACCATTCAAAACTTACCCTAATGCGGGAGAAATGTTGCACTAAATTTACATAATATTAACTTAAGATTTTTAAAGAACGCATTTTAAATGGCGTCGCGTCCCAACTAGTGCGCTGAGACCCGACAAAAAGCATCACGCCCGACGCTAGGAGCGCGCCGGGCCTGAATGAGGTTAGAACAATTCGCCAACTTCAAGCCGCGGGTTCCGTCTATTGCTAATATCAGACGCTAGCAAAGTCGCGTTCGGGAATTGGTTGTAAATATACTTACTTAAGTATCTTAATATTATATAAATAATAAATATAATTTTAATAAAAACATGGCTTTAAATGATAAATAATTACATTATAAATAAATAATACTTAAATATGTAACGCTTCGTTACAATATTAACTGGTACCCTGCACCATTGGTACCCCGTCATGATAGACTTACCACTTTGTAAATTTCACAATAAATTAATATAATCAATAGTTTATAATATATGTATATTATACTGGTAATTACATGTTATTCATGAAGTAGGCAGAGGAGTGCCATACATTTTGAGTAGTATTACCTAGTTCTTAAAGAGGATTATTTAATGCTACTTTTATTATAGGTAGGTAATATTTATACATACTCCATCATGGAGTCTCCATGTATAGATTGTATGATAAAAATAACAGTCACATGGAATTAAGATTTGCTGGTATGAAAATAAAACAAAAAAGTAACTTAATAAAAATACTGTATCATGACAAGTGCAGCTCGGACAGATGTCTCCATATTATTATTTAACACAAGTAAAGAATTGTCATTAGAGTTCATATTAAATAATTGAAACTCATTTAGAGGTTCTACCTCATCCAAATCTATACAAATCTCGCTACTCGCTACTACATATTACTTGAAGAACACTTGACGTTTTATTCAAAGTTATGCCTCTTTCCAAGCATGGGCAGCGTCGTTTCCACACTCCAAAACATCTCTCAATAGCATTTCGTGTAGAGATATGACAATTATTATAGGCTTCTTCGGCATATGCCTGTCTTTGCAAAAAAAGGGGTAAGTAAAAAGTTTTTATTATAATAGCTAGACATGGGGCGGGTACCCGGTTTGGATCCGGTACCCGGCGGATCCGGCACTTTTTTTAGGATCCGGCCGGGTACCGGGTAATGGTGCCGGGTATCCGGGTAATTTGATAGACCAAAAATAATGAAACATATTACACTTTTTAAATTATTTATTATGCTGAACACAAACGGTAATCATTATAATTATGTTTTGCTTACTAATTTATCAGGAAGAACTAAAAAAACTAAATATATATTTTATTTTAATATTGGTAATTTAAGATGGGTAAGTTGTGATGTAAAAACGCCAATTTTTCTGCGCGGTTAGCATTTAGGCGACTGCGTTTCTTGTCATAAATTAGCCCTGCTTCTGAGAACAGGCGTTCGCTGTATACAGAACTAGATGGTGTGCATAGATATTTCGCCGATACTTTTCCTAATATAGGATAATGTCCTCTGTTAGACGCCCACCATGTGTAAGGATCGGTGTCTCTTGCAACCCTAACCGTGCACTGAAGCTGCAGAATTTTTAGGTTGAGCATTGCTAGTTGACTCGTCGTTATCAGCAGCTTCATCTAAACAAGACCAGTATAAATCATGAGCCTCAGAAGCAGAAGTCGCATGGTTGTTTAGAAGTCTAGATCTTTTGTTTTGAGAGGGCTCTGCGTTATTGTCTTGTTGATCATCATCTTCATCTAAATATATTCTTAGTGATTCTCTTAAAACCGCCTGACGAGCTTGTTCGACTTGAAATGCATTATAAAAGATAGACTTATAACGCGGGTCTAAAAAAGTTGAAAGAAAATAAGCTGCGTCACCATACAACTTTTCGAAATCGAAACGCGTGGTCATGTTGAGATTATCTTTAAGGGAACGTCTGAAATCATCAACTAGATATACTTTCTCTAAAAGTTCTTGTTTCTGTAGGTATCTCATCAACATAGAAACGTGTGGTATAACATCAGATATGGGGGATAGCGTAGCGCTGGTTATTTTGGTAACCTCTTCAAAAGGCTTTAATAATAAGATTAACTGTTGTACTATTTCCCATTGACTGCTTGTTAAGTTATCAAAAGTCAAATTATGGGATTCTGTGAAGTAGACAGAAATAGTTGGCGCTGTTCATTGAGACGTTCCAATAAATAATAAGTGGAATTCCACCGAGTAGAAACATCTTGATGCAGTTGGTTTTTTGGCAGGTTAAGCTGTTCTTGGATCTCATGAAGTTTCTTGTATCCACTGTGATTAAAATGCGTCACGATGCGTCGAGCTGCAGAAATTGTTGCCGTGATTGAAGGATTAGCAACAATAGCGTCATTTATAACTAATTGCAAAGTGTGAATAAAACAACGGATAGATGGGAAATTAGCTTCGCTCACACCTTTTGATACGTTCGCAGCATTATCGTGTACAACAGCACGGACTTTCGCAGCAGGTATGTTCCAATCAGAGATACACTCGCATAAACAATTCTTAATGTTTTCTGCCGTGTGAGATTCGGGGAAAACTTTCATATTTAGTACTGCATGATTATGTTTGAAATCTTCCGATAACCAATGCGCAGTGCAGCTCAAGAAACATGTTTTGTTTACTTGACATGTCCACATATCAGTAGTAAATGAAATATAATCTGCCGGTGCTATGATAGTTTTTATTTTACGTACAACTTTTTGGTAAATGTCTGGAATAATGTTTTCACTGAAGTAATTTCGGCCTGGTATCTTATATTGCGGCAAAATATTGTTCAACAGTCTCCGAAATCCCTCATGACTTTCTACCATTGCAAATGGTTCATTATCAACGGCTATCATTTCCCCAATTAAATAGTGGTACCTTTTTGCTCTTGAATCATTAATATCCCAGACCTTTTTCTTTTCTATTATATCCTCCAAGGATGGTTGGTTAAACGAACGACTTACTGATGTTTGACATGCCGGAGAGCCAGATTCCGTACTAGAAGAAGCAGTGCTTGCTGGATGGATGCTGGTTGTGCCTGGTCCAAAAATCTTGTCGTATTCTGCCTTATGCTTAAACTGCAAATGTTTTTTCATAGACGATGTTCCACCTTTTCTTCCTTCGCCGCCACGAGATATTTTTGTTTCACACAAATTACACTTTGTTTTGTTTTGGTCAGCGTCCACAAAATATGTCCAAACACCTGATTTTCTCGCACTATGAGACGAGTCAGACATGTCTTTTTGTATTTTATTATTATGGTATTCAGTAGAATTCACAACAAATTGAAAATTGCAAAAGAAAGTAATTAATTTTTGTATTTCGTCACGCTCAATCAACGCTGGAATGAACACAAACAATCACCCGCACCCCGCGGGAACGTGCTGTAGCCAGCCGGTACGCGGCGATTCGAGCTATCAAAGACGCCAGCGCCACTTCTAGTTCACTTCAGAGTTCAGTTGCGCCTGAGCGGGCAAGGGAGACACGCGTCACGACGCGTTACCGCTGCCGGGTACCCACGCGGGTACCCATTAATATGTGTCGGGTACCCGTTCAGCGAGTACCCGGTAAAACCACTACCCGCCCCATGTCTAATAATAGCCACTATCTACCAATAAATGATAATCGTTATATCTGGCCATTTCAAAAACTGCACACAAGTGCGAATTATTAAAAATGGTGCAGTCATGAATAGATCCAGGCCAGGCAATGATGTCTCTAATTTTTTGTGATGCATCACATACCACTTGTACATTTATAGAAAAATATCCTTTCCCGTACCGATACATCTCTGAGAGTGCACCTCCTCTACTCATTATTTTCACATGAGTACAGTCTAAAGCTCCTGCAACACGTAGGAATCCATAAATTTCTTAAAGCCTTGTGCAATTTGTCGTAGCTCTTCCCTGCCTGGCATTGTAATATAAACAGAGTTTAATTTTGCAAGTTCACGAGTAACTTTTTGGACGATCCGACAAACGGTTGATTTGTGAATGTTCACTAAATCACCAAGCACTGAAGATCCTGTGGCAAAGAACCTCAAACAAATCAAGAGCTGCGTAAGGCCATCAATAGCTTTATTTCTTTGGGTCACTGGTTCTAAATTCAATATGTTCAGAATTTCGAAGAACGCCGTTCTCCAAATTCTGTACCTTACACGAAACTCTTCTCCATCATGTTTTAGAAATAAATTTTCTCTGTCAGGGATTTGGCGACGGGGAACTTCTTCTGTGTCAAACAATGGTGAAAGACTTGTTAAAGACATTTCTACCACCCACTGATAATTTACCAAAACACCTACGAAAACACTTTAAATACAGATTTAATGGATGCTTCTTGACCAATTAAAATTTTATGAACCTTACTGTCAAGGTAATCGCCCGTTATGTGCTAAACGACGCTAATGATCTTACGTGCAACACAAAAGCAGTGTAAATGTAAATGCATAGTTTGACGTTTCATTAGTCCCACATATTTTCGTCCTAGTTTTTAAGTTATAGACGATTTCGAAGAAAATCGTGACAGGGGACTATTGTAAACGCACAGGGGAATGTTTTTATGAATAAAAACAAGTATTTCAGTATGAAGGTAATCAAATTTCGTTTCTAGTTCTTAAGTATTATTTAAATAATTATTTTTGAAATAAATCAAGAATATTAAAAGAAAGGAGACGAAGGACGGAACGGCCGAGATACGTGATTTAACAGACACAGTGGTGGCACTAACAAAATGGCAATTGCCCACCTATCTATACACCCGCACGAACTTCACACTGATTGCGTTCCGTTTCACGATGTTAACGTTTCGTGTCAACGGCAACGCGGTTTTCAAAGGACATGACCAGCGGAACTATGCGAGCTTGCCTAGATATCAAAAAGCAATGCGCGAAAATGATTTCTTTATTGTTGTAATTGTTATATTTTATATGTAGTTTTCAAATTAAAAAGTTACAGGAGTCTGAAGGCTCTGAAAACTGGGAAAATAAAAAAAAAGTTTCACCAATAATAATTGCTTTCCCACACTAGATGGCGCTAGACGTTGTGGTTAGCGAGTCTAAATAATTATTTTTCACTATTAGACTACATTGTTCAGGAAAAATTACTCTTTGCATTATTTGGGCAGGGATGAGGATAATTCTGGAATAAAAAAACTATATTTGCAAGAACTAGTTAATTCTTTTAATCAGCAGCAGGGCTCTCCTCCGGTTGGCCCGTGAGGGCCAAGCGGGGGTACGGGCTTCGAGGTCTGGCCTCATTACCCGGGCGGGGCGCGGGGTAACGTTGTACCCCGGTGATTTTCTTGTAGCCAGTTTCGTCGGCTAGGGCCTGCCTTGAAGGCTACGAGCCCCTAGGTTTGATGTCGTTTCAGTGTTTGGGTCCGCACTGCGGGTGACGTCGTCACCTCCGCGTGCAGGACCCGTGTCATGTCCAGGTGTCTCGGCGCTGCGAGCTATGGGGTCGCTCTCGCGCACCGAGACGGTGTCAGAGCCGGTGGGCTCCGCGCTGCGGGCGATAGGGTACCCGTCGCGAGCGGAGTCAGTGTCTAATCCGGTGAATGTCGCGTCGTCGTCGTCGCTACGATCGCCTGCGTCCCGCGCAGGTGATGGTGATCGTAGCAGCTCACGAGGTAGTGGACGCCCGGTCGGAGGTCGGGTGGTCGGTGGTGCGATCCCGTGGAGGTGCTCGTACGGTCCGTTGTCCGCGCGCGCAAACATGCGCCGCGCGAGTGTTCGGACGTACTCCTCCACGGTGGGCGTCTTGAGGTCGCGGTGGATCACGTCATTCCTCACGTACCTCGGAGCTCCCACGATTAAGCGCAGGCACTTGTTCTGCCGGACTTGGAGGCGGCTCTTCTGGTATGCAGAATAAAGCGCATACCAGGCGGGAGCCGCGTACGTCAGCCGCGAGCGGACATAGGCTCCGTAGATCCGGAGCTTGGTCTTCGGCGAGAGGCTTGAGGTGAGGACCTGGTGCAACATCGACGCGGCAGCCGTGGCGTGGTACACTACATGATTAATCATGGGAACCATGGCCAGGCCGGCGTCAATGTGACACCCCAAGTAGCGCACCGAAGTCTGCCACTCTATGTCCTGGCCTCGCAATTGGAGCTGACGCATGTGCTTCCGGGCGCCGAACAGGATGGCGGCCGTCTTCCCCACGTTGACGGCCATTCTCCACTTGTCCAGCCACTCCGGAAGTAAGTCCAGCAGACGTTGCATGCGATTCGTAGCGACGATTTGATGGTACGACGACGCGAAGTACGCGCTGTCGTCGGCGTAGAGTGACAACAGCACGTCTTCCTCCCCCTCGCGCAGATGGTCGGCGAGGGTAGGGATGTCATCCGTGTACACCGCGTACAGACACGGGGACAAGCAGCTACCCTGAGGCACTCCGGCCCGTATCGGGCGCGGTTGGGACTCCGCGCCCTCTACGGTTGCTCTGAAGGACCTGCCCTCCAGGAACGAAGCTACCAGCCGCACGATCGCGGTTGGTAGGGTGGTCGAGAGGAGTTTCGCCAGGAGTCCATCGTGCCATACACGGTCGAAGGCCTTCTCGATATCGAGGAAGACCCCGACGATGAAGTGGCCACGATTCCTCTCACTGGCGATGTTATGAAGTCCTCTCGCCAGCTGGAGCGTCGTTGAGTGGTTACTGCGAAAGCCAAACTGCTCGGCACGCGGACTAAGGTGCGGAGCGAGCCTTGGCAGCAACAGACGCTCAAACAGCTTGGCGATGTGCGGCAAGAGGGTGATGGGGCGGTAGCTTCCTGGCAGGCGGCGGTCCTTTCCCGGTTTGGGGATAGTGATAACTTTCCCCAACTTCCAGGAATCCGGGAAATGAGCGGTGCGGAGTACGCCGTTGAAGAGTCTCGCTACTGCAAGGAGAACTCTTCTCGGTGCGGCGATCGGGATCCCGTCGTAGCCTGGCGCCTTCCTCTTAGGAAGTCGGAAGACGGCCTTCCTCAGCTCGGACGGGGAGATGAAGTCGTCTCCCCGGAGCGGAGAGGTCGGGCTCGACAGGAAGTCCTCTATCTGCTGTGCGATCGCCGCGTGGTGTCTGGACACGGTGTCGTCGGTGGCCGGTGGGTTGGGGGTGAATTGACCTTCCATATACTCCGCCATGATCTCGGCTCGGTCAATGGCGGAGTATCTTCGTCTACCCTGGCTGTCTAGTAGGGGGTAGACGGGTGAGTCTGATCCGGTGAGAGTCTTGCACAGGTGGTACAGCGTTGTGTCTGACTCGGCCGCCGCGTCGATGGTCCTTTCCCAGTCATCATCATCGCGGGCGCCGAGTGCCTGTGACACTTCCTGTGCAAGACGGTTGAGGTCACGCTTAACTCTCAGACAGCGCGTGCGCACCCATAGCTTACGCAGAGCGCGCTTCTTCTCAAGCATGTCCCGGAGCGAGCTTGGTAGCAGGTCCCGTCGTCCAGTGTAAGGTATGATGGTAGTGGCCTCGCTCTTGGCCTGTTGTATGGCCGCCGTGATAGAACTGGCGGCTCGGTCAACCTCGGCTGGGGTCGAGATGGGTCTTGCGAGCTCTAGTTCCGACAGCGCGGCTGCGTACTTCTCCCAGTTCGTTTTCGTCCTGGGAGGACGTGGTATGGTGAAGTCGCGCTGGAGGTTTGGCGTGACCAGTATAGGTAAGTGTTCAGTGTCGAGATTGTACAAAGGCTCGACACTGATAGGGTGGTCAAGTCGGTGGTGCAACACGATGTCTAGGACGTCTGGAGCGGCGCGGTGGTGTGATGGTATATTGGTCGGTGCGCCCGGGCCCAATATACTGTAGTTGTGGCGTTCGCTGTCCTCGAGTAACATCCTTCCAGCCGTGGTGTTGACGCGCGAGCCCCAGGCCTGGTGCTTCGCGTTCAGATCGCCCACGACTAGTGTAGGGGCTGGCGACTCGAGGAGTGTGTGGACATCTGTGTTGCAAAATGTCTCGTTCGGTGGTTTATAGGCGGCATACAGATTGAGCTCCTTGTTCCCGGCGCGAACACGCACTCCCTGCGTACGCAGAGATCTGTAGGGTGCGTGTTCTAACTCTTCATGTACTAGGTCTCTCCGCACCAGGGCCGCCGTTCCTCTGTAGGCGACGCTCCGGGTAGAGACCTCGTCGCGTCGGTACACGAAGTAGTTCGGTATTCGGAGCTCTATGTAGTCTGCGAGCTTAGTTTCGCCCAGGAGGATAACGTGGACGTCCTGCGACTGGGCTAGTGTAGTAAGCTCGCGAATATGTCCCCTGATGCCGCCTGGGTTCCAATATATAACTCTCAGTAGGAATGGAGCCGCGTGAGCACCGCCATCCCTGCTGTTAATGCTGGGATAGCGCCCTGCCCCTGCAGGTACACTGTCAGCCCGGTCATAAGCGCCTCTACTACAACCCGAACTATGCTATGATGTCCGGGTTGGTCTGCGCTTCCCCCTGGGTCGGTACAGCGGTAGTGGGGGCGTTCGGTGGAACTTGGGCGGGCTGACGGGTCGCTGTAGTCCGACGTAGGTGTGGGGCCTCGGCCTGCGTCGAGCTCGGAGCAGTACGTTGGGTTCGCATTTGCTCCGTGTTTCTCGTAGGCGCCTGGGTCTGGGTGGCAGTCGGCGGGTTGGTTTGTTGCCGGGCGGCGGATGCCTGGTTGGGTGTCCGATCGCTCTCAGCTGGTGGTTGGTGTGCGGCGGTTGGTTCTGCTCTTTTAATAAATCACTTTACATTGTACTGCTGCTTTCCGACACTAGATGGCGGTAGACGTTTTGTTTAGAGAGTTCAGCTATTCGACCACAGATGGCAGACAGATGCAATGTCAAAGGGCGTTCCTTTAAGCGCAGTGGTGATTTCAAAATACTTTTTTGATCAATTACACGTTTATTGAGGCTTGTCAACAAATAAAAATAATTATAAACAAAACATACATTTCCTTTTCATTACTATTTAATTGATCAAAATAGTGACTAAGGTACTTAAAATTTAAATGTTATTCATGTAGGGTTACAAGATTATTATTAGGCATGGATAAAATGGAACATCAGAATGGAGTAGTGCTTAAAGCGGAAAGCGGATGCTCAAGATTTAAACAATAGACGTATTGTGTTTTTTAGACATTTTAACCTTGACAAAATTCGGAATAATAAATCCATAATAATTTCAGTTTAAATTTTTAAACCTTACTGTAAAAACGGAATTGCTGCACACTATCCCGAGCTGGAGGGCAGTTTTGATTTCGAAGGTCAAGTTTTTCTTTTGTTGGTTTTTGTATTCAACATGGCACGATGGGGAGACGAGAGAACTATACACTTCATTCATTTGTACAGACAATTCGAATGTCTCTGGAAGCCGACTAGCTCGCTTTACAAAAACAAAATAGCACGTGCCAATGCCTACAGCAAAATACAAGAAGAATTAAATCTGACTGAAAAAGAAATTAAAAATAAAATCAAAAGCCTGCGAAGTACTTATCATCAAGAAAGGAATAAAGTGGAAAATTCAAAGCGATCCGGAGCTGGATCCAGTGACATTTACAAACCCAGTTTAATTTGGTTTAAGGAAATGGATTTTATAACTGAAAGTTTCGAATATAGAAACCCAATCCAAACAGCTGTTGTAAGTACCTACTCTTTCTTATAAACATGCTTTTATTAGTTCCAACTACAAGTTCCAACTACAATGTAATAATAGGATGACAGCGAGCTGATCTGATGATGGAGTCAGGACCTGTTCCATGGAACTTTTTAATCGACCGAGCGAAGCGAAGGTCTCTGAGTCTACTTGAGTGAATTGGCACTTGTCCGTCCGTCCGTCCGTCTGTCAGAGCCTTATAACTTCTGATTTGATTCCGATGGCCTCCAGCCAAATATGGCTTAAAAAGTTATAAAAATCTTTATTTCAGGGGGGCTCTCATAGAAGCGAATGCGAAGCAAAATATTTTTTGTATCGTTACATAAGGTTGCGGTATATCATTTTAAAGATAATTAGGAGGAGAGCCCAAAAATGAAACAACAAACACACCGTCACATTTATATTTATGGATGTAAATAAAAAAAGTTCACACAAAAGTTTTATAAAATAAAATTACATAAACAATTACATTTATTCATTTAAAATATTAATTAAACGGTCTTGCCAAGGCACTGCTTCTGTTGTAATGAAGAGATCTGCATATTTATTTCTAATAAGTATCGCTTCTCGAGACGATCGATTATTTCGTGTTCCTGATAAATTCCGTAAACATGTTTGTAAGTGATCACGCCAGGAGCCGTTAATAATAGTACCGAGTTGAATATCTTCATAATCCACACACCTTTGTGTGATATAAGTATTAGTGGTTTTTCGCAACCAATTGTGCAAAGAACATGCCGCTAATACTATGACATCAACTTTTTCTGGTTTTAGAGCTATAAATGATTCAAAAATCCGAAATCTTGATACAAGGATACCAAATGCATTTTCGACAATTCGCCTAGCCCTTGACAACCGATAATTAAAAACTTTTTCTCTTCGGGTGGCTCTGGTAGAAAACGGTTTCATGAGATATTTTTTTAATGGAAAAGCTGCATCTCCAACTGTAACAGAATGTTCAGGAATATCTAAAAAAATATTTTCTAGTGCTTGTTTCAAGCCTGATCTTTCAAACACTCCTCTATCTGAAGCTCTGCCGTTGCATCCTATATCAATATAGGAAAAACAGTAATCGTCATCCACCAATGCTAGTAGCACTATGCTGTGGTTTCCTTTATAATTAAAATAATTTGATGTATCGTCAGGAGCAATAATATTTATGTGTTTGCCATCGATAGCTCCAATACAGCCTGGAAAGTTCCATTTGGTTCGAAAGCCATTTTCTATCTCCTTCCATTCCTGCCTCGTAGGAATCTGAAAACAAAATGTCTGTTATACATATAAACATAAAAAACGAATACTACCTGCAACACTTAATTTAAAAAAAAATTACAGGTACAACAGTCCTCTCAATCGAGCACTGAAACAGAAACACCACCATCAGACTCTCAAAGAGAGCAATCCTTCTCTCAAACAGTCCAGCAATCAGACCAGCAATCGTCTTCTCAAACAGTCAACCCACCAAACAACGAAACATTGACTGTCGCAGTCGACCAATCACACTCATCCGCTGAAGCAAGCACTACAAACGAGCAAGCACCATCACCCTCTCTCCAGGACCAAAGATCCTCCTCTCGCGCTGCAGCAGTCAACCGACCACATAAAACTAGTCAGACGAAGAGAAAACGTGTAGAGCAAAACGAAACCTTAACTGCACTTGAAAGCCTGGAAAATATTGCTACTGCAATCAATAATCCTGGATCAAATGAAAAACAAAAGGATGAGTTTTATTATTTCGGACAAAGTGTTGCTGCTCAGTTAAGATCATTGCCATTAAATAACGCTCTGGATATGCAATCCAAAATTCAAGTTTTGCTAAGTACAGAAAGATCTCGATTGTCCACTTCATATTCTCAGCCATCCACTCCATATTCTAACACATCTATATATTCTGAAGAAATAGCAGCATCTGCCGATGATCGATTCATACTCACAATACCCACGCAGTCAAACACTAACAATACAACTTTTGGTCAAGAATCAGGACAGAATATTTTTTCTCAAGCTTGGAATAATGCCTAATGTCTATGCTGAAATAAATAAAAAACATGAAAGATATTCAAAATTGTTTTACTCACTTTAATAAAATCCTTTAGTGTAGTAGCTATTTCACTACAAACAACTGGAACGAACTGTGAAATCGTCGATTTTCCTACTCTGTACAATGCTTCTAGAGATACAAATGAATCACCTGTAGCTAAAAATCTTAGTGTTATTTCCAATTTGGTTATTGTCGGGATGGCATTTCGCATGTGAGTATCATTCTTTGTTATTTTGTCCCCAATTTTTCCTAACAATTCATCAAATTTCTCTGGGAGCATTCTCAAATGGTTTCTGTAACCATCACGATCTTCTTGACGCATTTCTTTAAGCAGACAACTATTTGCTCCAAAATCTTCCCTTCTACTAATCCAATCTCTTACCCAAACCCGTCTTCGTTTTTTCTTTTTATCTCTCATTAATTTACCTACACATTCAATTGCTAGTAACAACACAATTTTGTTTAATTCACTTCGATTGTTATCCATGTTTGGCGCGCAAGAATAGGTAGGTACGAAATACTCTCACGAACTGTCCTGTGTATACGCGATGGTAATACTGGCATGCAAGGGCACAGTATGCATGCCAGTATTACTTGCAAATGTATCCGCAGTGTGCCAGTTACTCGTACATGCCAGTAACTTTCATGCCAGCTACTTTCCCGATTTACTGGCATGTGTATCCCCAGCCTTAGTATATGTGCCGCGGCGGAGGGGAGGGGTGTCTACCCCCCTCCAAGTCAAACTCGTCGATTCCTAATAGTTTTCGAGATATGAATTTTTTAAAATTTCAAAATTTTGAGGTTAGTTTTAACGAAATTCGCGGTTAACTTCGCTAGTTAAGGCGGTGAGTAGGTATTAGTAATGGGGGAGGGGGAAGGAAGGGGGAGGGGGAGGGGGTTGGAGGGGTAGAGGGATAACGGTAGGGTTGTTAGCTCTGTTAGGGTGGCATGCCTAGTAGTGGCTAGGGGGAGCCAGGGTATCCTCCCCCTCCTCCCGGCACATAGTTCGGTATATTAACCCCATAGGAACCTAAGCGCCCGGCCTGCGGCCGGGCATTACCTGGATCTTCACGTTCAACCCTAACCTAACCTAGCCTTTTGACAAATATTCTTTTTACTTAAGTTCGGTGTATGAACCCTATAGGAACCGAAAGAACACTACCCGGATCTTCACGTTCAACCCTAACCTAACCTAAGTGAAGTCTTTCTGGACATTTAAAAAAATAACCACAAAGAAGGCTGTGGCGGGAGCTGTGCTCCACTCGCTCCTGCCCCAGCCTTTGTGCTTATTTTTTCTTGTAACCTGACCTGAGGATTTCTTAATGCTATGCAGGAAGAGAGTTTTATAAATAAAACTACTTAAATTGAATAAAACTATTTATTAAATAAAACAATATATTATAATTTATGTTGGGTATACATATTTTACTGCCGTGATTAATTCCTCGAAGGGGTCTTTGTGGTTCAATCTTATTTTTCTTCTCCAATTATAGACAATTAGCCAATCGGCAAAATCTGTTTTAGATTGGTCGTGGTGGAATGCTCTTTTGAGGACACGCCACTGGCTTTCAATCCTTTGTGTGTGTGTCCCATCTGGTGCCACAAATTTATTTGTTGTGTCACTATGGTTTACTTTTTTGTGAGTATATCCATGTTCAGGAAGGCAGTCGTATGCGCTCCAAAAATCTGTATGAATTATGGAGCCTTCCTGAACATGCTTCTGTATGAGTGGCACCAATACTTCTGCCGATCTCTCGTTATCGGGACACACTTCAAGTCTGAGGTCCTCACTCCTATCCTCGATCATTCCAATCACCCAGTGGCCTTCTATGTGCCTTCCACGATTATATTTTCTTTTGCCAAATTTTGACTCGTCTGTTTGAACCACTTTATTATGACCCCCTATCTTTGTTTTGTAATCTTGGTTTTCTAATTCATATATTATAATACATTCACGGCAGTAATTATACCAATCCGAAATTGTTGGCATAGATCTTCGTCCTCTGAACAGGTCTCCCGTTGTACATGCTGTAACGTGCTTTTTTAACATCGTTACATTAATTCATTCTTCTTCTTCTTATTTTCGTGTATGGCTTTTAATAGTTCCAAACTACCACAAATGTTTTGTTTATTTTGTATGATTTGACACTGACAATGTCTTGTCATTGTCAAGTTTGACGTTTAGGTTGTCAGTTCTTTGTCTCTTTGCTTTTTGATTGACTGTTTACCTCAGACAATATAGGATTGTTAGTTCTTGCGAGTTAAGAAACCGTAGATTTTGAACCCAAAGCCGGAAAAAGATTGAATTTGTTTTTTTTTTAATTTGTTTTGCGTTGGTTGTATGCCTCAGATTAAAAACCTAAAGATTTCGCCATATTCCAAACTTTCTATGCAAAAACGAGATAGCTTTATGGCGTATTGTCTGTAAAAGAAAGGTAAGTGAATACTTTTTTTTGTCCCTGTCAGCGTGTTCAATTTTCACAAACTTATGTACAGCTTATGTACATTGGAGGTTATTTATCTGAGATTGGAGGTTAGATAAGCAGTCGAAGTTTTTGATAAATAAACATATGTAGGTGGAATCGTAAGTGAAATTTTGTGTTGGTTGTTGTTTTTTATGCTTTGCGCAATGGTGAGTTGCAGTATATTAGGCTGCAAAAGCCGCAGTGAAAGGAAAATCGAAGGAGTCACATTTCACAAGTAAGTGGTCAAAATCTTGATTTAGTGAGATATTAATCTTTGAATCTTTATATTAAAGTAACTATAATCAGGTTTAACTAATGTTTACTAAAGTAAATAAAAGAAATAGGGCCTATTTTTCCAATTTTCATAGTAAAACTGATAAGAAAAGTTTGTTTTTAAAATGAGTATACATGAAGTGTTGCCAGGACCCAAATTCAAATCCTTCCATTCGGGCAAGCGCGCACGGCCGATTTTTTCTTTCTCAACGTACAAAAGTAAACGAGACACAATTAATGAATAAATATTATGGTCATTATTAAATTTTTTAGCATTATTACTATTTGTCATTATATTTCATTAACCATCAACTAAACTGACAGATATCATATTTCTGCAACTGAAATAAATAAGAGATACAATTTTAATAAAACTCACACTTTTAATGGGGATAATATGAAGCTATTATATGAACCGAAGACTTCGGGCGATGCTCGTCTGAAATCGTCATGTTTCATCCCTAGGCACACAACATACTATTTAATACTTACTAGCGACGCTGTCATCGGGTCAGAATAGTTTGTTAGGCTATAACTGAATATGACAATAACATAGATTGTTCACTTATAGTTATCCATTGGATGAGCAATTGAGGAGAAAATGGATAGAAGCCACCGGCAGAATAAATTGGCAGCCAACAAAGTATACGAAAGTTTGCTCATTACATTTTACTAAAGATGTAATGGTACTGAAACCTAAAAGTGTCCATTTGAAACCATTTACTGTGCCAACACAGCATATCCATGTATGTATATACAATCTACAAATTAATTTTACAAGACATACACACTCAAATACAGTGTAATATTTTTAAATTAATTAGGATCAAGAAGATTTATTCTGCAAACGAGCAATTATGGTTTTTTCCCATAGGGAAAGATGAATCTTTATGTACTAATTATTATTTCTGCAATTACAGTGTATAAATAATGTCACAACAGCTATGCTGCAAGGAGAGCCAAATGATCCTACTAACGTCGCGATGATTACTCTTTCACATAACACTGATAGAATTTTACAAGATATACACAACATACATCCTGCAAGAATAAGTGTAGTAAGTATATTTAAGCAAATCACTATATCATTGCGTTATAGATAACATTAACTTAATTCATTTAATATTTTTTCAGGATTTCCAGCACACCAACAAAATAACAAATTTGATACCAGACGAGCGTTCCAGTAATATCGCAGTGAGTGATCATGTAAGTTCATTAAAAATTGATTGTGTACTTTTCATTTATTGGACCAATGCCTTTCAAAATCGATATCTGGAGTTTTCACAGATCACAAATTAATACCTATTACATAAATCTACCCATTCTTTTAGGAAAGTGCAACGGATTTGACATCAACCCCTAGAAAAGAGAAAATTTTAAAGCGGGCGCTGAGCAAGGAAAAAGAGAAGTCAGCGAAGAGACTAAAAAAGTTACACGCCGTAGCGCTAAGCGTAGAGCCACAAAAAAAATTGCTTCATTACAAAACGTTATTACGGACCTCAAAGCGAAAATGAACATGAACTTCGAAGAATTAGATTTACTATCTAATATTGAGACTGAAAATGTGGATTTTTTGAGACGGTATCTAGACAAAGAAAACTGTCCAAAAAAATATTCACCATCCCTCAGAAAATTTGCATTATGTCTCCATTTTCTAAGCCCTAAAGCCTATACTTTGGTTAGGAAACAATTTAGAACGTGCCTTCCTCATCCAAAGACTTTATATAGATGGTACAAATGTATCGATTGCGAACCAGGCTTTACTAGCGAATCGTTTGATGCTATTAAAATTATTGCGCAAAAATCTAAAAATAAAGTTCTGTGTAGCCTTAGTCTTGATGAGATGTCAATTCGCCAACATCTTCAATGGGACGGTAAACAAACCATAGGGTATGTAAACATCGGAGAGAACTTGGAGTCTGATAACCAACCACTTGCTAAAGACGCATCAGTGTTCATGGTGACAGCTCTAAATGACAACTGGAAAATACCTGTAGGTTATTTTTTAACCGCAGGAGTTAATGGAGAACAGAGGAGTGCATTGTTGAAAAATTGTGTAAATTTAATAGTAGAATGTGGTGTAGAAGTTGCATCTGTAACATTTGACGGATGTCCTGCAAATTTTGCCATGGCAAAAATTCTAGGTGCATGTTTAGACGATCCTAATAATATAAACCCTGAAATTTGTGTCGAAGGGCAAAAATTGGTAATCATGCCAGATGCATGCCACATGCTTAAACTCGTAAGAAATACGTTAGCTGATAAAAAAGAAATTTATAATAATAAAAATGAAAAAATATCTTGGTCATATATTGAAAAGTTACACGAGTTACAACAAAGTGAAGGACTACATTTGGCAAATAAACTTCGGAGTGCACACGTACAGTTTAAAAAACAGATAATGAAGGTGCGTCTTGCTGCTCAAACTTTTAGTAAATCTGTTGCAGAAGCCCTTTTATTTTGTAAAAATGATTTGGAAATAGACGATTTTCTTGATTCAGGAGCAACAATTCAATTCATATATAATTTTAATGATATATTTGACATATTTAATAGCCGTCGATTAAGCACATATGGATTTAAAAAAACCGGTTTCGAAAGAAAATTTTATATCAATTAATAATAAATTAAAAGAATTCGAAGAACTAGTCAAAACTTTGAAATTTGCTCAAGGGGAGTTAGTTATTAAATCAGGACGAAAAACTGGGTTTATAGGTTTTTTAACTTGTGTTGAGTCACTTAGAACTATTTATCATAGATACATAAATATTGAAAATGCCCCGCTTAAATATTTATGTACTTACAAAATGAGTCAAGACCATTTGGAAATTTTTTTTAGCGCCATAAGATCAAAAGGAGGATATAATAATAATCCTACTGCAATGCAGTTTATGTCTGCCTATAGGCGACTCTTAATACACGGGGAGTTAAAAAATTTAACAACGGGAAACTGTGTACCTTTAGATGCCATTAATATTTTAACTTGTAATAAAAATTCTTTATGTAGAAAATTTAATGGAAGAAAAGAAAGACTACTTTCGCTGGAAGAAAATCTGGATACAGACGATTTAAAAACTATTGATGTACCAGAAACTTACGATTATATTGGAAATTGTCAAATGTCAGAGTTTACAACTGAAGCAACCATTTATATAGCAGGTTACATAATTATAAGAATGTCGAAATTAATAAAATGCAATGAATGTTTGGCAGCAATCTCGTCATGCAACAAATTTAAGAGTTTTATTTTTAGAAAAGACTTTGGCGGATTGCACTATCCTGCAGAGGATGTTATTAAAATTTGTTTGTACGCCGAAAAAACAATAAGGCACGTTTTGAGCGTACACGGGCATTCGTACTTTGGAAAAAAAAATTGTTTACCAAGATTGATTTGCGTCATATTAAATAATTTTGTTACTTCTAACATATTCAACAATTTAAAAGAACACATTAAAGAGCAAAGCGCCTTAGATAACCACGTTTCATTGCTTATAAAAGCTATTTGTCTGAGGTACTTAGAGGTAAGAATTCATTTTATAATGAGTTCTGTATCCCAGCGTAATGAAAGAATTCGAAATTTTTACAATAAATTAATTTTATTTCAAGGTCAATAAAAATTATTCAGTCAATAAAACGTTTTTAACATCCTTTGTTATTTTACAATCTTTTCATATACTTACTAATGTTTTCTGATCAACACAATTAAAAGCCTTGGATAAATCACAGAAAGCGCCAAGTGCATCACGTAACTCCTCCCAGGCTTCGAATATATTTTGAATTAACTCAATACTAGCATCGATTGTTGAGCGACCCCGTGTAAATCCAAACTGTTTACTATGTAAAAAATCATTATTAACAAAATGTTTAAGTAATTAGTATTAATTTTTTCAAATATTTTACTGAAAGTGGTAGTACAGATATAGGTCTTAAGTTAGTGGGGTCACTGGTACTACCTGATTTGAATAGAGGTATTATTTTACAATGCTTCATTGAGTCAGGAAACTCATCATACTCAATACAATTATTAAATATTAATATTGACTCGGTTGTAACCATATCAATCAATGATTTTATAACGTTAACGGAAATGCCCCACAAATCATTTGTTTTCTTATTGTTTACAAATTTGAATGCTTTAAACCGTCAGCGCAGTTAACGTGACAGAATTTAAAAACGTTATTACATTCAGGCACGCTATCCTCCAGTAAGAGTGGCATTTGGTAAGGAGTTCAACGATGATGTGGTAGAAACAGGAATATCCGTTCAGAAGCCTTCAAAAACTGAAGCAACTTCGGAGTCCGAAGTTACAGATGTATCACCGACTTTGAGTTTAAATTCACAATTTTTCGATGTTGCTCTTCCTGTTTCTTCATTAACTATTGGTTCCCGCGGGAACTTTTGTGTGAAAAGTAGCATATGTGTTATTCCAGACTATAATCAATTGCTGTGCCAAGTCTCATCCAGATCTGTTCAGCCGTTCTGGTGTGTTGGTAACAAACATCCTTTTGAGGTTTTTAGGTTCCCGCGGAAATCTTTAATTTTCCGGGATAAAAGTAGCCTATGTCACTCTCCAGGTCCTCAACTATACCCATGACAAAAATCACGTCAATCCGTTGCTCCGTTTCGGCGAGATTGAAGGACAAACCAACAAACCAATAAATCAACAAACAAACATACTTTCGCATTTATAATATTAGTATGATTAATAGTACCACGCGAATGTTTAAATAAATACCGATTTATGTAGTTTCATGTATTATTTTATCTGAACTCTTAATATGTTAAAATCGAAACCATAAAAATATGTTAGTAACATACCTGCCTACATAATAATTTAGACAAACTTAAACACGACGAAGTCGCGGGCATCAGCTCGTTATTGATAATATTTTTAATACAATATTATATTTATAATTGTGTTGGTCAAATGAAATTTATATTTTATTTCCTATTTTTTTTTCCTATCCTATCTGACAGGAGTCACCACTTTGCGAGTAAATTATGAATATGGCAACATCTTATTATATACCTGTCAAAGACAGTATATAATGTACTTGAATATGGCTGTCTCACGACCGAGCAGACCATCGCTCTATCTATAGGTTCTTAATCTGAGTTGTATGCTCTCGGTTTTTTTGACGTGTGAACTGTGAGACTTCACTTTTCTTCTCTGATTTGACCGGAAGAGTCATGTTTTAATATAAACCTGGAAAAAATGGTTTGAAATTCGATTAAACTCGCTGATGGCGAGTATATTTCTATAAATTAAATACCGGCGTCGTTTGGCGGTAAGTTTTTGATAAAAATTCTTTCAAAATAAGTATATAGAATTTTTCTCGAAATTTCGTCACCGAAATTTACACGTGTTTTCTTTTGTTGCAGCCGTTTACGATACGTTTACTTTTGCGTTTACTTACGTTTAAATATGCGTTTATAACACGTTAATATTATCTATAATTGCAACGAACCTCGTCTTTTTTTTATGATGTCATCGTCAATTTTAAGTTGAATTGGGAGTTTATTTACATAGAGTTTGAAACATGATGCCTTAGATAATATACACGACAAGATATAGCATGTAACGCACGAAAACGTCCTCAAAATCCTCTACCATATATGGTAGACGACTCTCTCGCCTACTTCAGTGGCACTTGACTCACTACGCAGTGAACGGCTCCCGCAAAAAAATCAAATATGCCGGTTTGTGCGGTCAAACTGTGCCACAATTATCCGTCAAAGCTTAATACGAAGTCCAAGATCTCATATCATCAGTAAGTTTTTAATTTTTATATTTGCTTAAGATTTTTTAAGAAAACACGATTTTTAATTTCGATGTTTTTTAGGTACGACGAACTGACCGGTGTTGCCAACTAAGTATTGTGGTATTTTGCACATTATTGTGCAAAATAAATAATTTTGTTGTATGATACACGTTGACGTGTGTGAACATTAATAATAATATCACATCATCACACTAATATTATAAAGGCGAAAGGTTGTGTGTTTGTGTGTGTGTATGTATGTTTGTTCCTCTTTCACGCAAAAACTAATGGACCGATTTGGCTGAAATTTGGAATGGAGATAGAGTATACCCTGGATTAAAACAGAGGCTACTTTTTATCACACTCACACGGAATATAGTAAATATATGACATTATAGATTTGTATACTTTTACTTACTATATTTTGACCTTCAATAAAATATGTTTAAATAATAATTATTCTAAATAACTAGACATTAATGTGACAGATGCCGACCTATCTTTACTATTTGACCCTGAACATACAGATTATTTTGAGCAAATAATAGGATATATAGCGGGGTTTGTTGTTCGACGTATCTGCAAGCTATTTGCAAATAAGGTGCCACCATATTTGTAAATCCGATAACATCACTTTAGAAATTAAATATAAAAGGAAAGTTTTCCGAAAATAAACACAAAGAGACGGGTTTTAATTTTTTTTAATTGTTTTTATAAGGCAGTGAAGAGTATTTTCAATGTTTTAGTTCTTTAGTTTTAGTATCATCTGGGATCAGAGCACTTTTCAAGACGAATCAAACGAGCCCAAACTCGATAGAGTTACGTAGTTTCATTGCAGAGTTCCGTTAAGCACCTTTCAGCGCCATCGTCAGACCCTGGATATCATCTGCGACCAGAGAGCTTGTCTAGAGTTCACTTGAATCTCTAAGAGATATCACGAGAGAACGGGTAGACAAATTTTTAAGATTAATAATAAATTGTATATAAATTATATTTTGAGTTTTATTTTGATAAATTAAAAAATCACCACTGAGAATAAAAAATGGCAAATTATATAATATGATTACATGGTTATGATTGACATTTACAATAATATATGTACATAGTCTTGCAAGAATATCGATTGTGAAGGATTTTGAATTCGTTGTTCTGCTCGGAACCTAGAAACCGATTGCAGCGTCACCTATCGGATTCAATTTTAATGAATCTATGCCCCCCAGGGACAAAAACAACCATAAAAATTTCGACAAAGATTGTCCGTAATAAAAATAAATTATCCCAGAACCTGACTGCAGCGCCACCTACCGGGTCCAATTGTAGATAACTATCTTGGGACACCAATAAGCACACACAAAAAATTCCATCAGAATCAGTCCAGCCGATATTTAGATAATGAGATAAATAAATAATTAATATTCAATAATAAAGAAATTACTGATTAAGGTATTTTCCTTGTAAACTATTGATTTACATTAAACAAATAGTTTTACACACGCATAGAATAAATATAATCAATAAAAACATAATTTTATCCTAGGTACACCTTATTTCGAATTGATTTATCTACAAAATTGTGCAAAATTTTACGTTGCTGGTATCCCTAGGTTGAGAGTCGAGGTTATAACCCCGCCCCCCGCTACACTCACAAATAGACGTGGCGGGGCCGGCTTATCGCGCATTGTTTGTTTGCATTACTCTTTCTAGACGTATAAGAATTCATTGCATGATGCATTGTAAGGTGTCTTCATTTTGTATATTCAATCCGTTTTCATCTGCGTGAAATAAATGTGGAAAACGGCTTATTTTTAGTATTTTGCCTTAAAACCTTATGTAATTTCATATTTAACCTATATTTTGTTCTTTTCTCTTGAACTAAAATGTATAAAACTTTGTCGTACATTTTTTTAGATTATATACCTAATTATATATGTATATTAACATTGTTTGTTAATCCTTTTTTTATATATAATTTAACTGATAAAACACATTGTTTTAGATATGGTATTAACTTTATGGTATTAAATTTTTATCCCCTTTTTTTGTAAACAAGAATACACAGTAGAACCTTTATATATTTAATAAAGGCTAAATTTTTGTATGATATAATACATTTTATTTATCTCCAACTAGATAAGCTATTATACCTTTTGGAAAGCCCTCCCTTGAGATTAGAGGATCGGTATTTTGCCGCCTGATTTATCTGGTGCAGTGATGCCTGACTGGCAGGGGCTCAATCATTTTTAGGGTTCCGTACCCAAAGGGTAAAAACGGGACCCTATTACTAAGACTCCGCTGTCTGTCTGTCTGTCTGTCTGTCTCCAGGCTGTATCTCATAGACCGTGATAGCTAGAAAGCTGAAATTTTCACAAATGATGTATTTCCGTTGCCGCTATAACAACAAATACTAAAAATTAAAAATATATATTAAGGGGGGTCCCCATACAATAAACGTGTTTTTTTCGTATTTTTTTGCTCAATATTAAAAACGGTAACAGGTAGACGGTTCAAATTTTCACAGAATATTAACTTGTATATTACCTTTCAAAATAAATAATTAAATATCAATAAAGTAAATATTAAAGGGGGGCTCCCATACAACAAACGTAATTTTTTGATATTAACAGTAAACCTCTACAAACAAAGTTAGTTTTGCGGTTCATTAACAAAGGTAATTATACCTACTTCTTGAGTACGGAACCCTCGGTGCGCGAGTCCGACTCGCACTTGGCCGGTTTTTTTTTTATGTAGCAATATATTATTATTATATTTGGTGAGCTGGCGCCCGAATTAAATATGTATAAATTTGCTCACTGGATTTCAATTGAAATGACATTTATTTTTTTCATTTAATTAACTTTATTTTCAATTTTCTTATTACAATTTACAATAGAACCAATGTTTCCTTACAAATTTCTTAACTTTTTATAAGATATAATATTTTATTTTATTTTATTTATCTCCAACCGGAGAGAATTTTTATTTTGTTTTATTTATCTCCAACCGGAGATAATTTATTTTTTAATTTTATTTTATCTCCTACCGGAGATAAAATTTCTTTATTACAATGCTCATAGCTAAAATTATGGAACATGTACATAATTTTAAAAACTGTTACTAGCGCAATCTTGACATTCTCAAACCAGGTCCCCTTAGCCCTGCTGTGTCCTTTAATTCTACAATTACTTTTGCGGCAGCGGAATACTCCCAGCCCATGCCCAGCACTTAATGTCATTGGTTTCTTGTGGTAAGAACACAGTTTTTCAAGGGGAAGGAGACCTCTTTCTTCCGCAAACTGCACACATTGGTCATTGGACTGCTCCGTGCCCAGCTTCTTAGCTAACTTGCCAAAATTCCACCAATGCCTAATTTCAGCAGCATAAGGATGCTTCCTAGTCCCAGTGGAATCTGAAGGTTGATGCATGGATCCTCCTGAGCTAGATGCCACAGGCTCTTGCGAGCATGAGGGTATTGGGGTAGAAGCACGGGTAGGTTGCCCTACACAAGAAGAAGCAGCACTTGCGAGCACAAGTGGCTCATCAGAGTCCAACACTTGCACTGGCGAAGCACTAACACGCGGTGATGTGAGCGCAAGTGGCTCATAAGAGTCTAACACTTGCACTACACGATAAGACGCAGCACTTGCGAGCGATGTTTAAAATAATTATTATCAAATGCATGTAAATGTACAGAAAATATAAAAAAAAAGCCAAATAGGGATTAATAGGTATTTGATGTAGATTTAATACGGTTACTACTTAATTATTATTTTTTGTAATACTTTTTATGTTTGGAACGGAAAGCAATACGTAAAACGAAACTTATGAACGCTAACCATTAACCAAACGTCAGTGAGTCTGTAATCTATGACAAATGTCGTCTTGAAATTGTGAAAATTGTGATTTTTCAAAAAAATATATCTCGAAAACTATTATGGCGGAACCACACTGCGTTATTTGTTATTCGTTATGCGGCTACGCTGTATATGTCCAAATATGTGTTTATGTGAGCAAACAACAAACATGCTATCCACACTATGTCCTAGCTATGTCCACACTTCGTGCTATGTGCCAAATATTTTAGTTTTGTGGTCTGTGGTCCAAGTAATAATGTTCTCAAAGAGTATATAATCACTACTGAATGTTCTGTGCTGTGGTCACTAGACATGGGCGTTTTCAGTTATTTCGCATATCGGCTACATATCCGATATTAAGTTTTCATATCGATATGAAAAACGGTTTTCAGATATCGATATCAGTAGTACAGTTGAGCAAATAGGTACGAATGCGAACTAACGCAAACGCAAACTCACATTTACAGTTGTGCAGTATATCGATGCAGGTCTTAGGTAGATATTTATAGTTACTTATCAGTTTAGCTACTTGTAACTACGGCGATTTCCCTTCATGCTTTACTAGGCTTAGGACTAGCAGAAAAGTTTTTGAAAAGTAAATGTCAAAAATTGTTAATTGAGATTACTTTTCGGCGCATTTAAAAATCGTCATATTTACAATGATTGTATATACAATATTATATACAGACCTTTTATAAATGTATCCATATTGTAACAACTCAAATTCAACCTTATTACTTGGACTTGTAGTTTTATTTTGTAATAAAGTGTTTCACTAATATCGAGTAGCCGTAGCCGCCAAAACCGTGATCGTAACTATACAATAGAAACTAACTCTTAGGGCCGAAACACATAACGCAAACTGCTTATTTTTGCGGCGCCGCAACGCCAAAATCGGCAGTTGCGTTGCCGCGTTGCGGCGTCGCGAAACAGGGCATTATGGTAGGGCAACCATTTTCTCGTGATTTTTGAGTGTGGATAGACGTCTCTCTGCGATGGATCGTAATAAACTTATTGCTTATTTGTTATTAAGAAGACATTATTCTATCTTAAAAATACGGCAAAGAAGATACTGGATACATCCATTAAGTAAGGGTATGAATCCAAATGGCGAGTTCTTTTCTAAAAAATACGAAGCATTAAAGATAGACGAAAAAAAATTTGTTGCCTACTTTAGAATGAGTATATCATCATTTGAAGAGCTATTAAGCGAGTTATCAAAATATATACAGAAGAAAAAAAATAAAGGAAGAAAACCAGTTACTGCTTTGGAAATGCTGGGCTTAACTTTAAGGTAAAACAAATAGGTTTCTTATTTTTTTTTATTGATGTTTATGGCACTCGGAATCAAATGTTTAGTTTTATTTGTACCCCTGGCTTTATACACCTGTGGTACTAGCGGGGTGTCGATAAAAATTTTGCATCACTAGTGTTCATGGTTTGGGGGTACCTAGTGGTACAAAGCCAGGTTCAAATGAAACAAGAAAGAATCAAATTAAGCTTTTTGCATTATACAATTTTCTTACTTTAAGAATACTTTAATAGGCCTTAAAAAATGTAATGATCAATTTAAGAAAAATCAAACTCCTCATCTTGTGAAACATAGGAAGTAGCTGACGTTTCGTCCAGTAAAAATGGTGAATTTATTGGACGTTGTTGGTTTGATGATGAGGTAGTCCTCTGTTCAGTAATCGAACTTCCAGGAGTAGAAGTGTGGTAGCCACTCTGAACCGTATTATCGTATCTCATAGTTGAATATCCTTGATTGTAACCCTGATGCTGATATTCTTGATTATAGCCGTGATGTGTATTTTGATGAATTGAAGGTTGAAGAATGTCGGTTAATATTTGAAGCACCCGACTTTGAAATATCAATGTTTGATTCTCATTTAACGATTGTAGAGATGGTAAAATCCCCTTGAAAAAATGCAAATGTCTATTCTCCGGTGTTTTTAATATTGCCAATAAATCTTCTTCAATATCATCCTTATCATCTGCCTTTCGTTTTCGTGGTTGACTTTTATAACGAGGCAATGCCGTTATTTCATTCTCAATATCTCCTTCCGCTACGCATAAACTGGAATCAGTTGCATTTTGTGAAACCTTTTTCAAAAACTGTAATTGTTTATTCAAGTGATATTCTTTAATTTTTGCAGCTCCAGCTCCTGATCGATTGGCATCTTTTAGTTTTTTTTGATATTTAGCAAAATTATCTTTTATGGCCTTCCACTTCTTGACTAAATCATTACCTGCAACAAAAAACTTCACAAGTGAAAAATAGTAATAAAGACTAAAATTCCCTAGATTCCATTTATACTACATATAAAATTTGATATAACTTTCATAAGTACTTTCGGTCCATCCAATTTCATATAAATGGCTGGCCGCCGAAAAAGAATAATTTTCTGCTTTTTCTTGACTTAGGCAAGTTAAAAACTGATTGACTTTGCCTAGAACAACCATAATGTAAAATATTTATTGAGTACTTCTTTGAAAAACTACCTGTCTATCTTTGAAAATCTATTCCTTTAGCAACACTATTACCTGCGCGGTTTGAGTTTGATTATACCTACATTTGTATTATTTTATTATTTGCCTACTAATTATTATTTCATTTTAGATTTCTAGCAACCGGCAGTGACTTTAAAACCATGCATACGAATTACTTCCGAGGAGCAAGTACAATAGCAAAAATTGTAAGGACAGTTTGTCGCGCCATATGGAAACATCTATCAAGTCAAAATATACCTCCTATAACAAAACAGGTTCTAGAAGATGTCGCTATTGAGTTTGACAAGAAAGCAAATTTTCCTAACTGCATAGGAGCTCTTGATGGTAAACATGTCCGTATTACATGTCCTGCGCACAGTGGATCACTGTTTTACAATTATAAGGGCTATAATTCAATAGTTTTATTAGCTCTTGTAGATTCTAGATATAGATTCATTTTTGTCGATATAGGAGCGTATGGCAAGGAAAGTGACTCCACCGTTTTCCAGAACTCTAAACTTTATGATTTGATTATGACACGCAAATTACCTATTCCTGTACCAAAGCCTTTACCAGGTTCTCAAAATGAAACTCCATTTGTTTTTGTAGGAGATGAAGCATTCTCAATTTCGAATAACGTCATGCGCCCTTACTCAGGAAAACATTTGTCGGTACAACAAAGAGTTTACAATTATCGACTGAGTCGTGCCCGAAGATATGTCGAGTGCGCTTTTGGCATCCTAGCCAATAAATGGCGCATATTTCATCGATCTATGAATGTGCAATACGAATTTGCGACAGACATTATCAAGGCATGTTGTGTAATGCACAACTTTGTTTTGAATCGAGATGGAGTACAAGCGACCGATGACATTATCTTTGATGATTCTGATCTGCAAATGTTGCATTTGCCCACAGCAAATGAAAATAATTTAAGCCCACATCTAATACGGAATGATTTTTGTAATTACTTTTCCAGTGATGTTGGCGCCCTAAGTTGGCAATTAAACAAAATATGAATGTTCGTATACCTACTCAGTTCAAAATACAAATAATACCTTAATACATTTGATTCAAACTATTTAACATGTTGTGAACTGCGAATAAACAATTTAAATGGCAATTTGGTTTTATTTATAGTATTTGTTTACCTTTTTGAATAAGAGCGCGAGAAAAAAATATAATTTTAACTTAGAGAAAATCTTTTGCATAGGGCATTAAAATAAATGGTGTATTTCATATGATTAAAAAAAAAAGATACATGCTACTTACATTAAACTACAATTTAAACCGCGGATCAGATTTTTACGTTTTTACTACAGTAAAAATTGTAGTTTTTCGGTTAAAAATGTGTATTTTATTTCTTTTCTTTCATTATTAATTATTTCACTGTTAAAATTTTCAATAAATGTGATTTACTTTTGTAAGATGTTTTATTTCTTATCTATGTACTTTTGAATAGTTTTGAATCAAGTGTCCACTCTACGACTATAAATGTTACTCTATGCACAAGAAACGTTTGAAGTGCAACCATTAAAATTATAGCTATCTCTTTCAATTGCGTTTTATTTCATATCTTTTGGTTTGCTTATCAGTAAAACTTGCAAATGTGTGCAGTTTTGGATTGCTGGGAGGTAATGATTTAAACACAGGAACAGATTTAAAACGTAAATTACTATGAACGTAACTTATCTTTAGTTTAAAATATCATTGCCTAAGACTATATGTTACTACTTACCCAGTTTTGATTTTTCGGTTGAGTTTTTTTCCTTGTAATCAACATAAACGATCTCACAAATGCTTTTCCATGCTTCTTGTTTTATAAATTTGTCTTTATAGGTTTCGTCACTAGTATCCCACAAACAACGGTGTTCCTGAACCGAAGATATAAACAGATCGACGTCAACGTCAGACATTTTAATTTTAAAACTGCTTCTCGGTTGACACGTGTTGTTTGCAAGAGTGTTAGAAACAAACTGCATCCTTGTCAACAAGTATGACGTCATAACGCTGGAATTCACGTCGTGCGTTGCGGCGCCGCACCGCTATAGCGCACTGCCGATTTCAGCGGCGCGGCGCCGCAACGCGCTTATGTGTTTCGGCCCTTATTGCTAGTGCAGTAAAATATATTAACCACGCAAACATGGCTTACGTTATATTCTCATAACTCATATTCGCTTCATCTCTTTTATACTAGTAAACTTAGAAAGAGAGGTGAGGTAGCGAATATGGTTCATATCATATCCTTTGTGAAGTTTGCGTTTTGTTCGTACGTGTTCGCATCGTTCTCGCGCGCTAGTAGGTTTTGACTCGATAGTCGATACAGTTTTTGTGATATCGGTTTTTGTGATAAAGTTATCGATATGGTATGATATCTAACACATATCCGTTATATGTTACGTTTTGGTATAACGAACTCATGTCTAGTGGTCACAAATAAAATGGACGTGTTGACTGTGGCTGCAGCTTATTTTTACTTCAATGCAACTTACCAATACCTGTTGTACAAGTACAATGTTTCAAGACCGCGCAGAAAACGTTGGTGGATGATCACGAGTCATAGGAAACGAACTCTGTAAGTAGTATCCATAAATATCAGTGTTACGAACCGTCCGCGTCAGTTTATACTAGTGTATTAAAATGAATTTGTCTTTTCCAGGGAAAGTATGGAGATGCAGTTCCAAGAAATGTTGGCAGAACCGTCGAATGAATTTCATAATTTCTGTTGAATGTCATACACCGATTTTGAGTTCTTGTTACAAAAAGTTGATCAAATAATTTCAAAAAAAAATACAAACTGGAGAGATTGTATAGGTACCGTCTAAAATTAGATTAGCTCTAACTTTGCGATTTTTGGCCTCGGGAGACAGTTATAGGAGCCTACATTATCTCTTCAAAATATCCAGTCAAGCTATTTCGAAAATAGTACAAGAAGTCTGTACTGCTTTATATGAGGTTCTCAAGGATCGCATTAAGGTATATAAAGAAACTTATATTATTAATAAATCAACTTTATTGATATAATTATTATTAATGAAAGAGCGTAACAAGGCGGTTTTTCTAATGCTTTGGCTTTATAATTACAAATTGATTTAAATCACTTGCTCGGCCCTCGTAAATAGTAATGGATGGTTGTGTGGCTGTAGTAACTTCCGAGTTCATATACTCTAAATTTACAAACTGTGAACTCTCTTGCTGAGGTGTGTCCTCCATAGAAGGTCCTGTAGGAGTGGTTTGTCTTGTACCTACTACTTGTGGCCCAATATTTTCCTGTTGAGTTAAACTTATTGGCTGGGGTGATGGTGTGAAGAATTTTGCCTGTTGCATTCCCATTCCAAACGTTGATCATAAAATAACTGATTATCATTATCATCATTAAGTCTCTGCAATCTTCTGGAAGTCTGCTTAACTTTTTTGCTACAAGCCTTCCAAAAATGCTACATTCATCCTCTTGTTCATTGTGCTTTAACTGTGTTACATCTTGTAGTATATTAAATGCTAAATCCATTTTTTTTTTTGCCTCCTGAAGTTCAGGATTACGCTGCCTGTTCCTTGTTGCAGTTGGTGTCTGTTGAGACCACGACGAAGCATCAGTGTTTATGTCATCTGTCTGTTCTGCTTTCTGTCCGTTATTGTTAGCACCAGTGTTTATGTCATCTGTCTGTTCTGCTATCTGTCCGTTATTGTTATCCTGAAATAATAAAATATATTTAAACTGATACTTATTATTTCTTTCAGATGCCGAGTACCGAACAAGACTGGTTGACTGTGGAAAATGGTTTTCACACCAGATTCCCACATGCCATTGGTGCAATTGATGGGAAGCATGTAGTTCTGCAAGCACCATTTAATAGTGGCTCAGAATACTATAATTATAAAAAATCATTCAGCATTGTGTTGCTCGCTCTGGTAGACAGTAACTACTGTTTCATGTTTGCCGACATTGGATGTCAGGGCAGAATAAGCGATGGTGGTGTATTAAAAAATTCTACTTTGTGGAATAAAATGGAAAATAATTTGTTACAACTACCCCCGGCAACTCCACTTCCAAATGGAAACATCCCTCTACCCTATGTATTTTTGGGTGATGGGGCATTCGCACTACACAGAACCTTAATGAAACCATATCCAGAAGAACGTCTAGAAGGTACAAAAGAAAGAATATTTAACAAAAAACTTTCATCATCTCGAGTTGTTGTGGAAAATACATATGGCGTAATGTCTTCTGTGTTTAGAGTGCTTCGTAAGCCCTTATTACTTCAACCAGATCCAGCAATAAGAGTGGTAATGGCTTGTGTAGTTTTACATAATTTTTTGAGAATGAGTAAACATTCAAGGGCTTTTTACAATCCGCCAGGTACATTTGACACTTATTCTGGTAATAACTTAATAAGAAATGGCTTGTGGAGGGACAATGTTCCTGACAATCCCACTTTAAGAAATATACGTCTCATTCCTAGGAGATCTCAGAGGACAGCTGCAGTACATATTAGAAATGCGTTTGCTAACCACTTTCACCATTGATGTATTACACAGGCAAATTAAAATACTCTTATAATAAAGAAATATAAATAAAACGAAATGTTTTTATTTACCTCTGTATTCATAGATGCATTGCATTTGTATATGCCCGACAAAAAAGAATCCATGAATTCATAGGCGAACCATGATGGACTGAAAACTTCAGATGCACCTGCACCTGATATTTCCGACTTTCTAACCTTGGTTTTATACCCTCTGTACATGGACATAAGAGAGTCCTTCTTCTTTTTAAGTTCATTGACTGTACAATTTGGTTCTCCCATATTATTTTTTATGTCAATCCAGGCATCATTAACTTTTGTTAGGGTTCCGTACCAAAATGGTAAAATGGAACCCTTATGGTGCGACTTTCTCCGTCTGTCTGTCCGTCTGTCCGTCCGTCACACTCGATTATTTCAGTAACTACCGAAGCTATCCGACATGAAATTTGGAATAGTTGTGCATATTAGTGGCCCAAAGACACTGGAATTAAAAAAAAGTGGAAATTATTTTTGTTCTTATTTAAAAAGGGGGGAAAATCTGAGGTTTGAAATTTAAAAGTGAGATAACTGTACTGTGTGGGGTATCATATGAAAGGGTTTACTTTGTACATTCTAAAACAGATTTTTATTATTTTTAGTTATGATAGTTTTTGATTTATCGGGGAAAATGTCTAAAAAAATACCGTTCCCCCCCCCCCCCCCCTTATCTCCGGAGTTTACCAATCGAAAAATTTGAAATAATTATGGTCAATAGGAATTTACGTATATTTTACAGGAAAACTATAGTCAATGCTCTAACTAGCATAGTTTTTTTGATATTAACAATAAACCTCTACAAACAAAGTTAGTCTTGCGGTTCATAAACAAAGGTAATTATTTATTAATCTTGGTACGGAACCCTTCGTGCGCGAGTCCGACTCGCACGTGCCCGGTTTTTTTTTTTACTTTGTGGCCACCATTCTTTGGGTCCCAGATGCAAGGACATAGAGTAGGATGTATAAATGCAAGGATGCATCTGATACAACTCTAAAAATCGCATAACTGAGTCGTTCGTCCACTCCATTGTCGCGCTAAGCAAGACACGACCACAGAACACATATACTCTCTAAAGTCTAAACGGACACTACAAAGAGAATATAATTTATAATCACGACCGTCGTAAACAGCGAACGCGACTCGCGAGTGACTGAAGGGAACGAAGTCGGTACTGTGCGAAACGTCAACAAGTAGGGCACGACCATACCTACCGGAAAGTTTCAGACGCATCGCTTTTAACGCGATTCACAACCTAAGTCACCCGGGTATACGCACCACTAATAAAATGGTTGGTGATAGATACTTCTGGGTGGGAATGAATAAAGACATACTGTTAGGTTTCGAGTTATTTGCTATTAGTTTGGTTATTGATTGAATATAAAATTATTAACTTGGAACCCAGGTCGTGGTTTTAGTTTTAAAAAAGATAGGCTTTACTCTATGGTCAACGCAGAAAGAATGACAGATGATATATATGCCGGGAATTAATTTGGTACGTGAGGGTAACGAAGGAGTTTAATGAAAAAAGGGGTTGTTCTTGGAAATAGAATAGACGGGAATGAGTCTGAAGCACGCATTAGGGACAGACGTTTCCGCATATCAAAGTGACTAATAATTATAAAATGGAGACAAATAAATTATGGACTAGTACAGCACTGGTGTTGTTACTATGGAGCCTTCGTTGGATGGATTCCCTTACAAATCAGAAGTGGCAAGTACACGCCTCAATTTTTATGATTACGTCTAGACCATTCTAGACAATAAGCTATTTTTGCAGTATGTTTATTTTCCTCGAATGGTTTCTTGAGTTATTTGTGAGTGACGAAACAAGTTTTGAGTGTGTTTATTTAACATATATCTGTAAACTATAAAGATATTGCTAGTCGTTTTACTGATGTCATTCAATCGTAAGATTTGAGGATTCAAATCATGAATGCAGTACAGGTTATTTAAAAAAAAGTTGGCGAAACTTTCGTAGGTACTACTTGGATAGTAATACTTGAAAGTAGCGTCCATATTGGAACGATGTTCTTATGTTCAACAAAAGGAAAATGTACTATTTTAAGGCGTAGTTTTAGCAATGATCTAGTAAAGCCTGTTTAGAGCGAGGACTTAATATTATTTTATAACTAATTTCATAATAATTATGCTTGCTAAAGTACCTACCCATTCAAAATTATATAGGTATAATATAATTATAAAATAACATAGAAATGAAAATAAAAGAATTTAAAGCTATATATTTTCGTCTAACTTCTAACTTTTACTGTACATACTGCTTGCTTATACAGTTTATTTCAATACATACAATTATAGCTATACAATATAAACACCTGGGTATGTTTATAAAATAATATACAAAATGTCAAAACTATGAGATTATGCTTATAATCCATTGGGTTTGTCATAGGGGGATGAATTTCATTATTTTTGAGTTAAAAGTAATTTACTGAAATATTGCTAAGTTTATATGTTTTCTTTGTATTTTTCAAATTGCTAATCGTGCCTATAATTAACATACGTATTTTCTTCTGTTTCCACGAGCTTTGGAGAATGCCATGCGAGAGTCAGACACCTCTGGAGAAATTGGCCGCATCCGAGGGACTGGGTGCTGGTCCTGATCGAGAGTCAGCTATGTGCAGCTATATATGCAGCTGAGTTCGCGCTGGCCGAGACTGGCTGTCGCGGATGCAGTCATCATCTCGGCTTAGCCATAGCGATGGGACGCCGGTACTGCGTCAAAGGGAAAAGGAGTGTTCCAGCCGGGAACGAGAGGGAAGAGTTTAGCTAAGTATACTTTATGAGGGTCTCAGTATACAAAATGAGTCCCTGCCAATCGTTTAGCGGGGGCATCTGCTGGGTTACGGGGCCGGGACAATTTATTTATAGATTTATTTATTTTCTCATAAACATGAATACATAAACACAATAAGGAGCAAAACTGGTAGAATTTTCGATACAAAACTCTGTCACTCTATAAATGCCATCAAATGCACACTTGCTTGGTGGCACAAATGGAAAAATAAATGTCATTTCATTAGAGATAAAGATAAACTTACAGTGACGTTTCTGGGCTAGACGAACATGACAATACCTAATTAATTCATGGGCAATTATAGTGTACATAGCTAAAATTATTGATTGGAGTACTATATACCTTAGTAGTGATTAGGGCTACATATTATACATATTTTAAAATTTGAAAATATTTTAATAAGTTGCATATCTGTCACAGTTATAATGGGGCAGGCGTATTCTGGAGTGGAGACTGGAGACCGCGCGTGATGAGCGCAGTGTAGCACGACCTCCAGCTTGCTGGACCGATGACCTGGAGAAGGTGCGGAAGCGGGTGAAAAGGTACCTATTCGGAGGACCGTATTTGATGGCGGCTCTCACAGTAGACGCATATGGGAGGATGGATGAAACAAGCAGTTGCATATTATCGCGAGAAGACATAAAGCGTTTATTCATTGGAAAGATGAAATGTATCAGGGTAGTTTGCGGAGCCGAAGCTCTATTAAAAATGTTTAGAATTCTCACGAGAGATTTTGGCAACGATGCCATGCTTGTACATTTATGATATAAGCGTATACGTTCGAAAAAATATGTCTGATTTCTTCACTAAAAAAAAAAGCCAGGTAAGATTTAACACGAGGTACCCGAACGGAATCTCTCATTAGATTTTATCTTATTGTAACATTCAGACTATTTACAATTTTAAGACATTTTAGAAACAAAACAAAAGTAGGTATGTAATTCAAAGAAGTTTAATAATAAATTAATGGAAATTGGTAATGATTGGTAAAAGAGATCTGACATATTTTCTGTCATTTATGTTTTATACAGTTTTAACATATAGGAACTTTTGGACTTATTCAATGCTGTCTTAGAAATAATTATACAACTCTTTATTGTTGTGGATTATGTTAATGACTATGACTTAATGATTTCATAAATTGTATTGATTACCTAGTTACTTGCAATTGGCACGTCAGAAATTACGTAACGTGTTTGTGCTTTGTTAAATGATTTATTTATTTCATGTAGGACAACTTGTGTCACTTATGAAACGTTAAGACTCTACCACCGGTTCGGAAAGTTCTACTGAGAAATAGACTTTTATTAGTTTGTTATCTTAATGGTACAAGGTTCTTGCGAATAAACGAGAGAAGGCATAGTTAGCACAGACGTATATGTGATTTTGGCGCAATACGGCTGACTGTTGCGACCAGGATTAATGTGTAGTTTGTGTTAAAAAGAAATAGGTATCACAAAACGTGCATATAGTTTCGACGCAATACGGCTGACTGTTGCGATCGGGATTAATGTGTGGTTTATGTGAAAGGGCATTAGTTATCACAAACGTACATGTGATTTTGACGCAATACGGCTGACTGTTGTGGTCAAGATTAATGTGTAGTTTGTGTTAAAAGGAATTAAGTATCACAAAACGTGCATATGGTTTCGACGCAATACGGCTGACTGTTGCGACCGGGATTAATGTGTGGTTTATGTGATAGGGCATTAGGTATCACAAACGTACAAATGATTTTGACGCAATACGGCTGACTGTTGCGACCAAGATTAATGTGTAGTTTGTGTTAGAAGAAAGTAGTTATAGCAAAATGTACATATGGTTTCGGCGCAATACTCGAAACCATATGTATGTACGTTCGGTTAGACTGCATCACCACTTACCATCGGGTGAGATAGTAGTTGGGGGCTAACTTGTAGTGGATTAAAAAAATAAAAGATGTCTAAAATAGGTAGGTATAACAAATGATGTCCTACTTGTAATGGATAAATTGAGTATTGAAATAATAATGTACAGCGAAGATAATATTATGTCATTGAATGTGAATTTTCGTAACTTGATGTAATGATTGTGGAATCTTTGTCAATGATGCGTTCAAGCAGCTTTACCGGCCGAATGTTAGGTTGAGGAGACCGACTGACTGCGTGCATGGGGACATGCACGAGGTCAGGATGGTCGAATGTTAGGTTTCGAGTTATTTGCTATTAGTTTGATTATTGATTGAATATAAAATTATTAACTTGGAACCCAGGTCGTGGTTTTAGTTTTAAAAAAGATAGGCTTTACTCTATGGTCAACGCAGAAAGAATGACAGATGATATATATGCCGGGAATTAATTTGGTACGTGAGGGTAACGAAGGAGTTTAATGAAAAAAGGGGTTGTTCTTGGAAATAGAATAGACGGGAATGAGTCTGAAGCACGCATTAGGGACAGACGTTTCCGCATATCAAAATGACTAATAATTATAAAATGGAGACAAATAAATTATGGACTAGTACAGCACTGGTGTTGTTACTATGGAGCCTTCGTTGGATGGATTCCCTTACAATACGGAGGTGGGCATGCGTCGCTTGTCAACGTGCTAAGATTCAACGACATACTGTTTCGGATTTAGGTACTTACGAGACAGCGGGTCGGTTTGAGCATGTTCACATAGACATAATAGGTCCTCTTAGCACATCGGCCGACGGTCTATAGATATTGCGTGACAATGATAGATCGGTTTACACGGTGGCCAGAGATTTTCCCAATTAAAGAAATGACAGCAGAAGTAGTCGCAAAAGTATTTTACGAAGGTTGGATAACTCGTTTTGGGTCGCCGCTTCGATTAACAAGTGACCAAGCTAAAAATTTTCGCACCTCATGTTGCTTTTAGGAATTAAGAAGTTACGTACCACTGCTTATCACCCACAAAGCAATGGTGCTGTAGAAAGATGGCATAGGTCTTTAAAGTTAGCAATATCCGCGCGATTATTAACTTCAAATTCATGGGTAGAAGAGTTACCTACTGTATTGTTAGGACTTAGAGCCGCAGTTAGGGTTGACACAAATGTTAGTAGTGCAGAAATGGTATATGGTACTAATATACGTTTGCCATGTGAATTTTATGAAAAGAGTAAAGATTTTAGCTTCGATAGCGAGAGTTACATGAACAAGCTACAATCAATTATTAGGAGTTTGAAACCAGTTTGCAGGGAAAATAAGGACTCACGAAAATTTTTCGTACACCAGGATTTACTCACGTGTGATAAAGTTTTCGTTAGAAACGATGCAGTCCGCAAACCGTTACTACCTCCTTATGATGGCCCATATAAGGTCTTAAGTAGGCGTGAAAAAGTATATAAGATTCAATTACCAGAGCGTCAGGCATATATTTCAATTGATCGGTTGAAACCTGCTTACATTTTGGAAGAAAATACTCATGTTAATAGGTCAACTCCAAATAATTTTTCAGAAAATAATAAGAAAAACAAAGTCTCGGTAAGTGATAACCCTATTGTTTTGCCTCCCATGCAATGCAAAGTAACGCGGAGTGGCAGAACAAGCAAATTGCCATTGCAATATACTTAATTGGTATTAGGTATGCATATTTTATCTTAATATACATTAATATTATTTTTTTAACTAAATCATATTTTACATTATTTAACCTACTTTTTATCGATTAGGTTAGGTAATTATCGATGATTTATATTCCATCAGGTAGTTAGAATTTTCATTAAATTACGAACTGTCCTGCAGTATTTATCGAAGTTTATACTTATTTTCTCATAGAGTTAACAACATTGATTGTATAGTGCATCAATTAATGATGGGCAACCAACAGGCCAAGGAGAAAAATGTAGTGATAACTCAAGCAGTAACTGACAAAGATAACAAGTTCAATGAGTTTGAAATTCTTTTAATTATCATTGTGGTTCTAATGGTAATCGTCGTCTGCTATGGATTGAGAATGCGATGCAGAAGACATCTCAAACGTTGGTTAAAGAAACAAGTTGATACCAATGTCAATGCAATCCCAGTTATTAAGGTGGAAGGTACCACCTCCAGGACAGGCGCCAACTAGGTACCCCGAAAGTATTGTTAACTTAATAATATAGGAACTCGTTGAATAAACCGATAAGGTATAAAGTTATTATTTATTTTTATACATTTTATTTTTACATTTTTATATACATTTATTTTACCTTTTAACTATATACTCGTACATATAACTTTTTGTACTTTTACAGTTACCTTTCAACCTTATTGCATTTTGTTTTGTAATTCCAGTGTTCGTACCTACTGATCTTTGTTGCGTTAGCGTATTTTGTAATTGTTGTGACAATGGAGCTCGACCGAGATTCGTGTCAAAACAAATGTATCATGTTACATTATGTTAACATAGACGTATTATTGTATTTTTAATGTACTATAACTTGTGATGAATTATTTTACAATCAACCGTTTGTGATGTAACTTTTTCAAAAAAAATGTATGTAACATCCATTTTTTTTTAAAAAAGGGGGGAATATTGTGGGGATACAATGTGCTTACGAAGCACAGGATGACTAAAGCCGGGTCCGCTGCGCCTTGTTACGAACAAAATATTGTTTTGCTAACACGTTAGTGAAACATAATTTTATAACAGGCCGTCTACTGCGATTTTCGAGTAGGTTTAGATTATTTTTGTTAGTAACATATTTTTTTTTAAATTTATTGATCAAGTACGTACAATCATAAAAACACCATCCTAAAAACCACAGAGTACTTTGTCTATATAGCTAAAAACTTTGACGTAGCGAGGATCATAGAGTAAGATCATACCGCTTATCTAAACCGAAAAACAAAGAGATTTGACGAGTTGTGCCTCTGGCGAGCACAGATACGAAATGAATTAAAGTTCCCCCCGGCCCCCCCGCAGGCGAACGCGGGGATGTTTTCCATCCGAGGCGGCAAACAAAAACACTTTCAAAACAGTTAGGCCACGCCCCCAAATAGCATGACCTTGGTTATAATAACACGTTTGTGTTAGCAAAACACGATAACAAGGCGCAGCGGACCCGGCTTAACAAGTGCTAACATATCCGCCAAACGTGTAACACCAGCGTTCAAAGTTGTAATAAGTGAATAATTATATTGGATAGACTTTGATTTTAGCACTCCTCCATTCCTGTAAGTTGTGGTCCCGAAAGTGGTGCCGCAACATTGTAATTGTAAAATTTTATAATTTTCAGATAAAAAAGTTTCAGGAGTCTGAAGGCTCTGAAAACTGAGAAAATAAATAAAAAGGTTTCACCAAAAATCTGCTTTCCCACACTAGATGGCGCTAGACGTTGAGGTTAGCGAGTTCAACTATTCGACCACAAATGGCAGACAGATGCAATGTCAAAGGGCGTTCCTTTAAACGCAGTGGTTATTTCAAAATGCTTTGTTCGATCAATTACACGTTTCATTATATAATTATTAACAAAACATACATTTCCTTTTCATATTGTAGTGACAGAGGTACTTAAATGGTATTCATGTAAGGGATTACAAGATTATTATTAGGCAACGATAAAATGGAACGTCAAAATGGAGTAGTGCCTAAAAGAGGAAAACGGATGCTCAAGAATTAATCAATAAACGTATTGTTTTTTAGATATTTTAACCTTGACCTTTTTCGGAATAATAAATCCATAACAATTTTGGTTTTAATTTTTAAACCTTACTGTAAAAACGGAAATCCTGCACATTGTCCCGAATCGGAGGGCAGTTTCTGGTCATGTCCTTAGGGACATGGCCAGCCGAACTATGGGAGCTTGCCTAGATATCAAAAATCAATGCGCAGCAATGATTTCTTTATTATTGAAATTGTTATATTTTATAGTTTTCAGATAAAAGAGTTTCAGGTGTCTAAAGGTTCGGAAAACAAAAAATAAATAAAAATGTTTCACCAAATAACTACCTTCCCAGACTAGATGGCACTAGTTGTTATGGTTAGCAAGTCTAAAAAAAATATTTTCAAGTATTGCTAACCACTTTTCTCAGAAAATAATTGAGCTTTGCATTATTTGAGCATGGATGAGCATGGAGGAGGGTATGGATTGAGGATGGATGGACTGGCATAATAAAACTATACACGGTGCCTGTGCCACCGTCGTGCAAAAGCGGCCCCAGTTATGAGTCCGATATAAGATATCCTTGAGCAATATTAAAAATGACCTCATGTCAATACACACACTAGCGAAAAAAATTTATTAAAATTTCGAAAAAATTTGAAACATCCTGTTTAATTATGTTTACGAAAGCACATGCGAAGTAACCTCTGTTACAAGTTCAAGGAATTCTCTTCCTCACATTAATCGTGCAAGAGAAATTTTGTGAACCAATAGCGAATGGTTATTTGAAAAGTCCACGTGGACCGAGGTCCAATCATGCGCTCGCGCTATCCTTTTGACCCATCGGCCCCGCCCCCTTTTTACAGGAAATAGAAAAATGCAAAAAATAGATTTACTCAGTTACGGGTCGGCCACCGAACGTGCGAAAGCGGAAGTATAGCACCTACGCATAATTTTCGTTGTTGTTTCCGTAATTATTATTTTTCTTAAAACATGGTACAAAGTCTAATTCTTGAGTTACTGTAAGACGTACAGCGTAGTGTTAGATGTCTAAACTACCAGTAGGTACAGCGCGAAGTGATGTGAAAGTGATTAAACTCAAACATTTTTATGACTTACAAAAACATGCTCTTTTGTTTGGAGCAAAACAGCAAGCAATTCGAATAATTACTTCATTACAGGAAGATAGGTTAAACTTTTCTGTTCTGTGTGGTTTGTGTGTTAATCTACTCATGTGGCATGAACATACCTATGGAATTAATTATGGAAAGGTACTGTACCTAATTTTGTTGATTTTAATCGAAATAGCTGGTAAAAAGTGTAAGTTTGTTACCTAGGTACTTTCTTGATGAGTCTGAAACAATTGACTACTTACTTAATTCCTAATCATACCCACCGAATTATTAAAAGAAGAAAGAAAAACAAAACCCTTGACATTATGTGATTAATGGAAAGGGCCCTTAGAAATGAGGAATACGACTCAGAAAGAGAACCACCTACTTATTTTTTAAACCCGAGTAAGTAGGTACCATTTCTACCTACCATTTCTTGTTGAACATTTTAGTTGGATTTGAAATGAAATGTTTATTTCATGTACTTAGAACAATTATTGTTTCCGAAAGTCCGTAAAAAGTACGAAAGTACGAAGATTGAAATTAAGTAAGTACCTAGTACCTACATACATCAATAATACGAGCTTGCATTGCAAACAGCTGATCGAATGAGGCACACGGTCTGTGCCTTGGTAGGTACTCGGCAATTTTTACGTAAGTAGCGTACGTAACTTGACGTACTTGACTAACAAGTAACTTCTCAGCAGAGGGTCTTAACTCATAGTCTTAAAGGTTACTGCATTTATTGCACGTATTCCAGTACATTTTCGTTAAAGTGAATGACCTTTAGGGACACGTGCCCGCGCCGTGCTACTGTAGGTACTCGAGCGCCGCCGTTCCGTAAGTAAGTACCTAGTACCTACATACATCAATAATACGAGCTTGCATTGCAAACAGCTGATCGAATGAGGCACACGGTCTGTGCCTTGGTAGGTACTCGGCAATTTTTACGTAAGTAGCGTACGTAACTTGACGTACTTGACTAACAAGTAACTTCTCAGTAGAGGGTCTTAACTCATAGTCTTAAAGGTTACTGCATTTATTGCACGTATTCCAGTACATTTTCGTTAAAGTGAATGACCTTTAGGGACACGTGCCCGCGCCGTGCTACTGTAGGTACTCGAGCGCCGCCGTTCCGCTAGCGCCATATTTACGTGCGCTATGGGGTGTTTTCAAATGAAGCTGTTTTTTATTTATTTTTTAAATGAAACTCATTGAAATGTTCTTTATTTTTTTTTGTATTTTACCAGTGGACTGTAGGCATTGGGTACATTAACTGGTTTGCTTTTCAACGACTATAAAAAAAGCACCGTGTATTTGCAAGAATTATGTAATTCCTTTAAAAAATCACGCTACACATTGTACTGCTGCCACACTAGATGGCGCTAAACGTTTTAGTTAGCGAGTCTTTTCAACTATTCGACACCAGATGGCGCTAAACGTTTTGGTTAGCGAGTTTTTTCAACTACTCGGCTACAGATGGCAGACAAATGCGATGCCAGAGGGCGTTACGTTCCTTTAAACGCGGTGGTTATTTGAGAGTGCATTGTTCGATAAATTACACGTTTCAATGAGGAATTGAGTTGACAAGCCATTTCCTACATACATACATTTCCTTTTCATTACTATTTAAGTGATCAAAAATAAATCACTCTTAATATAGTGACTATGGTTCTTAAATGGTATTCATGTAGGGTTGCAAGATTATTATTAGGCATGGATAAAACGGAACGTGGAGTAGAACAAAATGAGAACTAAAAGAGGAAATCGGATGCTCAAGATTTAAACACGTATTGTTTTATTTAGACATTTGAACCCTGACCTTATTCGGAATAATAAATCCATAGTTATTTCGGTTTTAATTTTTAAACCTTACTGTAAAAACGGAAATCCTGCGCATTGTCCCGAATCGGAGGGCAGTTACTGGTCATGTCATTTGAGTAATACCTTGATGCTGTAACAGAATCATCTTCAATTGTAAATTGTACATTGGTAGAATTATTCATTGCGGATGATGTAGAATGGAACTGGTTCTGAGATGAGTCAGTCTTGATTTTCTGGAATTGATAATATTACCTCGGCGGGAGGATTATTCATTGCGCGTGATGTAGCAAGAAGCAATATGTATGAGCAAGGGAGGAGAGTTCGCATTAAATTGAGCATATTGAAATTGTTGCATCAATGCCGGACTTGGACTTTGTGTATGATGTGGGCTAGTACTTGAGATGGATGTAGAACTAGGAGAATGTATGTATTGGCCTCTATGATAGTGTGGAATATTTCTGTTCTGGTAACTTTCGGTGCTTAGATTTCCCATTTCTCCTTCAAACAAAGTGTCATTTATAAGCTTTTCAGCTATAAGCCGCTGGCGTTTTTCCATTGCCCTTAATTTCAAAGCTATAGATTTACCTAGTAAATCGTACCGGTCTTCTTGCGGTGGTGGTGAAGCTGCAGATCGTTTGAAATGATCCCTAATTGAAGTTAATACTTCGTTTGTTAATTTTTCTGGCTCGTTGTTTTTTTTACCGGGTCTTGATACTCTTGGTTGTTTCTCGGCTGACTCCTGCTGCTGTTCTTGAGATACCGAGTTTTGTATTGTATTTTCTGGAGTTACTTCTGTATCCAGTTGTGTTTTCATTAGTATCCCTGATATCAGCAATTTCCTATAACAATAATTTTTGTTACAGTTTCTTAATTCATCTGAAAAATGGAGAAAATTCAGGGACCGAAAGGTTAATCCGTATAAGGGTTTTTACCGGGTTAATTTTTAGGGTTAGGTTAAAAACCCTACAATAAAGGTTAACCCGTATTATTGGGTTAATCAGCCTATAGGAACCGGTTCACACGTAAGGTTCATTAGGGTTCCGTACCAAAATGGTAAAATGGAACCCTTATGGTGCGACTTTCTCCGTCTGTCTGTCCGTCTGTCCGTCTATCCGTCTGTCCGTCTGTCCGTCTGTCCGTCTGTCCGTCCGTCACACTCGATTATTTCAGTAACTACCGAAGCTATCGACATGAAATTTGGAATAGTTGTGTATATTAGTGGCCCAAAGACACAGGAATTAAAAAAAATTGGAAATTATTTTTGTTCCTATTTAAAAAGGGGGGAAAATCTGAGGGTTGAAATTTAAAAGTGAGATAACTGTACTGTGTGGGGTATCATATGAAAGAGTTTACTTTGTACATTCTAAAACAGATTTTTAATTATTTTTAGTTATGATAGTTTTTGATTTATCGGGGAAAAAGTCTAAAAAAATACCGTTCCCCCCCCCCTTATCTCCGGAGTTTACCAATCGAAAAATTTGAAATAATTATGGTCAATAGGAATTTACGTATATTTTACAGGAAAACTATAGCCAATGCTCTAACTAGCATAGTTTTTTTGATATTAACAATAAACCTCTACAAACAAAGTTAGTCTTGCGGTTCATTAACAAAGGTAATTATTTATTAATAATGGTACGGAACCCTTCGTGCGCGAGTCCGACTCGCACTTGCCCGGTTTTTTTTTGTACATAAAACATGCGCAAGAAAGTGATGGAGATAACAGTCGCTCGGTTTCGCGCGTTGCGAGTTTCGACATGACTCCAGTAGTAGCTACGCTCTTTAAGGCTTTAAGAGATGTCAAACTGCCTCAGTATTAGGATGTTTAAGTCAAATTGTCGTATTATCTGATAGTTGAATCCGTAAAGAAAAAATATGTAACGGAAGATATAGGCTTAATAAACATTTCTACTGTAAAAAATGTATACTTTTTTCAAACCCTCTTTCAGAAAAAAATCCCCAAAGAGTATCTACTTTTGTCATACTTTGAAAATTGTCTGCAAAACGGCACAAGCTTTTTAATTAGTTCTTGCACACAAAAATAGGTCTTAAAAATCACAATATTTTTACTGGCGAGTTTTATTTTTACTCCCTATAACAAGCGTGTAAAGTAATTTTCCCCCGAAATTTAAGTATATTAGTGAGAACGTGGCTGCTCCGTCGCCCTGTAAACACCCGCGAGCCCTTCGGCAGTCCGTTTCGGGACATTGTCGAAGGTGGACTGCACGTCGGTGTCGGAGCGAATTTGTTGAAGTTAATTTTAAATTTTGAAGGGTTTATACTCATTTGTACATATTTAAAATTTTAGAAATACTTAGTTCAGTAATTATCTGTAAATTAGTAGGTGTAAATATTTTTTTTTAAGAATTTAATTTTTTAAGTGTGCAAAGTAGGTGCAATTACTAAATAAGGTTCTGTAGTGACAAGTGATTGTATTGATATATGAAGATATATATATATGAAGATTGCATTCTTCCCGAACTGGTTGACCCACGACATACTAGAAATTTACCGATAAGGGAACCACAATGCACAAAAGACGCATTTGAAAAAAAACAGAATAGAACTACTGATAAAGAAAACCAAAAACCACAAATTCAAAGTAATGACCAAGAAAGCAATCAAAATTCAAATCAAGATGATTTTGATGAGGAACAACCTACCTGCACTCGCTACTTAAATTTTGATTGTTTTTAAAGCTAATAAGCTTTAATTTGAATAAATAACTTGCACAATGTAATGGTTGTTTTGATTTTTTTCCTCCGACCCGACGGAATCATACTAATATTATAAATGCGAAAGTCACTTTGTTTGTTGGTTTGTTGGTTTGTCCTTCAATCACGCCGCAACGGAGCAACGGATTGACGTGATTTTTTGGCATGGGTATAGTTGAGGACCTGGAGAGTGACATAGGCTACTTTTTATCCCGGAAAATTAAGGAGTTCCCGCGGGAATAACAAAAAACTTAAACCACGCGGACGAAGTCGCGGGCATCAGCTAGTAGATTATAATATTTTTAATGCAAAATTACTTACTAATAATATTAATGCTACTAATAACTAAAATCCATACTAATAATAATTATAATGTATGCGTGTGTCTTTCTGTCTGTCTTTCTCAGATGTAAATGTGCCATTTTTGAATTCTAACAACTTTTGTTTTAGTAAATCCATTATGCTACCGAGACAAAATCATTTTCTCTGCGACTGAGAGACTGCGGAAAAGCAAGCATTATAATTTCAGCGTGTATAATATCATAATATGGAATCGAAATTCGTGATGACAAGCTGGGAACACCTGCACTCCTATTCTCTAACTCCGTGGCTATCATCATATATTAATTATATATTTTATATTCATCAAAATACATTACATAGTCATGGAAACATAACAACTTGAATTTCAAAATGGCGCTAACTTTGTTAAATTTTGGTAACAGTTTCCTGTTTTGTGATCCCAGAAAGCCGTAAATATCGATTTTGAACGAAATCGGTCAATTAACAAAGAATTTCAAAATGGCACCGACTTTTTTAAATTTTGGTAACAGTTTCCTGTTTTGTGATCCCTGAAAGTCGTAAATATCAATTTTGAACGAAATCGGTTATTTAACAAAGAATTTCAAAATGACATCTATCAATCCTATTCGTTAGGTATTCTTCGGCCGACGCGACGCGGTCTTTGTTAGAACTTTGAACGAATATAAATAATAATATATATATATAATATATTATTTACTAAGTGTGGTGTTGTATTGTAGATAAAGATATTATGATTATTACTATTAGTTTATTGTATTATAGCATCGATCATTATCAAATAGAATGAGTAGGTACAAAGTCAATATTATTGCAAAATATTTTTCTGTCATGCATGTTTTCGAGCGTCATATTTCCGAAAGTATTCGGTCTATTGAAATGAAATAAAAAGCATTTTGTAGAAGATTTCATGAATTTTCATTTTGGTCTTGTCGTTTTTTTCCTAGCTCTTATACATTTCGTGTAGATCACAAGAAACTTGCACGATTTTTCAAAAAAAAAAACAACTACGCAAAATAAGCCGGCATATTTCCAAAACTATTTATCCGATCATAATGATTTAAATGCCACTTGGTAGATTATTTAATGCAGATTTTATTCGCCATAGATGGTTTTTTCTAGCACTAATATTTTTTGAGAAAATTACAAAAAACTGCGGTCGGGGAGACGTTTAAGGGCATAGGGGGGAATTTTTAAGAGGTACTTCTCAGACCCCAAGGAACACTTGTGCCAAAGATCAGCTTTACATTTTTTATTTTAGGGTTCCCATACATAGCTTGCACAAGTAGCCTGGGCTAGTAAGGTTTCAAGGTAAAGCTAAAGGTAGGTATTAAAGAAAGTTTACGTATTTGTGACCTATGATATTTATGCGCAAACATAAATATAAAATAGGCATTATCCCATAAAATAGGCATTATCCCATAAAATAGCACTTGTTCCCTCTGCAGTCTATAGTCTTTGGCCTAGTTTGCGTAGTTCCGGGCGTGGCCGCTATACGGCATTACCGTCGGCAAAAGTCCCGCTGGTCTGCGTTTCGTCAAGGTCATTCGGCCTTCTTAACCCCTTAAGCAACGTTATTTGGTGCACTAATCACAATATTGTATTTAACTTTGTCAAGTTTTTAACTCTATCATTAAGGCGCTGTGGATAGCTAAGTATAGTTAGCTAGCTACGTATTTATCTTTTTAAATAATTATTCAGTGAATTTATAAACTGACTATGCCGAAAATTAAGAAGGACTCCGTTCACCGGTATTTTACTTTCAACGAGGAAAGTAATTATAGTCAATGTAACTTATGCAGTGCTAAAATAAAGGTAAGTTCTCTACTTTCTTTATTCTATTAATATTTATTTTATACTAGATGACGCCCAGACTTCCATTCCCATCCATCCATCTTCACAAACTTTCGCATTTAATAGTAGGATTTATGTTGGACAATGTACCTACAACGAAATAACAAAATAGTAAAACCAATGATGGTTCGGGACTCGGGTTCGAGATAATACCTAGCTAGGTCCCTAGGTACTTACTCATTATGTGGTTAGGTATAAAGTCTGCTGTACATCAGTATAGCAAACCTTAGAATAGCACGGTAGAGTACCTACTAACTATCCAAGTAGCAATATACTTAGAGAGTACAAGTAGAGTAGAGTAGGTACTAAAGTTTGGAAGAGTAGAATAGTTAGCGCCGCGGGCAAGCTACTCTATGACTTTTTCCCCTCACTCCAGCATCCATTCTACTATACCGCCTACTCTACTATATCTACTACTCGATGCATGTGCACTTACGCAAAAGAGTAAAACTTACTCAAACTTGCATGTGGGCGTGTCATTGTTTATTGTTTAAGTTAATTATCCTTACTGATATGATAAATGCGAAAGTGTGTTTGTTTGTTGGTTTGTTGGTCTGTCCCTCAATCACGCTGCAGCAGAGCTACGGATCGACGTGATTTTTTGCATGGGTATAGTTGTGGACTTAGAGAGTGACATAAGCTACTTTTTATCCCGGAAAATCTATTAATTCCTGCGGGATTATAAAAACTAAATTCACGCGGTCGCGGGCATCAACTAGTGTACACATAAATAACATGAAGTGTGCTGAATCCGAAACTATTGTAATTTGTCCTCCCTCGAGGACCTGAAATAGATCTGTAGCATTTCTTACAATAATATCTCTCAAGTGACATATTATGTAGCGTTCTATGAAACACTTATTTCTCTACTAACAAAAAATTTAGGTAGGTACGTATAAACATTTACTCTACCTACTGAAGCGAAGTGGTATATAGTATATAGTACGCTAGTTCACTCTACAGTTTACTCTACCCGTGTACAGCAGACTAGTGTAAAGCATTGTGCTTTACACTTGCTTTAAATTCAGAAAGAAGACTCTGATTTGACCAGAATTCAGATTTATTCACATATAGGCCTTTTAGTAAATGGACGGCAGAGCGGATTTGCCTGCAATGTATTGTATATAAATACTCATTAAGCAGAATGAACGCACAATGACTAGAAAACACATAAAAAAAGGAAACTGAAGACAAAAAAATCGACGCCATTTTGATATTATTTGTTATGGGACTGAATTCTTTCAAAATCGATATTAGGGGTTCCATTTGATCTTTAAACTTTTGACAAATAATAGAATTTGACGCGTAGAATTTCATTCAGTAGTCAAATTATAAATTTTGTTTCAGGGTCAACATGCTACTAATTTAAAGAACCACATGTCAGTCAAGCATAAAGAGCAGTTTCAAGATGTTCTTTCAGTAAATAAAGAAAATACTGCTCCCGTAGGTCAAAAAAGAAAAGACACTGCTATTGACATAATTAAGATGAACTGTTTAAAACTTGTGACTGTCCATGGCAGACCTTTTCAATTGATAGAGGATAAAGCTTTTCAAGATATTATAGGTCTTGCATTACAAGACAAGAACGAAGCGAGTACAATCAATATACAAAATATCAAATCGATGATTGCTGACAAGGCCTACGAAATAAAACTGAAAATTTCAAAAGAACTAAGAGACAGACTTGTATGCTTAAAGTTAGATTCAGCAACCTATTTAGACCGTGCTTTTATTGGCATAAATGTGCAGTATATTAAAAACGGCATTATAACCATACGCACTTTGGCGACAGAGGAAGTTTACAACAGACAAACCGGAGAATTTTTAAAAGACACCCTTTTGGACGTGTTAAATGAGTATAGAATTGACCTCTCGCAAATATATTGCATAACTACTGATAATGGGAGAAATTTTAAAAAAATGGCTACTGTCTTGCGTGGTTCATATGATTTAATACACACAAACAGTAGCTCAGAGGATGGAGAAGACGACATTTCAGACACGGAAGAAAACACATTCATATTAAGCGATGAACAAATTAATAATCTTGTTACAGCTTTAAATGAACATACAGACTCATCTTTTAGGCCAAGAACTATGCTATGTGCAGCACACACACTGCAATTAGCTATAAAAGATGGGCTAAAAGACAATTCAAACGTGCAACATGTGCTGCATAGTGCCCGAGAAGTTGTTAAGATATTAAGAACACCAACAATTAGAAATGTCTTAAGGCAAGCTAATTTTAAGAAACCAATAATAGACTGTCCTACTCGATGGTCTTCGACACACAATATGTTGGTAAGATTACTAACTTTTAAATCAATTTGCCTTGATGACACCAACATGAGAACTAGACTAAATGAGTCTAGCTGGCAAATAATAAGTGATTTAGTTGAATGTTTAAAACCACTTTATGACACCACTTTGAAATTACAGAAAGAACAGCTGACTCTTGGTGATTTTTTCATAGAATGGTTGACATGTAAAGGCCATTTAGAGCAGTGTCGGACGCAAATAAGCCAAACAATGTTACAATGTATGAAAGCGAGGGAAGTGTATTTGTTAAATACAAAACCTATGTTGGAAGTTCTCTACATGGATGTTAGGCTAAATATTATCCTATCTGATGCAGAAGCTGAAAAAGCCCAAAACTTCTTGCTTGAAACCTTAAAACAAATAAACAAAATAAAACGCCCAACGGAGACCATCAATGCGTCTGCTAGTATTGGAACTTCTACAACCAACGATGAATCCATTGCAAGCTACTACGCGCAAAGTGCTAACATGTCATTTGCAGAAAAGATATTGCATGCAACAGAATTGCAAAGAGGTATAGAGCGACAACATGATAGCAGATCAATCGACATTGTTTTGAAAGAAATCAGGAAAATCCCTAGATTACTCAGCACAGAGAATATTCTCCAATACTGGAACAATAAACATTCGTCAGAATTATCAGAGCTAGCACTGTGCGTACTGGCAGCCCCAGCAACTCAAGTCTCTGTCGAGAGAACTTTTTCCTCAGTTAAATTTATTTTATCGCCCCTTAGGACAAATTTGAGTCGAAGTGCTGTAGAAAATATTATGGTGATTAGAAGTAACCAGGATTTGTTTGATTGAAAGTCGAATAAACATCTTTTTCAAACATCTTTTATTCTCCTCCTTTACAGCTCTCCATTAATAAATGCATTATTTTGTGCATACACTTGTGGCGTCTATTTCTTTCAATCTTACACAAAGCTTTCGCTACACAAGATGAAAAGGTATAACACTCGTGTATATGATCTTCAGTGTTGACAGTTTTTTGATTATCTGTATTTATGCCATAATTCGATTCTTCAGCGTCAGATAAATCTGGAGTAGTCGATGCTTCATGGTCCATTAAAGGAGTGATCGGGGGTTGTGGCAATTCTTGTGGTATTTGTTGATCTCCTGAATGAAGCGTTTCATCGCTCGAGCTTTCGTCAGATTCGGGTATAGTTATATTACCTGTAATTAAGAAAACGTATAAAATAAGTATCACAATATAAACTATATTATGGACCTATTAGCGATCGATGATCTAAAATCATTGATCACAAGTAGATCCATGTGTCGGTCGTGTACGGTACGAATTAAATTAATTAACGGTAATTTAGACATCAATTCGAATTATTACATAACATAAAAAATTATACGCCTCGAATTGTGAACCTCCTCTTTTTTGGATGTCGGTTAAAAGTTGGCCGTTACGGGACGCCTGGCAGTCAGCATCAGCTGGCTGGCAGCAGAAGTATAGCATCAAAGTCGATGTAGAATTTATAATTGACGAAAACCAATAAAGTTATGGACTTAGACTAAAATAAATAAAATAAAACCCTACCCTACCTACATATGTACATTTTTAAAATTCGACGTTTTTTTAAGTTCTCAATGTCCATCCTCCTAATTACATATTCATTTCCCTGTGCGTCGCCACGCTAACACTGTCGATTGCCGTCCGTTTACTAAAAAGCCGTTAAGTGGATAAACTAATTTTGAGTTACGACTTATTACCGAAAACATGAAAAATAATATCCTAAGAAATTGTTTAGACATACAGCTATATTTAATATACCAAACAAAGCATTAAAATGCCCGAAGACCAAACTTGAAACTACATCTTTGCACAAGTAAGCTAAATGTAGGTATCTTTACGTGCCATCAATTTTGAAGGAAAATTGACATGTTTTTGGTTCGTTTATATTAGTCGTAATTTAAAATTAGTTTATTCACTTAACGGCCTTTTTGTTAACAGACAGGCAGAACAGCCTTCCGATCCGCCACCGTATGACGTTTTACATCAATTTGACCTTGAAAGTGCCCTTTTAGAAAAGACTGTTTTCCTAGGCGATTCAAGTGTTCGATATAGATATCTATACTGACTGATGCTTACGACTTCGTCCGCGTGTTAAGTTATTCCTGCGGGAACTTTTGATTTTTCCGGGATAATAAGTTGCCTATATCTTGTTCCAGGGTATAATATATCTCCATTCTCAGCCAAATCCGTCCAAAAGTCATTGAGTTATAAATGGCCTGTACCTTATCCAACTTTCTTTTATATAGGTATTTAAATTAGTTGACAGAATAGGTACTTACCCATAGGAAGTTTTGCACATTTGTCCTCTTCGTCTTCAACAGGTTGATAATTTGAATTGTAAAAATATTCTTCCATGTCAGTTTCGCAAAATCCAGATGTGCGCAAAATCCAAATAATTGGGAGTAACGAGTTACGAGCAGCCTATGAATTGCAGCATCAAGCATGTGAATTAAGTTATCGCGACGACGCGCGACGTGGCAGTGACAAAGTACCTATAGTTGTGACTTGCGGCGCGGCTTTCCTATTATCTCTTTCTTTCGGATTAATCAGCAATATTTTAAAGATTAATCTCTATAGTATACGGGTTAACCCATATAAAGGGTTAATCAAACAAAGGAGTTATGCGTCTAACCGGTTAACCTTTTAACCCGATTAATGGGTCCCTGGGAGAAATATTTTACGCAACAATTTGAAGAAAGGTGGAATTTCTCTCGTTGCTAGGTGCGATTCTGTCGTTCTAGGTGCGATTGATGGTAAGCACATTGACATAATTCCACCTACTGACAGCGAATCGTATTTTAAACTTAAAACTTTTTGTTAAGTTACTTTTTAACTTTATTTTGAAACTTTTAAATAAATAAAGTAATTTCTCAGCTGGAGAGGCGTGATTCAAAACATCTATATTACTTTAATAGTATAAACCATGAAAAACGATATTTATGTAAATTAAGAAACGGCATTTATCCGTTGAAAAGAAATTAAATGAAAGAATGAAAAGATTTCGACATCGTTAAGACGAATCACAGCTGTAAAATCCAAAAGAAACCTTGTGAGAATCAATTAGCAAAAGTAACAAATACTTATAGTTATCTATATTTTTACGGGTGTAGGGACAACAGTAAAAATATATTAATTATTAATATGGCGATGGAGTATCAAACCAAAATATTGTTCTTTTCTAACGAAGTTAGCCGGGAAGTGAAAAGGTCCTGTCGATCGTTAAAGGCGCACATTGACGTGTCCATATCAGAAACTAGAAAGTCGCTGTTTCATTTCATTTAAACATTCTTTTATAACTGAATTATCGGCGCGTAGGCCGATAACAGCCGAGTTAATGTCAGCCAAGCTAGTTGTAACTTTCGGCAGCTCGCTTGAAAGCGCTGATCTAATCGAGTTCGAGACAGTATTGCTGATCGTCTCGTCGGCTTTAGCGCACCAAGCTGCGACGTGTTCATTAAACCTATCCTCCATGTTTGCCAAGTTGTATTCTCCGTCGCATTTGCGTTTACGCTGTTCTGTACGCGTACATACGAAGTCGTCGTCTATAGCTTTAGGTCATAGTTACTACCTCTATGCTTTAGGTAGGTCCGGCAAAGATGCACACTTAGACATATTGGTGTGCGTGGCAGATCTATTGTCAATAACGAGAGAAGTATATACCCGTCCTAGAACTCAGCGGGGGTGACGAAAGGGCGTCCTCCGGTAGATGCAGTGTCAGAAAAGGACGGCAATAAACGTTTATGATTTTTCGAGTGGAATTTTTCGATGCACTTTTGAATCACTTCACTCAATAGTAGAACTAATTACCTGTCTAGGTAACTAGTTCTACAATTAAGATATAGATTTCCTTAAAAATAATTACTGTTATGTACGACAAATTTTATTCACGTCCACTCTTAACCAGGGCCCGAGGACTTATGAGGAGCTCTTCTCAGGATTGCGGCTGGATTTTGCAAATCTCATGAAATATCAGTAAGTTAAGGGCCGATCCTGACAACGAAATTCTAAAAATAACCTATAAACGTTATCGCAACTACTGCAATAACCTTATTAAAAAAAAAACGGAATTATGATAGACAACAATTAACTCTCTCTGTTAATAAAAATAGCAAAGTTCTTTGGAGCAAAATTAAATCAATAGCCAACTTAAACAAAAATAAAACTCAAAATCTGAATCTATTAAATTTAACACGTTCGCTGCCGCTTGAAAAATTTATGATCAACGGGGAGGCCAAATATTTTTTTTTGTTTGATCGACTTTAAAAGTGATTAGCTAAGATTATTATTACACTTAATTATGTATATTTATATTTAACAGTATTTTAAGTGAGGAGGGGACTGCACCGCACCGGCGCGTGCTAGGCACTGGGAATGAAATTTTCATCCCCAGTGCCAAAGACCGCACGGGTGCGGGTTATGAGTTAACTACGTTTTTATAATTTATATGTAATAATACGCTAATATTTATTTAAATATGGTTTATTATCAATCAACATTACAACGAAACTGAAGACCCCTGGAACGCGCAGCCGGTCGTTGGGGGCCGGGCGCTAGTTCTAACGGAAATCGCTCTCGCGCGCGAGCGGTCGTTGGGGGCCGGGCCGGTCCAGACCATTATAAACTGAATTATCTTAATTAAAGAGCCTACTTTTGTTTGAACAACTTTGGACCATAGAGAAGTATATTAAATAATCTATACACTGCAACAGTAAAATCTTCAAGTCCGAAATAAAAAAAAAAACAAAACGTCATTTGAGTTTGTGTCATTACTTCGCGGTTTTTTGCCTTCGCGGTGCATTGCGGTGCGTTGTAAAAGGAATAAAAAAAGGTAAGTAGAGTGTTTTGTGCAATAAAAAGTTTAGTGTGTGTTCATAAATAAGTGAAAAAGCTATTTATTCAATTGGATTTGCGAATTTCGTTGTATTTTTATAGCAATCTAGCTCAAATACCGGCAAGATAATTTCGCCATTTTCATGTGATTTCCGTACAAACTGAGTTCAATTTGATTGAAATGGGCAGCAGAAACCCATGTGCAATAGTTATTTACCCAAATAATTCTATAATTCTGCAGATAAGACGAATAAATTACTCAAAACAATTGTAATGTTTTCCGTTATAAAGCCAAGAGAAAAGTCGTTTACGAAATTTGAATTCCATTATTGCGAATCTAAGCTTTATCGCTATGTTGTTAGGGTTCACAACAGGATGACAGTTCGTGTCTTTGGAACGCAAACTTTTTTGTACGGGTATACCCAATAGTGCTGGGTATCGATTTATCAGATATCGACATTATTTTATCATCGTATCCTGAACTATTATTATTTAGATTTTTCGTACTATAGTTGTTTACAATTAATTTTAGTTTAAGAATCTTTATAACTTACTAGATGATGCCCGCGACTTCGTCCGCGTGAATTTATGTTTTTTTAAGATTTAAACTATCCTATCTCTCAAGTTGGATCGAACTGCACATGGTGTGCGAATTTTATTATAATCGGTTAAGTGGTTTAGGAGTCCATTGAGGACAAACATTGTGACACGAGATTTATATATATTAAGATAAAGATATATAAATAAAGATATATCTTTATTTATAAAGGTAATATACCTATATACTTCTAAACGGCTAAACCGATTTTGGCAAAAATAATTGTATGTGTTTGTGTGGGTCCATGGATGGTTTATATTCACAATTGGACCCGGTAGGTGGCGCTAAAATCGGGTTCCAGGATTTTAATTTTTTTTTGGGTTTTGGTGGAATGGATGGTTTAGATTTAAAATTTGACCCCTTTTTTTGATTTTTTTTTTGGATTTATTTCTCATCTGGGTCTTTTCTACATAATATGATATTTATGTATTTTTATTAAAAAACCGAGCTTTCCTATGGAAGTTCATATTGTTTTTTATTTATTTTTTGATTATTTATTGTAGATGTGGAACCCTGGAAAAAACACCCCCCCCCCCAATTTTTTGGAGGCTCTATATGGGGACGAGGAGAGCGAGGATGAAGGGCAATTTGTTGAAGATTCCGGCGATGAGGCCGAGTTTCAAGAGGTTGCAAAGTATGAAGTGATTGAGGTACTGATTGTTTTTTATTACAAAATATTTTATAAATATACTTAAAATAAAATAATAAATTAAAATTTATTTATTTTATCTATTTGCAGAATGATGAGTCCGGCGATGAGGCGCTGCAAGACGTAGTAAATTATGAAGTGAATGAGGTACTGATTGTTTTTTATTACAAAATATTTTATATATATAACATAAAATAATACATTAAAATTTATTTATTTTATCTATTTGCAGAATGATGAGTCCGGCGATGAGGCGCTGCAAGACGTAGTAAATTATGAAGTGAATGAGGTACTGATTGTTTTTTATTACAAAATATTTTATTTAAATAACATAAAATAATACATTAAAATTTATTTATTTTATCTATTTGCAGAATGATTTTACCGGAGTTGGAGTAAGTTTTAATACTTTTTACCTAGTTCAGTCAAGAACTGAAGAATATACATACTAACAACGATGCTTTTGTTTCAGACGAGGTGTGGTCCTTCTTGGAGTGTTTGACGAGGACGGCACTCCTTTGGAGGACGTGGGAGCGTTTTTGGACCCGGACTCACACGCCCTTTTTGAAAGTGCTGAGCGTTTGGACGAGCGTGAGAGTGCTGTAAGTGTTGAAAGGGGTCGTGGAAGGAGTTTGAGAGGTAGAATGCGGGGTGGAAGAGCAGGGCGTGTGAGCAACCGTGGGCGGGGTCAAGGTCGCGGGGGGCAACGTCGTCGTCACCAGGGATGGCAGCCGGGCCAGCCTCTTGAGGAGATCTGGGTGACTGACGACGATGTCCCTCGCGAGCTGCGTGAAATGGTGAGGGATGTAGTAAGGCGGCGACAGGCGAGACAACAGGGAACGGAAGAAAGAAGAAGAGCAAGAGCCAGTGGACCAGTGCTGAACGAACGGCATAATAGCGAGAGTGAAAATGATGACGTATTCGAGGACGCCATTGATGGAAGGAGTAATTCGCTCTTGGAAGGTGTGGATCTCCATTTTGAATGGTCTCCGATGGAGACTTTTCGAAGTGTCGAAGAAACGTTTGTGCCAGAGCGTACCGGTTCAGTTTCAAATTACACAAATCCGTACGATGCTTTTCGTTCCTTCTGGGACGATAACATCTTACAGGACATTGTAACTGAAACAAACCGGTATGCTAGCCGAATTCAGTCGGCCTCCTTTCAAGCAGACTGGATTCCAATAAATGTGCATGAGTTGTTGTGCCTTTTTGCTTTTTGGATGATGACGGGAATCATCCGGATGCCAACAATTCGGAGTTATTTTTCCACGAACTCATTGTTGAAAACGGAGATCTTTTCCCGGATCACCGCGCTAAAAAGGTACAACAATCTGACCAGAGCTCTCCATTTTGCGGATACCAGTCATATAGATCCTGCGAATCCAACCAACAGTGGCGCTGCAAGCTTCGATCCATTGCACCGTTTGAAGCCCATTATTGATCACCTGAATAGCAAATTTCAATCCAATTACGTGCTGTCGAAAGACATTTGCTTAGATGAAAGTTTAACTCTTTGGAAAGGTAGGCTAAAGTTCAAACACTACATTCGGTCGAAGGCTGCCAAGTTTGGGATAAAAACTTTCGAACTCTGCGAGAGCGCTACGGGATATCTCTGGTCATTCCTGGTTTACACAGGGAAGCAGGATGCAGTCGAAGGTGGAATCGCTAAAAGTACCGCAGTCGTTCTGAAGTTGATTAAGCCCTTACTTAATAAAGGTCATCGATTATTTATGGACAACTGGTTCAACTCTCCCTTGCTGGCTCGCATTCTGAAACGTAACGGTACTGACTGCGTCGGTACTCTACGTGCGTCTCGTGTAGACTTTCCCAGACTGCTGACACATGCTCCGCTCAGGCAGGGCCAGCTAGCAGCGAGGCACTCAGGGGACGTCTGTGTCTTGACATGGATGGACAAAAAGAGGATCAACATGATCTCCACTTGTCATGGGTCAGCCACTGGGCTGCCCCGTGTATCATCTTGTCCTCCAGCTCGTCCGGAACTATTCAAGCCACAGTCGATCCTTGATTACAATCGCGCCATGGGCGGTGTTTATATGTTTACGTTGAGTATGTAAATAACAATAAGTGTCCATCACACAGACACTTCAATTTTGATATAATTCAATTTTATTTTATATTGTACTTTTATTTTTTTATTTTCTATTTTAGTTATATTGTAAATAAAAATAATGCATAAATCAATGTTTTTTTTATTCATTCAATAAAAAAATCCTGCAAACAATAGTACATTATGTTGCAAGTGTGTAATATTGGTGATTATCGCTGAGGCGCCATTGAGACCCGAGCCATTAGTTGAGGGTCTTAAGATAGCCGAGGACGGTAATCATCAATACACACGTGTATCATACGACGTATTTCAACACACTTGTGAAGAAAATAATAATAAAAAAAAAAATTTTGAGAAGATAATAATACAAAAAAAAAATTATTTAGTAGATAAAATAAAAAAACTATAACTCACTTGTGAATAATAGCAATGAAAAGTCACAGTTTAATTATAGGTGTCATAATGTGCCTAATTGCGGTGAAATTAGAGCCACTTTATGAGCAAGTGTGTTGAAAAATATAAAACTCGATCCTAAGATCGACACAAACAGGCACTATATTTTGTAAATAAAACAATCTGTTTAATGTGTTTTAATTTATTTATAAGGATTCAATAAAATTACAGGCAAACAGGTCTATAACTAAAGATCAAATTATCGACATCTATTTTGTATTGTAGCACATCACTACAAAGTAACCCTATATTTGTACATTTTCGATTTCAAAATTTTAGTTATTTTTGTGCAGTATTAGACTAGATTATTACTGAAATGTAATATATAGACTTTCTTTTTGTCTTTCTATTCAATTCCAATGAAATTAGTGGTAGTTTTATCGGGAAAATATGCTTTTCAAAAAATCGCGACCGTTGACGCATTCTTTGCGTTTATATGTAGTTGATTGTAGACTTTAGCATATTTATATCGCACTATCATAAAGATACATGATTTACTATGCCAATGCCGTTTACAGAACGATGATAGGTGGTCTAGGTATTTTTTTATAGGCATTTCTCTAAAAAGGGACGCAATGTACTTAGGCGCGAGGTGCGCGGGGTACGAAATAGGAACCGTGCAAAACGGACAAGGTCAAATTCGCGAGGCCTGAGTTCTAAGTGGTAATTTTCAAAGCATTCCACACAAAGTCCAGGTTTGTCAGGACAGGTGTCACAATACCAAGGAGAGTCAGTACGCTTTTTATTCTTGGTACACTGGCGACATGTCTTTCGATTGAGACGTACATTTGAAGTAGTTTCAGGGGCCTTCTTTATTTTATGAGCACTGTGGATATTTGAAGGTCTATTTGCTGGCACATGTTCTGGCAGCAGAGCAATTATGACATTCAAGCGATAATCATAGAGAGACATTTTACGTTGTCCTGAATATTTATTGTACATCTTCATTGAATTCAATAAAAGTAATTGGAATGTGTGGATAGCTATTTTTAGATACCAACTATTGGGGTATATGGGGACACCAGGGAAAGACGATGTTTATCATGGAGAAACCTTTTATTACTCCATTTCTATAAACTAATTTTAATCCATCTGTTCCCTTAATATATCTTAATACTCTCTTTAATGCTTTCCACAAACTTTCATTACCACAACTTTGAAAACGACTTAAGTAGCTCAATGCATAACATAAATCAGGACGTGTTCCTAACATGGCATACATGAGACTTCCTATTAACTGTCTGCATCTTTTAATTAATTCTTTATCTGAAGATTCTTCTTTATGTAACACTAAACCTTGTTCTATAGGTGTTGACACAGATTTGCATTCTTCCATCTTATATTTCTTTAACAAATCTTTTAAATACTGCTCTTGGTCTAATTCAATGACATCTTTCTTCCTAGTGATATTTATTCCCAGATATTTTAGATTATCACCCCCTAAATCTTTCATTTCAAATTTTCTCTGCAACGCTTCTTTTAATTTGTTTATCTCTTGCTTATCTTCACAAATTAAAATCAAATCATCAACATATAATAAAACATAAAACTTTTTATCTTTTTTATAATATAGACAATAGTCACATTTATTTCTTTCAAACCCTTCCTTAATCATAAATTGATTAAACTTCTCATTCCAATATCTTGGAGATTTCTTCAGACCATATAGAGAGCGCTGTAATTTTAAAACTTTACCATCTTCTTTCATTCCTTTTGGCTTCTCTATAAACACCTCCTCCTCTATGTTCCCGTATAAGAATGCACTCTTGACATCCATTTGTTGAATATCCAAGGTGTATTTACTAGCTATTGCTAATAATATACGCAGTGTAGTTAGTTTAGCCACTGGGGAATAGATTTCTGAATGATCAAATTTATCTTCTTGCTTAAAGCCCCTTGCAACTAGTCTTGCTTTATAAATATTTTTATTACCTTCTTTCTTAATCTTGAAAACCCACTTGGTGTCTATTAACTTCTTCCCGACTGGTAAACTAACCTCTTTCCATGTTTCATTTTTACACAATGCTTCTAGTTCTGCTTGTATTGCTTTTAGCCATTCTTCTTTTTATTTTCCGTTAACTGCCTCTTCATAAGTCAATTGTTCTTCTCCTTGTGCTGTCATTGCTAAATCATAATCTTTAGTCCATGCTGGCTTTTTCACTTGTCTCTTACTTCTAGAATTTTTCTTTTCTTCATTTTTAGGAATATCTTCTTCTGCATCTAAAAATTCTTCATCTAAGTACTCTTCCATCATGTCTACTTCACTTGATGCTACATCTTCTGCAATGCTTCTTGCCTCTTCTTGCTGCTGGACATCTCTGTGTTCTTCTATTTCAATCTCGTCATCTTCTTCTTGATTCTTATCCTCTTCTTGTTCTTCTTTAATATTCTTTATCGATTCTACATTCTCTATTACCTCTTCATTCTCCGTTTCATCTTTCTCTAATGCATTGTCCGAGTTACTCTTAACTTTTACAAATACAATATCCCTATGAGTTTGTACTCTTCTTTTGTCTGGATACCATACCATGTACCCTTTGGTATGTAAACCATAGCCCACAAAAATTCCTAATTTTCCCTTTGGGTCCCACTTCAATCTGTGTTGTTTTGGCACATGTGTACATACGGTAGCACCAAAATCTCTTAACAGTGTAACATCAAAACTCTTGTTAAACAACAACTCATATGTTGTGTCGAACTTTACTTTTACCTGTACGATTTATTGTAAATACTGCTGTAAACACAGCTTCAGCCCAAAGTTCTTTACCTAGACCTGACTGAATAATTAATGTTCTTGCTGATTCTACAATTGTACGCATTTCTCGTTCTATTCTGCCATTTTGTTCAGGTGTGTAACTTACTGTTAACTCATGTATTATACCTTTTTTTTTAAACACATTCTCAACTGCTCTATTAACAAACTCTGTTCCATTATCTGAACGAAATCGTTTTATTTTACATGTAAACTCATTTTCGAACATCTCTAGAAATTCTTCAATTTTCTCTTTAGTTTCATACTTACTCTTTATAAAATAAACAAACCTAAAACTGCTATAATCATCTTTCAACAAAAGGAAATATGAAGAACCACCTACAGATACTTCCTCCATCCAAATCCATATGTATAAGTTCGCCTGGTTTAACTGACCTACTACTACTCTGACTAAACGGTAACCTATGCTGTTTTCCCTGGATACATGGTAAGCACTGATCAGTCTGCCCTTCATATTTAATGCCTCTTAAATCTAAAAACTCTTTTACATACTTGTAATTCTGGTGTGCAAACTTAATATGCCAATCTGTTAAAGTTAACAAAGCTACATCACTTAATTTAAATCTCATTACATACATTTTGTCAAACTTGTCAGCTACTGCTGTTACTGACTCATTTTTATAAAACTTACATCCATTAGAATCTGATACCATTGTGTGACCTTTATTAACAGCTGATGCTAAAGAGAATAAGTTTACCTTAAGGTTAGGTACATACAGAACGTCATCCAACGTACGGGAAACATAACTAGAACCATCAAAGGCCCATACAATAACCTTTCCCGTTCCCAAAACCTCTAATTTAGTACCATCTCCTATTGTCACAAATCTCTTAGTTTTTAATTCACAAAACTCTGTAAAAAACTTTTTAATAAAACACATGTGGTCACTAGCACCTGAATCTAAAAAGAAACTTTTTGAATCAAAAGAATAGTTACATTCAATTTCCCTAGTAGAATGGCATAAAAAAGATTCAGAATTTGAACTTTTACTTCTCTCTTTATGCTTATTCTTTTCACTTGAATTATTCTTTTCACTTGAATTATTTTTCTCTGACTTATTCTTCTCATTACTTTTATTCTTTGGCAATTTACAATCTTTGATTAAATGACCTCTTCTCTGACAATTAAAACATTTTCTGTGCCTACATTCACTTATTTTATGGCCTACTCTGCCACACTCAAAACATTTAATAGAATGCCGCGTACCCACCATTAGTGCTGAGTCTTGAGGTGCTGTGCTGGCGCTGCTGCTGGGTATACTTCCACTACGCTCCTCCTCGACCAACGACCGCCCGGTCAGCTCTGCTTCTCCTCCGGCATGCTCTCCCATGCAGATATAAAATACTTATATTTCTCGGGTAAGGACATGAGTATCTTCGTTATGGCCATCTGCTCCGATACTTTCTCACCTGCTGCTTGAAGCTGCGTCATGCACTCTTCCATGTTCGCCATAAATACAGCCATTGGTTCTTCGAAGGTCAAATTGAAAAACTTCTGTTGAAGTAGATGAACGCCCACTTTTGATGACGGTTCATATATGGTCATCAGCTTCTTCCACATATCTGCACTACTGGTACAAGAAATCAAGTATCTCATCACTGTCTCTTCCACCCTGGTAACAATTACCTCCTGGGCTTTTATCTCTCTGTCATCCCATGATTCTCGCGTTTTTCCCTCTTCTTTAGGCCTCACCTCTCTGCCCAAAACAATCTCTAATAGTTTCTTCGAACGAAGAACAATATCTGCGTCTGAAAACGCCACGCCTGCCAATTGCGACCATTTAGAAGAATCGTCGTCTTATTATACTCTGAACTCGACATATTGCACGTTGCTTAATACACACACACCTCACAATTATAAAGCGAGACGTAAACGCCGCCCTCGCCGCCAAGTTTCGTCGAACCACGTTGCCTCGCAGGACTCCAACCTTTGTTGCACCGCGACTTACTCGAATCCACTTTGTTTTGTTTTCTACACGTCTCGACTTTTCTTGTGTGGACCCATAACCTATTGGGGTATATGGGGACACCAGGGAAAGACGATGTTTATCATGGAGAAACCTTTTATTATTGGAATGCCACAAACAACGCTCTTATACTCCATAGCTTCATTACGCCATCTTATTGCAAGCTCACTCAGTACAAGTTACGACGAGTAAAGACTACAGACCTAGTCATAGACAAACTAGAACTTTTAAGCGATGTGCACATTGCACTCTTACACCAACGTAAAGTTTTTCTTTCGCATGGATAGTAAGCTAGAAGCTGGTTTTGCCTGTCTACTCCTGACATGTAATCGTTATATTTCGAAATAGCTTCTGGTTTCTGAGTAACATGGCCACGTTTATTTTGAACTTGAACCATTTTGTCTTCATACTGGGTAGTAATATACGTCACAACACGTTTATCTTTCCACACACCAACATGCACTCCATCACGAAACATTGAGCAATTTTCTCCTTTTTTAATTTTTTTTTTCATGATTTCGTGAGGATTATCTTTCAAATCTTTACGGAGAGTGCCTGTGCAATAGGTGTTGTGATCAAGCAGCTTCTTTGCCAAACCAAAACTATTATAATAGTTGTCCATATATAATTCGTGACCACTATTTAGTTTTTCCCGAAGCAGCTCCATGACAACTTTCTCAGCGTGTCCCTTTCCAGTCACGTCTGTATCTTTTGCACCTGCATACACTCGAAACTTCAATATCAACCCATCTGGTTCAGTGAGCATGTACAACTTGATGCCGTATTTGTGGCGCTTACTTTTGATGAACTGCCGAAAACTCAATCGCCCTCTCCATAGCACCATACTTTCATCCAGAGATAATAGTGCTGCAGGATAATAACATTCAATCATCTTGTTGTTCAAGTAATCAATAACACTTCTAACCTTGAACATTGGGTCCTCACTTTCTTCCTCTGAGGTAAAATGCAAACATCTCATTATGAGGAGAAATCTGTTCCTGCTCATTTGTTGCCCAAAAATTGGAATGGAAAACAGCCTATCAGTTTTCCAATAATCTTGTAGACGACTGAGGGGGATAGTTCCCATGTGGAATAACAAACCAAGAAAAATTCTCAGCTCGCAGACAGTGACCGGTTTCCATCCAGTAATCCTGGCAAAATCTTTACTTCTTCTGCCCTCGAACTTCCTGATTATGTTTAGCTATCAACCTCTGTGCCTGTGCATTGGTCTCAGTACAAATCATCGTTAAAAAATCTTCAGTAAAAAAAAAATTAAAATAGTCAATAGGATTTGCTCCTTCAACTTCACCATAAAATTCGTCTGATTTCGTAAAACGAATTTCCTTCATCTCACCAGTTGTAGTCCATTCAGAGGTTGAACCTGATGCAGAGGGTTGGTTTATCTGGGCTTGACCTTGACTGTCTGATACAGTTAGATAGAACGGCTGCAGGTCTTGCTCCTGAACTGTAGGTGACACTGATGGACGTGTCGGAGGACGGCATTCAATATTCCAGAGGTGTTCCTCACCTTCACTCTCTGATGCTGACTCCTCGTCATCAGGCTGGTAGTCATCTTCAGAATTATCAGAATACAGTGTCTCTTCTATTTCACTGTCATTCAAAACAGAATACAATTGTTTTCGCTGCCTTTTAGGTCTAGGAGAGCCTTCTCTGTAATCCATTTTTATTATTCGTTATTTGTGTATAAAAACTGAACCGTCAAAGTTTCGAAAAAACCAAATAGACGGTAAGAAAATTTAAAATTTCAACCACAGTGCCGATCCAAATACAGTGTTCTTGGCCCGATGCCGGCGCCAAACTGATGCTTAGAATTTACTATGACGCGAGACCGCACCGGTGCGTGGACTTCCCCGCGTATGTACACCTCACCCCGCACCCGTGCGGGGGTGGCAGCAAACCTGTTAAAACTCTCTCCAGGAAACTCAGTTAATTATGTGAGTAGCTACTTTGCCAATGTTGGAAGGGTACTTGCAGAAGAGATTATGTCAAACGCCCATCATACTATAGACCCCTTGGAATTTGTGGATAGTCAATTGTCTTCAATGGCTCTCCTAGATACTGACCTACATGAAATTGTAAGTATTATTATGAGTCTCAAATCTGACAGTGCGCCAGGATGGGACAATATCCCCACTTTTCTTAAAATAGCAATACATTTAATTGCACCAATCATTTGTCATCTAGCAAATCTCTGTTTTAAATTAGGCGTGTTCCCTACAATTCTGAAACAGTCCATTGTCACACCTGTGTTCAAGAGTGGAGATAGTGAGGACATTAATAATTATAGACCAATCTCTGTCTTACCATCTATAGCGAAAATCTTGGAAAAATTAATAAATTCCAGATTAATAAGCTACCTAAACTAACTTAATATTCTCTCTGATTCACAATATGAGTTTAAGCAAGGAAAGTCCACAGAGGATGCAGTGTTAGCATTAACATCACTTATTTCGGAACAAATTCGAAAATACTAGCCTCTTCATACAAAACAGGTTGTGTCTGGGAAAGAAAAAATACAATAAAAGAAAATGTAAAGAAGTTACAATAAAGAACTATCTAGCAAGGTTATAAGTAATTTAGTCAAAATAAAGTGTAAAATAATTATTTTATTTTATTTTCAGTTGCCTAAAACCACGGATGATTGGCTTTCAAAGGCAAGAGGATTTAATTTTCCTCATTGTATCGGCGCTTTGGATGGAAAACATTTCATGATTCTACCGCCACATATAAAGGACATTTCAGCATTGTACCTACTCTTAGCGCTAGTTGATAGTGACTACTGTTTTATGTTTGCCGATATAGGTTGCCCGGGTCGGATTAGCGACGGTGGAGTCTATAATCAAAGTATTTTAAAGCAAAAAATTGACACAAATGCAATCAACTTGCCACCTCCTAGTCGCTTTCCCAATAGTAACACTGACTTACCGTATGTGTTTTTAGCCGATGCTGCATTTGCGCTAAATACACATATTATGAAGCCATTTCCTGGGCATCATGCTATTGGCACTCCGGAGAGACTATTCAATCAAAAACTATCTAGTTCACGTGTGACAGTCGAAAATACTTTTGGAATAATGTCTAGCGTATTTAGAATTTTTAAGAAGCCTATACCACTGAATATCGCCAAAGCCTCTTTAATTACAATGACATGTGTCTAGTTGCACAATTTCCTAAGAAATAGTAAAACATCTCGACATGTGTACACTCCCCCAAATTCAGTAGATAAGTATATCAATGGAGAAATAACCCAACCAGGATCTTGGAGACAAAACTACACGGGATCGTTTGATCCATTGCAAACTGTAGCTCGAAGAGCTTCTTTATGTGCAGTTGAAACAAGATTAAATTTTATGAATTATATTTACGAGAATAACAATTAGTACTTACAAAAGTTAGTTAGTAATCAAATAATTAAATAGTAGTTAAATAGATTGTTAAGTATGTATTGTGAAATAAATTTTTTTTTTCTTGTACTTACTTTATCCTCCGAATTCATGACGCTTGTCGATTCGTACATATCCGTCAAAAATGCTGCCATCACGTCGTAATAAATCCAGACGGGACGGTAAACATCGTCAGCTCCAGCCCCCGACTTTAATGGAAGACTTTGTTTTTTTTTAAATTTGTTCGGAATGTACTTAGTAGATTTTCTTTTTTCTTTTTAAGTTCGTGTACTGGCACACCCATCTTGTCAGCTATACGTTTCCACGAATCATTTATCTAAAACAGTAAATACTATAATCATCATCATGATTATTTCAATTTACCTACTTAACTATACTCGGCGCGGCGAACCTTGATCCCTATGACACTGACAGCTAATGTCACCATATAACATTGTAGTTGCGTCACCATTAAATTAGGGCGGAGTTGAGGCCATGGTATGAGTTGGTGAATAATAGCATGGCTTCATCTCTATTTCCAGCACCCTTCTGGAGCTGGATTTGGCGAATGACCTAGGGGGGAGTGCAGGTCACCTGGATCCCCTAGGTAAGGCGGTCGGTCATCCTTCACGCGGTTGCTGCCTGTTATTGGTCTGGTTCCTTCTGAAACAGATGTAACTGAAACCTACTGCCGTTTTGCTGAGGAGTAAACCTCTAAAAATCCCCAATCCAAGGTGTCATACGCACCGTGCCGATGGATGCGTGGCTGGGGGGGTGCTCAGTCTCAAACGGTTGTCTCCTCGAAACCGGGGCGAATCGAGGTAGTATCTGCCCTTCAGGCGGCATGCGGGGCTCTGTCGTCTGTGACGTCTATATTTCCCTAGCTACTCGTGGGAACTGCATGGATTTAAATAACATACAGCTTTTTCAAGCCACCTCAGGTGGCAACTCACAGGAGCAGCAGAGGATCTCGGAGGACTTTGCTACTCCTGACTTTGCTCAGGAGCCGCGGAGGAACTCGAATTCTGCGGAACCTGTAGCTGCACAGACTGAGCAGGGGAACTTGGTGGACTCTGCTCAGCCTGATATCGATATGACCGGTGTGGATCAGGACGCTAGGGGCAATGTCGCCTCGGGCATGCCTGTGAATACTCCGGTCTCTTCACAAACAACCAAATCGTTTAGGCAAAGCGACGCCTTCAGAAAACTGAGCGGCGCGGCGCGTAGGCGATTTTGGAAGCTAGTTGACGAAGGGCACTCCATGGAGGAAGCCCTTTGTATTGTCAGCCAGCAGGTTAAGGGCCCTCCACCTTCCCAGAAGCCGACCAGTAACCTGAAAAGGGGCAGGTCGGAGGAGGAATCTCCAAAGGAGCAGCCCAAAAAAGCCACTAAAACGTCCTCAACGCCGGAGGGAAGGGAAGCTCCTACCCCCAGCTACAGAGACGTCACTAGCTCCGTCAAGGTGGGAATCAAACATTCCGAACGGATGACGGAGGAACAAATGAACTTGGTTCATGCGTCCATCAGCAAGGCGATTTGCGCGGAGGGACGAAAACTTCAGCACGCCAAGACAGGGCGTGGACCAAGTTTCAATTCAATCTCTCACAGGCCAGGATGGCTGCTCATCACCTGTGACAACCAGGAGAGCAAGGACTGGCTTGTGAGGTGGATCGAGACCTGCAAGCCCTGGCCGGAGGCTCGGCTCTCAATTCTCCACGAGAATGAGTTACCGAGACCGTGGACTGCATCGGTGGTAATTCCCTCGCTGGAAGCGGGGAATGCCACCGATGCAATGTTCATGATCTCGTATCAGAACGTGGAGCTGAGTGCTGAGCACTGGAGGGTTGTCAGCGAGACGAAGGTTGATTCGGGCACTCTTGCAGTGTACGGCATTGACGAAGAGTCCGCTGATATCCTCCGGGCCAGCAACTTTAGAGCCAATCTGGGCTGTAAGAAGCTGGAGTTCCGGCTCAGAGGTGAGCAACCATCGTCCCGGACGGGGGCTAGCGCGGCTGCGCCTGCGGGCCCCGGCGCTGTCACCCCTGGGCCGAGCGGTCTGGGAAGGAAACCGCTGGGACGCGGGGCGAACCGTGCGGGATCTAGCCCGTGTCCAAGTGGTTCAGGCGGCGGGAGGGCGGGGCCTGCATCTGCGGGTCTCAGCTCTACAACCGCCATGCCTGGACCCAGCGGCTTGGGTGGGAACCCGCCGGGACGCTCTGCGAACGGTGCGAATTCCAACCCCGGACCGAGCGGAACAGGAGGTGGGGCCGCGGGGACTGCGGGCGCGGCTGTCGGCCCCAGGAAGGGCAAAAAGAAGCAGAAGAGGAGGATGAGGGGTAAGGAATCGGGGGAAACTCCAACCGAGCGAGGACATTCAGGGACTCAACCGGAGGGAGGTAGTACTCGGACCCAACCCTTCATCAAAAGAGCCAAGTAATGGCTTCTTCGGGCACCCCGGTGAGGTTCCTGCAAGCCAACCTCCATCACGCGACCGCATCGTCCGCTGTCATGGAGCGTTGCCTTGTTGAGGGCAGAGTAGACATCGCCCTAATACAGGAACCCTGGGTGTCAAAATCCAATATTCTGGGCCTGAACGCTGGGGGTAAGTTATTATCGCACACCAACGGAAGCAGGCCCAGAGCCTGCATTGTTTTCAACAAAAACATTAACTTTCTGCCTGTTCCAGAACTCTGTACTGATGACCTGGTAGCGGCCTATGTCGATCTCAAGGGATGGGAGGGCAGGAGGACCATTGTCTGCTCAGCCTACCTACCCGGTGAGAACAAAAACCCCGCAGCTGAACTGTTTCCGGTGGCAGAATACGCTCGGAGACACAACGCGGAGCTACTCGTGGGCTGCGACGCAAACGCCCACCACGAGAACTGGGGAAGCAGCAACACCAACGAGAGGGGTGAGTACCTTTATGACTTCCTCCTCGCAAACTGCTTCCAGCTCCTGAACAAAGGGTGCACCCCAACCTTTGTTACAAGAGCCAGGCAAGAAGTTTTAGACATCACTTTCGCAACTAATGACCTTGCTAGGAAGATAATGGACTGGAAGGTCAGTGCGGAAGCCTCTTTGTCAGACCACAGGCACATTTGCTTTGGACTGGCAACATCCCCTCACATAGAAACAATCACTTTTAGGGACCCTAGGTGCACCTCCTGGGTGGACTACCACAGTAAGCTGGAGACCAACTTGGGACGTGCCCCTAAAAGTATCAAAACGCCAGAATGTCTTGATGCTGCGGTGACGGCTGTCACCGAGGGGGTGATAAACGCCTTCGAGGACAGCTGTCCCCTAAAGGTCAGGACAACGAAGCGAAAGGCGCCGTGGTGGAGCTCAAAACTAAAGCGGCTCCGTGACAAAACACGGAAACTCTTTAACAGGGCCAAGAGAACCAAGGAGTGGGAGACTTATAGGAAGGCCCTGACGGAATATAGCAAGGAAATCAGAAGGGCCAAAAGAGTATCATGGAGGAAATTCTGCGAGGAAATTGATAGTTTACCTCAAGGCGCTAGACTCCATAAAATGCTCGCTAAGGCCAACTCTAACCCTCTGGGTCTTTTAAAAAAACCAGATGGATCGTTCACTTCTAACGAGAAGGAAACTCTTGAGTTATTGGCCAGTACGCACTTCCCGGGGGCTGTTTCTCTTGAAGACAGGAATACTTTGGCGAGCACTCCCAGCAGACCTCGAGCAGAGGACTGGAAGAGAGCTGCCATTGTGTTCAGACCCGGAGCTGTGAAGTGGGCTGTTAACTCCTTTAACGCAAACAAATCCAGTGGGATGGATGGTATCACGCCTCTTCTCCTGCAGAAAGGTGTGGACCTGCTAATCCCACTCCTGGTTAAGATCTTCAGGGCAAGTTACGCCTGGGGATATATACCAGACTCTTGGACTAAAGTAAAAGTCATATTCATACCGAAAGCGGGAAAGAAGGACTACGAATTGCCGAAGTCCTTTAGACCAATAAGCCTCTCCTCATTTCTTTTAAAAACAATGGAGAAGGTGCTTGACAGGTATCTAAGGGATGCGCTTCTAATTGAGAGACCCATTCACCATACCCAGCATGCCTACTGCAAGGGGCGGTCCACGGAAACTGCCCTGCTCAACCTTGTTGACAAGATTGAAAAGGCACTGGAGGACAAAGAAATCGCTCTTGCGGCTTTCCTGGATATTGAAGGCGCATTTGATAACACCCCCATCCGCACACTGGTGGGCGGGCTGACCAACAAACAGGCCGACACGACTACCATCAGGTGGGTGGAGGCAATGCTTTCAAACCGCATAGCCAAGCTTGAGCTAAATAACGTCTCTGCGGAGGTGCTCACGACGAGGGGATGCCCACAGGGGGGCGTGTTATCGCCTCTGCTGTGGACTCTTGCCGTTGACCAGCTTCTGCAGAAGATGGCTGTGCTCCGTATTGACACTCAGGGATATGCCGATGACCTGGTAGTCACGGTGCGAGGGAGCTGTCAAAGCATGCTCTCGCACCTTATTCAGAGAGCACTCCTCATCATCGATAAATGGTGTAGAGATAACGAGCTAACTGTAAATGCGGAGAAAACAGTTATAGTTCCATTCACTAGGAGGCACAACCTCGACAAGCTCGAGTCGCCTAAGCTAAACAATAAGAGTATACCATTTTCAACAGAGGTTAAGTACCTGGGAATTACCTTAGACCAGAAACTAACCTGGAACACACATGTTGATGGTGTACTCAAAAAGGCCAAAATGGCACTAGGAGTCTGCGGTCGTTTAGCAGGGGACAGATGGGGACTAAAACCAAAAGTCACCTTCTGGCTCTACACAGCGGTGGTGAGGCCAATGATAACCTACGCCTCAGCAGTCTGGTGTAGCAAAACGACACAGATTACTACCCAGAATAAGCTTGGCAGCCTTCAAAGAACCGCCTGCCTGCTTATTACTGGAGCTATGAATACATCGCCAGGAGCAGCCCTGGAAGCTCTTCTAAATTTACCTCCTCTCCACATATTTCTGAGGAAGGAGGCGAGAATGAGTTTATACAGGATCACCTGCCAAAGGAAGGAAAACTGGATCTCCCGGGCACTGAGGGACTTTCATAACTCGTTGCTTGAGATCCCGGTTTTAGGAATGCCATCCGATATGATGGCCCCTAAACACTACTTCCAAAGGCCCTATAAGGTAGAAATTCCGGATAGGGATGACTGGCTAAACAACAGAATCACTTGGCCATCGGGCAGCATCAAATGGTACACCGATGGCTCGAAGTCGGGCAAGGACGTAGGTTGTGGAATTTATGGAGAGAAACCCCGGGCTAAGCTCTACCGTAACCTGGGAGTCTACTCATCCATATTCCAAGCGGAGGTTTACGCCATAATAATTTGTGCGGAAACTATCCTGCAGGAGAACTACGGCAACAAAACTATTTACATCCACTCGGATAGTCAGGCAGCTCTATCAGCCTTATCGTCAGAGGTAATTACCTCCAGACTGGTTGACTGCTGCAGGGACAAACTAACCACCCTGGCCCGTAGCAACAAGGTGGTTCTTCGCTGGGTTCCAGGGCATATGGGTATAGCCGGCAATGAAAACGCCGATACCCTGGCTAAAACGGGCGCTAAGGTAAGGCAGATCGGACCAGAGCCGGTCTGCGGTATACCTAAAAGCCTGGTGCAGCTCACCCTGCTAACCTACTGCTTCTATGAAACACTCACTCGGTGGAGAAACTTACGTGGTCTAAACCATTCAAAGGCGCTAGTCAGAACCTTCAATAAGAAGGCCGCCTCCGAGGCGCTAGCGCTCAGCAGGAAAAACCTACGCATTTTAGCACGAGCTTTAACAGGTCACTGCGGTCTTAACAGACACATGTTTAACCTTAAGCTTAGGGACACGGATATCTGCAGACTATGCCAGGAATCCTGTGAGACTCCGATGCATATTATCTGCCAGTGTCCCGCTCTAATGCATAAACGAAGCATCCATCTGGGCAAACATATTATTAACCCAGAGGATGCTTCCCGTATTCCAGTCAAGAAAATGCTGCTGTTCCTGACTGAAACAGACATTGGCGAGGAAATTTAAAAATGGAGGTCATATCACAATAGATCGGAAACGGTCGCAGTGATACAGGACATAAGGGACTGAAACCTCAAAAGGAAAAGAAGAAGAAGAAGAAGTCACCATTAAATTGGGATCATATTGGGGGCGTCTAAAAATGCCATTTATAAATTTTACGTAGCTTTATACCATTAGTAATGATATTCCGTTGATATTTTACAACCGTAGACTCTTTTTAAATGTCCAATTACTTTTGCAGTATCCATTTACCCTCAATAGAATGAATTAATTGAAATAAGTAAACAATTGAATTAGGTATAAGTATTAAAATAGTAGGTACACTTACAACATTTTTATTTTTGTGGTATTTATTTTTGGGGTTCCACAAACAGTTTTCAGCTTGGTATAGCTCAATAAACCTAAAAGTTTCCTCTGTGCTCATATTATTAGCCATTTCAGCAAAAATTAAACCGCAAGAAGCACGCGTGCACTCTCAATCGCAACTCCGATTAAACTGATGCGTCGCCAGACCGCAGACGTGTGTACACTGTACAAACGCCAGACGTCCGCGCCGAAACCCTTTGATCTGTGCCACAAAAACCGCCAACAATTGGATTCGAGGCGGACGCGTCTGCGTGCGTCTGCGGACGTTAAATACCTACAACAGATGCACAAATTACCCCCTCTATACGTCTGCAGACGCATCCGCAGATGACGTCCGCGGACGCATCTGCAAACGTGTAGAGGAGGCTTTAAATAGCAAAACCGCCACTTTCACCGCTAGACCAATCACAGCACAGTATTTTATATAGGAGTTTAATTTAATGGCGTCCGGCTGTTGTTTTGCGTTACAGCGTAGTTTTATTTTCCTGTTTTTAAATAGAAAAAAATCAGAAAATGGAAATTAATATAGCCCCAGTGGGAGGGAATAAGGCAAGGAACAGGATTCGGAATGAAAATGATTGGAAGCGCAATGTTAAAAAGCGTGAAAGGTAAGTTTCTCTTGCTTTACTATTGGTCGTGTTTATGCAATACGCGGGACACGGAACAGATCCAATCTGTTTAATAACCTTATAACTAAATTCTTACTTTTTTAATCAAGAGGTTATTCTTTTTATTATTTATTTATTATATTATTATATTATCATAACGCTTTTAAAGTATCTTTTTTGGGATTGTTTTTTTTTATTTTTATAGTAATTTTACTTGTTAGGTTACCCGTCTGTCCATCTGTCTGTGTATCAAAGCGAGTTGTATCTTTTGGACAAAATAAGCTAGTTTTATTGCCAGTACTTTGGATTTTAAATTGGATTGATTAGTTGTTGGTAACTTGAGTAAATTGTTTCAGGTACTCAACTAAGAATCCACCAAATTTAACAGATGTTAGAAGCTGTAACCATTAGAAATCTGAGAAATTAAAATGCAATACTCTAAATCCTCAGGACATTAGGCGTTTTCATCAAGCATTTTACGCCAAACCGAATAAAACCTTTCAAGACAATTTTCTATTAAAATTCATGAAAGTTCATACACCGAAGCGTCGAAGACGTAAAGTAGGAAGCCGAGCATGTTTGACACGTAGTGATTTTATCACAGGATTTATTATTTCGTGCCCCTTGCATTTTGTGGAAGGTAGGTAATGACATCTAACGTCAAGACGCAGAACGTGCGTGGGTCAATGCGCAGGAGTTCTCGATAGATGGCGCTTTGTTTGTCTTTGGTCGTGCAATTCGATATTTTTATTCCGCTTATAAATCTGGTATTCTTATAATAATCCCATTATTGAAAATTGTGATTATTAATTAATTTTCGAGTTTTTACTATTAACTAGTTTCGTACATTTCACGAGTCTATGGTAGGAGCGTTCCCGAACGCAGCCATTCTTGCCGCGTTTTCATGTCGAATTTTCAGAAATGAGATTTTCCGCTAGCTTGGTCATGTAAAGAGGTCTCGGACCTTAGCTTTAAACCCAGGCTTTGCCTGGGAAAAAACAAATTTTCAATATGCCATCTAAGTTGTTTTAACAAAAGAAAAATATTTCCGTATCAATTTATGGTGAGTAAATGTGAAAAAAAAGCGGATTCGTTTTCGAGACGCGAATTGCATTTTGTCAAGATGGCGTCGTGCAAGAGGAAAATTTAGTTAATGATTATCTTGTTTTGTCTTTTCAGTTCAATTAATTTATTTTAAAGAAGAGGTCGGGATGGGAGAAACCTTCCGAAAACAATGATATTGTGTTCGAGGATGTTTCAATAGGTAAGTAATAAAAATGGAAAAATGTTGCACTCGTGACACGTAGCACAAACCCTCTTGTTAACCTTCGCTTTCTTTTGTTTCAGGGTTTATGGTTTTTACGTACTTTTTACGTTTTACGTTTTATGTTTTATGGTTTTATGATTATGACCATGATTATGATTTTGATATCTTCTATATACACTCCCGTATGAAGAATTTACGTTGAAATTATACCATTCCTTATTTCTACCCACCTGGGGTCCACATCATGACAGACGCATTCCGCGGATTTGGAAATGTGCAGAACAAGCCAGATTCCCTGAAGGGATTCACACGTTCCTGATCCATGTTCCCAGGTGACGAAACTCGCCAGTCTCCAAGTAAGAAATTTTTCTGTTTTCCGGACAATATAGAGAGTGTTTGTTTTCTTAGTGAGTCAATTTCTGCGAACCCTAGTTCACCGCTGAGATAAATAAAAGATGTAAACTTGTGAACTTTTATATCAACAATTTCTATGCCTATGGCTAGCTAACATAAGAATATCCAGAATTATCTATCCGGACCATTTCGAATCATATTAAATCTCATTAAACTTAAGAATCTTTGTGAACACTAGACTAGCTAAGACCTATTGTTTGTACAATTTTACCATTGTACATGCAAACAGCGTAAACAAATTCCCAAAGGAAAATGTCCATATATATACTTCGACTGAAGACATTTATGGTAAATTGGCAAACGAGATTGCCTCTGCCGTTTTTAATTTTCTCTTAGTCAAATGTCACTGACAAAAGAAAATTGCGAATGATGGCAGATGGTTGTGGTTCGCAAAATAAGAATACCATTATGATTGCTATGGTTGCGTACTGGCTTACAAATTGTGCACCGAGAAATATCAAGACTGTGGAACTCATATTTCCTGTGCCCGGACACTCATTTATGCCGGCGGATCGTATTTTCGGCCCGAAAATTTCGGGCATATTGAAAAAGAGGTCCGAAGTAAAGAAGTTATTATAGATCCCTCCGAATATAGAGTCATTTATGATCGTTACGGCATGGTTCGCAAATTGGGTTAGGATTGTACCGTTAAAGATTGGAAGGCCTATGCAAGTGAAACACTGAAGCACCCAGGGAGTTACCATTTCAAATTTGCTGATTGCAAAATGTATTACATAACCAGAGCTAAGAATAAGCCTGGGCGGTTCCTTTTAAGAGGAGAAATTCATTATAAAAATGACATTGGAGTTGCTAAAAGCGTCATGAAACGAGGTGTATCTGTCACCGTAAGATTGTAAAAACCGTAAGATTGTAATCTAACGCTTTTTTTTCGATAGATTGTAAACATTGGAAAGATTGTGAACCGTTCAATGTTTTAAGTGTCAATTTTTGAAATATTCATTGTATTTACGTTTTCTTGTCTCTTTCTTGTAGGTTAGGTTAGGGTTCGACATAAATAATCATTCTATCGGGTTAATAAACCTAACAGATTACAATCTATAGAAAAATAATCCGTTATATTGTAATCATTCGACAGTTTACAATTTCGCTAGTTAGATTATAATCTAACGGTTTTTACAATCTTACGGTGACATATCTTCAACATCAGAGTTTGGTATCAGGGACATACCACCTTTTCAAACAAAGATATCTATCTTGAAACTTACTGATGTTGACAAACTCCTGTCAAAACATTTCGGTGCAAATTGAAAATCGGAATTAGTTATTAGGGTCTAATCAGCTATTATATATATATTACAAAAGTATTTTGGAAAATGAACATAATATCGGTGAACCTGAAAACCAAGAGCAATGTGAATACCTGGAAGAGGTTGGACTATCTGTATAATTTTGATTATATTTAAGTAATAAAAGTTAATTGTAAAAGTGTAATTTCGATTATCTTAAGGCCGCAGATTCACCTTTAATTTTTACTCAGGAAGTAGCTTATAATATGATTAACTTTCGACTTTAATATTGTAAACACTCTTATAAGTACCATTTACCGTAGTAAATCTGTTTTCAATTAATTACGTAAGCTACTTACGTGAGTAAAACTTACGGATAGAATCGCGGTTTATGTAGGTATTTTAAGTTCCTATAAGTGTAATTTTTGATAATCCTTAATAAAAGATTAAAGACAAATTATTAATAGGCCAGTTTTAAATTTTCATTTAATAAACTTAAGCAATTTACCTAATTCACCATAAGAAGAAATCTGAATCAGTCATAAGCACCGACTGTATAAAACCATCCACACGAGTATTATAGGAGCAAAACCTCTTCTATCATGTAGTGGCGGATGCAATACCGCCTCTATTCACTGCTTGGATGCAGAATGGCTTTTTTACAGATTTCAATGTTTTTTAACTATTTTTACACTGTTTATAAAATAAGCTTAATGTTATATTCAAAATTAATATCAATTTGCCATAATATTCAATTTATATATAGGATAAAAGCAAAAGTTTAGTACATTTTATAATGTTTTGGGTGATTGTGAAACATTTAAGAAAGTGGATAGAAGCGCTTTGAATCTATACCCCTCATATAGTCTCCAATTTATTCACCATCACACACCCTTAAAAGTTAATACATACACCAAATGCACAGTGATTTTAATAAGCAAAACGAATCGAATACAACGCCCTACAAGTCTAATGGCCGCCGGTTCGCTCGTCTAGTTGTCAAAACTCGATCGCCGCGCCAATTTACCATACGCGGCCGGCGTGCGGCGGCAAGGCGAAGCTTGCTCGGAATTCGCGGCTCACACAAACAAATCCGCTAGGCATACTACGCGATTCGCGCGATGCCTGCGGACTTAATTTGTGTTTGTGTATATATAATAATGTAATTTATAAGTATATCTAACAACTTAACTGTCCAATGAGTCACAAATGACTCACGGAGAACTTTTGGAATAAGTTCAAGAGTCACAGGTGACTCATTTCTTTATACAACTTTGGCACATAATTTTGTTATGAGCGTGGAGTAATATTATAATTATAATTACGTGAACGTATAACAAAAAACCTAACCTATAAGAAAACAAAATAAAATTTCGCAATTTTTTTTATATCTAAGGTTTTTTTTTTATATCTAAGGTATCAGGCCTTGTATTTGGTACAAAATAAAACAAAAATAACAATGATATAAAAATGTTTATTGAGGAAATTTCTTATGTTTATTACAGAAACCAATCAGTCACACATGTTTTTCGTTGTAGCAATCCAAACATATGCTTTTTTACATGCTTTGCACTCTGTGTGCACTTGCTTGGCTTTTGGAGCGAACTTTCCTTGAATTTTTAATTTTGCATAGCAACCAGTCCGCAGCAATCTCTTCCGTACTAACTTATAGTTTGTAGTATTTCGCGGAATTTCTTGAAGACAATGGTCAGATGAAGAAGTGGTAGCTGAAGATCTGGGAGTCAGAGAAAGCGAAGGCACTTGAGCCACGTTAGGTATTGTAGTCCACGCTGCTGGCCCGAGAAAATACCGAACTAAATGTTCCTGAACACTCAAAACAGACAATTCTGGTGCCAGTTCGTTATAAATACACCTAGCATTTATAACAGGGAACTTGGAACAAAAGATCAACCCCGATTTTTTTGTACCAGGTTAGGCTTTTGCGTAAAGGAGAGTGAAAAGATGCTAGTTGGTCAGATATATCTATACCTTTTTTTTGCTTCATTATAGTCAATTATAACGTCGGGTTTTATAACATCTCCTCTCTTCGTTTAAGCCTTTGGTGTAGGTCGAGATCATCAGAACGTCTCGCTTATCACGCCATTTTAGAACAGTATATTGGTTTTCTCCCCGTTTCAGTTTTTTCTGAATCACGTCTTCAGGAAGATATCTTTTGTTTTTACGTAAGGTGCCGCAAAGGTCAGTTTTTTGTTCTTTGAGGTACGTTGCCAGCGAAACGCTGGTATAGTAATTCTCGGCGACAATAAGACGGCCGTCATTCAGAAGTGGTTCGGTTAGTTTGATTACAGTAGAACCAGGCTTATCAAGACCTTCTAATTGTTCTGACACGCCAGAATAAATCTGATAAGACCATGTATAGCTATTTACAGTACAAGCTTTGTATATCTTCATGCCGTAGCGGTCGGTTTTGGCAGGATTGTAGGTTCGAATAATCAGTTTACCATGAAAGGAGACCGCCAAAAGTCCATACACTTCTGGGCTAAATACACAATGATACGTTACAAAATTTATTTTATTTATCATATCGCCTTGATTTTGATTCGAATCGATTAAAGTATCGATTTTTTTCGTCATCCCTAACTAACAGACTATGACATAGATTAGAGTGGTAAAGAGTAGTATAGACATAGCATGACCACAGAGTACAGACCAGTAAAACGTGCCCATTGTGGTTTTTATGGGTTATTTATTAAATAAGTTTTTAGCACATTACCATAGAAAGTTGTTAATATTTAATCTGATATATAATTAGAAAATCTACTTTTTTTTGGTGTTTATGGGGGTGTCTGTAACGATTTAGCCCAATTTTGTCGATCTCCTTTTACCATGGATTCATCCACAACTATAACGTCACCAGGTAGATAGAGGCTACGGAAATTATCCACAACTTTGTGTATTAGTGGATTAATTTTATGCGTCCTATAATACTACGTGCTTTAATACTACGTGCGTTAGGCGGTCGTGCGCGCACGAAAACGAATGAGGCCTGTGGTAGGCATAGCCGCTAGACAAGATACGGAGTATGCTATCTGTTTCTTTCTTATGAAGTTAATCTATGTGCGAGTGGGTTGTAGCGTAGCGGAGGCTACTCACAAGTGAAATATTATTAAATCTCGGAAGCCGAAGATGGGACAATTTTGTATTTAGATTCCATATCTTTCATCATTTTCATTTCTTTCCTTTGCGCCTGCGATTCATCAAACTTCTTTCGTTTTCTATTTTTCCCCTTTTTTGTAAGATTTTGTGGCGTGGCTTCGTCACTCAGGAACAGTTACGTTCATTGGTTGTGAGTTGGGAATGGTGTTTTCAATCTGAATCTAAACTTGAGGGTACATGATCTTTATCAAAAAGGGAATCGTCAGAAACAAAATCCAGGTCATCGTGTGAGCTGTTATGATGATCCTCATCATTCAAAGAGTTACTTTTGTTTGTAATAGACAAAGGCAGCTCATTAAAATTAGCTTTTGGCACTGGCTCTTGGAAAAAACTGGTTGATGGACTCACCAACGAAATTATTTTTGAGCATCGATTTATACGGCTCATTTTGTCACACTGAAAATGAACACACTGAAAACAGTCTCGGAAAATGTCACGCCAGTGTTTGTCCTGTGCTATAAAACGCGCAGACACGTCATCCAATTGGGATGATCGCGCAGTGGTGGGCCGGGGGTTGGTACGCCTCGAGGTGTTGCGAAATATTTGGCATTTAGATTGAATTTTAGTGGAATAATTAGTTAGTCATTCATACATGCACGTTAAAACAATTACAATGTTCACTAAAATAATTACCTATATGAGGTACCTACTTATTTTGTTTTATTTAATCTTAAATCTACATAATTATCATTCAGTCTATAGATGTAGTAACAAAGATCAGTTAGTTTAATTAATTAATAACTTTTACAAAGTAAAATAACTTAATAAAATTCTTATTTTTGATTAGTTTCTAAAAGCTCAGCAATCTACAGTTGTGAGATCACTATTAATCAAATATGGCACACCATTAGACATGTTTTCTTTTAAAAATAACAATTAATCTTATTTATTAATATTAAAAAAACCTCTTTTAACTTGACTTAGACTTATTTTCTTAAGTATTTTAGCAATGTGTATAGTCCACTGTGGGGAATATATAAATACCCTTCATTTCCGACAAACACCTCATACATCGGCATGTTACGTTTTTACCAACAATAGTTTGAACTTGTGCAACATACTTTGTTTTGTTTGTTTTTTTTGAATTATTATTATACAATAGTTCGACAGCAACAAAAGAAGATGGCGATATATTATTTGATTTATTTAGGATTTCACGATCAATATCTTTAAAACAATCAGCTCCATCATCTCCAGATAAAGTAATGTTAAGCTGTTCGTTTGTAGTGCCTAATTGATCAGCTGTAAAAAGTGGATCTACACTATCTTGGTTTGGAACGTTATCACCATCATCAAGTAACGTGTCATCAAATAACACTGTTTCTACATTTTCCTTTTCAGAATCACAAAAGTTATCCAATATTTCTGGAAATTCATTTTCAGAATCACAAATATTATCTGATGATGAGTCTGCAGTCAAAATGCCTTTCTTCCAATCTTCGAAATCACTGCAAGAAGTGCTGCTATCGTAAGTCTGCCGATGACAAATATTTTTTTTGCGATTTTTTTGTAGTTTTCTTCTTAATTTTAGCGTCCGCTGTATTAGCATTTTCATTTGATTTGTATAAATCCTCCTCCGTTACTCCCTTGCCTGGAACAACTGCAACCTTTTTTTTCTTCGGAACAGTGCTGCACTCTTTGGAAGAAATTTTGGAACGATTCTAACCACTGCCGAGTGTTACTCATGCATTTCTGAGTCTGCCTGTTTAGGTAGTTTATCTATAACTCTTTTTTCATTAATGGGGTATATGCCAGCAGCTTCGGAACCAGACTTCATATTTCGTTCATTGTATTCAATATTCTCTGTAGTGTGGTAGAACACACTACCCAATTTCTGTGGCAAAGTTACCCTCCTTGACCCACCTTTATACCAAAGTCGCCCACCTCACTCTTTACTTTATGGTATGCAGTATAATCTGTGAGCAGATTATATCTAGTCCATAAAAACTAGCAACCCCATTTAGGAGGTGCCAACCTCAAACCTTCAGCCTATCTCGCTCACACGTAAGAGATGATTAGGCTACTGTCTCGCTCCAAACAGGGGGGCCACAACACGGTCGAGGAACGCGGCGGTGTGGACCTTCTTCTGGTACAGCTCTCGGACGCGCGCGCACGCAGCTTACGCGATGTCGCAACGCAAACGGAAGACCTGAAGCGTTTCCCTTTAGCCCAGCCGTGTGTTTTTCCCTCTTTCTCTTTGATCCAATGTGATCAGCTAAACATCCTCCTTTCCGAGGATTCATTCGGATGTAATTCGCATCACCAAAGATGGCGAATTACCCCGGCACAATATTTTTCTCTTTTTCCTCGTTTCTACGAGTTTAATTTAATTTCCCCTTTTTCCTAAAGTCGCGCGAAGAAGCTTCCGTTCGACTCTCATTCTAAAATCTAGTTTTAACGTGAATGGATCATGCATCCGATCATCGAGATTAATTTACTTTGAAAGTTCTTTCCGCCATGTTGAAAGAACAAATTCACCTAATAGTGGAAAGTTTTTGACATTATAATATTTCATCGATGGTCAGTTTTAATGAGTGCGTAATAAGTGCAACCCAGTGAATTAGCGGGGAGTGTTATAGTTCCCACCCCAGTGCAGTGATTCAGAAAATTCGTTCAGCGTACCACCAAGGCCTTCCGCCTTTGTTCCTGCATTCCGTCAGGCCAGGCTGGGGTCTGGTTAGCTGCCAGGCGCCATCCCTTCGGCCAGATGGTTCATCGGGTCGCCTACCAAGGCGCCAGATAACTCGTCGCGCTGACGAGCGCGACGTGGCTCCGTCTCCATGCGTATACGTATTCTTCGAACGGACAATACCGCGTAGTAACGTAAGTGTAGCTTTAAGATACTATCTGTATTAGTCCTCTTTGGATTTATTAGGACCTCTTTGTGGAACCGCCATTAAACGGTCTATTTTGGTAATCACATTAGTCCTCATTTATAACTAAAACCCCTCCAACTCGTTCGCCGTGATCAGGGACTCCGTGAGATTCGCAAGAACGGTCTTGTAACAAAAGTCCGTTGCTCCAACTGGCTGAGACATCTCCGGCAGTCTTTAACAAGCTGGTAAGTATAAAGCGTAAGTATCTACACACACACCAGCTTGTCTCCATCGCTACCTATTTTTCTCTTTTACATACGACATCTCCAAACGAACTAATTCGCCATTGGATTATGAACTAAATTGAGCGCTCTCATTGGTGACCGACTAAAGGGAACATTGTAGGCAAATATAAATATAAGCATAATATAAGCAATCTAGCAATGCTCAAATTGTTTTCAAACAGTGTTTAGTTTTTCTGCTATAGGGCTTGAAGTGAAACGTGTACGAATTCCCCCCAATTTCTGCAAAATTGCAAAATTGGATATCCAATAAGGTCAAAAAGATGCAATCAAGATGCTCTTGAAAATTTATTCGGACGAACGAACAAGAAATGGCAATGCTAAATCCAACGTGTAGACAGTTTGCATCGGCATTTAAGACTTATTTTTCTGCAACATCATAAAACCATCATAAAAAAGGCAAAACTGGGCCTGTTGTTGTTATTTTTGTAGAAGCAGGGATGTTCAGCGTGTTTCTGTGTAGTTTTTTGTACTCGTAGAATTTAGTGTCTTCAAATACTGTCGAGTCAGCGTGTCTTCCATATGATCCAACATTTATGAAAGTGAATTTATAGTCACTGTCACAGACGGCCATCAACACTAAAGAAAAATAGTGTTTATAATTATAGTACAAGGAACCGCTATCTGTTGGTTTTATAATTCTTACATGTTTACCATCGATCGCCCCCAAGTAGTTTGGAAAGTTGGCGCGTCTTTGGAAACCACTTTTTATATTTTTCCAGTTGTCTTGGTTTAGTGCTACAAAACAAATATCTTTCATATACTTCCCAATATTTTCGCACACGTCTTTCACTATTTCCTCTATTGTACATGCCGAAATTCTATAGTTGTATTCTAATTCAGCAAAAATGCACCCTGTTGCCAAGTATCTGTAAAAAAATTTCCAGCAAAAGCTCTTCAAAAGAAGTGGAAAGTGTTGAGAGATGGCTTTAGACGTTAGGTCAATAAAACAAAAAAAATAGGAGTGGCTCGGGAGCAAGTAAACTACGACAGTATGTTTACAATCATCAGTTGTCATTCTTGTTGCCATTGACGGGGGAGAAAGCTGTTACTGCAGATAGTTTGGAAAATGAATCGACTGAAGATGCAGTTACTGAAGAGAAAACACCACAGCGTGGTCGTAAGAGGACTAGTACGTCCAAAGAAGACAATTTAATTACACAACTGGTGATAAATTTGAATAAAAAATACAACGAAACTACATTTGATGATAAAACCGTTGATGACAACCCAACTAGCACAAACTAGTTGCTTAAGAGCTTTGGAGCTAATCCGATTATTCCCAAAGATGCCAAGCTCAAGCGCCAGAGCGTGCACTGCAGACCTAATGCAGCCGCTTTGCAGTCAAAGGGGCACAACTTTTTGCAACCTCCAGTTCCATTAGAGCTTCATAATAGTGGCATAAAAGGGCTACAGGAGCTGCAACTAATAATTAACACCACATTAAAGCTCTTGTGGCGCTTATTGAATGAATGACAGGTTTAACTGAACGAATAAGGATCACTCATCATTCACCTTGTCTCTCATTTATTAATTATTCATCTGTTGTTCCTGAGTCAGACATTACAGAATACAAATAAATAATAAGTGAAGTGAAGGTAAGTGTTTTTGAATTATATTTTGTATTTTAAGCCAGTGGTTAAAAACGCAGATCAGTTTATCGTGCAAATATACTCGCGAGCAAAACTATGGAATCGCCTACTTAAAACTTGCTACGAGCGATCTTAAAAACTAAATGATTATTGAAGATAAATAAAAGCCATTTTAAAGGCTATACTGTAAACTTTAAATTAATACGATATTCATTGAAATTGGAGCCGTATTTCAGGAGATGTCGTGGTTTAAGGGAAGGAGAAAGGAAAAGTGAAGGATTTGAATTTGGGGAAAAGAGCAAAAATTACCAAAAATTTTGGGAAAATCTTTATTTGGTGCTTATCAATATTTAGTGTTGCCTCCCCTAGCCCTAATTACAGCACGAAGACGATTCCTCATGGACCTTATCAGGTTCTTGATGGAATCTTGTGGGATACCTTCCCACTCCTCTATCAAAGCCGATTTTAGCTCTTCAACACTTGAAGGAGCTGGATTTCTGGAACGAGCCCTCTTTTTCAGCTCATCCCACAAGTGTTCTATTGGATTCAAGTCGGGGCTGAGCGCTGGCCAGTCCAATGTGGCCAGTCCAATGTCCAATGTGGCCAACTTCAGCCAGGAATTGAGTTGTCGCACGTGAAGTGTGACAAGGGGCGTTATCGTGCATCAGGAGGAAGTTATCACCGACAAATCCCGCATAAGGAATGACATGTTCCAGCAGAATATCGGCTATGTATCGGTCTGAAGTTAGACCGCCTCCTCGTCCCCCACCAGGCACGAAAACAAGCTCCGTTTTTCCGTCAACTGATATGCCGGCTCACATCATACACGAACCACCCGTAGGCTACTGTTTCAGCGAAACAGCACATAGACCCGCCTATAGACCCGGCCCCTTCGGTCGCTACCATGCAAGCACATCCTGCACTCGTCTGAGAACAGAACTTTCCCCCATTGCTCGACTTCCCAATTAAGATGTTCGCGAGCAAATTGAAGACGTGCTTGTCGGTGCCTTGCCGTCAGTTTTGGGCCTGTGGCAGGCCTTTTTGGAGTAAAGTTCGCTTGCTTAAGTCTTCGCCGAACTGTCCACTCACTGACAGCCACCCCACTGTAGTGATTTCCCTAAATAAAATCACACATTTAGTAAAAGTTTATGGTCTAAATGTCATAAACAAAAATACTCGCGTCCAGAGCCTAACTACGCTCGAAAAAAAGATTACGGCACGACTAACTTGACAACCGGACGTCAAATGTCACTTTGGCATAAATTTTTCGGCATAAATTTACAGGGGAGCACAAAATCCAAATTCTAAATTTACAAATACATGGTTTAATTGAGTGAAATAAAACATAATTACTTCCAAAAAACGCTAAAACTAATTAGCCGCAAAATTAATTACCCGGAACTCGGTGAGTTATAAATCTTGATGTATTTTCTTACATAGACACCATGTGATCACGAATGCAGATTAATCCAATTACATCATTGTCAATTCTCATTATTATTATAAGTAGTCCTATTAATTATGTTTTTTCTGAAAATCTATTTCAGCAAAATTCTTATTTTGAATTGTTGTAACCTACAAAAACTTAACCTAACAGATTCAATATATCAAGTAAATTTTCTGATATTCCTGTTATAAAGAGTCTTTAAACACAATTGTTAGTTAATAGCCTATAAGCTACACGCATAATCCTTATTCTAAGTTACTAATTACCTAATATCTTAACGCCTACCTAATAATTGTTATATGTCTGTTCGCCACTGTTGTCGCACGGTATACCAAGCTGTTCTGGTGTGTTGTGACATACCACTGAGCAGAGTGGAATGCTAGTGACCTTCATTGACGAGTGGAAAGCTGAGTGATTACTCACTGGAGCACAACGCTGTATTCCAGGGTTCGACTTCCGGTGTGAGACTTCAATCTCTGGTGTGAGACTCTAACCCACGGAGTGCGACTTCAGTCCACGGAGTGCGACTTCAGTCTACGGAGTGAGACTTCTACTCTCTACGCGAATCTGTAACCACGACTACGGGCTTGGGTGCATGGTACCTGTGACAGAAGAGAAGCGAGAGCGTCCTGCATAGCGACCTGACCGGAGCAGCGACTCTTCGTCCACAACACCCAGGACAGTATACCAACGCTGCAGTCACTATGTCAATATTACTCACCAATCTCGCCTAACGAGATCTGGCAGGACCACGTCCAGCTCTAGCTAGCCGGTGACTTACATTCTACAGTATACCCCATGAATTAATCTCCCCTACCAAAATTCCAAATTCTTATACACCAGTTGTGAACTAAATGGTAAGATTTAAATTAAGGCCTTCCGCCACCACCTTGCAACATTTTACCAGCTCCTTCATCACAAAATTTCTCCAAGGATAATGAAGCTCCGAAGACTGCTTTCCGTGGACGTCGTGGTCGCGGGTCGAGACGGCCCAATTCTCGTACAGACGCTTGGCGTCAAAAGCAGGGACGTAAAGTCGTAGAGGAGAGGGAGTCGCGTATTTACGCAAAGTACGCCATTCCAGCGGGAGCAACTTGTTCTCAGGAACTTGATGCCTTCGCCAATCTGTCAGCACCAGCAGCCCAACATGCAATAGCCATACCAATCAATAGTCAATCATTAGGTTTTCTCGTTAATCAATACTACATCAAACTGATTGAACATTTTGGTCAGGACAAAATACTTGAACGCTGCAATATATACCAACTGTATCGCTACAGTTTGGCCCAGTTCACCTACCATTTAATTAAAATCATGGAAGAGTTCGTGCCCCGATATAGTTACAGATCCACTCTTCCTACTTTACCAGCTGTCGACTATCAGTTACAGCGAGCGATGTCGACTTGTGAGCTCAATGTGGGATTCATAACATCATTTATAAAAATGATTGGTCCAGTTACCCGCAACGACCAGGTTTACGTACCTGTGTTGTATTCAGATCACCGGACTCCAGTCTACACCAACTTGCTTAACCTTAGGCGCGCAGTTGTCAGCCTCTCCCATCCGGGTGAGGAGCATGCCGAATATTACATAGATAATAACGCCATCCCTTCAATTCGACTCAATAGAGGTGGTGTCCTGACTAATGCTGATGAGATTGTCCCTCCTGCTTACGGGAGCGCCGCGTTGTTGAACGATGCCAGCGCAGTTAGAACGCTGATGAATTTCGTCGCTGCCAAGATGCGCGACATGCAGAATATTACCGGACGCCTTGGATTGGTAGAAGCAGGCTCGCCGGCTATCCTTATGGCCAGTACAATCACTGGAGTGGATCGCGAGGACGTTCGCATCCCACCTTGCCCACCGGACCGCATTGCTACATCAGTGGTTGGAGACGTGGAAGATTTCTGGTGTGCTGTGACATACCACTGAGCAGAGTGGAATGCTAGTGACCTTCATTGACGAGTGGAAAGCTGAGTGATTACTCACTGGAGCACAACGCTGTATTCCAGGGTTCGACTTCCGGTGTGAGACTTCAATCTCTGGTGTGAGACTCTAACCCACGGAGTGCGACTTCAGTCCACGGAGTGCGACTTCAGTCTACGGAGTGCGACTTCTACTCTCTACGCGAATCTGCTACCACGACTACGGGCATGGGTGCATGGTACCTGTGACAGAAGAGAAGCGAGAGCGTCCTGCATAGCGACCTGACCGGAGCAGCGACTCTTCGTCCACAACAGCCAGGACAGTATACCAACGCTGCAGTCACTATGTCAATATTACTCACCAATCTCGCCTAACGAGATCTGGCAGGACCACGTCCAGTTCTAGCTAGCCGGTGACCTACATTCTACAGTGTACCCCATGAATTAATCTCCCCTACCAAAATTCCAAATACTTATACACCAGTTGTGAACTAAATGGTAAGATTTAAATTAAGGCCTTCCGCCACCACCTTGCAACATTTTACCAATTTGATTAACTATCACGAACTATCACTAACCTCTATCAATAATTAATATCATTAGTATCTCAATCGGTTTAGTAAATTAAATAAGTATTTATTCCTATTTGTTGTTTTTATATTAAGGCCCTACCGCCTTAAACCCTATTACCTATCTACCTTACTATCTCTAAATACCTACTTGTTACGTCTATACCCTAAAAAAAAACAATACAAACGTAACAATGGCGCCCACCGTTTCTTATTTTTACTGAAGACTGACTACAGACAGACAATCCACTAAATTACTAACCTACTAAACAACTAAACTACAATTTTTTTTTCACAAATCAAGCTTCTTGCATCAACTTAATTGAACTGCCCATGCTACGAGCCTAAACTATATTTTAACTAAACACTGAGTGAGTCCGTATTGATCTTGTGGCTGGAGTCGTTTATTGTGTGATAGCATTTGACGACAGACATAAGGTTAGACTTAAGTATAGATTCTAATTCTAAATTGTAAAGCTCACAGTTTTGCGGATAATTATCCTAAATAATGTCATTCCCAATCAAGTATTTGTCCTTACAAAAACCTGAATTAGAGTATGAAATCACAATACGAGGTTACACACCAAGCGATACTGTTCAGGAACTAAGAAAACGAATAGTAGGCATAGCGAGCGATACTCCACCTGAGGATATTTTAGAATCACACTTAGAGCCCCTAGAGGATCTCAAACAAGCTAACGATTCACTAAGCAAAGCGTCCAACAATGTAATGTCCTTAAAAACTAAATTTGAAAAAACCTTATACTTGCGAACAGAAACTTTACTACATCACTTATATCATCGCTTAAATAGAATTGGCCATACAGCAGAAGCGGGTGAATTACTTAAGACCACTAACACCAATTTCAAACTGCTGTATAAAGAATTAATGGTCCTAGGACTTAAAGGAAATGTTACCACCACTACTACAGACACAAAAGAACCAACTGTTTTGTCTGTTACTTGTGATAAGAACATAATATCAGAACTAAGTAAACTAAAATATTCTGGAAAGAGCTGCGTACGTGCTTTCATTCAAAAAGCGGAAGAATTCGTAGTCACACGAGGCATATCTCACGACAAATTACTAACTTATGCGTTTGAAATTTTTACTGATGGTGCATTGCATTGGTTTAGAAGTGTGAAAGATGAAGTAAATAGCTGGCCTGAACTAGTACAAATGTTAAAAGAAGTATTCAGTACTCCTGACTACGATTACAGACTAAAGAATGAAATACGTGCACGTACACAAGGAGAAACTGAAAACATTAATATATATTTGTCTATAATGCAAGGTATGTTCAACAGGTTAACTAAGAGTGTGAATGACGATGAAAAACTGGAAATTCTATTACACAACATTCGTCCAGAGTATGCGAGCACACTAGCATCTGTGAGTGAGATAACTACAGTAGACCAACTGAAAACACTATGTCATAACTACGAAAACGTTCAAACAAGATTAACACAATTTACAGACCCACCTAAAGTTTCGTCAGACACTCTAGCACCCGAGTTTGCTTATCACAGACCAACCACATCAAGTCATCATCAATTCACTAATCAAAATAAACATTATCACAACAATAACCGCTATCCTAACAATAATTATAACAACAAAAAACAATTCTACAACACTAATAAAAAATACTACACAACACCAAACAATCATTCGGAAACCACGACAGCCGAGAAGAATTCTACTCAAGTTGCTACAATTACTGAAAAACAAGATTATAACTCAACGCCAGCGATATTTTGCCCTCGATGCAGAACCAACACACACACTTTACACCAGTGTAGAGCTCCACACTACCCAATTTGCTTTAAATGTGGACAAAAAGGTATCCGCTACCCAGAGTGCAAAAAATGTCAAAATTTAACTAATAAATCAAAAAACTAACTAAAATGGATTGTAGACCATTGGCAAAACCTAATACTAATTCTAATAATTTTAATAAACAAGAATGGCAAGCCTGGCTAGAAACAATAACTAAATATTTTTCTTGTTATTCTGTATCTGCAATCCAGAAAACTAATCATAATTCAACGCGTCCCTACGCCCTAATAAAGGTCAACAGTCTACAACTGTTGGGCTTACTTGATTCAGGTTCAACAACCTCTATACTCGGTAACAACTCTCACGAAAAACTAATCAAAGCCGGACACAAATTACTAACCAATGACACCTTAACATTCGCAGCTGCTGACGGAGTGAAACTGAAATCACTCGGAGTCATTAATCTACCTATTGAATTTGCAGACCAACTACACGTGATTACAGCACACGTAGTCCCTGGCATCACCAATGACCTAATATTGGGTATGGATTTTTGGTTCTCTTTCAATATACATATTTCCGAAACACATCAAAAACATATTACTAAAACAACATGACTACATGATGTCAGAACTAACACCCACTAAGTCTGAGCAACTGTGTTCTTATGATCACTTAACAACCGAACAAAAGATAACAGCTGACAACATAATGTCACAGTTCCAAGAAATATCATACGAACATAGGGGCTTAGGTCGAACATCTTTAATCACACATACGATCGACACAGGCGACTCACCACCCATACGCCAGAGGTACTACAGAATGTCTCCGGTTAAACAAAAACTCTTAATAGAACAGCTCGATCAGATGGTGAAGGAAGACATCGTGGAACCATGCGATAGTCCTTGGTCCTCTCCCGTACTACTAACTCCAAAAAAGAACGGAGAATTAAGATTTTGCGTAGATAGTCGCAAACTAAACGCGATAACTAAAAAGGACGCATATAGCCTACCCTATATTGCGGAAATACTAGACAACCTACATGACGCTAAATATCTAACTAGTATAGATTTATCCAAGAGTTTTTGGTAAATCCTAATCAAAGAAGACGATCGATGTAAGACGAGTTTTTACATTCCATCTCGCGGAACGTATCAATTCAAGTGCATGCCCTTCGGCCTAACTAACGCACCTGCTACACAGCAACGCTTGATTGATAGTTTATTTTACGGCCCAGAATTTGAGCACGTGGTTTTTGCGTTTGTTGATGATATCATTATCATATCACCAACATTCGAAAAGCATATATCATTATTATTACGCGTCTTAGATAAACTCAAATCTGCAAACCTAACTATTAACCTCACTAAAAGTAAATTTTTTTGACATCAACTTAAATACCTAGGCTATGTTGTTGATTCTAATGGTCTCCAACCAGACCCTGATAAGGTACAGGCAATTATCGATTACCCAACACCAAAAAATCGAAAAGAATTGAGACGTTTCCTTGGTACAGCTTCATGGTATAGAAGACCATATATACCAGACTTTAGTTCTCTAGCTGCTCCACTAAACAAATTAACCTCCCAAGGCTAAAACGCACCAAAATTTGCGTGGAATGCCTATGCTGACAATGCATTCAAAAAACTAAAAGATTGTCTTATATCTGCTCCAATACTATCTTGTCCTAACTACACTGAACCATTCGAGGTACACACGGATGCTAGCAACTACGGCATCGGAGCCGTCTTGACCCAGTTTATCGACGGTCAGGAGAAGTTTATAGCGTATATGAGTAAATCATTATCAGATCGTGAACGAAACTTCAGCGCAACTGAACGTGAACCACTTGCGGTACTAACAGCAATCGAACACTGGCGCTGTTACCTCGAAAACGGGAAGCGATTCACTGTGTATACCGATCACGCAGCGTTAAAATGGTTCATCAACCTAAATAGTCCAACTGGAAGATTAGCTCTGGTGTACGACTCTCTGCCTATAATTTCGAATTAAAGCATAGGAAAGGCTGTGATAACGTAGTCCCAGATAGTTTATCTCGTTCAGTACCTATAGCTGCTATTGACGACACTAATAACAATGATCATTCTACTATAACATCTGATCCATGGTATCTAAATATACTTCATGGAACTCAAAATTCCCCTACCTCATTCTTAAATTATAGAGTGGAAAATGGAAAACTCTACCGCTATAAAAAAAGTTTAAATCCCCTAACAAGAGAATTTGAGTGGAAGGAAGTAGTACCTATCGAGTTGAGGAAGGAGCTAATAACTAAAAAAAAACCATTCCGAACCTACATCTGGACATTTTGGTATATTCAAAACATTTAATAGATTAAGTTTTAACTACTATTGGCCTACAATGCACCGAGACGTCACTAACTTCGTACTAAACTGCGACACCTGTAAAGCTCACAAACATTCTAATCATTCACCATTAGGAACCATGGGCAAACCCAAAGATTGCTCAAGACCATTCCAAATGATTAGCATTGATCTCATAGGACCTTTACCACCTAGCAGAAACCAGAACACATTTCTCCTTGTTGTGGTCTGCTGTTTCTCTAAATATTGTTTATTATTCACTATAAGACGTGCTACTGCTGACATCATAGCTCGAATCCTAGAGGAAAGAGTATTTCTTGTCCACGGAATTCCTAGTACGGTACTAATGGACAACGGAAAACAGCTGACAGGAAATATACTTACCCGACTCTTTAAGGCTTATAAAATACCTAACGTATTATATACACCTAGATACACTCCACAGGTCAACACAGTTGAACGATACAATAGAACTATAATGACTGCAGTTTCTGCCTACATTGAAAGCGATCATCGATCTTGGGATTCTAATATAGCAAAAATTCAATTCGCACTAAATAGCTCAGTAAATTCAGTTACTAAATTTACTCCATCATTTTTGGTATACGGCCGAGAATTAGTCACATGCGGATCACTATACACTTCAACAGAAATTACTACCGCTGAAGAAATAATCTTCAAACCTCGCGACGAATACGCTGAAAACCTAGGAACGCTACAAAAAATATTCGGTAAAGTACAATCTACATTACTTCTAGCACATTCTAGAAATAGTGCTACATACAACTTACGCCGTAAACAAGCTGAGTTTAACGTAGGCGATACAGTATGGAAACGTACCTACTATCAGAGCGATAAGGACAATAAATTCATGAAGAAACTCGCTCCTAAATACGTAAAATGCGTAATAACTAACAAACGATCTCACTGGAGTGGATCGCGAGGACGTTCGCATCCCACCTTGCCCACCGGACCGCATTGCTACATCAGTGGTTGGAGACGTGGAAGATTTCTGGTGTGTTGTGACATACCACTGAGCAGAGTGGAATGCTAGTGACCTTCATTGACGAGTGGAAAGCTGAGTGATTACTCACTGGAGCACAACGCTGTATTCCAGGGTGCGACTTCCGGTGTGAGACTTCAATCTCTGGTGTGAGACTCTAACCCACGGAGTGCGACTTCAGTCCACGGAGTGCGACTTCAGTCTACGGAGAGCGACTTCTACTCTCTACGCGAATCTGCTACCACGACTACGGGCATGGGTGCATGGTACCTGTGACAGAAGAGAAGCGAGAGCGTCCTGCATAGCGACCTGACCGGAGCAGCGACTCTTCGTCCACAACACCCAGGACAGTATACCAACGCTGCAGTCACTATGTCAATATTACTCACCAATCTCGCCTAACGAGATCTGGCAGGACCACGTCCAGCTCTAGCTAGCCGGTGACTTACATTCTACAGTGTACCCCATGAATTAATCTCCCCTACCAAAATTCCAAATTCTTATACACCAGTTGTGAACTAAATGGTAAGATTTAAATTAAGGCCTTCCGCCACCACCTTGCAACATTTTACCAGCTCCTTCATCACAAAATTTCTCCAAGGATAATGAAGCTCCGAAGACTGCTTTCCGTGGACGTCGTGGTCGCGGGTCGAGACGGCCCAATTCTCGTACAGACGCTTGGCGTCAAAAGCAGGGACGTAAAGTCGTAGAGGAGAGGGAGTCGCGTATTTACGCAAAGTACGCCATTCCAGCGGGAGCAACTTGTTCTCAGGAACTTGATGCCTTCGCCAATCTGTCAGCACCAGCAGCCCAACATGCAATAGCCATACCAATCAATAGTCAATCATTAGGTTTTCTCGTTAATCAATACTACATCAAACTGATTGAACATTTTGGTCAGGACAAAATACTTGAACGCTGCAATATATACCAACTGTATCGCTACAGTTTGGCCCAGTTCACCTACCATTTAATTAAAATCATGGAAGAGTTCGTGCCCCGATATAGTTACAGATCCACTCTTCCTACTTTACCAGCTGTCGACTATCAGTTACAGCGAGCGATGTCGACTTGTGAGCTCAATGTGGGATTCATAACATCATTTATAAAAATGATTGGTCCAGTTACCCGCAACGACCAGGTTTACGTACCTGTGTTGTATTCAGATCACCGGACTCCAGTCTACACCAACTTGCTTAACCTTAGGCGCGCAGTTGTCAGCCTCTCCCATCCGGGTGAGGAGCATGCCGAATATTACATAGATAATAACGCCATCCCTTCAATTCGACTCAATAGAGGTGGTGTCCTGACCAATGCTGATGAGATTGTCCCTCCTGCTTACGGGAGCGCCGCGTTGTTGAACGATGCCAGCGCAGTTAGAACGCTGATGAATTTCGTCGCTGCCAAGATGCGCGACATGCAGAATATTACCGGACGCCTTGGATTGGTAGAAGCAGGCTCGCCGGCTATCCTTATGGCCAGTACAATCACTGGAGTGGATCGCGAGGACGTTCGCATCCCACCTTGCCCACCGGACCGCATTGCTACATCAGTGGTTGGAGACGTGGAAGATTTCTGGTGTGCTGTGACATACCACTGAGCAGAGTGGAATGCTAGTGACCTTCATTGACGAGTGGAAAGCTGAGTGATTACTCACTGGAGCACAACGCTGTATTCCAGGGTTCGACTTCCGGTGTGAGACTTCAATCTCTGGTGTGAGACTCTAACCCACGGAGTGCGACTTCAGTCCACGGAGTGCGACTTCAGTCTACGGAGTGCGACTTCTACTCTCTACGCGAATCTGCTACCACGACTACGGGCATGGGTGCATGGTACCTGTGACAGAAGAGAAGCGAGAGCGTCCTGCATAGCGACCTGACCGGAGCAGCGACTCTTCGTCCACAACACCCAGGACAGTATACCAACGCTGCAGTCACTATGTCAATAATACTCACCAATCTCGCCTAACGAGATCTGGCAGGACCACGTCCAGCTCTAGCTAGCCGGTGACCTACATTCTACAGTGTACCCCATGAATTAATCTCCCCTACCAAAATTCCAAATTCTTATACACCAGTTGTGAACTAAATTGTAAGATTTAAATTCAGGCCTTAATTGTATTAACTTAAGACAACTGATTCAGCTTTTTTAGCGCTTCTCTTGCCTTATCTTAATTACTTTACACATGTGCCCGAGACAAGAACAAACGCCGCGCTTGTAATTGATAGTTTGTTTACTAAGTCACAGTCGTTACGATTTTTAAAACTTCAACAAAACTGTTGTTGCGAATGTAACGTTATATCTTATCCTAGTTTAGTCAGTATCTGTACACATTTTGCCCTTTTCACACATCTCTTGCTGAGTTATTGTTACGCATGTTCTCTGTGTTATTAAATTAAAACTTTCAAATGTTTGAATTGCAAATACGTGTGCAATGGTACGTTTTATCTCATTTATTTCTTCTTTCTTTTCTTTTTGTTTTGACTACAGTGAAAGTGTTTTCCTTATTTTTAGGCCTTAAATAGTGGTGCTGCTGCTACAGTGTCTAATCCGTCAGAACAAATCCGGATTCAAGAACCCTTAAATGCTGTTGCTGTAAATGAACCTACATCTGTAGTTACTGTTAACGATGAAACTACTTCTGTTCCCTTAGTAGTTATTGACTCTACAGATTTGGAGAAAATTACAAGCAACCAAGTTGAGATCTACAAAAACCAGGGAGCAATTTTGAATGATTTCACATTACTAAAAGATAATTATAAAGAAGTATTAGATAATCAGCAAAACATATTGATGGCCATTGCCCAAATTTCAGTGAAACTTGATACTTTTATAACTGGAAAATATGAACCAAAAGTTACCAAATTTAGCGATTCTATGAAGTAAACACCTGTTAATAACCGATTTTGTTTAAAACCTATACGAAATATCGAAGTACTATCCAATTTAGAGGCAATATTAAACGAAGGCAAGATGAAAGAGGACTATAAAATCAAATATAGTATTGTGTGCCAACCAGGAAAACTGAAAACTGCGCATATCAACTAGTTGATATGTTTTTTACCAGAGAATTTCTAACCAAATGCTCTTGGTCTGGTAGCGCAAGAGGTGAAGGCACAACAGTATGTTTAAAACAGTATAAAAATGTTTTACAACTGTTTTTGAACTGATTTACGAATGTGACCATACATACACTATTGCTGGCAATGAGAATTTTTTTTGATCGGTTTTAAAAAACACTACAAAGCGTAAAAACTCTAAATTACAAAGATCTTCGACTTGCAGAAATAGTCACAAAAGACAGAAACTGAGTGAAAATTTTGCAAATAATAAAGAATCGTCAGAAGAAGGAACTTCCAACGAGGCCCAAAATCTTGTAAATGAAGCCAATGAAGAAAACCGAGAGAATACTCCTCAGCAAGAAAAAACTTCCCAAGAAGAAAATGCGCAAGTTTTGGACAGTGTTGCGATTGAAGATAGTGTATCTCAGGACAACCATGTCCCAGCCAGCCATGGCAAATTCTAGCCGACGATAACAATCGCACACTAGGCACTTTGAAGAAAACTGATGGTAGTTATACCAAAGACGACAAAGAGGTCAGTGAAACTCTTATACAAACACATTTCCCCGGCAGCAAAATAGTAGACAACCCAGACTGGGCGGATCCACAGAGCACACCCTTAGAAACTGACTGGGAAATAGCTAACAAAATAGTCACACATGAGAAGGTACGGTGGGCCATAGACACGTTCCACCCCTTCAAATCACCAGGAACAGATCAAATCTTCCCAGCCCTCCTGCAGTGGGGGGTGACGGAGATAACACCATGGCTAGTACAGATTTTTCAAGCTTGTATAGCCTTTAAATACATACCAATCTCGTGGAGAGAAGTGAAAGTGGTTTTCCTGCCCAAACCAGGCAAGAATGATTACACCGAACCGAAGGCTTTCAGACCTATCAGCCTAACATCCTTCCTGCTGAAAACGCTGGAAAGGCTTGGTGACCGTTTCCTTAGAGACGGAGCCCTAAGGACTATACCAATACACCGAAACCAACATGCCTACAGTACCGGCAAGTCAACAGAGACGGCTCTCCACGACGTGGTAACGAAGATAGAGCACGACCTAGAAAACAAACTATCAACATTAGGAGCTTTCATAGACATTGAAGGAGCTTTTGACAAAACCACCTTTAAGAGCATTGATAAAGCCCTACAACGATACGAAGTACCCAAAACTCTAAGACAATGGATAGGAGCCCTACTCGAAAAAAGGGTCATCCAACTTGACATAAACGGTATAACAAAGGGCATAGTAGCCAAAGGGTGCCCACAAGGAGGAGTGTTATCTCCAATCCTGTGGAACCTGGTCGTTGACAACTTGATAACAAAAATGAACAACGGATTCTACACAATAGGTTATGCAGATGACATAACAATTCTGATAGGTGGCAAACACGAAAACACACTCTGTGCAATAATGCAAGATGCACTTAGACTCATAGAGAAATGGTGGAAAGACAATGAACTAACAGTGAACCCAAAAAAGACTGAACTAGTACTGTTCACAAACAAAAGGAAACCAGATGTACCAAGAATGCCAACACTCTTCGGTACAAATCTAACACTATCAACAGAAGTTAAATATCTGGGGGTAACTCTAGATACCAAGCTCAACTGGAAGAAACATATAGACACGAAAATACAAAAAACAACAATAATCCTAAATCAATGCAAACGCATGATCGGGAAAACCTGGGGTCTAAAACTAAAGATAATGCTCTGGCTGTATCTGACAGTGGTAAGAAGCTCATTAACATACGCGTCACTAGTATGGTGGCCCAGAACGCTTCAGACGACAACCCAACAGGAACTACAAAAATTCCAAAGACAAGCATGCCTAGCGATCACTAGCTGCATGAGCACCACCCCAACAGATGCTTTGGAGGTAATACTGGGAATCCCCCCCCCCCCCCCCCCCCCGCACATCTTCACATAAAAGAAGAAGCTACCCTCGCAGCGCTAAGGATTGAGACTTATGGGCTGTGGAAAGATACAAACACAACACATACCCGGATACTGTCAGGTGAGAACATGAAGTGTCCACTGTTAGGATGGATCTGTGACAAAACACGGAAGGAACACTTAATCGAGAAAGATTATGAGATCAACATCTCTGATACCGGAATACACAAAAATACTGTAGATACGATAGACGTTTACACAGACGGGTCAAAAACCAGCCAGGGCACCGGTGCAGGAGTGTACTGTCCCGAACTAAACATACATATTGCTCGCGCGCTCGGTAAGAATAACTCTGTTTTTCAAGCGGAGTGCGTCGGCATCACTGCGGCGGCCATGGCAATGGCCGACAGACAGGTAACAAACTTTCATATTAACATTTTTAGTGATAGTCAGGCAGTCCTGCGAGCTCTAGCCAAAAGTACGACCTCATCTAAGCTCGTATTGGATTGCCATAACGCACTACAAACACTAACAAAATCAAACCTAGTATCACTCGGCTGGGTTAAAGGTCACAGCGACAACATAGGCAATGACGCAGCCGACGAACTAGCTCGACGAGCCTCAAACCTGAAGGTAATGGGACCTGAACCGATCGTTCCAATACCATTCAGTGAGTACAAGACTTGGTTAAAACAACATACAGTAGGTACTCATGCCGAACTTTGGGCAAACACCACCAGCTGTAGACAAACAAAAGAGGCTATACTGTCACGTAGTGATTTTAATATCACTTGGATTATATTGTATTCTTTAATATTGTTGAAAGTACTTTAGCGACATCTAATGTCAAGGCTCACAACGTGTTGGGTCGATGCGCAGGATTTCCCATAGATGGCGCTTGTTGTCTTTGGTCATAAGAACACGATGATATTATTTTTTTTTCTCTATTAATATTTTTTTTATTATTAAAACATTGTTTTATTATATATTTTTCCAGTTTTTTTTAATTATTGGAATTCACGTTAGTCTATGGTGGAGCATTTCAGAATGCGGCCACACTCGCTGTGGGTCTATGGCAACACCGAATTTTCAGAGATGAGATTTCCGTCGAACGCTCAAGATGTGATAGCCGTTTGTCGGGATATCTCAGATTCCAGTTTTCTCCAGAGCTTCGCCTGGAAAATTAACAATAATGCTGTTGTTCTAGTCATCTTAACAATTGCCTATTTTTCCACATCAATTTTGTTCTCATATTATCCCGTATTATTTTGAAGAAGGTTGGGATGGGTGGACTATCCTGGAATGTTCAATTTACAGGATGCCCTCGGGTTTTTTTTTCTTTTTTTAATTTATCTTTGCTATTATTACTATTAAGACTATTCATTTTTATATTTTGATATCCTCGATATATTTCCGAGATTGGGAATTCTCGTCGATGCCTTCTCCGGTGATGAATGCATTCCAAGGAAATGGGTTGGTGAGCTGACGAGGCCGTTCCCTGGAAGTAGACCACGTTCCTGATCCATGTATTCAGGTGACCCCAAATTCACATTCAGCAAGTAAGGAAATCTTCCTTTTTTTTCCCTTTCCGAACATATAGTGGTTTTAAATTCAGTGTTCTCAAAGTAGTGAGTCAGATTCCTTGAACCTATTCCGCTGAGCTAAATAAACAATTTAAAGAAACTTAAAAATAGTAAATTCAAGGTTTTTATAATAATCTATCTGGACCCCAAGCGTCCTTGATAAATCTCCATTAACTGAAGTACCTGTGTATCTTGGGTGTTTAATTAAGTAGCCTTAAGTTACTTATTAAGATTTAACAATAAGGTGTACTATATATATACCAACAGTAAAGTTTGCCTGAACAAAAGAACTTGTATTCATTCCATCTCCCTAGATAGGTACATTTTACCATTCTGTAACTTTGTAAGTGGGTGATTACTTTCGAACCCGGGTAATTTCCATTCTGCCCTAATTACCCTCCTTACAAATGGCGCCCGAACAGGGACGCTTGGGGTCCAGATAGATTATTTTAAAAACCTTGAATTTACTATTTTAAAGTTTCTTTAAATTGTTTATTTAGCTCAGCGGAATAGGTTCAAGGAATCTGACTCACTACTTTGAGAACACTGAATTTAAAACCACTATATGTTCGGAAAGGGAAAAAAAAGGAAGATTTCCTTACTTGCTGAATGTGAATTTGGGGTCACCTGAATACATGGATCAGGAACGTGGTCTACTTCCAGGGAACGGCCTCGTCAGCTCACCAACCCATTTCCTTGGAACGCATTCATCACCGGAGAAGGCATCGACGAGAATTCCCAATCTCGGAAATATATCGAGGATATCAAAATATAAAAATGAATAGTCTTAGTAGTAATAATAGCAAAGATAAATTAAAAAAAGAAAAAAAACCCGAGGGCATCCTGTAAATTGAACATTCCAGGATAGTCCACCCATCCCAACCTTCTTCAAAATAATACGGGATAATATGGGAACAAAATTGATGTGGAAAAATAGGCAATTGTTAAGATGACTAGAACAACAGCATTATTGTTAATTTTCCAGGCGAAGCCATGGAGAAAACTGGAATCTGAGATATCCCGACAAACGGCTATCACATCTTGAGCGTTCGACGGAAATCTCATCTCTGAAAATTCGGTGTTGCCATAGACCCACAGCGAGTATGGCCGCATTCTGAAATGCTCTACCATAGACTAATGTGAATTCCAATATTTAAAAAAAAACTCGAAAAATATATAATAAAACAATGTTTTAATAATAAAAAAAATATTAATAGAGAAAAAAAAAATATCATCGTGTTCTTATGACCAAAGACAACAAGCGCCATCTATGGGAAATCCTGCGCATCGACCCAACACGTTGTGAGCCTTGACACTAGATGTCGCTAAAGTACTTTCAACAATATTAAAGAATACAATATAATCCTAGTGATATTAAAATCACTACGTGACAATACCCAGCCCAAACCAACGCCTAACTAAGAAACTACTGCAATTAAACAGAGCTAAACTCAGGACGGCTGTAGGCATGAGAACAGGACACTGTCCACTTAAAAAACACCTATATGTTCTAGGTATAACCGACAGCCCTCTGTGCAGAGCCTGCATGGAGAGCGAGGAGACACCAAGACACGTACTACTCGAGTGCAGTGCTGTAACCATTCAACGAGAAGCCTACATTGGCTCCCCAGCAACACTTCCGGAAGTCCTTGCCGACCTGGGCGGCCTGCTTGGATTCTGGAGTGAGCTCGGCTGGCTGGAGTGATCCAGCGGGGAGTCGCACCGGAGGTCTCACGTACAACGGGCGCCAGTGCTTAAGTGCGGAAAAGCCCAGAGAGAAAGAAGAAGAAGAACCATGTCCCAGAACTTCCAGAACAACAGATCTTTTCCGGACAAGAAAATGACCTAAAAGACATAGTTTAATAATCACCAAGGATTTTTTAATTGTTACTCTTAAGTTTTAAGCAAGTACAAAGGTTTAAGTACAGAGAGTTATCGTCTGTATAACTTTCTTTTGTTAATTATTCTTAATAAGATTTTTTAAAATTCTGTTTACATTCGTATGGTTATTGAGATTTGTGAGTGATATCATTCCTTTTAAGAGACTTCTATTACTTTTGATATTTTTTAGTCGTTTAAGTGTGTGTACTCAATAACTCGCCACACACACACACACACACACACACACACACACACACTACACACGCACTCACCCACTCCCAAACACCACAAACACGACGCAATTAACCACTACAACATACAATAACAATACAATCACAAAACAAAATCAACAACACACAACATACACAACACAACAAACACACAACACAACAAATACAAAACACAAAAGTACAACAACAACAATACACAACATAGTTATGTTACCAGCTCCTCGTCTACATGCACCGGCTCCGTGCCTAGAAACGGTGGCAGTCAATGCTGATGCATAACTCGCGATCGTTTCTGGGAATGGGTTGCCTTCCCGTGAGAGCTTGAGGCCCGCGTCGGGAGGGCAATTCATCGCGGAGCGTCAATTAGTTCATACACCTTTGAGCACTTGATTGTAACTCCTAGATCAAATCAAATCTTTTTATTTTAAATTTCCAAATCAATTTAATTTAATATCTTATATATCATTAACTGTTTCGCAACGCTCCCTGATAACTTGACTGGCGCAGCCCGGTGAGGGTTGGTTATATAGGGGTGCAACTTAATTCCACGTCAAATACCGAGGAAAGAAAGTTATTGTTTCCTGAGCCAACCCGAACGAAACAAAGAAATAAGTTAAGTGGGTCTACGTGAGCAGCGATGCTGGCAGCCGGTTGGTGAATACCTTTTCACCTTCCTTACCCTTTTCCGTTTAAATAGGATAAATCCTCGCCTAATTAACGTTATCTGGTTACCTTTTTTTTATTAACGAAATATAATGACATTTAATGAAAAATAATTAATATAACGAATTATAAAGTGTAATAAAATAATCTCTGTACTCGATTTTTTTTTAATTAAAATAAAGACTAATTAATAAAGAATAAAATAAAGAAATTACATTAATTAACTACACTCGCCGGCATATTTAGCGGAACATAAAAAAAAAACCGGCCAAGTGCGAGTCGGACTCGCGCACCGAGGGTTCCGTACTCAAGAAGTAGGTATAATTACCTTTGTTAATGAACCGCAAAACTAACTTTGTTTGTAGAGGTTTACTGTTAATGTTAATATCAAAAAATTACGTTTGTTGTATGGGAGCCCCCCTTTAATATTTACTTTATTGATATTTAATTATTTATTTTGAAAGGTAATATACAAGTTAATATTCTGTGAAAATTTGAACCGTCTACCTGTTACCGTTTTTAATATTGAGCAAAAAAATACGAAAAAAACACGTTTATTGTATGGGGACCCCCCTTAATATATATATTTTTTTAATTTTTAGTATTTGTTGTTATAGCGGCAACGGAAATACATCATTTGTGAAAATTTCAGCTTTCTAGCTATCACGGTCTATGAGATACAGCCTGGAGACAGACAGACAGACAGACAGACAGACAGACAGACAGACAGACAGACAGACAGCGGAGTCTTAGTAATAGGGTCCCGTTTTTACCCTTTGGGTACGGAACCCTAAAAAGGTTTGATATCAGTATCATATAAGGTTGCTGGCTGGTTTATACGTCATTTAATTTAAAAAGAAATATTTTCAAATTAAGAAAACTACTGAACATCACATTTTATGCAATTGTTTTAATTTTATTCAAATACACCTTATCTGGAGCGAACTTCGAGTTTTTCTTTCTTCTGTTTGTTTTAAGTTTGATTTAAAATTTCATTGAAATACTGTTTTTTGTTAGTTTTCTTTAATCGCGTATCTTTCTGGAGTTGATGACTGAATTATGCCTGACTTAGCCCCAACGGAGATTGCCAGGGCACTCGAAATGCGAAGAAATGGTCAAACCTACAGAGTGATATCCAGAAATCTTCGTCGACCAGTTTCAACGATCCATCGCAGTATCCAACGGTTCAGGGAGACCGGTACTTATGTGAGAAGAGCAGGACAAGGCAGAAAAAGACGCACTTCGATTAGGGATGATCGTTTCATTCGGCTTCGTGTACGTAGGAACCCCCGTTTGACGGCCGTCCAAGCCCGACATGAGTTAGAAGCAGTGCGGGGTGTAACCGTAAGTGAGCGTACGGTACGAAGAAGGCTCGAAGAAGCTGATTTGGGTTCATTTGTGCCCGCCAAGGCTCCAAGGCTCGAGGTAAATCATCGTAGAAACAGGTTAACTTTTGCTCAGGAACATCGACTTTGGAACGCGGACCAATGGAGTAAGGTATTGTTTAGTGATGAGTGCAGAATTCTCTTAAATCAAATTGACGGCAGGCAAAGAATATACAGACGCAAAGGAGAACGATACATTCAGACAAATTTTGAAACTACAGTTGCATACGGCGGTGGATCAATAATGGTTTTCGGCGGGCATTTGTTTGGGAGCTCGCACAGACTTGGTAGTGATTGACAGAGAGAGTCTGACTGCAGACCGCTACATCAGAGAAGTTTTAGAAGAAAATGTCGTACCGTTTGCCCCATATATCGGTGACGATTTTGTTTTTATGCAGGATAATGCTCGGCCGCATACCGCTCGGGTAACTCAAGCTTATCTTAATGATATGAATATCACTGTTATGGAGTGGCCGGCGAGATCACCGGATATGAACCCAATAGAGCACGTTTGGGACTTGCTGAAAAGAAAAGTTAAGTCCAGAATTCCAGCTCCTGCCAACGTGGGTGAACTGCGAATCGCTGTAGTTGAGGAATGGCGGAAACTAACCCAGGAGACCATCGATAACATCATTCTCAGTATGCCTAGACGGGTAGAAACTTTAATAAGAGCACGTGGAGGAAATACGCGATATTAATCACCATTTTTCTAATTTAATTAATTGTTATTTTAATATTAAATTTCACTTTTCCCGGTTACATGAAAAGTTCAAAAATGTACCATTTTTCACAAATAGCCTTTACTCGCAAAATCTGTTCTTAATGTGATCTCATTTTAAGTAAAACAAATTAAACTTTAAATAACAAAAGAAGTGTAGTAAGTAGATTTTAAAATAAAACCATATTTTTTTAATTATGGACCTTTTTTATGTTCCGCTAAATATGCCGGCGAGTATATTAATATTAAGTTTTTAGGTTTATTAATTTTTGTATTCATTGATTTTTATTTTTGTGTGTTTTTAATAAGGTTAATGATGTCATTCCTATTAATGATCACTTAAGTTTTTATATAAGAATATTATACAAAATCGAACCTTTAATATAACTATTATATTCTCTTTCTTGTAAAATGGAACAAATTACTTTAATTCCTCCACAAATGTTGAAAATTATCCCCGTTTTCGGAGGGAAAAAACGACAATTAAATTTATTCTTAAGGCAGTGCGAATATGTAATAAACAAGTTTCAGGGCAGTGAGGAACAAATGTGTACATAATCAATAGTATTATAAGTCGCCTAACCGATAAAGAGCTTATAACAAAGAGTGCAACTTGTACATAAAATCAAGAAATTACACCATACGACATTGCACGACTGTTTAATAAGGCCTACACTAGAGTAGCGTGTATAGAAAAAGGAGTATCAAGCTTTAAAGCTACAGGAATATTTCCCATAAATCCTGGAGTGTTTTGTGATGATGACTTCATTGATGAGGAAGCCAGATCTGTGCCTATGGATGACGCTCAACAGCGACCAACTAACGTCACTCCCAGTCCATCCACATCAACGTCTACACCGCAGCCGCCAGTTGCTGATGAGGAAGCCGAATCGCACCGTGCCAATGACGCACGACAGCAGCCCTTCATTCACCAGCCAACTAATGTCATTCCTATTCCAACCACCTCAAGGCAGGCAGTTAATGAGCAACCATATGCTAGCCCTGCCACAAGCCCATCTATTTTTTGTAATATGGAAATTCAACCTGAAATGGTTTAGGAGGAAGCTGCTGTAAGCCCAGCCCCGGTTCCAACCACATCATATACAACACCAGAACGACCTGCTATTCTAGAGGAACATACCGTCAGATCTATTGCAACTCCGCCCAAATCAAATGAGACCAATACTGATGACGATCAATCAGTTATTGACTTTGCTAATGTTGTCTCCATTGTAAGCCCACTGCCACAACAACTCATCTCTAATAAAGCCAGAACGCTGAAGAACAAACAGCATTCTGAAATCTTAACAAGTGCTGCCAATGAATGCAGTATTTGAAGAAAAGAAGAGGAAAAGGACTGAAAAAGAGAATAAGACAATTAAGAAAAATAAAGGAAACTGTAATAAATAAAATTGTACCAAAGAAAAATGTAACAAACGGAAACTTACCAAAGATAAAGGGGTTAAAAGAAAGAAGACTACAACAAGAAACAAAAGGGCTAAAAAGGCAAAAAATAATTTATTTAAAAGTGATGAAGAAGATTCATCTACTGATCAAGTAGATGAAAATGCAATTTGCGACGATGAGTCGGAATACTCGTAAGAAGACGCTCTCTGTGCGATTTGCTTGGATACCGGAAAAAATGGAGAGATGTGGTTCCGATGTAGAAGTTGCGGAAGCTGGGCCCACGAAGAATGTTCTGGGAGTGATGGCCCAGATTCTTATTATATTTGTGCATTTGTATGGATCCTTAATTTTTTTATCTTTTGTTTGTTTGTTTGGTTTGATTTAAGTATATCAAAATTTTCCCTTAGTAGGCTCCCATTACCCGGTTCTCCCTATATGGAGCTATGACATGGACATGGAGCTATAGCAAAAATTAAAGATTTGAGCACATTAAGGTTTAATTCCTTAGTAAAGAAATGGCCAAAAATACAAGTGTTCTTTTGTCATCATTACCTTCTCCAGCTGAAGCAGCGTTTGAACATCTAAAAAGAGTATATCTACAAATCCAGATGTGTTTAGGAAATGTAGATATAGGAAATATATATATATTGAAAATGTAGACATTGAAAATTGGGGCTGGAAGTATTTTAACAACATGCTTATCCCAATAACAATCAATCAATTGCCAGCACCAGATGATTTATTGAAAATGACATTTTGTAGCTGCAAAAAAGGTTGTGGAGTTGATTGTGGATGTCGGAAGAGTGGCTTATAGGGCTATTACACTACACTTTCCACAGGGCCCTGTTGGAAGGGTGGGCGTGGCCGCTAGTTTTGGCGTCGCTTATTACACAGCAATAAGGACCAATTTAGGGACTCTTTCTCCCTATATCTTATTACACTACACTTATTCAGGTGTAAGGGTCCCTGTGAAAAGTGCAGTGTAATAGGCCTGTTATACTACAGTGTAGCAAGTCTACAGTGTGGTATACTATACTACAATAACATAGCTTATACATCAGAATAACATAATTAGGCTATAATTAATAAAGATATTGTGTGAACTGTCCAAAATATAACGACAAGTGTCAAGTAAGTAGGAAAAAATTCTGCCGAGACAGTACACCCGGTGTAGTGAAGAACCTTGATGTACCTCTGTTGAGTGCTACTGGAAAAAATCTACTTTATCCAGAGTAGGGACTACCATGAAATTTATAACAGTGGAGCAATTATCTAAAAAACAAACTCGACATCCTACAACATCATCTTTTAGCAGCACTGAACTCCTATTAGAGTTTCTTCAGGAGGCCGAAAGAACAAAGTTTGAGGATTGTGAACTGGACAGATATCAGTATGACCACAAGTTTACTTGACTTTAGTCCGAAAGTCTAAAAACTTTAGTCCGACTTTAGACTTTCGGACTAAAGTCTGAAGTCTCATTAATTAGACTTTAGTCCGAAATAAACGCGGATGAATTTATAAACCTTTACAATTCTTGCGGTAAAAGACGATCCGATTTTGCGTATTAGTGGAAAAACACCCAGAACTTATGACTATAATCACTATGATTAATAATTATAGTAACCTAGTTTAATTTTTAATCTGAAGACGATGACAATGATTGTCCTTGCATATACGAGGCATATAAATAGAATCAAAGACAGTTAGGTGACGGAACAGCCAATCACAAATATTGAATTCTAGCCGACACGATTTCTACGCAACCACGTATCACTCGCTATTTTTTAAATCTTTTTTTAGTGTTTTAAGTGTTTTCGTGCAAAATTTTATACAAACCAATTAGGAGGTTTTTGTAACAGGTGCAGCAAATGTGGGTAGAGGTCGAAAACGAACACGAGACCCAGAATATTAGGAAGGCTAATGTTGCGAAGAGAGAAAGGTTAGTGATGTACCACGCGTTCATACTCCACACGCTATAGATAACGTGCGTTCAAATTAATTCATTTTTCGTACTTAATACTTATTATGAATAAAAAGTTGTGTTCTACTGTCAGAAATGAATATTATTTTCATATTAATATGTACCTACTGCTGTCCATACTATCCATACTTATTACATTTTTTTAATATATAGGCTAGCGCTTGGCTGCAATCAGACTTGCTTGCAAGTGGTGATGCAGCCTAAGGTGGAGCGCGCTTGCCTAGAAGATGCCTATACTACTATAGTAAATCCAAAAGAAACTTTCTGTCTGTCTTTCAAAACGGGTTATCCGCTAGCTTACTATCAGGGACTGAAAAACAGGTTCATAAAGGTTACAGAAACATAAGTGTTACAGATTGAAAGTGTAACAGAAACGAATCTGTAACCCTTATGAATGTGTTTTTATTTCTGTTAACCCGAAACACTTATATATCTGTAACAGAAACGAATCTGTACCAGAAATAAAGTGGTTTAAAGTGTTTTAAAGTGTTACCGAAATACTCGACGTTGCCTAACTTACGTGTGTACATAATATTGGCTAATTAATGGCTATTAAATAGCTGCAATCCAGTCGCTGTCTGATAAACCTGTGCAGAACATGTACATGTACTACTATTTTAAAATTCAAAAGTACAAGTATAAAGTGACAATGGACCGCTCTCAATCAATCCTTTTTATAAAAAAAACGTTTGACTGATAATGAAACCCATCCTAAAACGGAGTGCATACCACTTCAACATGAAGCTGTGCGTCTCGACAGTCCAACATTGTTTGAAGTTAATACAGGACAAATAAATAATTTTGATTCTGATTCGGAGGACGATTCTCAATCAATAAAAAGACCCCGTTTGGACGAAGACCATCCTAAATCTAGGTACTTACCATTTCAACCAAAAGCTGTGCGTCGTGAAAGTCCCATGTTATTTGAAGATAATCCGGAAGAACTGAACAAACCAAGAAATAATTCTGATTCGGAAACGACCGTAGACAAGTGTTGAGAAAAAACTGAAATTCCATGTTCGGCGTGTGTGTTGCATGTCAGTTCAGCTGAACCATTGGATCCCAGAAACAAGCTCTTTGGTTAATTAATTGCACAGGAACTTCAACATATAAAACCGCGCATGCGCACATATACTTACTCAAGCATATTAAAGATGTGCATCAGCTAAAATTTAGAAATGCTCAATAAGTAAAGGTTTTTTTTCATTTAAGTAGGTATATATTCTGTCAAAGTTTAAATGGAAGGAAAAATAAAACACTTTACTAAAATAAAATAAACTATGTTTATTATAATTATGTAAATACACTAATTTAAATCACTGACTTTAAGGTATAATTAATTAAATTACTATATTAAAACCAATAAAGTTGTGTTTCGTATATCTATATTATTTTTTTGGTTAACTGTCCCTGTCCCGGTATACCGGACAGGGACTAGTATAATATAATATATTTATACCGCTCCGCCCATCACCTCTTAAGAGGCTTAGAGGCTGCAATAGTGGCTTTCCTGGCCTTTAAATTTTTCAATGAACCACTGAACTGATATTTTTTTTGCTTCAAACAGTTCAGTTTTTCGATCACCGCCTCTGTTTTCTTTAATCGGAGATCCATCGCTTTTGTAATATCTTTTCATTACCCCTTGAACCCGTTATTTCTTTATTTTCAGCGCATTCAGAAATGTTTTTTGGCATACTGACACTAGTGATCCATCTTTGCTGCCTACAGTATACTTTATGATGAGGTTTCTGTTGCTGTGTGGCTTCGATTGGCGCGCTTTCTTAATATTGCAATATCTCAGAATATAATTGTCTTGTTCCAGTTTAACCATGGGTAACTCACCAAAAATTCGTGCGCTGACTCAGTAACTCTAACTCAGCGCACGGAGTCAGCTCACTGAGTCAACTCACTGAGTTAGCGCAATATTGCGCCATGGCGCACCGAGCAGCATAGCGCATAGCCGCACAGCGCACACTCGTGACTCGTCACTCAGTGCGTACTGCGTACCTACTGAGTTGGCAGCTAGTTGGCAGTTGGTAAATGTTACTGCCGCAGTAACTCGCGCAATACGCAATTACGCAGTAATACTACGTAATTGCGTATTGCGCGAGTGTGCAATGTGGATGTGCCCATTTAAGAAGAGGCCAGAGATTTGGATTTTGGCTTATAGATGGCGCTAACCCATCACCTACCTAGTACCTAGCCACGTTTCAATTTTGAACAGGTTCCTAAGTAAGAAACTATCATCAATCAGCGCGAGCGAACTGCGAAGTCGTAGGATTACATACTACATAGTACTCACCTACCTACCTACACTACGACTTACGAGTACGCGGGTCTCGAAAATACCTACAGTTTATTCTACAAACGATCCGATGGATCGTACTTAAAGTTATAACTAGTAGAATCTAATAGTTATAACTTTAAATACGATCCATCGGATCGTTTAGTTAGTATTCGATCACATTGGCGTCAAATTCAAAAGCAAAATACTAAAACAGACCCAATAGCCAAAACTTCAAGGACAACCGGCTTTTATTTGGAATCGCATCGAATTGAATCGAAATTGAGCTCTAAATCAATAGAAATATGGTGCATTGTGCCGGCTAAGACTTGAGTCTTGATGATACTTTTTAAGTAAGTGCCTAGGTAAATATAAATAAATATTTTCTTATCTTTACTAAAAAACAAAATGATCTTCACAATATGAACATAATTGAGATGTTTATTAAGACACAGAGTCCGAATAAAGTACCTACCCAGCGCAGACGCCCGGCCCAGCCAAACCACAGACTCCACAGAGACAGAGTCAGAGTACTTTTCTTTATAGCGCTCAGCAGTCAGCTCAATTTGTAACTCAGCGCTTGCTACATTGCACAGCGCCCGGCAGCGCTAAGCTGCGCTACCACTGAGTCGTGCGCCATGACTCTTTTGCAAAAGGAGTCAGAGCACCCAACTCAGTAAAGTGAGTTAACTCAATTGAGCGGCGTAACTCAGAGTTACCCATGTTTATTCCAGTTTTGTTGTACATTTTTAGAAGTTTTTGTGAAACCTTCGTATTTCTTGACATGTGAGTTTGGTACAGCAAAAAGCTTTTTTGGCATGCCCACATTTTGAAAATTCTGGCAGTTGTTTGGCTTCGTATCTGAAATAAATAATTTATTATAGCTAAGCCAAGTGTGAGTCAGACTCAACAAACAACACAGTTAACAGCAGGCGGGATATGCGAAAAAGCCGGCCTAGTGCGTGTTGGGCCACGCGCAATATCGAAGACGAGCTAAATATTTAAGCTTACAGGGGTTAACACTAGACTAAAAAAATTAGCACTTAATATTTCACAAACGGATCTCATAATCGATAAATTATTTTCACAAAACCCGCGATATTTTTGAATAATCTTGCACTAATGGGCTTTTTTTTACACACTAAAAGCTAGTACTTTGCTGCGATCTCAGCTGATGGTATGTGACGATGTAGCTGAAGATGTAAGCGTACTAACTTGGAAGGAGTAAGTAACCCCTAACGGTTTCTACACAGCATCGCGCCGGAACCCTAAATCGCTTGGCGGTGCGTCTATGCTGGTAGGGGGGTAACTAGCGACGGCCGAAGCCTCCGATCAGACCAGAGCTGAGCCAAATTAAAAATAGAATATAAACCATAAAATTTTAAAGTGGCCCGTGGCGGAAATCGAACCCGAACCACTCGAATCTGAGCGCGCGCCAGGGAGATCCTCAAAGACGGCACCATAAACAGTCGATGTAGGTACATACAAAACATAATAGCTATACCTGAATTAGTCACAACTCAGTTGAACTTCACATATTTTGTTCATGTTGCATGACACTTTTTTTGTTTACTTTTGAAGAGTTTGTTAACCAACTTTTAACTCACCGTTTCTTACGCGCCACTTCACGTTTCCATGAAGATGGATCACGTGGTCGTTTTCTTGCACGTTTAGGATCTGATTTTTGGACAAAATGTGATAATTCATCCATTTTTTCATATTAATTTTATAAAAAAACCACACCAAACTTCTGGCAGTCGCTCAGAAATCGCCATACTGTTTTCTTAATCACGTGACGCTAACACGGCGCTGTCATTGGTCGATGGAGTTATAGGGGATTTTGATACTGACATTCATAGTTATAGCGGCTTTAGAACCTAAAATCACTCTTTTGTGATTGATTTCTCTGTGTTATAGTGGATTTTGCTGCTGCACTAAGCAACCATTTTATAAGTAATCATATGATCTTTCTAACGATGACACTAACACTCATTATTATATGCGGCCATCTTCTTGGCATTTGGCATTTCTCATTGCGTCTTTTGACAGTTTTTTGGCAGTTTGACACTGACAGCCTAGCGCACACTATGGTACGTTTCTCAATGGTAAAATGTCATAAAAAAGTTTATATGTCAAAATCTATCAATCAAATAAATATTATAAATGCGAAAGTTTGGATGGATGTATGGATGTATGGATGTATGGATGTATGGATGTTTGTTACTCAATCACGCGCCAACGGCTGAACGGATCTGGCTGAAATTTGGCACAGAGATAGGATATAGTCTGGAATAGCACATAGGCTTTTTATCCCGGAAAATTAAGGAGTTCCCGCGGGAACCAAAAACCTCAATCCACGCGGACGTAGTCGCGGGCATAAGCTAGTAATGCATATATTTAAAACATTCAAAAAGCAAGGAGTTTCCAGTGTCGCCACTTTAACGAGTTTTTTGTTATTTTAGGGAGTTAAATTCAATATTTAGCGGCTAAAAATATTACAGGCGCTATTTTTTTAATTTAGGGCGTAAACAAATGCGAAGTGCTTCTTTTAGGGCCCTTATATTTTCAGGGCTATTTTTAGGGATTTTTTGGCTTCTTATATTTTTTACCTATATTTTATTTCTTAGATCTATCATCTACTACCGATTCTTATTATATTACAACTATGGAGGCTATACATTCTGTCTCCATATTCACAACTACTCTGTGGTGGTCCGTGGTTAACCAAAATGTGGTCCAAAATTGCAGTTAATAATAATTAATGGTATCAAATTTTTGATATCACGGCGAAAATATTGGTTGTATAATTATAATTCTTTGAAATAAAAGTTGTTCAAAATTTAATTTTCTAAAAATAATGTCTGTTATTTTTCTTACGACCAATAAGAAAGCCGTAATTCCAAAATTAAGATTTTCATAATTAGTAAAAATATGAATAGGTACCTAATTCATTATGAATCTTAATTTGAAAGTACGGTAAAAAAATTTTTTTGAGGCTTTTTGACTTAGGTTTTAGTGACAAATATTTTCGAGAGTTGGTAACACTGCAACCAATTCAAAAGTTTTAATAAGAAGTCGTTAGTCGGTTAATAATTTAATTCAGTACCTAATTAATAATTTCAGTATTTTCAGCTTCTTTGATCTTTCTCTGGTCGGTGATTTTCATTTTTCAGATAATTAAAAATTGAAGACGAGTGCGTCGCAATTCGAGGCGATCGTGGAGTTTGTGGAACGGTGGCTATTATGTACATACAATTTGAAAAATGTTAAAAGTTGTAAGTTTTCATTGATTGTGAATTACATTGTTTTAGCCACGGTGATTTAGTAAAACCGGGAGACGGTCCGGCGGGCCGGCTGTTCAGAATATTGAACATTTACAAATTATAAAACAAAAATTTTTAGAATCCGGACATACATACATGGAGGCCGATTCTATGCACAGTGCTATTGAATCACAAAAGAAAGAAACATCAGTATATTCAATGCAAGACTGGATTTCAATATGCGAACGTGCAAGGCGTAGGAAAATACAAACTGTTCAACAGAAGAAGATAGTCAAGGAGCCATACATAACAAAAGAGTTTAAATCCATGAGTTTTATGATTTAAAAGATCTGGCTTCTAAGATTATTCATAACTAAAGATAAGGACAAGGAAGGAAATAAAGTACAGTGGCTTAAAATCAAAAGACTGAAAAGAATTTACTTTAATTATGACATGAGTGAGACTTTTAATTACTTTGGCGTTACCGGTAAAGAAGGAAAAACTAGAGCTACACGAACAAAAAGAAAGGAACAGGATGAATTCCCAACTGAGTTGATAAAAATGTATAAAGAAATGATTCTTTATACATTTTTGTACCTACCTATATCCGAAGCAAAAAAAAAAGGATTTACTTGGTTAAAAAAATATAATACCAGAGGAATTGGAGCCTTGGTATAAAAATCTGAAGACGGTTAGTGTTCCTGAAGAGGCTGAAGAGGAGGATGAGATGTCTTGCGAGGAAACTTTTATCTAATTTTCTTTACTCGTGTTAATTTTTATTGATAATATTTTTAAGTGCTATTTTATCTACAGGATTAAACTGTTTAAACTTAAGAAAGCTTACATTAAATAAAATAAATATCGCCTTTTTTGTTTTTAATGCAGTAATTCCCAAAAAAAAATACAGGTAACTTACAGATAACTGAGAAAAAAATCATTCTACCGCCTGAATTGGAATATTATTTCAATTAATTTTAACATCAACTTATTCAATACGAGACAGTGAACTGTTCCTAATATATGTAGTACGTAAAGCCACGTATTCATTACTAAACATTTGTTAATAAACACTGTTTATAAACTGTTAATAAACAATGTTTCATAATGTTTCATCATCTCTGTAAACAGTTTATAAACAGTTCATAAACATAGGTGATGAAACATTGTTTATGATACGTGTTGCCGTGCTCCCCACTACGAGTGGAGAGCAAGACGAAACATCTAGTTTATAAACAAACGTCAACAGATGTGGACGTGTTTTGCGCGAGTTTATAAACATGGAGGTAGTGTGGTCCAACAACCAAATTTCGAAGCTCATAGAGCTTTATCACCAACGTAGTATTCTTTGGGACGCATCAAATAAAGACTATAAAGATAAATTAAAAAAAAATGATGATTGGACCGACATTGCTGCAGAATTGCATATATCGCAAAAAGAAGTGGAAACAAAGATGCATATTCTACGCTCACAATTTAGTCGTGAAAAGAAAAAAATTAAAACATCAAAAAGGACTGGAAGCGGTTCCGAGGAAGTAATTAAAAGCAAATGGCAGTGGTTTGAATCGCTGCAATTTTTATTGTGTGGTGCAACAACGTCTGGAACATCAGATACAATGGGAACAGTGAGTAGTTTTTATTTTAGCTTTTATCTGTCAAATCCATACAAAAAGACTTAAAATGTCTGTCAAGTGTTTCTTAAAAGCTAACGCAGTTTAATAATTCTAAGTATTTATGTAGTAACTTCGTCAGGTATCTATATTGTATATAATTATTTTAATCAACTTCCTACTAGGGTCTTGTTAATTTTAAATGAAGCAATACTGAATATTATAATCTTAACTTTATTTGGAAAAGTATATGTAGATAGGTACATACAAATGAGAACTATTTTATTATGCACGAGCATTTTGCCATGGTACACTACCATGGCAAAATATTCTATTTAATATAATTGGACTTATAAAATATTCAGCAAATTTGTCTCTTACGACCGTAGCAGCGAGTGGTGGGTGTCTTGCAACAGTTTGTAAATCTAACATATTGCTGTGAGTACCAATATCTCTTCGCCAAGTACCTTCTATGATGTTATATTCTGAGTCTTCATAATCGAATGTTCCTGGTGGAGTATACAAACGAGACACGAGACGAGCACGAGACAGTTTATTGCGTCTTAAAAAGTTATGCAAATATACACATGACATTGTTACTATTTCACAAGTAGCAGGCTTAAGAGGTATGGCTTTTCTGAAAACGCGAAAGACAGTACTTAATATGCCAAACACATTTTCTACTATCCTTCTTGATCTGGAAAGTCAGTAGTTGTAAATGCGCTTTATAGTTCCTCGATTGTGAATACCAGGATATGGCTTCATAATATTTTCAGATAAGGCAAATGCGCTGTCCCCTATTATTACATAACGTAGATTCGGACCATTGGTTGTGGTTGTGGAATATTAAAATTATTTTGAGTCAATGCGTCGTAAAATGGAGTTTCCAAAAATACTCCACTGTCGGAAGATCTGCCTTTAGCACCACAGTTCGCATATATAAAGTTGTAATCTGCATCGACTATTGCCAGTAGTACAATACTGAATTGTTCTTTATAGTTGAAAAAGTCACTGCCAGAGTTACACGGTGCTTCAATAACAATATGTTTTCCATCAATGGATCCAATGCAATGAGGAAAATTCCATAATAATTCGAACTGGCGGGCTTTATTTTTCCATTCTTGTTCAGTATTTGGGACCTGTAATAAATAAAACAATAATATTAATTACAGGATGGAAGTGGCTCAATGGAACCGTCGAATTCATCGCTGTCTGTGCCGCCGTCACCTACAACATCACAACTGCCACCGCCGCCACCGCTTTCACAGTCAAACAAGAGGAAGTGTGACGATAGTCTAAAAGAAGTTTATGAAATTATGAGAAGTGCCAAAAAGAAGATGGAGGAATCAAAAGACGAATTTGAAGTTTATGGCCAGTATGTGGCATCTGAACTAAAAAATGTAAAAAATCAAAGAACAGTATTACAGGCCAAATATTATATAAATAATATACTGCTTCAAGCGAGAATGGGCAATTTCAATAATAATTGTTTCAGTGGATATCATGGCTATGGATGGCAAGAGTTTGGCGGCGGATACCGCACCACATCATCGACATCTACATATGCTGATGCATCTACCCCAACGCATACACCAGAACCCCAAACAGGAGTCCATACTGCAACTGGTGACGAGTTGCACTTTAGCAACATTGAAGAAATAGTTAACCAGTTAGAAGATGACACACAATAAATAAATTTGATTTAGATATTTGATAATTATACTGATTTGTGATTACACTTTTTTTACTCACCTTTACATAGTCCTTTAAAACATTAGTCAATTCCTTACAAACTTCTGGTATGATCTTGCTGATCAATTGTTTTGATATTTTAAAGGTATATGACAGTGAGCCATATGAGTCACCTGTTGCAAGAAACCTTAAAGTAACAAGTAGTCTTCTCTGAGGCTCAATAGGATGCCGAAATTTCGTTTCTTTTTTTTTTATTGATGGTCCAATCAATCTTAATAACATTTCAAAATCAGTTGGTGACATTCTGATGAAGTTCTGAAATGACCCATCAAATCCGCGGAGGTCATTAAATATATAACTTCTATTCAACAAATAGTTTCGAATCCACCACCTTTTCTTCTTTTTTTTTTCGATTAATGCTCTTGTGAATTATTATGTAAGCAGCAGAGAGCATCACTACCTCCTCGGGCGACATCCTGTGAACAACTGACAAGTGTGGACGGCCAAGTTTCAGAAACATGTGTTTATTGTAAACTTGTTTAACGCTAGTCATAAACAGTTTATCAACAAATGTTTACTAATGAATACGTGGCTTAATGAATACGTGGCTTAAAGATTAATGTGTGTTTAAGAGATTTACAGCTTATTTACGTATTTCAGGTAAAACAAAATAACTGCGATACCTTCACGCCAACTTCCCCATTTTTTTACTTATTTTGACAATTGTTGCATAAATTAATGTATCAAAACAAACTTAAATAATGTATCTAAGTAAGTAAGTTTTCCAAATTTAAATTTATCAATAACAACGGCTAGGTAAAAAAAAAAAAATGTCTACATCATCGCAAAAAAGCTGTAAGTCGACACAGTCTAGTAAGGTGTCAACGCGTACCAAAAGGAAGGAACGTATATTCCCCACAGATGAGAAGCTTGAAAAGGTAGCTCGCATAACGTCGTTCTTCAACGTACAAAAGCAACAATCAACAAGCGGTACCGAGCAGCCCGGCCTTCAAGCACAAGACGATTACAACGCCGAGACTGTTGATCTTGATGGTTCGAGCCAACACACTCAATTTCCTAGTGGATCAGGAGAAGTGCAAATTGACGGTCGATTAGCCCAAGATAACGACCAAAAAAATGGAGAACGAGCCGATACTGTCACAGCATCAAGTTACACCGCGAGACGGCTGTCACTAGCTGAGGAACTGAGAGACTTGGGCATAGATCCTACGAACAACTTTGCCCCAACTGCTGCTGCGCAACAGGCTTCGCGAGCTGTCCAGGAAGCCAAAACGGCACTTGAAGATGACACTGTTGGGAATGTAACACGAGAAGTTCGTGAGCTGGTAGTTGACCGGCTGCACTTATTACAGGAGCTTATATATCGTTTGGCAGACTCACGAGCTAGACTAGCTGTAGAATTGGAACGTATAAAAGCTCGTGAAGCCAAAAGTTATGATATGGCGGCCAGGCGACATGCACAATCTCTGCAAAATATTATTGCAGATTATCAAAAATTTGATAGTCGAATTGAAAGCACACAAAGTGAGATCAAAGCTGTGCGACTAATCGTAGGAAGTGAACTCACCAAACCAATTGATGATATACGCCGTGATATACAAAAGCTGCAAAAGATCCAGCAGCAGTATACAGCTACTGTTCAAAGTTCTCCAAATGCCGACATGAACGAACCTTTGAAACAACTCACAAGGGAAGTAGCAGCTCTGAGAGACGAAAAACAGGGAAAGAACAGTATAGATATTAAAAAGACCTATGCGGAAATAGTAAGCAATCCAGGCCATACAGTAATTGTAGCATCAAAAGATCCTCGTCACACAGCTGATGATGTCTTAAAAAAACATCGAAAAGGCAGTTAACCCTCGCCAGGAAGGTCTGCGCATTGATAGATGTAGAAAGGCACGAAACGGCAAAATCGTTATTGGGTGCAAAGCGAAAGAAGATGCTGACAAAATAGCAAATTCTCTGCGCAACCACGAGTTCACGGTGGAAGAGCCAGTAAATAAAAATCCATTGATGGAACTTAAGAACGTCCTCTCGTACAATAAAGACGAAGATATAATAGAATCACTGAGAAAACAAAATCCCCGTCTAACACAAGGCTTAAACATGGACAATGAAACCATTAGGATCAGATACCGTAGACGCGCACGCAACCCTCACGAATCGCATGTAACGCTTGAAGTTTCTACACCACTATGGAAACGTTTAACTGATCAAAAGACGGTTTACATTGGCATGCAGCGAATTAGCACACAAGATCGCTCTCCTCTAACACAATGCTCGAAATGTCTGGGATATGGGCACTCGCGGAAATCTTGTACTACAGAGAGAGATTTATGCGCGCACTGTGGCGATGAACACACACGAGCTGAATGCATCCAAAATAAAAGAGGAATGTCACCCAAATGTATTAACTGTATGCGTGATAACCGTCCGGAAGGTGAATGCGGGCACACAGCCTTCAGTGATTTGTGTCCAGTGCGCTGCAAATGGGAATCAATTGCACGATCTAGGATTGCTTATTGCTAAAGTTTTCTCACCGAACACAATGCTCATCCTTCAAGCAAATCTTGGAAGAGGCAAATTGGCTACTTCAGAGATAATAACTGCAGGAATAAAGCGCAAGGCCACAGCACTTATTTTATCAGAACCCTATGTGGGATCAACTGGTCAGCTACATGCACCGCATCCCATACGAATTGTGCAAAACAATAGCCAGTTAGGTCCAAATAAAGCCGCAATAGCAGTTATCGATCCGTCGGCAACGTTAAAAATTGACCCACAACTGCAAAAGGCGAATAAAGCAGTAGCAGTTATAAAACATGAAAAATCAGAGATAGCAATAATTTCGGTGTATCTTGATAAGGACAAAGACATTGAGATAGATCTAAAAGAGATTACAGAGATCAAAGACAAACTAGGAATCCCTCAATTAATAATAGGTGGAGATTTTAATGCATGGAGCATGTGGTGGGGAAGTGTAAAGGAAGACTTAAGAGGAGAACAACTCGCTGCATGATTCACAGAAATTGATATGTTTATATTAAACAAAGGAGCCATCCCAACTTTCGAGGTCTATAGACAAGGTCGACCTTACGTAAGTCACGTCGACATCACAATATGCGATGCCACACTACTAAATAGAATAAACGAATGGTGCGTGGACCGAGAAATAACATCTTCGGACCACAATACCATAGTATTCAAAATATCCTCACAAGATGAAGCAACATTACCGCCATTGAAAAAGGGTACTCGAAAATACAATACAAAGCGAGCGAATTGGCCAAGATTTCATACAACATTAGAGGCAGAGCTGCAAAATAAGAACCTTACAAAGGACAACATTGCTAAATTTAAGAACACTGATCAAGTCGAGGAAGCAGTTAGAGATTATACCACAGCAGTAACAGTCGCGTGTGATACATCCATTCCAGAATTGAAGCAGCCGCGTGCAAATCAGTATCCGCCATGGTGGTCAACTGAACTAGACTATAAAAAAAAGGACATGACAACCAAAAAACGCCGAATTAGGTGCGCTGCTCCCCGACGGCGTGACTTTGTCATACAGGAATACATCCAGGCTCGAGAAGAATACATATTAGCAGCACGTAGGGCACAAACCACCTCATGGAAGGAGTATTGTAGTAAGTCCGAAAAAGGTGGAGTTTGGGAGGGTGTTTACAGAGTGCTTCGGCGTACAGTGAAACCGCGCCCAGATGTATTATTGAGGAATTCGGATGGAGACACCTGTTCTGCTACAGACTCTGTGACACTATTGGCAGCCACTTTGTTTCCGGATGATGACGCGACTAAAGACAGTATTGAACATAAAGGTATTCGAGAACTAGCGGAAAAAGAGTATCCCCTGGAACCTGATGACCCACCCTTCACCTTCACTGAGCTAGAGCTATCTGTCAAAAGTTTCGCACCTAAAAAGGCACCTGGCGACGACCATCTCACCGCTGACATATGTGAACATGCAACGCTTTTTGATGGGGGGATTTATCTAGGTCTAGAAAATGTTTGTCTGAAACTAACATATTTTCCAGCCGTGTGGAAACAAGCAACTGTGGTCATCATCCCAAAACACAATAAAGATGACATAGCAAACCCAAAATCATATCGTCCGATTGGATTGTTGGCTATTCTTGGCAAAATAATGGAAAAGATGCTGGTAAGTCGTTTAAGGTGGTATGTGAACAAAATAATTAGTCCTAAACAATATGGATTCATGCCTCAAAAGAGCACTGAAGATGCCCTCTACGATCTGATTACGCATTTAAAACAAAACAGAACAGAAAAGGCGTCCACATTGCTTATATCGTTGGACATTGAAGGCGCTTTCGACAATGCGTGGTGGTCAGCTATAAAAATCGGACTTAAGAATACAAACTGCCCGAAAAATATTTACCAAGTAGTTTGCTCATATCTGAGCGACAGGCGGGTGAGGATTTCATATGCTGGAGCAGACTTTGTAAAAAACACAAACCGTGGCTGCGTTCAAGGATCAATTGCTGGGCCTACTTTATGGAACATCTGCATAAACCCACTTCTCATCGAAATCGCCAAATTGGGAATTCATTGTCAAGCTTTTGCTGATGATGTAGTCTTGGCAGTCTCAGGCAACACGTCTAAGGAAATCGAAGACAAAGTCAATAAGGCTTTGAGCATGGTAACTCGATGGGGTCAACGGAACAAATTGAATTTTGGCTCTCAAAAAACCCACGATATGCTCATTACGAGGAAAAAGACTTTTGGAGTTTTAAATATAGAAATGAATGGAGAAAAAATCAATTTAAATAATCAAATAAAGATGCTAGGCGTCATAATTGACAATAAACTAAGATTTGGGCCGCATGTGGATGCAATGTGCATCAAGCTTACAGAGCTATATAAAAAGTTAGAACGTGCTGCGCGATGTTCATGGGGACTTAATCCAGATATAATAAAAACAATATATGTGTCCGTCATCGAACCCATAGCACTTTACGCTGCAAGTGTATGGGCCCCAGCTTTAAAAGTTAAAACTATCCGGAAGCGACTGTTAGCAGTTCAACGAGGTTTCGTTCAAAAAATAGCAAAAGCCTATAGAACTGTACCGTTAACCTCTGCACTCGCAATCTCGGGAGTACTACCACTCGATTTTCACGTAAATGAGTACAGCTAATCTGTACGAAATTAAAAAGGGGAAACGAACCCTTGACATTCATCCAGATAGAGAAGTTGAGAGCTATATTTCCTATAAGAACCTTCCTCATCCAGCTAACCAGTGTCCAAAAGATTATGTCATGATAGAAGCAGAAGATGTTGAGAAGATCAAAGGGACGCACATCTATACTGATGGCAGTAAGATTGACGGAAAAGTGGGAGCGGCACTATCTATTTGGAAAGAAAATAAGGAAATAAAATATCGAACTCTCGGGCTTGATTCCTACTGTTCCGTCTTTCAAGCACAGCTTCTAGCAATCTGGAAGGCGACTGAATTGGCAGAGAGCTTAAAAACCAAAGAAGTTAATATATTTTCTGACAGTAGAGCAGCTCTTGAACTCATTAAAAATCTGACTTCTCTTCATCCAATAGCTTTTCAAACTAGAGCACAAATCGACAAATCGAGAGACAAAGGGATAGAGCTGAGACTCCATTGGCTTCGAGCTCATGTTGGAACCCAAGGCAATGAGCGGGCAGATGAACTCGCTAAACGCGCTGCCAAATTTAAGAAAACCGCAGCGGATTACGATCTCTATCCAGTATCATATGCAAAAAGAGTCCTCAGAGAACAATCAACGTACAAATGGAATATGATTTACACAGAAGAAATAAAAAATAAACCTCTAGAATTATTTCTCCCTAATGTCTCAGTGGCATATGAATTTTTCAAACATGTGCGACCTGGAGGTCTCTTAACACAAATTCTGACAGGTCACGGAGGCTTTGGTCAATATTTACACCGCTTTAAATTACGAGACCATCCCTGGTGCATATGTGAGCCTGGCGTGGTCGAAGATGTGGTGCATGTCATTACGGCATGCCCACGTTTTGGATCACTAAGACAAGATATAGCGGCAGATACAGAATTAGATATTACGGGAAGCAATTTAAGAACTCTTCTTACCAATGAGAAATGTAGGAAAGTATTCATAAAATACTGTGAAAAAATAACAAAAGCAGCTGGTCAATCAAATGGCAGCACTGCAAAATGGTTGCCTACGCTTCTGTATAAATAAATGATACTTACCATAAAATACTAACAAAGCAAAAATACTGTAGTGCTGCGATTTGGACCAAAACAAAAAAGGGAAAGGCACCGCATGCGTAACAAATATATTGTAAACGATTGCCATAAAACTAACAAAATTATTAATAATTGACATGAAAATCTCTAATATATTATATATATAAGTATATATATATTTTTTTTTTCTCAATAATATTTCTATTAATAAATAAAAATGAATGTTATTGTATAATTGATAAATAATAATACTAATATATTATATAAATAATTTAATTGACGGAGCACTCATTGGCTGCTGGAGATAGGGTCACTCACAATCAAACACATTTATATACAAAAAAAAAACACGCATACACACCTGCTACACGACCATCGTGAGTTGGCACCTTCTTTCAGAGCAAAACTCGCAGCAAAAAGGTCTCTGACACCTTGTCAGAGGATAATTTGAGTGCGAAACATTATAAAAAAAAAAAAAATGTATCTAAGTACAAGTAATGAAAATTTTCTGTGTTTATGCTTCGTCGTTGACCTATAATCATCCAAAATTTTAAATGCGTTTTTTTCAATATAACAGTATCGCTACTTATCCGGTTCTCCCAGAATACCCTCGATATCAGACAGACAGACAAACACTTTTGCATTTATAATATTACTGATGCCCGCGACTCCGTCCGCATGGATTGAGGTGTTTTAGGGGTATGAAAAATAGATAATAGCCGATTCTCAACCTACTGAATATGCATACAAAATTTCATAAAAATCGGTCAAGCCGTTTCGGAGGAGTATGGTAACTAACATTGTGACACGAGAATTTTATATATATAGAAATTATATTAACTAAATATAACCATAGATATTTCTAATTGTATGACAAATGTAGGTTGCCTGAAAGAGAATCCCCATAGTGATTCCCTTTAATTTCCTGGGATAGAAAAGTAGCCTATGCCTGTTTATATCCTATAGCCCCATGATGCATCCTATCGGTGTACCAACTTTGTACAGAGAGAAAAGATGGGCTTTGAAAGTATAGCAGACAGACAAATAGACACTGCATTTATAATATTAGTATGGACTTGTATGAAATACAGTTTTACTAAGTTAAAGTGATCAATTAATATTTTGTCGCTTTGAATTGCCAGGCTGCTATCTGACTAAGAAAGCTTTTGGGTGATGGTATGTTAGCTATTGATTGATATTCATATATTTAATATTTATAATTACAGATTTCACAACCACCACCAGTTCTGACCTTTTCAACGGATGAAATCACTCCCATTCTTTCTTTTTCAGACATCCAAATAATTTGTAAGTTAATTTATTATTTACCTGTTTTTAACACACTATTTATAAAGCCTTATCTGTGACTGTAACTCAGGTACCGGTAGGTTACGGTAGGGTGATAGGCTATGTCACTCCAGGTCCCATAACTACACTCAACTAAAAAATTGCGTCAATCTGCTCTGCTGCAGCGTGATCAAAGAACTTCGTTTTACTGTTGAATCTCCTTATATGTATCTGTTTATTTCTAATAATATTAACAGACGATCGAATTTGGTACGAGCCGGACAGCGGATTCGGTACGCTCCATACCATATCCGTTCGTCTGAAGAGTTGTCTGCCGAACATTATTACTTTACTTTTTTATTTTTATTTTATAAATTATGTGCGTAGGATAAAAAAAACGCATGCATGCAATGTGCGTAATGTTATTATTAAAATAATGGTTGGATCACTTTTTTCACAGTTATGTCTAGTTTCAAACTTTACGTAAACATAGACAAATTACTTATTCCAAATAGTATTAATTTTTAATGTACTTAAGTGGTGTCCAGAATCTTGGGGCAGATGTCCCGGAAAAAAATATTGTCGTAAGGAAGTCTCTGTTCCTTCTCTATGTTCCTCGAAGTTTAGGTTAATAAGCCCTCTACCAATTCCTATCAATAATTATGACAGTAAGTACTTACATCTATTCAACATTGTTAGGTAGTCTGTAATAACCTTATAATGTTATCTGTGGTTCACACTGACAACTAATAGTCTTTAATAAACGTACGCCCCTCTCGTCTATGGTTCCGGGCTGAACACACGTATTTTCATTTCTTTATCCTATTATTAATTAATAAATATCAAATAAGAAAACACCACATGGTGTCAGAAGTGCCTACAAAACTAAAGCATCACGTAAGTAATAAATTATAAGGAAATAATGCCGCACACGCCAGTGATCAAAACTACAAAGTCGACGGAAAGTATCATGGCGGGCGCCGGGCAGCAGTCTAACACACCATCTTCCCTAATAAATAATATCGAGAAACTCGATGTGAACGCCGCGAACATGCCTCTAACATGGAAGAAATTCGCAACCAACTTGAAGATATATATGCGGGCAAATAATTTTGAAACAGAATCAGAGTCACGCAAGGTCGCCATCTTGCTAGCATGTATTGGCAGCGAGGCGCTGGAAATATTTTACTCATTCAATGTCGACATCGATAAAATCGCAATCGATGAACTATTGAAGAAATTTGAAGAATACTTCCTACCGAAAGTAAACATCACGATGGAAAGGCACAAACTTTTTAACAGGAAACAAGGCGAAGAAGAAGACATTGCATCCTACGCGACTGACATTAAAAATATAAGTTTGCAGTGTGGATTCGAAGAAATGCGCGACAGTATCCTGAAAGATGTTTTTTCTTGGAACCTAAACAGTAACAATAATTATATTAGAGAAAAACTTCTCACCAATGACCCCAAAACCTTTCAAGAGTCATTGGATTTATCGAAAAAGTTAGAAACTTCAAGATTGCAAGCAAAGATTCTTTAAGGAGAACAGTCAACATCACAATCATTTGTAGGCAAAATATTCAGTCAAAAACTGCCAATTAATAACAAAAATTCCAATAATTTTAGAATCAGTCGTCGACGTGTCAGTCCAGGTCCAGGCCATAGACGGGAAGGCCAGGCGAGAAGCAACTCTACCAGTCGAAGCCCCTTCAGACAAAAAGCAACCAGTCCGTGTCATCGCTGTGGTCAAGTGCATCGTGTCCGTTGTCCAGCCATAGGAGCAATCTGCAACCTATGCAAAAAATCAAACCATTTTGCCAAGGTATGTCGCACAAATAAGAAAATCAATGCCGTTAGTCAGTCAAACTCAGACGATGAACTATTAGTAAATCATATTTTGTCATTAAATTCTACCAATAACAGTGTATTTCAAACTGAATTAGTTATAAATAATATTGTCATTAATTTCATATTGGACACGGGTGCAGATACTAACATTTTATCTCTAAATGATTTTAGGAAATTAAACTTGTCCACAAATATTTTACAAAAAAGTAATCATAAGTTAAGTACATTTAGTGGAGAAGTCATACAAACTGTAGGTGTTTGTAGTTTGTCTGTATTGTCTAATGATCAGTCTTATAATATAACATTTCATATAGTCGACTTGCCATGTAAAAACATCATTGGTCAAGAGTCATGTCAAAAATTAAAGTTAATTAAAAGAATTCACAATGTCAAATTTCAGTCTAACGTAGAACAAACAGATATAATGTCTAAATATGCTGACTTATTTGATGGAATTGGTTGTTTAAAAGATTATCAAACCCATCTTGTCCTAAAAGCAGATGCCATACCCTCCATTGATCCTTGTAGAAAAGTTCCATTCCGTCTTGTAGATAACCTAAAAATGCAATTAGAGTCATTAGAACAGAAAAATATCATTAAAAAAGTAGAAGAAACAACTGAATGGGTTAACTCGTTAGTATTAACTTCACAGAAGAATGGAAAACTTAGATTATGTATTGATCCTAAAAAATTAAATAATGCTCTCATGAGACCTCACTATCCTTTGCCAACCATTGATGAAATTAGATCTACATTAACTGGTGCCAAGTATTTCAGTACGTTAGATGCTAATAAGGGATTTTGGATGATACAGTTAGATGAAACATCCTCAAAACTTTGTACATTTAATACCCCTCAAGGAAGATATCGTTTCTTACGGCTACCCTTTGGCATTAATGCAGCCAGTGAAATCTTTCATACTGGGGTGTCCCAGAAGTAAAGAGACAAGTCAATGAAAATTTTTTTTAATGAAAAATTGTATGTCAACTGTTATGTGTGTCATTATAAATTATACAAAATAATAATAAAAATACAATCTATATCAAATTTGCTCCTGCGATGCCTTTATAGCCGATTTTTCTCAAATTAATGCTTGCACGTCTCATGACTGCTTTTCCAGAAGTTGTTGCCACCCGTTTGGCATATCTAGCCCATCTTTGTTTGAAAGATGTCAACGTTTTTGATTTTTCTGAATACTTTTTGTATTCCTTTTACACAGAGCCCAAAACATTTCGATACCTCGAGCTTGAGGAACATTTGGAGCATTGTTTTGTTTCGATATGAATTCGACGCCCATAGATTGCAAATATTGAGTGACTTCAGACTCGTAATGACACGAAGCCATATCCGGCCAGAATACAACGTCTTCCCTCTGATAATACTTGTCTATAAACGGTATTAATCGCTTCATAATACACTCTCGAAGATAAACTTTTGCGTTCATAGACCGTGTACAGATAAATGGTTCGGAAACATTGCCGTTTTTGTCTATAGCTTGCCAAACCAGATACTTCTTGAAAAATTTAGACTTTGTTTTAACTTTTTCGCTGTAATCCACCTCACCACGACTGGTAGCGTGGAAATATTGCTTCCCAGGAATATCAGAGGGGTCAACCGGTACATAAGTTTCATCATCAATTATGAGAATTTTTTTCAAAGTTTTTTGGTAAACTCGACGGCAACCTCGCTTAGCACGCACTTCTTGGTCTTTCACGTACTTTGGAGCGGACAATTTCACAAAAGCCTTCATGCCCAGATCTTGAACTTTAATTCTGGATATGCTTGACTTAGATATTTTCAATTTGTCCGCCGCAGTCCTCACAGATGTTGAAGGTGCTTCTTTAAAAACCTTTTTTACCTTATCTATGTTTCGATCAGTTGCTATGGTACGTTGCCTTCCCGGAATCTTCTTAAAATCAGTCTCTCCTGAGTCTTCATACCGTTTAATTATCCTGTAGATACTTGTTCTTATAGCCCCTTCTTGAGAAAAATGACGAACTGCCTCGGATTTCCCATTATTCAGATAGTACTGAATTACTCTTTTTGCAAACGATTCTCGTTCGGTTCGCTTCATGTTAGAAAAACATCGACAATATTTGCAAAACCACGCGAATTTGACAGATTTGTTACGGGTGGTTACCATGGCAACAGTTATTTTTTTTTGTGAAACCTTTTTCTTGGCCGATATGAACACTCAGTTTTGTCTCTTTACTTATGTGTTTAGTGCAATAGGGTTTAGACTCGAGCGTTTTGCATTGGAGGAACGTCTTTGAAGAAAAATGCGTGCACTCACTCATAGATTTTATTTGTCACTAAGAATCAGAGACAAGTTAACCAATTGGCTGATGCAACAGCCGCATATAGGGACGGACTCACATATACACGGGTCCGTATTTGCTTATACGAATTTAGACATTCCGCCCGCCAAAGGACGCAGTCCTTTCTCAATACAACACAAATAATTAATCAATAACTCAGTATGAACAACAAATTAAAAAAAAAGTAAGTATCTATGTGGACTGTATATCAATGGTTTTTAAGGTAACTATTATGGTAAGTATAGGTTTACATAATTTTACACTAATTTAAGTTACTCATACTATTTATACCTATATTATAGTACCTACACACATTTAGTTATAAGTATGCATAGGTAAGTTCATTATTATTGTATTCAAACATTCAATTAGGTTAAGTTATAGTTTGTAAGTAGTACCTAAGTGATCATTTTACTCTCAATTAGATAATTTTTACATGAATAGCCTTGTAATTTAGTTTAAGTACTCAACATATAATATGTATTTAAGCCTTTTCCAAAATTAAGAACATAGTTTTAAGTAAATCATTTTAGCATAAGCTTTCAATAACTAGTTGTACATACTTACTTTACTTTTGTAATATTACTTTTGTACTATTTTTTAATAAACTTTCAACTGATCACCATACAACTAAGTAAATAATTCATGTTTTAATTACTCAATTTTATATTGAATATAATTTACTTAATGTTAAGTTTTAGAATATTACTCAGTATGCTGATCAATTAATTATACATAGATAGAAACTTAAGTTCAGTTTATGACTGCATTTTATATAGGTAGTTAGAATAATTAACTAATTTAAGTATAAGTAAGTAAGTTTGTATATCCTTGTAAAGAAACTCTGTAAATACATTCTCTAACAATAAATAATTTAAGAATCACAATCTTGTTTTGTTATTTTACAAATCTTGTTTACAGGCCTTTTATAAACACCATTTTGACATTTGACTGTTACTACACGAGTAATGTTATCTGGCCCAACATGTTTTTGTATTATTCTGCCTAGTAACCACTTACAGGGTGGCATGTTATCCTCCTTAAGGATTACTATGTCATCGATTTCTGGATCAGGAGTTTTTGTATTCCATTTGTACCTCTGATTAAGATTAACAAGATATTCTTTGTACCATCTATTCCAAAAATCGGCAACCATCTTTTGTGTGAATCTCCATCTATCTAAATTTGATATTTTACATAGAGTATAATCTTCGTCAGGTATATTTATTAAAGGTTCACCTATTAGAAAATGGCCCGGTGTCAGCGGGAGAGGATCCTCTGGGTTATCACTTAACAAAGTTATGGGACGAGAATTTAAACACGCCTCAATTTGTGCCAACACCGTAGCAAGTTCCTCATATGTTAGTGTAGTGTCGCCTATTACCTTTAAGAGATGATTTTTTGTGGAGCGAACTGCCGCCTCCCATAACCCACCGAAATTTGCCCCTTTTGGAGGTATATAGTGCCACGTAGTACGCTCATGGGCTAACAATTCTGCTATCTCACTCGGGAAAGTTGATTTTGCGTTGTTAAACATTTCTTTTAGCTGTCTGCTCGCTCCGACCAGATTTGTTCCGTTGTCGCTATAGAGATCCCGACAATGGCCTTTTCTGGCTATGAATCTCCGAAATGCTTGGAGGAATCCATTTGTAGTCATGTCTGTCACAGCTTCCAGGTGAACTGCACGGGTAACGAAACAAACAAATAAGCATATATACCCTTTATATGATTTAGAGCCTCTGCCTGGTGAAAATCGGATATTAATTGGACCAGCGTAGTCTACACCAGCTGACTTGAATGGCTTGCTGGGTTTCAATCTTGCCTCTGGTAACTGGCCCATTAATTGTGTGGCATTCCTTTTTGAATATCTAATACATGTAACACACTCTCGATATGTTTTCTTAACTTGATCCTTAGCACGTATGATCCAATATCTTGATCTCAAATAGTTTAACATTGCTTGTGGACCACCGTGCATTGTTCTCCGATGCGCATCTACAATTATCAGCTTGCTAAGATGACTCTTAGCAGGTAAAATTATAGGATGCTGTACATCATAATCCACCTGAGATTGTTGAATTCGTCCGCCTACTCTTAGAATCCCATTTTGATCCAAAATGGGACAAAGGTTGCGCAGCTGACTCTTTTTGGGAACGCACCCTTGAGATGTTAATTGCTTTATTTCTCCGTTAAATGCAATAGCTTGAACTTGTTTAATACAATTATCTAAAGTCTCACTCATTTCTCTCGGTGTAACAATCTTACTATATGTTTCACGTTTTTCTTTAGGTAATTTTAAATTTAGAAATCTTCTACAGTATGATATTGTTCTCAACATTTTTGATAAAGATGAATACTTTTTCCAAATTAAATCTTCTTCTGTGTTTGATAAAGCAATTAACGATCTCATTTTCTCCTCTTCATGTGTGTCTTCAATTTCAGACATGTTCCTGTTTGTATCTAGTGTAAGTAACCACATTGGCCCCTTCCACCATAACTCATTACTTGACAACTCTGTAGCATTTAATCCTCGTGAGGCGCAATCTGCTGGGTTTGTATCGGTAGTTACATGACCCCATTGTTCGTAATCTATTATGTTTAGAATGTCAGAAACTCTGTTACTGACAAATGTATTCCATCGACTAGGTCCAGCTTTCAACCAAGCTAGAACTATCATAGAGTCTGACCACGCATATAAGTTCTCTTTCGGTATCTTCATTACTTGAGATGTCTCTGATATTAGTTTAGCAGCCAATACTGCGCCACAAAGTTCAAGTCTTGGTATTGAAACTTCCTTCTCGATGGGAGCTACTTTTGTTTTCGCTGTTACTAAAGTTGTGTAGACTCGCTCTTCATCTATAACTCGAACATATACAGCTGCTCCATAAGCTACTTTAGATGCGTCTGCAAATACATGTAATTCAATTTTAGCTTCATGAAAGTAGTTCAACCATCTCGGTAAAGAAACATTTTTAATATTACTCAGCTTTTCTCGATACTGCAACCACTCAGATAACAAATCTCCAGTGATTTCTTCATCCCATTGTAGTCCTGTTTTCCATAACTTCTGTATTATTATCTTTGCTAAAACCACAACAGGAGCTAACCAACCTAAAGGGTCGTAGAGTTTAGCAACTTCAGAAAGAATTTGTCTTTTAGTCACAGGTTGTTTTACTTCAGGTAAGTTTAGTGTATATTCAAATGTATCTCTTTTTCTATTCCAACTCACTCCTAGTACCTTAACCATACTTTCATTAGCTTTAAGTGTAATCGAATCATCATCTCTTTTATTTTCTCCAATGTAATTTAGTAACTCATCATCATTGCTGCACCATTTCTGTAGTTGAAATCCACCAGACTCCATTAACTTATTCATTTCTTCGTAAATCTGTATGGCTTCTTTAACACTATCACAACCAGTCATTAAATCGTCCATATAATAATCTCTTTTGGTGATTTCGCATGCGATAGGATACTTAGCTTTCTCATCTTCAGCCAACCTCTCTAATGTTTTTACTGCCAGATAAGGCGCGCAAGCAGTTCCGAAGGTTAATCTCAAAAGTCTAAAATGGGTTACAGCTTCCTCAGTTGAGCATCGCCACAGTACTCTCTGAAAATTTGTATCTTCCTCAGCGACTCGTACCATTCGGTACATTTTCACAATGTCTGCAATAATACAAACCTTATGTTTTCTCCATCTCATCAGTATGTGTCGCAAGTCTTGTTGTAATTTAGGCCCAATAAGTAGACAATCATTCAATGAAACGCCGTTGATGCCATCCTTACACGAGGCATCGAAAACCACACGTACCTTGGATGTAGTCTTATCTTCTCTCAAAACAGCGTGATGAGGTAGGTATACAGCTTTAGGATTATCTTCATCTTTAGCATCTACTTGCGTCATATGATCTAAATTTATGTACTCATACATCACCTTTGAATAATCTTCTTTTAGTTTTACATTCTTCTCTAATTTTCTCTCTAAAATCTCTAATCTCTTACCTGCTATTTCTCTCGAATTTCCATACTGACACTCTGGTTCTTCATTTTTAAATGGCAATTTCACAATGTATCTTCCTTCTTCATCTCTAACAGTTGTGGAATTGTAGAACTCTTCACATCTTTCTTCTTCCTTTGATAGTTTCTTCACTATACTGTTAGGCTCATTTTCCATCTCCCAAAATTGTTTTAGTATCTCATCCTCTTTAACTTTGATGTGCAGACTAGTGATATTTCTCCTGACTGAAGTTGATTCTGGTGACATCTTCCCGGTAAGTACCCAACCAAGAATTGTTTTCTGAGCTAATAAGTTCTCTTGTGGGTGTTTTAAAATGCCATCCAATACAATATCACTGTAAACTTCAGCTCCAAGAAGAATATCAATTCTTCCTGGTATTGTGTATCCTGGGTCTGCTAACTCTAAATTCTCAATATCTGTCCACTCAGGAGCACTAAGGTTAGTAGTGGGTAACATTGTTGTTAGTGAGCGCAATACGTACGCATTAACACAAACAGAAGCGTTAGGATTGTGGCGTGATTCCACAGTGAGTGAAACCATGTGCTTAATTCTCGTTTGCCCTTCTCCTACACCTGACACCCAACCACTTACTGGCTCACGCTTTAAATTTAGAAATTGTACAGTTGATTCAGCAATGAAACTCGCTTGTGAACCCTGATCTAGTAAGACTCTCACTAATCGCTTACAACCGTTTCTACTTCTAACAAATACATTTGCAGTAGCTAACAATACATTATTTGTTCCATGATCACTAGAAAAATTACTAACGATACGTGTATCACTGGAATTAGACAAAGTGTTCGGCTTACCTCCTTTCGCCTCGCTCACTGTACCTGTCGGACTAAATTCTTCTTCTTTCGATTTCTCAGCCTTCTGCTCTCTCACCTCTTTCTCATCTTTCTCAAAGTGCAAAAGGGTGCTATGCTTCCTGGAACACTTTCTGCACCGTGCAACTTTTTTGCACTTAAAGACTGGGTGGGTATCCGAAAAACAGTTAAAACATAGCCCTTTATTCTGGACGAAATCCTGCCTATCCTTGGTTGTCATCTCACGAAACTTTGTGCAGTAAAAAATGAAATGATTTTCACCACAGAACGCGCACTTCACTCTCACTTCTTTATCAACACTAGCGTGAAATACTTTTGGCTTCGTAGACGAAGTCGGTCTTGTTTTACTGCTTCCCACCATCTCCAAAGACCTGAACCTCGCCTCTAAGAAATCCTTCAATTGCAACCAGGTCGGTAATTCTTCTTCACTTAAGCTTTGTTGTTGCTCCCACAATTTCCGCGACTCAATATCCATTTTAGAGACAACAAAGTACACAATTAAAGCATCCCAGTTACTAACATTCACTCCGATGTTACTCAAACTCTTTAAACAAGAAGATGTTGTATCTAAAAGCTGTTTCAATGCTGCGGGTGACTCATTAGTTATCTGCTTTTGTGAATATAAGATTGTTAATATTGCATTACAGTTGAACCGTTTATTATCATATCTCTTAGTGAGCTGCTTCCATGCTTCATCATAATTAAGCTCTGTTGTAGCATAGTTTCTTATTAATGCTTCTGGTTCTCCGGATAGACTTGTTTTCAAATAATGAAGTTTTTGCACTGCTGATATTCTCTTATTGTTATGAATTAATGATGTGAAAAGATCATGGAAGGTCTGCCACTCATGGTATTTACCAGTAAAAGTTGGTAAGGTAATTTTGGGCAACTTTATATCACAAGAAGGGTCAGAGGTGTGAACTACATCATGTGGCAACGATGAACTCTTCTTAGTTTCACTTGATACACTAGCAAATGCCTCCTTAAGTATACACCTATAGTTTGTGTATAGTTCTTGGAATTGATCAAACTTATCAGCTGTAAAATAAATTAAATTTTCTCTTTGTGCTTTGTCTACAATGGAAACTATTTCTTTGTGGCCTTTCCTGAAATCTTGCCACAGTTCCTCTAATGTTTCTAGCCGAGTTTCAATGTATGCACGTTTGATCCTTTCCTTTGGAGATTTGCGGAAGTTGTATATCGCCTTTTGCACCTGCGTGTACAACTCATCTTGATTCGCAAATAAAGCTTCCATAATTTATTAGAACGAACACTCGTTCGAAACAGTTACAAGTTCTTTAATTGTTGTTTTAAAGTTTAAAGTATATACCTATGTTTTCTCAGCTCACTCAGGTAGGTAATACTCCTTACTCGAATAATAAATCGCACTCACAAGTTAAAACTCATTTAAAATAGTTAAAAGTTAAAACTAGAACTTGCAATGTCACGCGCAAACTCCATATATAAAAACACTCCCGCTCAACTCCATACATAAAAACACGCTCGCTCGAATTACGTAGTCTCGGTCACCGGTACTCATGAATCGGGTCGTATGGACCATATGTTTAGTGCAATAGGGTTTAGACTCGAGCGTTTTGCATTGGAGGAACGTCTTTGAAGAAAAATGCGTGCACTCACTCATAGATTTTATTTGTCACTAAGAATCAGAGACAAGTTAACCAATTGGCTGATGCAACAGCCGCATATAGGGACGGACTCACATATACACGGGTCCGTATTTGCTTATACGAATTTAGACATTATGGGACACCCTTGTGAAATGTTTAAAAGATTTAATGACTTGGAAGGAGTAAAAATAATGATAGATGACATTTTAATTTATGCTCCTGACAAAGAAACTCATGATAAACGGCTAGAAAATGTTCTAAAAAGAGCTAGAGAGATCAACATTAAATTTAATAAAGAAAAGTCAGTAATTTGTCAGCAAGAAGTCCGTTACTTGGGTCATATTTTCAGTCAGAAAGGTGTAAAAGTCGATGAAAATAAAGTCAAGGCAATATGTAATATGCCTATAGATTCAGATTCAGATACTTTATTTGCATAATATGTATACAATTACATATAAGATGGTTCATTCAGTTACACAGTCCCAACATATTAGCCAAACCGGCGTACAAATATTATTTATAGGTTATGATATAAAGTGATTTTATTATCATATTACATTACATTCTTACTATACGATTTACCTACATTTTACACTCATACTTAATATTTATTCTTCTAAATTCTTAATTAAGAAAGCAACAATAATATTTTATTATTAAAATACCTACATACAAGTTAATTTACATTTATAATAAAAATAAATACTTAGTACCTAAATTTAAAGTCAATAATTTAATTACAATGTCAAAATTATTAGTCATGTATGTTATAGGTAATATACCCATATAAATACGAATGTCAAAAGTGAAAATGTCAGAACCGTTTATTAACATACTGAAAATATTCTTCCAATGAGTAAAAATTTTTCCCTTGTAGCTATTTTTTAAGTTTAAGCGAAAAATATTTTAAGGGAAGTTTTTTTATATCGGATGGCAATTTATTAAATATTTTTATTGCCATAGCATAACAGTTTTTATTAAAAAGCGTTGTTTGAGGGTGCGTCGTAAGAACTAGTTTATCTGGGTTTCTCATTGATCGTGCCTGCTGTGTGTCACGCATGGCTGTGAAGTGGTGCATATTCATTTAGACAAATTTGGAAATTTCTAAAATATACATGCACGGTAGCGGCAGAACCTTGAATTTTATAAATGCCGGCTTACACGAATCATATGGTGCAATGCCTAGAATGGCTCTGAGACATTTTTTTTGAACTAAAAATGCCCTATTTGCTGTTGTTGAATTTCCCCAGATAACAAGGCCATAACGTAGAACCGAGGAGACGTATCCGTGATATGCTGTGAGAGCGGTATGAGTACTAGCCGTTTTAGTTAGTCTGCGTAAAACAAAGACAAACCTATTCAGCCTATTACACACACTATCTACATGGTACTGCCAGGAGCAATGTTCATCTATATATATACCTAAAAATGTCAATGAATTACAAAGATTCTTAGGAATGGTCAATTATTTAGGTCCATTCATTGATAATTTGTCCCAAAAAACGTCATGTCTGAGGTCATTATTGTCAAAAAACACAACTTGGTCGTGGTCACATGAACACAACACAGAATTTAACAGTCTAAAAGAAATTATTACAAAATCTCCAGTCTTAACTTACTATGACCCTAATAAAGATATCACACTGTCAGTTGATTCGTCAAAAGATGCAATGGGTGCTGTCATTTGTCATAATAATCAACCAATAGCCTATGCATCAGCATCATTAACCCCCTGTCAACAGTCTTATTCTCAAATAGAAAAAGAACTGTTAGCCATATTGTTTGGATGTACTAGTTTCACCAATACATATATGGTCGTCAAACATTGGTCGAGACCGACCATAAGCCAATTGTCTCATTAATGAAAAAACCTCTTTATGAGATACCACCTAGATTACAAAGAATCATGTTAAGACTCCAGCCTTATGATCTTAAAGTTTCATATAAGCCAGGTAAATACCTATATATAGCAGACACATTATCAAGAGCTGCACTACCAGAACAAACTTTAAAAGAGGTAGATCAAGAATTAGATTTTCATATAAACATGCTAATCAGTACACTGTCAGTTAGTCCAGAAAAACTAAAAGAAATTAAGGATAACTCAGTCAAAGATGAAGTCCTAAGTCAAATAATTAATTACTGTCAAAAAGGATGGCCTGAGCACAAAAGACGTGTTTCAGCATCAGTCAAACCATACTTTGATTTGAAACATCAAATATATGTCATAGATAACATTGTATTTAAAGATACAAGCATAATAATTCCATTTAATATGCGTCAATATATGCTTAATTTAATTCATGAAGGTCACCAGGGCATAAATAGTTGCATAAGATTAGCTAAAGGTACAGTTTATTGGCATAATATTAACAAAGATATAGAAAAAATTGTCAGTCAGTGTCATACATGTCTCACATTTCGCAATAGCAATAGTAAAGAACCATTAATGCCTCATGATTACAAACTTTTGGCATGGAATAAAGTAGGTATGGATTTGTTTGAGATAAATAATAAAAATATTTAATAGTAGTCGACTATTTTTCAAAATATCCAGAACTTTCACTTTTGAACTCGTCAACTTCTAGCACTATCATTACACATTTAAAGTCTATGTTTGCACGTCATGGAATCCCATCTGAAGTCATCAGTGATGGAGGTCCGCCTTTTAATTGTAAAGAAATTAGTGATTTCATGAAAGATTGGCAGATTCAACATATAATTTCAAGCCCTTACCATAGTCGTTCAAATGGACTAGTGGAACGTTCAATAGGAACTATAAAGAAAATCTTAAAGAAATGCCATTTTGATAAATCAGATCCCTATATTGCTTTATTACAATACAGGAATACTCCCAAAAATAGTAGTTATTCTCCAGCTCAATTATGCATGTCACGCCGACTGAGAACTAGGATACCTATCTCAGATGCTAACTTAAAGCCTAATATTATTGATTATACAAAAATAAAACAACATATTGATACACAAAAACAAAAAACATCACTTTATTATAATCAACACACAAAATCACTTCCTTCTTTAAAACAAGGTGAAAAAGTTTACTTCAAAAAACAGCCAAATAATAGATATAATGCATGGATTCCTGGTATTATTTCTAAAGTGGGTCCACAGCCACGTTCTTATGTAGTTTCAAGTCCAGAAGGTGAATTTCGTAGAAATAGAGAACACATTATTTCACCAAAACATCAGCAAATTGTACAAGATTCATCACAGCCATCAGTTAGTTCACAACAGTCTACATCAAATTCCCATCAAGCCAATCCAAATCCATCCTTCAAAGTATCCACTCCAATAAAGTATTCCAAATTTGGTCGTCAAATCCGTCAGCCTAATAGATATAATTAGTTATTCACATATCATTTTCACATAATAATTTTCATTTGTCTGACTTGCGAAAATACTTGTAAGACTAATAGACTCTTAACACTTCAGCTACTCAGCTAAATTAGAAACGATTGCGTTTATGCGTCACGTTTTTGACCAGGCAAGTCGAACGCACAGGCGTTTGGATCGCAACGTGTGTGCTAACTGACGCGCTGAGTACGTCGCAAGATTGCACGACGGCTGTGCGGGCCGACGGCTAAAGCACGTTCATTACCGCATTATGCCAGTGCTCAAGACCGAGCCAGACTCAAAAATAATTAAATATCCATGAATAATATGTTTTTACATGACGTATAAAAATGTTCACGATGTGTCACATGTTACTATTTCAAATCGTTACACAGGTCTTATACGCAGATAGACGGACAGACTTGGCGAAACTATGAGGGTTCTTTGTTGACTACGGAAACCTAAAAACATCCATAAAAAGAGTTACCCCGAATAAGGTTCGCATTAGATGGAATATTTGAGTAAAAGAACATCGTTAATTTCATTAATTTCTTCATATTTGGTTGGTTTACCTTGTTGTCGAAAATAAAACTTAATTATACATTTCACTGAGTAGATAGATTTTTTTGCATATTTTTTAGGAGAAACATAATAAGAACTGCAGCTGTGTACATTCTTTTGTTTAATATTTTGTTGTCTAGCAACCTCGACGGCATTATACGTACGGAAGATTCTAAGAAATGCATTATATTGTTTATTGAGATTACCTTGCACGTGTTTACCTCCGCTGTTAGACTGTCATTAGATAATTAAGCACTAGGTATCTATAGTTGTTCTCTATCTATTGCATTGTCTAAGGTATAAAGAGCAGAAATTTCTCGATTTCAATTAAGAGCTCGAGTGCATATTGGAACATACCCATAATCTTCTCCATACACTATTCTCGGGAAGTCCCCGTTTCTTAAAGTATCTGGTTCCAAAGACTAAGAAAGTTTTATTCATTGTACTAGTTACATAGAGTATTACATGCCCGTTACCTCAGATTAAATACCGTATAGTCTTGTATAGTATAGCTGAGCCCGTTACATCCATAAGAAAATAAACGACAACAATACCTCATTATTTATATATGTAACCGTAAGATTGTGAAAACCGTTAGATTGTAATCTATCAAGCGAAATTGTAAAATGTCGAAGCAAGACCAGTCTGAACCTTTTGAACACCAATTAGGAATACCATCATCTCGACGTTTCGTAATGACAATGCAGCCCAATAAAGATGTGGTAGGCAACTAATAAAAGCAAGGCCGTGCTACTCTAAGCCTTTTGTGAACCGATAAGATTAATATTTACAGCAAAATGTGGGACACAAAAAAGCAAGGCGGTACCAGTCTTTTGAATACCGATAAGAAATACCGTCATATCGTCGTTCCGTAATGACAATGCAGCCCAATAAAGAAGTGGTAGGCAACTAACAAAGCCTTTTGTTAACCGATAGGATTAACATTTACAACTAATTACATGGCTCATTTGAGCAATTTAAGTTTTCTCGAAAACAGCATTGTTTTTACGGGACGGGATTTTTAACAACTAAGGTAACAGGCCCCTAATTCGTGGTAATGCGTTATTTCGTTAGTTTTGTTTCTGGCGCAAAAAATAAGCAATTAAAAAATTATACAACTCTCGGACGGCCACGAATATTCGTGCGGCTTGCGTTACAGAAAGGCATAGTAGGTAGGTATATGTTTTGTTCACATTCTTATAATACGAGTTTGAAGGTGTCTTGAATTTACATTTTGAAGGTAAATTCGCACAGGTACTTCCAAATTAGTTTTGTTTGTTATTCGATATATTTTATGTATTTTTGTATATTTTTATTATATATAGTAGGTAGTTAATAGTTAATTTACATAATTTAAAAATGATCTACAAAATTAAGTATGCAAATTTCCAAAAATTAATAACAGAAATAAGGGACAGTCTCTTTTATTATACTTTTCCCCAAGTTCGTGATACATAAATCTATAGTGGTAGGTAGTAGGTAAGGCACATAACATTTGTAACGCAATATATTATCTATATATGTATATAAAAGCGAAATACCACTCACTCACTGACTAATCACGATATCTCAAAAAGCGTACAGACTTGAAATTTGGAAGGTAGATTTCTTCTATGGTGTAGACGCCAGTTAAGTAAGGGTTTTGAGAAAATGCACCCCAAAGGGTTAAAATAGGGGTTGAAGTTTGTATGAAAGTCCTATGTTTCTGAAGTTAGAGACTTGAAAATCGGGATTTAGTTTAATAGCTTTAAATAATAATAACCTTTAAAAGCAATTTTACGAAAATCCACCCCAAAAGGGGTGAAATGGGGGTGAAAGGTTACATACAAATTTAATGACTTTGAAGTATAGACATGAAAATCACCATTTAAGTTATCAGTTTTAAATAATTAAAAACCTGCATAAGCTATATTATAAAGCGCCTATAGATAGGCTGTTTGCAGCGGGAAAATTTCATTATCTCATAAGAAATCAACAATTGTACGCGGACGAAGTCGCGGGCGACCTCTAGTTAATTATATTCCCTAATAAACCAAAGATTCAAAAAAAAAGATACGAACTTTGTTTAAATTTTTAGTTTCAAATAGGTAAGTACCTTATAAAAGGTGTATTTATTGTCATTTATCTGAATCTCATCTTTTTATTAATTATATTTTTATAAAAAATTATCATAACTCGCTGTAAAAACTTTATCCCGAAATAGGGGTAAGTAACGACTTTACGAACTTTAGAAGCAGAGCCAAATTTTATCAAGAAATAAGGTTCAAACAAGAGAATTAAGTTCAATTAATATAAATAAAACTACGACACAAAACTACATAATTTATATGATATATTAAATTATACATATTCAATTTATTAAATTACTTTGAGTCTTGAGAGCCTTAACATACCGAAATACTTACGTTATCACTTAAGTTATTTGTCATAAGACTACCTTGTTATCTGCCCCACCTGACATACTTCCTAGATATATACTGACCGAGTCCATGATGCAGCTCAGTGGACTGTTACAGTCGACAAGTGCGCACGTGCCTATCCCGTAGTGCTTGTAACTTGCAGTCATTTTCGTTTGAAAATTTACTCAAGTTACGCCCGCGTCGTTCATTCGCGGAGCAGATCGCCAGAAGAAAGCATGCCCGGTCCCACGAGCCCGTGACGGACTGAAGGCAGCGCGCCGACTGTTCCCGAAGAAGCATCAAAATGGACCCGATTCCGGGTAAACCAACACCTCAACCGCCGCGCGAGCCAAGACACCCGAGAACCACCACAGCTGGACCTCGGGTCGCCGACGGCGCCTCAACTTCCCGCGCACCGTTGCGTGAGGTCAGCACAGTAGTGTTTGACTCCGCCAGCCGCGCTACGCAGGCGCAACCACGCCCGCCCGCGCGCCCCGCGCACGGCTCCCGCCCGGCCCCGCGCCCCGCGTCCGCCGCGCGCCCCACCGCCCCGTTCCCCGCGACCGCCGCGCGCCCCGCCGCCGCGCGCCCCGCGATTTCCACCCGCTCCGCCTCGTCGCTCGCCGTCGTGCCTGCCGCTTCCGCGTATGCGGCGCCGACGGCTGGAGCGTCCGCCGACCGCGTCTTCGCCGCCGCGTTCACACCGCTCGCCACCGTGCCCGCTGCGTCCGGTTATGATGCACCGGCGGCTGGAGCGTATGACCCGCGCGCGCTTGCAACCGAACCAGCCGCTCACAGCCGTGTGATGCCAGCCGGCGATTCGGTTGCACTATCAATGCCACTCCTCGATGAAGAGGAATACGAAATGGAAGACTCCACCATACCTCCAGCCGGGGAAGTAGAAGAAATCTCCCCGCGCTGTAAAGATAAGACTGCCCTCATCATGCTAAACGCAATGAGGGACATGAATAGAATCTCCGAAGACGCATACGACCTCGTCTGGCGTCAGATTGTAGCCAGCGCAGAGCCTGCGCAACTCCCGGAGCAGCTCTCCGAACAAGAGGAAAATATCGTGGCCAACATAGCGGCCTGCACGGCGATATGTACACCTGCACAGGCAAGCCGCAGACCACGATATGTATCAATATCAGACGACGAAGATGCCGAAGCAAAAAGGCAACGTGTCGTCGTCCTACCCCCCACTACCACAGCCGACGCCGACGCAGAGATGAGCGAGGGAGACGCGGAGATCGTTACCGAACGACCCCCAGCACAGACCACGCCCACTGCTCCGCCCCCGCGAGCCCAAACCGCATCACAGGGCCTGAAACCGTCCACATCCTTCGCGGACGCTGCGAGAGCCCCGCGTAGATCTCAGGATGCACCAGCCCAAGGACCCTCAAATCCGACAGGAGGCTCGACTCCTGCCGCCGTCCCCAAACCAAAGACGCCGCGCTATCCACCCCTCATAGTCGAAGCGCTGCCCAACTGGGCTTACCACCTACGAAAACTTAAAGATAAACTGGGCCGCGCCCCAAATGCCCGCCCATTTGGTAAGGGTATTAAATTTACTCCAACAGAGGACCAGGAGTACCGCCTCGTCCAGCGCTACCTCTCAGACCTGGAAAAGACGGAGAAAATCTCCTGGTTCTCCTACTCACTACCCCAAGAACGCAGCCTCAAGGTAGCCATTCGCGGAATCCCCGTTGATACCAACCCTACAGAGATCGAAGAGGAGCTCCGCACCCTGGGTTTTGAACCGGAACTTGTCCGCCCCATCAAGGCACGCAAGGGCCGACCAGGGTGCATTTATTTTGCTATCCTAAAAAGAACTCCTGACCTGACGCCAGCTATTTATGAGATAACTGAACTCATGTGCATGCCGGGAGTGCACATAGAGGCCTGGCGAGGCAAGAAGGGTCCAGCACAATGCCATCGTTGCCAGAAATTCAGACACTCCTCCCAAAATTGCCACCGGCCACAGGCATGTGTACGCTGTGGAGGAGAGCACAGCGCCCATGAATGCCCACGCCCGCTCGAGGAGCCAGCAACGTGCGCCAACTGTAATGGCGCACACCCCGCAAATTACGTCTCCTGCCCAATATTCCGCAAAGAGGCGCGGAATAAGCGTGCTGGCACCGTCGCCACGACTGTACAATCATCACAAAAGGGAAAGGAAAAGAAGAACCAAGAAGATGAACCCAGGAAGACGACAAATGAGACCGCCCAGGGATCAAATCTCAGGACCCCCGCAAATGAGCCCAGAGAGCGAGGGAATATGCCCCCTGAAGGCAAGAAACAGAAAAGAGGGGGTAAAAATAAGAAGAGGCGCAAACCGCAGCCCCCCCCCTCCAAAAAGGAAGAAAATCCCACCTCTACTGAGAGGACACAAGAGGAGAAATCCAAAACGAACGCCACCGTGGAACTTGCAGTGGAGCTACTCCTCAAGGTCCTAGAGGCAGTGCGCACCGGTAAGGACCCCACCGCAAGCATAATCGAAGGCATCTCCAAATTACTTCACCCAAATGGCTAAACAGCTGCGGATTCTCTACTGGAACGCCGATGGGCTGAAGAAAAAGAAAAACTTGCTCAAACTGGTACTCAGGGATAAAGACATTGATGTGGCACTCGTCTGCGAGACACTCCTGGCTCCCGCGGACAAACTACACTTCCCTGGGTACCACAGCTACCGTCGCGATGAGGTGTCCGCTCACAATATCTCCTATAGAGGCCTAGTGGTCCTGGTGAGGAGAAGAATTATTCACCAGCCACTACCGCACATAGACCTCCAAGCAATGTACGCACTGGGTGTGGAGATTTCCATTGGAGGGAACCCCCACCTCATTTATGCTATCTATCGCCCCCCGGTAGGTAAAATGGCGATCAATGATGTCCATAAACTACTAGACTCTCCCTACCCAGTCATTGCCGCGGGGGACTGGAACTGCAAAAGTCCCTCATGGAACTCCACTACCACGTGCCCCAACGGAAGGATCCTCCTGGCGGATGCTGAAGCCCGTGACTATGGAGTAAGTGGTCCAGAGGTCCCGACCCACTACCCCTACCAACTGGCCTTCTCACCGGACGTCATTGACCTGGCAGTCCACAAAGGCCTAAACAACCAGCTGACGCTAGAGGTAATTGACGATGACCTGCAGTCAGACCATCAGCCGGTGCTAGCCACACTTGACGCCCAGCCCATCAGAACTGCACCCCCCGCCCAACGCGCCCGCATTAATTGGGATAAATTTACCCAGATACTTGAAGACTCCACTACAAACAATCCCATCAACTCACCAGAAGAGGTGGACAGCTTCGCTCAGCTACTCACCCAAACTGTCAAAAATGCGATGGAAGACGCAAAAAAAGTACCTACTAAAAAAATCCAAGTACAGATTCCCGAACGCATCTTGAGAATGATCCGGAAAAAGAGAATCCTCAGACGCGAGTTCCACACAACCAGATGCCCAAGGCTGAAAACCCAACTAAACAACCTTGCAGAGAAGATAAGCAGTAAGCTTAGGGACCTGGAGGCAGAGTCGTGGGACCGACGCATCGAGGAGGCCGACGATGATATTACCTCGTTGCACCGACTCTGCAGACAGATCACATCCACCCCTCCCCCTGTCAGACCTCTGCGCCATGAAGATGGCACCCTTAGATACCGCGCAGCAGACCGCGCTGAGATCCTAGCCAGACACCTAGAACGCCAATTTTCCTTAAATCCGATGAAGGATGCTCAACACCATGCATCAGTCGAACAATACCTTGAGAATTACCTAGCTGAACCGATCGCAAATGAGGAAGACCCAGTTGTGCTCTCCCCCAGGATGGTGAAGCAAACCATAAGGAAATCCAAAACCAAGAAAGCCCCCGGTGCAGACAACATTAGCAATAGAGCACTGCGACACCTGCCCCTAAAAACACTGGTGGCAACAACTCACCTTTTCAATGCTATTCTGCGCACGGGAAAATTTCCTGACATTTGGAAAACAGGACAAATTATCATGCTTCCCAAACCGGGGAAAAACACTCTAAAGCCGGAAAGTTACCGACCTATCACTCTGCTTTCGTCACTTTCCAAGGTGTTCGAAAAGCTCCTGCTGCACCATCTGGCGCCTCACATTGAATCCAGGCCTGAACAATTCGGATTCAGGTCAGAGCATAGCACCACCCTCCAACTGTCGAGAGTACTGCACACCCTCACAACAGCGCTCAACAAGAAGGAGAGCGCTGCTGCAGTATTTCTCGACATGGAAAAGGCGTTCGACAGAGTCTGGCACGAAGGTCTGCTATACAAGCTCGCCAAATCGTCCGCCCCACGTCGCCTAGTGCGCGTGATAGCGTCTTTCCTCGCGGAGAGACGCTTCCGCGTAAAAATAGATGAAACTTATTCACATGTAGGTAAGATGACCGCAGGAGTTCCACAGGGCAGTTGCCTTTCACCTATCCTGTACTCCTGCTATACGAATGATATCCCATCGACTGCAGATACAACTCTTGCACTCTACGCGGACGACGCGGCGTACATAGCCACGTCGCTTCGGACGCGCCCACAGCACGCAGTGACCAGACTGCAGGGGGTGCTCGATCTGCTGCCTGTATGGCTCGACCGCTGGCGGCTTACGGTCAACGTGGGGAAAACGCAGGCTATTATGTTCGGTGGAGCCAAGAAACTGCCTCCCCCACTCACATTGCTGGACCAACCTGTTCCATGGGAGAACGAGGTGACGTACCTAGGGGTCAATATCGACAGACGCCTAACCATGGCCTCTCAGGCCAAGAAAGCTATTGGAAAAACCCGCTCGGCCATAATGCTTCTCCGACCAGTGCTCCAATCAAGACTCCCGCTGCGTACGAAGCTTGGAATTTACAAGACTTACATCAGATCCAGGCTGACATACGCAGCGCCGGCATGGTACGTACTTGCCAGCGAGTCCACGAAAAAGACACTTCGTGCCCAACAAGCCGTCGCCCTACGTCGACTCACTAGAGCTCCTAGGTACGTTAGAAACCGCGTTATCCAACGCGACCTAAGGGTGGAGTGCCTCGATAAATTCATCGCCCGCCTAGCAACACAGATGTTCCACAGAGCGGACGCCTCCACCCTTGGACACATCAAGGGGATAGCTCCACACCATGGACGCCCCCCAGATGGCCGCGGATTCCCACGCGATCTCATCGCGCCATAAAAAGTTAGACCAAAACAACCAATACTGATTCATTAGTATAGTGAACTCCTACCCGACCGCTGGTAGGCATCTGCTGGGCTTCCCATAAAGGGTCTCACCCGGTAGGGCCAGTCCGCGACGGTATGGAGTCCACACCCCTCCCCTCCCTAGGCCCTTTAGGCCGCCCCAAAGACCCTGGCGTATTAACGCCAGGCGATTGAAATCACATGCAGGGGGCTCTGCCCCGAACATGTTTACCCACGCCCTTGCGGGCGTGAGTGCTCATTGCTGAGTTGCAGCTCAGTTGTATTTTGGCATTCGCTCGTAACGGTTTACCATTTACTCGACGATGTCTGACCCCGTGGACCGTGAAATGGCACGCATATATGCGTCTGATGATGAAACTGAAGAGTAAGTGAAATTGTGATCTACATAAATTGTGCTTATGGAAAGTGCGCTGCTATTATTTGTGTTATTTTCTCAGTCGCCGAGAAACCTTCTCCAATGAAAGTGGATCCGAGGAGGAAATTACCTTCGAATCGGAATCGGATGGTGACGATGCATGGCAGGACGCGGAAGCGGCCGTGGACACGGACGCAGACGCGGACGTATGGAGTACTATGAGTACTCTACGCCAGATCGACCACACGGCTCTACCCACGTATCATATAAACGCAGCTGAGTACCCCATTGATTACTTTAACATTTTATTTACAACCCATTTTTTTACCACTTTGGTGAGCAGTGTAAATACTCATGCCACCGCAATTTTTTTGGAGAGTCGGCTTGAAAGGGATAATTGCCGGATTTTTCGATGGGTAGATACCAATGTTACGGAGATGAAAACATTTCTAGCACTTTTATTTCATATGGGTCATATTAAATTGAATAGAATAAATGATTATTGGAGACGCGGTAAACTTTTTAACTTGCCTTTTTCAAACCTTATGGGCCGTGACAGATTTCTATTGATTTTACGTTGTCTTTATTACACTGACCAGGCTCACTATGATACTACTACCGAGCGGTATGCTCAACCAATCATTATTTTTTTTAATAATCGCATGCAAGAATTGGTAACTCCCATCAGAAATTTGACGATTGATGAAACCATTCGTCGGTCGAATCATGAAGGGGCGTATGTGAATTTTCTCAATTTTACAGTAGAGCAGTTTTCAATAAAGTGCACCGTGATGCAACGTCACAACTTTATATGTAAAAGTACTACGAAGTTTACAGGGCCGTTGTTTAGTTTGTTAACTAGTCCTTTTTTTATATTAAACATTTTTTTTAGTTTACTTTAGTTACTGTTGGATTAAAACTTGATACAATTGTTGTTAGCGTAATATAATTGTAATGTGTAAACTAAACCTTATATATTATCTATACCAATGTACGAAAAACCTCGTACGCAGAGCCATAGACTCCGTATTTAAAAATGAATTGTCAGCCGTCACCAGTGACAGGCCTCTCTAGTCTCTTGTCTCTTTTGTTCCGAAGCTCTCCTTGGTGAACGTACACGTACCGCTCTCTCCCGCGACTTGCTTTGTATTTTTCTATCCTTTTGAGAATAAATCAATCGAAGTTAATCGTGCATTATTATTTGTGTGGAGCCATAAAACCCATCAGGTTACGGGCCAGGCACGCGCGTGCATCGGAAAATAAAATTATTTCGTGCACAACACACGACAGTCTGCAGCCACGAGCGACGGCAAAGTTTTTTGGCCGCTGTTAAATGCTGCTTATTCACGAAGAACTATACGATTGTATCGAAAACGAAGGCGGTGACAAAAAACGCCAATTGAAGGCGTTGGCGCGGATAGCGCTTTCTGTACAGCCGGCGGCCATTCCGCATATCCGCAACGCAGCATCGGCGCACGAGGCGTGGCGCAACCTTCAAAAAGCCTACGAAGACAAAGGTTTGTGTCGTAGATTAGGTTTATTGCGCACGCTGTTCGCGGTTAAACTCGCAGAGAGTGAAAACATGGAAGCATACGTTAACAAGATAACTGAAATCTCTCAACAATTATCAGAAATAGGCTCAGGTCTTGAAGACGACTTCGTGGCAGTCATCATGTTGAGTGGACTCACAGCGGACTACGATCCTCTCATCATGGCATTAGAAAACTCAAATGTCAAACTACGGAGTGATATTGTAAAAGGCAAGTTACTTCAAGAGAACCTGAGAAGGGATGAAAATGGCGGATCAGCTGCTGCATTGGCAACTAAAAAGGTATTCAGATGTTTCCGGTGCAAGGAGCAAGGTCATTTTTCCCGGAATTGCCCACTTAATAAGAAGAAAACACATAAAGGGAAGCAGAGGGAACCAGTAAAGAGCACGGACAAAGCTCTTGTTACAGCGCTCTCCGTGAAACTACAAAGTGATATTTGGTGCGTGGATAGTGGATGCACTAACCACATGTGCAATAGTCAATCAGTGATTAAAGACTTTGTGTCCAAAAGTCCTATAGAAGTGAGTGTCGCTAATGGTGAAAAAGTGTTTGCGTCCGGCGTTGGCAATGTCGAAGTACAGATGCAAAATTGTATTAAGAAAATAGAAAATGTATTCTATGTACCTAAATTGTCAACTAACCTTTTATCTGTAAGTGCTATGACTAAGAAAGGCTTTAAGGTTCATTTTAATGATAAAATGTGTAAAATTCTCTATCAAAATAGTATAGTTGCAACTGCTACTCAAAGCAATGGTATTTATGTACTAGATACTATATTGAGAGAAAATGTATGTAATGTTGCATCAGATAAAGCTATTATGTTACCTTTAGGGTCGGATAGGGAAAATTTAGTCTGTTCACAGGTAAAGGAGCATTCTTCGTTAAGGACTGACACAATGGCACATGTTGAGACTGCTGAAGCCGATGGTGTGGACTCAGGACCTAGAGCTATGATATCAAGCTCTAGTCCAGTCTCCCAAGAGGTATGGCACAGGCGTCTTGGACACCTGAACTCACGGAGCATGAAGCTGATGAAACAAGGCGTTCCTGAAAGCTAGTGGAATTCAGCATCAGACTACTGTACCCCACTCTCCGCAGCAGAACGGTGTGGCTGAACGAGCAAACCGAACTATAATGGAAAAGGCTCGGTGCATGCTCATGGACTCTGGCTTGGACAAGAGATATTGGGCAGAAGCTGTCAACACGGCAGTATACCTAAAGAATAGATGTCCAACCAAGGCTGTGATGGGAGCGACCCCTGAAGAAAAGTGGACCAATAAGAAAGTAAATGTAAGTCATTTGCGAATTTTTGGTTGTCAGGCTTTTAATTTAACTACAAGCTGTAAAAAGCTTGATAAGAGATGTAAGAAGTTAATTTTAGTAGGGTACTGTGAAGGCAGTAAAGGATATAGACTAATTGATCCTGAGAATCCTACAAAAATAGTTAAGGCAAGAAATGTGAGTTTCATAGAGGAAAATTTTCAAAATAACTTGTCAAATGATGAAAATTTAGAGCAACGAAATGTTGTAGTTATTCCTCAGAATGATGTCAATTCCAATTTGTCAGAATCATTCAATGAAAATGAGGAAAACAGTGAGTCTGATGACAGGACAGTAGTGTCAACGGGGGATTATTCTCAAAAGGATAGAAATCGCAGACAAACTATATTCTCATTGGAAGATTCTGATCAAAGTCTCTCTGAAACATTCATGGAAACAGATAACTCGTCCGATCCAACATACATTCCAGGAAGCTCGTCCCTTGAGATGGCGGAGTTTGACGACTGTGTCTCAGACTTCTCCGAGTATGCCAACCTGAGCTGTGCCAGACAGGGGGTCAGCAACGACGAGCCTGCCACCGTGCACGAGGCGCTGAGTGGTGACGAAGCTGAGCAGTGGAAGAAAGCTATGGCAGATGAGTATCAATCTTTTTACAAAAATAAATGTTGGACGCTGGTCGAGAAACCTAAAAACCAAAAGGCAGTTCAATGCAAATGGGTCTTTAAGAAGAAAAGAGGACTGAATGGAGAGATTCTACGTTACAAGGCTCGTCTAGTGGCAAAGGGCTACACGCAGAAGTATGGAATTGATTATCATGAGACATTTTCGCCTGTGGTAAGATACTCTACCATAAGGATGCTTTTAGCACTCGCAGCTGAATACAGCATGGATATAGACCAGATGGACGTGACCACAGCTTTCTTGAATGGTGATTTACAAGAAAACGTGTTCATGGAACAACCAGAAAGTTTTGAAATAAAAGGTAAAGAACATATGGTATATAAATTAAATAAAGCAATATATGGACTCAAGCAAGCTGCTAAGTCATGGTATGAGAAGATTAATAGTGTTTTAACACAAAAACTGAACTTCAACAAACTTAGTTCTGAACCTTGTGTTTATGTGAAGAATATCAAAGGTAATTTGATAATATTAACTTTATATGTTGATGATATTTTGATATTCTCATCCTGTTCTCAGGCAGAGAAAGACAATTTAAAGCAAGAACTCATGAAAGAGTTTGAAATGAAAGATTTTGGCCCTGTTAATCATATACTTGGTATGCATATACATAGAGAGGCTGGATCAATAACTATTGATCAGAGTTCTTATATAAAGAATATTTTAGAAAAATTTAAAATGGCTAATTGCAAACCTGTCAAGACACCAATGGAGACCGGATTGAAACTCGATAAAATTGAGGGAGAGTCAGGTAAATATGATTATAGGAATTTAATTGGTTGCTTGATGTATGTTGCAGTATGCACACGCCCAGATATAGCGCATGCGGTCAGTGTGCTGAGCCAGTTCAACAACAGCCATGGTGAGGTACATTGGAAGGCAGCTAAGCGTGTATTACGCTATTTAAAAGGTACACTTAATTACTGTCTAATTTTCAAGAAGAGTGGTCTAAAGGTCACTTCGTTTGTTGATGCAGACTGGGCTGGTGATACAGTTGATAGAAGGTCTTATACTGGGTATGTATTCAAGATTGGTTCTAATGTAGTTTCATGGGAAAGTCGTAAACAAAGGACTGTTGCTCTTAGTAGCACTGAGGCAGAATATATGGCCTTATCTGATGCCTGCAAAGAATCATTGTTTATTCGTACTTTTCTGAAAGAATGCCTTGGTAGTAAAGTCATAGACATTGTAATGTATAACGATAATCAGTCGGCTCAAAAATTATGTAATAATTCTGTGTTCCATTCTAGAACTAAGCACATAGATGTGCGACATCACTTTATACGTCAGGTTGTGAATGAAGGAAGCTTGAGTATAAGGTATTGTCCCACTGATGATATGATAGCAGATGTATTGACTAAAGCACTCTGTGTATCTAAATTTAGCAAGTTTGTTAGTAGTCTTAGTTTTAAAGAATGTACTTAATATGGTTTAGTTTAAGGGAGAGTGTTGGATTAAAACTTGATACAATTGTTGTTAGCGTAATATAATTGTAATGTGTAAACTAAACCTTATATATTATCTATACCAATGTACGAAAAACCTCGTACGCAGAGCCATAGACTCCGTATTTAAAAATGAATTGTCAGCCGTCACCAGTGACAGGCCTCTCTAGTCTCTTGTCTCTTTTGTTCCGAAGCTCTCCTTGGTGAACGTACACGTACCGCTCGTTACGTACGTATCCTTTTGAGAATAAATCAATCGAAGTTAATCGTGCATTATTATTTGTGTGGAGCCATAAAACCCATCAGTTACTTTTAGTTATATTTGCTTTTTTTTGAAAAAAAATTTACTTCCGCCCTTTTGTAATGTGCAAATATTTCAAAATAACATTTACGTCCAGCTTTCTTAACTATAAAATAAAGAAAATACTATAAAATAAAACACTATTAAATGAAGAAAGACTGTAAATATTAAGTAATAGAACATTATTTTATTGATGTGGTAGGTTTTCATAATAAATTTGATGTTCCCGGCATCTTAACAAAGGATTGTCTCCCCTACACATTGATATTAGATCATTATATTTTTCTTTAGTTATCTCATCAGGAGATTAATTTAAATCTTCAACCTCATTTCTCAGCCATTGAACATTTTGTCTCTTTAACGATATCAACCTGTATTATTTTTCCTTGTGACTCTTTTTAAAAAACGGTTGGTTTAAAAAACAATAGTTGGCATGTTTCTTGAAACTTTTAACTCCATAACATCGGTCCATTTAAACGAGTCGCCTGTCTGGTTATCTTTTTTTAATTGTAGCAAACTTAACTTTAAGGCAAGATCTTTAAAATTCTTAAAATCCTTGTAATTAAGAACCTTCACTTCGTATGGATTTTGCGTGCCAATCGTCTAAAATCTAAATCATAAATTGTGAAATTATAATTAGCCAGACGTCTTTTATAAAAAACCGGGCAAGTGCGAGTCGGACTCGCGCACGAAGGGTTCCGTACCATTATTAATAAATAATTACCTTTGTTAATGAACCGCAAGACTAACTTTGTTTGTAGAGGTTTATTGTTAATATCAAAAAAACTATGCTAGTTAGAGCATTGGCTATAGTTTTCCTGTAAAATATACGTAAATTCCTATTGACCATAATTATTTCAAATTTTTCGATTGGTAAACTCCGGAGATAAGGGGGGGGGAACGGTATTTTTTTAGACATTTTCCCCGATAAATCAAAAACTATCATAACTAAAAATAATTAAAAATCTGTTTTAGAATGTACAAAGTAAACCCTTTCATATGATACCCCGCACAGTACAGTTATCTCACTTTTAAATTTCAACCCTCAGATTTTCCCCCCTTTTTAAATAAGAACAAAAATAATTTATAATTTTTTTTAATTCCAGTGTCTTTGGGCCACTAATATACACAACTATTCCGAATTTCATGTCGATAGCTTCGGTAGTTACTGAAATAATCGAGTGTGACGGACGGACAGACGGACAGACAGACGGAGAAAGTCGCACCATAAGGGTTCCATTTTACCATTTTGGTACGGAACCCTAAAAAGAGCACTTTCATTGGATTGTGGCAAATAAACGACTTGCTGTAAATCGAACGAAGCACAACAAGTGGTTATATATTTTGTATTGCTCGATTCTTGCATTCGTTTTTAATTCGTCGTAGGTACTTCTTCTTTCTCTATAAAATGTGTATCATATTTATTCTGCAGCTTCTCTTTCACCTCGCTTGTACCTTCTCTGTATGTATGAAAAAACTAGGAGTTTAATTCGCTATAATCCGCCGCAGAAGGAAAATCTATGTGGTACAGTGTGTATCTCGAACCTGATGCCTGCGACGTTTACCACACCACATAAATCCTCAAAAATACCCTCAACGTACGTTTCATTTTAAAGGCAACATCTCCTGAAGATGCTCCGGTATCGGAGTGAAACGTACGTTGAGGGTATTTTTGAGGGTTTATGTGGTGTGGTGAACATCGCAGGCATCAGGGTCGAGATATACACTGTACCACATAGATATTCCTTCTGCGGCGGACTTCCGCAAAGTAACGCCTTCTATCCAATATTCTCTGTATGTATTGCATAACCACATTGGTATTTTCTTGGTTTATTGAACGATAAATTTATGCTTTTGAATACATATTTTCTATAAAGTGTCATACCTACTTGGGTTGGTAATACTCTCTTAAGAACATCCCAAACATTTTTTTCAAAGACAAAATTATGGTGGAGATATCCGTTTAAGACAGAATTTTACTAATTTTAAGTCCCGTAAACAAACTATGCAGCTTAGTAATTTCCAACTAACAAATGACTGCGTAGCAAGTCTTGACCTGTCATTGTTTCACTCGCGTAATCACGTTAGATATTAGGTTACGCCTCTTCGTGAAAAACAGATATTACATGGGAGCAGGTAAGAATAGGCGTAACTGGTGGATACGACTATTCGTGATTTTTTTAATTTGGATGAATAGCAGATAGGGCTTTTCGTGATTGTTTGTAAATCTGTTTCCAGTATGATTTACATTACGCCCTTTCGTGACACGATAAATCTTGCCTTATAGATTACGATGGTGGAGTTAACTAAAAATCGAATATTTGTTCGATACGCCCCTTCGTGATTCGACCGACGCATTGTCTCGTGGCGTGGGCGACTTCACATCAAGCAGTACATTAAGGGTAAACGTCACAAGTACGGAATTAAACTTTATGTACTGACTGATGCGAATGGGCTAAGTCTTAAACTTCACATGTACAATGGCGCTTCAGATTCTCTTGTAGGAGGTAGAGGCCACACTAAAAAGGTAGTTTTGCTTTTATTGGATAAATATTTAAATAGAGGCCATGCGGTCCATATGGATAATTTTTACAATAGCGTAGAGCTTGCAGAAACTCTTTTAGCAAATAAAACCTATCTTACAGGTACTTTGCGCGCTAATCGATCTCGTAATCCGTCATTTGTTACCGCTAGAGTTCCCAGGGGTTCTTGTATTTTTAAATTTAACCGTAGGGGTGTATGCGTCGGTAATTATAATGATAAAAGGCGAGTCTTAATGATTTCTACGCAACACAGTGGAGAAATGGTTGAGACTTGTCATCGAAGACGGGGTACTGTGCATAAACCACGAATGGTTGTCGAATACAACAAGTATATGAATGGAGTTGATCGTAAGGATCAAATGCTTTCATATTATTCATGTTACTCGAAATCCATGCGCTGGTATAAGAAAATAATTACACATATTTTGCAGCTAATGTTTTTCAATGCATATAAGTTGTTTAGTCATCGCGAAAATGAACAAATGACGTATTATGATTTTAGACTTAACGTCATAGAAAATTTGCTCAACATATCCAACCAGACTGACAGACAGAGAGACAGGCCCAGATCGGATCAACGCACAACCGATCTCGGTGAAATAATTCACTTGCCCGTGAGTTGTCCTAAAAATAACAAAGGCAAAACAAAACAGCGTCGCTGTGCCTTATGTTTTAGAAAAAATAGAATTCGCAAGCAAGTAATGTTTTATTGCCCTATGTGCCCTCAGCAACCTGGCTTGTGTTTAACTTGCTTTAGAGAATTCCATAATTACAAAGACTTGTAAATTAAGTATATACTTGAAAGAGTTGTAATATTGTTTGATTTTGCATGTTGATAAATATTTTAAGTTTACAATTTGTTTTCTGTAGATTTTAAGAAAAAAAATTATTTTGTTCTAATTCAATAGCGTACGTTCGTTGATTTATAATAATTTATAATAAGTGGTTGATTTTGCACGTTGCTAAATACTTTATTATTGGTATTTTTAAAATTTAATTACAAAAGCTTGTAATTATGGAATAATTAGTAACTTTATGGCTTAGAATAACTACTATTCTAAGCTTTATGGTAATTTCAAAACTCAAAACTATTGAACCGATAATTTTAATTTTTATTCTTTCGAATATCTGTACCGTAAGATAGGCCTCTGATTTAATTGATTAATCCATTTTCACGTACATATTCAACTTTCAGTTTGTGATTTAAATTACATGTATACTACATTAGATTTTACATTTTCAGACTGTTGAGACTGTGGGTTGTAAACTTAGCATAGGCTTGGCAGAGTAACAAAAACAGCACTTTCTTCTTCTAAATCACATTTTAATGCCACCGCTTTGCACAGATGTTGACAGGAGAAGGCGGAAGTTAAGTGGTAGTGCAGTGTTGCCCTACTTTACTATAATTAATTTAATGTTGATTGCAACATACTGCGGCCTCACAATATTATAAACTTTAACTAATATAAAGAGAATAAAGCAAATTTAAGTACAATTTTATCGTAATTTTTCATTTACTGTTGCAGTGTAATCCTTTTATGAGATACATGAAATTTTAAATTTTACATTAAGTTTGTAAATCTAAAGTATTATTAAATAATTTTATAACTTAAATTCGCTAAAACTATTTTTTAGTCCGAATCTATAGGTAAAATACATATCTTATTTATGCCTCGAACATGTGTTCTTTTATTGGGGGTCATGACCTCTACAGCTCTAACCTTTCCATCATGCCCTGGACATAATCTAACAATTCTTGCCATAGGCCAAGACATTGGCGGTAAATTTTCATTTTTCAATATTACCAAACTTCCTAACTTCACATTATCTTTGACTTGGCGCCACTTGGGTCTATTCTGAAGGGTATTTAGGTAACACTTGTGCCAAGCATTCCAAAATTGTTGTTTTAACTTAGTACACAATTGCCAAAACTTAAGTCTATTTTGAGGTACATCATTAAGATTTTCTTCTGGGTACATGGTTAGTGGACCACCAATTATAAAGTGACCCGGAGTTAAATAACAAAAGTCATCTGGGTCTGATGAGAGTGGTAGAAGTGGTCTCGAATTAAGTACAGCTTCAATCTCACATAGGACTGTGTTAAGCTGTTTATAAGTTAACGAAGCCTTTTGCACGACTCTCTTTAAATAAAATTTCATTAATTTGACCGAATTCTCCCAGATCCCGCCATAATTTGGGGAATAACAAGGAATATAATGGAAACTTATTCCCTGTTCGGCAACAAATTGATGTACCTTTGCCTGGTGGCTTTGAGAACAGTGCAGTTTATAGAGTTCATGCAATTGGCTGTTCGCTGATTTAAATGAACTAAAATTATCACAGTGGATCTGGCTGGGTTTTCCACGTCTACTGATTTCTCTTCTTAAACAAGCGAGGAAGGTTTCTGTGGTCAGATCTGAAGCAAGTTCTAAGTGAATTGCTTTAGTGGTGAAACATATAAAAACGCAAATGTAACCTTTACCAATGACGGAGCGCCTTATTCGCGATAGCTTGACGTTTATAGGCCCAGCGAAATCCACACCGACCCTTTCAAATGGGCGGCTCGTGACAGTGACGCGGCTGGCCGGCAACGAACCCATTAGCTGCTGAGCCACTGTCGCCTTATTTCTAAAACATGTAATACATTTATGGGTTATTTTCTTAACTTGTACAATCCAAAACCTTTGATTTAAACTTGAAAGTAGAAGCTTAGGTCCTGCATGCAGTAACCTTTCGTGTTCACTTTTAATTAGCAAGCTTGTAATTAAAGAGTCTTTTGGTAGTATGACAGGATGTTTTTGCGCGATAGGTATGGCAGCATGGTGCAACCTGCCACCCACACGTAAAAGACCCATATTGTCGATGAATGGATGCAGATTTGCAAGATTTCCTTTTAAATTGCCACCTTTACGCAGAGCCTCCAATTCAGATTTGAAATATATATTTTGTTCATGCTTAACTATTAACATTAAAGCATCATTAAGTTCTGAGCTTTTTAGGAAATTACAATTAATTTTACTCTTCTTTTTATTAGTATTATTTTTGAACCTTAATATATATGCTAAGAGCCTAATCATTTTTTTTATATCAGAATATTCAAACAAACGTTGGAAAATATATTCAATATAATTTGAATCTTGTTTCCCGGTATTTTCAGAAAGTACTAAGCAAGGTTTTACTTCAATGAGATTGCTAGGGAGCTCAGGTTTACAGCAATCAAAGTTGTACTCACTGTTTTGTAGAAATTGTGGTCCTTTCCACCATAATTCGCAGTCCTTCAGCTCACTGGGTTTAGTTCCTCTGCTGATTAAGTCTGCGGGGTTATCTTTAGTGCCGACGTAAAGCCAGGACCATTTACTTGTTGCTTGACGTATGACACTTACTCTGTTCGCAATGTAAGCTTGAAGTTTTGTTAATTCAGTGCTGAGCCATGCAAGGACAATTTTTGAGTCACTGAATAAGTATACATTCTTTATATTGACCTTAAACTTAAGTGCATCATGAGCCTTAATTATGAGCTTTGATAACAAAAGTGCCGCATTGAGTTCAAGCCTTGGGACTGTCAAGCCTTTTTTTTGAATAGGATTGATTCTAGATTTCGAACAGAGCAAGTAGACATTTGTGATACCTGATCTGACGACTCGCAGATATACACAGCAACCGTAGGCCGTGGAACTCGAAGCATCAGCAAATCCTATCAGCTCTGTGGTATCTTGATCTGAAATGTCTATGTTTCTACTTAATTTAATTGGCTCCATTGCTGCTAAATCAGCTGTAAACTGAAGCCATTCTTGCTGAATATTCAGAGGAAGTGTAGAATTCCAATCAATATTTTCAAGCCATAATTTTTGCATAATCGCTTTTGCTGTAACTATAATCGGCCCTACCAACCCCAGCGGGTCATAGAATCTACCTATGTAACTTAATACGTTTCTCTTTGTTATTCTTTCAGAATTGAATGGTTCTGGAGACGAAATTATAAAGTTGTCATCTTTGACATTAATTCTTAGACCTAAAGCTTTCATGTCAAAGTTTTCTTTTTGCAAATCTAAACTACTAAAGTGCTGTTCTGACTCATTTATGTCAGACAGTATTTTCTCATTGTTTGAAGCCCATTTGTGGGTATAAAAACTACCTAAACTTAATATGTTGCGTATTTGATCTTTAGCAGTTATTATTGAATTTAGATCCTGATCTGAATAAATAATATCATCAACATATGTATGATTATTTAGTATATTTGACGCTAGAGGATATAAATGTTCATACCTAGTAGCTAGTTCTTTTAAACAACGCGTTGCCAAGTAACTGGAACTCTTTAAACCATAGGTAACTGTATCTAAGCGAATGCATTTAATTGGTTCATTTGGGGTGTCTCGCCAAAGAATGTTTTGAAGAGAAGTGAATTCTGGATCAATTTTAATATTGCGAAACATTTGTTTTATATCTGTAGTGAACGTATATTTGCCAAAACGGAACAACATTATTACATCAAATAGATCTCTTTGTACTATGGGCCCATTGAGTTGTAGGTCATTTAGAGAGACCTTCCTATCACCCTTCATAGATGCATCAAAAACGCATCTAAAACGGGATGTGATAGAATTTTCATTTATTATTGAATGGTGTGGTATGAAGTAAGTTGCTTGTTTGCTTAGCTCATACAACTCAATGTCTACATAGTGACCATGATTAAGTGATAAATATTCATGAATGAATTTTTGATACTGCATGAATAAATGTGGATTTGAATGTAATTTCTTTTCTAAATTTAAGAATCGTTTTAAAGCAAAATGAAAAGATTCACCTAAGGCATCATTCACTTCTTTTAAAGGCAATTTTAAAGGCAAAGCAACCTGGAACCGATTGTTTTCTAATTTGATTGAGTTTTGAAATATTTGTTCGCATAGTTCTTGTTCAGAGGTTTTTTCATTAAATAATTCTGGCACCTTTTCATTCGCCCAAAACTGAGAAATTGTTTCATTTATCCCTAATTCACATTTCAGAACCACTTTGTTACATATTGCTTTTGATAAATGAACTGGCAAACCTCCTCCTACTATGTGACCAAAGAGAGTAGGAATAATGTGCAGCTCGGAAGATTGATGCGCAGCTGAGTTGTGTTTAGTAGCAGGAGCTGGCTGGGACCCTTGCAGATCATTTGCAGTGTGTGAGGAGAGCTGTTTCTCCTTCAACACAATGCTCTGCTGGTTGGGCAACAGCGTCTGAAAAAACACATCGGCACCAATGAGCATATGTATTTCACTTGGCACATTAAACTCTTCATCTGCTAAAGTGATATTATTAGGTAAGTTAAATTTTGAACTGTCAATATGGTTTTGAGGGAGTTTGCAAGTTATGGTTTCAACAACATGACAGTTGATCATTGTTTTGTATGGCATTTTCATGGAATGCACTTCTAATGGAATACAATACTTTGTATTATTTTTTGTATTGGATATACCAATTATGCTTGTGTGATTGATTTTAGGAGATAAACCTAATATTTTAATGACTTTAGAGGTTACTAGAGATACCTGAGACCCGCTGTCCAGCAAGGCTTTAATGCGGTACTCTCTACCTTCCAACTGAAAACTTTTATCCTTGCTGTAGGAAGAAGCACATTATTATCAATATTGCCTGTTAAGGTAACAGGAGGTACGGGGGCAGGCATGTTGCAGGCTAGACTGGTATGATTACCTTTGCAGTCTGAGCACCGGAAATGATACCTGCATTTCCCTTTATGCGTACCTAAACATGTGGTACAAAGCTTATTTTCCTCAATAAATGTTATCCTATCTTTTGTTGGCAATAATTGAAACTTTTTACATTTAAATAATTTGTGATCTTTTGACTTACAGTATATGCATGATGATGATGATCCCTGGGTGGTGTGTGCTGCTACCTTTGCGCTCCCCGTAGTGTGGCCTTGCTCAGCATTTTCCAAAGCCAACGCTCTTTTTTCAAGATACTTGAGGAACTCTTCGAGAGAAGGGTTTTGATTTGAGTCCCTGTCTAATTGGTAGGCTCTTGCAGTATAGGTGTCTAATTTGCGAGAAAAAATGCATAAAAGTATGGCATCCCAATGAGTTACATCTGGGTCATGTATATTTATGGCAGCAATTTGCTGTTTAATTATTGACACAAAGTCTCTTAAATTTGTAGCCGTAGACCTACTTAAATGTTTTAAGTCTAAAAGATGCCCTATGTGTGCATTTACAATTTTGTATTTATTCTCGTACCTATCCTTTAATAATTTAAGCGCTTCACTATAGCTACTGGGAGTTATAGGTAAGTTTTTTATTAAATCTAGTGGTTCGCCTATTAAATAAGACCTTAAATAATAAAGTTTTTGAATTTCATCCAGACTTGTGTTGTTGTGAATCATGGATGTGAATAAATTAATGAATGGTATGTACTCAGTGAATTTACCGTCAAAGGGAGAAATGTCCACTGGTTTCAGCCTGGTTTTAGTCGTGATGCCTTGTTGTGTGGGAGAATGTGACGATGTGGTGAGAGTAGGTGCATAACCGTGTTGAGAAATCGCTTTGTTTAGCATTGCTAACATCTTGTAAAATTTTTGTCCTCCACGAGTTCGATGACCTCTTCGTCCTCGGGGTTAAGATGTAAAATCTCCTTGCACAGCTCTTCATATTCCTTAAACGATCGTTCTAGTCGTTCTCGCTTCACGACGAGCTCCTCTGTAGGTATTTTCGATAAATTTGCAGCTTCCGCTTGCAAATACACATTTAACCTGGTAATTGCCCGCTTGCAATAGCCACGCGCCACGTTTTTCTTTGACAACAAGTCTTGTAAATCTTCCATGGCAATTAATTTCTATGTTTGAACGTTTAACTTTAATATTTAGTTTTTGCAGCACATTAATTTGAATACACAATAATAAGATCATAAATTTGCACTGTAAGTTTCATTGAAGATGAAGAAAAAAATGGCGATTTTTTTTTCCTTTCGGCGCGAGAGATGGACAGTGGACACGAGTTATTAGTACGTACGTCGTGGGTATTGCTGTCTCCCTTGCTCCCCTGTGTACCGCTATTGCGCTGCTATTGCACTCCGGAGTTGCGACGTTGCAACGGATTGCGATGTGTTTGCGTTGAATACTTGTCGGTTCGGAGCGGCAACGTCGCGGCAGTGGATGCGATGTAATATTAATCGGCAATTTGTACCTTTTAAGGACTGTAATGTTACTATCTTCCTTTCCCTCGAAGGACCAATGTTGAGACTGTGGGTTGTAAACTTTGCATAGGCTTGGCAGAGTAACAAAAACAGCACTTTCTTCTTCTAAATCACATTTTAATGCCACCGCTTTGCACAGATGTTGACAGGAGAAGGCGGAAGTTAAGTGGTCGTGCAGTGTTGCCCTACTTTACTATAATTAATTTAATGTTGATTGCAACACAGACTCTCCTGGCCTTCTCTGGCAACTGAGTGGAGTTAAGAAGAGATGCTGACTATAGTTATTAAGATACTAAGATAATTCGTATTAATTGTATTACTTAGAATTTATTATGTGATTCATTTATAATATTATGTTTGATTTTGCATGTTGTTAAATATTCTAAGTTTATAACTAGTTTTAGAAGATTTCGTTCTAATTAACAGTGTACGTTCGTTGATTTATAATAAGTGATTGATTTTGCACGTTTCTACATACTTTATTATTATTATTTTTAAATTTACTTTTAATTTTATTTAAGCTCACAATTTAACATTTTATTACCTATTGTTTGATTTTGCGTGTAGTTTACAAAATTGTAGTTTATTATTTATGTTACATTTTATTATTTGATTTAATTTCACTAAGAATATCGTAACGTATGATATGTTACATAATGTTGTATCTCATATCTAATATTGGAACACCGGGGTTTTCTCGCCAGCTCTTTCCACGGTGTTAGTTTTCCGAGCTGGTGGTAGAGTCTTTTGAAAGTAAAATCATATCAAAGTAATTTCATGAAAATACAATTTCCAGTATTTATTTATTTCCTGTTGTTTTATTCTTTTTGCCCCTTGGTAATTACATATGATATTCCAGACTATAATCTATGGCTGTACCAAATTTCATCCAGATCCGTTAAGCCGTTCTGGTATGATTGAGTAGCATCCATCCATCTAAACTTTCGCATTTATCATACATATTAGTACCGATGCGAAGGTACCACAGTAACTGTGCTCGAGGCTTGCGAAAAAAGTGGTTTATGAATGGTAAAAAGTATTGAAATAACAAAAAAATGCTTTTTTACCATTTATAAACTATCGCAATAAGACTTTCGCTATTACATATGTATACGCTGACGCCATGATTATGTCACCGTAAGTTTGTAAAAACCGTTAGATTATAATCTAACTCGCGAAATTGTAAACTGTTGAATGATTACAATATAATGCGTTATTTTTCGATAGATTGTGATCTGTTAGGTTTATTAACCCGATAGAACCTAAGTGCCCGGCCGCAGGCTACCTGATTATTTATGTCGAACCCTAACCTAACCTACAAGAAAGAGACAAGAAAACGAAAATACAATGAATATTTCAAAAATTGACACTTAGAACATTGAACGGTTCACAATCTTTCGACTGTTTACAATCTACCGAAAAAAAAGCGTTAGATTACAATCTTACGGTGACATTTATATTATCTCTTGCTCAGTCTACGGTTGTAGATTCTATACTTTATGTCACTTGTCTCTGGTCAGTTGTTAATACTTAGTATAGGACTGTATTATTTTTTCACGGGGAGTTCCCGTTGAAGGGTCTGTGGTCCAGCTTTAGATGTCTGTGGTTGTTCGATTGTTATTCTGACGTTTGTAAAATAAAAAATACAAACTTGAATAAATAAAGTACCACACAGTACAACACAGTTCGATAAATAAAGTACAGTAAAGTAAGTGTACTTACAAAAATGGAAAGGTAAGATAACAGTTTTTAACTTCGTGTTGGTTATGCATGTTTTGTACTCAACAATATAATGGTTTAGCTTATTGAAAATTATAAATTCAGTGCAAGTGCAGGAGAAATAACATGCCTATCCCTATAAGATACCTATATATTATTTCTCAGTTGAAATCATAACTTGTATTGAATAAAAATCCTGAAAGTGTCAAATTGCAGTAGTTTCTTTTTTGCATGGACTCACTGAATAAGCTTACTAACAGCATGAAACTAACCACTATCTACAGACAACCAAGGAGTCCAGAAAGAAGGAGAAACAGAAGGCGCCGAAGAAGGCAGCCTTCTACGTCCTCCTCTGGGCGAAGCACGCCCACGCCCTCGCCCCCGACCAGGAGGGCGCGGGTTAACAAGTCACCCGAATTGGTACCGAAGCGGTTTGTCTTCTGTTGGGAGTGTACTCGGAGATTTTGGTGCACTCTCCACCGCACTAAACACCCCGCGTGCCGCAGACGCCTTAATTTTGATTAATGGTTATGAAGGTACTAACAATTTGTAATACTTAAACATTATTAACCACTAGCTGATGCCCATGACTTCGTCCGCGTGGTTTAAGTTTTTTGATTCCCGCGGAACTCCTTAATTTTCCGGGATAAAAAGTAGCCTATGTCACTCTCCAGGTCCTCAACTATATCAATGTCAAAAATCACGTCGATCCGTTGCTCCGTTGCGGCGCGAGGGAAACCCAACAAACAAACACACTTTCGCATTTATAATATTAGTATGATGGGTCTCACCGATTTTAGTAGATATGTAACTACTAACATTTACAAGTGCAGTGGTGACTGGTGATTGGTTTATTACTTTTTAACTAAACGATGAAAAGTTACTTACTTTTTAACCAGATTGTGTATTTCCTACAATTTTTTTTTTCTTTTTGCAGTAAGCACCTGGACGGGGGAACAAATATTTAATAAAAAAAAATCAAAAATATAAAATTGTTTTATTTCTCGTAGGTTTCCTACAAACTACAGATAAATGATAAAAATATAGAATTTAAACTTAAAATATTCAATATTACGTATTCCTGTACCAAGTTTCAATGTATGAAATTTAAAATTTAATTTACTCCTAAAAACACAAAATTAAAATATTATGTAAGTAGGTATATTTTTTTTGTTAGTTTGTTTGTTTTTTTTTTTTAATCAGACGCACCAGTCGTCAGTCTCCGTACCACGTGTATTGACAACATTTAGATGACTACCTTACCTTATCACCTGTATATTACCGTATATATATAATATACAGATGATAGAAGCAGTCATCTTAACGTCTTAATACGACTAGCATTGTAGTGCATTGGCTGATGACCGACACGTCTGATCTGCCGTGTTATAAATCTTACACCAACCTTATATACAAATTGGTGCCAGTCGCTACCGCGATGTTATTTCCTACAGCGCCATCTAGTATTTACATTGCACACTACACAGTATAAGTTACGCGGCGGATACTAAACCTATTATGTGCCTGTTATTTTTTATGTACTAGCTTCGGCGGTACGCCCGGTCGTGCGTAGCGCCATTACCGACTAACTCGGCGTGCTCTCACGCACTGACGTGACAGCTTATAAGGTAGGAGCCCAGGCAAGTTCATGAGCACTGGCTGCCATGAACGACCCCAATGACCAGGTTAGTTCTGAGCACCGAAAGTAAATAATTATCGTTTTGTTCATTTGTTTTAGTACCAAAATACATTGTAAAATCTATTAACTATTTATAGAACTGTCACTTATCATAATTAAAATGTCAAAATCAAAGAATAAAGATAAACTTCACTTGTCATACTTATCAACTTCAAATAGAGATGTCATTTGTTCATAGTGTTGCAAGTATAATAATATTATTGTCATAGATGTAGGAATTATAGTCTGTCTGTTTTCTTTTTTTGGTTTAAGGGAAAAGTGTAGTAGTGAGTTATAGATTATTAATAAAAACCTTGTAAGAACATTGTCGTTGTTGGACTCAATTGTCCTAATACCATAAACCTTAGAACCCAGAGCCATAAATCTAGGTAAATAAAATTAAAAAATAACTGTCAGAGTGACGTTTGAATCATCTTGTCTCTGATTTGCAAAAGGAGGTCGGCGAGCTCCCATATAGTACTTGACCCAAACTTGAGGTTCACGTTCACGCGTCAAACTTCTCATACTTTTTATACTAAACCAGACTAACAAATAAAGTTTATGAAAGTCAATCAAATAAAGTTGGGAGAAAAAAGATATTCGTAGTAATAGTTAAAAGTGAGGTTAGATTTCTATTTCATGGTTTTTTAGCCAGATACCATTTAATAGCTTTGAAAAATCTATCAGGCACTGCAGATTAACATTATCTGACTATGTACCAAATAGTAATACGCTTTCCTACCTACATAAAAACAAGTTACCTACCTGCTGGGTACATTAAACCTATAGTAGGTATGTAATTCATAACGCGGCCAGTAAGTATATTATGACATACAAATTGATGGTTGTTATTATACTATTCTTACTGTTTGAAAAGGGGGGTTAACCCTAACGCGCTTATGCATCGCTACTTTTGGGCGTTAGTCGCATTTACAACGTGCGACAGAAGCAATTCAATAGCGATACAACCGCGTCGCGAAGTATCGTAGTATTTGCTAACGCGTGAGCATTTCAGGTGACATCGGGTAAAAGAAGAGCGAGGGGTGCCGGCAGGTAATTCAGCGCAGGACTGTATCGATAATGCATCGCGTTTGAATTAAATTAACCTTTTTTATTAATTACAATTACGTATTAATTAATTAATTAATATCACATACTGTATACGCTGACACCCTGTCTATATCTCTTTCTCTGTCTACGTACTCCCGCCATTGCATTGACCGAATGACACCAACAATTAAAAAAGTTATTTATGAATATTTTCATTGTGATGATTAAACTATTAATAACATAATATGTACCTACATTATAAAGTTAGACTGATATTATTATTTTGTGAAGACTGCTATACACCTAACTGGTTTTGTTGTTAAATATGAGTAGGTACTTACTATAACTAAACTAAGACTAAAACCAAAAATAACTGTGTATTAACTCTAATGCGAACGGTATAAATTGTTATCTAGGTAAACTATAAAAATCTTCATATTTCAATCCTACCTACGAAGATAAGCAATGATAATAATAATTGTCCTAACAGGGAGTTGGATTGAAGTACACATATGTATGTAAAAAAGTATTTTGTAACAAATAAAATACACTTAGTTTCTTTATGCTAGCTCGAGTTGTGAAACTCGAATTCAATTCCGAGTTACCTGAATTTCAACTCGAGTTAACGTGTTTTTTCCGAGTTGGCACATCTCTACCACGGTCCACGAATGACATTTGATTGAGTTGTCAGTAATTGATATTTGACGCGTTAGTTTCTACTTTTAAACTCTGGTGTCTATACTCCGTATTGCCATTAGAACGACTTTTTTATTGTTTCGTAATTATTTTTATTTTTGATCCCCATCTTCTAAAAATTTGGTGTTTACACAGAAAAATACATTGCAATATATTAAAAAATATTAAATGATTTCTGAATCTGAATGGTTTTTAAATTAGCTGGGTCATACTTCGCCGATCTCCTTTATTAGTAGTTTTTCCAGCTGTATTAAAATATCTCGAATAAAGTGTGTAAAAGTATATAAATCAATATACAAATCAATTAATCATCACCAAAGTGTTTTAATAAATCGAACCAGCAAGCTATCGGAGTTGTTCATGGTCCTTCGAACCGGATCTTTTGTGAAAGACTTTGGTGAAAAGTGCCGTGTAATGTAATAGTGAACACGTGTGAGTTAAACCGTATCGTAAGTTCGTCACAAAACTGTAAGTAATCTACTAGTCGATTCTACTAGAACATTTAGAACTTTCATTTGACCTTATTGAGTTTACTTAAGTGCAATTCTCAAATTTACAAAACTTACTTATTGGTATCATGGATCTTGTAGGGGTGCAAGAGGAGTTGAAAGCTCAAATAGATAAGCTTAGAATTAATTTTAAAAAGTGCGCAAAGGAGCGATTAACTCGCCAATATGTAGAAACCAGATTGCAAGCCTTAGAATCAAAATATAAAAGCCTTAGAATCAAAATATAAAGAATTTACAAGGAATCACTTCGAGTTAATTAAGTGTAGAAATTTAGTTACAAACGACATTTCAGTGATGATGCATTTGGTAATGTTGAAGAATTCTATTTAGAATTTAAGACAGAATTGAAGGAAAAGCTTGAGAGGTTTTCGGTGAGACCAAGTAAGGATAGTTCTTTCAATACTAGTTCCGGTGGAGAACATCACAGCATAAAATTACCTAAAATAACCTTGCCTACCTTTTCTGGCAAATATATGGAATGGCCCACATTTCAGATCTTTTTGAGTCCCTTATTCATGAAAATCCATCTTTGTCGGATGTAGAGAGGCTACATTACCTTAAAACTCACCTATCTAATGAGGCTGAACAATTATTGCGGCATATACCCATTACAGCAAGCAACTATGAACAATGTTGGAAACTTCTCAAAGCTAGATATAACAATAAAAGATACATAGCCAATTGCATATTAACAAGATTAGTGGGACAGAAGTCATGTTCAACGGAATCATCACACGGAGTAAAGCAAATACTAGATACAACCAGCGACTGTCTTAATGCACTTTCAAATATTGGAGTGGATGTTTCTTCGTGGGATATACTTATCATTCATCTCACTGCGCTTAAATTGGACACTGAATCTAGAAAACAATGGGAACAGAAAATTAGTGATCATTCGGATGTTTTACCCACACTAAAGGAATTTAAATCCTTTCTGGAGTCTAGATTCAGAACTCTTGAGTTTTTGGAGCCAGTGAGAAGGGAGAACACCAAAGAGAAGGTTGAGAGAACGAAGGCATTTGCTGTTACAGCTACACAATGTCCATTTTGTACTGAGAATCACTTGTTGTATCAATGTAAACAATTTTGTAACCAGAGTAGCATGGCACGGCGGGAATTTGTTGGAAAAGGCTATGCTTCAATTGTTTTGGGGATAATCATCCGGTTTATCGGTGCAAGAGAAACACCGTTTGTAGACGTTGTTCCCGGAAACATCACTCGCTTTTACACCCTGAAGGGTCCACAAGCTTATCTACGGTTAAGGATGCGAGTACAAGTAGTGAGCTTGAGCCAGTGGCACCAAATAGTGTTGTGGTGGAACAAAGTGCTAATAGTATAGATACTTTTAAAGGAAAAGACAATATTCAAAAAATTGCTACACATTTTGCTAATAATAAATCTAACTATTCAACTGGTCATGTAATGCTAGCTACGGCTTTAGTTAAGGTTAATTGTCGTAAAAATAGTTACACACTTAGGGCATTGCTGGATCAGGGTTCTCAGGCCTCATTCATTTCGGATATATTCGTATGCAGTTCAATTATTGGGACTTCGAAAAGAACCTGTCAAAGGTTTAGTTTCTGGCCTGGGGGGAGATCAATTAAGTATGGAAGTCAAATATAGGGTTACATTTGAAATACAGTCTATTCATAATAATTCATGTCGCTTCAATATTCAAGCTTATGTTTTAACAAAATTGTCATCTACATTACCTGCACACCAGATAGAAATTGTTGACTGGCCTGAAATGGTACATTTACCACTAGCTGATCCGGGCTACGGTAAACCTCAAGGAATAGATGTGTTGTTAGGGGCAGAGATTTATGGTCAGATTCTTGTCGATGGGTTGTTGAGAAATCCAGATGGTACCCTGACAGCTCAAAATACCATGTTTGGCTGGATCCTGTCTGGTCGGGTGTTGAACCATTCAGATAATAATTGTTTCAACAATATTATCAGTATGCATATTCAAGATGAGTCCGTCAATACATTACCTCGTAAGTTTTGGGAACTGGAAACTGAGGTACCAAAAGAGTTGATGTCGGAAGATGATGAGAGGTGTGAAGCATACTATTGTTCAACTACCACTAGGGATGACAATGGACGTTACAGTGTCAAGCTACCTTTTCGGGAAGCAGATCCGAAGAGTCAGTATGGCGAATTTAAGACTATTGCAGAGAGGAGATTGAAGGCTTTAGAGAAGAAATTTGAGAGAAATAACTTCTTTAAGGAAGAATACACTAAAGCAATGAATGATTATATAACCTCAAATCAAATGGAGCGTATTACTGACAAGGAAGAAAAAGACAAGCCTAACTGTGTCTATTTGCCTCATCATGCTGTGATTCGGGATGACAAGCAAACAACTAAGGTCAGAATTGTGTTTGATGCTGCCTGTAAAGGAATTCATGGACGATCATTAAATGATGACTTGTTAGTGGGTCCTAGATTACAATCAGAGCTGCGCCACCTTATTATGAGGTGGAGGACTCATCCTATCTGTTTCACAGCAGATATCATCAAGATGTACCGTCAAATTATGGTTGATAGACCAGACACCTATTTTCAGCGATTGCTATGGCGGGAGGATCCCGACAGTGACATCGAAGTCTACCGGATGTTAAGGGTTACCTTTGGTGTGGCATCAGCACCATATCTAGCAGTGAAGACACTTCAGCAGATTGCAAAAGATGAAGGTCATGCCTTTCCACAGGCAGCTGAAATTGTAGCAAAGGATTTTTATATGGATGACTGTCTATCTGGTTGCCAGAATGATGAGGAAGCAATTGAAATCTATCATCAGATGGTCGCTCTTCTGAAAAAGGGAGGATTTGAGCTCCAAAAGTGGATGAGTAATAGCTCTAAATTAATGGATGTTATACATGGTAGTGTGAAGACTACTAAAAGTCTAAAAACAAATGATGATGAAGTGGTTAAAATTTTAGGCCTTTCTTGGAATGCTAATAAGGATGTTTTTCAATACACAGTGAAATTACCGAAGCAAACCAAGCCAATAACTAAGCGAGTCATTTTATCAGATATATCTCGCCTATTTGATCCTTTAGGTTGGATCGCTCCGGTTGTTATTCAAGCGAAGATATATATGCAGAAGTTATGGCTGGAAGGTCTTTCCTGGGATGAAGAAGTACCCCTGAGTATTTTAGAAGAATGGAATAAATTTAGAAACAATTTAACTTTATTGAATAGTTTTGAAATCTCTAGATGGGTTGGTATGAGAGACACTGCAAGTATTGAACTTCATGGATTTTGTGATGCATCAAATAGTGCTTATGCAGCAGTGGCGTATCTGAGAGTGGTGAATGAAGATGGAGTTCACATTGAGTTGGTTGCAGCCCGAACCAAGGTAGCCCCAGTGAAGCAAGTTTCGACACCACGCTTAGAGCTTTGTGGTGCAGTGTTACTCTCTAAACTGCTCTCAGAAGTGTCTACAGTACTCAGTATACCACAATCAAAACTACATGCATGGACTGATTCCACAATTGTGTTGGCCTGGTTGAAGGGAGAACCAACCCGTTGGAAGACATTTGTAGCCAACCGGGTTACTGAGATTTTAAATGTTCTCAACAACGACCAGTGGAGCCACGTGCAGTCTGAAGACAATCCTGCGGACATGGCTTCTCGGGGTCTTACTCCAGAACAATTGATAAATCAACAGCAATTTTGGATGCAGGGACCTCAGTGGTTGAGTGAAAATAATATTCCATTTAAGGAAGTTTCTGCAGACACTCATTTGGAGGAAAAGAAGGTAAAATCACATATGGTGACTGCTGTTACGTCCAGTCAACCTTTGACAGTGTGGAGTAAATACTCTTCATTGAAGAAGTTAATCAGAGTTATAGCATACTGTAAAAGATTTATTTCAAACTTAAAGAATAAAATTAAGCAAAATTCAACTTACCTTACAGCAAAGGAATTAGAAGATGCGACAACAGTCTGCATAAAACATTGTCAAGCCAGTACCTTTCAGGACGAAATTACCCGACTACTAAAAGACAAATCTGTGAAGAAAACCAGTAGAATCTTTTCTTTGTGTCCTTTTTTGGACAAGGACGGAGTCATGAGAGTTAGAGGCCGTATTCAACAAAGTATGGAAGACTATGATACTAAACATCCAATTATACTCCCTTATGGGCATCATATTTCCAAACTTGTAGTAGCCAATGCTCATGAGGAGACACTACATGGAGGTCCACAGTTGACATTAAACTACCTTCGCTCCAAGTTTTGGATCATAAATGCTAAAGATTTAGTACGGCAACATATTAAGAAGTGTGTTAGATGCATTCGATATAGTTCTTCTCAACAAAACCCTTTCATGGGAGAGCTGCCAAGTTCGAGAGTTACCATAAGCCGGCCTTTTAGCAGAAGTGGTGTGGACTATGCTGGTCCTGTGAACATCAGGATGTCAAAGGGTAGAGGTTGCAAGGGTTATAAAGGATACATTTGCCTTTTTATCTGTATGGCGACCAAGGCAATTCACCTGGAAGCAGTTACGGATTTAACCAGCGAAGGATTCCTTGCCGCATTTAAAAGATTCGTGGCCCGTCGCGGACACTGCCAGGAAATCTGGAGTGATAATGGGACCAATTTCGTTGGTGCCGCCAAGGAACTTCGGAAATTGTTTGAGGAAGACACAACTGTCATGAAGGAAGTAGCTGCATCTTTGGCCAACAAGGGCACAGAGTGGCACTTCATACCTCCACGTTCCCCAAATTTCGGCGGCTTATGGGAATCAGCAGTGCGCTCTACAAAGCATCACCTAAAAAGGGTCCTGGATGGAAGCACTCTGACGTACGAGGAATTATGTACGGTTCTAGCACAAATCAAGGCATGTCTGAATTCGCGTCCAATGTACAGGTTGCCAGCAAATCAAGGGGATTCCTCGCCCCTGACTCCAGGTCATTTTCAATTTAAGAAGGTGGCAGATGATGCAAAATATGGTTCAACAATTTTGGAAAAAGTGGTCTCAGGAGTATCTGAGTACTCTGCATAATAGATATAAATGGACAAAATTTACTCCTGAGCCTAGCATTGGCGACATTGTTTTAGTAAAGGAGGATGATCTCCCTCCTTCAAGATGGTTGTTCGGTAGGATAGAGACTAAGCACCCTGGTCCAGATCAAATGACTAGAGTGGTAACAATAAAGAGTAAGGGATCAACATTTAAAAGGCCTGTCTCAAGATTGTGTGTATTACCTGTAACAGATTGAGGGCTCTTTATCATTCTTTAAAATTGTTGTACCGAGTAAAATAAAAAAATTGTAGTCCATTATAATAATTGTCACATAAATAATTTAGATTTAAGCCCAAAGCATGTTAAAATAGTAGTCATTGTAATTATAGTTTCAAATCAAAAGGCTTGTAAAGTAAATATTAGTAATAAATAGATTCATAATATAAATGTAATTGTAAGTTAAGGACACCAGCTGTCCTTGGCGGGCGGCATGTTGGACTCAATTGTCCTAATACCATAAACCTTAGAACCCAGAGCCATTAATCTAGGTAAATAAAATTAAAAAATAACTGTCAGAGTGACGTTCGAATCATCTTGTCTCTGATTTGCAAAATTTATTAGTAGTTTTTCCCGCTGTATTAAAATATCTCGAATAAAGTGTGTAAAAGTAAATAAATCAATATACAAATCAATTAATCATCACCAAAGTGTTTTAATAAATCGAACCAGCAAGCTATCGGAGTTGTTCAGTCGTGTAATTAAAAAGTAATAATAAGATGTGTCATGTAACTAATATTAAGTTTATAATAATTTAAGGTACCATTGTAATTCGGCACTAAATTTTCTTTTGTAAGGGAGGTGTTAGGTAGTCTGTATACCCTTATAATGTTATCCTTAATAATAACCTTATAATGTTATCTGTGGTTCACACTGACAACTAATAGTCTTTAATAAACGTACGCCCCTCTCGTCTATGGTTCCGGGCTGAACACACGTATTTTCATTTCTTTATCCTATTATTAATTAATAAATATCAAATAAGAAAACACCACAAACATAACAAAAATTAATATTTGTTTTTTTTTTATTGCAGATAGAGAAGAGTAAATCTAGTGGTGCCGGAACAGAAGAAATTTACACACCATCCTTGTGGTATTACCAATATTTTACGTTTTTACATGAAAAACAAAATCCAGCGGTACAAGGACGAAAACCGACGGAGATATCGTTTTGTCGCCAATCTCCTGGTCGGAAGGTGTGTTGTTCGACATCTTCAAAATCAACACAATTTCTAGTCATATAGGGGCGACTCTTTTTTCTTAGAAAGTTTTGCAGGGCACACGAAGCCATTACGATTTTTTGCACATTGTTTACGACGTAAACTTTACGTTAATCTTAATTGGCTTTTTGAACACTCTAAATCGTTCAGCTAAAATACCAAATGCATTTACGACAATTCGTCTGGCCCGAGACAGTCTGTAATTGAAAATTCTCTTGTCGTGTGTCAAATTTATCTGTGGGTATGGCTTTAAAAGATGTTCACTCATCGCAAACGCACTGTCTCCAACAAAACAATACGGAGCCATGGTATTCGATCTTGAAAAATTTGATGATGGTGGTATATGCAGCTCATTGGATAGTAGTTTATCATAAAATCGTGTATGTTTAAGTACTCCACCGTCGGAAATACTACCATTGGTACCTGCTTGTACGTACATGAATTCATAATTCGCATTGACAATTGCAAGCAAAACTATGCTGAAAGATCCTTTGTAATTATAATACAAAGATCCACTATGTGCCGGTTTCTCAATGTGTTTACCATCAATAGCACCCAAACAATGATCAAATTGCCATTTTTGTTCAAATAATCTCGCTGTATCCAACCATTCAATTTCTGTTGCAGGAACCTGAAAAGAAAAAGACAAGAAACTCAAACAGACGGCAAGCAAATGAAATACTTCAAAAACAAGTACAATTGCTTGATGCGGCAAAAACTTTAATAAATGAATCTGGTGAAGAAAGTTCAGCTGATACTTTCGGACGTTCTGTAGGTTCTCAACTAAAAGAGATCCCAAATACATTGCAGCGCTGTTTAGCAGAGAAATTAATAGGGGAAATTTTATTCTATGCTAAATTAAGTGAGCTCAATATAAATACTGTGATTAATTTAAATTTACGTCCAGGTCACTCTCAAACAGGTTTTCCATTCATTCACACATTCATCACCTCTATACCCATCTCCACATTCGATGATTCAGCCATACTCACAATCACCTCGGGACCTAGTCCAATATTCACATTCATTCTCACACTCGCTGTCACCTCTACAACAAGTTTAAACTCCACACTCACTCTCACACTCGCAGTCACCTCGCCACCAAGTTGAATCTCCCTCACTCTCACACTCGCAGTCTCCTCTTCACCAAGTTCAAACTCCACATTCAGTCTCGCACTCGCGGTCACCTCGCCACCAAGTTGAATCTCCCTCACTCTCACACTCGCAGTCTCCTCTTCACCAAGTTCAGTCTCCAAACTCACACACGCAGTCACCTCTTCACCAAGTTCAAACTCCACACTCACTCTCACACTCGCAGTCACCTCGCCACCAAGTTGAATCTCCCTCAATCTCACACTCGCAGTCTCCTCTTCACCAAATTCAGTCTCCAAACTCACACTCGCAGTCATCTCTTCACCAAGTTCAAACTCCACACTCACTCTCACACTCGCAGTCACCTCGCTACCAAGTTGAATCTCCATACTCACTCTCACACTCGCAGTCATCTCAGAATCAGTCCCTTGATTTTAATTTAGATTCGACTAATGTGTCAATTGATACTACTGATACTTATGTGGTAAAAGGCGAATGTAAAGATCTCAAAGATTTTTAGATTTTTAAGAGACCATTTTAGTAATTACTGTATGTTTTGATAAAGATAAATATTATATTACACATTTTTTTATTTAACCTCTTTTTCAATACATTTGCTATTAACACAGTCCTTATGACGTCAAAACTTGGATCGTAATGTTGTATTTTACGGCCTAGGCCGTTTTACTTTACACCAAACAGAATCGTTCATTAGCCCTGTGTTTTGATGGTCGCTAAGCAACCTTGCTAAGCCCCGCCCCCATTGCGGGTGAGACGGACGCGCCGCATTGACTCGCGCTGATGCGAGCGTTCAGATTCCATAACTGCTAAACTTCATTATTGTTTTATTTTATGGTGATCGCAAATGTATTGAAAAACGTCATATGATCCTCGTACTCAATAAGCTGGATAAAATAGTCATCGGTTTTTTATGGGCACTTGGCTCGCCTCGTGCCCATAAACACCTCGACTATAATATCCAGCTTACCGTACTTGCATCATAAATATACAGTGATAGGAAAAGGTAGGACATTTTAACCTAAACTTCGAGGAACAGAGAAAACTACGAGCCGATTTTGATGAAACCTACACTGTTCCCTAAGTTGAAGTAAATGTAAGCCAATAAAAAGAATGGTCGCAATCGGATCAATAGTTTCGGAGATATGCGCGGACAAACATATATACATACAAACATACATACACGTATAAAATTTTGTATATTTGTTTGGTAGCCCTAAAATGAAAATTTTCACATTATCAGATCTTGCACTTTTATCTTACAAAAAAACCTAGATACAAAAGTTTATTTCAAAATGTGCGTAATGTTATTATTAAAATAATGGCCGGATCACATTTTTCAGTAACACAGTTATATCTAGTCTCAAACTTTAGTAAACATAGACCAATTACTTATTCCGAATAGCATTAATTTTTAATGTACTTAAGTGATGTCCTGAATCTAGGGGCGGAAAAGAATAGTGTCGTAAGGAAGTGTCTGTTCCTTCTCTATATTAATCGAAGTTTAGGTTAATAAGCCCTACCTATTCCTATCACTCTAATAACTAATAATATACTATAACGAAAATTATAAGGTTGATGTATAGGTACATACCTTAATGTAATCTTTGTAGATTGCATCGCAAGTTTCTGGTATTATTTCTGAGAGTAATTGTGAAGATATACCAGTACTGAATTTCAGCTCTCTAAATTCTCTTCCTGATGCAAGATATTTTAACGTTGCAATAAGTCGCTCTTCGGCAGTAACAGCTTTTCTCATCACAGTATCAGTTTTCGTGATTAGAGGTTTAACCAAAGGACATTTACCAGTGCCCATACAAATTTGGCCTAAGAACCAACAGTCATAAAACATACATTATCGGATTCAAAATATGACATAAATACTATTGTAAGTAGATTTAAACAACGAACACTTCGGAGAATTTATTTATCACCAAAAATAGTTTCAATGTTAAGGTTATTTCGACTCAATCGGCTTTAAAAATAAATATCATCTTTATCCAACTGTAATAGAGCTGTAAACGGTATGTAGAAAAGACAAGTTTCGTCGTAGTTCACCAAAAACATTACAGATGGCGTTATAAGTATTAATTTATCGTACTTTCAATAGATGGCGTTGCGAGATTCAGAATACTAGCGCACTCAGCGCTTCAAGCTGCTTTTATCTTATTTCTTAAGTTACGGAACCAGCGCTCAAGCGGTGGTATTGTTTATTATTTTAACCTCTAAGTTATTGATCTGTGGATAATAATCGAGAGACGGAAAAGAACGGCAATCAATTTGATACCCATTTATTTATTTTTTAATTAATTTGAAGTGTCCGTTGAATTCTAATCTTTGGAATAAAGGTTAAAAAATAAGCTAAGAATTACTGTATATTTCAAAATTATGTTGATTCTTAGGCGAATTTGGACAATGTCCTTTAAGAGTTCCGCAAAGGCTTCGTGATCTAGTCGCAAGTATATACGGAAGTCTTCGCAATCGAGCGATTTGATTAACTTCATGTGACCTAAATTCATCACGATTTTTCAAATATATTTTTGCCCACTCCTTTCTTTTTTTCGTGATGTTTGTGGCGGCATTACTGTTGCCGCAACAACAATCGCAATTTTAGCGCGCTTGGATAACGTCGGAGGCATGACGTCTGACCTGTGTATACGCCACGCGGTTAGTGCGAGATCCCGTCTGGCCGTCCCGTCAGGCCGTCTGTTGTTACTAGCGGATCTGGTACTCCATACCAAGTCCGCTGTCAGGCTCGTACCAAATTCGATCGTCTGTTAATATTATCACTTACTGCCTCGTTGGTCTAGTGGTTAGCATGTTAGAGTGAAGCCACACGGTGCGGTGCGGTCGCGGCGCGGCGCCGGAGCGGTGTCGCTGCGGCGGCCTGCATATAAATATCAATGATACGCCAGAGCGTTCCTGCACACGATGCCGTCACCGCGCCGTCGCCGCGCCGACGCCGCGCAATTACACTGTAGATACGAGTCGCGGGAAGCCCGCCACCGCGTCGCCGCCGCGCCGCCACCGCGCGCGTTCCCCTCCCTCCTTGTTTGTTTGATTCATTCCATTACCGGCCGCGTACGAACGTGCACGTGCGTGAACTTGTTAATTAATTACCATGGATAGTTTTGATTACGAAACGTTTATAAGTTTAGTGGAGGACAGAGAAGTGTTATGGGACAAAACTTTGGAAATATATAAAGACAAGCGTAAAAGTTTAAAAGCTTGGTTCGAGATCTGCCATATAATGAATGGGAACTTTGCAGACCTACCCGATACGGAGAAAAATAAATACGGTAAGTATCTTTTTACAAAATTTTATTTATTCTTATTAATGTATTTCTATCTAGTGAGGCCAAACGAAAAAATATATAAGTAGCTGACTTAAAGGAAGTTTGGGACAAGACACGATCAGTATGTTTTTTATTTAAATCGTAATGCAACAGTGTATTATATAGTGTGTGGATAGTATATCTCGTAAGCAATTTCGTGTGGTAGGTACCTACATTAAACAAGCAATCACTTGCTACTAGTAGTTAGTGATGGGACTCGAGCCGTGTTTCACTCGAGTTACTCGAGTAGTTTTGTTTTTACTCCCACTCGAGTCATATTTTTGATGACTCGGATTACGAGTGACTCGAATGATTCACTCGAAAAAAAAAACACTCGAGTCTCATCTTTACTCGAGTGACACTCGAGTAAATCGGTTTTCACTGGCGAGTGACTTGAGTGAAAAAAAGTCACTCGAGTCCCATCACTACTAGTAGTAGCTTGAGTATTCCCGCTAGATAGAAACATGTTTCGCATACATATTAACAATAATTATTTTGCCATGGTACACTGCCATATTCAGAATTAAAATACTCCTTATATTTGTCACGTATTTCATTAGCTGTTGTAGGAACCATTTCTGTTGAATCAAATGGCAAAAACTCCTCTAATTCACACCCGCTTAGAGATTCTTGGACCCCTTTTACGCCCTCCTCTTTGTGTATAAAATTTTGCAGTACACAACAAGCTTTCACAACATCAACAGCCAAATCCAATGACACATTTAAAGGTCGATGAAAAATTCGCCACTTATTGGCCAGTATCCCAAAGGTGCATTCTACATATCGTCTCGCTCTTGTTAACCGATAATTAAAAACGGATTTTTCTGCATCAAGCATTTGACTATTATATGGGCGCAGTAAATTCTGATGTAATGCAAATGCTTCATCACCTACGAATACATATGGCAAGGCAATGTTGGTATTAGGTAAGGAAGTAGGTCCTGGCAAGTTCAAAGTATTGTTAATCATGTTGTGCCAGAAAGCTGTGTCTTTAAAAACACCTGAATCACAATCCTTTCCATAAGCACCGACACTGATATAAATAAAGTTGTAGTCACTATCGGCGACTGCCATTTATACAATCGAGAAGTAATGTTTGTAGTTCAAAAACATCGATCCACTTTTATTTGGTTTTATTACTCTGATGTGCTTTCCATCTACAGCACCGACACAATGAGGGAAATTAGCAGACACTTCAAATTTATTTGCTATTTTTAGCCAATCGTTTATACATGGCATTTTCATATATTTTGGGTAAAGTTCAGACCATATTAGAGAACACACTTCTCGTATGATTACGCTTAAAGTTGATTTTCCCATTCTAAAACGATATTCAAGATCGGCTAATGAAGTTCCGGTTGCTAAATACCTGCAATCGAAAAAAACATTACAATAATAAAATGGATTATTAATATTAATTATTTCAGGTAAACTAATATCTCAGAAATGGAAGAATATAAGGGATGCGTGGATGAAATGCGACAAAAAGATACGTGAATCGAAATCTGGATCAGGTGCAAAACCAGTACATAAATATCAATATTATGATAATTTACAATTTTTGAAAAAAATTACCCCACAGCCAACCCAATCTGGATCAAACATGCCGGAAGAAAACAAATCTGAAGTTACTAATGTCAACAAAAGAAAGAAAAACGAAGAATTAAATCCTGTAGATAAGAAAATGATTAAGTTTATGGAAACGTTAGAAAAAGATGACGATAGTAGAATGATGTCTTTTTTTAAAGGTATAGCTCCTACCGTGGAACGCTTCAAAGACGAAGATATTGTTGAATTCCAGTACCAAGTATTGAATATTATAAGAAATATCCAATATAAAAATAGTTATAGCGCTCCACATCATTCACGCACAGCAGGCGCAATGGACACCCCGGCACACTACGGTTACAATACTAATGCTGGACCCAGTACGAGAGTTCAATCACAGGCTTCGAATTATAGCATTGAAAACGATTCATTACAAAGCATTCCAAGTCCATCTACTTCAAGCTTGATTGATTTTGATTTTTCTACATTACATCAGAATAATTAAATATATATTATATTTATTTTATTTACCTCAATGTAACAACCAATCTCTCCTTAGCAGATATACTTGCTCGCATATTTGTATTTGTGTGTTGCAGTTTATTCTTAAATAAATCTAATAATTTATCAAATGTCTTGTAATTCATTCGAAAATAATCACAAAACTTGGCGTCGTCTTTTCGGAGATCTTCGTAAAGTGTATGAAATTCACCAAATTGCTCCCGTGCCGACAGCATAGGATGAACCCACAACTTTCTAACTCGACGTTCTTTTTGCCATTTTCTATACATATAGTAGGCAAGCACAAATTTCTTTTTTTTCATTATATAAGACATGTTTGCGTCACGTGCGATCTCGCGGCGTGCACGTTCGTACGCGGCCGGTAATGGAATGAATCAAACAAACAAGGAGGGAGGGGAACGCGCGCGGTGGCGGCGCGGCGGCGACGCGGTGGCGGGCTTCCCGCGACTCGTATCTACAGTGTAATTGCGCGGCGTCGGCGCGGCGACGGCGCGGTGACGGCATCGTGTGGAGGCTACCAGACGGTGCGTTCCGGCGCCGCACCGCAGGCACACCGCAACACGGTGCGGTGCGGTCGCGGCGCGGCGCCGGAGCGATGTCGCTGCGGCGTCCTGCATATAAAAATCAATGATATGCCAGACGATCCGTTCCGGCGCCGCACCGCAGGCACACTGTACTTCGATTGAGCGAGACGCGAGGGGCCGGGCGGGGGAGGATGTGGACGCTCGCAGTCGTGTTGAAACCAGTTGTCAATAGGACGTGTTTTAATAGGGAGGGTTGGGTGTGTGTTTTAATAGGGATTTGTAAAATGAGTACCCAGGACGATAATATTGATATTGACTTTCTCATCTCATTAGTTCAGGAAAGAGAAATTTTATGGGACAAGTCTAATGTGGACTTCAAAAATAATAATTTGAAAACAAAAGCTTGGGAACAAATAGCAAAAACATTGTTTCCGGATTATGACACTTTTGACAATGACAAAAAAAACAAATTGGGTAATTTTTAGTTTTTATTATTATAATATATTTATGATTTTTTATTTGGTGGACTAATACCTATTTGAATAAGATGATATTTAATAGTAGATTACTCACCACGGGGGTAAAGCAATGTACATATTATGTCACGGGCGGCGCCGGGATAGATCCCAAGCGGAACGAGGGATTTTAGAGTATAGAAGTAGGCATCTAGAGTGTAGCATGTGTATTTTCTCGGGTATTAAAAAATCACGGTGTATTAATAATCCACGAAATAAAAAATCATAGTGTAGGTAACTTAAGTTACACTAACTAAATCATACGTAGCTGCCACGGCAAAGCTCCTCTATTACTAATAAAATAATTCGCGAATTTATCTCTAATAATGCTAGCACTCGACTCTGCATCATTTTGGGTTTGTAATGGGTAAAAGTCATCGTCAATGCTAATTGTTAGTTTTTCCTTCTGACGAATGCCATCTCGTTCCACAACAAAATTATGTAGGACACAGCATGCTTTTACGATATCAGTAGCAAAATCGTAGGATACATTTATCGGCCTGTGAAATATGCGCCACTTATTTGCCATGATTCCAAAAGCGCATTCTACGTATCTTCTAGCTCTACTGAGGCGATAATTGTAAACCTTTTGCTGTGTACTAAGATTACGACCACCATAAGGACGCATAATATGTTTATTCAGCCCAAACGCTTCGTCGCCCACAAATACGTAGGGTATAGGTATATCGTAACCAGGGAGAGGTTGGGAATCCGGTAACGGTAGGCGATTCCTAATTAGTAACTCATATAGGTTCGAATTTTGAAATATAGTCGAATCACATTCTTTTCCGTATGCGCCGATATCAACAAAAATAAATTTGTAGCTTGAGTCTACCACGGCTAGCAATACGAATGAAAAAAATGATTTATAATTAAAAAACAGTGAACCACTGTGTCTAGGATTTTGCAAACGAATATGCTTTCCGTCGATAGCACCGATGCAGTGGGGAAAATTTGCTCTGACGTCAAATTCCGAAGCTATGTTTAAGAGTTTTTCGCTTGTAAGTAGAGGAATATGGTCTTGACGAAGATATGTCCATATAGCACAACAAACTTTTTTTATCGTAACTGCAATTGTAGATCTCCCTCTTTTGAATTTGAAATGTAAATCTTGTATTGAATTTCCACTTGCTAGGTATCTGTAAAAACATAATATGTATCAATTTTATTAAATAGGTTATCAATATTATTTTTCAGGAAATATGATAGTGAAAAAATGGAGGAATGTAAAGGATAACTTCAACAAATATCTTAAAAAACTAAAAGAATCGTCTAAGTCCGGCTCTGCAGCTATTGCGTTGAAAAAATATCATTATTACCATCAACTTCTTTTTCTGATGAAAGTGCAACAAAATGAAACCGATAGCAGCTTGGACTTAGACAGAAGTGCTCTGAACGACACACCTGAGTCTGTAAATGACCCTGTTCCACATTCTTCACGCTATGTTCCTGCTAATCGCAAGAGAATCATGCCAATGGACGATTTCGAAAAAGAGACGTTAAAAGCTCTCGAAGAGCCTGAAAATCGCCACATGTCGTTCTTCAAAAGTATTCTGCCATCATTAGAACAATTCACAGACTTACAGACTATCACATTTCAAAGTAGAGTTTTGCAAATGATATCTGAAATGCGATATGGAGAAACAATTCAACCATGGCATAGACAAACTCCTCAACCATATGGATCTAATCAAGGATATGGAAACACACCTCAATATGGATATAATTCAGCGGGCTATACTAGCATTGGCTCAAATTCATACACATCTCCATCTCAAGCATCGCAGGCCTCTCAAGAAAGTAGGGATCAAGAGGAGTTTGATTTTGCATAATATATTTAAATGTTAATTATTTGTTTCATTACTCACCTCAAAGTAATACCTAGCATTTCTCTTGGCTCCACTGGATTTCTCATATTAGTATATTGCTTCCGTAAATGTGGTTCCAAGGTATTTAATAAACTGTTGAAAGAGGACACACTCATTCGAAAGAAGTTATAAAATTTTTGTGGATCCAACAATAGTTCATTATATTCTTTAAGAAAAAAATCTCCGTCACAGTTTCTTAACGCGATTATTGGACTGACCCAATATCGTCTGATTCTACGTTTTCGGCGGTGGCGTAGTAGTAGAAGCAACAAAACACGTCTATTCCGATCCATTTTCCATTTTGCACTGGCTGGCTACGTCCCCGCTCCGCATACTACGGCGCCGCAACGGTGCCGTATTGCGGCGCCGCATACCCCATGTGTACAGAGATGCGGCAAAATGTTTGCGGTGCGGCGCCGCACCGCACCGTGTGGCTTCTCCCTTAGACTGCGGCCGACGAGGTCCCGGGTCCGAGTCCCGGGTCGGGCCATTAAAAGTGTTGGGTTTTTCTAACAAGAAATTCTGAGCACTAGCCCGGAGTTAGGAAGTTGGCTGTGTTTCACCACCGTGCCTCGGAGAGCACGTAAAGCCGTCGGTGTTGCGCCTGATCTCTCTCCGGTCGTGTCGGATTTTCCGTCCCATCGGGCTATGAGAGTAAAGTAACAGAGTAAGAGAGCACACACACTTGTGCACAGTAATATCTCCCGCGCAGATGGCTAATCTCTCTGGAGATAGGCCGCCGTGGCCGAAATTCGGTCGGGAGGACATTATTACTAATCAATTGAAAATACCTCAAACTCCCCAACAAATCAACTGAATTGGCACACAGGTATGCCTGAAGTGGCCGAATTGAGAATCTCCTCCTTTTTTGGAAGTCGGTTAAAAATTTATAATTTTTAATGTTTTTAAATTAATTTTCTCAGTGCCAGCATCTGATCCAGCCAGCATAACCAGCCCGAGGCCCACGCCGAGGTCGCCACTGCGGCGCCCAAGGTCGGCGTCAAGATGCTAAATGCAAGGTACTAGGTGGCAATAACAATACTTTCCAAATAAATTGTCATACGTACCTTCGTCTCCAGCGATACTCTTTGCGAGCCTTTGAGGTCACTGTTTTCCCTCAACATTTTGCACAAATAAATAAAAGCTCTTTTCGTGAGCCGATATAGCTGAACGAACTTTTTGTCTGAGACGCGGTTAACTTGGCATAAATTACGCCGTTGAGCCTTATCACGCCTCTCCTCTTCACGTCGGTCAGCTTCCGCAGCCTTCATCATCATTTTCCACGCAAAATGAAGCCTCGCAGTCATAATCGAGTCCCAATTTAACCGTTTATCACTGGAATATTTTCGGTGAGTTACGAATCCGCCATCGAATGTGAAAATGACGTCATTCTCGCATTTTGAGATGTCAATCTGTGTGAAAAGTAACATTCGGAGTGCGAAATAGCAAATGACATTAGTCATATCGTATTTTTTGTACGTTTGGTGATTTATAAACTCGATCTGTCTCATCGAATTTCACTTGGAGTGGGACGGACTCGGCGACTTTTTGTTCACCATGTTTCCGCTTGGAGCGCTGGCTGTAGATGTATGGAGGAGCTCACTTTACTGAGACGTATTTCAAACTCGATCAAATCTCAAAGTAAGGGTACAGACGTTTGCTCGAAGTGCATCGAACGGAAAAAGGCGTTGGTATCAATCTGCTAAGGGTTTTGCTTTTTTAACCGACTTCCAAAAAAGGAAGGCGCGGCGCGTATTTTTTTTTATGTATATATGTGGTCTCGGTGGTTTCTGAACCGATTTGAATTTTTTTTCTTAATAGAAAAGTCTGATACGTCAACTTTGCTTATCCTTGTTATACCCGCCCGACTTCAACATAGTGGGTAGAAATCAAAAATTATTATGTACTTTACAGTGGCGTTGGAAGTCGGTTTTTTGGATTGAGATTTTAGTATTATTTTTTATCTTATTATTTGTGTAGTTTAGGCTCAGTATGCCTCCAACTCTAAGCTCGGTGTAACACCTACTTATGTCATATCGGCTGTAGTTGCACTATGCACATAATTTTAAAGTATTCAATTGATTATTACACGACCTGCGCTCCATAAGTACAAACTTTATTAGACCCAACCACCATCACGACACACCACATGGCGACCCTGCGCTAAGGAACATCATTGAAGATGGGCAAGAAGTACTCTAAAGAATCCAAAGAAGAAACCGTTACAGTGGCACAGAATGCCAACGGCGAGGCGACCGCTAGACATATTTATTCAGAATTAGATTTGAGTGATATATTGCTGTGCTGTCAACAATAATGATCTTCGGTACTATATTATATTTTTACAAAAAGTACCAGAAAAATTCCATCAATATTTTAAGAAGAGAAATGAATGCAAGCCATATTCGAATGTTATATCGAGGCCCCCGGAGATGGTGACGACAGCGCATATTTGAGCCTCGCGACGTCCAGTTCCGAGATATTTTGTCGACGCGACCCGACCCAGTAATTGGGTGCCTACGTGACAAATGGAATATACTGTGACCTTTTTTCTAAGAATTTCATCGGTTACGTGCGGAATTATAATATTTACTAGGTATATGGAATTAGAACAATTGTTAACCCTTTAATTCGCAGTGATGATCCTGACCGACATTACAAATACAAAAATCCTGATCATTTGTTTCTATCTATTTTCATGAATTTTTTTACATACGTAATACCATAAATATCAGTTAAGATGTCGATGAGACGACATGAACCGTGTGGATTGAAGATAAATATTTATTGAAATTTAGTAATTTGCGCATTTTTTTGGATACCGCACGTTCGCATTTTCTTCTCAAATATACATTTTGCACAAATTTATACCACTGAGCCCTATTTCTGAACTTGTCTGTCTGCGATTGTCCATAACTATGATAACTATGCACGAAGAGATGGCGATGAGGGCCTTGCGAGATGGCGATGAGGGCCTTGCGAGGGACATAATATCCATCAAGCAAAAACATTGTACAAACAATAGTCACTCTTAGTATTTAGCTGAAAATTGCATTGAAAGCTACCGATAATAATATAAACATGTATGAGTTTTAAATTAATCTAGAAGATAATATGCTGTGTTGATAGTATATACGTGAGTTATACTTATGTAAAATTTTCTTATATGTTCGATATTCAATAAAATGAAAGATCTGTTAAAAAAAGGCACGGACCGAGTCTGTGGAGAGTAGTTTTATTTAAAAAAAAAAAAAAACTATGCACGAAGTATTTGATAAATTAGGTATTTTATGCTGCATTTCGGTACTTTTTGGATATGCTTGGAGTGCGGTTTTGCATATTTAGATTTAGATTTAGATTTATTTAGATTTAGAGATGTTTCTGAACATCAAGGCCTGCTCCAGCAGCCTGCCATATGACTATGATGAGGATATGGATGAAAAGTCGTTGAACAAATGTTGTTCAGTATCATGTATAGAAGTTATATGTGGGAGGTTGTTGGTAAATTACAATTAACCCTGTATAACAATAAAATATAAACTATTGTTGAAATTTCAGAAAATAGCAGAATACCTAATACCTTCCTGTTAATGGTTCTTTCTCCGCCCTTATTCATAATTTATGTTTTTTTTTTTCAGCTAAAATGGTCGTTAAAAAATGGAATCAGATAAGAGACAGCTGGAAGAGGAGTTTAAATGCGAAAAAGAAAATAAATAAATCTGGATCTGCTGCAGTTAATACCAAAAAATACTGTTATCACGACCAGTTGCTGTCTTAAAAAAAATTATGGATCCGGCTGAAACACAAGACAGTGGCGGTAACAAAGCTACAAATATTGAAGAGGGTGATACGGAAAATCCTATCCAAAATGAAGAAAGTGAAAATGAACCTACTATCGGACATGGAAGTCCAGGCAAGAAATCCCGAAGGTGGTGCTAAACGACTTAAGAGAAGTGTACTACCAAGGCAGAGGCTTTCTGTAATGGATCAAAAAATGGCGAGTATTATTGATCACCAGATGAAAAGTCAGCCGAATACGCAGAATGAAGATCGTTTGATGGCCGTGACTTTGACACTTTTGAAACCCAGCTACAATGCTTAATAACTTTAAACGAAGTTGCAGAAGAAAATAAAGTGGCATTATTAATTACGAAATTGGCACTCAAGGTATTTGATACCCTTAACCACAAAAGCGCGCAATTTTACCAGAAATCAAATTCTTGGCACCAATATTGGCAATTTTTAAAAACGACTTAATTTCTTTAAAATATCCATACTAATATTATAAATGCAAAAGCAACTGTCTGTCTGTGTGTTACGTAATCACGCCTAAGCTACAGAACTGATTTAAATGAAATTTGGTACAGAGATAGTCTAGAGCCTGAGAAAGGACATAAGCTACTTTTTAATATGAAAAAAGGGCTGTAGAGCGTTGAAACAGGCGATGAAAGTTTGTATGGAAATTACGTCATTTTTAAAGGTAGAAGCTTGAAACTTATTTTTTAGGCTTTTGATTAGATATAAATAAATACGACATTCAAAGTTTGAAAAATTTTACCCTAAAGGGGGTAAAAATAGGGGATGAAAGTTTTTGTGTGATGATGTCGTAATTAGATACAATATAGATTTTTACATAATCTATACTGTATCTAAGTAATATACATGTAAACGTGGACCAAGTTTATTATTTCCACATCACATAGGTGGGCAAAACCCACCTATATTGGTGACCCTATATTGGTGATTCCCTATATTGGTGACCCCGACGTGATCTACAGCCGCCGCCGACGTGATCTACAACCGCCGCCGACGTGATCTACAGCCGCCCGACGTAAGAAATACATACGGAAACTATCATCGCTGACGACGAAGTGCATTTCAGCCTACGAGCAAACAAGCAGCCGATGTGCAAGTTTTAATTTTTTGTCCGGCTTTTAAAGTTATCTTTCCTGGACGTCGTCTCTATGCAAGGACCCTATGGAGAAGTAATATGAAGGACGCATTATATCCAGTAATATTGTGATATTTCGTCGATCAAGCATTCGAGATTATTTATTGCAAAAGGATAAACAACAACGTTGTAAATATTGGATGACATGTGACATTGCAAGAACTTCTTCTGTCATGCTATCTTTGCCCTTGCGAAAAATCTCCTTCAACTCCTTTGCAGCTGCGACAAAATTAGTCCCATTATCGCTCCACAAATTTAAACAATGCCCTCTGCGTGACACAAATCGGCGAAAAGCTGCTATAAAGGCTTGAGAAGATAGGTCCGTGTCTGCTACAAGGTGTATGGCCCGAGTGGACATACACACAGACATATGTACCCTTTAGTGGCATGATGTCCACGGCCTTTGGAAGTCCGAATAAAAACAGGTCCAGCATAATCAACACCACTGTTTAAAAATGCTCTGTGTGGATTGACTCTCATAGCTGGCAACTGACCCATGAATTGATTCTTCGTCTTCGCCTTATCTATTATACACGTCTTGCAGCAACGAATGCATCTTTTCACAGCTGATTTTAAACCAATGACCCAGTATTGTATGACCCTCCACATTTGCTAAAGGGCATGCGAAAAAACTTGCTTGGAAAGATTTACGATACATAGAAAATGGTGAAAAAAAAATAGCAAAGTGGGAGCATATAGTCATGCTTTTTGAGACAGATGTGGGAGTTGATGAAATAAGATTATGTAATCGGTTAACTGAGGCACATGTTTTGAAAGAATATTAAGAAAATACCGAAAATGAAAGTTAAAAATTCAGCACAAGTATTTAGTCAGCGGGTTTCATCAGCAATGAGATTTTGCGCAAGTAAGTAAGTCTACCTTATAATTCCTAAGTAATGTGTTAGTCATATTTTAACACACAGGCACAGAGATACGAAAAAGCGCGAGACCGGCTGATAAAACGTTCCGTTTCTTTACTAAAATAGTACTCAAATGTACTCATATCTTATTTTTATTATTTTTATGTATTTTTATTAAATAATGTATTTTTTTGGGAAATATCCCGCTTTAAACACGCCTTTTCTATTTCATGTAAGAATTAAGATATTATACAATTTAGACTGCTTTCGATTTTTAAATATCAAAATTGTTAAATTGTATACAGTAAAATCAAGAACATAATGCGTAGAATGAAGCATCCACTAATTCTTTGTCTTAACGTAAGCTTAGCATTACGATGTTTGAGGAGGTCTGATGATGGAGCAGAAAACGGAGTACTAGAATGTATAATATGTACATATACGACAGGTATATCATACATAATCTGGCCATAGATTCACATGATGGGGCTGTTTTGAATATTTAATTTACACTTGTTTTATGTAAACTTTGTATGTGAAAAATAGTTTCAAATGCATTTCTTAACTATTTTTATTTGTTTTCAGGACATAAAATACTACCACAAGAGTGTGTCCATACAGCTGATTTTTTATTAAAAATGGATCAATTATTTGATTCATTCAATGGGCCGACCAGATAAAAAAAAATGTAAAGGTCCATTAAAAAGGAATTCTAAACATTTTGTGCTATGGAAAGACTTATTGCCAATTTTTCAATCAATGGGCTTTAAAACAATAAAAAAAAATGGTACAGTTGCATATGAAAAAGTACCATCAATTACAAATTTTATACATAATATAAAAACATACTCGTACCAAGAAATTTTTGAATAGGGAAAAAGGGATTACAAGTTTAACAACAAGGACCATCAATCAAGATCCTCTTGAAAATTTCTTCTGCCAAATTCGCAGCCACGGCGTTCGCGATATAAATCCGACATGCTCGCATGTCGGATTTATATTTCATTTTGTAAGTATATATAAAACTTTATTGGTTAATAATTTTACTTCGCCACATTCTGTGAATGCCAATTGCGAAAAAGATAAAAATAAGATTTTGCATCCAACACTTTTTTGATAAGACTCCAGATAAGCAGAAATTAAGTAGTGACTCTCCAGTTGATATCACCAGTCTAATTTCTGCAAGTTACGATGTAAAATCTGCAGACAATATCGTACAAAAAAGTGCCAAAAGCTATGTAGCTGGAGCCATACTAAAAAAGCACGTACAAAAATATTTAAAAATTGCAAGGTTTGTACAAAAAAATTGTTGATGGATACAAAAGATGTATCCACAAAATCAGACTACATATTTGAAAGGGATTATACTAAAAGATCTCTTCATTACCCAACCGGAAAATTGGTTAATCTCCTCAATGAAGTATATGAATGTATATAGTGTGCTGTTTGTCCACCACACCCCACGATAGATGTCTGCTGGAGAAGATAAATGATTACATCAATTTGATGGTTGATTTTAAAATTTTAACATGCCTAAAACATAATTTACTTCCTACTTTTATTAAAAATATTAGCACAAATATAATTGTTAACAGTTGGTGCACAACTGTCAATAGAATTTTAACAGGAAAGCTATGAAATTTTGATAAAAGAGATAAAATAAAAACGCAAGCGTTTAATTATTATGTAAGACATAGTAAAAAATAAATGTTTTTCAATATTGTGTTGTTTTATTTACGGGTAAATCATCAATTCTTCTTAATAATAATTGTTGGTAATAGTATCTGTTGTTACAAAAATGATGTCAAACTACTAAAAAATCCAAAAACTTAAGTTAAATCTTGTAGTTTGACATAATTTTTTAAAACAACAGCGACAGAAGGAATATTTTTAATGTAGTAATTAGTGTATAATAGTAGATATAGATGGCGCTACTAAATTCTGTAGAATTGGACAGCGCCATCTTTTGAGTAGGGTTCCTGACAGGACTGACTGATTTTCTCTGACAGGACTAATAATTCAAAATGCGGGTGTCTTCTTAAAATGTTTATGGGCGACTGACAATACAATGATACAAAACATGCAACGTTACTGATATACAATTAGTTAGACATAACCAAGCAAAAACGTAGATATACTTTATAAAACAATATATACAGGGTTAATTGTAAAATACCAACAACCTTCTACAGGCAAGTTCTATGCACCAAAGTAAATAACTTTTGTTCCACGACTTTTTAAAATTCCAAAAAAATTAAAAATAATATTTTCTTACAAAAATAAAAATATTTATTTTTCTGTTCTAAAATTTTAATAACTCTACGCGGTACGTGTCACTCACTCACTCACTCACTCACTCACGTGGTAATGGCGGCGCGCGCATCAAATACGTAGGTCAATTCAGTCGCTTTTAGTCGGTCGCACGCGCCGTTATTCGATATTCGCATAGGTACTGTGTTTGCATAGGTTATGGTTCTGTGCCTCCTGCCTAGTGCTTAAACGATGGCTTATCGATATTCTAACATTGAATACACGGAAATGGTTCGAGTGCGCGCGATATGTGGTAATAACGCAAGGCGATTCCCTAACGTACGTAGGCCAAGCCGCGTGACAATGCTGGCTGCCACACAGCGATTAAGGGATCACGGCCAATTCCAACCTAGATCTAGGGATCGTGGTCGGCCACCGACCGAGGCACACAGTGCGTGAAGAGGAAAACATTATACGATTTTTTGAAGATAATCCAGCAGCAAGTACCAACGATACAGCCCGAAGGGTTAATGTGTCGCAGTACTTTGCTTGGAGCGTCATCCACAATGAGGGGAAATACCCTTTTCACCTGCATCGGGTCCAAGAACTCACCGATCCCGATAAACCAGCGCGGGCTGCTTTTTGTAACTGGCTGCTACCAGAGAGGCCCACTGGTTCAGGACCCTCAGTAATGAGGAATACGACACAAGCAGAGATGCTTAAATTCAAGTCTCGAACAGATACTTAGGTGTTAAGTTTGTAAGTAGGTTAGGTGGTAAATAGGTACCTACTAGGTAGTTAGGTGTTAGGTTATGTAGTTATGTTAGATGCTAGGTAGGTACGCAGGTGATGTGTGTATTTTAAGTGTTGGTCAGATTGGTAGGTATCTGAGGCATTAGGTAGCCTGTTCGTGTTGACTGTATCCCACTTCTGAAGTGTAATAGAAGGTGGGTCAGACTCAGGATGGTAAATAATTAATCCGTATTTAACTTTACACACTTTACTCAAAAGCTGCGCTCGGGACGAGTGTCACAAAAGGTACCTATGACATGACCCACTCAAAATACAACATCTCCGGCCCCAAGCTACAATAATCTTATTACAGTTACATAAACAAAACTTATCTTACACTAAGCCGAAATAGTTAAAGGATATAACAAAAGCTCCGTACTGTGAACGTGATCTCATAACATTAAACATAAACATCTCTAGCCGCCAAACAAAGGCCCTTTGATAGGTACCTACTAATAACGTATGATCGGGCGAGGTATAAACATACGGTAAAGTTATTAATGAGGCCTAGCAATAGGTGTATGAAAAAATTCTATAACATTCGGCCGGTTAGGTGTGAAGAATGTGGTTAGGTAGGTGAATAAACTAATAAGGGATTGATAGGTAGTAATTTTGCCCTTCCGGAAAAAGCGCGGGAAATTGCCAAGTAAACAACATGCTTATCATGTGCGCGTATGGTAGGTAGGTACTTAATAACTGTCCGACACTTACGTCTGTCGCCGCGAGAAGTTTTTTTGGTGTTCACGACAAACGCTAGTGTAGGAAGAAATTATTGACCTGCAGACGATAGCTCAGCCCGATGTTAGTAATTTACGTCCAAAGCATTTGTAAATACGACAGAGAAGCGATAACTTCGGACGTTAATTGTTGCGCGGTTAGTAGTCGACGCTTCATCACGCAGGTTTGGAATAGGCATTACATAAATTGACCATAGTGTTAAAAAATTGACAGACTTTTCAACAAAAACTTAGATTTTTTTTTTGTTTAATTTATTGAATTATGTGAAAAGTCGTTGAACAAATGTTGTTCAGTATCATGTATAGAAGTTATATGTGGGAGGTTGTTGCTAAATTACAATTAACCCTGTATATACTCGGAAAAAATAGTTTGGGCAAGAGCTAACTCTTTTAAACCGTTAAACTATTACAGAGACTTATTTAGTCAATTTTGTGTCGACATGATGGCTAAAATAATATTAGAAAGATTAAATTAAATATTTTGAAATCAAGAACGGCTGAGGACTGATGACTACATCCATCTCAGAGATGCTCTAAATCAAGACTTGAATGTTGACCCTTCAAATATTGGTCAATATGTAATCTTGCCATCGTCATTCACAGATTCTCCGCGGTATCTGCATGAAATACGCGGAGGAGAATGATATTATCTAGTATGGGCTCATATTAGAAAAAGTGCAAAAAGTCTTCCTGAGATAACCTGTTCAAACGTTGCTATGGATACTACCCAGTCTTATATCCAACTAAATTTCTTTTGGGTTGCTTGGGCTTCAACTCCTTGTAGGTCAGTCGGACTTGCAACCAATTAAAAATTATGTGCCGAATTTTGCGAGAAGACGTAGATGCTCCAGATCTTCATTCCCAAGTTTAGGTGGTGACAGACTGTCACCACCTAAAGTTGGGCACTGTCACTGACAGTGCTGAATACTTTAGAAACAGGAAGGGCTCATTCTCATTAATCGTTCAAGTCATTGGAGATGCAGACTTATGTATAAAGAATATCGTTGCAAGATGCATATTTTTAATAGTTCTAATATTAAATATAGAATTGAGTCTGGGGAATTTAATGGGCTGTGGCTTCGTGGAGATTCAGGTTATGCCCTAAAATCATGCATACTGGCAGACCCCTAAACACAAGCTGAAAAGTTATATAAAGAGAGCCACATAAGAACAAGGAATACGATTGAAAGACTATTCGGAGTTTGGAAGCGAAGATTTCCTGTAGTTGGGACAAAAATGAGTTGTAAAATGGAAAAAATCCAGCCTATTAAAGATAATCCAGCAAATTATTAATATTATGTAAAATAGTAACTGCTATTTTACATTTTACATAATATTTGTTACGTAATATAATTAATGTAACGATAAAAATTTGTTTTTTTAAATAAAGTTTTTTCGTAAAGATTGTCATACTATGATATATTTATTGTGGGTTTCGAGTTAAATTATTTTTTTTATTTTCCAGCTCTGAAAATCAGGCTCTGAAAATAGGCCACTAAATAGATTCTTTTTTATGTTATTGAACCGATTCCTTCCAAAATAAATATCTGCTCCCACAGATAACAAATGAGGATATTTGTACAAATTTAAAAAAGCGACCGATTTGTTTTCTTTTTTATGTTATTGGGCCGATTCCCGGAGCTTCCAGGCGGCGCAAGACCGTGGCTCGTAGAAGACTACAAGAGACCTATGTCCAGATGGACCTCATTGGTTGACGACGACGACTGGCCGATTCATTTATAAATCGATATCTGGTATTCCCAAAGATCACAACCAATTTTACTCGCTAAATTTTTGAAAAGTAACTGTTTGTTGTTTTTTTTTGTTATTTAACCGATTCCTTTCAAAATAGATGTCTGGAGTTCCCACAGACAACAAATTAATTCTTATAAAAATACCTACCCATTATTTTCAGGAAAGTACTCCCAGGCTATCTGGGAGTGAAGAAAAATCGAGTATAAGGTCGAGTTTATACAGTTCATCCTGTGTGCCGAGTGTTATTACTTGAGTCTTCTTTTGCACGGGATTCGCAGCTCCACATCATTTACTGCTCTTAAAACTGTGTCCGGAGTAGTTCTCCCGACGTTTCAAGCGGCATGCAAAGCACTGGGCTTGCTGGAGAATGACGCACATTGGGACCGCACTTTGGATGAAGCTTCTCTCACTCTCACTCACTCTGCTAATAAGATTCGAGAACTATTCGCCATCATGTTAGTGTTCTGCCAATTGGCAGATCCCCAAAATCTGTGGAAGAAACACAGCCTTGCAGAAGACATTATTATTATTACTCTTTATATTGTACACCACAACACATAAATAACACAAATAAATACAAAGAAAAAAACAAAGAACGAAGTAGAATACAACAAAATGGCGGCCTTATCGCTTAGCAGCGATCTCTGCCAGGCAACCTTAGGACATTAAGAGACAACTAGAAAGAGCATGTGATAATATCTCAGCGATTCAAGAAAATATTTATTTATAATCAATGTCTAATTATTATTGAGGATATTGTAATATCTGTGTCGGGGAAAACTCTCTCGCAGTTCGGACTTTTTTCACCATCACGAGGACAAGAGGCTGTACTATGTAACCGACAATATCTCACAGAAATGTCGTATAATATCGATCAGCTAAATGAAGCAATTCTTGAAAATGTTCCAAAATTAAACCAAGATCAGAGAAAAGTGTACGATGATATAATGAAAAGTGTTACTTCCGATCATTGTCAGTTGAAATATTAGTGAAGTGGAAGGTAAAATAAAAATTATTAAAAAAATCTATGTAAATTACAATCTCCTTAACAATCTCCATGGGTAGTGGCTTGCAGCTCATGGAGGCATAAAAACAGTGCTTACCCTAATGTTAATAGTTCAATGTTAATTTTTCATTATGATTTGCTGTTAAGCAGGCTCCTACCTAAGTAATACCTGTACCTAAGTCTACCTAAGTAGTCGCACGCTTCAGCGCAAGGAGTAAGCAGCGTTTTTGTGACGTTGTGATACATCGCCGGGTGCGCGCTCGCTAGCGCTAAACAACTAAAACTTTCACAATCGGACAAGTTTTTACGGAGATTTCTGTGAATTTTCTACGTGTTTCTGACAGTTTTTCGCGTGCGACTCGACTTTTATCGCGAGAAGTTACAAATCCACAAGTGCTCTTCTGTGTGCTGTGCTCTGGCGCAGGTTTTACGAGTGTTTGGGATTTTTCCGGCTGTTCGCCCAACAGTTAGATCCTAAAAACCTCATTTTTAGAGCTAAAATTACAGTTTTTTGTGAATAACTATTAAACCAAATCGAAAACATAGTGCTATTATTATTTCAATAGACTAAGGGCTGGACCCGCCATCTACGTACCAAGTTTGAGATTTTTCCGGCAGACGGTTAAAAAGATACAGGGATTTTCCTAATTTTGATTTTTGACCGTTAGGTGAAAACTTGGTTCCATAGTATAGTAGAATTATTTATAGTGCTTGTGTGGTGCGTGACAACCCAACTAAGGAAAGGACACATTGTGGACATCGCTATCACCGAAACTCAGGGGGCGAGGCCATTTTTTCCTTCCATTGTTCCCAAACTCTTCCGAACCCTTACTTCCATACCTTATATTTCCAAGCGCCGACAGGAAAATAATCTAAATATTAATATTGAAAAAACTAAATTTATCCAATTTGACACCATCAACTCAAAGCACCCTTCGCTACATTATAACCACAGCTCAATAGAAAAATAAGATAACATAAAATTCTTAGGCCTAATAATAGATAATAAATAAAATTGGAAACCGCATATACTCGTAGATTCAATTTGCAAGAAAATAAATAAATTTGTTTTCGCCTTACGACGGATAAGCCAGATTTCCTCGCGAGAGGCATCATTGAGTGCCTATCATGGGTATGTGTCATCTGTGCTAAACTACGGCATTATACTATGGGGTAATTCCACAGATTTTGAGAGGGCATTTAAAGTCCAAAAAAAGTGTGTTAGGGCAATAACTGGAGCACACTTTTTGGACAGCGCTAAACCGATATTTAAAAAATTAAATATCTTAACTTTGCTTTGCATGTATATAAAAGAAATCTGTATATTTATAAAAAAACACAACCAATACTTTAAAACTTTTGGTGATATCCATGGGAATGACAGCAGACGGGGAAATAAATTAGTATGGCCAATGGTTAACTTGACGCTGTATAAAAAAATATTTACTGTATGGCAATTGAGGTCTATAATAAGTTGCCAAAAGATCTTATTGACCTGCATATGCACAAATTTAAAACTAAAATCATCGATTTGTTACTGGCCCGCCAATTTTACTATGTTAGGCGCGGTACATATAGAAGAGGCGACCGGCGTGGCGAGTGGCGCGGTTGCGGCGAGTGGGCGCCGCCGCTTCTATCTATTTCATACAAAATGTATGCAAGCGGTGTGGCGCCGCGTATACACAAGAGGCGCGGCGCGGTTGTGGCGGGGCGACGCTTCCTCGCCACTCGGCGCGCCCGTTCGCCAGTGGCACGCCGCTCGAAACGCACAGGGCCGGATTGAAAATGCACGACGATACGGAATTATGTAATTTAATATCGATTTTGCCAGTTAGTGGAAAAACACCTAGAACTTTACGACTAGCTTTTTTTAGTTTGTAGGTATAATGCTGGGCACAAACCTGAGCTGTACACCCATTCCGGGTTGTGTTGGAATTATAGTCTGGAATAATACATACAATTAATAGTAATTTTCCGGTAGTAGCCTATGTCCTTCTCCGGGAGGTAACTTACTGCTGTACCAAATTTCATCAAAATTGTTTGAATAGATGGGCCTTGAAATCGTAGCAGACAGATAGACATACAGACACACTTTCGCATCTATACTAATATTATAAACGCGATCCACGCGGACGAAGTCGCGGGAATCATCTAGTTTATAATATTAGTATGGATGCGAAAGTGTGTCTGTATGTCTGTCTGTCTGCTACGATTTCAAGGTCTGATACGATTAACACTAGTATGCCCCAAATACGTCCCACTGCTACGTCACAGTCTCGCCGTTTGTGCGCCACTTGCGCGCCACTGGCGTGCCTCTGGCGCGCCCTCGCCACTCGCCGTGCCGGCGCCACTTCTATATGTCCCGCCGCGCGCCAAGATTATTTAAATCACTCATAAGGGTATTTTTATTTTATTTAGCCTATTGAATTTTACTAAGTATAACTTATGTGACATCATTTTACTATTTACCTATTTGGACATAATAATTTTAAATGATAATGATATCTTTATATTCTGACTTAAATTCTAATGTCTAATTCTGTTCTAATTCTGTTCTATTATTTCTGTTCTAATATCTATTTTCTATAATAATGATTGTTATTGATGTAGATAGATTATAGTGGTAAATTGTATGACTTTCTTGAATTTATTAAGTACATATTAATAATTGTGATAATACATATTAATTGATAATTTGCACTCCATATGATTGGTAGATTGTGGTTCGATGCTGTCTTTATTGTAAGAACTTCCTACCTACAATCAGCATATAAATATTATGATTATGATTGTGATTATGATTATGAAAACCGCATTCATAAGTAATTCTATTTTTTGTTTTTTTTCCTTATTTTATAAATTTAGGAAAACCGCTTAAAATCGATTTCTTGGCCGCTGGCCGGCCTATTTTTGCGCGGTTTCCACACTAATATTATGTAGTATAAGAGAGCTAAGTTAAACACGTTACAGGGGAGCTAAGTCAAAAACTGGTGGCACATATAATCGTGTATTCACTGTTCTAAGTACGCTTACTTAACATTCCGGTAACTTAGGTCTTAGTTCGCGGTCTAGATCTCAGCGCACGCAGGCGCGTCCGCAGACATGGGATAACGTTTTTGGACTGATTCAGGAGCGCTCGCGTCACAGGACGCGAGAGGGGCCCGCGCGCAGTCGTTCGTCTCGCGTCGGATAGCCGATAGCATCGGCTGCGGGGGTTGTACGCGGGGCGCGCATCGAAGTCAAGGACATGAATGTGCGATATACCTATATTGGTAGAGGTCGTGCTATAGTAGTTTATTCATATACTCAGAGAGATTTTAGCTCTCGATGGCGCTCAGCGTAATCTTTACTACCTATATTCCAATTGTTAAACTTTGTGAGTCGTTTCTCTCATCAGAGAATAAAATTTATAATTACTTTTAAAAAACTCTTCTTTTAATATATAAGCAATAAATTTAATTTAATTTATTGTTTATATTTTGCATAATTAATGTTAGTATTTTAACTTATATTGTTAAATTTAAAGCGCGGTAGCGCGGGTCGACTGGAGCCTGCTATCATGTATCAAATAGCAGAAGTCAAGGGTTACCAGCGTACCTATTTCCAATAGTTCTATTATTATAGTACTATTTGATTTATATTGTGGCGCAGCGAGGCGAGCGACGCAGGGACAAAGCCCACCAAGAAGGTTCGAGACTACGTCGCAGTGATAACTCATCACATCAAGAATGTTCGAGACTACGTCTCACCGCGGACCGTGTGCAAAATAACCCCGCCGCGCTCCGCACCTCACCTCCACGGCCTATATAAGGCACCCGGCCTGCGTTCACCGGCAGTCGAGCGAGCCGGCGACGACTGGTCCGGCATGCACCGCCTCTGCCGCCAACTCTCCGGGAAGCCCTCTCCGATTAGACCCCTCATGGCCAGTGACGGAACCCCACGTTACCGTGCCGAGGATCGAGCGGAGATATTCGCAGACTACCTGGAGACGCAGTTTACACCCAACCCGACTGCAGATGTGCAACACTTAGAGACCATCGAGCGACACGTGGAGGACTACTTCGCGTCGCCGATACCACTGACAGAAGACCCCGTCGTGTTCTCCCCCGGACAAGTCCACAGGATGATTCGGCGAACTAAACTGCGCAAGGCCCCCGGTCCCGACCGAGTCACCAATGAAGCCCTGCGTCACCTACCCCTGCGAGCCATCGCGACGCTGACGCGGCTTTTCAACGGCATCCTCCGTACCGGGCACTTCCCATCGTCGTGGAAGCTCGGCCGAGTCATCCTGATTCCCAAGCAAGGCAAGAACATCATGCTGCCTGGGAGTTACCGTCCCATCACTCTTCTGTCGGCTACCTCGAAAGTCTTTGAGAAGCTATTGCTGCTGCACGTCACGCCCCACCTTCAGCCACGCGACGAACAGTTCGGATTCCGTGCCGAACACTCCACCACACTGCAAGTGGCGAGAGTACTGCACCACCTTGCTTCCGCCTACAACAAGCGAGAGCAGTCAGTCGCAGCATTCCTCGACATGGAGAAGGCGTTCGATCGCGTCTGGCACGCCGGGCTCGTATACAAGCTGTCCACGTCTACTACTCCGCGCCGAGTAGTCAAGACTGTGGCCACCTTCCTGCAAGACAGACGTTTTCAAGTGGCGGTTGAAGACGCCCTGTCCACGGAGCGCCCCATCAGAGCCGGTGTGCCCCAGGGAAGCTGCCTATCGCCCGTCTGTTACAGCAGATACACGGACGACATACCAGTCGCGGACAGCGTCATACTAGCGCTGTATGCCGACGACGCGGCATTCATCACCACCTCGCTCAATGCCCCGCATGCAGCGCTGAAGATGCAGCGAACACTAGATGCACTTCCCACATGGCTGAAGGACTGGAGACTTAAGGTCAACGTGGCGAAGACTGAGGCGATTTCCATCGGGCGAGCGCGACTACTACCGCCCCCGATGTCACTCATGGGCGAGAGCGTCGAATGGTCCCCGCAGGCCAAGTACCTTGGCGTGACCATCGACAGGACCCTCTCGATTCGGCCCCATGTAAAGAACGTGGTCGACCAGACGCGCGCTGCGCGGAACCTCCTCCGTCCCGTGCTAGCGTCCCACCTGCCTCTCCGTACGAAGCTGTGCGTCTACAAGACGTACATTCGCACGCGACTCACTTACGCGGCCCCTGCGTGGTTCGCGCTAACCAGCGAAGCGGGCCGCAAAAGTCGCTGCGAGCGCAGCAGTCACTGTCACTCCGTACCATCTCCGGAGCACCACGCTTCGTACGGAATCAGGTCATCTCCAGAGACCTGCACATGGAGAGCCTGGACGACTTCGTTCGCCGCCTGAGTTCCTCTCTGTTCGCGCGCGCCGACGGAGCGCGATCCCAGCACCTGCGTGGCATCGCGCCATACCATCGGCGACCACCGGACATTAGAGGCCTGCCACGAGACCTAGTCCCCTAGGACAGACTGCTTCCTCGCCACTGGCTGACGGGCGCCCATCGGTACACTACCGGCGGGCTCGACCTCGCTGAGCGGCGGGCGAAGCCCATCACGTTCATACCACCCTGCAGCAGTCCGCAGATCGCTCGCGACACCACGCGGGCTTGATCGCACTGCAGCAGGATATTCCCGGACATACAACCCCGGACATGACACCACGGACCAAACCGGTCCCACCCATCGCCCCGCCTGTAGTCGCAGGCGGCGTTTTAAACCACTGTAGGGGGCCATCGCCCCGATCAGTTACCCCGAGGCCTGTGGAGGCCTGCGTGGAAGACCCGAGAGAGTCACCGGCAGTTCGCCAGCGATCGCTGTCACAACACGTCGGCTTGGGGTTCCGGGCAGACGAGTGACAGCAGGATCTGGTGAACGCAGGCGAGATCGGTCGCTCCGCTGCTTCGGCCACGGACGATCCATCTTTCCGACTCCCCTCCCCTTCGCCCCTCTCTCCGCGGACACCCTCTGTGTCCGCGTACTGCGTGTGTCAGCCGGTGACACCCCGCACCCCGCAGGTCCCCTCAGGACCTCGGTCCGTACCGCTAAGTAGGTAGTTTATAGCGATAGGCGTTTAGACCTAAGTACTTAATGTAAACCGTGAATAAAAGGTTTTAAGGTGTATTCTGTAAATCGCGACCCTCCCTACCTATATGTACGAAGTCACGCGACCAGCATTATCCTGGCCCCTTGGCTTCGTTACATTGGCGCCCAACTGAAAAACCCACCCGGCCGTCCCGGGTTCGCGTCGCGGAAATCCGTCCGTCCGTCCGTCCGCGTCGCGTCCGTTAAAATTTCCGTCCGTCCGTACTAGAAGGTTAGGGAAACTCACACCTCACAACACCCGCACGTTAGAATTTTCATTTAACGAACGCATACAAGTCCTTTCCAAAAGTCGGCTCGGGGCATCCGAGTTCGACTGAAAAGGGCGAATATCCGATAGAATAAGAAGTTAGAATACATAATATATACACAAAAACAAAAACCTTCATAAGGGGAAAAGCAAGGGGAACCGTGTAACCGCATAACCGTGTAACTATTTAAATATAATCCGTACCGTACCGATCGCGTAAATAAATTATAGTTAAATAATAATTGATTGCCGGATAATTAACTAGAAGAAACCGTAAAAGTAGAAATAAATACCGTAGAACCCGTAAATACATAATTAACAATCAGTTCGGATAAGTAAAGAAACAATGCCAACGTCCTGGGTATATACACTCAGTAAGCAAACATTAATTGAGGAACTCGAAAATAGGAAAATAGAAGTTTCACCGGGAAGCACTGTCGAGGAATTACGCAAACAGCTATCTCTCATTGTAAAAAGTGAAGACGAATTGAGCCAAGACGGCAGTATGGGTAGCGAAAAAGACATAAAAGAATTCGATAAAGCCATATCCCGCTGGAAAATTCAGTTTGACACCACCGGGGATGCCGTAGAATTCCTGGAAAGGATAGAGGAGTTAGCGGACACGTTGAATGTCAACAAAGACACAATCATACACGTGATACCGAGATGCCTCACCGGAGCAGCATCACTGTGGTACAGAAATAACAGCCATGAATTGAAGACATGGGAAGATTTCACGGAGAATTTCAAGCTGTTCTATTATCCGAGAAACTATGAGAAAAAGCTACTAGAATCAATAATAAACAGACGTCAAAACGCCAGGGAAACTTCGTGTCATACCTAACAGAAATTCAAACACTAATGAGGAGGTACAAAAAGTTAACGAAAGAAGAACAGTTAGATAGAATATACGATAATATGAGATACAACTACCAATACTATATAAAAGGGAAGGATTTCAATACAGTAACAGAACTCATACAACTGGCAGGCGATTACGAAAAAATAAACATGGACCGAAATAAAGATTCGTCCCACAAACCGACTGTCCAACGTAAAGAAAACCACAATGAAAAATCATGGCAAAAACCGGAAAATTGGAAAAATGAAGTACACAAAACAGATAGAAAACCAATATCTCCGCAATACGACCCGGAATCCTGTTGTTGGAAATGTGGCAAAAGGAACCACACATCTCGGGAATGTCGAAATAAACAAGTCATTTTCTGCAGCCAATGCGGATTGCTAGGAAAACTAACGAAAAACTGCTGTAACGAGAATAAAACACCTGGCAAAACAAAACAAGCATACACAGCAAAGGCACAAGCAGAAAAAGACAATAGAATTTTTACCAAAGTGAAAATATACGGAAAAACGTTTGAAGCATTAATAGACACAGGCTCAACGAACACATACATCAATAAAAACATAAGGGATCAAATAAAAGAACATAACAAGAAGACTATACGAAAGGAGACCACGATAAAACTAGCAGACGGTTCGAGGATACAAACGGACACAGCCATAAACCTTGAACTAGAGATAAATGGGAAAAAGTTAACACATCAAGTTATCTACCTGCCATCCACAACCGTAATGATTATGGGGATGGACCTGTTAGCAAGATTAGGACTCACAGTCAAATGGACAGAGACGGCATGCGAGCAGACATACACCGAAAGGCGAGAAAACACGGCAGACAACGAAGAAACCCTGTACACAGAACCCATAAAACAAAAATATTATCCTAGAAACCCGAAAATGCAAGAAAAAAGAAACGAACACGTGAACCAAATGTTAGCAGATGAACTGTCAAGAAATCCGCTATACACCACTACAGTAGAAGAAAACGACTGGTACTCAAAAAAATACAGCAACGTAAGCAAAAACCCCGAATTGGATCCCGATTACTGTATACGAGACGGGAGACTATACAGAAGAGTAGTCAACCCACGATATGGAGGAAAACTAGATCCATCGACAGAGTGGAAATTATGCGTTAAAAAAGAAGACAAGGAGAAAATATTAGGGCAAAACCACAATGAAACCGATGCGGGACATTTAGGCACCTCAAAAACATTTAACAAAATCGCGACGCGGTATTATTGGCCAGGGATATTCAGAGACGTATCAAAATACGTAAACCGGTGTGAGACATGTCAAAAACATAAGTCATCACAGGCGAAGAAACCAGGCCTAATGCAGATAAATAATGCGAAAGAACCATGGCAAGTGGTAACAACGGACCTCATAGGTCCACTACCCCGGTCATCAAAAGGATTTCAGTGGATCATCGTGTTTCACGACAGATTCACTAAGTGGTCAGAAATAAAACCACTAAGAACCGCGACCGCGAATACCGTCACGAACGCTCTAAAAGAGTTAATTATGAGATACGGGGGAATGAAAACTTTACTGAGTGACAACGCAAGAATTTTCACAAGTAAACAATTCAAAGAAACTTTATTCGCATTGAACACGTTCGTCCAGGAATCAACGAAGCACTCCCCGGCATTCTTACTATTCGGCAGGGAACTAAGGAACGTCCACGACGAAAACCAATTCCCCACACCGGCAGTAAAAGAAAAAGAAAAACTGAAAGAAATATATGAAATAGTCAAAAACCACCAAAATCAAGCTTCAAACCTACAAAAAAAGTATTTTGATAGGACAAGACGCAACTGGACACCGAAAATTAACGACCAAGTATTGAAGAGGGACTACCCATTGTCCAACGCAAGTAAACAATTTTGCGCGAAATTAGCACCCAAATTCTCAGGCCCATATACCATTATGGAACGAAAATCGCCAGTAATATTCCTGCTCAAGGCAAAACAGGGAGGCAAAATATGCACAGCATATATAAAAGATATGAAACGATTTAATACGTAAACAGCCAACGATAAATACCTCTTTTTCGATAACTTCCCGAACCGATAGATAGAATGATAAAAATAAATCCCTGCGACTCGTCTTGGCGGGGGCACTTCCATGCGCCCAGATTTTCAAAGACTACCCTAAAACAGAATGGTATGATACAACAAATAAAATAAATTTTTCAAGAACTATCCACAAAAAAAAAATATACATAGGAAAGACTATAAATAGATCCGACAAAAGGAACAATGCACAAAACGACATCATGTCACAAGGAGCGCGGATTAAGGTCACGGAGATGGACATCGGAAAGAAGACGTTCACCTACGAACCAGGAAGAAAGGTGGAGGGCACGGCGAACCAGATATGGCTCACACCAAGAAAAGGGATAGCCATGTCAACCGAGGTACCAGAACAACCAGAAAACAACACACCAGAAGGCGAGGAATGCCTGGATATCGACGGGCATACAGCATCCGGAGAATACCAGGCATTCACCACCGAAGTGGAGGAACAGCAGACGACCCAAAAAAAGAAAAAGAGGAGAGGAAGAAAACGAAATGGAGGGTCCCGATTTGGAGTAGTACGCCTACCGAAATACGCAAGGAAAAACTAGGGCGGACAGAAATTTAATTTAGTTTGTTTTCTAGTAACGTAGTCGGGGTCCGAAAAGTTTAATTTGTTTAGAAGGGGTAAAAGTGAAGGAAACGGGAGTGAAAAGTGGGGGAATAGGGTTTGTTTTGCTAAAGTTCAGAACAACCTGTTAATACGGTGATTTTTACAGATAAAAATCTTCTCTCGTGGGAGGGGATGTGACGCCGCGCGGCGCAGCGAGGAATCACGCAGGGACAAAGCCCACCAAGAAGGTTCGAGACTACGTCGCAGTGATGACTCATCACATCAAGAATGTTCGAGACTACGTCGCACCGCGGACCGTGTGCTAAACAACCCCGCCGCGCTCCGCACCTCACCTCCACGGCCTATATAAGGCACCCGGCCTGCGTTCACCGGCAGTTCGCCAGCGATCGCTGTCACAACACGTCGGCTTGGGGTTCCGGGCAGACGAGTGACAGCAGGATCTGGTGAACGCAGGCGAGATCGGTCGCTCCGCTGCTTCGGCCACGGACGATCCATCTTTCCGACTCCCCTCCCCTTCGCCCCTCTCTCCGCGGACACCCTCTGTGTCCGCGTACTGCGTGTGTCAGCCGGTGACACCCCGCACCCCGCAGGTCCCCTCAGGACCTCGGTCCGTACCGCTAAGTAGGTAGTTTATAGCGATAGGCGTTTAGACCTAAGTACTTAATGTAAACCGTGAATAAAAGGTTTTAAGGTGTTTTCTGTAAATCGCGTTTAATTTGTGAGGGCCTCCCTACCTATATGTACGAAGTCACGCGACCAGCAGTATCCTGGCCCCTTGGCTTCGTTACAATATAAATTCTTTTATTTTAAGCACCACTAATTATGTATAAACACTAATTTAATGCGCTTATGCGCGGGACGTCTGGAGCCTGCGATCATGTATCAAATAGCAGAAGTCAAAGGCTACCAGCGCACATAGGAGTTTTTGTATCGTAAACCCGGTCATAAGTAGATTTCAAAAATTTACTTCTATGTCTGTCAGAAAGTATGTTTCTTTTAGCTAGATAACCGGTCTACCGAATGGCAGGCCCCCGCCGCTCCTTACCTGAGGCATATTCCTGCACAGTCAGTCGGAACCTAGCCATTGTTTGAACCGCATGTCTTTGTTCGTCGCTTTAAATCAGGGGTTCCTAACCTGGGGGTATTTACCCCCGCGGGGGTAAATCAGCTATTTTACGGGGGTAACAAAGAACCTAATTATATTAGGATCGTAAAATAAAAAAAATACAGAAAAAAGTTACAGAGCACTGCGCAGTACCGCACGTGGCAAATACGTGCTCGACGCTCGTTCTTGCACTCGTCTCGTTCGTCGGTTCGCTATGTTGCAAGCGGGCGGTGAGGGAGGTGAGGGAAGGAGCCGAACCGTCCGCGCCGCTCGCTTCGCGTGCCGTCAGCCGTGTAGTCTTAGGTCAGTAGTGTGGTACTCATGTGGTGTGGTAGCGCTTTGAGTGGACGAACGCGTTTTGATTGTTTCGCCTACTTACTTACTTATGAAACAAAATATCTAGTAATTGTAATCTGTGTTTAAAGGTAAGTACCGCCAATTTTTATCAATTGTAATTTGTTTAAATTGTTACGAGTGATAGTAATTTATAAAGGAACTTTTATATTATCCGTAACATTTTGTAATATTTTTTTACGATTTTTCTAGTTGACATGGCTTCTACATCCGGAAAAAAGCGCTCATATAAAGAAGCATTTTTACAATGGGGTTTCACGAATATTGTGGACAGAAATATAGAAAAGCCTCAGTGTGTTATATGTAATAAAGTGCTTAATCCAGAGAGCATGAAATCGGGCAAATTAAAAGAACATTTCGAAAAAGTTCACAAAGAGTTTGCAGGTAAAGATATAAAATTTTTTAAGAGAAAAGAGAGCGTTCTAAAATCTTCGCGAATGGACTCCACAGGAAATATGCAAAAGGAAAACGAATCGTGTCTTCAAGCTTCATTTCAAATTTCTTATCGCATTGCTATGAACAAAAAACCGCATACTATTGGAGAGGATCTTATCAAACCTTGTTTGTGTGATGCAGTATCGCTCGTTATTGGTGAACAACATGTGGCTAAACAAATATCACTCTGAAATACAACAGTACAAAGTCGCATTTCAGACATGAGTAACGATATTTTGGCAACCGTTATTGATGAAATTAAAGAAAGTGACATGTTTGCGCTGCAATTAGATGAGTCTACGGATGTAGCTTCGTGTTCACAATTGCTGGTATTTACTCGTTATATCAAAGATGACCATTTAAAAGAGGAATACCTGTTCTGCAAGCCTTTGTCCACCACTACGCGTGGCGAAGACGTATTCCAAACGCTAAAACCATTTATTGAGGAAAATGGACTGGACTTGTCAAAGCTAGTTGGCGTTTGTACAGACGGGGCGCCTTACATGATGGGTGTTTGTTCTGGATTTCAAGCACTTGTGAAACAAGTTGCTCCTCAAATTTTATCTTATCATTGTCTGATACACCGCTATGCTTTGGCCGTTAAGACGCTGCCACCAGATTTGCTAAGCACGTTGAGTGACGTAGTGAAAATTGTGAACCATATTCGTAGCAGTGCTACAAACTCGAGAATCTTCAAAGTTTTATGCGATGAAGTTGGTGCAAAATTTGATTCTCTTTTGTATCAAACAGAGGTACGTTGGTTATCTCGAGGAAAAGTTCTGAACAGGGTGTACGAGCTTCGTGAAGAAATAGGATTATTTTTGGAAAAACAGAGAACACAAAAAGATAAAGTTTTTCTCAAAAATAAAAGACAAAATATTTGATCTCTCATTACAAGGAAATATGACGAATATTTTGACAGCGCAGGATAAAGTTGCTAGTTCTGTGCGTAAATTGGAACTTTACGAACGCAGAGTGCAAGCAGGTGATGTGTCGATGTCACAGTGCACGTAAAACAATGTTGAAAAATTTAAAGTTTAAATTTTTCAACATTGTTTTACGTGCACTGTGCCTTTTTGTGATTGATGTAGGATAAAAAAAGTTATGAACGTCGAAGAACAAGGTATGTTCTGTATATTAATATGTTATTAATAAGTTTTATATAAACATTTCACACCTAGGAACCATTTTGAATATACACATCCATCTCCCATCTTTTTATTTGAATTTCCTTAAACAATAGCTTTTTAACTACTTGTCTGACCTTGTCTGATTAAACTATTTATGTAGTTTTAATGTTTGGACCTTTGCAGAATAGAAACTCAAATAAAATTGTCCCCCACTGGCCACCATTTTATTTGCCATTATGATTTCTCAAGTATGAAAAATAATTATTTATTACAATTATTTTATTTCGTTTTTTTTTCAGTAGTTTCTCCAGAAAAGTTAAAGAACTTCACCAGGCGGGAACTTTATGATATTTTGATGGAGTTCAGAGGGAAGAAAATTTAAGAAAAGCTCGTTATGATGGAAAACGGCTTGTTTAGCTGACTTCATGTCCAGAGGGAGAAAATAATATTTTAAGTCGAGCGTCGAGGTGTTTTAAGAGCGAATTTAATAAAAAATGGAGAGCACCTAATTACACCAATGAACGCTTCCTAAAAGATAATGAAAATGTCATGAAAAAACATTGGAACTACCTTTATGGTCATGTACACAAAAACCCGGGCGAAAAATTGGGCAGTTATCAGAAGAGGCAGCCGAAGCACGAAACAAGCACTTTCGAAAATATCGTTTGGATTTTGCCAGAAAATTTTCGAGGCTGCAATGCAATAAAGATGTATGATGATGTATTAGTTGACCAGAGACGGCTCTCCACGACGTGGTAACGAAGATAGAGCACGACCTAGCAAACAAACTATCAACACTAGGAGCCTTCATAGATATTGAAGGAGCCTTTGACAAAACCACTTTTAAGAGCATTGATAATGCACTACAACGCTACGAAGTACCCAAAACTCTAAGGCAATGGATAAGGACCCTACTCGAAAAAAGGGTCATCCAACTTGACATAAACGGTATAACAAAGGGCATAGTAGCCAAAGGTTGCCCGCAAGGAGGAGTGTTATCTCCAATCCTGTGGAACCTGGTCGTTGACAGCTTGATAACAAAAATGAACAACAACGGATTCTACACCATAGGTTATGCAGATGACATAACGATTCTAATAGGTGGCAAACACGAAAACACACTTTGTGCAATAATGCAAGATGCACTGAGGCTCTTAGAGAAATGGTGCAAAGACAATGAACTAACAGTGAACCCAAAAAAGACCGAACTAGTACTGTTCACAAACAAAAGGAAACCAGATGTACCAAGAATGCCAACACTCTTCGGTACAAATCTAACACCATCAACAGAAGTCAAATATCTGGGGGTAACTCTAGATACTAAGCTCAACTGGAAGAAACACATAGACACGAAAATACAAAAAACAACAATAATCCTAAATCAATGCAAACGCATGATCGGGAAAACCTGGGGTCTAAAACCAAAGATAATGCTCTGGCTGTATCTGACAGTGGTAAGAAGCTCTTTAACATACGCGTCACTAGTATGGTGGCCCAGAACACTTCAGACGACAACCCAACAGGAACTACAAAAATTCCAAAGACAAGCATGCCTAGCGATCACTAGCTGCATGAGCACCACCCCAACAGATGCTTTAGAGGTAATACTGGGAATCCCCCCCCTACATCTTCATATAAAAGAAGAAGCTACCCTCGCAGCGCTAAGGATTAAGACTTATGGGCTGTGGAAAGATACAAACACAACACACACCCGGATACTGTCAGGTGAGAACATGAAAAGTCCACTGTTAGGATGGATCTGTGAAAAAACACGGAAGGAATATATAATTGAGAAAGACTATGAGATCAACATCTCAGATACCAGAATACACAAAAATACTACAGATACGATAGACGTTTACACAGACGGGTCAAAAACCAGCCAGGGAACCGGTGCAGGAGTGTACTGTCCCGAACTAAACATACATATTGCTCGCGCGCTCGGTAAGAATAACTCTGTTTTTCAAGCGGAGTGCGTCGGCATCACTGCGGCGGCCATGGCAATGGCCGACAGACAGGTAACAAACTTTCATATTAACATTTTTAGTGATAGTCAGGCAGTCCTGCGAGCTCTAGCCAAAAGTACAACCTCATCCAAGCTCGTACTGGATTGCCATAACGCACTACAAACACTAACAAAATCAAACCTAGTATCACTTAGCTGGGTTAAAGGTCACAGCGACAACATAGGTAACGACGCAGCCGACGAACTAGCTCGACGAGCCTCAAACCTGAAGGTAATGGGACCTGAACCGATTGTTCCAATACCATTCAGTGAGTACAAAACTTGGTTAAAACGACAAACAGTAGGTACTCATGCCGAACTTTGGGCAAACACCACCAGCTGTAGACAAACAAAAGAGGCTATACCCAGCCCGAACCAACGCCTAACTAAGAAACTACTGCAATTAAACAGAGCTAAACTCAGGACGGCCGTAGGCATGATAACAGGACACTGTCCACTTAACAAACACCTATATGTTCTAGGTATAACCGACAGCCCTCTGTGCAGAGCCTGCATGGAGAGCGAGGAGACACCAAGACACGTACTACTCGAGTGTAGTGCTGTAACCACTCAACGAGAAGCCTACATTGGCTCCCCAGCAACACTCCCGGAAGTCCTTGCCGACCTGGGCGGCCTGCTTGGATTCTGGAGTGAGCTCGGCTGGCTGGAGTGATCCAGCGGGGAGTCGCACCGGAGGTCTCACGCACAGCGGGCACCAGTGCTTAAGTGCGGAAAAGCCCAGAGGAAGAAGAAGAAGTATTAGTTGACATTACGGCTTCTAGAGGGTACTATTTTCTTTTTTCTCAAATTCGGCTTCCACAATGACACTTTAGTGATATATTCGGCATAAACTGCAAGAATCATCAAAATCGGTCCACGCGTTCAGGCTGTAGCTGTCCTGCAAGGAACATACAAACATATATAGACTGATGAACACATAACCCTGTTCGTTTCGCAGTCGGGTAGGTAAATAGTGACGATGACGAGGACGAACCCACATCTGAACACGAAAGTGATTAATGTTTATTTTTTGTGATTATTGTCTGTCTGTTGCATATAAGTAGTCCATTAGAAATATTAGTTGCTATAGAATGATGATGTTTGATTAAGACTTGAAAAATATAATTTGTATAATTTAGTTAATTTTTTTTTAATACTTTTATTTAGAATATGTCTAATTAAGATCAGATATCGTATTTTATTCAAAATAATGCTAATTCATACTTAAAATAATTATGACCGGGTTTACGATACAAAAAGTCCTATGTGCAGCGTACCTATTTACAATAGCTTATAGGTTTACTAGATGATTCCCGCGACTTCGTCCGCGTGGACCAAGTACTGTCGATTCTCGCGGGAACTCTTGAATTTTCCGGGATAAAAAGTAGCCTATGTCCTTCCCCGGGATATAACCTATCCCTGTACCAAATTTCATCAAAATCGGTTGAACAGATGGGCGCTGAAAGCGTAGCAGACAGACAGACAGACAGACAGACAGACAGACAGACAGACACTTTTTCGCATTTATAATATTAGTATGGATGGATATTATGTTGTAATTTTGGTAACAGTTTGCATACGCTATATTCTATTTTATTTATTTTATACTAGATGATTCCCGCGATTTCGTCCGCTTGGACCAAGTTTTTTCGATTCCCGCGGGAACTCTTGAATTTTCCGGGATAAAAAGTAACCGATGTCCTTCCCCGGGATACAACCTACCCCTGTACCAAATTTCATTAAAATCGGTTGCACAGATAAATTTTTTGATTCCCGCGGGAACCTTTGAATTTTCCGGGATAAAAAGTAGCCTATGTCCTTCCCCGGGATAAAACCTATCCCTGTACCAAATTTCATCAAAATCGGATGAACAGATGGGCCGTGAAAGCGTAGCAGACAGACAGACAGACAGACAGATAGACAGACAGACACACTTTCGCATTAATAATATTAAAAGTATGGATCATTCATTTATATTATTCTATAGCGTTAATATGTTACAATAGCGGAAGATCCCCGGTCTCTATCAAATGTGTAAATAAAGAAACCTTTGTGGCTCAATTAAAGTTAAGAAAAAAAAAAGCGTCTACCTAAGTATACCTCGCATCAAACTCTGCGCACGCCACTGTCCATGTGTATGAACTACGAAGTCGCGATATTTACCTACTAGCGGTAGGACTTTTGTGGACAGGCCTCTTGCAGCGGGAAAATTTCATAATCTTATAGGAAGTCAGAAATTGTAGGCGGACGAAGTCGCGGGCGACCGTTAGCAGGCAGTAGTAAATCTAACCTATTCACAGGTTGTGTGACTGTGATTAGGTTAGCTAGCATTCTTGTCGAGCAGTAAAGAAAAATGTGACCGAACCATCACAAATGGCCCCATCTATTGAATCCGTGTATATGTCACCGTAAGATCGTAATAATCGTTTGATTATAATATACCTCGCAAGATTGTGAACTGTCGAAAGATTGTGAACCGAACATACGGCTTACAATTTAACGCATTATTTATCGGTAGATTATAATCCATCGAAGTGAAACTGTTAAATCACAATCTGCCGCGCGTTAAATTGTCAGCTGTCCGAAGGCCGTCCCTGATTGGTCGGTGTTGAAAGATAGGCTCAATATCCGACATTGTAAATGTTATGAAATGAGATCACATAAGTTCACGCGCTTAAAAAATATTAAAACACGCAAAATTTCTGTAATTTAAGGCTATGTTCAGTGACGAATACTAACTTATCTATCATTCAAACTACACTTCTTTGGTTAATCATAGAGTCATTTTACTTCCACAACAATTTTATGTAACGAATTCTAAAGCTGTGAGTTATTTTCAACACGAAATCAATTTACAATCACCAAAACACTGTTTGTTTACATTCGACAACAAATGGATTATCAAACAAATATGGCGACGCATGGCATATGCCGTTCAACCAATCAGCGCGCTAGGTGCGTTCCGTCGCACGGTATTTCACAATTTGACGGTTTTACTTCGATGGATTATAATCTACCGAAAAATAATGCGTTAAATTGTAATCAGTATGTTCAGTTCACAATCTTGCGAGGTATATTATAATCAAACGGTTTTTACGATCTTACGGTGACATATACTCATCCTACCTTTGCTGAAGGTGCTACAAGTTACAGAAAAGACGACAGAGGTCCCTTTTTATAGTCAAGTACGCTTACTCCGAGTTTTAACATTGCAAATACGATTGATCGATGTAAGAGCTCATCACGCCAAGCGTCAAAGTAAAATGGACCCAAAAGCTCCAGCTTTAAAGTCACAAATTCTGCGTTTGGAGCGCTGGCTGTAAGTAAATACACGAAATGATGAAATGAGCTCTAAAACAATGCAGTTAAGGTTTATTTTACTTTGACGCTTGGCGTGGTGAGCTCTCACGTCGATCAATAGTATTTGCAATGTTAAAACTCAGAGTTTAGGCCGAGCTCACTTTGGATACGTTTTCGTACGAATTCCATTCGTGCAGAAACGTACGAACACGCACGAACATTCCCGACCTTCTGAGAACTATGAAAGCGCTCACACTGCGCGCTAGTTAGTCGTACGTATACGTACGTGCAAGTCCGACGTCCGAAACCAATCCGAACTTGTTGGGATTTTAGTACGCGTTCGTGCGTTCATAATGGATGTAGAAAAATTAATTAACTTGGTTCACGGCCATAAATCTTTGTGGGATCAAAGTGATTCCAGTTATCACTTACGTGACATTCAGCGTAGGGCATGGCGTGAAATATCCGAAGAAATGAAAAAACCTGGTGAGTAAATTTATATATTTTATTTTATGATAAACAGATAAGTATTGTCTTAAAATCAATTGTTATTTTGACAAAAATAGTTTTTGAGTGTATCCCTGATGTTGTGAGCTCTCGTTGCGCTTCTGTTTTCACCTGCAGTCATGAATTGGTTTCTGTTTTCATTTTGTAATTGTGGTAATTCCGTAGGGAAATCGTGGATACCCTCCTTATCAATAATTATGTTATGAAGTAAACATATGCACTTTATTATAACATCTGCACGGTTGGGATTTAATTCAATTGCTTTCAACAACAATCTCCACTTACTGTAACCAACCTGACGGGGTCCCTAAGCATCTACACCTCTCTCTACTTATAATATTCAATATTTCTTTAAAATGGCACGTGATACATCTAGCAGTAAGAACCTCACAACATTGCTGTGTCCATAATAAACCAAGATCTTTTAGAGTTTCGGAAGCCTCGAATTCAATCAACCCAACGACTAAGTTATATACAGATTTAAATGTAATTCAGCTTACTTAAAAAAGGCATTAAGTAACGTGATCGCGAAGAGATAAATCTCTTCGGGATATTTACGAACTAACACAAGTGGTAGCACCTTCCTTTTATAACCTTTTACAAAGAAAAGGAAGATGCTTGGTATGGCATCATTTATATTTCTAAAAAATAAATGATGGCTGGCTAGCTCCTCCCCGCCACCAGCGGTAGGCTTCTTCCCTCCTTCGGTACCCCAAGAGGCACATTAATACATGGACTAATACATCTCTAAGAATACCAAAAGTCAACAGCCTATTATTGCCCGCAACTATGCATGTTTAGTTACTAGCTCAGGCTACTTATGCAAGCGTTGTATGGGAACCCTAAAATAAAAAATGTAAAGCTGATTTTTGGCACAAGTGTTCCTTGGGGTCTGAGAAGTACCTCTTAAAAAATCCCCCTCCCTAGGCCGCGGGCGTTTAAACGTCTCCCCAACCACAGTTTTTTGTAATTTTCTCAAAAAATATTAGTGCTAGAAAAAAACCATTTATGGCGAAAATATTCAACATTAAATAATCTACCAAATGGCATTTAAATCATTATGATAGGACAAATAGTTTTGGAAATATGCCGGCTTATTTTGCGTATTTTTTATTTTTTTGAAAAATTGTTTAATTTTCTTGTGATTTACACGAAAAGTATAAGAGCTAGGAAAAAAACCACAAAAACAAAATGAAAGTTCATAAAATCGTCTACAAAATACTTTTTATTTCATTTCAATAGACCTAATACTTTCGGAAATATTACGATCGAAAATGTGCATGACATTTTATTTGAATATCATCGATGCTATAATACAATAAACTAATAGTAATAATCATGATATCATTATCTATCTATCTACAAAACAACACCACACTTCGTAAATAATGGGGGGAGGGGTGTTGTGGGAGGGGGGAGGGGGTTGTGGGAGGGAGGAGGGGGTTGTTGGTGATGGAGGGCAAGGGGTTGTGGAGGGTGGGAGGGGGGCTGTGGGAGGTGGAGGGGGTTGTGGAAGGGGGGAAGGGGGTTGTGGGAGGAGGGGATGTTATAAAAATATGTTACATTTATGGGTTAATTTCTATTTATTATGTAGTATTATGCTAAGTCTACATGACTACCACCGGTTCTTACACAACAGCAAGGTATATTTCGAAAACTATTTTTCCTATCAAAATAAACTAAACACTATTTTGTAGGTAAATTAATAATCTTTGTACTAAGTCCTGACAGCTTTTTTCCTAACTCTAATACTTTTTCTTGAAATTACAATAAACATTTACGGATTTTACAAAGGTTTAGTTTTTTATTCCAGTTAGGCAGCCATATTTCCGAAACTATTAGTTTTATCAAAATAAATTAAAATTTATTTTGAAGATAATTTAATGAAGTTTATTTTTGCTTCTTATGTTTTTTTTCCTAGTTCTAGTAGTTTCTGTGAAAATGCAAAAATATAACCACGGTGGTTGAAAAAACAAAAAAATACTTGGAATATAGGTTGCCATATTTCTCGAACTATGGGTCCTATCTAAATTCACCATGAGACTTATTTGTGGGTAATTTAGTGAAATTAATTATTCTTCCGAGGATTTTTTCCAGCTCTAATAGTTTTTGTAGAAATTGCAAATAACATAGGATTCTAGCATTTTTTTTATTTTTTTTCGTACACTATGCATGGATATATATTCTAAATTATTAGTCCTATCTTTATAAACTATTTTTTTTTAAATAAGTGTTTACTAAAACTCAGATGAAGAATATGCACGTCGAAGAAGAAGTGAAAAAATAGTGATGAGTGCCAAGGATATCACCTTGAGCAGAATAGCTGCTTCTTTCCCGCAAATGGCGCTGTCTGTGGTTAAGAGTACAGGATTCAGAGGGAAAGTAGACCTGAATTGCATGACCATGCAGTACCAGATTGACCACAACGAAAATAAGGAGATACCTGCAATCCTTACACATGGCCTCATACCTGCATTGATTCCTAAAGAGGAATCAGCGGACCTCCTCGCCTTGAAGCAATTTTGCTATTTTTTCAATGTGGAGCAGTCTGTCACCCTACAGATGCCAGGAGCACGGAGAAACATAGTCAATGACCCGATGTCAAAGACATTAGAATCAGCAGAGAAATTTGTCAATGCTGCAATAAACGGGCCTCTAAATGATGACACTGCCAGGAAGAACTTCTTGAAGCATCTTGGTTTTACTGAATCCACAGAAGAAGTTAAGAAGTGGATTGCAGTTGGGGCCAAATTGTATGCTAAATGTGTGACGGCACCCTCATATTACATGCTGCAGTCAACACTAGCATCTGAGCTGATGGCTGGCTGAAATAAGGCTAAGTGATTGCCTTTAGCCATCTTGTAAATAAAGTTTTTATGTTGTTAGTTTTAGTTTCATTTATCCCTTTTAGCTTTAAGTAGTTTTAAGACAACTAGGCAGTGATAACATAAAAACTTTTGTAATTTTACCAGGGTAAAATGGTGTTTATTTTTTTTCTGAGAGTTTTTTGCCTAGCTCTAATAGTTTTCTAGAAATTACAGAAAACATATAAAATTTTGAGCAATATTGCTTTCATGTTAACGATGACAGGTATATTTCCGAAATTAAGAGTGCTATCAAAATGAACTAAATACTGTTTTGTAGGTAATTTAACTATGTTTCTTACTGCTTCAGTCAGTTTTTCCTAACTTTGTAATTTTTTTTTCGAAAATTAAAAACAATGTACACGGTATTTGCATATTATTTTCTTTATCTTCCAAAATAGGTAGGCATATCTCCAAAACTATTACTCTTATCAAAATAAACTAAATATCATTTTATAGCTAATTTAATAGCCTTTCATTTTGCTTCAGACAACATTTTTGTAGCTCTATCAGTTTTTATGGAAATCACAAGAAACTACATTACAAAAAGCCATACATGCAAAATATTTTCTTTTCATGCATAAAGGGTATACGTATCTCCGAAACTATTAGTCTTATCGAAATGAACTATAATATTATTGAAGATATATTATTGATGATAATTTAATGAAGATAATTTACGCCATAGAAAGTTTTTTTTCTAGCACTAATATTTTTTGAGAAAATTACAAAAAACTTCGGTTGAGGAGACGTTTGGGGGGGTGGGGGGGAACGCCCGCGGCCTAGGGGGGGGTTTAAGAGGTACTTCCCAGACCCCAAGGAACACGTCTTGTGCCAAAAATCAGCTTTACATTTTTTTTTTTTAAGTTAATGTTTATTAGTCCCGTACTACTACTATACGTTATTTTTATTTATTTCTAGATGAAGAAAGTACGAGTCAGGACAACTGAAAAGGCTTCCTGGTCTTCTGATAGCCTGGAAAAAGCTATACAGCTTATTGATGGAGGTTCTTCTATAAGAAATGCTGCTAAAGTAATGGGAATCCCTTTTTCAAGTCTTCAAAAGAGGGTGAAAAAGGGTTCTACCTTAGGACCACATCTAGGACGATTCACTGTCTTTCGGCCTGAGGCAGAAGCCGAGCTAGCAAACTTGATAAAGAAAATGGAAAATATTTTCTATGGTTGCACTGCTAATCAAATCAGAAAAGTGGCTTTCGAATATGCTGAAAAATTGAATTTGAAGCTCAATTTTAACCAAGCTTCAAAAAGGGCTGGGTGCGATTGGTAACATGCGTCTATGACTAGAAATAACACTAATATTGCGAACCGTTTCTGCCGCGTTAGTTCCGCGTCGAAACTCGTATTCAAAAATCACTCGAATTTTCGAAGTATCCCTCTTTCTTGTGTAAGCTGAATAAAAAAAACAACTGAAAGTCGATAATCAAATGTTGCACATTTTTTTAAAGTAGAACTACATAGGTACCATGTGAAAAAAGTTTCACTCAAAAATCTCAAACCATGAAGGTTCTATGTCAATTCGAAGTACCTATTACAATAAAACGGCAATTCCTATCTTCTTAATATATATAAATCTCGTGTCACAATGTTTGTCCTCAATGTGCTCCTAAACCACTTAACCGATTATAATAAAATTCGCACACCATGTGCAGTTCGATCCAACTTGAGAGATAGGATAGTTTAAATCTTAAAAAAAACATCAATTCACGCGGACGAAGTCGCGGGCATCATCTAGTTACTTTATACTTTATTGTACTGCATTTATTATCTTAGACAGAATGATTGCAGATGACGCTTGTATGTCACAAGCGAGAACCCCAAAGGGGAACTACATCTCAGACATAGATTTAGGATTGGTCGGAGCGAGACCAATCTTAAATCAATGATCTCAGGATCTTTTACAAAGGGCTGCTGATGCAGTCATCAAGGATGGACGTAAATTAAAAACTGTTGCACGTGAGTTACAAACTATTGATTAAAAATATGCTCTTATGTTTGAAATTATTACATAAGTAAAGGTAATTGTTTTTATTATTATTATAATACTTAGTCATAAATTTTCCAAATTCATAGGCCCATATCTCTATAATAAAGTGAACAAAGAAATTCAAATACATATATTCCTTAAGTAAAAAACAAGTTAAGACTTAAGACGTTAACCTCCAAATTTCTAGCCAATCTTAATTACACGGAAACTGAAAACTTTATAAAAATTATCATATAAATAATTAAGATATTTAATAGATAATTAAGTTCTGTTGCATCTGAGAGACTATTTTCCACCGCAGGTCTCAGTCAAAAAAAAACTTGCGAAATCGCCGTTTTACACAAAACTTGAGAATACTTTTTTAAACAAAAATCTTATTAATGTTAATTTTAATTACTAACACTATTAACATAAATTATTAATTTTAATATAACAAAATATAATCTTATATTAAGCCTGTAATTCTTCAAATTAATTGGAAAAAAAAAACCAACGAATCTTGTGTTTTATTTATTTTACATTCATTTAAATTCACTAAGCGTAACGGTATCGGTATCGCTGATATTTTTGTGAGAGTATCGGTATCGGTATCGGTATTGTATCGGAAAAAGACGTATGCATCCCTAAAAATAAATGTAGCGGGAGGAGCGCCGCTTCGGTAGTCTCTGATGAAAGCTAGCGACTTAGCGAGGCCCCAGCCTTAACCTTAAGAAAGGTGAAAAGAGTTTCGATAGTGGTCATATTGTGAAGGTAATGAAGGTACGATGGTTCCCTAAGCATTTTGAGAGGAGAGATATTTGCTTCTATGAAAAATAAGAAATATTCAGCTGAGGTACTCTTCCAAGTGTTTTTGATTTAATTTCATCCTAAAATTTGTAAGCGATATCTGTGTTATATGATGTTTGATTTTATATGTTATCCTTGAAAGTAACGGAGACATTAGCCTCATGAGTTGCGCCTGTCCGCGGGGGATGTACCACTGCCTATGCTTACAAAAATACTAATTAAACTTGGTAGTAATAGTAATCAACATAGAGTATTTTATACTATGAATCTGATAGGAACGAATCGATAAATTCAAACATAAACGAAATCGTTTTTCAGTCGTTGGAACAGTTTTTTCGATCTTAATCTTATCATTTTGGCATTAAAGGGCAAAGCAAAATTTTTAGTTTTATACTTTGGAAATAGAAAATATTATTATTTGGTAGATACTATTTTGCTCCGTTGATGATTGATTTTTTATACTTTGAAAGTAACGGAGACATTAGCCTCATGAGTTGCGACTGTCCGCGGGGGCTGGACCAATGCCACCACTATGCCAACAAACTTTGAAGAACAATGGCGAAGTTCCATACATCAATAGTATTGAGAAAAAAAATTAATGTACACGTGTGAAAAAAATATATTTAGTTAAGCGTCGAATACGAAGCTCACAGAAGCAAGATTTTTTTTTTATGAACCTAGAAAAAAAAAGATATTTCTTTTTAAAGTTTTGTAGGTTATGTGATAATGTCACTTATGAAAATGTCAAAACTCCGTTAAAACAGATCACAGGATGATCGGAGATCTATTTTTACAGCTTTTTACTTTTTATTCTGAGTGTAGACTTTAGGAAAACCACGATTTATATTGTACCAGATGATCGCGACTCTGTCGCCGTGTATTTAGCCATATAACCACAGACCACATTTATATGTGGTATGTGGTTCTATGGTTATCCATCGAACCACAGACCCATATAACATTAAATGGCATAAACACAGACCATCAGCATCAGTGCTGCCATAATATTCTTTGATTTATTACCATTCTGTTCAAAATTATTAGTTAAAATATAAAATAAAATGCTCTAAAATAACAGAAAATCCACTAAAAATGGGCTATCCCATTGTTTAGGCAAACATCAATCAGATAAAATAATTACAATTTTTACAACGATAAAAATAATTTACCAATTTAGATTTATTCTAGCTACTAGGTAGATTATATATAAAATGGTAACACTTAACTGAGAAACGGGAACTAAATAATCAAAAAAGATTCCCTAAATATTTTATTTTTTTACCTAGGTTCAATTATTTAACGTGATGATAAAATATAAAAAGATAAGCGAATTCCTTTCGTCTTTACCTTACTTGTGTACAATCAAGATGGGATCTGTACTAATTTCGCCATTGCCCTTTGAAACTGTTAGGGGGCCTTCAAATTTGCCGCAAATTGCCGCGCGGAAGCATCGCGGCTGCAGCGCTGCGGTCGCGCTGCTTTGTAAATCCATATAAATAAATAACGCGCGACTGCAGTGCTACACCCGCGCTGCTGTAACATTACAATTTTGTCTAGTACAAATTGCAAATTTTGATACAACTAGCGTCATCTATGGACACTAGTCCGTGTAACATTACAATTTAGTTTAGTACGACTTGCATCTTTTGATACTACTAGCACCATCTATGGACACTAGTCTGTGAGACGGGTTGTCATCTGTGACAAATCGATAGAATTCGTGTAGTGAATGAGAAAAAAAATTATTTACCTTTGGAATAATCAGATTTCTTTAAACAAACGGGATTTGATTGGTTATTAGGATAATAAAATATACAAATAATACAGTTTATATTTTTTTTATTTAGTCAAAGAAAAATCATCTATACCATAAATTATCTATGGTCGCTCGATGAATGTGTTTGACCGAAGAGCTGTCACCGGTCAAATAGTAAGAATGAGAGACGCAGGATTTTATAATTAAATTGTGTAGTTATTGGCGATTTAGGGGTGGAATTGCTCTAACAGTGTAAAAATCGTTCAGTGCGCTTTCCGCAAGATCGCTGCTATAAAACCGGCTTGTTGAGGATGTGGACCCCTTTTTTCCTTCTGGACCGGTGCTCGACAAATAGCTGTGCGGATGGTACGCTACAAAGAGGAAACATATCCAACATGGCTTCCTAGTTAATAATATACCAGTTTAAGTATCCTGCTGCGGGAAATGGTGAGTACAGACGCGTTGTTTAACTAGGTTTTAAATCGTAGGGCAGTGCTTGTCTAAGTAGGCTGTTATTTGTTGCAGATGAACAATTAAGTCGAACACCACGTGTTGGGATTTTGGGAGTGGTATTTCATCCGACTAATTCGGGTAAATATTCTTATCGAAGCGTGCTCATGGACGCTCAGGATTTCGCCTAACGAAATTTCTAACCATGTGTCCGTTCTTTGTCTTTTCAGAGGAATATGGGAAATTATAAACTGAAATTATAAACTAGAACTATAATGTTACTCCTAAATTATAATAGAAACTAAAAGTAAATTAGGAATTATAATGATAATTCGTAAATCATGAGTCCTTAATCTTGTGTCTTTGCATACGTAGATGTCACATGTACTCAAATAGTCACTGTTGACTTTAGTAGTATTTTCTAGTACTGTATTTTGGTAGTGATGACCTGAATCTGACCGGGGGGGTTGCGAGTCCGTCAGAACGCGAATGCATAATTAGATACTTACCTACTAGTCGGGGCATCTCGTGGTCACAACTGTTATCGGGCATGCGGAACCCCGCTGTGCTGACAAAGCTGCCCGGAGAACCCGCTGGAGCAAAGGCTGTTGATGGCGTGGGGACACCCGAGTCGTCGTCCAGCTTCGCCAACCTCAGGTCGTACTTTTAGTAATATAAATGTGAACTAGCATTGTCACTTTTAAGTATAGCAGATTGATGGTTTGCACAAGTTTAGGAATATCAACTACATAGGTAGTGATTTACCAAGAATCCAATTTCGCGCTAGACATGAGGAACAGTTCGCGCATCCCGCATCATTTTTGGATCATGTCGTGTTAGACATAGAGAATCGATGACTTTTAAGCGTAATTATTAAAATGAAAAGTACATTCATATCGTGTTTTTAGTTTTATCATCCTATTATCTTGTAAAAGTAGGTAGAATAGTAGAGAAGTTGCCATAAAAATGTCATTATACACACTCTTAAACCACAACTGTATCTGTTTACTGTTCCTTTTACTAATACATTATGTTACCTCTAAAATCTCGAGTAGCAATGTGGCGCAGATGTTAAAATTCGAATAGCAATTCCACACATATAGCCACTGATTTCGATGATGCCCCCTATGTAATATTTAATTACTTATTTTTACTACATATTTTGAGTTACATTTCTTTTGCGCCGGGCCTGGGTTTTATTATCATACTTCATGAGCAGTGCCGTGCTCCTCACCCAGCTTTCAAACCCTCGATCATCGTCGCTCTCCATAAGTATATTTTTTTCTGCGAAAAATTATGGAGAGATTTTCTTTACAAACAAATTTTGAAAAGGAACCGCATCAAAGTCTTGCATAGTTAGTTCTACATTAAATTGTAGCCTCTTCAATACTCGCCATACATTTTCTATGGAAAAATAAATTCCGCCATCTTGCATTTTTTTCCTGTTCATCAAGTAGACCTTCATGTCCTGATCATCTTTTGCCGAGAAACCACTCTTCCATCTTTTATACTCTCCGAGATAGACACCGACGAAAGGACTTGACCAGTGCCACTATGGGAGCTTGCCTAGGTGTCAAAAATCAATGGGCAGCAATTATTTCTTTATTATTGTAACCGTAATATTTTATAATTTTCAGATAAAAAAGTTTCAGGAGTCTGAAGGCTCTGAAAACTGAGAAAATAAATAAAAAAGTTTTCAACAAAAACTGCTTTCCCAAACTAGATGGCGCTAGTTATTGTTGTGAGCGAGTCTAAAAAAATATTTTCAAGTATGATTTCTTTATTATTGTAATTGTTATATTTTATAATTTACAGATAAAAAATTTTCAGGAGTCTAAAGGCTCTGAAAACTGAGAAAATAAATAAAAAAGGTTCCACCAAAAAACTGCTTTCTCACACTAGATGGCGCTAGACGTTTTGGTTAGCGAGTTAACTATTCGACCACAGATGGCAGACAGATGCAATGTCAAAGGGCGTTCCTTTAAACGCAGTGGTTATTTCAAAATGCTTTGTTCGATCAATTACACGTTTCATTGAGGCTTGTCAACAAATAAAAATAAAAATAATTAATTATAGTAACATACATTTACTTTTCATATTGTAGTGACAGAGGTACTTAAATGGTATTCATGTAATGGATTACAAGATTATTAATAGGCAACGATAAAATGGAACGTCAAAATGGAGTAGTGCCTAAAAGAGGAAAGCGGATGCTCAAGAATTAATCAATAAACGTATTTTTTTTTAGATATTTTAAGTTTGACCTTTTTCGGAACAATAAATTCATAATAATTTCAGTTTTAATTTTTAAACCTTACTGTAAAAACGGAAATCCTGCACATTGTCCCGAATCGGAGGGCAGTTTCTGGTCATGTCCTTTGTATGGCGACCATCTTAAAACCGCCATTTTGAATTTTTTTTTCAGCTCACTGTCAATTGGATGAAGTTCCGAGTGACATTTGTTCGAGCACTCTCCACCTATCTTCGATACCCTGGATGTGCTCGTCATCCGTCTTCGAAATCCTCAATCATTAGCTCTCTCCGTATTTTTCATTTCCATTGCACCATTTCCGTGTGTTGCACGTTCGTAAACACTGAAAACTCATTTTCTCAAACGATAGCGGTAATAGTTACGCGGGAGCAACCGATTGCGTGAGTTTGCGTGTAATACGCAAGCTTCTGGACGACTGGCGCCGGGCCCGAGTGGCGCGCGGGGCGCGGGCGCCGGCCCTTTGCTGGCGGGCGGGTTGATGACGTCACCGACTGCAACTCTCGATGTGTCATTGTACTGCTTGCGACGCCGCAATGCCAGCTGATTAGGTCATTCAACTATGTGTCCAAACTTGCAGGGTTTTAAAATATTTTTTGGACAAAATATAACGCGGTATAAAAATGGTTGCATTAAATTCTGTTACTGATTCTGAACAAACTATTTACTTTCAGGTTTTGCTTATACAAAAACTAACGTTGTGAGAATTATCCTGATTTGATAAATCCGGCCGGATCGATGGGAACCCGGACGGATCCGGCCGGACTGAAAATGACGCCGGATTGCAATCCCTACATTTTAGTTCGGCTTATTCACAAGTAGGTACATACTTCATCTGTCAAAATGTCAAAACCATCCTTGAATAAATTCAAAACTCAATATGATTGGTTTCTGAATACACTAGAAATGGTCAATTCTAAGACTCAGTCTTCAGCAGTTATTTCGGCACGCCTACGGAGGCTTCAGCATAAGTATGAGTTGCTATCGAGTAGCTACGAAGCAGTGTTAAATGAACTTGATGATAATGACTCGGAGCAGGTCCTCCGCTATGACTTCAGATTCAGGGATGCAGAGGAGGTGTGCAATCAGCTGGAAGCTATAGCGGCGGCTTACCTCAACATAGACAGCGTACACAAACCCACTGAAAGTGCCCCCACTGCTCGCTTACCTGTTATGAAACTAACAACGTTTGACGGAGACCTATACTCCTGGACCAGCTTTTTCTCTTTATTTACACCGTTAGTGTTAGCTCGGACGGATATTTTCAAAACAGAAAAGCTCCATTATCTTTTCTCTCGTGTGGAGAAGGAGCCTCGGTCCCTTATAAAAAATTTGCCCATGGTCGATGAATCATTGGATTTAGCCATGGATATTTTGAAAGGTCGTTATGATAACAAAATACTATTGGTGGACAGTCACATATCTCGGATACTCAACATTCAGGCGTTGTCTTAAATCGGTCGGTCTCAGAACACAAATTTTAAAACCCATATTAGAATCCACTAGGGCTCTAGACAATTTAGGATTAAATTTAATTAATTACTTATTTATTTACTTAGATTAGTTAATTTTACTTTTTTTAATTAGTTAATTTTAATTTTTTTAGATTACTTAGATTAGTTAATTTAATTAATTATTTATTTACTAGCTGATGCCTGTGACTTCGTCCGCGTGGAAGTAGGTTTTTAAAAAGCCCGTGGGAACTCTTTGATTTTCCGGGATAAAAAGTGCCTATGTCACTCTCCAGGTCTTAAACAAAAACCCATGCAAAAAATCACGTCAATCCGTTGCACCGTTGCGACGTGATTGAAGGACAAACCAACAAACAAACACTTTCGCATTTATAATATGGGCACTAATAATAATTTGTTACTCTAAGAACGTATTTAAGTCTCTGTAATTATGTACATATTTTGGGCATTTATAGGGGCTTGATGGCATAAGTATGTACATAAGTGATCTCTTACATTTTTTGGAGTGTAGTGTTGGGGTTTCTAGTACACCTGCTAATTGAATATTTGGTACTTTGGGTTCACAAAGAGATCCTTCGCAAATACATATAAAATTATGCAAGACACACATTGAAAGTACCAAATTGTCTATTTTGTTCGGATGGCTTGAAATAGGTGATTGCAATAATCTGAATTTAGAGACTAGCATTCCGAAACCACATTCTACCATTTTACGGGACCTGGACAACCTGTGATTGAACTGTCTTTTACTGTTGTCCAATTGAGCTCTCGGATAAGGCGTCATCAAATTTTTCATAAGTGGAAATGCTTCGTCACCTATGAAATAGTAGGGGAAATTTTGATTTTCTCCCGGTAATGGTACGTCATCCGGCAGCTGTATAGATCCGTTTCTAAAATACTTCAAGAAGTTACCTTCCATTAATGCACGACCGTCGCTGTTTCTCCCATATTCGCCGACGTCCACTGTTAAGGTACCGTAATTGGGAAAGTACTGGAAAGATTGCTGCATCCCGAATTGCAGAAGAGTATTAGTATCAATGATGCTCAATTTGGCTTCCGTCCCGGTCTCTCAACAGATTCGGCTGTCCTCAGCCTCAAATATACAGTACAATATTATACAAAACGTAACACATCTGTGTATGCATGTTTTCTGGACCTGAGCCGCGCATTTGATTTAGTGAACTATGAAGTTCTCTGGAACAAATTGCATGATGCTCGGGTCCCGGAGGAAATAACGAGTCTGTTGAGATACTGGTACGGAGGCCAGGTGAACAACGTAAGATGGGGCGACGCGACCTCTAGTCAAGGAGGACTTACCTCTCCGGACCTTTTCAACGTCTATATCGACGGATTGATCGGGGAGCTGAGAGGCACAGGGTCGGCTGTCATCTGGGAGATGTTGGTGTAAATAATCTCAGTTATGCGGATGACATGGTGCTACTCAGCCCCTCGATCGGAGGGCTGAGGAAGCTGCTTTCGGTCTGTGAGCGTTATATTAAGAGCCATGGATTGAAATATAATGCTTCAAAGTCAGATATGGTGATATTCAGATCGGGAAAGGGTCCGGAGAGGGTGCCACCGGTTTATTTGAATGGCTCTGCAATTCGGGAGGTGAAGCAGTTCAAATATCTTGGACATGTGGTCACGGATGAGCTTAGGGATGATTTGGATATAGAACGAGAGAGAAGAGCACTGTCCATTCGGTGCAACATGCTCGCGCGTAGGTTTTCTAAGTGCACTACTGACGTCAAGCTAACCCTGTTTCGTGCATATTGTCAATGTTTTTACACTTGCCAGTTATGGACGAAGTTCAGGCGATCGACAATGAGCATGTAGCGACATATGTTGAAGCTCATACGATCGCATTTCGCTGACCGCGAGAATGCATCGTATGAAGCCAGTAGGGTTGCATCAGTTACCACCCGAGTGTCGCGCGAATTAGACCTTTTAATAAATTATTTGACGTGTATCCAGAGTTTTACTGAGTCACATAGCGACTAGTGGTAACGCCTGCTCGGTACATACCTACATACTTACATGTAGTGTGGTATCAGTAAATTGGTGACCCCGAACGACTCGAAATGAACCCACAACCATCGGGACAAATAGGGCTCGGGCTGGCACCCGGTCCCACGGCCCAGGTGAAAGAAGAAGGAATTTCTGGAATGGCGGCGATTACGGTGACCTCAAGAGTGCCTGAATTTTGGTCAGACCACCCACGACTGTGGTTTTTACAAATAGAAGCTGTATTGGCTCCCCAGAAGCTGTCAGATGAGGCACGTTACAATCTTGTTATTACAAAATTATCTAAGGACGCAATTCAACAAGTGACTGATATACTTATTTCCCCACCTGAAACCCAAAAGTACGAGGCTTTAAAAGCGCGCCTCCTTGCTGTGTATGAAGAAACCGAAGTGCGGCAACTACAAAAGTTGCTTAACGAAATGGAGTTGGGAGATCAGCGGCCGACTCAACTACTCCGGCGAATGCGGGAACTAGCGAGAAATAAAATTCCTGATGAAACACTAAAAATTTTATGGCAAGGCCACTTACCCTCTGCTACGCGTGGCATAATTGCAGTCACCGAGACGAGCGACTTGGACGTGCTAGCAAGAATTGCAGATAAGGTGATGGAGACAACAGCTGTAAGTGCTACTCAACTAATCTCGGAAGTGAAAACGACGCCTACCGCGCATACAAGCTGTTCGTGTGACTCTACGGCTATCATTAACGAGATAAAGAGAATCGACAAGCGAATAGATGGACTGCAACGTGGTTCCCTGCGCACCAGGTTCCGAAGCCGTAGTCAGAGTAGAGGAAGGTCGCCTAGTGCACAGAAAAAAGCATCGCGAAAACCAGATTGGCAGTGTTTTTACCATTTCCGCTATAAGGATAAAGCGCATAAGTGCGTGCCACCCTGCAGCTGGAAGAAGGAGGAAAACTGCTAGAGGTACAGTCAGTGACGGGTAACTGTACCCAACCTGTAAGTAGCAACCGTCTTTGTGTAATCGACCAAACGACCGGGTTACGATTTTTAGTAGACACTGGTGCGAACGTCTCTGTGCTTCCTGCTCGTAAACTTAGGTATAATAGTTATAACAGTGCTGGATACAAACTATATGCAGCGAACGGTACGGAAATAAAAACTTTTGGTGTAAAGACTTTAGTGTTGGACTTGAAAATGCGTAGACCGTATCGTTGGACATTTGTATTGGCTGCAGTAAATCAACCTATTTTAGGTGCAGATTTTTTAATTCACCATAAACTGTTAGTTGATTTAAGTAATCGTAAGTTAATAGACGAGGTAACTAATTTAAATATTATAGGTTCAATTGTATCTTGTTTTCAACCTACCTTGAATACCTTGGATACGTCACATCCCTATTTTAACCTTTTGTCAAAATATCCTGACATAACAAAACCTGTTTCTTTCAAGGATACTCCTAAGCATACAGTGTTTCACCATATAGAGACGACCGGGCCGCCCGTACATGCGCGTGCGCGCCCCCTGCCTCCCGACAGGTACAGAAAGGTTAGTGAAGAATTTCGCGTAATGCAAGAATTGGGAATTTGTCGCCCTTCGATGAGTGCATGGTCAAGTCCGTTACACGTAGTTCCGAAAAAGAACGGAGAAATCCGACCGTGCGGAGATTACAGACGACTGAATGCTGTTACGAAGCCCGACAGGTACCCAATTCCGCGATTGCACGATTTTACTTTTGTTTTAACAGGAAAACGTGTTTTCAGTAAAATTGATGTAAATAGAGCGTACCATTGTATTCCAGTTGCTCCTGAAGATGTCGAAAAGACCGCGATTATTACACCCTTCGGGCTGTATGAATTTCCCCGAATGTCATTTGGTTTGCGCAATGCAGCACAGACTTTTCAACGCTTCATGAACAATACTGTTTTACAGGGATTAGGAATCGAACGCACGGATGGAACTTTTGAACCTAGTTCAGAATTCATATTTTGTTATCTTGATGACGTCATTGTAGCTAGTGACTCAAGTTGTACGCATGAACGGCATCTTGAGGCCTTATTTAAACGTCTGAATGATTATGGCATTACAATTAACTTAGCGAAGTGCTCATTCGGACAGTCACACGTCGAGTTCTTAGGGCATGAGGTGACCATCGAAGGCATTAAGCCATCGCTTGATAAAGTTAAGGCCATCGTCGATTTCCCTAGACCCGAAACGGTAGCACAGCTCAGAAGGTTTATTTGTATGGTTAATTTTTATAGACCTCATTTACCCAATGCTATGGCACATCAGGCTGAGCTTGTGAAGCACATTGGGGTCGCGAAAAAGAACGATAAGTCATTAATCGTGTGGGACGACGCGACTAATGTAGCATTCTTGAACTGTAAGAAAAGCCTTCAGGAAGCCGCGACTTTGTCTTATCCCGTATTTAATACACCACTAGCGTTGATGACGGATGCATCAAATACTTGTGTGGGTGCCGTATTACAACAATTAGTCGACGGTCATTGGAAACCATTAGGTTATTTTTCGCGTAAGCTAACAGATACGCAGACTAAGTATAGCACGTACGATCGCGAGTTATTAGCAATCTATTTAGCTATCATTCATTTTAGAAAAAATTTTGAAGGAAGAGCGCTTACCATCTTTACAGATCATAAGCCTCTAACATATGCATTTTCTAAACTGTCTAGCGATAAAGAAACGCCACGTAGAACCAGACAACTCATGTACATTAGCGAGTTCACAACAGATATTCAAGACGTTGTAGGTAATGATAACGTAGTTGCTGATTCGTTGAGTAGGATAGAGACAATAACATGTCCAAGTAGTTTGGATTACGAAGCAATTGCTACCGCCCAGTGTGCCGATACTTATGTTACACAATGGAAATATGATGATAGTAGCAACGTTAACATTAAAAAGATACATGTACCTAATATTGCGAAACAAATTTTTTGCGAAACGTCAACTGACAATATTAGACCGTATTTACCTAAACAATTTCATAAATTAGCTTTTGATCTGGTCCATAGTTTAAGTCATCCCGGAATCAATACGTCACGTAAGCTAGTATGCCAGCGTTATTTTTGGCCGGGTATGAACAAAGATGTCAATAAATGGGCAAAGACTTGCATTCAATGCCAGAGGGCAAAGATTCAACGTCACACTGTGTCCGGTTTAGGTCAATTAGCACCAGCTGGACGCTTTGAGCATATTCATACTGACATTGTTGGTCCATTGCCGACGTCAGAGGACGGATACAGGTACTTACTTACCATAATCGATAGGACCACTCATTGGACTGAAGCTTTCCCCATTCGCGATATGACGGCAGAGACAGTAGCTAAGGTAATCTACGACGGATGGTTCACCAGATTTGGAATTTGTCGGTATCTGACATCTGACCAGGGTAGAAATTTTGAAAGTAGTCTTTTCTCCGAGCTCATGAAGTGCATGGGTGTACATAGAGTCAGGAGCAGTCCTTATCATCCCCAGAGTAACGGAGCTATCGAGAGGTGGCATAGATCTCTCAAAGTTGCTCTCAAAGCTCGACTGAATAATACTTCATGGGTCAATGAGTTATCTACGATTTTATTAGGGCTCAGAACCACATTACGAAGCGATTCTAATCTTAGCGCCGCGGAACTGACTTACGGACGTACTCTTAGGTTGCCAGGTGATTTTTTTGTATCGGCTAAGTCCGAAGCGTCAGATCCTCACACTTTAGTACAGGAGTTACGTGATAAGATAAGAAAGCTGAGATCTGTTCCAGCTAAGCAACGTGATTCACGTACTTTGTTTATTCACCCAGACTTAAACTCTTGTGAATATGTTTTTATTAGGGTAGACGCTGTTCGTAAACCCTTACAACCTCCCTACGACGGTCCCTATCGTGTATTAAGTAGAGGAAAAAAAGTTTTTAAAGTACAGCTACCTAGTAGATGTATTAACGTGTCCATAGATAGGCTTAAGCCAGCGTATGTACTTAACGAACCAATAGGTATGAACTTTGTTTCTTCTAGTAACACATCCAGTAATAGCTGCGACGTAATACCCGACCACGCTCCAAGCGCTTCTAGCAACTCTATACCTTGTAAGAGAACCCGCAGTGGTCGTGTCGTACGCCCTCCAGCGCGTTTTAATATATAAGTTTAGATATGTAAGTACTGAGGTAAGTGTAGATTTAAGTATATAATATATCCCTACAAGAGTATATCCTACCTATTTTACCTATTTTATATCATACAGGCCATTCAAGGTATGGTAGTAACTAGTAACGTATGTATTCTAGTAATAGTATAGTTATAATCTTTTATAGTAGGCTAGGATAATGCTATATTACGGACAGACAATACTATAGTTGGATAGGTAGTTAGGTAAAGTAAGTAATCGAAACTAGTGCACTGTAATGCAAACGCAAGTTGTGCATGTCTAGCACATTATTTTACAAGCCAAAGTACCTACCTAGCTGTATGTAACTACGCAGTAAGTACTTAGTTCAATAAATATGTAAGATTAGATTTTATGTTTATTGTAATTATATGTCCTACTTTATAGATTTATAGACACTAGTTTGACATTATAGACTTGAATTTAAGGTCGAGATTTGAACGGAGATTACAAATGCCGAATCAATTTTCACGAGTTCAGAGATTTACTTACGTCGAAATTTTTTTAAGTTAAATTTTTATTTCCATGTGAACATAATTTTTGGAATCTCAGTAATTGGCGAAATTCGGTAGTACACACACGTCCATGATCTTTACGAACATGGGAAAGAACCAGTCGAAAGAGTCTAAGAACGAACAAATTATAATTGCTCAAAATTCCACGGAGGTAGAGGCGCACATGTCCCGACAAAGCATCATGACCATGGTTATTGTCGGATTACTCATTTTCATCGTGGGCTGTGCCATGATCCGGAAGGTTCGGCGAGGCATTCGGCGGCAGTTCCGTAGCCGCATAAGGGCTTGGCTCCGCGAGGAAGTTACGGGGGCAGCTCCACCTCTTACCCACGTGCAAGTGTTGCAGCCGTCGGTAGCAGCACCAGCAGCCGTCGTGAATTCCACACCTAACCCCGTTCCTGTTGCTACCCAATACGCGTAATTTGTCCGTGTGCTATAATCTAGTAAGCTCCTACTGCGTGTGTAGTGTGTACCTTTAAGATACCAGTTTCAAAATTTATTTTACCTATTATTTTAATCCAAAAATTATGTACTTAATTACTACCAAACTGTGTCGAAATTATAAAATGTAGACTGTAGTGTTAACCTACACATAGGAAATCGTTGAATAAAACGATAAGGTATTAAAGTTATTATATATTATTATTATATATTTTATTTTTACAAATTTTTTTATATACATTTAATTTACCTTATGACTATAGAGTATACATTGTATAATTATCTTTTTGTACTTTTACATTTACCTTTCTAGCTAATCGTATTTTGTTATTATAATTGCAGTGTTCGTACCTACTGTTGCGTTAGCAAATTGTTATGACAATGGAACTTGACTGAGATTGTTTTGTCAAAACAAGTGTATCATGTTACATTGTGGCAAATTATTGCATTTTTAATGTATACTTAACCTATCTTATAAGCGATATTATAACCCTTATTTTCAAAAAGGGGGTGGTTGATGTAGCGACATATGTTGAAGCTCATACGATCGCATTTCGCTGACCGCGAGAATGCATCGTATGAAGCCAGTAGGGTTGCATCAGTTACCACCCGAGTGTCGCGCGAATTAGACCTTTTAATAAATTATTTGACGTGTATCCAGAGTTTTACTGAGTCACATAGCGACTAGTGGTAACGCCTGCTCGGTACATACCTACATACTTACATGTAGTGTGGTATCAGTAAAAGCACCATGAGGGTGCAGTATAATGATGCATACCGCATCCGCAGGTTACCGAGGTACTGCAGCGCGTCGGGCATGTTTGCCGAAGGGCGAGTCTCTGATTTCTTTGCGATTAGGCGAAATCGAATAGCTTCCTTCTGGGAGCGATTGCGTCAGTCAAACAATGTCATCCTTAAGGTCATCGGTGAGGATATGTCCAGTGATATAATTAATCACTGGCGCTCTGTACACCGAGACGCAAATAAGAAGTAGGGTCAAATGTAAGAAATAGCATGTGCTATACTTAAGGAGCTATTTTATTTTATTTTAATTGTTATTCTATTTTATTTTTACTTTATTTTTGTTCTTATATATATTAACAGTGGATTTTTATCTTTAATAAAGACATCATTTTTATTAAAAATAATCCATCGGCATCCACGACGGCTAGTAAAATTATGGAAAAGTAGCCTTTATAATTGTTATGTTATGGATATGTTTACCGCCGATGATACCAATACAGTTTGGTAAATTCCAAAGTGTGTAATAACGTTGGGCTACATTTATCCACTTGTTTTGGTTGGGTTTGGGCATGAATTGTTTTTGTAAAGTTTCCCATAAAATCTTTGAGGTTTCTAGTACAATATTTCGGATTGTTGTTTCACCTCTAATGAAATATTCTGCCAAAGATCTGAGTGAGCTGCCTGTTCGAAAATACCTGAAAAAGACGAAAATAACTTCATTAATAATATCTAATTTCAGTGGCGGCATGCAGAGAAAGATGGAAAAATATTCGAGGCCGATACGTTAAACAAATGAATAAACCACCTTCGGGCTCTGCAGCTAAGCCAAAAAAACATATTATCTTGCGGAGTATTTAAAGGGAACGCCCAGTTGACTAAGGGGTTTTGGCCAAGGTGCAGCGCTATCAATTTAAATTTATTTAAACATTTATTTTTATTTAAACATACATACATAGCACAGCCAAATACTTACGAACTACAAGGTATTACAATCAATGAACTAAAATGCGTTAATTACTAATTTAAAGGTATTACAACTAATAGTGTGCTAACAATTATGGTGTGATGATTTTATGATCTCCCACTTTCCAAACTAGTATAAACTGTATCTTGAAAAGTAGGAACTTCCCTCTATGTTACAAGCATAGTTGCTAGCAGTTACGGAACATTATGCAAGATAAGTAGGTTCAAGTGCACGAGTGCATCTGCTTGTCTCTGTGCGTGTGTGTGAGTTCGTGTGTGTGTGTGTGTGTGTGTGAGTTCGTGTGTGTGTGTGTGTGTGTATGCGTGCGCGCGTGTGTGTGTGTGTGTGTGCGTGCGCGCGTGTGTGTGTGTGTGTGTGTGTACGTGTGTGGGTGTGTGAGTGCGCGCGCGGGCGCATGTTTGTGCTAGTGCATGTATGTGTGTGTGTGTGTGTGTGTATAACATATTATTTTAGGTCAATTTATATTATCTTTATTAGAAGGTCTTCTGTTTGGTTGTAGTTTAGTGTATTAAGATATTTTAATAATTGTTCTTTCAAGTTACGGACTTTTAAATCTTTTAATCTTATTTCCTTGCTTATTGTATTATACAATTTAGGGCCGAGGTAGTTGATAAATTTTTGAGCAAAGGCAGTTTTTTGGCGAGGGATATTGAACACCTTATCTTGTCTACGATTCAGTGTTCTATCAGGTTGGTATTTATGTTGTGCAATGACTGCTTGTTTTATAAATAGTTTACGCACGGAAAGAATCTTCAACTCCGAATACAATAAATGAGTAGGATAAGTGTATTTTTTGAAAGTCATTACTTTTAGTACAGAACGCTGTGCCCTTTCGATACTCAACAAAGTAGTTTTGGATGTGCCGCCCCACGCTTTAATCCCATAGGTAGTTATAGATTGACATAGAGCATAGTAAATAGTCAAAAGTAGGCTAGGTGAGCAAACATGTCTAATTAGCTTAAATATATAGATGAGTTTCCTAATTCTACCGCTTAATTTTAAAATATGTTCTTTCCAATTAAGATTCTGGTCCAATACTACACCAAGGTATTTAATACTTCCAGTAGCTTTAATACTGTGGCACAAACAATTTGCTAATACGCATGAGTGAACTTTAATACAGATGTCATTAGGTCGGGGCTGGGTTTTATTGTTTATGCTAAAGGTCATATATTTTGTTTTATCAGTATTTAGTGTAAGAAGATTATGATCAAGCCATGAGGTTACCAGACGAAGTCCTTCATTTGCTAGTTTATTAGCTTCTAGCCATGACTTCGCACCAAAAAGTAACACGGTATCATCCGCAAAAGATATAATTCTCCCCTTGTTAAGGTTAATATTGCATAAATCATTTATATAAATCAGGAACAAAGTTGGACCAAGGACACTCCCTTGGGGTACACCGTACTTAACGCTCTGTTCCTGACTTTCATAACCATCGATTTTTACCCTTTGCTGCCTATTAGAGAGATAGTCGATTAAGAGTTCTAAAGGCTTGCCCCTAACACCTATATACTCAAGCAAATGAAACAAATTGTAGGCATAAGGATTGAAATCGTAGATTAAGAAACAAACACTATTTTGAACGTAAAACTCGGACGAACTTCTGTAGAGCACGTATAAAAAAATTCAAGTTACAACAAAACAAACGTAGTTTTCGATTTTTTATTAATTTTCACGTAAATTCACAACTAGAACGTCGTCTACGAACTGGGCTGGGGATTAATATTAGCCTGCTATCTTGCCCAGCCCAAGAACCACATAGTCATCACATGGGCTCAACAGCCTACTGTCCTGCGACCAGCTATACGTAGTCCAAAGTAAAGCCAGAGTCGTCATCGGAAGCATCGGCAGAGTCCATAATAGCAGCAAAGTCGTCAGGTATAAAATACAGCAAACCGAGGAAGAAAATCACGATTACGAAACACAACAGTAGCAACTGATGAACGCGAATAAAGAGAATAGATATAAAACAATATGTCAATGTCAATAATGTCTATGGCCATAGAGATGTATGCCGTGAGCCAATGATGATAAATCGCTGTTACGTACATCGATTTATATCGATGTGTACATTCACTGAATCAGTTCAATTGATTGATAGCAAGTCTATGTTTATTTATATAATAAGGTATTAATAAGATAGCGATGAAACCATTAAATAACCAAAAGCGAAAAAGCTTTGCTTTAATTATTTTTCTGAAAATATCGATCTCAGATTATCGATTTTTGGTATATCGACTTTACGAAATGATGATTGCAGTCCCTACATTGTCAAGATAGACATTACGAGCCACGGCCCACGGAAGTAGTTTGAAAATAAAAAAATGTCGACTGAGTTTCTCTTTTGTAAACTAACTAATTATTTCCGAGTGCTACGTACAAATAGGTAACTGGAATATAAATACTAGTTATTAAATATGTCTTTTTATGATATTCATTACATTGCTGGCTGCTCCTTGGCCAAAAATGGGCGTTTCCCTTTTTTAGATACATTTATTAGAAGCAGAACTCCCACTGGAAATATATCATCCCAGTCAGTTGAATTTGATGAAGTACTTAGTAGTGATGCCATTGAACAACAAAGTAATTCAACTCCGGATTTATTTGATGAAGAGACTTCTGTACGAGATGAGATACAAATTCAGAACCCAATATATAGTGATACTTCGGCCACATCCACACCAGCACCTAGCGCAGGTTCTTCATCCCAGCTAAATTTTATCAGACGAAAAACCAAAAAATCTGTTACTCTTAGTGACGTCAATAGCCTTTGATTATTTTGAAAAAAGACAAAACCGTCAAAATTCTACGGCAACCGTCGACCCAAATGAAGCTTTTTTAAACAGTGTTTTACCAGACATGAAAAGCATGAATGAAGCTAAAAAAAGAAATTTTAAAGTAGCTGTATTACGTGTTGCGGGAGAAATTCTGAATCAACCAGTTTTGACTCCGCCTTCCATTCATTCTGTAATTACCGTAAAATGCTCCAACTTTGCCGACACGACACAATTTTGCCTAAATTGAATGAAATTAAAATATTTCAGCAACTTTTCGTTTAAATTGTTTATGGATCCACCCTAGAACAATCATTTTTGCAAATAGCAACACTGACTGCTTTCCTTTCCTATAAACTAAGAAATGACGTGTCACTGTCAATTTAATGGCAGGCGATTTGCACGTGTTGGTACAGCTCCTGTTCAAAATTTATTCGTGAGTATTTTTACGCTTTTTTCATATTTTAGAAAGTGTTATAGAAAAGAAAACATGCTCTTTTCTATTATTTTATTAATTTACTCCGTATCGTAGCAAAATAAGAGTGTATTAGGTTAGTGAATAAATTACAACATTGCCTGGGCTTAGGGTTGTTACAATAGGGTATTTTACTTAAATCAAACTATTGATTTATTTAACTCCTTTTTGAAACAATATTCAATAATAAATTAAATTTTGAAAAAAAAAACCGGCCAAGTGCGAGTCGGACTCGCGCACCGAGGGTTCCGTACAAACCTGTAGTAAGTTTTAAATTATTAAAAATATTTTTATTTTAAATATTTGAGTTGATTGAATGAAAGGTAAATTGCGGTATACGATTTATGACGTATTAAAAAAAAACTACTTACTAGATCTCGTTCAAACCAATTTTCGGTGGAAGTTTGCATGGTAATGTACATCATATATTTTTTTTGTTTTATCATTCTCTTATTTTAGAAGTTACAGTGGGCGGGACACACATTTTACCACTTTGGAAGTATCTCTCGCGCAAACTATTCATTCATGACGAATCTATTAGGGTTCCGTTTTTGCCAAATTTGGCTACGGAACCCTAAAAAACAAGTGAAATGGAGTAGGTAAATAACGAAAAAAGTTATAAGCAATTTAATAATCCTGATTAGACAGAGATAGCTATATCGGATAGTGACGTCACTATCTCAATGTATGTCATTATTTCTAATAATTATAGTTTACAATAAAGCAATAAAGAAATGGAATACCGTATTTTACCTGCACTATTGAATGTTGGTTTTCGTATACAGGGTTAATTGTAAAATACCAACAACCTTCTACAGGCAAGTTCTATGCACCAAAGTAAATAACTTTTGTTCCACGACTTTTTAAAATTCCAAAAAAAAAAAAAAAAATTTTTTTCAAAAATAAAAATATTTACTTTTCTGTTCTAATATTTTAATAACTCTACGCGGTACGTGTCCGGTGTCAAAGGTAACATGGCGGCGCGTGGCGTCGCCGCCCCAAAGACGCAAGTCAAATGTCAATTCAGTTTCAGTCACTTTCAGTCGGTCGCACGCGCCGTTATTCGATATTCGCATAGGTACTGTGTTTGCATTAGGTTCTGGTTCTGTGCCTCCTGCCTAGTGCTTAAACGATGGCTTATCGATATTCTAACATTGAATACACGGAAATGGTTCGAGTGCTCGCGATATGTGGTGATAACGTTTCGGAAGCTTGCCGCGAGTTTGCAAGGCGATTCCCTAACGTACGTAGGCCAAGCCGCGTGACAATGCTGGATGCCACACAGCGATTAAGGGATCACGGACAATTGCAGCCTAGATCTAGGGATCGTGGTCGGCCACCGAGGCACGCAGTGCGCGAAGAGGAAAACATTATACAATTTTTTGAAGATAATCCAGCAGCAAGTACCAACGATGCAGCCCGAAGGTTTAATGTGTCGCAGTACTTTGCTTGGAGCGTCATCCACAATGAGGGGAAATACCCTTTCCACCTGCATCGGGTCCAAGAACTCACCGATCCGGATAAACCAGCGCGGGTTGCTTTTTGTAATTGGCTGCTAGCAGAGAGGCCCACAGTTTTATGGACCGATGAAGCTACATTTGGTAGGGTTGGACTCTTCAACACTAGAAATGAACATTTATGGTCGTTTGAAAACCCCCACCAACCTAGAGAGCATAGTTTTCAACACCGTTTTAGTGTTAATGTGTGGGCAGGAATTTTAAATAACACATTACTGGGCCCAATATTTTTAGAAAGATTAAATGCCGAATCGTATGAACGTTTTTTGACTGAGACATTACCAGCGTTGCTGGAGGATGTGCCCCTAGCCTCCTTACGCGGTATGTACTACCAACATGATGGGGCGCCGGCGCACTATGCTCTCCGGGTCAGGCACCTGTTGAATAGGGAGTACCCAGGTCGATGGATAGGACGCGGTGGGCCTAGATCTTGGCCCCCAAGGTCACCCGACCTCAATCCTTTGGATTTCTATTTGTGGGGACACGTAAAGTCCATGGTTTATGCTGGTGGCGAAATCACTAGCCGCGATGTGCTTGTCCAAAAAATAATTTCTGCGTTTGAACTTATAAAAACAAATTCTGAAGTGCTGTCACGAGTTGGTGAACAGTTAATTTTTAGGTGTGGCCTTTGTGTTGGCTGTGAAGGTGACTATTTTGAACGTTATGTACGTGATTCTCACCGAAATCCAAGGGACTTAAACCTGAGACGTAGTGTTGAAACATAAAAACATTTAAAAACATTGAAACATAAGTTACCTGCTGTAAATAATTATGAATACACGTACCTACACCGGAGGCGCCAGTGAATAATAATTTAGGTAAGCAAAATTTCAATTTTAACTCAGTAGAATATTTTATTCAATAATTGCTACTTCCACTTTTTAAATAGGTAGGTAGGTACGCCTGCATTAAAAAAAAATAACTGGTCAAATACATCTTTCGATTTCCATAAACTAACATGGGAAAAAACGACTGTATGTACCTACCTAGAAAGTTGAATTTGATTCTTGATTCCTTTTTTTCAATACATAGAACTCTAAAATAAGTAGGTATAATAATTTATCGCAATAATTTTTTATGAAAATTGTCACTTACCTATTTTAGGAAGTACCTAATCAGTTTTACTACACGTCTTTGTTTGTTTCATAAACCTGGAAAGTAGGTACCTAAGTAATAAGTATGAAGAATTGCGACTTAAACTCCCAGCTTAAACTCTTAATAGGTAGGTAGGTACATACCTACATACCTAACGTATGAATAAATTGATACATTTTCATTTAATTTCAATTGACTGTAGTCAAGTAGCCTCATTACGTATGTATTGTGATAAATTACGCGGCGTATTTATCCCAATACTTACGTTAGATGTTAGGTAGGTACGCAGGTTATGTGTGTATTGTTAGTGTTGGTAGGTATCTGAGGCATTAGGTAGCCTGTTCGTGTTGACTGTATCCCACTTCTGAAGTGTAATAGAAGATGGGTCAGGATAGTAAATAATTAATCCGTATTTATCTTTACACACATTACTCAAAAGCTGTGCTCGAGACGAGTGTCACAAAAGGTACCACAAATGGTACATGAGCCGCTCAAAATACGACATCGCCGGCCCCAAGCTACAATAATCTTATTACAGTTACATAAACAAAACTTATCGTACACTAAGCCGAAATAGTTAAAGGCAATAACAAAAGCTCCATGCTGTGAACTCGATCTCATAACATTAAACATAAACATCTCTAGTCCTCAAACAAAGGCCCGTTGATAGGTACCTACTAATAACCGATAGTAGATCGGCCAAGGTGTAAACATACGGTCAAGTCATTAATCGAGGCCTAGCAATAGGTGTATGAAAAAAATCTGTAACATTCGGCCGGTTAGGTGTGAAGAATGTAGGTAGGTAGGTGAATCCATATCCATACTATCCATACTTCCATACTTAATATTATAAATGCGAAAGTGTGTCTGTCTGTCTGTCCGTCTGTCTGTCTGTCTGTCTGTCTGCTACGCTTTCACGGCCCAACTACTCAACCGATTTTGATGAAATTTGGTACAGAGATAGGTTACATCCCGGGGAAGGACATAGGCTACATTGTATCCCGGAAAATTGAAGAGTTCCCGCGGGAATAAAAAAAACAATCCACGCGGACGAAGTCGCGGGTATCATCTAGTAAACTAATAAGGGATTGATAGGTAGTAATTTTACCCTTCCGTAAAAAGCGCGGGAAATGGCCAAGTAAACAACATGCTTATCATGTGCGCGTATGGTAAGTACTTAATGACTGTCCGACACTTACGTCTGTCGCCGCGAGAAGTTTTTTTGGTGTTCACGACAAACGCTAGTGTAGGAAGAAATTATTGACCTGCAGACGATAGCTCAGCCCGATGTTAGTAATTTACGTCCAAAGCATTTGTAAATACGACAGAGAAGCGATAACTTCGAAAGTTAATTGTTGCGCGGTGACTAGTCGACGCGTCATCACGCAGGTGTGGAATAGCCATTACATAAATTGACCATAGTGTTAAAAAACTGACAGACTTTTCAACAAAAACTTGGAATTTTTTTTTTGGTTAATTTATTGAATTATGTGAAAAGTCGTAGAACAAATGTTGTTCAGTATCATGTATAGAAGTTATATGTGGGAGGTTGTTGGTAAATTACAATTAACCCTGTATATTATGATTTGTATGTGCGTGTGACCTGCCTGCTTATAATTTTGTTCATAATCAGATTAAGTGCCAGAAAATATATATTGATATCCGCCGGTGAATATTTCATCGGTTTTTTTTTAATTTGATGATAAAAAGTTTCTAATGAATACGCATGAATAGAGGGACAGACGCAAATTCAAACTTGTGGTTTTCCCGCAGTGCAAGAATATGGGCAATGGCAAGAAAAGCAGAAGAAAACCCGGAGCAAGACACTATGCAGATTATTCTCAAGAAATGTTAAATGTGTCTGTTGATTAGGTAAAGTCCAAAACCATATCATCTTATGATGCAGAGAAGCAGTTTGGCATTCCCAGACGCACCATCCTCAACAAATGTAAGGACAGCCACGACAAGTCAGTTGGCCGTCCCACAAAATTGTCAGAAGAAGAAGAAATACATATATTCGAGTTCGAATCGTTAGTCATTCCCTGGGCTAAGGCATTAGATGGACCAAAATTAGTAATACTTAGGTGATAATTTGTCATCGCATTTAAGTGTGAATACTATAAAACTATGCCAAAAAAACAATATTAGATTTGTCTTTCTTCCAAAAAATTCAACTCATCTGACTCAGCCTCTGGAATTAGCTTTTTTCGGCCCTATGAAGAGAGAATGGAGGAAGATTCTCCTTCAATACAAGCTATCAAATCCTGATGTTTCCTCTATAAATAAAAGCCACTTTCCAAAACTTCTAAGTGAGCTGATGAACAACATAGGCATGACTAATGAATCTAATCTGAAAAGTGGGTTTGCAGCTGCAGGAATTTGTCCCTTTGATCCCTCTAGGGTTACCAGTAAAATTCCAGAGGTAACAGAAGAAAAGAAAAAAAAATCTTTGACAACTCCCTTTTGGAATTTTTAAGGACCAACAGAGACGCTAATAAACAAATTAAAAATGAGAAGAATTCAAAACTATCAATAGTTGCAGGGAAATCTATGTCAACTGAAGATGCTGAAAGCATGTGCCTTAATCAGAACAAATATAGAAAAAGAAATCTCCCTAATCCCATGCAAGTGAAAAAAAGCAAGAAATTATGCTTAGGATCTGGAAAATCAGAATGTGTCGACGATATCTCGGCTAAAACAAGTAGTCCGCGAACAGCAAGAAAAAAGATTTCTGTAAGAAATACTAACAAAAAACTGGCAGAGAGCGATTATAGTGAAGAAACAATAGACACGAACCAAGAAAAAGGGACAGAAAAGAATACGACGTTGGATACAGAAAATGAAACGTATGAATTGAATGAAATTACAGGCGAAGTGACAAGGGAAACAAAAGATTTTCATAAGATACAACACGATTAATTTTTCAGGTGTAAGCGCTGCGTCGGGAAGTACTCAGTGAAGCGGCGTCGTGTACAACAAGAGTAGTGGCGTTGTAGGCTCATACGACTCTGAGGCTGTGTGACCCACTTGTGCAGCTGGTACGGGGCGTCGACGGGCTGTGTACTGATGTGCTGTTGCGAATCGACTGGTGCGGGCTGCCGAGCGTGTGGCTCTGTGAACGGCTGTGCTGCATTTCGTATGTCGCTGTTGTGCCGGAACATCGATCGGCTGTGTTGCGTTGCGTTGCTGTGCTGCGATGTGATGCTGTTGTGTCCCGCTCTGCGTACTGATGATGCTGTCCTCGATGCGATGACTGCAAGGATTATTATTGTGATGTGCGATGTTGCTCAAGTCTGACGAGTGAGGGCGTGACGTCGGCTTGATGTGCGTCGGCGGCGGCTTGAAGATCACGTCGGCTTGTTTGATCGTCGGCGGCGGCTTGGAGATCACGTCGGGGTCACCAATGTACGGGAGCAGGTGATATGGCTCGACCGTAACAATAGGATGATCATCCTCCGAGCGGGTGTTGTGCTCGGGGACCACTGGTCCGACCGTTCATCTTTGGAGGTCGTATATATAGCGTAATTCAGAGAAAACTTCGTAAGCGTGAGTTGGGCTGTTCGTGGTCGCGTGCGTGTACTAGTAATGCCATCTATTGGATTATGTGCGGACTGCGAAGACCGCCACACACTAATTGAAACCATTACCTGTGTAAATCTAACACTGAAGCCACAGAATGCAACGTTCGCTTACAATCCAGACAGACTTGATGATCTTTGTTTACACTATATAAATATGTATTTAAGTTCATCAAAGGTTTGTGTATTAAATAAAAATTTAAAAAGGGATATCCAGAATCAGAGATTTGAAGCTATTAATGAAAACAAATTGCCAAGATGTTTACGACCAAAAACATCTAAGCCTAAACCAATAATTACCTCAAATAAAAAATTAACCCCTGAAGAATTACAGAAAATAGTAAAATCAATTAAAGAAGACACTAAAGTTATAACACAATCCGCTTTACTAATGAAGATAACTAAGCCTAAAAAATATATAAAAAAAGAATGTAAAAAGAAAGAAAAAAATTTAGCGTCGAGAAAAAATGAAAATTATAGTGAAACAAGTTCTGAAATCTCGGTGAATCTGAGTCTCGCAGAGACAGACTCTGAATATGAATCTTTTGATGCGTATGTATCAGCATGTTTAGACGAAATTGATAACAAGGAAAACTTGGAACCAGATTATATCACTGTACCATTTGGGTTCAGTAATATAAACTATTTTGCATCCGATGGAGATTTAAAAAAAGATGACTGGGTTGTTGTAAAATTTGCGACAAAAAAAAGCTTAAAGCATTTTGTCGGTGTTATTTTATTCATAAAAAATAGCATCCCTACAGCAAAATTTACAAGAAAAGTAAAAAACTCAAAACAAGACAAAATTATTTTCACTTACTCAAACGTAGAAGATGTGTGTGAAGTGAACCGTGATGATGTGGAAATAGTATTGCCTAAACGTAATATTTCTAGACGAGGTCAAATAATGTTTAGTAACATGAACTTTAATCCTTACAATATACAATAATTTAGACATTTGTGGAGCTTGGCTTGAATAACATTTACTATTTTAATTATTTTTTGATATATACATACATGTTTGTGGTCATTAACCCTAACATATTATTCTTACTGATACTTTATTTAAAAAAATGTTTAGTTTAGTTTTATAGTTCGTTTTTATAATTTTTTTTTAAACTTTTTATGAGATTGCGAATGGTTGATAAAGTCAATATCTTTCAAGTTCCAACCCCGTTTTACCAAATATCTATTAAAGTTCCTAGTTAAGTTAGTTTAAGAATTACCTACTTGATCTCATTTTCTATATTAGAATCGTAATCATGTAGATTTAACAGATTAACTGAATCGGTACCTTACCTATTGCTTATTTCTGTATAGATTAAATAGTTTTTCTTCATAATCGTACTAATGTACGTATATTAATATTATGTATATTATAATAATAATAATAGTTGCCTACGAATAGTTTTTGAAAATTTCTAAGCTCTCTTGAATATCTTATGTTTCAGTTGTATCAGTCAATAAAATATACGTCATAACTCATAATATTAAGAGTTCCTATTAATAAGCTTGTTATGCTTTGCCTAATGATAAATTTGTATTTCGTTATCGTATTTAAGGGGACTTATTAAATTTATTTTTGTCTTTGTAACTCTCACGGATACGTTGGTGGGTGCGACATGCAGCGTCGCGGAAGAATATAACAGAAAAAACCGGGCAAGTGCGAGTCGGACTCGCGCACGAAGGGCTCCGTACCATTATTAATAAATAATTACCTTTGTTAATGAACCGCAAGACTAACTTTGTTTGTAGAGGTTTATTGTTAATATCAAAAAAAACCGGCCAAGTGCGAGTCGGACTCGCGCACCGAGGGTTCCGTACTCAAGAAGTAGGTATAATTACCTTTGTTAATGAACCGCAAAACTAACTTTGTTTGTAGAGGTTTACTGTTAATATCAAAACATTACGTTTGTTGTATGGGAGCCCCCCTTTAATATTTACTTTATTAATATTTAATTATTTATTTTGAAAGGTAATATACAAGTTAATATTCTGTGAAAATTTGAACCGTCTACCTGTTACCATTTTTAATTATGAGCAAAAAAATACGAAAAAAACACGTTTATTGTATGGGGACCCCCCTTAATATATATATTTTTTTAATTTTTAGTATTTGTTGTTATAGCGGCAACGGAAATACATCATTTGTGAAAATTTCAGCTTTCTAGCTATCACGGTCTATGAGATACAGCCTGGAGACAGACAGACAGACAGACAGACAGACAGCGGAGTCTTAGTAATAGGGTCCCGTTTTTACCCTTTGGGTACGGAACCCTAAAAACTATGCTAGTTAGAGCATTGGCTATAGTTTTCCTGTAAAGTATACGTAAATTCCTATTGACCATAATTATTTCAAATTTTTCGATTGGTAAACTCCGGAGATAAGGGGGGGGCGGTATTTTTTTAGACATTTTCCCCGATAAATCAAAAACTATCATAACTAAAAATAATTAAAAATCTGTTTTAGAATGTACAAAGTAAACCTTCTCATATGATACCCCACACAGTACAGTTATCTCACTTTTAAATTTCAACCCTCAGATTTTCCCCCCTTTTTAAATAAGAACAAAAATAATTTCAAATTTTTTTTAATTCCAGTGTCTTTGGGCCACTAATATACACAACTATTCCAAATTTCATGTCGATAGCTTCGGTACTTACTGAAATAATCGAGTGTGACGGACGGACAGACGGACAGACAGACGGAGAAAGTCCAATAAGGGTTCCATTTTACCATTTTGGTACTGAACCCTAAAAAGACCTTTTACCTAATTACTCAAAACTAAGCCAGTTATCAAAAATCTGTTTCTCAAAGTTTTTAGATATTATTATTACCGACACATTAAAACAAAAATTACAATTACATCCACTGTAGTTTCCGATAAAAATGAGAAAAAGTGAGATTTTGGAGCAACTTTTGGGAGAACTTTCTATCGAGAAAATTTTATCCAATTGTGTTTCTGCTTCTCAACGATTTTAGATTAAAGACCCAAAATACATGACGTTTAAATTTAAAAGTAATTGTCTTTATAGTTTTTAAACTTAACTTCACTAAAGATCGCTTAAATACGGCTTCTACGCCGATAAAATGAATAATTATTTTTTAACCTATGTCTTTAACAGCGTTGCTTTATAATACAATATTTGAAACTTTATAGTTTGACACGTGACTTATGAACAGATCTTTACATAAACCGCTTAAGTTAAGAATAAAATTGTTTAACCCATGCTTATTGTTTTATTAGAATGAAACATGATATTATAGTTTTTGCCTGACTTTGCCCTCCCAATTTTAGTCGATCATATGCATGTAGTAGATAGATAGATCACGTCTTTCTTGTATAATAATTAATAACCTTAGATTACGTAAATAACAAGATCCTATCCTATATCCATATACCTACTCCCTTTTTTGTGTTTGCTGTAAGAGACAACCCTAACTTTTGTTAGCAAATCCTAGAGAAGCTGTCACAACATTGCCTGTCTTAACGAAAAAATAAAAAACTGATTTGGATGCGTTAATTGTCTACAATGCATGGAAACTTAGTTTATTAATAAATATGTAACAATATTCCTCTTGTCTCTATCTTCCTTAAGTGCCCTGTTAACGATCAAATTGTTTGTCAAATTTTACGTGTTTGTCAAATTATTTGATAGTGTACTGCTGTGTTTGAGGCGTTTGTCAAACAATCTACGTGTTTGTCGTGTTTGATGAAAATCTGGATTGATGTCGAGTTTGACAAACAGGTTTGAACCTGAACGGCGGTGTTTGTCAAACAAGATCCCACTCGTTGTATTGACATCATGGAGGACGCTACGCTCAATGACGATATGAGTGGCAATATTACGAACAAAGAATTTACGTTGCATTTCATATCTGTTTATCGTGATATGCCGATGTTATGGAAAATAAAATCAAAAGATTATATGGACAAGAACAAGAGAAGCACAGCAATAAAAAAAATGACAAATGTACTGAAGATGTGTCGCCGGAACATTACGGAGGAAGACGTGAAGAAAAAAAATAATATTCTACGTACGAGTTTCAAGCGCGAAAACAACAAAGTCAAAAAGTCTATGCTTTCTGGTTCTGGTACAGATGATCTGTATGTACCATTATTATGGTACTACAAAGATTTAGAATTTCTGCAAGATCAAATGGAGGGAGAATCAGGAATTAGCACAATAATAGAACAAGAGGTAAATACTGGTAAATACTGTTTATTGTATTGTATTTTTTACACGTACATACGGTTACACATCAAGCTATACTTAACCAGTATAAGCTGACTTCTTATTGTACGAAAAGCACAATGCGAGGTCAGGTAAAACTGGTTTTGTATAGCTTGATGTGTAGCCGTGTGTATAACATAAAAAATTACTCTAAACATTTGTTTTGCCATGGAACAGCGCCCGTTGTATTAAAATATTTACAAAAGTCATCTCTTACTTGTTTTGCTAGAGTAGCACTATTTCCAACTCGAGTATGCTCAATACCTAACAACATTGATTCATTTCTCCAAGTACCTGGAATAACAGCCCCCGTAACAAAATCTTCCACATCTATTTCTCCATGTCCACATCTATTCAACATGTTTTTTGTTTTATAAGTAAATTGTGTAGATGGCAACACGCCATTACTACTATTTTTGCTTTTCTTGGAGATAATTTAATAGGTTTTTGGAAAATCTTAAAACGACTTGCAAGAATGCCAAATACATTTTCAATTATTCGTCGAGCACGAGATAATCTATAATTGAAGATCCTTCTGTTATCATTTAACACTTGTTTATTGTAAGGTTTCATAAAGTTTGGAAGTAGTTGGAAAGCTTCATCGCCTACAAACACAAAAGGCATTTTTTTATTAGTGTTTGGCAAATCTTCTGGCTCTGGAATCTGTAATTGATTATTCTCAAAGCAATGCCAAAATTTTGTATTTTAATTACCCCTCCATCTGACACTCTGCCATTTGTACCGACATCAACCATAATGAATTCATTATTTGCATTGGCTATACCCATAAGTACTATGCTGTATGTTCCTTTATAGTTATAATAGTAGGAACCAGAATGCTCAGGTTTTTGCAAAGTGATATGTTTTCCATCTACAGCTCCAATGCAATTATCAAAATTCCATGCATTTCCAAATCGTCGCGCCAATATCTTCCAATTTTCTTTTGTTCTGGGTACCTGAAATAGAAAAATGTTTATTATAATGTTGTTTTTATTTCCAGGAATCATCATCATCACAATCTTTAAACTCAACACCTTCGCAACCTTTGGCATCTACAAATCCAGTACAATCAAAAAGGAAGAAAAGTGAGGACTTGCAGCGTGACTTATTGACATTAGCCAGGGATCATTTCAAAAAACCTGAAAATGAATATCAAGCAATGGCCAGAAACTGGGCCTTTAAACTGGAGAGGATGTCTGCAGAACAAAGACGACTGGCAGAAAAGTTCATCAACGAAATACTCTTTGAAGTTGAAGAAGGAAATCTTCGTAGACATTCAGTAATAATTAATCCGAGCAATCAATATTCCATTCCCTCATCTCCATCTTCTGTTCTGTATATTCAATCTCCTACCTCTCACACTCAATCTACTGTTCCGCAATCTCCATCTCCCGTTCCGTACATTCAATCTTCTATCTCTCACACTCAATCTACTGTTCCGCAATCTCCATCTCCCGTTCCGTACATTCAATCTTCTATCTCTCACACTCAATCTACTGTTCCGCAATCTCCATCTCCCGTTCCGTACATTCAATCTTCTATCTCTCACACTCAATCTACTGTTCCGCAATCTCCATCTCCCGTTCCGTACATTCAATCTTCTATCTCTCACACTCAATCTACTGTTCCGCAATCTCCATCTCCCGTTCCGTACATTCAATCTTCTATCTCTCACACTCAATCTACTGTTCCGCAATCTCCATCTCCCGTTCCGTACATTCAATCTTCTATCTCTCACACTCAATCTACTGTTCCGCAATCTCCATCTCCCGTTCCGTACATTCAATCTTCTATCTCTCACACTCAATCTACTGTTCCGCAATCTCCATCTCCCGTTTCGTACATTCAATCTCCAGTCTCTCATACTCAAAATCAAGCTCAAACTTTGTCGAATACGGAGCAGCCTGTGTTAATTCATATTCCAGACTCGCAAACAAACGAAACTGAAGCTGAGACAGCAGCAAAATACTTGACACATTTTTATTCATTTTAATTAGTATGATTTAAATAAAACCTTACCTGAATATTGTTGCATAGTGTTTCATTTATTGCTTCACAAGTTTCAATGATAATGTTGCTCAATGTTCGAGGTGCAACGCAGGCTTGAAATTTTAAGTCTTCGAAATCGGCGCCGCTAGCCAGGTACCTCAAAGTTATTGATAACCTTTGAGAAGCTGGTATAGATTTGCGCATAACTGTGCCCTTTTTTTCAATACGAGGACGGAGTATAGTCAGTAAACCATCAAAAGTTTTATGGTCCATGCGCAGGAAGTTTGCGTAGTCTTCAGGTTCTGTGCGCAATATTTCCCGTAGCAAATTCTCGTGGGTATATTTATCTCTTAATTTCAACCATTCTCGACTCCATCGTCTTCTTTTTTTTGTCTTGATACACAGTGCTAGAGTCAGTGCCAAAAATGCGTCATCTGAATTACTCATTGTAAGCGCTCGGCACGGCGACGTCACGTCACGAAAGGAGAAACCCGAATCTACTAGAAAGTTAACAAATTTGTTTGATATTTGGTTTGATCGTTTAAGCTATTGTTTGATGAAAACGTGACGTTTGACAAACAAATTTGTCAAGCAAATTTGATCGTTTACAGGGCCCATTAAATATCACATTATACTGCCAGGCAATGTTGCAGGTTGGATAGTAACATTGCCTTGCTTTTTGAAATGAAATGTAGGGCCTCATTGCGTACTTTTTTGCAATAAAAAACTCTATTCCAATTGCTTAAGGTTCCCTTTTGAATGTCAGTCAAAAGAACATATGATTTTCTGAATAACTAAAGAGCCAATGAGAAAAAACTTCAAAATATAGGCAAAATTGAAGCATTTTACGGTAATCTAACTTCTGAATCTCCAGCAACCCACTCAAATCAATCAGTCATTACTCCATCTTGTTCATCTATACGCCGTGCCTCTCCTTCTCCAACGATGACTACACTGAGGTCAGTGGGTCCGAATGATATTTCAGAAAAACGTGAACAAGATGGATCTCAACAGTGCTATTGGAATGGGTCGATATTTTTACCCCAGTATTCAGAAAGCCAAACTACTGATTCTCTCGCTACTAATTTAAATGAAAATATCGAGTTTCAATACTGGAGCTCTACATAACTTTACCGATGAAATGGGACATGGGTTTCTAATTTTAAGGTACACAGTTTTCTTTTTTCCTCACCAGTAGGTTTGCGCCTTTATTTGTGCACATTTCAATCGCAACATTTAGGCATAATAGTTATTAATTGATCTAGGGTTAATTGTTCAATCGTCGGACAAAGTTAATCAGAGGAATAAATTGGACGTTTTGACAAGTTTTGTATTGAAAATCCGTCAAAACGTCAAATTTATTCCTCCGATAAACTTTATCTGACGATTGAACAATTAGCCCTAAGAATATTTTAGGCCAGTAAATAGAACACATTAGAGATGCGCCGAATGTTCGGCCGAATATTCGTATTCGGTACATTCGGCATATTTTTTCATGTTCGTATTCGGCCGAATATTCGGTTGATTTTCCGAATAATTACCGAATATTTTAATTAATGTTAATATTTAAAAAAGAACATTTTATTAAACAGTAAGGTTAACTAATTACTAAAGAAGTGTGGTTTTTTGACGAATGATAATGTTAGCAAATTAAAATCTGATTCTCAAGATTACCATTATGTCCTTTAATAATCATATCGTAACATTAACAAATTAAAACAACATAATATTTAATAATTAAAATTTAAGAGTGCTAAATTATGATGCAGAAATACTAGGCTCTCAGCCCTGTGAGGCAACAATCTATTTCTTTTCTCTTCATATACATTGCCTGCTTCCGAGAATAACCGTTCGCTATATACAGTGGTTGCTGGAGAAGTTAAAAAAATTCTGGCTGAAATAGCCATGAGTTCATACTTTCCTTGATTTTTTGCCCACCATGTAAAAGGACTCATACTGCGTTGTAATACTGAACGTTGTGTACAAACGTGTTTACCGCGTAGAATTGAACCGAATGATTCGGCCGAATATTCGGTTCGGTACATTTTGGACCGAATATTCGGCCGAACATTCGTATTCGGTTGAACCTACATTCGGCGCATCTCTAGAACACATAGATTAATTATGATAGAACATTTAACCTCGCACTAAATTTCCGATCCAATTTTTTTTTTTAGGTTAAGGGCTTCGATCGCAATCTTGAAGGAAAGTTTTTGGCCGATATCTTGGAAACTGTCCGCTTTAGGGCAAAAGTTATTAAAATCATTATTGTAGAAAATAAAATTTTGCATCTTTTGTTTTCTGTAAACTTTTTTGTAAAACTTACCGTTTACGATTTATGGCCGATTTAATGAACCGGTTTTTCTATTTCGGCCGATAACTTTTAAAATATTGGACTAATTCGTAAATTCATAATACAGTCTTTGACACTATATTATTCATAGGTACAACACCTAGCGGTATAAATTGGCAGTGTGTCTCGCCATTCTCATTCCACTTTCCGAATTATGCCATTTTTTACAGTAAACCATCATGGTTTAGGGGAGGTCAGCTCAAAGCGGCCACCTTAAGTTTGAGTAAAGAAAAATCCTATCAAACGATTGATTTTCCACAAGAATTTAATACTGATGGGAAAGAAGTTTATCCTTACTAATATTATAAATGGGAAAGTGAGTTTGTTTGTATGTTTGTTCCGCTTTCACGCCGTAACTACTGAACCCATTGCTTTGAAATTTTGCAGACGTAATGTTAGAAGTCCGGATTAAATAATAGGGTACTTTTAATCCCGGAAAATTAAAGAGTTCCCGCGGGAACTAAAACTCCTCAATCCACGCGGACGAAGTCGCGGGTATCAGCTAGTTAAATTTATAATTTATGAAATTTAAGGTCTCAAAATTGAAATAATAAGCATATGATGTCTAAATTACGGCAACTTGTAAAAAAACCGCTTTGCCCGAGCAGCCGCCTAAAGCGGCCAGGGGGTCAAGGGCAACGTGGCCAGCCCCTACGTTACTGCGTATAATTGTTTTTTTTTTAAATTTAACATGCTTGACGAAATAAAAATGTCCAAAAAATATAAAAGAACATTATTTATTAAATAAACATTTGGTATTAATTTTACCCGTCTTATTTTCTAGTTCAGTTCAGTTTCTGTTCAAGTTTTTAAATAATTTTAAATTTCACCAGGTACAGTTTTGAGTAATTATCATTATTTTACTAAAAGAATTATAAAAATCTCGAATTCAGTCATCAAACTTCTATTAAGCATAAACTTTTAGGAACTTTAACACAGGTTTAGTTTTTATTAACATTTGAATATGTTTAACAATCAACAGATACTGCTCTTACATTAGCAATAACATTTTAGTCTCAGTTTGAGTTTCTACTAACTAAAAACTAGTATTCTCATTATTTTAATCATAAGGTCAAACAATTTCTTTAACCTAAACTAAGTAGGTAGTACCTATAGTATATTTTAAACATCTCAGTCATCAGACTTTTTTTAAGCCTTTAGGTACTTAACACAGCCTTTTGTTTTTTTTTTCGTTTTGATCGCCCGTGCCATAAGATTTTCATCCTATGATCCCTGGTTGGTTTTTCTCTAATTGTTCACCATGTAAACAAAATAATTAAGCATTTATTATCTATCCAATCATAATATTTTTAATAAGGGCAAAGCGGCCAACTGACCGCTTTGCCCGGGCCGCTTTGCCTTACTCGGCCATATTGTTTAAAAATTCGGATGCTCACACCTTTCTACATTAGCCGCGTACTGACTGAACGAGCCGCCTCGCGAGGCAGCCGCGCGAGGTAAATCCTCGGTCGGTCAAGACGTGCCTCGCCCGAGGCCAGCGCATGCGCTGCCTCGCCCGAGCGTGCCGCGGCCCCAGCCGAGCGTTGTCGGTTTTCGTCGATGCTCAAAGGCGCCTCAGTACGTTTGCCGCGCTCACTCAAGACGGTAGTGTTTCGCCTCGCTTATTTGTTACGTGTTAGTTGTGCGTCATCATGGATAAAGAACAGTGTCTGAAACTAATACAACTATATGGTGAATATAGACGACTTTGGGATGCGCAATGTCCTGATTACACAAATAGAGGACTAAGGGAAGATGCGTGGAGAAATATAAGCCAGGAAATGAACATTCCAATAGCCGCATTAAAAAAAAAATAGACTCGTTACTAGGGTCTTACAGGAGGGAAAAGTCGAGAGAAAAAAAAGCCGAATCACAGGATCAGGTATTTATTATTTAGTTTATTATTATGGTTAACAACATTCATTTTTATCATATCCACAGTTAGACCAGTTTTTATATAATTTCTTATATTATAACTTTTTTTATTTATTTTATACTACAGGTCGTGGTGAAATATATATTTCAAATTGGTACGCCTATGAAGCGTTCAGCTTTCTGGGAGATAGGAATCACCCAGGAAATACACAAGATACTTTAGGTGAAGAAATGAGTAGCTATTATTTATTGATAATTATTCTGCCAAGAAATGGCTCCATTTGTTATGAAATGTCTCCCTAAATGTGAACGTATTTCTTTTATATTTGTTGATCCTCGCCGTGGTATGGCTTGAATAGATAGCATTGATGACATTTCTGTGCCCTGTCGCCATCGGCCGGGTATTACTGTCCCTTCAACTTCGCCAACAGTCTCAGACCAGTGAACACTCGTCTTACTTGGAACTTTTTAATTATATAAATGATAATGACAATGTTTCATGTGAACCCACTTTCTTATGATAAATAAATAATAATAAATTAACCACACAATGTATTTTATTTTACTTACCTTAGCACTATTGTAAACTTTAATTCCGGCTTAATGCAACTGCGAAATTCTGTTTCTTTCTTTGCTATATTGGTTTTTAAAATGCTTAAAAGTTCCTCACACGATTTCAGACTCATTCTAGTATATCCAAAAAACTTATCTCCATAATTTTTGAGCTCTTCGAAAAATAATTCAAAATGCTTGCTCTCATCTCGTGCTTGCAAATAAGGATGCACCCAGTACCTTTTTCTCCGTTTCTTATTCTTTATATAACGCGAGTAAATGTAGTAAATAGCTGCGACTTCTTCGACGTCCATCTTAGAAATGAGTCGATCCAACCGCAAACCACGACGGTTTCTCAACCGCACGTTCCGGTTGCGGTTGCGGCTAGCCGTCACCCGGCTCACCGCAAGCGCAACCGGACCTGCGGTCCACCGGACGGCTGGTCGCATTGTGGCTAACCGCTTAGGGTTCATACGCACTATGCGGTTACCCGCAATGCGGCTAGCCGTCCGGCTAACCGCAAGCAAAATTATGTACGTAAAGGTACTGTTACACATGCTCATTTCAAGCATGAAAGCATGCTTCTATTGAACAGTTGCTACTTAGTAGCATGTGTGTCGGAATTTTGCTCAAAATTAGCATGCTCATTTCGAGTTTGCTTAAAAATCAACAGGCGTGCGATTTTTGAGTATGCTACCTGCGGCGCGGGTGGAAGGGGGCGTGCTTTAAGCGCGTCTAAACAGGTTTGCTTATTGAGCATGCTAGTATCGATCAGTCGTTTGTAAAAGGTGCGCGTGCTCAATTTCACGCAAAATGTCTCGCTGGGGCGACGAAAAAACGCTCAAATTTGTAAATTTATATCGAAATAACGAGTGCTTGTGGAATCCCCGCATACCGCAGTATAAAAATAATGTTGATAGAAATAATGCGTACCAAGACTTATTAACGAACATGGAGGATCCGTCCTTGACTGTGAAAATCATTAAAACCAAAATTAAGAATTTAAGGTCTGCGTACCACACAGAATTAAATAAAGTCAACAATTCAAAGCGATCCGGTTCTGGTGCCGCTACTGTTTACAAACCATCCGCGGCATGGTTTCATGAAATGAATTCCTTCCTTGGGGACACCAGCCAGTACAGGGAAGCTATGGAAATGGTGAGTTTCAGTTTTTAATAAAAATGCACTTAACTGTTTGTAAAACATAATTGTTTAATATCATAGACCAAGTACAGCATGTTTTATTTATTTATTTACTAGCTGATTCCCGCGACTTCGTCCGCGTGGAATTGGGTTTTTAAAATTTCCTTGGGAACTTTGTGATTTTCCGGGAATTACAGTTTTGGGTTCAGTATCGATCACAGAGTGGCCTCCAAAAAAAATTTTCAAAATATCTTCTATACAAATTTGCCCTTTTACAGTTTTATTATAAGTAATAATAATAAAATATTGTACAACTAGCGCCACTACAATGGCGCTAGTTGTATAATAATTATATGACTCTATTGAGTAATGGCTTTTGAGAGTATAATAGAAGTCCATACATTTGGTCAATTTGTAGGGGCATTCTATGTTCTTATTATAAGTATAGATATCAGGGCAGAAGAATTAAATGAAGATGGTGAATTTATATCATATGACCTTGCCACGGTACCGCCTCTGTAGTTTCAAAGAGCTGCGCATAGGTGTTTCTTATTGCTTCTGCCCGTCGAGAAGCGTGGTTATTGTAGCGTGTAGATGGTAAGCCTTCCAAAGCTTGCCGCAGTTGTGCCCTCCATGCTCCTGGTACCACAACACCTTGTTGTATATCTTCGAAGTCTACGCATCTTTGCGTGATGTACATATCTGATGTTTTCCGAAGCCAATTATGTAAAGCGCAAGCAGCTAATGTAATTCGATCAACTTTTTTGGGTGTCATGTCGATGGCATTCATAAGAACTCTAAATCTTGTTACTAAAATACCAAACGCATTTTCAACGACTCGTCTGGCTCTCGATAAACGGTAGTTAAATAATTTTTCTCTATGCGTTGGAGTTGTTCGATAGGGCTTCATAAGATATGACTTTAGAGGAAAAGCAGCGTCAGCCACAATAACCGATTGGTCCGGTAAATTGAGAGTATTGTTTTCCAAAGCTTGTGCCATATTCGATTTTTGATAAACTCCTCCATCAGAAGCTCTTCCATTAGTTCCAACATTTACGTATGAAAAACAATAGTCATCATCAACTAAGGCCAGAAGTATAATGCTATGAGCGCCCTTGTAGTTATAGTAGTCAGAAGTATCATCAGGAGCGAGTATATTTATGTGTTTACCATCTAACGCTCCAACACATCCTGGAAAGTTCCATTTTGTACGAAAGCCATGCTCAATGCGTATCCAGTCTTCACGGCTTGGAATCTGTAAAAAAAACTTTATTACATTACAGTACACTTTATGTTGCAGGATTCAGACCAGTCCTCGCAGCATTCGGAGGTATCTTTGCAGCATCCGGAAAATTCAACTACGCCAGAGAATATTATGTCACCTTCGACGATCCCAGAAGACAGACCTGATTCACGCTCATCTAGTCAATCTAGTGTCACATCGAGACGACGTAAAAGAGTCCCACAAGAGGAGCCAATTAATGATGCACTCAACCGGTTGGAAAACATAAGTTCTGCGATAAATACAAACACAGAATATGACGAATTCCATTATTTTGGCCTGAATCTTGCAGCCCAACTGCGCAGCCTGCCACTGTATGATGCATTAGACGTACAATCTCAAATCCAGAACATTTTAATTACAGCAAGACGTCGCCATCTGTGCGTGAACTTATCTCCCGTGACAGAATCAACTGTAATTAATACTCCATGCACACAAACAACAAGCTCTGCTTTAAGCGCAGCTCCACAAACAGGCACACAATTTTACACACTTCCTGATGTTGATTTGGTGCATCAAGCGTGGCAGTCTTCTTAAACCTAGTTACTTAATACTTAATATATTCAAACGTTGTTGTTTTTTGTAAGAAATAGAAGCATCTGCTACAAGATCTTTAGTTATTACTTAATATGTTCAAATGTTGTTGTGTATCTTGTTTCTGTATAGCGCTTTTAACTTGAGAGAGTAAACAGTCAAATTGATGCGGTAGCATCCGCATATAGTTTTTATAACCCGTAGCATCTTCTACTCGCATTTCTGTAAGCAATTGAGCAATTGCTCCAAAGTCCTGTCTTCGAGATATCCAATCACGGACCCAAATCTTTCTGTTTCTTTTCTTTTTTTGCCTAGCTGATATAAGCTTCTGGATGCATTGCATCGCCAGCAAAAGGATGATCTTATTCAGCTCCATACGGATAGCTGTTTGATTGTCCATGACTTTGCTTGAACTGACAGAAAGCGAGAAAGCACGCTTTAAAATGGCATGTGTATTTGGGATGTTTGCTTTGAGCATGCTTATTCAAGAGCATACTTAAAACTAGCATGCCTATTGCTAGCAAATGTAAACTGTTCATAAGCATGCTCGTATTGAGCATACTCATAAGCATGCTCACTAGCATGCTTTTTTAGAGCATGTGTAACAGTAGCTTAATATTCATTTCTATGCGCACTGCGATGCGGCTACCCGCAGACCGCTCCGGTCGCTCAGAGGGCTGCGGCCCGAGTGACGGCCACCCGGACGGTTGCTATACGCACTGTGCGGCTCAGTCTGCGGCTGCCCGCCATTGAGTGTGCACGTGGTACGTCTGGTAAAATGGAATTCGATACCGAAAAATTTATCCACGAAATCCAGAGTCGGCCAGCAATTTGGAACACCAAATTACCAGAGTATTCTGATAGAATATTAAAACAAAGAGCATGGGAAGAGTTAGTGCATATTTATCACGGTACGGATTGACAAAGGAGGAAAAACAAAAACTAGGTAATTATCAAAATCATTTTATTTAAATGTAATTATCCTGCCATTCTACCCTCCCTTCATGCATAAAATATTCTGCAAATAATTCTCGATATCCGAAAGCAGTTCTACTGTTTCTTCGCACGTTATCTCAAGTAATAGTTTCAGTTAGTGGATTACTTAATGAGTCTCTAAAAGAATATCCGTCTCTGTCTCTTACAAAGTTGTGTAAAATGCAAGCAGACTTAATAATATCACTAACTAAATCGATGTGAACTTTAATTGGTCTGTGAAAAATGCGCCACTTATTCGCAAGTATGCCAAAAGTACATTCAATGTAACGTCTAGCCACACAAAGTCTATAATTGAATGTTCTTTTTGTAATATTTAAATTATTTCTCGGATAAGGGCGCATCATACTCGTACTTAAAGCAAATGCCTCGTCTCCTACAAAAACGAAGGGAAAACAAGTTGCATTGTTTCCTGAAATAGGTGCTGGTTCAGGAATGTTCAAGCGGTTCTCTTGAATTTTTTTATAAAAGTTTGAGTTTTGAAATATTGCTGAGTCACCGAATCTTCCATATGCTCCAACATCAATCATCACAAATGTTGCGGACAGCTGAGCGGTCTGAAACAAAATGAGAAGCGCGTACGCCGCGTTTTGAGTATATGAACGTAGGAGTGAGCGAGTGACCATATATAAGACAGAGAGAACATATATGGAGCCAGAACAGGCGTCAGGGCAAGACAAGGAAAGTGTATATGTCGAGACCGTTGGTGCACTTTGGACCGGTGGCTCCACCCCCTGGCTCCTGATTGGAGAAAAACTGGCATTGCTCGCTGGCGCCGACATTCATGTGCCGGTTCAGATATGGGAATATAACCGGCCAAAAGGCAAGGAGAAATCGTTCCAGTGCTTTGAAGTGAAATTATAACAGTGAATTAGTAAATAGGGCAGTATAGGGCAAAAGTACCTCCCATAGCTCAGTGATTAAATTCAGTGAAAAACAGCTCAGGGTAAGTGACCTGAATAACAGAGCGGCTGCTAGCCGAGTACCTCTCCGAAGCCAGATCCCTGGCTGAGGAAGGCTGTGATATTTATATCGCCTTATAGGTATATGCTCTGGGGTCACTACACTCTATCCAAGCTGTCGTCATCATCGGGTCAACGGCCCGCGGTCGTGCATCAACTACGTAGGGGTCACCGCCCTCCGCGATGGGTTCGATTCATACCTACTGGCCGGTTTGGGGTCAATAACCCGCCCCAACCAGTACCTAGGCTAAGACTAGCAGCTTTCGTCGGCCGGCCCAGACGGAACGTGGCATTGCTAACACGAACAGCTGACCCATATGCCCGAACCGTGCGAATACCGTCCACGAGTCATCGAGTGCGAGCTCCAGAGCTACGTATCTCCTTCGATCCAGGCCAGCTGGAACGCCGAGTGGTTGCAGTGCGGCGGCGTATACAGCGCCGTAGGCAACGTGTAGTAACGTGGAACCGTCGACGACGATCCTTGACGGTAGCTACTCATAGTGCATCGCGACGTACAACGATAAGAAGGCTGCGTCATCCCATGCGGTTGCGCTCGCAGCGCAGACGTCTGCGATAATGGTTCGGTAGTGCTAGTGAACACACCGTTAGTGATCAGTGAGGCCGTAAGTAAATGACTTTAATAAATTAACTTGTAATTATTCTAACGTAAAACTAGTTTCACATTTTGCTGAATACGGCCCCTTAACAGAAATTTTCATAATTTTCCCCAACCTTAATGTTACTGTACAAGTTGGTATTTGGTATGTTTGTTTATTAATCCGTATTGATAAGCTCTTAAACTAAATTCTTATTATTGTTCTAACAGTTATTTATTGGATAGTTAAATACCTTCTTGTTTAATGTATAGGTGTTAATCTTAGCTGATATATACCTTCTTTGTTTAATGTGTAGGTATTAATCTTAATTGATATATACCTTTTCTGTGTATAATAGGTACTAGCCTTTATTGATGTGTACTTATTATAATCATATGTTTTTCCATATTAAGGTCATATAGGTATGTGTATTCCTATAATGTTGTCATTTATAAACTCCCTTTGTGTGTATGTCCGCGAGTAGGTCGTGTCGATACCTACTCGCGCAATAACCCGTTGTGTACTTTATTATTGTTTATAATTGACTCGTGTAATTTGTTGTAGCTTTTAGATTCTTGTGTGTTATGTTCTTGTGTATAACTTTTGTTGTGTTTGGCCACGAGTAGGTCGTGTCTAAACCTACCCGTGAGTCAGTCTGTTGTAAAATCAAAACTGCTTGTTGTATATGCTTACGAAGAATAAATGTGTCATGTTTTGTACATAGAGAACTGTTTTATTGTTGAGCAAATCCTTCCCGAGATCCAAGCATATACTTGTATAAGTTCCGTAGGCAACAGTGCGGAACATTTTGGTCCTTCGAGCCGGATCTCTGGAACAGTAAAAGGATTTAAAACAGTTCTCTATAATTTTATGTGAATTAATCTGTGTCAATTAATTTTGTTTAATTAGGTACAATGGTTGTAACTCGTAGCCAAGCTGGGGATGACCCAGAGACTGATGTGGAGTTCCCTGAAGCGCGTACTGAAGACGCGCCCCCAGCCGAAACCCAGGATGCCAGAACGAGGCACGGCGACGGACAGGACCAAGGTCAAAGGAGAAACGACCAACCGTCAACCAGCCGTCAACCTGTTTCGGAACAACCAGCTACTACGAGAAGACCATTGGAGCGAGCTATTTTGAGGGGGGTACGAAGCACATCAACACCCAAAGCACTGGAACCACGGGGAGAGATGTCACAACCCCGTCAACAACCTGCCCCACATGCCGCCGAGCAGTCAGGGAGTGTACTGCAGAGGATAAGAGCGGCAGAAGAGGAGGCAGAGGAACAACTTATGTCGCTGCATCTGGCTCACAAACAGGAGCTAGTAAGGAGGCGTTTGGCCCGAGATGTAGCGAGCATAAGAGGAGATGCACCGGATGTACAGGCCCAGACGGCAGACACTGAAGCCCCAGTGTTACGCATGGTTCAGGATTGGTTAAGAACACGTGAAACGCACGCGCCGTCAACAGGGGCAATGGAACCTCGAACCGAAGCAGAGCAGCTGAGGGAGTCGAGAGAAACACGTACAGCAGTGCATCGACCGGTTAGAATGAAACCGGTACGTAAGGTTGAGTGGGAACAAGCGAACATCCTACCAACCTTTTTCCCGCCATCGACAACGGCCAATGAGGGAGCGAGATCAGAAATGGATCATCTCGTCTCTACACTAAACCACGTGGTCAACAGACGACCACCGCTCAGAGAGCTGACGCAGCTACCCAAATTTTCAGGAGCAGCGAACGAGTGGACCGGATTTAAAGTGGCCATGATACACAGTACGGAACAGTTCCAATTCTCACCGATAGAGAACATAGCCAGATTAAAGAACTGCCTACAGGGTAAAGCCAGAGAAGCCGTGTCAAGTTTGCTGAACGCTAGGCAACCAGACCCCGAGCGAATAATGAAAGCTCTTGACCGAACATTCGGGAGGCCTGAAGTAATAGCAAAGCAAGCAGTCGCAAGTATACAGAAAATGAAAAAGCCAGAATCACCAGTTGAGTTAGATGACTTTGCCATCGCATTGCAAAATATAGTGAGCACCCTTCAGGAGACAGAAGGACAGCGACATCATCTAACCAACCCACAGTTGGTGGACGAGGTATTGGACAAGTTACCTCCGGCGATTAAAGAAAAATGGGTAGACTACGCATATGAGTACTGCGATTTCAGCGAACCTGAAATCGTAACGTTAGCCAAGTTCATCGAGATGGAGGCTGACCGGAGGATACTATTCCTGAAGCCAAACGATAAGATGAAATGGGCGTCAGCAGAGCAACCACGTGAACGACAAAAGAATGTGCCTTCAAGACGCCAACCATGGGCTGAGAAGCAGTCTTTCACAATGTCGGCCGATGCTCAGAATCAGAAGCAGTTATGTAGCTCGTGTGGCGGGAACCACCAACTACCAAAGTGTCCAAAATTCCTGAAATTGGACCAGAAAACTCGATGGGAATTAGTTAAGGGAACAAGGGTATGTTTCAGGTGCCTGGCAAGTAAGCACTACCGGTATAGATGTAAAGCGAAGTTATGTGGGGTTGATGGATGTATTCAACCTCATCACGCCCTTCTGCACAACTGTGAACCAGCCAACGGGGGCGCCGCGACCGTAAGCGTCTTTAACACAACGGCGGTCCGAGCGCGCGATCGGATCCTGCTGAAAATCTGTCCAGTTACTATCAAGGGCCCGCAGGGTGATGTACAGACCTACGCCCTGTTGGATGAGGGCTCTACAGTGACACTGGTAGACGAAGGAGTTGCGGCCGCCGTGGGAGCAGAAGGACCGGTAGGAAACCTCAGAATCCATGGAGTGAATTCGGTAGTTGAAGCAAGGGGTAGCAGGAACGTTAAGCTGCTCCTTAGAGGATCTGGACAGTTTGAAACAATAACTGCAAGTACGGTTCGGAATATGAAGTTGCATCCGCAAACCGTTCCCGCAAGTGTCAGACGGTACACGCACCTTCAGGAATTTAATGCAGAAGACGTGTGCTACATATGGGGGCAGAACCGCGGATCCTAATAGGTGTTGATAATTGGCACCTAATTGTCTCACGACAAATCCGTGCGGGCGCACGGAAAGAGCCGGTGGCCGTCCGCACAAGCCTAGGTTGGATGATTATGGGACCCCTGCCTAGGATGCTCTTGGATGAACGGCTAGAAAGTGGGCTTCATCATCTCCACATGAGGCATCAAAAAAGGGATGGCCTGAAAAGAAAATACCATAAAGAGGTGAAAGCTCCTGATAGGAAGGAGCCGAACCTATGTACTGAGCATGGATTTGAAGCTCAGAAACCGTCGCACCTGTTCGAGGACCCAGGTGAGCGGTTGCAGCCGTCGCGTCTGTTCGAGGACCCAGACGAGCGGTTGCATGAAATGGTAAAGACACACTTCCATATCGATGCATTGGGAGTGAGTATGGCACAAAAGGTGAAGCCAGAAGACGAACGTGCTGTTCGGGTTTTTGAGAATACAACCCGGAGGACTGGTCAACGATTCGAAGTTGGATTGCCGTGGCGTTATGATGATGTAAAGATGCCACCTAGCTTCGAAAATGCCTTCCGTCGACTGAAGACTATGGAACGGAAGATGGACCGTGATGCAGCGTTCGCCGAAAGTTATACGGCTCAGATAGAAAACTTGTTGGACAAGACGTATGCAGTAGAATGCAGCGGCCAGGAAGAAAATGAAGATAGAGCGTGGTTTCTCCCGCACTTCGCGGTTAGAAACCCAAACAAGCCAGGAAAGATACGGCTAGTCTTCGATGCTGCTGCAGTGTGCAATGGAACAAGTCTCAACCAGAAACTGTTAGAGGGACCGGACCTCTTGCAGTCACTGCCTGGCATATTGTATCGGTTCCGTGAACAACCGATAGCAGTGACGGCGGATATACAAGAAATGTTTTTGCAGGTCAAAATCCGAGAAGAGGATCAACCATCTCAGATGTTCCTATGGCGAGGGAATGACCGGCAACAGCCCCCCAAGAAGTATAAGATGACTTCCATGATCTTCGGGGCAACGTGTTCTCCGTTTCTGGCACACAGCGTACGCAACAAGAACGCGAAGGAATTTGAACTCTCTCATCCAGCGGCATGGGGCGCAATCACCAAGAGTCATTATATGGACGACTTCGTGGATAGCTTCAGGACGGTAGAAGAAGCTCAAAAGGTGGTGATGGATGTAGACTTCGTGCATAAGCAAGCAAGTTTTATGCTTCGTGGATGGAACTCCAACGAGAGAAGCATACTGAGCCACATTCCCCCAGAGCTTTGCTGCAAGACGCAAACGCTTCTCATGAACAATGAGGAAAAGACATTGGGTCTTATATGGGATTCCCAAAAGGATGAATTGGGATTCAACACGTCAATGCCACGAGTAAGGAAGGAGGTGAAAGACATGGAACGTGCACCTACCCAAAGAGAAACATTGAGTGCGGTACTGTCGATCTATGACCCGCTTGGTTTTCTAGGACCTTACACAATAGTGGCCAAAATTATGTTACAATCGCTATGGCGATTGGACGTTGGATGGGACGAGCCCATACCCAACGAACAGGCGAAGCAGTTCTTCACCTGGATGCAAGGATTGAACAACATCGGGCAGCTTCGACTACCTCGGTGCTATGAAACAATGGACGATGACAGTGAGAAACAGCTGCATGTGTTCTGCGATGCGAGTGAGCTAGCCTATGCAGCCGTGGCATATTGGCGTATTGAAAGGCCAGATGGGACCGTCACCGTTCGATTGGCGGCATCTAAGGCTAAGGTAGCTCCGCTGAAGAGTATCAGCATCCCTCGACTGGAACTTCAGGCAGCAGTCATCGGGTCAAGACTTGCAGATGCAGTAAAAAAGGAACATCGTTGGGAGGTAACGAGTACGACATTTTGGTCAGACTCCCGAACAGTTCTTATATGGGTAAGAACGAATGCCAAAAAGTATACACCCTTTGTGGCGCATCGGCTAGGAGAGATTTCCGAGCGAACAAACCCATCACAGTGGCGCTGGGTGCCAACCAAGGAGAACCCAGCGGACGATGCAACGCGCTCCTCGTACATATCTGGCCCACGAACAGAGTGGCTGGAGGGACCAGGCTTTCTGCGGCGACCGAATTCTGACTGGCCCGCGGAGACGGTCCAAGAACGGGGGGAGCCCGAGGAAGAAGTTCTCGTGCATCACGTAACTCAGGGACCGCCGAAACATTGGGAAGCGATGCCTGACATTAACCGAATACGTAAATGGGACGTGCTGATACGAGCAACGACACGAGTCCTCTACATTGCGTCGAAATGGATACGTAAAAGCACGCAACTAGAGGTACGATGTGTTGGTGTAAGAACACAAGGTGTGTTTCGAAGACCAACTAGGAAGCTAGCTGTCCTCCCGGTTGAGGAAGAGGCTGCGTCTCCTTGAGAGGGAGCCTGCGCCGGGGGGAGGATGTTGCGGACAGCTGAGCGGTCTGAAACAAAATGAGAAGCGCGTACGCCGCGTTTTGAGTATATGAACGTAGGAGTGAGCGAGTGACCATATATAAGACAGAGAGAACATATTATATGGAGCCAGAACAGGCGTCAGGGCAAGACAAGGAAAGTGTATATGTCGAGACCGTTGGTGCACTTTGGACCGGTGGCTCCACCCCCTGGCTCCTGATTGGAGAAAAACTGGCATTGCTCGCTGGCGCCGACATTCATGTGCCGGTTCAGATATGGGAATATAACCGGCCAAAAGGCAAGGAGAAATCGTTCCAGTGCTTTGAAGTGAAATTATAACAGTGAATTAGTAAATAGGGCAGTATAGGGCAAAAGTACCTCCCATAGCTCAGTGATTAAATTCAGTGAAAAACAGCTCAGGGTAAGTGACCTGAATAACAGAGCGGCTGCTAGCCGAGTACCTCTCCGAAGCCAGATCCCTGGCTGAGGAAGGCTGTGATATTTATATCGCCTTATAGGTATATGCTCTGGGGTCACTACACTCTATCCAAGCTGTCGTCATCATCGGGTCAACGGCCCGCGGTCGGGCATCAACTACGTAGGGGTCACCGCCCTCCGCGATGGGTTCGATTCATACCTACTGGCCGGGTTGGGGTCAATAACCCGCCCCAACCAGTACCTAGGCTAAGACTAGCAGCTTTCGTCGGCCGGCCTAGACGGAACGTGGCATTGCTAACACGAACAGCTGACCCATATGCCCGAACCTTGCGAATACCGTCCACGAGTCATCGAGTGCGAGCTCCAGAGCTACGTATCTCCTTCGATCCAGGCCAGCTGGAACGCCGAGTGGTTGCAGTGCGGCGGCGTATACAGCGCCGTAGGCAACGTGTAGTAACGTGGAACCGTCGACGACGATCCTTGACGGTAGCTACTCATAGTGCATCGCGACGTACAACGATAAGAAGGCTGCGTCATCCCATGCGGTTGCGCTCGCAGCGCAGACGTCTGCGATAATGGTTCGGTAGTGCTAGTGAACACACCGTTAGTGATCAGTGAGGCCGTAAGTAAATGACTTTAATAAATTAACTTGTAATTATTCTAACGTAAAACTAGTTTCACATTTTGCTGAATACGGCCCCTTAACAGAAATTTTCATAATTTTCCCCAACCTTAATGTTACTGTACAAGTTGGTATTTGGTATGTTTGTTTATTAATCCGTATTGATAAGCTCTTAAACTAAATTCTTATTATTGTTCTAACAGTTATTTATTGGATAGTTAAATACCTTCTTGTTTAATGTATAGGTGTTAATCTTAGCCGATATATACCTTCGATTGTTTAATGTATAGGTGTTAATCTTAGCTGATATATACCTTCTTTGTTTAATGTGTAGGTATTAATCTTAATTGATATATACCTTTTCTGTGTATAATAGGTACTAGCCTTTATTGATGTGTACTTATTACAATCATATGTTTTTCCATATTTAGGTCATATAGGTATGTGTATTCCTATAATGTTGTCATTTATAAACTCCCTTTGTGTGTATGTCCGCGAGTAGGTCGTGTCGATACCTACTCGCGCAATAACCCGTTGTGTACTTTATTATTGTTTATAATTGACTCGTGTAATTTGTTGTAGCTTTTAGATTCTTGTGTGTTATGTTCTTGTGTGTTATGTTCTTGTGTATAACTTTTGTTGTGTTTGGCCACGAGTAGGTCGTGTCTAAACCTACCCGTGAGTCAGTCTGTTGTAAAATCAAAACTGCTTGTTGTATATGCTTACGAAGAATAAATGTGTCATGTTTTGTACATAGAGAACTGTTTTATTGTTGAGCAAATCCTTCCCGAGATCCAAGCATATACTTGTATAAATTCCGTAGGCAACAGTGCGGAACAACAAATTTGTAGCTGCTGTCACAAATTGCTAGCAATACCAAAGAAAAATATCCTTTATAATTGAAGCACATTGATCCACTATTGTTAGGTGCTATAATTCTAATATGTTTTCCGTCACAAGCACCTTATACAGTTCGGAAAATGTGCTCTAGTAGAGAAACCATTTGCAATTTGAAGCCACATGTCTTTGGTTGGTTGTGGTAGGCATATATTTTTTAAGCAAAACCATATAGCTGCACATACTTCTCGAACTATTTCGGCAATAGTACTAATTCCAATCTTAAGCCAAATATCTGAAACAATATTTTTTTTTTAGGTTTGAGTATTCAAAAAAAATGGAGAAATATTCGCGACTGTTTTGTGAAGGCCCATGAAGCGAAAGAGACTAAGAGCGGATCAGCGGCAAAAAAAAAAGACTTCATATATTTTCTACGATAGTTTGTTATTTTTAAAAGATACTGTAATTGTCAATAGCACAACGGGGAATGTAACTACAGAAAATGAAGATGGTAACACAGCTATGCAAAATGAAGAAACACTTCCATCAAATACTTCATGGGCACCAAAGAGAAGCAAGAAAAATAATAGTGATGATCTTATCGGTAGAGAGTTAGTCGGGGCCTTGAATAGAAATTTAGAAAGAAAGAGTCTTGAAGATGACGATGATCGCCTCTTTTTCTTGTCTCTAGTAAAAGAATTTTAAAAAAATCCAGAACATATGCAAATGCAAAGTAAATTAGACATTTTAAAGGTAATTAAAGATGCGCAGACTTTCAATTATTCGAACATTAATTATCCAAGGCCTAATTCTAACCGGGGACATCAAGCGTCACATTATTCTGGTAATTAATACTCCCTATTCTCACCGTACAAACTTCTCGGAGGTTGGACGAGGGAATACCCATCATGGATATCAAACGGCACAGTATTCAGGAAGTAATGTCAACATGCAGCCTGTGCAGTCTTCGGAGTTTGGACGAGACACGTCTCAAGAAATTGTTCCGAGGAATCCGACGAATGCACAATCGCCAATTTCAACTCAATCTCAGGAGAGTGATGAAAAATCTCAGGACAGTGATTATCTGGAACTTTTTAATTCCATGACTGACTGACTGACGGTGCTTGAAATGTGTACCTACATTATTTTAATAAAAATTGAATTATAAATATTTATTTTACTTACCGTAGCACTATTATTAACTTTGCTTCCGGTTTAATACTATTGCGAAATTGTGTGTCTTGCTTCGTTATAAATGTTTTTAAAATGTTCAATAATTCTTCAAACGTTTTTATGCTCATTCTAGTAAATCCGAAAAACTTATCTTCATATTATTTAATTCTTCGAAAAATATTGCAAAATGCTGGCTCTCATCTCGTGTTTGCAAATAAGGATGCACCCAGTACTTCTTTCTTTGTTTTGTCTTCTTTACGTAACGTGTGTAAATGTAGTAAATAGCTGCAACTTCGTCCACGTCCATCTTTGAAATGGATCGATATGACCGCAAATCGCAACGGTTCTACAACCGCACGTTGCGGTTGCGAATGCTGAGATGGTCACCCTAGCCATACCATTAATTCTCTTTTGAAACTTAAAATAAATATTTTAACGCGAATAACACTTCGTCAAAATTTAAAAACAAGGGTTCTATTTTTTGTTAGGAATACAAGAACTTTTAAAAATCCGTAAACAGGCTAAGGGTATATTTTTTGTAAGCAATAAACTATAGAATTCACGCAAATGAAACTCGAACGCTTTCTTAATTATTACGTTGAAACAAAGATCCCAATTTTGACAAGCCACTTTCGAAAGACGAGAGCCATAAAATCCGGGACTTTTAGTTTTTCTTACACCCTTCGTAGAATGTTTAGGTTGGAATGTATAGCAGATGTTAGAAATGCGCCAAAACAAAAAACCAGCGTCTTGAAAGAAATACTGAGTTGGCGCGAAAAACTGTCAGAGAAAGGCGTGGCAGACTTATCTGAAAGCTTAATTGGCTTAATTTCATCGAGCTTTGGTCCTTGACCAATGAATGACGTTGAACGCATTACTGTGGGGAATGTTTGGATTTTACAGTGTGGAGAGGTGGAAGATGCCCCGGCGGAGCGAGGACGATGGGAGAGAGGACATTCAGATTGCAGTCTCCGACTCGCGAGGGCGTTTTAACATAAGTAACCTCCGCGGCTGATATAATAGATTGTGTTATTTAACTTCACTTCCAAATCTCAAAGTAAATAAGTGATTACTGTTAATTGTAGAGCCAAGTAATTTAGTTCCGATTTCTGTAAGGGTTTTATACCTAACTAGCAGTATAGAGAAAATCGCATCTTAGAAATAATTAGTGAAAGTGAAGCTACGTGGCGCGCCGGCATATCCTGGTAATGTACTCTATTTGATTGATAAGGCCGAATCCTCTCACAGTTCTTTATAATATCGTACAAGGTAGATTAAGGGTTAAATCGGTTAAACCCGATTCATAATGAATCCAGAGACAGCCCTAGATATACTATTTCATAGATCAAGTATAAAATGTGTATATACAAGCTTCTTCATTATAATTATTAACGTATGTCTGATCATGATAATATACAGGCTTATATGTAGGCTCTGTAAATACAGAAGCCGTAGATACAGTTTGGAAGGCACTAGAATTGCGTGTGTCAGATACAACCCTGCTTCGACTCTAACACAAATAGAATGTGTGTAAATAAATAGATATTATACAACTGTGAAAGCATGCGACCCGCTTATTGTATAATTTAAACTGTTCATAACTATATAACGTGTGTCTTACCTTATTTCTTTTCTTGTCACGTTTGTAAATATGTAAATAGCAATGAACCAAGGCATGTGTGTGTTAATTATTAAGTTGTATCTAGGTTAAATAGCCGAGAGGGGTTTTTCGTTTGGACATACCTTTTCCCCTCCATTTAGCATGGCTGTAGGAACGGAATGTCCGCTTGTGATACTAGATCTCACCCATTTAAGTCACAGGCTAAATAATAAACCAGTTTCTCTTTTTTGATTTCACTCTAATTGTCAGAGTAAAAGAATTAATTATTTATTCTAATAAAAGATTACTTTGATTCTTAAACCATTCTCTTTTATTACTATATTTAGAATTCATCCCCTAGAAGTTTTAATAATGGAGATTCACTTAAATTTGCCTTTATAAATCCCAATATAGTCTTAACAATGCCATTAATCCAGATAGTACATGTGTTGGGTTAAGTTGGGATTCTCCAATATTGAGGCGTCTCATACTATTTAATTTAATCACGATTCTCATATCAGAATATTCAAGATAGGTAGGTAACTTAATATAGCATTGATATGTATGCTAAATATATCCAGTTTATAATAGATTTAGATGACTGAATCTTACTAAGATATTGAGGGATCACTGAATTGAACAGGAGTATAGTTGAGGTCAAATTAATGCAGTCTAATGAAACTTGACCATGATGAGTTCAATTACAACTCAATCTATAGAACTTTGACTTAGTTATGTTAATACAAAGCAGTCTAGAGAGATTTGACTCTAATTAATTCAACATTTTAAGTTGATGGAATAAAATACAATTATAAAGCTTAGAATTGAGTAAATAGGATCACTAACTACCGTTAGCACCTTATTGTATTGTTCAACGCTACGGGTACCTACTAGCATCGAGCGCAGCTGAGGGATACCGACGAAAGTCCAGGTAGGTCATTTATGTGTCTTTGTTGTACATAGATAACTGACTTAAGACTTAAGGAACAGATGGAGTGTAGTGCAGAGATTATGAGACACTGACGGTTGATTGGGAAATAAGATTTTTTTCTTTAGAGCTCATAGCCCTAGGGCTAGACTAAGCGTACAAATGATACATGGTTCTGTGGCGCCCCGGCGGCGATAAATCAGCTCAACCAATACATGTCATGTCTTTACAGTTACGACCTCCGACCTTGGTTTGGCCAAACCAAAACATAACTGAAACAAATATATAAATACAAATCCATGGTAATTGGGGCGGGCTATATGCCCAAAACAAAGATGTTTCCGTCCTAAAGAGGGCACGATGAGCACAAATATTCGCTTCGTAGCGTGAGGAGGTCGAACTTGCCCCGATAACATGGTTTAAGGCCGTTGTAACGGCGTAGGGTTCCCATGAGCTTAAGGACTTATCGGTCGGCTTGCGATGACCTCAAAGAAGGTAAATACATATATCAACTGATCTTTCACTCTAGCCAGAACGTCTAATTGTAATCTTTCATTTTATCTAGCTTTCCTCCTTGGAACTTTTCCTATAGAGAAGATAAGTAAATTCTGTAACCTATTGATATAAATTTCATGAGTAAAACCGCGGGAATCTGGTAGATTGATCGCGATGTCTATATGTCCACAAACGGAATGTATCAGCAAAGTCATAAAATAATAGAAATCTCCGTATAACCAAGTGTCTCGAATTTCTGTCTCTATGTATCCAAAATTCATTCATTATATCTAATCACAAATCACGAGCCAAGACGATCACGCACGTGCCATCACAGAATTTTGGTGCCGTGACCAGGATTCATAGAATCCTTATGATGTAGTAAGATTAGAATATAATCTTGAAAATTCCGAAAACCTGGGAATTTTGATGCCGAAGTGACCAGAGGTCTATGTACATATTCGAAATAACGATATGACTAGATCTATATATACAAAAAAAAAAAAGAAAAAAAAATAACACAACGTAGGAATAGTGATTGGTTATGTATTGAAAAGTATTTAAGTACATGAGAGAGAATCGTGATTAGGTATATGAGGCAGAGATTAACAAAAGAAAAAAAAACATATTTATATAATAATAATAAATAATAAAACAAGAGAAGAAAAACGTTAAGACACACTGTGCATGTTATTATTATGTTGTACATTATTTTATGTATAGGAGGAGCAGAACAGGAATAAGCAGTATGTTTTACAAATGTACAATTTACAGGGATCTCTAGGAGGAGTTTTGCAGTGAACGAGATATTACTTTGCTTATTTCTTAGATCTATTTTCTCTGAACCCTGAAATTTTATATAATCAAAGCACATTCCTAAGTAAATGTAACATCTGCTATCAGCATTGTATTATTTCAAAAAAAAATTTCTCGACATTCTACGAGGGTGTATTAATTAAGCAACCAGATTAGCTTTTGGCGTAATAAGGGCGGCGAATAGTTTAAAAGACGATAAGGAGATTTAGTTAAAGATGCCGGCAGGTAAAAAGGGGCGAAACGCAAAGCGGGTAGCAACGGAGCGACCAGATGTTAGTGTTGTAGGGACGAGCGAGCAAACGGGAACTTTAGGTAACACGACGTTAGAGTTGATTTTACAAAAAATCAGCGAATTCGAAGGGAAACTACAGCAGTTGAGTTCGAGAGTAAATCCGGTATCAAATGAAAATGCGAGTGTTTCGTCACACGAGTCGATCGGTTTAGTGAGTAATGAGAGTGACAGGGATGGTAGACAGGAAACTAGTCTTGTATCCGCGAGCTCTAGTGTAGCATCTTCTGAAGCTCGGAATATTTATGTGGTACAGCCTTCAGTTAACAAGCCAAATTTCGACGGAAAACCATTCGCAAATCCTATTGCATTTTTAAAGCGATTAAAAAAGTATATAAGGGCGGTAAATGGATTTGATCGCGAGATTGACATAGCGCTAGGGTGCATTACGGGGCATGCTCGTCAAGTTATGAAGTTATACTCGAAAGATTGGACTACTTTCGCCGATTTTGAAGCCGATTTTAGGCGCACATATTGGACTGAACAAATCCAAGAGTATGTGCGGTATAGGTTGATTAATGCGATATATACGAACAATTCGGGAATGACCATGTCTGAACATTTTGCCGAACAGGTAGAATCAATGCAGTCGTTAACTATTGCGTTTAGCGAACGGGATCTGGTAAATGCTATTATGCGGCATTATACGTTAGATATACAGCGATTATGGTTTACTAGGACTGAAGAAGTTAGTATTATGAGCGGAGCTAAGTTTTTAAGAAGTATAGAACAAAATATAGTTGAAAAGCCGAAAGGGGTTGCGAGAGATATAGCAGGTAGTAGTTTTAGAGGTAGACGGTATAACGGTTCACCGTTAGAGCGTCCTGTCGTTGCGACCATTACTTCCAATAAATGGAATAATAGAGGGAGTTCGAATAGAGGAAGGGGTTATCGTCAGAGTCGGTCAGGTTATAGGGCTAGTTCTAACAGGCCTGCATTACCTGAAATTGAACGTGCAAAATCAGCAATCACTTTCGTAAAGGAGGGCCAAGGCTCTGCTTTGTCGAAGAATGTGGGGGAGGGACCGTCAAAAAAACTAGAGGTCCCCGCACAAACGAGGTCAAACAAGTTAATTTTGTGTAGGACGGGGAATATAAAGATCTCAGAAAATGAACAGGCAGGCGTAGCCTATAAGATTTTAATTAGAAACGGATGGAAACCGGGACGAAGTCTAGGAGTTAACGGAAAAGGTCTCAAACGGACATTGAAAGGTAGCGTTAATAACGATGAAGATAGTTGTCAGTCGGAAATTATAGGTATAGGAATTTTACTGGAAAACCAGTTTAGCAACGTAGTAGAATGTAACGAGATAGGCATTGTGTGTGAGTTTTGTGCGAAGAGAGGGTTAAGCGTGTATACGATGTTTCACGAACTCGATGAGTCGATTGACGAAGAAACTGATTATTCCTTACCTAAGTTACCTAAAGTATGTGTGTGGTTGTATGGGAGAAATATGAATGCACTTATCGATACTGGAAGCCAGATTAGCGCGATAACTAGAGAATTGTATGATTCTATTATTAGCGAAAACGGGTCTCTACCTGAGGTCGCTATCCCGGCGATTCAAATACAAGGAGCATTCGGATCACGAAGCGAGTGCGCAAACCGGTTGGTACTAATAGAGTTCCAGCTAGGTAGTACTTTAGTTGAGGCACCTGTATTAATTATGCGACGTTTACCTAGGTCGTTAATACTCGGATTATTACTTGGTTAGAACGCGTAAAGGGAGTAGTGAATTGCGGTAGTGAACGGACATTAACAATTGAACATTTGGGGGTCAAGTCTTGCGTTAGGTTAAATTCAGATTGTAAGATCGAAAGGTTAGGGGGAGAGGTCAATGCTGCCACTATTAATTTAATATTAAGCCAGGATACTAGGTCGGTAGAACACAGTGTATCGAGTAAGGGATCGGGCGGCGAAGATAAAGGGAGATTTCAACTAGACGATCCAAACTTAAGTAATGAACAAAAGAGATTGTTATTACCGGTATTAGAAAAGCATTGTAAGGTATTTACGGACGAGTTAGGGTTGACCAGCAGGTATGAGCACGTTATTGAATTGGTAGACGAGGTACCTTTCGTAAAGCATAGCTATCCAGTACCGTTAGCATATAGGGAACAGGTTAAGAAGGAATTAGAGGAGCTAGAGAGATAAGGCGTGATCAGACAGGAGGCAACTCCGTATTGTAGCCCTCTCACGTTCACTAAGAAACGAGATGGGTCAATAAGGCTTTTGTTGGACGCGCGCGAACTTAATAAGAAAATGGTAGGAGACGCGGGATCACCACCACTCACATCTGAGATTTTACAATCCTTTCATGGAGTGAATTATATAAGTTTAATTGATTTGAATAATGCGTATTTTCAAATACCTTGCATCAGGATTCTAGGAAGTATACAGGATTCTCCTTTATGGGAAGGACTTATACTTATCAAGTATTGCCGCAAGGATTAAAGACATCTGTTGCGGGGTTTTCGAGAGCAATGGATTCTATATTAAAAGAAGTACGTGAGTTCTGCGTGAATTATCTAGATGACATTGTCATATTTACCACGGGAGACTTGAAGTTACATTTGGAACATTTAAACCGAGTACTAGGCAGTTTAAGAACCGCAGGTTTAACAGTCAGACTAGGGAAGTGTCGTTTCTTATGTGTAGAGGTAAAACTGTTAGGACACATAGTAAATACTACAGGGGTATGTATGGATCCTGAACGGGTAGAGGCCATACTAGATTTCCCCATACCTCGAACAATAAAACAATTACGAGGATTTTTGGGATTAATAAATTATTTTAGGAGGTTTATCTCGAAATATAGCGAAGAAGTTAGGCCACTTTGCGACTTGTTAAAACAAAATGCTAAATGGTCATGGACGCAGGTAGTAAACGATTGTTTTGAAAGGGTCAAGAAATTATTCTTAGACACAATACTTCTTGTACACCCTAACCCAAAAGAAACTTATTACTTACAAACTGATAGCAGTAATTTAGGAGTTTCAGGATATGTTTATCAACTGAACGATGTAGGTGAAGAACAGATAATAGGATTTTGTAGTAAGGCATTGACAGAGACAGAGCGTAAATGGACAGTCACAGAACAGGAGCTGTGGGCAATCATCTTTAGTCTGTCAAAATTTGAAACACATTTGAGGGGTGCACGTCTAGTTATTAGGACTGATCATAAGAGTTTGGTATTCTTACAAACATGTAAGTTATTGAGCGCACGAATGATACGTTGGGTGCATTACATAGGTCGTTGCGATTATACAGTGGAACATGTGAAAGGGAAATTAAATACAGTAGCGGATGTATTATCCAGACATATAAAAGGTACAACCGATGTATTGACTAACAAGGCTACGGGGCCTGAGATGAATTTATTCAGAGCCTCATTAGGACGGGTAGTACAGGCGAAATGGAAAGAGATAGGTAGTTATCAAGAACGCGATAAGGTGGCTAGTGAAATAATTAGGCGTATGAAAATGACGGATACGTCTGAATCAAGGTATTATACACTCAAGGAGGGGGTCCTTTATAGGGTTGGCGATAAGAAGGATACTTTGAGATAATATGTCCCCGAGGACTTGCAGAAGGATCTAATTATTAGTACACATGAAGAAATAGGTCATTTCGGACGATATAAAGTTTATGCGTGAATGAAACGTCGTTACTATTTCTCGAATATGTCTCGCATAATAAATCAAATTGTAAGAGCTTGCGAGGTATGTCAGAAATCGAAGCACGCGTTAGAAACACACACAGGGCCGATTAAAACTGTGATAGCTAGAGAAATAGGAGAACGGGTCTTTTGTGATATTTATGGACCTTTACCAGCGGGACGATTTGGATACAAATATATATTTGTGATACAGGACGCTTATAGTAAGCTGATCAGGTTGTATCCACTACGCGAGACGAGTGGAAAAGCTACATTAACATGTGTAAAAAAGTTTCATAGTCAGGTTAAGGTTAAGACGCTATGTTCGGATAGGGGTGCGAATTTTACTTCAAGGATTTTCGAATCAGGGGTACGTCAATTAGGTATCGAATTGACACACACATCTGTTAGAAATCCGCGACCGAATTCAACAGAGAGAGTAAATAAGGAGTTAGGGAGGCTATTCAGAACATATTGCGACAAATCTCATAGGTCTTGGGTAGACTTATTAACGGACATAGAGGATTGTTACAACCAGGTAGTACACACTACAACTGGTTATACTCCGAATGAAATAGTATGGGGAAGGCGAACTCTATTATCAACGGATTTCGATAAAGGCATAGTGAAACAAACCGATATACAGCAGGAGACATTAGAGCAAATTAGACAGCAGGCAAGACGAAACATAGCTAAGGCGGCGGAAAGTAGAGAATCTCAATATAATAAAAATCATAAGTTAGTGCAATTCGAGATAGGAGATTTGGTGAAACTTAAGACTTTTTCGAAATCAGATGCCAACAAAAAGTTAACAAAGAAATTCATGCGATTATATGAGGGACCTTACATAATAGGAGCGGTTCCGTATAGTAACGTATATACTTTAATTGACGCTCGTAATCACAAAGCTAAAGGAAATTACAATGCGATCCATTTGTTTCGTTATTATGGAGATACCTAAAAGAATAGGTTTCCACTAGGGATTAGTACTAACAAACGGAAACGAGTGAAGTTACCGGTATCACCGAGGACAATAGAGAGGCCAGGTTAAGCAAACAAAGGGGGATTTGGCTATTGCAGTGTTTGGAATATAGTAGATAAGCGGAAGGACTTAAAACTAGCGGTAAAATACAGAGGAGAAATAGATTTTCAAACGACTAGTAAAAATGCGGAGACATTTGGGAGACTAGGTGTATTAAAAATCTATTTGGGGGAGTGTGAGATGGTCACCCTAGCCATACCATTAATTCTCTTTTGAAACTTAAAATAAATATCTTAACGCGAATAACACTTCGTCAAAATTTAAAAACAAGGGTTCTATTTTTTGTTAGGAATACAAGAACTTTTAATAATCCGTAAACAGGCTAAGGGTATATTTTTTGTAAGCAATAAACTATAGAATTCACGCAAATGAAACTCGAACGCTTTCTAAATTATTACGTTGAAACAAAGATCCCAATTTTGACAAGCCACTTTCGAAAGACGAGAGCCATAAAATCCGGGACTTTTAGTTTTTCTTACACCCTTCGTAGAATGTTTAGGTTGGAATGTATAGCAGATGTTAGAAATGCGCTAAAACAAAAAACCAGCGTCTTGAAAGAAATACTGAGTTGGCGCGAAAAACTGTCAGAGAAAGGCGTGGCAGACTTATCTGAAAGCTTAATTGGCTTAATTTCATCGAGCTTTGGTCCTTGACCAATGAATGACGTTGAACGCATTACTGTGGGGAATGTTTGGATTTTACAGTGTGGAGAGGTGGAAGATGCCCCGGCGGAGCGAGGACGATGGGAGAGAGGACATTCAGATTGCAGTCTCCGACTCGCGAGGGCGTTTTAACATAAGTAACCTCCGCGGCTGATATAATAGATTGTGTTATTTAACTTCACTTCCAAATCTCAAAGTAAATAAGTGATTACTGTTAATTGTAGAGCCAAGTAATTTAGTTCCGATTTCTGTAAGGGTTTTATACCTAACTAGCAGTATAGAGAAAATCGCATCTTAGAAATAATTAGTGAAAGTGAAGCTACGTGGCGCGCCGGCATATCCTGGTAATGTACTCTATTTGATTGATAAGGCCGAATCCTCTCACAGTTCTATATAATATCGTACAAGGTAGATTAAGGGTTAAATCGGTTAAACCCGATTCATAATGAATCCAGAGACAGCCCTAGATATACTATTTCATAGATCAAGTATAAAATGGGTATAAACAAGCTTCTTCATTATAATTATTAACGTATGTCTGATCATGATAATATACAGGCTTATATGTAGGCTCTGTAAATACAGAAGCCGTAGATACAGTTTGGAAGGCACTAGAATTGCGTGTGTCAGATACAACCCTGCTTCGACTCTAACACAAATAGAATGTGTAAATAAATAGATATTATACAACTGTGAAAGCATGCGACCCGCTTATTGTATAATTTAAACTGTTCATAACTATATAACGTGTGTCTTACCTTATTTCTTTTCTTGTCACGTTTGTAAATATGTAAATAGCAATGAACCAAGGCATGTGTGTGTTAATTATTAAGTTGTATCTAGGTTAAATAGCCGAGAGGGGTTTTTCGTTTGGACATACCTTTTCCCCTCCATTTAGCATGGCTGTAGGAACGGAATGTCCGCTTGTGATACTAGATCTCACCCATTTAAGTCACAGGCTAAATAATAAACCAGTTTCTCTTTTTTGATTTCACTCTAATTGTCAGAGTAAAAGAATTAATTATTTATTCTAATAAAAGATTACTTTGATTCTTAAACCATTCTCTTTTATTACTATATTTAGAATTCATCCCCTAGAAGTTTTAATAATGGAGATTCACTTAAATTTGCCTTTATAAATCCCAATATAGTCTTAACAATGCCATTAATCCAGATAGTACATGTGTTGGGTTAAGTTGGGATTCTCCAATATTGAGGCGTCTCATACTATTTAATTTAATCACGATTCTCATATCAGAATATTCAAGATAGGTAGGTAACTTAATATAGCATTGATATGTATGCTAAATATATCCAGTTTATAATAGATTTAGATGACTGAATCTTACTAAGATATTGAGGGATCACTGAATTGAACAGGAGTATAGTTGAGGTCAAATTAATGCAGTCTAATGAAACTTGACCATGATGAGTTCAATTACAACTCAATCTATAGAACTTTGACTTAGTTATGTTAATACAAAGCAGTCTAGAGAGATTTGACTCTAATTAATTCAACATTTTAAGTTGATGGAATAAAATACAATTATAAAGCTTAGAATTGAGTAAATAGGATCACTAACTACCGTTAGCACCTTATTGTATTGTTCAACGCTACGGGTACCTACTAGCATCGAGCGCAGCTGAGGGATACCGACGAAAGTCCAGGTAGGTCATTTATGTGTCTTTGTTGTACATAGATAACTGACTTAAGACTTAAGGAACAGATGGAGTGTAGTGCAGAGATTATGAGACACTGACGGTTGATTGGGAAATAAGATTTTTTTCTTTAGAGCTCATAGCCCTAGGGCTAGACTAAGCGTACAAATGATACATGGTTCTGTGGCGCCCCGGCGGCGATAAATCAGCTCAACCAATACATGTCATGTCTTTACAGTTACGACCTCCGACCTTGGTTTGGCCAAACCAAAACATAACTGAAACAAATATATAAATACAAATCCATGGTAATTGGGGCGGGCTATATGCCCAATCAAAAGATCCATTTCTGACCTCATATACGTGTCTTTTTTTAAATAACTTAAAATGAATAACATAAAGGATCATTTTTAACTTGTTAAAAATTTGTTAAAATGTTAAAAATTATCCTTTAGTGAACACTGATGACATTCTTTTACCACCTTTGCACATAAAGCTCGGCCTGATAATTTTTTTTGTAAAAGCTATGCCTAAAGATGGCAGTGGATTTGTATATCTGAAAGATAAATTCCCCAAACTGAGCAAGGCAAAAATTAAGGAGGGAATATTTGTAGGTCCACAAATACGGCAACTGATAAAGGATAATATGAGCTTTGAAGAAAAACTGAATGATCAGGAAAAACTCGCCAGGAAATGTTTTGTGAACGTTGTCCAAAATTTTCTAGGAAACCGTAAATCGGAAAATTACAAAGACTTAATAAATCAACTTATAATGTCATATAAAGCTTTGGGGTGTAATATTTCCTTAAAAATACATATGCTGGACTCTCATGAGTGCTGTAAGTGACGAACAAGGAGAGAGGTTTCATCAGGACATTTCCTTAATGGAGAAGCGCTATCAAAGGAAATAGAGTCCAGGAATGCTAGCAGATTATTGTTGGAAACTTATGTTTTGTACGAAAATGACAGGTAAAACAAAAACGTGAATTGTGTGACACAATGAAAAATTTGCACAAATAAATCCTGACGACAGTTGAGTATCGAGTAAGCTTGGCAACATTTTGCAGGCTTCGACCTTTTTGGGTGACTTGGGCGTACATAAAAGACCGAAACACCTGCAAATGTGTGATTCATACAAATATTGAACTGATTATCATGAAATTGCATGAAAATAAAGCATTGACTTACTGTAATTTAACAAGATTTCTAGCCATGATAACATGCAATGTCCAATCAACTCAATGTTTGTTACGAGAATGTAAGGGTTGTTCAAACAAGAGGGTGGAATATTATCTTCCACACTCAATCTACGACGTCTGTCTGCGACGAATTCATTTATTTAATGGCTGAAAAAGTACTGATATACATCAGTGATAGCAGCAAAGTACTTTTCTTTGATTGTGGATTCTACACCGGATGCAGCACATGTAGATCAGCTAACACTGGTGATTCGATATGTTTTAGATAACGGAGAACCATGTGAGAGATTTCTCAAATTCTTACCTTCCAAGGCTCAAGAAATGTTTGATGCCATTACTATAGAGCTGGAAAAGTTAAACATTAATCTCAAAGATTGCCGTGGTCAATCTTATGATAATGCTTCTAACATGTCAGGGATTTACAACGGTTTACAAGCTAAAATTCAAGAACAAGCACCAATTGCTATGTTTGTTCCTTGTGCAGCTCATTCATTGAATTTAGTGGGAACTTCGGCCGCTGAGTCTTGTACAGAAGCCTGCCACTTTTTCATGTTGCTAGAGGTAGGTAATATACTTTCCTCGTGAAGTCAACCGAACGTTGGAAAAAATTAATGAATGAGATAGGAAGAGGAAAGACACTCAAGAGAGTGAACCTCACTCGTTGGTCGGCTAGAGCAGATGCCTGTAAAAGTCTAAGAAATTCCTGGGATGAAGTAATTACAGTTTTAAAAATGATTGAAAATGACACTACAGAGAAACCCGTCCCGCGAAATGAGGCAAAGGTATTCGCATTAAATTAGAAAAACTTGAAACTGCGTTCATGGTCGTATTTTGGAATGCTATTTTGGAAAGGTTAAATAAAGTGAGTGTTCAGATTCAGAGCTCATCTGTAGATGTATTGACGGTATCTGATCTCTATGGATCTCTAGTAGCAGAGCGAGAAAACTTTGACTATTTCGAAGAAAAAGCTACTGAGATGAGCACACTTAAGCAATATCAAGGTGAAATAAAGAGGGGTTGCCTCTTAAAAGAAAAAAAAAACCAGGCAAGTGCGAGTCGGCCTCGCGCACGAAGGGTTCCGTACCATTATTAATAAATTACCATTGTTAATGAACCGCAAGACTAACTTTGTTTGTAGAGGTTTATTGTTAATATCAAAAAAATTATGCTAGTTAGAGCATTGGCTATAGTTTTCCTATAAAATATACGTAAATTCCTATTGACCATAATTATTTCAAATTTTTCGATTGGTAAACTCCGGAGATAAGGGGGGGGGAACGGTATTTTTTTTGACATTTTCCCCGATAAATCAAAAACTATCATAACTAAAAATAATTAAAAATCTGTTTTAAAATGTACAAAGTAAACCCTTTCATATGATACCCCACACAGTACAGTTATCTCACTTTTAAATTTCAACCCTCAGATTTTCCCCCCTTTTTAAATAAGAACAAAAATAATTTCTAATTTTTTTTAATTCCAGTGTCTTTGGGCCACTAATATACACAACTATTCCAAATTTCATGTCGATAGCTTCGGTAGTTACTGAAATAATCGAGTGTGACGGACGGACAGACGGACAGACGGACAGACAGACGGAGAAAGTCGCACCATAAGGGTTCCATTTTACCATTTTGGTACGGAACCCTAAAAATGACGGATGATACATCGAATGAAGAACCTGAAATACCCTCCGGCTCCAGAGATTATTTCAGAGTGAACACCTTTTTGGTCATCCTTGATAGACTGAGGGCTGAAATACAGAGAAGGCATAATACTAACTTAAACTTTAAAGAAAAATTTTCATTTTTAACAAAAATGACTGAACTTTCAACACAAAGAGTTACAGAAAAAGCCCAGTCTCTCGTGAAATATTATACCAATGATTTAGAGGACGATTTGGTTCAAGAATGTGTGCATTTTCACAGTCACATTTCATCTAATCAAACTGCAGAGTGTGCAGTGGAGCCTGGATCAAACTCACTACTCAGTCTTTCAACGTTTTTGAGGAATCAATCTCTGTCCAATGTTTACCCTAACTTGGATATAGCTAGTAGAGAAGAGCTAAAGAATTATTTTTTTCTTGAGACAATGAAGACCTTTGATAATTTTTCACGCGTTTTAAGCAGGAGAAACTCCTTTCCCCAGAACAATTTGTAGCCGGAGTGGAAAGTGCGAAAAAGAAAAAAAACACCTGGAGAAAGTGAACCAAAAACAAAGAAAAATATCAGATCTTATTGATACTGAAAAAGAAGCTCGTAGACAAAAATGGAAAGAAGCTAATGATAGAAGAAAAGAAAAAGAAAAAAGAAGAAGATATAAAGCGAAGAAGAGAAATCTATGCAGCTAAACGAGTACTATACCTGAAAGCAGAAAATACGAAACTTAAGCAGGAAAATAAAAAAACTTCACGAAAAGGTGAGCAAAATGATGAAAAGAATGGTTGTAATGAAAAAACTCATTTATAGAAGCAAAATATGTATTGAACATCTCAAAGTTAAAAACCGGAATCTAGTCACAGCCACAGATAACCAGCCTGTACCAAGCAATTTTCCTGAAGAAAAAGAATTCGAAAAATCAACTCCAATGTCAAAGTAAATAGGTTTGTCGAAGAGATTGGCTGTAAGAGAAGAGGATAAAGGAAAAGTAAAGCGAAAAGTTTTCGAATTAAATGTACTTTCAGATTCTTTAAAACAACAGTATACCAATGCAGACACAAACATTAAAAAAAACCGGGCAAGTGCGAGTCGGACTCGCGCACGAAGGGTTCCGTACCATTATTAATAAATAATTACCTTTGTTAATGAACCGCAAGACTAACTTTGTTTGTAGAGGTTTATTATTAATATCAAAAAAACTATGCTAGTTAGAGCATTGGCTATAGTTTTCCTGTAAAATATACGTAAATTCCTATTGACCATAATTATTTCAAATTTTTCGATTGGTAAACTCCGGAGATAAGGGGGGGGGAATGGTATTTTTTTAGACATTTTCCCCGATAAATCAACAACTATCATAACTAAAAATAATTAAAAATCTGTTTTAGAATATACAAAGTAAACCCTTTCATATGATACCCCACACAGTACAGTTATCTCACTTTTAAATTTCAACCCTCAGATTTTCCCCCCTTTTTAAATAAGAACAAAAATAATTTCTAATTTTTTTTAATTCCAGTGTCTTTGGGCCACTAATATACACAACTATTCCAAATTTCATGTCGATAGCTTCGGTAGTTACTGAAATAATCGAGTGTGACGGACGGACAGACGGACAGACAGACGGAGAAAGTCGCACCATAAGGGTTCCATTTTACCATTTTGGTACGGAACCCTAAAAACGGGTTCTCAAAAATGTGGTAAGCAACGATGGATATATAGAAAGAAAGAAATATGGTTTGACTTTCCAACTAACAACGACTTAAGGATTAAAGGGAATAATTAGAAATGATGATACAGTGAAAGAGGCCAAAGTTAAAGACAATAATAAAAGAATTAAGGATTATTTTCACGTGACGACGTCACTCGTGCCACAGCACGCCGAAAAGAATGTAAAACGCTAAAGAAAGATAAACAACAGAAACGTTTTCTTTTAGATTCCATGAAAAATCTGCACTTCAAATATAAATCGGAAGGTGAAAAAGACTCTTACACTACATTTACTCGGTATGGACCGCTTTACGTAGTAAATCCTACTCTCAACGATCGGGAAACTTGTGCTTGTGTTAAACACAGAAATTTGATACTTAAGGCCGAAAAGCGTTAAGTCAGCGATTTAGTCACGGAAGTATCTTGCAACCCTGAGTCTAAAGAATGTATGTATAATACATGCCCATCTTGTATGTCAAAGTCCATTCCAGTTTCTCTTGATGATAATACCAATAACATCAATATCACTTGGCTTGAGTGAAGGTTAAAAAAGCATGAGTATATAAAGATTTTAAAAACTGGTGAAAGAACCCCCATTACTACCAAAAAAATTGGGAAGGATATTAAAAGTGGCACCAATGGCGAGCTATTTTAAGAATTTAACAAAGAATCAAGTGTGTTCAAGAAACACTATTACAATATTGGTCATCAACATAAGGCTCTACAAAACTGCATACGGAACCTATCTGAGGATAAAGTAGTCATAATTTGTGATTTCTCAAGAATATTTTTTTTATTTGTATTTCTACATTTTTTCTAGGTAAATTGTTAATTGACCCTATGCCAATTGTAATTGTATGGTCATAGCAATGCAGCTTTTTTTAAAATAAAACAATAATACATTTTCTATTAATTTGTTTTCTTTCTACTTATGTACCTAAGTGCTAAAGTTTATAAATAATATTCCTAAAAAATTATAGTCAAAAAATCTGACCAGTAGTTCAGTAGATATGCGTGGACAAACATACATACATACATACATAAACAGAATCCTTAATAGAGTATCATATCTCGCGATTCCAACAATATTACATACGTACGCGTCGAATTAATTAATGGGTTGTATGGATGAGATCACTTTTAGTGATAAGACCGCCCTTGCGCACTTTGTTTTGTTTTCTATGTATTTTTATGTTTACTTTAACTTTGTTTTGTTTTATGTAGCAATAAAGAATTTATCTATCTATCATACTGTAACAATGATTGATGCAGGTTTTACACAATCGCCCTGCTGATATATTTTAGCAAGTAATTCTTATCCCTTCTGCCTTCAAGACTTATGGAAAAGTAGCTAAGGCGAGCGCGATATTTTCCCATGTGTTCTTGTACAAAAATCGTTATTATTATGAAATAAACCATCAATAAAAATGAGATATCTTTATTTAAATTAAAACACATCACTTAATATTAACAATAATTAAAAAATAAACTTTATTTTACACATGTTTTTCCATGACTTGTCTTGCACGATGGATTCAAGTGCTGGTAAAAAACTATGTATTTTACTCTATTCTATTGTCTATTCATTAAAAATGAATCTTCTCCTTTATATTCAACTATTAGACGAATTTTACAGGTGGAATTATTATATAGAAAGGCCTTACAAAAACCTTTTATAACCTAACCTCCTCACGAGTTTGTTTAATTTACACTAATATTTATTACAGTTATTTACAATAACACCTTCGCCCGTGTATCACACAATGTTTTTCAATACACATTTTATGACAAAACTTGAAATTAAAATCGAGTAAGTAGGTACAGGTTGTACTAGGTTCTCATTACATAATGGTTTCTCATGCCCATACTTATTTCGAGATCTTTGGCGGCTAGTAATAGCGCCATTTTGTCTCACATCTAAAATACCTAATTGTTGATTTAATTTTATTATTCCAAATCACATAAACCACTCATATTAATTAATAATTTATAAAAAAAACTCAATGAAACTTTTAAAAACAGCGGCATAATATAATCTATAGATATATTATCTACGGCGCATTGCTGTAATTTCGGTTTTTTTTTAATTGGCTTCATGGTTCTAGGTTAGAGCTCTTAACTTCGAGTCTCGACTCTTCAGCCTTTACGTTTTTGATTTATAACAGTTAAGTATGTTCAAAATTAAAGACAATTTTTAATTTCATTAACCCACATCTAAATGTTACTATTTTTTAAGTATCCTACATACAATGTCAATATCCTTATGAACCTGCTTGAAGCTAAACTTTTTATTCAGAAGTGTTAATTTTTATTTTTGTGACCTACAAAAATAAAAATAAACACTTCCAAAAAATAACACGAGGGCAGTAAATTCGGCAAAAAAATTCTTACGATCCCTGTTTACTGCCTCCGTAAGTGCATTTTTCGAGCAACTGCATTGAAAAAAAAATTGTTAGAAGACTTTAAATTGTTAAATATTATTAAATATTAATTAAAGTCATTCACTGATTAAGAGTAGGTACAGTGCAGTGTAGGTACACTTTTTGAATGACAATAGGTAAATTGAACAATTTTAATCATATGTGATGTGATGTTACATAAAAACGTAAAATTATGCAAATATAAGGTAAAAAAAGTAAAATAAAGCGGAAAAACCGAGTGGTGTCACATTTGCAATGTAGCATAAGGTAAAAAAAAAATGCAAGTCTTATACAACAATAAGGTAAAATGTAAAAAAATATACAAAATTTATGCAAAACAAAAGAGGCAAAAAAATTAAAGTAAAAAAAGTATAAACCAAAAATTTCAGCAAATGACAAAAGTCGCCCTGATAATGTATTACGCACGTCACGCTATGGATGTCAATGGAAAAATCGGTCCAGAAGTATCTGAGAAATCATAGAAAAAAACATTCACATCCTTTTTGGAAGTTAGGTTAGGTAAAAGTAAAAGGTGTGGTACAAAAGTAGCATATAAAAATATATATAATAAAAGTAGTATATGACAACGGTATAGTGTAGTATAGTAGCTGTTGCTATTCATCATGTAACTTAACAAAGCAAGGCGACATACAGACAGACTTGTCGCACCCAACACAGTACGTCTGTACCCGTTTCTTGCATATGTTGCACGGGCGTCGCTGTCGGACCCTTTTACCAGGGCGAAATGGTAACTCTGCCAGATGATGGTATAGGATAGAAAGGTGGTCTGGTACAACCATTTGACTACTTCCATGTTTATTTAGAAGAGATGTTACTAAAGTTTTTCTAAAAATATCATAATCAACGTCAGAAGATTTTTTACATATAATATATGCATTCAGAACAGATACGTTTAAAAGTCTACGGAAGAATTTTTTGTACCAAACCTTTTCTCGTTTCCTTTCCACAGGGTACAATGAGAGCATACAGTCTTTGTTGTCCACGCCACGCATCATGAATTTGTAGTCCAAAAACAGGGTGGGTATCGTGGTGCCATCCTTCTGAGCGACGGTGTTGCCATGGTATGTGGAGATAGTCGCCACTCGGTTTGTATCTCTCCATACCATTACATCAACATCGCCCGAGGTTAAGCCAGTGATCATGCCGCGTTCCATTTCGTCCTTCGTAAGTCGGTTCAAAGCCTCGGGCACTAACTGGCGATTGGTTCGCAAGGTGCCAACGCAGTCAAACCCCAACGTCTTCAGCTTTCGTGCCAGTGCAGGAGAATTATAAAAACTGTCCATCCACAGCGTGTGACCCTTGTTCTCAAGACCTTGTACGAGTTTGAGAACAATTTTCGGCATAAAGGCATCTAATAGATTTAATGGATCTGCCTGTTGTGATTCCTCACAGGTGCGAACCTCAAAACGCCACAAATAGCCGGTTTGTGATTCACAAACCTCGTAAGTTTTCAGTCCAATTAAAGCGGCTCTTTTGAGAAGGCGTTGGTCCATACCCAACGTGCGACCTCTCCACTGCAGCAGGGAATCGTCAATTACGAGATCCCGCTCCAGATTGTACATCTGCTGAAATTTTTTATTTAAGTGGGACACCACCGGTTTTACCTTAAACAGTTTCGCCTCGGGAGACCCTAGTTTTAGTGCACATAAGTTCTCATTACGGTTAAAGTGCAAGCATTTGCTCAGCGACCGAAACCTCCTGAGTGTCATATTTGCACTGAAATAAGGTGTACTAAATATGTCGGAATCGGTACTCCAGTATTCTTCTATGCAATGTTTAAACACGCTCCCCATCCCAAGAACTAGGGCGAGATACGTGTACAACTCGTCAGTTGTCGTATCTCGCCATTCTGCAATGGGACTCTCGGGGCTAAGAGCGTTGTTCATCCTAAGAAGATCTGCCAATTCCCGCGCATATATGTTTGTCTCCGAGACTATGTGCTCCATTATTTGTCGATCCCATATGGCAATGAAAATGTCATAAGGGTCGACACAAGGAGAAGTTGGCCCAACATTGCTCTCGGAGAACGTTTCTCTCCTCAACTCAGGATCGAGTGGAGGATTCGGAAACGGTGTCCATGCAAAGTCATAAAAATTGGGACCCATCGCTGGTCCGGAGGAAGTGCTATCTGTGGCGGTGGAAGGATGGTAGTCCACGACGGGAGCCGCGTCAACGATATCGTCCTCGTCCTGCGGGGTATTCATAAGAAACCGCGCAATCCGCGGGACGAAACATGGAGCCAACTCTTCGTCATCGCTGTCGTCCAGTTCACTTCCTAATTAACAAAGGATAATAATTAGGGATCACGTTTCACACGTTTAGCGGAGGGGAGGGGGTTGACGAAGTGTGACATTGTGTGACAAGGGGTGGGAGGGGTCCTAAGTTTGATGACGTCACATTTCAAAATCTTATACATCTAATAGTTAAAATGCCAAAAGACATGACCAGTTGAACTAGCTTGCCTAGATATCAAAAATCAATGTGCAGCAATGATTTATTCATTATTGTAAGTTATATTTTATAGGAATCTGAAAGCTCTGAAGACTGATAAAATAAAAATAAAAAAGTTTCACCAAACAAATGCTTTCCCACACTAGATGGCGTCAGTTACTGTGGTTAGCGAGTCAAAAAAAATATTTTCAAATATTGCTCACCACGTTTCTCAGGAAAATAATTAAGCTTTGCTTGCTATAATAGTTAATAATATTTGCAAGAATTGTGTAATTCTTTTAATAAATCACACTACATCGAAAGCAGACTGCTGCTTTCCCACACTAGATGGCGCAAAACATTTTGGTTAGCGAGTCTTCAACTATTCGACCACAGATGGCAGACAGATGCAATGCCATAGGGCGTTACGTTCCTTTAAACGCAGTGAATATTTAAAAATGCTTTTTCCGATCAATTGCCAACTAATAAAAATAATTATAAACAAAACATACATTTCCTTTTCATTACTATTTAATTGATCAAAAATAAATCACTCATAATATAGTGATCCATGCCTAATAATAATCTTGTAACCATATGGATAAAATGGAACGTCAAAATGGAGTAATACTTAAAGAGGGAAGCGGAAGCTCAAGATTTAAACAATAAAGGTATTGTTTTTTTAGAATTTTTTTACCTTGACTTTATTGGGAATAATAAATCCATTGTGATTTCGGTTTTAATTTTTAAACCTTACTGTAAAAACGAAAATCCTGCACATTGTCCCAATTCAAAGGGCAGTCACTGGTCATTTCTTTTGAAATATTAACGAAAAACTTAAAAATATTTCCAACTCTATATGTATGTATATCTATGGTTTAAAACTAATTGCGGAAGTGCTGTTTTAATTTAATAATTTCTAGATGTAAAATCCAAGATATGTGGGTCTCATAAATATGACCAACTGTGACAAGGATGGGAGAGGGGTCAAAAATCACGAAATTAGTGTGACGTACTTTATGGATGACCCCTTAAGTAGATACATAATTTTCAGCAGAAATTCGCTTAAGACGTTATAATCAGTAGCTTCTTACCATAGTTGATTAAAAAATCAGTTTTGTCCTCCTGAGGCGCGTCCTGCTGACGAGGCCGGGGCGAGCTCTCCTCGCGATATTCCAATGACCTGAAGCAAAATCAAATTTGTACTCTCTCTCTGCGTCGTATCCCTCATTACTGAGGGTCGTGATCCCATTCCATTAATCAAATAATGGTAGGAGTTTTCTTGGGATAATAATGGGGTGGCTTCCCACATCCTTCCGCATACGAATCGACTAAGAGTATTTGAACTGTTAGGTTTTTTTTTTTTAAAATCAAAATTCAAATGATTTTTATTCAAATAAACTTTTACAAGTACTTTTAAATCGTCGAGTGAATCTACCACTGGTTCGGAAAGTCATGCCTACCGAGAAGACTACTACTACTATTTTTGTAACGATTATTATCAGATGTTAGTGATAATAACCGGGACCGAAGGCTTAACGTGCTCTCCGAGGCACGGAGGGAACGAAAAAGCCAAACTTGAACCTCCAAATTCGGTCACCCATTCAGTAACCGACTTGGTTCAACGTTGCTTAACAATCGCAACCGACTGATATTTGCTGTCACAACTGGGACACCAGTCCCTCCATCCGCAGTTTTGTAACTCTTTCATTATTTTAAGAGGTAATTGCATCGACAGCAAACTTTGAGAATAGGTATTGAACAATTACATTGAATCCCCACCCAATAGGGACAACTGCAGCTTGGACCGATAATACCTATGAAAAACAGTCGAATTCTTACTCTCGTATTTTTAGGATAGGATATAGAGATGTTATAAAGAGTACAGAGGCGAGCCACTAAAATGCCAAGAGAGCTGAAGAATCTTCCTTATGAGCAGAGACTTTCAAAACTTGGACTCAAGTTCCCTTAAAAGTAGTCGAGAAAGAGGCGATCTCATTGGAACATACAAAATACTGAACAACTACTATAATGTCCCAAATATGGAGGAAATATTTGTAACAAAAAGTAACCCCGGTCAAAGAGGGGACGATCGAAAGCTGCCTCATCAATTGGCATCATCAAATCCTTTTAAACACTTTTTGAGCAACAGAGTAGTGCTTATATGGAACAAACTGCCCGAGGATGTGGTGATGTCAACCTCTGTGAACAAACTGCCCGAGGATGTGGTGATGTCAACCTTTGTGAACAAACTGCCCGAGGATGTGGTGATGTCAACCTCTGTGAACAAACTGCCCAAGGATGTGGTGATGTCAACCTTTGTGAACAAACTGCCCGAGGATGTGGTGATGTCAACCTCTGTGAACAAACTGCCCGAGGATGTGGTGATGTCAACCTCTGTGAACAAACTGCCCGAGGATGTGGTGATGTCAACCTTTGTGAACAAACTGCCCGAGGATGTGGTGATGTCAACCTCACTGAATCAGTTCAAGAACAGACTGGATAAACACTTAAACACTAAGTAATGTCCAAGTAAGTTTATTTATTTCTATCTATGTAAGTTTATTATATACTAGATGATTCCCGCGACTTCGTCCGCGTGGACCAAGTTTTTTCGATTCCCGCGGGAACTCTTGAATTTTCCGGGATAAAAAGTAGCCTATATCTTTCCCCAGGATACAACCTATCCCTGTACCAAATTTCATCAAAATCGGTTGAACAGATAATTTTTTTTGATTCCCGCGGGAACTTCAATTTTCCGGGATAAAAAGTAGCCTATGTCCTTCCCCGGGATGTAACCTACCTCTGTACCAAATTTCATCAAAATCAGTTGAGTAGTTGGGCCGTGAAAGCGTAGCAGACAGACAGACAGACAGACAGACACACTTTCGCATTTATAATATTAGTATGGATAGTATGGATATTTTTGGCCATATATATTATGTATTTATATTGTACACAGGCGTGAGAGTAAAATATATAACGACTAGCTGATGCCCGCGACTTCGTCCGCGTGGATTGAAGTTTTTTGGTTCCTGCGGGAACCATCATTTTCCGGGAAAAAGGAGGCTATGTGCTATTTCAAACTATAATCTCTATGGCAAATTTCATCCAGATCCATTCAGCCTTTCTGGCGTGATTGAGTAGCAAACGTCCATCCATCCATCCAAATCCTTACTTTCGCATTTTTATAATATATAGCGGATGCTCGCGACTTCGTTCGCGTGGTATAAGTTTATTTCCACAGGCACTACTTAATTTTCTGGGATAAAAAGCAGCCTATAACACTCTCCAGGTCCTCAACTACCCGTGCAAAATACCCGTTGCTCTGAAGCAGCGTGATTGAAGGACCAACTCTCTATTTCACCCCTTTGGGGGAGAATTATCAAAAACTACAAAACACATATTTCTTTATTTTTAACCAGTAGCTCATAATCCAATTTTCATGTCTATAACTTGAGAAATGAAGGCCTTTCATACCAACTTTCATCCCCTATTTCACCCCTTTGGGGGTCGAATTTTCAAAAACGGTGAAATAAGTATTTCTTAATTTTCAACTCGCAGCTCATATACCAAGTTTCATGGCTATAGCTTTCATACAAATTTTCAACCCCTATTTTACCACTTTAGGGGTTGAATTCTGAAAAACTGTGACACACATTATTCTTTATTTTTTACTGTTAGCCAAAATACCAGGTTTCGTTGATATAACTGTCTTGTAAAATACCTTGAGAAATGAAGGCCTTTCATAACAAACTTTCATCCCCTATTTTACCCCTTTGGGGATCGCATTTTCAAAAATACGTATTTCTTAATTTTCAACTCGCAGCTCATATACCAAGTTTCATGGCTATAGCTTTCATACAAATTTTCAATCCCTATTTTACCACTGTAGGGGATGAATTCTGAAAAACTGTGAAACAGCTAATTCATTTTTAACGAAAGCTGAAATACCAAGTTTCGTTTATATAACTTGAGAATATCTTAAGAAATGAAGGACTTTCATGCAAACTCTCATCCCCTATTTCACCCCTTCGGGGGTAGAATTTTTAAAATCTGTGAAACATGTATTTCTTCATTTTCAACCAGTAACCCGTATACCAAGTTTCATGGATATAACTTGAGAAATGACAGACTTTAATACAAACTTTCACCCCCTATTTCACCCCCTTAGGGGAGGAATTTCGAAAAATCCTTCCTTAGTGAACGCCTAGGTCACAAAAGGAACCTACTGTCAAAATTTCAAGTTTAGGCTGTGCGTTGATTAGCTAACGATTTTATATATTATATACAAGATCTATGACCATGTAACACAAAATGATTGAAAATAAACGATTTATTTATTGGAACAAATGTTCCTTATCGCGCGTTGCGAAAGGGGGCTAGACGGAAAAAATTAAGACCAAAAGTTGTAACGACCCTCTCCAAAAGTTTAGTCTAAGATTCGTATATAACATCGACCTTCACCGAGCTGTTCAATGGATGAAACCTACTTTTTATTTTTATTTAGTAATAGATAGATAAATAGATAGATAATAATAATAACTTACGTTCCAGGCAATAGAATGGAGATGATGGGTGACAAGGGAGCAGCTGAAGTGGCTGCTGCTGATGTGCCTGTGGCAGTGGAAGGATGGGAGTCCATGACGTCAGCAGCGTCATCGGCGGAGAACCGCTCAATCCGCGGCATGATACATGGAGACACTAACTCTTCGTCATGCCTGTCCTCCAGTTCACTTCCTAATTAACAAATGATAATAATTAAGTAGATACACAACTTTCACCAGAAATTCGCTTTATACGTTCAAATCGGTAGCTTCTTCCCGAGGTGCCGGATCGTTAAAAATTTATATCCGCGCATACGGATTTTTGGTGTCAAGATCCGCGGATATGTATACGGATTTTAACGTTTTTACTTAATCGGTGTTGGTGCGCGTGACCTTGAAACTCACTACGATAAATGTTTGCAATATAAAAGTGCCAAATATTTGATTTGAATATTTGATTTTATTTGAATAAAAAAATTATCGGAATGGAATTTGATAGTTTTTCATTGCTACCTAATCACCTATATATAGAATTTTTGTATTGAAAATTAATCAGGTAAAAGATCCGTAAAAAGATCTGTTAAAAAAACCGGCCAAGTGCGAGTCGGACTCGCGCACCGAGGGTTCCGTACTCAAGAAGTAGGTATAAATAGGTACCTTTGTTAATGAACCGCAAAACTAACTTTGTTTGTAGAGGTTTACTGTTAAGATCAAAAAATTACGTTTGTTGTATGGGAGCCCCCCTTTAATATTTACTTTATTGATATTAAACTATTTATTTTGAAAGGTAATATATACAAGTTAATATTCTGTGAAAATTTGAACCGTCTACCTGTTACCGTTTTTAATATTGAGCAAAAAAATACGAAAAAAACACGTTTATTGTATGGGGACCCCCCTTAATATATATATATTTTTAATTTTTAGTATTTGTTGTTATAGCGACAACGGAAATACATCATTTGTGAAAATTTCAGCTTTCTAGCTATCACGGTCTATGAGATACAGCCTGGAGACAGACAGACAGACAGACAGACACAGCGGAGTCTTAGTAGTAGGGATAATCCCGTTTTTACCCTTTGGGTACGGAACCCTAAAAAAGTAATAGATACCGATACAGATCTTTCTTCACCTGCGGATATGGATATCCAGCACATCACTACTTACCATAGTTGATTATAAAATCAGTTTTGTCCTCCCGAAGCGCGTCCTGCTGACGAGGCCGGGGCGAGCTCTCTTCGCGACATTCCAAGGACCTGAAGCAAGAGCAGTTTTGTACTCTCTCTCTGCGTCGTATTCCTCATTACTGACGGTCGTGTACCCTCCATTCCATACCCATACCCTTTCCATTGTTCAAATAATGGTAGGAGTTTTCTTGGGATAATAATGCGGGGGGTTCCCACGTCCTTCCGCATTCAACTCGACTAAGAGTATTTAAACTCTTAGGTTCATCATAGTGATAATAACCGGGAACGACAGCTTAACGTGCTCTCCGAGGCATGGAGCCAGGAAAAGAAAAAGCCATACTTGAACCTCCAAAATTGCTCACCCATCCAGTTACTGACTTGGGTCAAGGTTGCTTAACAATCGGAACCAACTGATATGTGTTGTCACAAACTGGGCCACTAATCCCTCCAACTGCAGTTTTGTAACTCTTTCATTATTATAAGAGGTAATGGCATCGACGGGAAACTTTGAGAATAGGTACAATCATATTGCCGTCGCGCTGCTTCTCGAATAGAATTCCATAACACCGGATAGGGACAACTGCAGCTTGGACTGATAATACCCATGAAAACCAGTTGAATTCTTACTCTCGTATTTTCCTGTTTTCTCCTCCAAAAGATATAATTTTTTTTCAAGGATAATTGAAAATTTTAATTTGAATTTTTTAGAAGAACTAAGACTATATGTTGGTATGTTTTTCTTTATTTGATTATATTTGTCAAATTTGTTTGCACAATGTCAGATGATGGCGCGAATACTGAGCCATTTTATAAGGTTCCTTGTTCTTAAAATTATAAATTTATTGAAAAAAGCAAAACATAGGGACATGGATTTCATGGTGCAAAAATATTTGCTCTACTGTAATTATCCATGGCGAAAACCGGTAAATACGATTGTATGGGGAAACCGCCGTCCCAATTCCTCTTAAAGCATAAATAAACTTAAACTGCCTCGCTAGTTTTGTGGCTAACATCGTGGTTGAAACCGAAAAAACCTCAATCCACAACACAAAGTCACAGGCATCAGCTAGTATTAAAAATGAGAAAGTTTGTATGGACGGATTAATGGACGTTCGTTACTCAATCACGCTAGATCAACTGAACGGATCTGGATAAAATTTGGCACAGAGATAGATTATAGTCTGGAAATAACACAGGCTACTATTATCCCCCTAAAATTAAAGGAACCAAATAACTTCAATCGACTCAGACGAAGTCGCAGGCCTCAAATGGTAATTATTAAAAGCAAATCAGCATGCTTACTCATTTGCATGAGGATGTCTCACGTAGTGTCCGACGTCCATGGCCCGACCGCATCCCACATTCTCCACCACCTCAGCATCCACAGCGCCTCTCCCTCCCCCAAGTGTGCCTCTTCCTACCTGAGTCTTCTTGTCTGCTTGTTGTGCTCTAAAAGTATATGCAGGAGTATTAGTTAGTTGTAGTATTTTTGAAGTGGGTGCCAAACATCACTTGAAAGGAAAAAAATATTCTAAGCCAAGATCCAACCTCCATGCTGTATAGATGCTGGCACGCTGGTATGGCACAGCATCCAAAAAAATACTATTTTATCCAGACTTCCATACTAATATTGCAAAAGTGTGTCTGCTATGCATCACAGCCCATCTTTTAAACCAATTTTGATTAAATGTGGTACCTAAAGAGGTAGGTTACATCCCGGGGAAGGACATAGGCTACTTTTTATCCAGCAAAAATACTTAAGGAGTTACCCTGGGTGGGTATAAAAATAATTGTATATTCTAAGTACTGTACAAACTAAACGATGCCAGCGACTTCGTCTGCATTAAACTTAGTCGTAGGCAAAGTCGGGCGAAAGACCACGTGGCCGTACACCTCGCCGCTGTACTGACCAATGACCATTGGGCAGTGACCCGCAGGGTGACCGCGCATCTTTTACATCAATCATTGATACATCGCAATCACCTCCGATTGGCTGAATTTATGGTATTCTTGCTGCGTCATTGGATTTTTTCCAATAGTGAAAGAGTGTTAACCAGTCTGAGGTGATTGCGATGCATCAATGATTGATGCAAAAGATACGCGGTCGCCCTGCAGGTTAAGTCAATCAGTTGCCTTCCACTGACATCTACAATCTGAAAAACTGAGGATGAGGACCCAATATGGTGGAGGGTTATCATTAGCAGCTCTACAAAGGCACCTTCTTTTTTTGGTCGGTGAAAGGCACTAGACTGCGGAGACGACCTTTGGTTATGAAGCAGACGAGAAAGAAGAAGACATTTAATTATTATAATGCTGAGCGAAACACTCGATTTCCATGATGCTCAGTTCGGCTTTTGTCCCTGTCAACTGAGAACGCGTTATTTAATTTGAAAAATTGAAACAGACTACTGTGTACAATAATGAACGAGAATTAAAAATTGTTGGTTACTTACCCGTCCATGTTTAACAAAGATTTCCAAAGTTATTAAATACAATACAACCGAAAAAGAATACGTTACTCTTACTCGCAAGTTGTTTTGTTTACACTTGATGGATGCTTGTTTTAAAATTCAATTCTAGATAACACTACAGTTAACTTGACTCTGTTCAATGTACTCTGTTCTGTGCAAGTTGTATATTTAATTCAAAATGGTGATTGGTGATGCCTGATGCCTCCACCAACGGTCACCCAAGTCAACGGTCCTTTCAGGGTTGCCAGATGAGTGCAATTGAATTATCGTACCAGTGTTCGAAAATTATCGTACCAGACTAAAAAATATCGTACAACTGCCAGTACTGCGTGAAACACGCTATTTCACAAAACAAAGAAATTTTAGGAAGTTGTGAAAAAAGCAAAGAAAAATGTCATAAAAAATATTTTAATTACCAAACAAATAATTCTTAAAATTTTAATTTTAAACTCCAACGAGTGTTGGAATCACTAATTTTTATTCTTGATTTTCTTCATAAAAGTGTGGGATCATCTGAATCACCTTCTTCGTCTGCGATAGAGCCAGCCACCGCCGTAGCCGTTTTCGGTTATAGGGCAGCTGACGTCATCATCGATATCATCTTGTCAGTGGGTTTAAAACCAAAACAACATTTATCTGTTTGGGTTTTTACGCACTGCGCTGAGAGTAAAGCCCCTTTAACTGTTTTGTTTAAAAAAAACATTGTAACTAAAATTCGACGACTTGTAGTCTTGTACATTGTTCCACAAGCACAACCATTTCTACAAGCATTTAAAAAGTAAAACAAAGTTAGCAACTCACTAAAGTTGTAGTTAACCCTTCCCGCAGTTACCACCGGGCGGTTTACCAAGTAATTTTAAACTTTCACAGTCAATTTCGTTTCACAGTCAATTGATTAGTGAAACGAAATGAACTTAATCTATTCAGGGCCCGTTCGAAAACGGGCACTTAATTACTTGACATTTACCTGACAAGAGTTTGTCTCCTTCACACTTACTAACTTCTCAATAGACTTCCCTGTTGTCAGGTAATAATTACTCTCACAAAAGTGTTTTCGAACGGGCCCTTATTAAATAGATTCGAGGGGAAGTCCCCGACCATAGACATTATTTTGTTGTTTTAGATAATTTTATGGCACTGGATACGAGTGTTTTTACATAACTTCGGAGACGGGTTGGAAATTATCGTACTTTAGCGTACGATAATACATATAGTATCGTACATCGTACCGGTGGCGAAATTATCGTACATGTACGATAATTATCGTACATCTGGCAACGCTGTTCTTTTGCCAGTCAGAGACAAGCACAGACATAATAAAGAAATCTGTGGAGACAGACCATAGAAATAGTATGTATATTCAAAGGTATATTCATACAACTATACATTCATGCAAATATATATTGTATGAATATACATACTACTTCTATGGTTACTTGCATAGAACAATTAAACCTCTAGAATCTATGCCAGCGTGTAACCGAAAGGGATAGGTTTTATTATGCAATACGCTGCAAAGCACCAAACACATTAAGGAACAAAACCGTGTTACACACAGAAAGGGATAAAAGAAAACGTGTTTTTTTCTCATTCTATCTTGTGTAACATCCCGACACTGCATCTCTTTCATGTAGGAGTGAAAAGGAGATATGGCGTCGTCTATATATCTCTCTCAGTCTAAGGCACAAGTGTTCCTTGGGGTCTGGGAAGTACCTCTTAAAAATTCCCCCCCCCCCCCCCCCCCTAGGCCGCGGGCGTTCCCCCCCACCCACCCAAACGTGTCCCCAACCGCAGTTTTTTGTAATTTTCTCAAAAAATATTTGTGCTAGAAAAAAACTTTCCATGGCGAAAATTATCTTCATTAAATTATCTACAAAATAATATCACAGTACATTTCGATAAGACTAATAGTTTCGGAGATATGTTAACCCTTTATGCATGAAAAGAAAATATTTTGTATGTATGGCTTTTTGTAATATAGTTTCTTGTGATTTCCATAAAAACTGACAGAGCTACAAAAATGTTGTCTGAAGCAAAATTAAAGGCTATTAAATTAGCTATAAAATGATAATTAGTTTATTTTGATAAGAGTAACAGTTTTGGAGATATGTCTACCTATTGTGTAAGATAAATAAAATAATATGCAAATACCGTGTACGTTGTTTTTAATTTTCGAAAAAAAAATAAAGAGTTAGGAAAAACTGATTGAAACAGTAAGAAACATAGTTAAATTACCTACAAAATAATATTTAGTTCATTTTGATAGCACTAATAATTTCGGAAATATACCTGTCATAGTTAACATGAAAGCAATATTGCTCAAAATTTTATATGTTTTCTGTAATTTCTAGAAAACTATTAGACCTAGGCAAAAAACTCTCAGAAAAAAAAACACCATTTAACCACTTATTCAAAAAAAATAGTTTATAAAGATAGGACTAATAATTTAGAATATATATCCATGTATAGTGTACGAAAAAAAATAAAAAAATTGCTAGAATCCTATGTTATTTGCAATTTCCACAAAAACTATTAGAGCTGGAAAAAATCCTCGGAAGAATAATTAATTTCACTAAATTACCCACAAAAAAGTCTTATGGTGAATTTAGATAGGACCCATAGTTCGAGAAATATGGCAAGTGGCAACCTATATTCCAAGTTTTTTTTTGTTTTTTCAGCAACCATGGTTATATTTTTGAATTTTCACAGAAACTACTAGAACTAGGAAAAAAAAACATAAGAAGCAAAAATGAACTTCATTAAATTATCTTCAAAATAATTTTTAGTTTATTTTGATAAAACTAATAGTTTCGGAAATATGGCTGCATAACTGGAATAAAAAACTAAACCTTTATAAAATCCGTAAATGTTTATTGTAATTTTAAGAAAAAGTATTTGAGTTAGGAAAAAAGCGGACAGGACTTAGTACAAAGATTATTAATTTACCTACAAAATAGTGTTTAGTTTATTTTGATAGGACAAATAGTTTTCGAAATATACCTTGCTGTTGTGTAAGAACCGGTGGTAGTCATGTAGACTTAGCATAATACTACATAATAAATAGAAATTAACCCATATATTATGTAACATATTTTTATAACATCCCCTCCTCCCACAACCCCTTTCCCCCCTTCCACAACCCCCTTCACCTCCCACAGCCCCCCTCCCCCCATTATTTACGAAGTGTGGTTTTGTTTTGTAGATAGATAGATAAAGATATCATGATTATTACTATTAGTTTATTGTATTATAGCATCGATGATTTTCAAATAAAATGTCATGCACATTTTCGATCGTAATATTTCCGAAAGTATTAGGTCTATTGAAATGAAATAAAAAACATTTTGTAGACGATTTTATGAACTTTCATTTTGTTTTTGTGGTTTTTTTCCTAGCTCTTATACTTTTCGTGTAAATCACAAGAAAATTAAACAATTTTTCAAAAAAATAAAAAATACGCAAAATAAGCCAGCATATTTCCAAAACTATTTGTCCTATCATAATGATTTAAATGCCATTTGGTAGATTATTTAATGTAAAATATTTTCGCCATAGATGGTTTTTTTCTAGCACTAAATTTTTTGAGAAAATTGTGGTTGGGGAGACGTTTCGGGGGGTGGGGGGGAACGCCCGCGGCCTAGGAAGGGGGATTTTTTAAGAGGTACATCTCCACTGACCGCAGCTTTGCTATTGGCAAAGCTAATACCACTGGATTTACGCATACATGAAATGGCATCTTTATATCAAGCCAAGCGAGGAAAGCCTTTACAAGCAGTAGATAATAGGACAGCAGAGAGAAGAATTAGTTTTCTAAAAGCACCACATCCAGCAAATGAAATAATACACAATTTTAAACAATGGGAAGATATGAGCGCTGAAACAATTCAAATGAACGACTTGACTGGACTAAGGATATTCACCGATGGTAGTAAGATTGATGGCAAAGTAGGAGCAGCTCTGTCATGCTGGAAAGACAGGGATGAAATTATGAAAAAAAAGTTTCATCTCGAGTCTTATTGCAGCGTATTTCAAGCCGAATTATATGCCCTCTACCACGCCACAGATGTAGCTATAAAATCTACAGAAAAAACGATGAATATCCTTAGCGACTCAAGATCCGCCTTAGAACTGATCCGAAACCCCTCCACCCCCGACCCCCTAGGTTTTATGGTAAGAGAGAATCTTAGAGAGGCCAAAAACCAACTCAAAGAGGTGCGCCTATTCTGGGTAAAAGCGCACGTTGGAGTTGAGGGAAACGAAAGAGCCGACTATCTGGCGAAAGAGGCAGCAAGGGAAAATTCAGCGGCAGATTACGACGGATGCCCAATTTCCCATATTAAGCGGTCAATAAGAAGAGCATCGACTCAGTTGTGGAACCAAAGGTACATGGAAAGCACAAACGCAGCTTTGACAAAGTTTTTCTTTCCGGATATAATCAGCGCTTATCAGATACTGAACAAAATTAAACTTACACCAAACCTTGTTCAGACATTAACAGGTCACGGTGGTTTTAGTCAGTATCAGCCACCTGTGACTGTGATGACGAGGCAGAGGAATCGGTTTTACATATCCTGATTGAATGTCCTAAATTTGGTACCAAACGAATGGAGCTGGAACAGTTTATAGACATTAAAATAAATAGAGAAACCATACCCGCCATTGTAGCCAACAAGCTAGCAAGAAAAAAGTTCTTAGAATTTTGCGAAGAAGTAACAAAAGCAGTAAGACTAAGAAATAACACTAGGTAGATAATACTCAAATGTGTAATTCATACTCAGATGAGTATTAGATAGTAAACGTAATAATAGTAAATAAGAAAATAAAACAATAAATGTATAAATTTAAAGTAATTATCAATAGAAGTAAGAAATATGTATACTTATATTATATGAAATAATATATACTTATACATACATGTATAAAATAGTTGTTATAGATAATAATGAAAAATGAAATGCTAAAAAGAAAAAACATAGCAGCTCATTCTCGTCCAACAGAGCAAGGCAAAAAACAAAAAAAAAAACAAAAAAAAAAAGCCATGTCAGCTATCAAAGGTCTCCGATCATCATGTCGGAGGATACATAGAGGACACACATAAAAAAAAAAAATGAGGTACTTCTCAGACCCCAAGGAACACTAATTGTGCCAAAAATCAACTTTACATTTTTTATTTTAGGGTTCCCATACAACGCTTGCATAAGTAGCCTGAGCTATATGATGCCGGTGATGGTTTTGTTCTTGGGTATGTTCCGATATGACTTTTCTTACATAATGAAAGCTACGTTAATAGGACGAGACAGGTATATTATGTTATTGCGTATATTATAAACGCGAAAGATTGGATGAATGGATATATTATGTTAAGTACTTGTCTCTGGTATGGATGGATGAAAGATATAGATTATAGTCTGGAATAACACATCGACTTGTTTTTTTCCGGACAATTCAAGAGTTACCGCGAGAACCAAAAAACCTCAATTCACGCGGATGGAGTCGCGGCCATCAGCTTGTTCATTAAAAAATACGAATACTAGAGTTTTTCGAAAATTAAGTTTAATTATTTATTAAGTATATTTGTGATAATTTTATATCGAGTATTTAAGTATCGATAATAGTTACTAGTCCTAAACCACAGAGTACATTGGTCATTGACCCTAAACCCTGTTGAAGTAGCGATATGAAACCTCTTTTCTATTCTAGGCTGATATGTGTTTTTGGAGTGGTGTATTTATACTTGTTTGTTTGAATGTAGAATGTTTTTTTTGTCAATAAGCATGGTAACCGGAATATATTTTTTCATGTCTATAAACTAACGTTTTATTCTGTTCCACTGTTCAGCTTTAAGTGGTTATGCGCCCTACACAAAAAAAATAATTATTGTTGTAAATGATGGAGCTATCAAAAATTAAAATTTCGAAACTTGACGGCGAAAATTGGGTATCATGGAAGTACCGCATGTCGGCGATGTTACGTGGCTTGGACGGTCTCATGGATATTGTTCAGGGAAAGATAAGTAAACCAGAGAAGCCTGCAAAGAGTGATACTATGGAAGGTATAGTTTTTGAAGCGGCGATGGCTACATATCGAAGGAACTTAGCCGAGTACCACAAGTTGGAAAGTACAGCTCTCTTATTGATTACGAACAATTTGATAGACGAAACTCTCGACAAAGTAATAAGGTTCACGAATCCTAAGGAAGTATGGGATGAACTACATAGATTGTACGATGGTGTATGTGAAGACCATTTATACAGGAAATGTATGGAATTCTTTCATTACAAATGGGAATCTACTTCAGGAAATGATATGAAAGCTAATATTTCAAAGATGAAAAACTTATGGCACAGTTTAAATCAGGAGCTTATCAAAGACGAAGGTAAAGAATTACCAGAATTGTTATTGATATGCAAGATTATGGAGACCCTGCCAGAAAGCTATTTCAATTTTAAATCGAGCTGGTTACTCATGTCTAAGAAGGATAGAACCGTGGAGAACCTTACTAGTCAGTTATGTACTCACGAGAAGGCATTGTCAACTAAGGAGAACATGCCTGAGTCTACGTCTGAGATTGTGTTAGTTGCGGAAGGTACCAAGAAAAGTAGAAACACCAAGAAGGGTATTGGTGAAGGTAGTAAAGAAAAAAAAAAGGCTTTCAGGTGTCACATTTGTAAGGAAGTCGGGCACTTTAAGAAGGACTGTCCTAAGAAAGAACAGGTTCCAGAGAAAGGTCCTACAACAAGTATGATGGCAGTAAAGGTTAATGCGACAGATTGCGCTCAAGATAGTGATGATTGGTATGTTGACAACGGAGCCACACACCATATTACAATGCGAGGCGACCTGTTTGAGGAATTTGAACGCTTTACGGAACCATGTACAGTGACAACAGCTAATGGAAAGCAAGTTAATGCCTTGGGTAAAGGAAGCATTTTGATGAAAACCAAGAATGAAGTATGGTTTCATTTGAGAAATGTTTGGTATGTTCCTCAGATTACTACAAATCTGTTTTCGGTACTAGCAGCGCAGGACATGAACCCGAAGAGCGTGTTTCAGTCACGTATGATTACCTGCTCATTGAAAATAAATAAGACAGTAACCGTTACTGGAGATAGACGGAGATATGGTGGACTATTCAAGTTAAACTGCAAGGCGATACAACCAAATAGAAGCGTTGTTGTAAATACTGTTGACACGCTGCAGCTTTACCACGAACGTATGGGTCACCAGGATAAACGTCATGTGAAGGATGTAATAGAGCAAGAGTTGAATGTAAAAACTAAGAATGATGGGACGTTATGCGAAGGATGCATTTTCGGGAAAACACATAGAAAAAAGTTTAGTGTTAGAGAAAAAGCACGTAGTCCAGGAGAACGCATACATTCGGACGTTTGTGGTCCGTTCCCACTTTCAGGCTCTAAGTCCAGATACTTTGTACTCTTTAAAGACGAATACACTCGCTATCGATATGTCTATTGTATGAAACAGAAGTCAGAAGTCCCTGCAAAGTTGCGACTGATGTTAGCTGAAGCAAAGGCAGTTGGACACACGATTAAGGAGTTTCTAAGTGACAATGGAGGGGAGTTCGATAATGTGGAAGTCAAAGAAGAATTACAGAAGTACGGAATAAATCAACGGTTAGTTATGCCCTATACTCCAGAACAGAACGGGTGCAGTGAAAGAGAAAACCGTACAATTGTCGAAATGGCCAGAGCAATGATGCATGCTCATGAAGAGCTTCCTCAAGAACTGTGGGCAGAGTTGGTAAATACAGCGACGTATATTCTGAATAGAACAGGACCAACTACTGTGGAACACAAGTCTCCTTACGAGTTGTGGTTTGGGAAAAAGCCGCAAATCAAACATTTGAGGATCATTGGTTCGACTTGCTACGCGCATATTCCGAAACAGAAAAGGAAGAAGATGCAGAAGAAAGCAAAGAAGTGTTACTTGGTTGGCTATGACAATGATGACGGTTATAGACTCTGGCACAGAGAGTCGGACACTATAGTTAGATCCAGAGATGTCACATTTGATGAGAGACCACTGGAGACTAATTTAGGAAGTGAAGAACCTGGGGATACTGAACATTCACAAGTAACAGAGACAGCTGATATAGAAGTTCCAATATATGTAAGGAAGGAACAACATGAAAATGAGATACCGAAACCAGTCACAGCTGAAGAATACAGAGGAAGACCTATTGAGACAAATAACGAAGTTGAACTCTCGGAGGACACGGAAGTTATTGAGGGTCCTGTTACTAGCGGTGATGAAGAAGAATTTGAAGATGCTCGTGTAGAGGAGTCTGAAGACGAATCTATTGAATTGGGCAGGCAAGGTATGCAGCTCAGAGATCGATCACTCCTGCAGCGACCATCAAAATTCAATGATTACGTTTCTCTTGTCAATACCAGCGATGATTGTTACTACGAACCAGGAACTTACAAGGAGGCTACAGATTGCCCAGATAAAGACCTTTGGCGCAAAGCTATGGATTGCGAGATTGGATCCTTAAAAGCAAATGGAACGTGGGTTCTTGAGGAATTGCCTAAGAATCGGAAAGCAATACCTTGTAAATGGATCTATAAAGTGAAGTTATACCCAGATGGTTCAGTAGATAAATTTAAGGCACGTCTTGTCGTAAAAGGTTTTAGACAGAAGAAAGGGGAAGACTATGATCAGACCTTTAGCCCCGTAGCTAAGATGGCAACTATTAGAGCGGTGCTGAGTTTAGCAGCTAATGAAGGGATGGCACTACGTCAGTTTGACATCTGTACAGCCTTTTTATACGGTTCGTTGACTGAGGAAGAGATATTCATGCGGCAACCAGAAGGATATGATGATGGTAGCGGACGAGTATGCTTGCTTAAGAAAAGCTTGTACGGATTAAAACAGGCTCCACGATGTTGGAACACGACGATCATAAACTATTTCAAGGAAATTGGCTTTGAAGTCAGTGAAGCTGACCCCTGCCTGTTTAAGAGAGAGAGATCTAATGGGAAATTATTAGTTGCTCTATATGTCGACGACGGTCTTATAGCCGGTTCAAATGAAGGACTGATTGATGAATTCATTAAGGAATTGAAAGAGAAGTTTGCGATGACTAATAAACCTGTATCGTATTACTTGGGTATGGAGGTTGAAGTCAGAGAAGGCGGTGATATTAGAATCCACCAGACTTCTTATGTAAAAAAAATCTTGAAGAGATTTGGGATGGAAAACTGTAAACCAGTAAGCACTCCTATAGTAAAGGACCCTGTATCACAGGAAACAGAGAAGGTTGATGACTACTTTCTGAAGAATTATAGACAAGTAGTAGGTGCACTTGCTTATCTGATGGTGTGCACAAGGCCTGACATAGCATATCCTGTCAGTGTAGTATCCAGAAGCTTGGAAAACCCGACTCACACGGATTGTGTTCGGTTGAAGCGCATGCTAAGATATCTACAGTACACTCCAGATATGGGAATTCTGTATAAGAAGGATTACAAGAAAGGTATTCTGGAATGTTACAGTGATGCAGATCACGGTGGAGATCTGACAACGGGGAGATCAACTACTGGAGTTGTATGCATTTATGCTGGAGGCGCCGTGTCATGGTTGAGCCAGAGACAACCCAGTGTGGCTATTTCCACTACAGAAGCCGAGATTGTCGCAGCTAGTGAGGCAGCGAAAGAAGGCATTTGGCTAGCTCGTCTTATGCAAGGCATGACGAAGATGGCGGCTTTACCTGTTCTCTATGTGGATAACGAAGCGGCTGTGAGATTAGCTGAGAATCCTGAGTTCCATAGAAGAACAAAGCACATTCGAATACGCCACTTCTTTGTGCGAGAACTGGTGACTGCTGGAGATTTGAAAGTTAATAGGATCAGCACTGAGAAGCAGCTGGCAGATCTCTTCACAAAACCACTGGCTAGGCCAAGGCTTATCAGCCTACAAGTACAGCTAGGTCTACACATCGAGAGAAGGTGTTGAAGTAGCGATATGAAACCTCTTTTCTATTCTAGGCTGATATGTGTTTTTGGAGTGGTGTATTTATACTTGTTTGTTTGAATGTAGAATGTTTTTTTTGTCAATAAGCATGGTAACCGGAATATATTTTTTCATGTCTATAAACTAACGTTTTATTCTGTTCCACTGTTCAGTTTTAAGTTTTCACTTGTCTCTGGTATGGATGGATGAAAGATATAGATTATAGTCTGGAATAACACATCGACTTGTTTTTTTCCGGACAATTCAAGAGTTACCGCGAGAACCAAAAAACCTCAATTCACGCGGATGGAGTCGCGGCCATCAGCTTGTTCATTAAAAAATACGAATACTAGAGTTTTTCGAAAATTAAGTTTAATTATTTATTAAGTATATTTGTGATAATTTTATATCGAGTATTTAAGTATCGATAATAGTTACTAGTCCTAAACCACAGAGTACATTGGTCATTGACCCTAAACCCCACCTTAAGCTCCGCCCATTACGCCATTTATACTTACCGGAAGCTTCAATTTAAATATGGTAAGGCACATCCTCTCTATATAAAATCAAAGCTCGAGTCTGACTCGCACTTGACTGTTATTTTTTACTAGATGATTCCCGCGACTTCGTCCGCATGGACCAAGGTTTTTTATTCCCGCGGGAACTCTTCCCGGATTTTCCGGGATAAAAAGTAGCCTATGTCCTTCCCCGGGATACAACCTACCCCTGTACCAAATTTCATTCAAATCAGTTGAACAGATACATTTTTGATTCCCGCGGGAACCTTTGAATTTTCCGGGATAAAAAGTAGCCTATGTCCTTCCCCGGGATACAACCTGTCCCTGTACCAAATTTCATCAAAATCGGTTGAATAGATCTGCCGTGAAAGCGTAGCAGGCAGACAGACTGACACACTTTCGCATTTATAATATTAGTATGATAAGTATGGATATGGATTAACTGGATAATACCGCTTTGGGTTCCAGCCCTGTCGTACTCCTGAGCCTTTGTCGTACTCTTTTTATAGTACTCTGTGCTTTTTATGTTGCGCCAGAGACAAGTAATGTACTTGTACGTGCCTTTGATTTCTCTATATACATAATCAAAGGTACCGTGTACGTGCTTTGATTATGTATATAGAGAAGGATATGTTGCATTTTACTCAATTATAGTTATACGATGCATTTTGTTAATAAAACATGTACTGCTATGTTATTCTTACATATTGAAAGCTACGTTACTAGAATGAGACAGGTATATTATGTTATTGCATGAACGCTTTGTTTAGGTATATAGAGAAGGATGTGTTACATTTTACTCAATTATAGTTATACGATGCATTTTGTTAATAAAACATGTACTACTATGTTTTGACTGTTCTTACTTACTGAAAGCTACGTTTTTGAATGAGACAGGTGTATTATGTTATTGCGTGAACGTGTCAGGCAATTGTCATATGACGTCATCAAATTTTGCTATTGAAGCCATTTTTTTTGTAGCCGTTATATGGCGTCTGTATTGCTTCCGGTGTGTTGGTTGTGGCTAATTACCAGTTTTGTGAATATTTTCATAATATTTTTATGTTTTTTTGCTCAGTTTTGTGCAGTTTTGTGTAATCAACAATGGTGAAGTGCTCAGTTGTGGGGTGTCGTAATAAAAGTATTGTAAAACGCCCAGGAATTTCATTTCATAAGTGAGTACCATAGTTGTTTTTATTTTTCTTTTTGTGGCGAGTATTTTAAGTTATTTCAACTAATTATAGCTTAGTTTATTCTTTTGTTTGGAGTATATATATATAGTGCGGGGATTGTATTGTTTACAAATAAATTGAATATCGATAAAATTAAAACTTCATATCACACTTACTGTTTCTCACTGTGAGGGGTAGAGAGATGAAATTAAAGTCAGCGTCTACTTATAATATTGCCAAACTCATTTTAGGCTGTAGCGATGATAACCACTAGGTTATCATCACAATCACTAGATTAAGACTCTCACTAGATTAAGACGCCCGATCTCCAGTATGGTGTCTCGTATTCGATAATTATAGTGTCTATTAAAGTAGTTTTTAGTCGCTTCATTGTAGTTATTGTGTATCATTATAACTAAGGTTTTACAATTGTTTCAGATTCCCAAAAAATCATGAATTAAGACTAAGATGGCTGAATGCTATAAACACACCTGAGTTCAAGCTTACTCATACTCAACATTTTACCCAGCCGGTGCCCCCTATTGAGTAGGAGCCTCCTCTTGGAATGAGAAGGGCTTAGCCATAGTCCACTACGCCGGCCAACAAGAGGCATGATTACCATTTTTCTGAAAAACGACTGGGCCGATATAAATGCTGTTTTTGGTTTTAGATATTCAAGACTTACCGCGGGAACCAAAAAACCTCAATTCACGCGGACGGGGTCGCGGGCATCAGCTAGTTCATTATAAAATACGACTACTAGTGTTTTTCAAAAATTATGTTTAACTAGCTTATGCCCGCGACTACGTCCACGTGGATTGAGGTTTTTTGGTTCCCGCGGGAACTCCTTAATTTTCCGGGATAAAAAGTAGCCTATGTGCTATTCTAGACTATATTCTATCTCTGTGCCAAATTTCTGCCAGATCCGTTCAGCCGTTGGCGCGTGATTGAGTAACAAACATCCATACATCCATACATCCATCCATCCAAACTTTCGAATTTATAATATTTATTTGATTATTTAATAAGTATATTTGTGATAATTTTATATCGAGTATTTAAGTATCGATAGTACCAGCCCTAATGCTCGCATTAAGCTCCGCCCATACGCCATTTATAAGCTACGGAAGCTTCAATTTATCTAGTATATATTTCATATCCTGTATATATAAAATCAAAGTGTACCTACGTGCGCGTCGTATTCCTATGGATAAACCTTTGATACACGCTCCTATATATAAATTCAAAGGATAAAAAAACAAATGCGCCGAATTGAAAACCTCCTCCTTTTTTGGAAGTCGGTTAACAAGTATAACCTTAAAATCAAAGGATACGACCATTATTACCTCTATGGATACAACTATATCTTTCTCTGTCTACGGTTACAACATACAAGCAACATACTTATTCATAGGGAACAAGGATATAGAGATATAGCCAGAGACAAGCAGAGAAATAGCAGAGAAAAAACCCCCGGCTGAGTTTGTTGTGGGCTCTTCTCAGACCAGGGCCCGTATTCTCTAACTCAGTGACTATCAAAAATGAAAGCCACTGACATATATTTAATATCCATTGAAGGTTTACTATGAAATAAAAAGTAACATTTCATAGTAAACCTTCAATGGATATTACATATATGTCAGTGGCTTTCATTTTTGATAGTCACTGAGTTATAGAATACGGGCCCAGGGCGCGTTTGGAACCCTCGTAGCTTTAGTTTTAAGATACCGTAACCGATTATCACCATCGTGTTTTTTTTAAGTAAGTTATTTTTAACGTCAATATTTTTTAAAAAAGTAAAACTAACGGCTGCGCCAAGGTCAAGTGGCCGGTGTCAAATTACGCGCGCGCCGGCTGCCGCGCACATAAAAAAAATAACAACTCATATTACTTGTACTGAAGCTATGTAAACAAACTACGTCATTCAAATCGTTACGAACTACAGCTGTAGATTAAAGTTTGAAAGGTAATCGCTCTTCTTTATGGTTTACACAGAAAAATGACAAAAATAAAGACCAAAAATCACCCTCTTTTTTTTTTTGGTACCAATAAAATAAACAATATTACCCGTATCTATAGACTTTTTGATTGATGTGCACTATGGTCAATCATCTTAGAGTAAAAACACACATAACAAAGACTCTGTCCCTTAATTCTTGCTCTAGAACAAAATCAAAAACGACAAAAAATATTTTTTTTTTTTTTTGTCCTCCTCGCACGGAATTTCTACCCATAAATTGATTAAATAGATTTAGGACGTCAGAAAATTCCTACTGTGTCCTTGTTTAACCTATTAGCTTCTACCAAAGTTTGCAAAGGATCGAGATAGGAAAAAATCTGAAAATAGTACCAAAACCCGGTCTTCTGGCGGCGGTGATTTTCGCCATACGAACGACGCCTTTAGACTGTCGTTCCGCAGCTGAAGGGGACATTTTGATCGACAGTCTAAAGGCGTCGGCGCAGTTGAGGTACCTACAGTGTACCGAATTGAAATAGCTACTATATTACCTCTATGATCACGGATATCACATTCTCATTTCACCCTTTTTTTTCTGGTCGGTGTTTTCACCGAATACCGATGCCGATCATAGACTATACGTATATACATGCCGATTACCCACCATTTTGATCATTAGCTTGTCTCTGAATTCTGATTTTGATCCAGGGACTAGTATATGAGTGATCTGTGATTTTGATTAGCACAGCTTGCGCCTTTTTTTTTCTGGTCGGTGTTGCGCCTTGCGAAATGCGAGTAAACCTGTAACGTATTTTTTAAGATAGATTGATAGAATCCGTTGGTTTGTTAATAATTTTATAAACATGGACGGGTAAGTAACCATCATTTTTTAATTTTCGTTTATTATACAGTCTTTCAAACTGATTAACGCGGTCTCAGTTGAAAGCACTTGAAAGTCGGGGACGAAACTCGAAAGCCGAACCATCATGGAAATCGAGTGTTTCGCTCAGTAATATAGTTAAATGTCTGATTCTTAGTCGTCTGCTCCATTACTAAAGGTCGTCTCCGCAGTCTAGTGCCTTTGTAGCGCTGCTAATGATAGCCCTCCACCTTATTCGGTCCTCAGTTATCAGATGTCAGTAGTGATTGACTTTAACCTTGTCACTGGTTAGTACAGCGGCTAGGTGGACTTTTGTCCCAGTTTGCTTACGACTATAAGTTTAAATGCAGATGAAGTCGCGGGTTAAACAGAAGTTATTACAGAAGTACCTAGAATATATATTTTTTTTATTCCCGGGGAATTCCTTAACTAATTTTCCGGGATAAAAAGTAGCCTATGTCCTTTCCCGGGGATGTAACCTATTTTTATTTGCGTGGGTTAAGGTTTTTTATTCCCGCGGAAACAATTTTCCGAGATAAAATATAGCCTATGTCCTTCCCCGCGATGTAACCTACCTCTATACCAAATTTTATCTAAATCGGTTGAACAGATGGGCCGTGAAAGCAAAGCAGACAGACAGACAGAAACACTTTCGCATTTATAATATCAGTATGGATAGTATGGAAGTATGGATAAAATTGTATTTTTCATATCAATCATACCAGCGTGCCAGTTTCTATACAGCAGGTGTGATTGGGGGTTGGATCTTCGTTTAGAATATTTTTTTCCTTTCAAATAAAAATACTACAACTAACTAATACTCCTGCATATTTACTTTTAGAGCACCACAAGCAGACGAGAAGACTCAGGTAGGAAGAGGCACACTCGGGGGAGGGAGAGGCGCTGGGCATGCTGAGGTGGTGGAGAATGCGGGATGCGGTCGGGCCGTGGACGTCGGACACGACGTGAGACGTCCTCATGCAAATGCGTAAGCATGCTGATTTGCTTTTAATAATTACTATTTGAGGCCTGTGACTTTGTCCAAGTGGATAGAGGTTTTTCGGTATCTGCGGGAACTCTTTAATTTTCCAGGATATAAAGTAGTAACCTATGTGTAATTCCAGAATATAATCTATCTCTGTGCCGAATTTCATCCAGATCCGTTCAGCCGTTCTGACGTGATTGAGTTAAAAACATCCATTAGTCCATCCATCCAAAATTATGCATTTATAATGTTAAGTAGTATAGATTTTTTGTTAATATTCTAGTTTGGTAACTACACCTTCCTGGTACAGTGTTGAATGCTGTTGTCTTAATGTGGGAAGTCCCAGGTTCGATCCCCAGCGGGGTCAATTTAGGGGCTTAAGCCCTACTCACTCTACCAGCAAAGACGTGCCGCCAAGCGATTTACTGTTCAGGTACAATGCCATGTAGAAACCAATTAGGGGTATGGGTTTAATATAACTGCCATACCCGTAACCGTTTAGCTCCTTACCATTTTAGACTATATAACTTGTAGTGGATAAAAAAACCCCATTGTCGGCATATTTATATTCATTAATTTATTAATTTTCCATGCCAATTTTAATAGAGGCATAGAGGACTTCCCCCCTGGTGTGCCATTTGAAACCCCAGAGAAGAAGAAAAGGAGGGGTAATGGGAGCCCGTAAGTAGTTATACTTAAGGTATATTATTCTGAGATCTGGGTGTTTTACTAACAATATTTTTATATTTTCTAGGCATACATCAGCAGCAGCAACTTCAACTGCCCCCTTGTCACTCCTCATGTTCCCCCCATCGCCTGGAATGTAAGTTACATCCACTACAGCCCATTAACGTCCCACTCCTGGGCACAGGCCTCCACTCTCATAGGAGAGAGGGAATCAGAGCTTAGACCCACCCCTGTTCCAATGCAGGTTGGCGGGCTTTGACAACTATTTTCATGTTAGTGATAATAACCGGGACCGACGGCTTAACGTGCTCTTCGAGGCACGGGGGTGAAACACCGCCAATTTCCTAACTCCGGGCTAGTACTAAGAATTTGTAGCCAGAAAAACACATTACTTTCATTATGGCCCGACTCGGAACTCGAACCCAGGACCTCGTTGGCCACTGTCGAACATGTTAACCACTACACCAATGAGGCAGTTTAAGTTACAATAGGCATTTTTTCTATTTATGTCTTAGAGGAATGAGGGCTACCGTTTTTATGCTCACTAGTTGGCGCCACTTGCGAGTAAGGTCCTAAAATATAGCTGTAAATTCGGTAAACAAGCATATTTCTGGAAAAAAAATCCCTTTAAAAATAGTAAACATACAGGAATCAGGGAAATACTAACCTATGAATTAAGTAGCTGTTCTTTTAGCCCGCTTATTTTTGCCTCTTTTTCTTAGCTCCGCTGTCAAAGTACAGAGCACTGGCATTCATTGACACATATCTTTACATCTTCCATAATTAATCGGTTATTGCTAAATATTCATAACATATAACCAGTGATATTTAACATTTTGGAGACCTCACTCTACACTAGCGCCCCTAGCGGCGAATTTAAACGCGGTAGCCCTCATTGTGAATTGGGCGGATTCCCCATACAATCGTATTTATGTGTTTTCTCCGTGAAAAATTACAATAGAGAAAATATTTTTGCACCATGAAATCCATGTGTCGGTGCCATGTCCCTATGTTTTGATTTTTTCAATAAATTAATAATTTTAAGAACAAGGTACTTTAAAAATTGGCTCACTTTTCGCGCCATCATCAGACATCCCGCTAACAAATTTTACAAATAATGAAAAAAAATTGGCAGTCATAGGGACTGCCGATAGAAGTGAAAACGAATATTTTTTTTTATAATTAAAAAAAAATATTTCAAATATAAACCTTAAAACTAAGGTATTAAGTTTAATTACGAATGTACTATATTTATATTTAAGACCTTTTGTCTGTGTAACAACACGAGCTGTCCGTCACGATGACACAGTACTTATTAATATAAACCTTAAAACTAAGGCATTAAAGTTTAATTACGAATGTACTATATTTATACTTACCTTTCGTCTTAAGAAGAACGGCGTGTTCCACATTTTTAACCCCTACCAAAGTGTTCAACGCGCCTAAAGAAGTTTTCACTTCAAAAAGCTAAGTATACCGACATAGCCTGAGTCATTCTTAAATTATTCTTGAAAAAAAGTTAAAGTCTGTTTAGTTTTGGAGGAGGAAACAGAAAAATACGAAAGTAAGCATGCTACTGTTTTTCATAGGTATTATCGGTCCATGCTGCAGTTGTCCCTGTAGGGTGTATTGGGATTCTATTCGAGGAGCAGCGCGACGGCAATATAATTGTTCAATACCTATTCTCAAAGTTTCCCGTACAAAACTGCGGTTGGAGGGATTAGTGGCCCAGTTTGTGACAACACATATCAGTCAGTTCCGATTGTTAAGCAACCTTGACCCAAGTCGGTAACTGGATGGGCGAGCAAATTTAGAGGTCCAAGTTTGGCTTTTTCGTTTCCTTCGTGCCTCGGAGAGCACGTTAAGCCGTCGGTCCCGGTTATTATCACTAACATCTGATAATAATCATTACAAAAACCTAAGAGTTTAAATACTCTTAGTAGAGTCGTATGCGGAAGGACGGGGGAACCCACCGCATTATTATCCCAAGAAAACTTCTACCATTATTTGATTAATGGAAAGAGGTCACGACCCTCAGTAATGAGGAATACGACCCAGAGAGAGAGAGTACTAAACTGGTTTTGCTTCAGGTCCTTGGAACGTCGCGAAGTGAGCTCGCCCCGGCCTCGTCAGCAGGACGCGCTTCGGGAGGACAAAACTGATTTTTTAATCGACTATGGTAAGAAGCTACTGATTTGAACGTCTTAAGCGAATTTCTGGTGAAAGTTGTGTATCTACTTAATTATTATCATTTGTAATTAGGAAGTGAACTGGAGGACAGGCATGACGAAGAGTTAGTGTCTCCATGTATCATGCCGCGGATTGAGCGGTTCTCCGCCGATGACGCTGCTGACGTCATGGACTCTGATCCTTCCACCGCCACAGGCACATCAGCAGCAGCAGCTTCAGCTGCTCCCTTGTCACCCTTCACCTCCGTTCTATTGCCTGGAACGTAAGTTATTATTATTAACGTTATATATTTTACTCTCACGCCTGTGTACAATATAAATACATATATATATGGCCAAAAATAAACATAATAAACTTACATAGATCTAGAAATAAATAAACTTACTTGAAAATTAGTCTTTAAGTGTTTATCCAGTCTGTTCTTGAACTGATTAACAGAGGTTGACATCACCACATCCTCGGGCAGTTTGTTCACAGAGGTTGACATCACCACATCCTCGGGCAGTTTGTTCACAGAGGTTGACATCACCACATCCTCGGGCAGTTTGTTCACAGAGGTTGACATCACCACATCCTCGGGCAGTTTGTTCACAGAGGTTGACATCACCACATCCTCGGGCTGTTTGTTCACAGAGGTTGACATCACCACATCCTCGGGCAGTTTGTTCACAGAGGTTGACATCACCACATCCTCAGGCAGTTTGTTCACAGAGGTTGACATCACCACATCCTCAGGCAGTTTGTTCCATATAAGCACTATTCTGTTGCTCAAAAAGTGTTTAAAAGGATTTGATGATGCCAATTGATGAGACAGCTTTCGATCGTGTCCTCTTTGACCGGAATTACTTTTTGTTACAAAATATATTTCCTCCATATTTGGGACATTATAGTAGTTGTTCAGTATTTTATGTTTCAATAAGATTGCCTCGTTCTCGTCTACTTTTGAGGAAACTGAGTCCAAGTTTTGAAAGTCTCTCCTCATAGGGAAGATTGTTCAGCTCTCTTGGCATTTTAGTGGCTCGCCTCTCTACTCTTTCTAACATTTCTATATCCTTGACGAAATATGGGTTCCAGACCTGGAATGCATACTCCAACAAAGGTCTTATATATTTTCAAAAAGGGCTTCTTGGTGATGTTGAAGAATGCCTTACGGGTTAGGTACAGGCACATGCCCGCGACTTAGTCCGCGTGAAGAAGTTTTCACTTCAAAAAGATAAGCATACCGACATAGCCTGAGTCATTCTTAAATTATTCTTGAAAAAAAATTAAAGTCGGTTCAGTTTTGGAGGAGGAAACAGAAAAATACGAGAGTAAGAATTCGACTGTTTTTCATAAGTATTATCGGTCCAAGCTGCAGTTGTCCCTATCAGGTGCTATGGGATTCAATTCGAGGACCACCGCGGCAATATACTTGATATTCTCAATATTCAAAATCTATAGATTAATAATAAATAAAAACAACAGTTTATGTAACACTTACTACTAATATAAGTAAGTACATAAATAAGTATATAATTTGTAAATTATATAATTATACTTTGTAATTAAAACTGTAATAAGGGAAAAAGAAAGAAATAAATCATAAGGGGAGAAGCATGAGTTAATTAAAAAAAAAGTGAACAAAAAGATATAGAATAAAAAGTAATTTATGTAAAGAACAAAAAAAAACCAGAAATAATCTTATGTAAGAAGATGCTTAAGATGTAGCTTTCATTCATATAATGTATGTGTAGTTAAGTGTCCTAGGCGAACTTGTGCAGTAAATAACAACATTTTACAGTAAAAAGAAAAAGGTAAAAAATAATTCCATTCATAGTACCGACCTAGAACAGTCTCCGATCGCCATGTCGGAGGAAAAAGGAAGGAACACATTAAAGAACTAAAAAAAATACCTATTCTCAAAGTATCCCGTTCATGCCATTAATTACCTCAAAATAATGAAAGAGTTACAAAACTGCTTTTGCTTCAGGTCATTGGAATGTCGCGAGGAGAGCTCGACCCGGCCTCGTCAGCAGGACGCGCCTCAGGACGACAAAACTGATATTTTAATCAACTATGGTAAGAAGCTACTGATTTTAACGTCTTAAGCGAACTTCAGGTGAAAATTATGTATTCTAATTATGGGGTCATCCATAAAGTATGTCACACTAATTTCGTGATTTTTGACCCCTCCCCTGTCCTTGTCATAGACTACAGGCCCATTTCCAAAAAATGGATGGGTCATATGAACCACCAGGTGACGTATATAGGACGATATAAGAGCATGAAATAATAAGATTCAGCACTATGCGTCTATGCCGTCACTTGTAAGCTGTCCAACTGAGTGCTGGTGAGAATTCAAAAGTGCTGGTAGAGTGAGTACATTTTGGTCATATATTTTTGAACGGCATTATTACCATCGATAGATCCATGAAAAATAATAAGAAAGCGCGCAGTGTCGAAAAAAATGGTGCGCCACAAAGACGGTAATTTTTTTTTTTAATACACTTCCTCGAAAAATGCATTTACAGAGGCAGTAAACAGGGCTTGTAAGTTAAATTTACTGCTCTCGTGCAGTAAATATTTGCCGCCCTCGTGCGGAAAATTTGCAGTTACGTTACGTTACTTCTAAATAAACAGTTTTCTTGCAAGAAGGTTCATAATGATCACAGAACACATAACAGAGGTTAGAAAGGCCCTAGTGCGGAATTTTGTACGGAAACCGCTGTCGCCGTTTTGATCCCACCATTCTTCACTACTACTAATCTAAACGAATACACACGAGAGTTTTCATGTGTGCGTGAGGCAGAAAAAAGCGCTGCGATTGGCGAAGCTACTCACACTAATGCAACTTTAAACTTGCGCGTGTTGTCGTGTAAAACAGCAACATACGCTAGGGATTGACTAAAATATTTTTTATCGATGTTTATTTTTCGTACGGTCGACAGCATGTCAATATTCATTTTGTTAACTTAAGTTGGACTCTATGTCTGTAGATTTTCCTATTTTTATTTTTAAATTAAAAAATGTATGGAGACATAATGATATTTATTTTGCTTATAATTACTGTTTCTTTATAAGAAATAAATAAAATAAAAAAATAAATAAATAAATAAATAAATCCTTTATTGCGTTACATTGTTGCAGACTTAACAATAAAAATTTATAAAAAAACTACTAAAAGGCCTAGCAACAACACAATAGGTCGCAAACTCAGCCTAGTGCTGGGCATTGTCTACCCAGCGCTGATTTTCAGTTTGCTCCTGACGAAAGTATTAAAAAAAAATTAATTAAGTGCGCCGCCCTACACGCTATAATGCTTATATCTAACACTGTAAATAAATTATTAACTACCACGAAAAAAAAAGAAAAATTGAAAATTGAAAAAACAACTACAATATTTAAAACACACTATACAACAAAACCAACAAACACAAAATACTATAACAATATTTCAAACATTTATGAGTGGTTCGGTCGTATTCAAGGACAATACAGTAGATTGTTTAACGAGGGAGAAAACATACCATTTACATCAGAGATATTTGCATGCACGAGCGCAGCGAGGGCGAGCTAGTTTGAGGGTGGAAATGGTTAACTTACCCGAGTTAAATATGTATACCGCTTTTTAGGGTTCCGTAGCCAAATTTGGCAAAAACGGAACCCTTATAGATTCGTCATGTCTGTCTGTCTGTCTGTCCGTCCCTATGTCACAGCCACTTTTTTCCGAAACTATAAGAATTATACTGTTGAGACTTGGTAAGTAGGTATTCTGTGAACCGCATTAAGATTTTCTTACAAAAATAGCAAAAAAACAATAAATTTTGGGGGTTCCCCATTTAGAACTGAAACTCAAAATTTTTTTTTTCATCTAACCCATCTATGGATAGGTCTTCAAAAATGATATTGAGGTTTGTAGTATCATTTTTTTCTAAACTGAATAGTTTGCGCGAGAGACACTTCCAAAGTGGTAAAATGTGTCCCCCCCTGTAACTTCTAAAATAAGAGAATGATAAAACTAAAAAAAATATATGTGGTTAAAGAATTTATTCTCAAAGAAATTTACAAAAAAATTCACTTAATGAGAACTTATCAGTACTTATCACAAACTTAACCTAATAACATCATTACGCACAGCGGCGAGCAACAAGTAAACAGCATATGTAATAGTATAATGCAAGTGGGTAGAAATAAAAAGAACCTTGCAATGTTTATAAATTTCCAGGGACGGACTCAGAAGTCAGTTATATTATGAATTATAAAATCTTTGAGTCTCTTTTTAAAAATGTTGATCTTATTAATACTTTTTATTTCTTTTGGTAAATTATTAAACATTTGTGCTCCTTCATAACTTATACTTCTCTTACCGTAATTAGTTCGTATTTTTTTTAAAGAAATATTATCAGCGTTACGGAGGAGCCGGCACCCCAGTTCCCTTTTAGTTTTAAATGTCAATTGGGAATGAATGTTCTTAGATTTTATTTTCTTAATCAAAATACATGTATTGTAGTAATATATTTGTTGAATGTTCATTAATTTGGTTTCCGCATATAAAATTTTTGTGGGGATAAGAAAGTCATAATTGAAAAGAATTTTTATTATTTTATTTTGTATTATTTGCAGACAATTTAAATTTGTTTTGGCGGCACTGCCCCATATTTCAATCTAATAATCAAGGTGAGGTTTAACAAGTGAGTTATAAATGTTTTTTCGAACCTTTTGTGGAAGGCATTTAACTATACCATAAAGTGAGTGAGTGAGTGAGTGAGAGATGTGCGGTTTCCACGTTAAATTACTGTCAATCATTAGTCCGAGATATTTTTCTTCGGTAGATTGTTTTATTTGAATATTATTTATTGAAAGTGGAGTATGATCAGGAATATTTTTGTTTTTTGCTTTAAAAATAACATAGCTCGTTTTTGATGTATTGACGGTAAGTAAATTATGTTGGAACCAGTCATGTAAAGTGTTGAGATCTTCTTGTGCTAATTTTATAAGGTCATTTATTGAGCGGCCATAGTAAAATATACACGTATCATCAGCATATAGACTAACTTCCCCGTTTAAAGATATATGACTGATGTCATTTACATATATTAAAAATAAATGGGGCCCAAGTACGTATATGATGTACATTACCATGCAAACTTCCACCGAAAATTGGTTTGAACGAGATCTAGTAAGTAGTTTTTTTTAATACGTCATAAAAGTGTAAACCGCAATTTACCTTTCATTCAATCAACTCAAATATTTAAAATAAAAATATTTTTAATAATTTAAAACTTACTACAGGTTTGTACGGAACCCTCGGTGCGCGAGTCCGACTCGCACTTGGCCCGTTTTTATATCGATTACGAGGAAAAATAATGCGGTCAGAATACGGTAAAAAAATATTGAATAAAACTGTCCATACTATTAGAAGTATATAGTGAAATTTGAACAATGCGTAAATGACAATGACATTTTTCCGACCCGGGACGTGAATCTGGGATCTTTAAGACGAGTCAGTTAGTATAATAAATTACACTAATAATAATAAAACAATAAATTAAAGATCACCAAAATCGTGAAAAAAAAAACAAAAAATAATGTAATGACACATGTATGAATTTAGTTTCAATAATATTTTATTAAAAAGTAATCTTTAACTAAAGAGGTTGTATAGCTTTAGTAGATACTGCTTAGTGTACCTCTTTGTTTAGTTATTCCTAGGCTTAAATTGTCTTTTCAAAAAAATGGAGAAGATTTGCCGTAATCACAGTTCTTTTTATAAATTTACTTTTACTGTATGATTATCCACCCGCGCACTGTTTAGATATTAAGGAGCGCCAATTTTCCGAACATGAGATATGAAAAATAATATGGTCTCGTTATTATTTATTGTCCTTGAAATAAAATATATTTATTTAGAAACTGCCTCTTCGTCTCTTTTGATGTTTGTTTTTCTTTAAGTAAAAAGTGAACTCGTATATTCAGGGGGGTGAAACTGCCGTACAAATTCACGTAAACAAATATTGCGTAGAAAACACTGAAAACAATCTGGTGATCGGGGAACAAAAACTCGTTAGCTATTTTTCTAGAGCGTACTATAGATGGCGTTTATTAGTAAAAATCTCTGAATCCAGAGCCCAAAAATTCCAAAAAAAAACTGTCAGTTATCAGTTGTGGTCAAAGACAATATATAAACCAATATAGACTGTTCACTTCATACATTCAATCAAAGCTCGCTAAATGCGCATTAAAGTCGCCGGTACCTTGTAGTTCTTCGCACAATCTGAGATGGCGTAACTGTGCAAGCTGTTTGTTAAAATTAGTTGAATGTAAATTTGCTATTTGCTTAAGTGATTTTATAAAAATTTTGTATTTTGATAATCATATCATACTAATATTATAAATGCGATAGTCACTTTGTTTGTTGGTTTGTCCTTCAATCACGCCGCAACGGAGCAACGGATTGACGTTATTTTTGGCATGGGTATAGTTGAGGACCTGGAGAGTGACATAGGCTAATTTTTATCCCGGAAAATTGAGGAGTTCCCGCGGGAATCAAAAACCCTGCCCTGGACCCGTGTTACCTGCCTTTGACGATTGACCTGCTCTTGCTAACTGGACTTTGCCACTGCCAACTTATCGACCCTGCTTTTCCCTACCGGACTTTGTTTGCCGCAACGAACTTGGCTAAAATGCCGAGAAAATCAGCAAGAAAGTGTTATTTTGGATGTGCGACTAATTAAATGTACGTTCAGTCATTGATTTTAATAAAAAAAATCTTATTTCGTATATTGTGAAATAGGCTGTTTTTATTCAATAATGTTAATGTTATCTACAATATTAGTATTACTTGCGTTTAAGCTCCATTTACTTTAATTCTCTGGTAGATAATATTAAAATTAGTAAAAAAATTCCTTTATCACTATTTTATTGAGATAAAAAAAAAATATAGTAAATTTAGTGGTACTGCCAGCTGCGTTGCACACGATACAGCGACATCTAGCGTACAGGGTACACCTTTTTAGACACTTGAAATGTGAGTGGCGCATCTATCTCTAGTATATAGTGTATTTATTATCTATGCGTATATTAATATATTTTTGTATAACAGAAATCATCAAATCATTGACATGATTGTCAGTTGGGTATTCCCCAATTTGATGGAACACAATGTCATCAAATAAAGAAGTGCCGACACAGTTTTTTAAGCTTTTCGTGACCAAAAGATCATTCGTAAATTTTTGGGAACTATCTGTTTAGTGGCGTATAACTGACTCCGCTTTTTTGCAGATGGTAATAACATCATCCGACGGATACAAAAGTCCCCCTTTGTCTTAAGAAATAATAAATTTATGCTGTGAATTACGTGAATTGGAAAGAAGAGCACTTACACACAGGTCACATAATTTTTTCATCAAAACATGCACAACATTTCCTGCTATATGACTCAGCACTTGTATGCTGCAATTGGACATATTTTGATAAAACTCGGCAATTTTTCTTTCCTCAGATGCGTCATCTTCATTTTCTAATACAAGTTCACGATTTGATGCATCTGTAGTCAAATTTATCCTTTTGATAGCAGAAGAACAATTAAGGATTGATAGATTTTCCAATGCTGTGCAGTTTCCATTTCCAAAATCTGTTAGTTCCACATGAACCAAAAGTTTTTTGTATGCAGCTTTAAATAATCTCGCTGTTGGATTGTTATTTGCACCACCATGACACCTAATGTTACAAAACGGCAGTTCAAGGTGGTCCTGACTCACTTTATAAAAAGGAAATAATAAAAGTTCTTTAGTTTTTATAAGTGCTGTGAAAAATGCTTCACAGCTTGTTGAGCACATCCAATAAATCCCAAAAATCCAACTTTTCTTGGACTTTTTATTAAAAGAGTTCCATCTTGAGTTTTGAGGCTGGAAATATATTGCACAGCCTCATCCAAATAGGTGAATATTGTTGGTGCATTCCACTCATTAATAGTTTTCTTATATCCATATTGATTAAGACTTCTAGAGTTGAAAATATCAAATAAATTGTTTATTATTTAAAAAAATATGTAGTGGCGGAACTTTCCCGAAAATTCGACATATTCTCTTTTTCCCAAAATTCAATAGCTTCCGCCACATTCAAACTAAATAGCTGAGTGGCCAGCTTAACTTTCATTTTTTGGTTCTGAAAGTAAATATGGCGATGTCCTAATTTGTTACGTAAGTGGAATTTTTCCTGTTCTTGTTATTCAGTTCCTTTATTCAGATAAGCCCACCTTATCCTTTTTCCTTCCGGCACGGTGCAGTGACCGCATAGTGCTGAATCTTATTATTTTATGCTCTTATATCGTCCTATATACGTCACCTGGTGGTTTATATGACCCGTCCATTTTTTGGACATGGGCCTGTATTCTATCACAGTTGGTCACATTTGTGAGACCCCCTCCCTAGTGTGACGTCACATATCTAGCAATTTTACATCTAGAATAAACAGAGTTCCGATATTAGTTTTAAACCTTAAAGATACAGATTAAGTTGGAAATATTTTCAAGTTTTTCGTTAGTGGGGCGTGGGTCCGGTCCTTTTACAAGTAGAAAAATGAAAGAAAAAAAATAGTAGACCAGTTTTGATCGTTCAAATCTGCGAATTCGTCGTAATTTCAGTGGTGACATTATTTGAGTAGTTAAATTTGAAACATAGCCAATTCCATGATAACTAAAAACGCAAAAAGGTATGCATTACATTATCGAAGATTCTTGAACATCATTAAATATTTATTAGTGTTAAGGGTATTAATTTTTATGTATATTTATTATTAAAGCAATCAAATCAGTTATAAATGCCTTAATTTTTTTTAAATAAGGATATTTAGTTTGTATTTGGCCATGTTTGATTTAAACCTGCATGATTTGGCTACGTTTAATTTTTCGTAAGATGGAGTTGGATGAATTCGATTTAACACAACGATAATAACGTTTTCAGGGTTGGCAGAAATAAAATGTATAGATACAAAATAACCCTCTTATTCATAAACGTGCAATAGCGGTGGAATAGTTATAATCTGTTTTGTCTTTGTTTGTCAACAGTAATTTGACATTCGAAGGAAAAAGACAAAACAGAATAACTATTTCACCGCTATTTCACGGTTATGAATAAGGGAGTAAGGGTTTCATTTAACGAGAAAAATAAAACATGAAGATAAACCACAGTAAAAGTTAGACAAAATCTTAAACTTCTTCTACACAGTTTAAGTCATCATTTTCTTCTTCATTCCTCAAATTTTCACATTCATTGTTTAGTACGAATTTGTAATAATTTAATTTTTCATACTTATTTTGCCAGTCTTCTCCATAATGCTTTTCTGACAGCCGTTTCATATCATTTAATTTTGCTGGTTTTATGGCAATTCCAAGCGGAACAGTTCGCGGGTTCATATTTTGGATTCTTTTTCCTTTATTTACAATGCTTTTGCTTGCAGATAGATCATTTTTAGGGTTCCGTACCAAAATGGTAAAATGGAACCCTTATGATGCGACTTTCTCCGTCTGTCTGTCCGTCTGTCCGTCCGTCACACTCGATTATTTCAGTAACTACCGAAGCTATCGACATGAAATTTGGAATAGTTATGTATATTAGTGGCCCAAAGACACTGAAATTAAAAAAATTGGAAATTATTTTTGTTCTTATTTAAAAAGGGGGGAAAATCGGAGGGTTGAAATTTAAAAGTGAGATAACTGTACTGTGTGGGGTATCATATGAAAGGGTTTACTTTGTACATTCTAAAACAGATTTTTAATTATTTTTAGTCATGATAGTTTTTGATTTATCGGGGAAAAAGTCTAAAAAAATACCGTTCCCCCCCTTTATCTCCGGAGTTTACCAATCGAAAAATCTGAAATAATTATGTTCAATAGGAATTTATGTATATTTTACAGGAAAACTATAGCCAATGCTCTAACTAGCATAGTTTTTTTGATATTAACAGTAAACCTCTACAAACAAAGTTAGTTTTGCGGTTCATTAACAAAGGTAATTATTACCGTTTTACATCTTTGGTCGTTACAGTTTTAGTCGTGTTACATCTACAGTATTACGAACGAATCTTAAAAGTATCTAGCTATAACTACCTTTTACAATTTTTATTTAAAATTTTTTTTAATACGTCATAAATCGTAAACTGCAATTTACCTTTCATACAATCAACTCAAATATTTAAAATAAAAATATTTTTAATAATTAAAACTTACTACAGGTTTGTACGGAACCCTCGGTGCGCGAGTCCGACTCGCACTTGGCCGGTTTTTGTATGAGATTTCGCCTCGTACTAATTAAATTAATTAATTAATTACTATAAAACGATTTGTGGAAGTAAAAAAAATCATTTGATTTTAGTGACTTGCGCTGGAAAGCTTTACTATTGTGAGAAAAATGGGGTGCAATTGGTAAACCAGGAGAACCATACCTGAAGCAAAGCGAAAAAGAAAACTGTAACCGCATGCTTATACCATTAAAACAGCCCGTGCATACCAAACAAAAACATAATATTTTCATTTTCTTGTTAATGTCAATGACAATAATTACGACAAAGGGGTAAAATAAGTATATTGTTGTACCTACATAAAGTATCAAAGAAGAACAAATATAACAATTTGACAGCCCTGGCCAATAACTATAAAACCACACAAAAGAAGTTACTCCTCAAAAGTAAAAATGCAATTACTTACAATTTTTCTATCTTTTCATTTCGTTTTATATCTTTTTTCGATACTGTCTTCTTTCTAGTCTTTTCTGGTGGTAATTTCTCTATTTTACGATCCATTTTTCCAATTAAATCAATTAAAAATCGTTCCGGAGCACTAATTGTCACAACCTCTCACAATAACGACTGAATTTTAAAATGGCGTTGGTGTTGTGATTGGTCGAAGTGGATATGGCGCTGTTTGTTTTAAAGCTGTGTGAGGAGATAGCCACTTTTGAACTAAAATGAGAAATAACGTGTTTTGTACTGTTTAGACGTGAATATGGACATGTTTGAATTGACAGACATATTTTATGAACTGTTGTCTTTTTATTTAATGTCAAATCCCAAAATCGAAGGTGTATGGAGATGGCCATGTTTGAAATTTAACGAATCAAAATAATCTTTCCACGATAAGCAGCACTAAACATGAGTGGGTATTTTTGAAGTTTTCAAAAGAAAGACACGTTATTTTGACACTGACTGTCAGAAATGACATTGATACATTTCGCGCCTACTGCCTTCTCTATGGCTGAAGGTTGCCCATCTTGGAAACGTATCGAAGACTTGAAATACATTTTTATTTTTTTCACGTTATTTACTTTACTATTCTAAATTATTATCTTACTAATACAATGTATGTATTTTCCTCTATTCATGGAAGAGTGTACAAAGAGACAACCAAAAATGAACCTTCTCTTTTGGCATTTTAACACTTAGATGTATAAGATTTTGAAATGAGACGTCACGAAACTTAGGACCCTTCCCACCCCTTGTCACACATTGTTACACTTCGTTGACCCCATCCCCTCCGCTTAACGTGTGAAGTACTTTGTGTATGATCCCTAATTATTATCTTTTGTTAATTAGGTAGTGAACTGGACGACAGCGATGACGAAGAGTTGGCTCCATGTTTCGTCCCGCGGATTGCGCGGCTTCTTATGAATACCCCGCAGGACGAGGACGATATCGTTGACGCGGCTCCCGTCGTGGACTACCATCCTTCCACCGCCACGGATAGCACTTCCTCCGGACCAGCGATAGGTCCCAATTTGTATGACTTTGCATGGACACCGTTTCCTAATCCTCCACTCGATCCTGAGTTGAGGAGAGAAACGTTCTCCGAGAGCAATGTTGGGCCAACTTCTCCTTGTGTCGACCCTTATGATATTTTCATTGCCATATGGGATCGACAAATAATGGAGCACATAGTCTCGGAGACAAACATATATGCGCGGGAATTGGCAGATCTTCTTAGGGTGAACAACGCTCTTAGTCCCGAGAGCCCCATTGCAGAATGGCGAGATACGACAACTGACGAGTTGTACACGTATCTCGCCCTAGTTCTTGGGATGGGGTGCATGTTTAATCCTTGCATAGAAGATTACTGGAGTACCGATTCCGACATATTTAGTACACCTTATTTCAGTGCAAATATGACACTCAGGAGGTTTCGGTCGCTGAGCAAATGCTTGCACTTTAACCGTAATGAGAACTTATGTGCACTAAAACTAGGGTCTCCCGAGGCGAAACTGTTTAAGGTAAAACCGGTGGTGTCCCACTTAAATAAAAAATTTCAGCAGATGTACAATCTGGAGCGGGATCTCGTAATTGACGATTCCCTGCTGCAGTGGAGAGGTCGCACGTTGGGTATGGACCAACGCCTTCTCAAAAGAGCCGCTTTAATTGGACTGAAAACTTACGAGGTTTGTGAATCACAAACCGGCTATTTGTGGCGTTTTGAGGTTCGCACCTGTGAGGAATCACAACAGGCAGATCCATTAAATCTATTAGATGCCTTTATGCCGAAAATTGTTCTCAAACTCGTACAAGGTCTTGAGAACAAGGGTCACACGCTGTGGATGGACAGTTTTTATAATTCTCCTGCACTGGCACGAAAGCTGAAGACGTTGGGGTTTGACTGCGTTGGCACCTTGCGAACCAATCGCCAGTTAGTGCCCGAGGCTTTGAACCGACTTACGAAGGACGAAATGCAACGCGGCATGATCACTGGCTTAACCTCGGGCGATGTTGATGTGATGGTATGGAGAGATCCAAACCGAGTGGCGACTATCTCCACATACCATGGCAACACCGTCGCTCAGAAGGATGGCACCACAAAACCCACCCTGTTTTTGGACTACAAATTCATGATTCGTGGCGTGGACAAGAAAGACCAGATGCTCGCAAGGTACCCTTTGGAAAGGCAACGAGAAAAGGTTTGGTACAAAAAATTCTTCCGTAGACTTTTAAACGTATCTGTTTTGAATGCATATATTATATGTGAAAAATCTTCTTCTCACCTTGATCATAATACTTTTAGAGAAACTTTAGTAAAATCTCTTCTAGATAAACATGGAACTGGTCAAATGGTTGTACCTGACAAAACACCAGACCACCTTTCTTTCAGGTACCATCATTTGGCAGAGTTACCATTTCTCCCTGGTAAAAGGGTCCGACAGCGACGCCCGTGCAACATATGCAAGAAACGGGTACAGACGTACTGTGTTGGGTGCGACAAGTCTGCCTGTATAACGACTTGCTTTCTTAAGTTACATGATGAATAGCTACAGCTACTATACAGTTGTTATAATATATTACTTATATTTTTATATACTACTTTTGTACCACACCTTTGTTCGTTTTTAAGTAACTTCCTAAAGGGATGTCAATGTTTTTTTCTATGATTTTTCCGAGACTTCTGAACCGATTTTCCATTAACATCCATAGCGTGACGTGCGTAATACATTATCAAGGGCTTTTGTCATTTGCTGAAATTTTTTATACTTTATTTAACTTTATTTATTTTTTACCTTTTATGTTTTGCATTTTTGTATATTTTTTACATTTTACCTTATTTTTGCATAAGACTTGCATATTTTTTTTACCTTATTATGTACCTACTTTATTGTAGGTATAACATTGCAAATGTGACACCACTCGGTTTTTCCTTTTTCTGCTTTATTTTACTTTTTTACCTTATTTTTGCGTTTTTATGTATCATCATAACATCATATACCTATATATTAAAATTGTTCAATTTAACTATTGCCATAAAAAAGTGAACCTACACGGTACTGTACCCACTTTTAATCTGTGAATGACTTTGATCACAGATTAGTATAGAATACTACGTATTCAGATGGCTCACGGCCATACAAATTTTTATCCCCTATAGTCATAGTCTGCGATTGGCCGGCTGCATCATTTTGCTAAACCAATGGCTTAACATTTGTGTTTTTTTAAGATTGGTGCTCTGGGTTCTTATTTTTTTGTGAAAGGAAGCTTTGGATACTTGCATTTTTGACTTTTTACAGCCCCAGCATCTTCTTAAAAAATATTTTTTCTAAAGGTTCAAATTATGTATAAGGCCTAGCGCATACATTCAACTTTTACACTGTTTAGGCTTTTGATTAAAAATTTGAACAATTATCAATCAAATGCTCAATTTGTATTGCAGTGTATTGATGTGCTCAGAAACAAAAAAAACTTGTATGTATGCGGTAGCCCTGAGTAATAAAATGAAACAATTTTCTTCAGGTATTTATTTATTTCTCTTTTTAAATTTGATAAAAGTATACTGTTGTATTTCAGGCAAGGCTTTGCCCTCTTTGGCTTAGCAATATCTGTGCCCTTTAAAATTTTATTTATTGTATTGCACCAATTTAAAATACACATTTTTATCGTGTATAAACGCAAGGAGTGAAGTACTTTATTTATGAGTTTGACAACTTATTAATCCGTCATCATTAAACAATACTCCAATGTCCGTGCTTATTTATAGTTTCGATTATTCTTTTTTTGTGACCATTTTTATTTAAAAATTGGTAAGTGTAATCGAAAATTTCTCCAAAGTATCTTACAATGGGTTCCGCAGGGTAGGACAATTTTTTATTATTTTTGTTATATTCTTTTGTTTTGATCCACCTGTGAATTTCATTTTCATTCTCTGCGGTGAGGCTTTTCTTGCACATTTCACAGTGGATCTTTAATTTATTCATGACTTCTGATAATCCACCCTGCGGTATAAGCACGGGATTGTATTTTCTGCCTTTCACACCTTGCTTCTTGTATTACTGGATAAGTACCTAATACTGGAATAGAGGTTTCACCATCCATCCTTTCATCTGATGTTGGATGAGTTTCAAGATCTGTATTTTTTGTTTTGAACAGTGATTTTATTTTAAAAATATGTTCACTTGACTCATCTTCACAGTTGAAGGATGAATGGTGAAACTTAATTAATCCTGTTACAAATAAAGATTTAAATGTAGCGACGAAGTTGTGGCAACTTGGGTTATTTGACCTGAAATTATATGCCCGTATGCGACCAAAATATATATTTTTATTTTTTTTATCCCGCTGGTGGGAAAATGCATTTACGCATCCCTGCCGAAACCAGGGCCCTCGCCTCCCGCCTACTGCGAGCGCTCCGGTTTCGGGAGAGTATGTGGGACTCACGGTTGCCCGCCCTACCCACTAAAAACCCACCATCGGTCCTACTTATCCTGCTGCTGTTTATAGTGCAGCAACCTTTTAAACTGAAAGTTTTACCTATAACGGAAAACCTATAGAGTTACGCACTCAACCGCCAACATTAGTATTATATGCTTGGGTTTTTTTTCTCTGTATCTTTTCCTTTATCAGATTATAATGTTTCCTTCCCGTAACGCTCTTTCTGTCTGTGTTGTTTTTTTTTTCTCCCACAAACTATTCTTAATTAACTATAATAAACAATACTTCATTCTAATAACTTAACTATAGTAATACAAAACTATAGAATAAAATATAACAAGAACCACAGAATATTCTATCACTATACGATACCAATACAATATATTATTGTATAACACAATACATACTGTATGCATACTAATATTATCAATGCGAAAGTGTGTCTGTCTGTCTGTCTGTCTGCTACGCTTTCACGGCCCAGCTGTTCAACCGATTTTGATGAAATTGGGTCCAGGGATAGGTTGTATCCCGGGGAAGGACATAGGCTACTTTTTATCCCGGAAAATTTAAGAGTTCACGCGGGAATCAAAAAAACTTAATTCAAGCGGGCGAAGTCGCGGGAATCATCTAGTAACATAATACGTTTCTGGTCCGTCAGTTGAGTTAATAATTCGGCGGGCTGGAGCGGGGCGAAGGCGGGAACACAATAGACATTTTAAAAGTTTTCTAACCCCACCTGCGAACTCCTGCAGGGACGGAGATTTTCGGGGCACGAGGCTCGCGGGGCCAGTGTCTTGAAGAAAAATTTGCTAGGATAATCCGGGTGCGAGATTATCCCCCCCCTAAGTACGAGGGGTGCCGCCTCGCAAAATGCCTCGTTATTTTATAACTAAGGAAAAAGTACCCACACAGGATACATTGGATTCCCCCTTCCTGGACTGGCCGAGTCCTGCGGCCCCGGGGGACCTCTCCGTTGGGCTCCGTGGAGTCAGGGGAGGCGTTGGTCTCACTAAAATTCCGGACGGCCAATTTTCCCTGCCCTCACGGAGGACTGCCTGAGGCCTGTTTCTCCGATGGCTATCTCTGCAAGCCTCGGCCTCGCTCCTTCTTCCATTGCCGCCACCGTTCCGGGCTGCGGCTCTCTCCTCTCGCAATCTGCCGTGTTGTGCCGGATCTTCTCCGCCTCCGGCTCCGAGGTGTTTCGGTCCGTGAGTTCCACCCCTGCATTCACCAGCTGTGCAGCTTCCTGTATGCTCCTGGGGCGCCCCTGGAGCACTGCATCTTGCGCCTGGGTGTAATTGCTGCCCGTCTGCGTCACTGCTGAGGCAGGCCCAGAAACAGGAGTTTGCTGGGGGAGCTGACCGTGCATTAGGTCCAGGACCTTGATGAGGGCCTCCTGCAGTCTGGCACAGTTTGTGCATCCCGGAGCCGGTGCTGGAATCCTGCCCAGCCCACTGCCCAATGCGCCGCTTCCCGTGCAATGTGCTCCGGTACCCTCCATAACTAATTCGATCAACGATCAATTCAATTTGATAGAGGCGACCAACACACGAGCGTACTGTCGGCGTCGACCCAGGCCAGGCAACTGAATAACTGAGAGTGGAGACACGGCGTCAACTATCTGATACTCACAATCTTTGTACTAGAAATCGCCATAAGCTAGTAACAGCGTCATAACGTGTGCGTAAGGTGCAGAAATCCTTTGTGGGGTCGAGTGTACGTTTTTATAACATGGTTCCAAAAGAGTTTCTGGATTTGCCATTACATAAATTTAAGGACTGTTGTCAAACAGCATTTGTTAAGTCGAGCTTATTATACTATCGACGATTTTACTAACGACAAAGTTGCATGGAAGCAACCGGCCTCGAATCCAGTGACCCACAAGTCGGTGTAATACTTGTAATGTTGCGTATGTATTGTATTGCTTGAATATTGTAACCTCTTTCTTTTTTTGAGAAAAGAGCAACTGCTGAGTTTCTTGCCGGCTCTTCTCAGTAGAACCAGCTTTCCGAACCGGTGGTAGAGTCTTGACGTATCATAAGTGACACAAGTTGTCCTATGTGAAATAAATAAATCATTTATCATTTAACGGACCGGCCCGTAGAACCGAGACCAAAGGACCGGTTCCACATTAGGGGTAGACATGGGTAACTCACCAAAAATTCGTGCGCTGACTCAGTAACTCTAACTCAGCGCACGGAGTCAGCTCACTGAGTCAACTCACTGAGTTAGCGCAATATTGCGCCATGGCGCACCGAGCAGCATAGCGCATAGCCGCACACTCGTGACTCGTCACTCAGTGCGTACTGCGTACCTACTGAGTTGGCAGCTAGTTGGCAGTTGGTAAATGTTAGGACGACGAAGCTCATCTCTTGTTTAACGGGCGTGCTTCTTTTATTTTATGAGGATTAAATTTTTTATTTTCTTTGAATTCTATTATTATTTGATGTTATTTTTGCCCTATTTATAAGGTAAGGTAGGTTTAGCGTTAATGTTATTAAATTACAAACACTAATATGAAGCACAATATAATTTATTATTAATAACTATCAGAAGGATGTCGCAAGTTACAACAATACACAATTAACGGTTTTATATTATTAGACTCGGTAGAAGGTAGTAGGAATACAGGGTAGGTACTTAGCCGTGGCGGCGGGGCATACGCTTACACGGGTCTCGCGTCGATCGCTAAGGAACACCGAGTACCGACTGAGGAATCATAAAATCAAATGCGCGGGCGCACGTTACGAAGTTGCACGATGCCACGCCTCCCCGGCCGAGCTATTAGCTATAATAAAACTGTGCACGGAGCGGTTGTCCGTGCGTTGAAGATTAATTTTGTACATAAAAATAAATATAGTGACTTTAAAAATTTAAGATTAGAATAATGCTAGAAATAATAAAAGAAAGTAGATAGTTTAGGAATTAAGTTATAAAATAGGTAAGTATACATGTAAATCCTAATTTAAGCTAATCAAATGTATTATATCTTAAGTTAATTTGGTTTGTATTTTTAATTGGATGTATATACTTACATTAATACGTTTATTTTAAATCGTTTCACTACATTACCCCCCTCCAGAGACCGTTCTACGGGCGATAAAAGTCAGGAAACCTAACCCTGCGCCCGGACCTAGTTCTTTTAATGACATTATCTTCAGTGCTAGGATGATCATCTGGTGTGATTGTTTCAGATTCAGATTTATTTATTTGTGAATACAGTTGTACACATAGATGTTAGTTTTACAGAACGGTATCATGTATTCTACCACAGTGTGGTGTACAAATATGTTAACTTATAAATTAATTACAATTTATAGTAGGTATTAATAAATTTTTATTATTCTAAATACTTAAATTATTAAAACACCATGCAATGATCCATGACACATCCTTAATGTCGCCTTTACGTCCAAAATTAAAATACATTTAAATAACATAATTAATAAATTTAAACAAAAAACAAAGACCATCAAAACAATGTCAAACCAGTTTAAATCATTCATTTCAATTGTCAAAGAATTATTATTTACTATGTCAAAATAGAATAAAATGTTAAAATGATAAAAAGCAAAAAGAAATCAACTGTCATTAAGGTAATCATTAATAGAATAGTATGATTTACTTATTAGAAATGATTTTAATAATTTTTGAAATTATTTATATTCTTTATTTTCTTTAAATCCAGTGATAACTTATTGTAAATGTGTATTGCTAGGCAGAATATGCTTTTTTGCTTTTTTGCTGACCTAGAACCTTGAACCTTTAATCTGAAGGGATACCTCCTATTGTTAAGATTTCTGAATAAAGTAAGGTTGCTGTGGACAAATACTGCTGTTTCATAAATAAAGAGGCAAGGGAATGTGAGTATTTGCAATTCTTTAAAATGTGGTTTACAGCTATCAGTCCATTGCAGGTTTTTAATAGCTCTAATACATCTTTTTTGAGCCCTGAATATCTTTTCCCTATCCGCTGAATTACCCCAAAACATTACTCCATATCTAAGAGTAGATTCAACGTATCCAAAATATGCTATGCGAAGTGTTTGCGTACTGGCTCTTTTATTTAATTTATATAAGGCATAAGAAAATTTATACAACTTACTGCAAACACAATCAGCTTGTGTTTTCCAGTTAAGTTGGCTATCAATGATAATTCCCAAAAATTTCGTTTCTTCGGTTTCATTTATATGTGAACCCTGATAATTAATTTTTGGATTTGACATATTAAGTTGTTTCCAGTTAAAGTTCATAATGTTGGTTTTGTCTAAATTAATATTTAAATTATTTTTTGTTAGCCAATCAATTATCATACCTATCGAGTTGTTAATTTCAGTTTCATAACTTTGAATATTATTCCCTTCATACACAACTGTGCAGTCATCCGCAAAAAAGACCATGGATTGAGGTATAGCCGATGGAAGGTCGTTAATGTATAAAAGGAATAAGAGCGGACCCAGAACACTTCCCTGTGGAACGCCAGAGTGCACATTTCGGGGTGTCGATCGGTACACTATTTCTGTCAACTTTGTTGGACATATTCTGATAATTTCTGTGACCTGTGTTCTATCTGTTAGATAGGACTCGAAAAGATTTAAAACTGTGCCACGCACTCCATATTGGTGTAAGATTTTATGGTCTACAAAGTCAAATGCTTTTGTCATATCCATATACAGCGCGGCCACGGGTATTTTTTTATCTACACACGTCACAATTTTATCAAGAAACTCATAAATGGCCATGTTTATGGACTTGTTTTTGCGAAACCCTTTTTGTTCATTTACAAGTATTTTGTTATCTTCAAGATATTTATTTAAGCGTTTGTAAATTACTTTTTCGAAAACCTTCGCAAATATTGTCAACAAAGCAACAGGGCGATAACATCCAACATCACATCTGTCGTTTTTTTTGAATAACGGCTTTACTATTGACAATTTTAGTGATTTAGGAAATTTACCATGCTCGATACATAGATTTACTATATGGCACAAAATACCTGAAATCAATAATGCCGTTTCCATTTTTGTGGATATTCCGTCATAACCTGTGCTTGGTGTATTCTTTAGTGATTTTATAGTTTCATAGATTTCAACAGGAGTGACAGGGGCCATGAACATTGATGAAGACTTGTTAAACTTTATGCTATAGTTACTTTCGTTCCCTTTGTTTACCTGTTTATTATGCCCAATATTGGTAAAGTGCTCGTTAAAAGTTTGAGCAATTACTTGTGGGTTGGTTATTTCTAAATTGTTATATTTAATTTTGTAAATTTGTTTTACAGGAGCATTTGTTTTGTCATTTTTAATAACCTTCCATGTAGCTAAGCATTTATTTTTGGCATTTGCTATGTAATGATTATTTTGCGATCGCTTCGTAAGTTGAATAATTTTATTTAATCTTTTAGAGTAGGTTTTAAATTTATCCTTTGTGCCTTTTTTAGGATTCAGACGAAAATTCCATAATTGATTTCTCTTCTTTTGACTACACAACTTAATTCCCTTAGTGATCCATTTCGGTTTTGCTCTTAGAGCAATTTTTAACTTTATTGTCGGAAAGCATAAGTCGTAAAATAGTTTATAGATGTCAAGGAAGTAATCAAAGGCGTCATTGGGATTGTCTAACAAGTAAATTTCGTTAAATGTTAATGAATTTAAGCATTCTTTAAACTTTTCTAAATTTTCAGTGCAATAGTCACGCTTGAATACATACCAATATGTCATTGCATGATGCTTTTTTACTGGTATTTGTAACACTTGAGCTGTATGATCTGAGAGAGCAAATTCACGTATTTCACTCTTTAGCTTGCTTATGTTATGGAATGCATTATCTATGCAGGTGCCACTAGATAGCCGTGTGGGTTCATATAATTCAATTTTTAAATTGTAGCTGTTCAGAGTTTGAGTTAAGTCGTTTGTTAATTTATTTGATTTTAGAGTATCAATATTGAAATCACCCACGATCATAATTTTTTTAGATTTAAGACTGTACTTGTGTAAGATGTTTTGTAAAATATTCAAAAAGATTTCAACGTCCCTAGCAGAATTGTTCGGTACTCGGTACATGCATATTATAATGATTCCTAATTCAGACAGCTCAATTGCACAACATTCTACTTCGTTACTGACGGACATAGCTTGGATATCAGAAATTATATTATACTTTATATTATTGTCTACTATAATACATGCTCCACCTTTCCTATTTTTCCGCGTGTAACATGAGGCTATTTTAAAATTTGGTAAACACATATGTTTGAAGTCATCTTCAACCATATTATGCTCGGTGATACAAATAATACCAATCTGTTTATTCTCATCTTTTAACTCTGATAAACAAACAGCAAGTAAGTCGCATTTGCTTATTAATCCATTAATATTTTGATGCATTAGATATAGACTACTATTGTCCACGAAAACATTTTGAAGAATTACCCTGAATCTCCGATCCTTCATTAGCTACTGCATCTGCATTGCTAAACTCAGTTTGTGACGCTTTATCACATTTTAATGGAGATACTATACTATATGATAGAAGGGCAGTGCTCTTTACGTAATTCGAATAATTTTGTCTATATCCAATACATAGAATTTCCTTCAGTAACGACCTCGATAAGTTCAACGCAAACATATTTTTTCGCGGAACTGATCTGCTATAGTCCATATCCAAAAACACCGCTTGCTTAAAGTTACTACATAAGAATTTTAGTTCGTAGTTTAACTTAAATAAATTCAAATAATCGTTATGTGGCACCTCCGATATAATAACATTTGTGTTTTGACACGAGGAGATCCAGGTCATTAAATTACATTTTAGTTTAAATGGGTTACGGTCATTAGATCCTGTCAATAGAACCACACAATCATCATTAGTTAATGTAGATACTTCATCTTTAAGAACCCCTAATACTTCTCCTGATTCTGCCCCAGGCTTCAAAAAGCAGATAACTTGATATCCTGGACCAAGAATATTTGCCAATGATTGTCTGACACCTTTCCCGTATTGATCAGCTATAATTATTATTCTCTTTTTTGAAATTGACTTATCTATTTTCTTGTCGTTATTTGTGATATCAGTAATTACATTATTGTCCTCATTAATATTTTTATTATTATGTATGGAACTATTAGATAGTATGATCTCCGTTACACTATTGACAATACTTGTATTAATTTTAGGTAGCAAACTGTCAGGATTATCGATATTTTTATTTAAACATCTATTAGGATCGTTTTTCGTTTCCGGCTCTGAGCGAGTATTATTGTCAATATCAGCTTTCTGACCCAAGGTTGATGTATTCTCCAAATCGAGCGTATCTACAATGCTATCAGCCAAATAATTATGATTTGTAGATTTTGAATTGTTAAGTAACGGTGAAAGTATATCTTGTAGCGGTTTAAATTTTCCCGTTTTATCTATTTTTGGTCCTTTTCTCCTAGGTGTTGAGTTTGTAGAACGTACTTCATTATTTTTAGTTAAATTTAATTGCTTTAGTGTCTTTATTACCATTTGAAAATTCTCCAGCTCACTCTTTAATTTAAAATTTTCTGTTATCAGATTTTCAATTTCTTTATGCGCTGTCTGTAATTTTGAGTCTAAACTATCATTTTTTTGTTTAAGTTCCATAACTAGAGAGCTCTCAACTGTAGATAAGTTTGGCAAACTATCCATAGTATTGTCAAATAATATAGTCGAGAACGATGTCGTATCGATTTCCAGTCTTGTCAGGTCATTCTCCGAGTTAAACTTGGCTGGTCTTCTTAAAGTAACGTTTTCCTGATCGAAGGAATTTTCAGTACTCATTTCGTCGTATAGTTGCGTCTATTTAAAATATTAAATAATTGTCTATAGTGAGTCTGGCGAGTGTAATGTTAATCACCTTTCTAAAGTTACCCACTCCCACTCAACTGTAGGGGTCTTTATCGTGTTTTATCTGTCAACTGTCATTTGTTAGTTATCTGTATCTTTCGATTGTCTGTGGTATTTTCATGTCATCCGAATGTCAAATCCAGAAAAATGTCTGTCGTTGTAAATATCCGGTTTAAATCATAACAATGAAAATTCTTGTTCTTGTTTCGAAATGTACTACGTATATAAGTGTGGGTGTAAATTTGAAAGTTCAACCGTCGAGTCGTATTATTATTTCTTGAAATAGGTAATAAATATGGATAAATGAGTTCTCACCAGGTTGTTGAACAAACCATGATAGTAATAGTTTACGATAAACACAGGTAAATCAGTGTATTTACACTTTTATTACTTTTTTTCACAACAAACTGTCACTACGTGTACCAAGTGCAAGACAAGTTTTTTGTACGAAATAATTAACAGAATGTTATGCCAACATATGTGCCTCACTAGCAAACACTGACTTTTCGATTGTAATAAGTTTCTTGCGAAAATCTCTTAGGTTTATATTTTTAACAACTATTTATTACGGAGACTGTTAACCCCGTGCGCCACTAGCGCCAAAAAAAAAAAAACCTTTGCGCCAAAAAAAAAAAAAATTGTTAGTGTGTCTGTGTGTGGTGTGTTTGAGGGGTTTGAAGTGGTTTTTGTTTTGTGTTGTATTTCAGGTCTAAGTGATTGGTGAGGTGTTTCAGAGGTATGTTGTGTGTTTGATGAATGAGTAGTGTTTGGTGTATGAGTAGTGTTTGGGTCACGCAGTATATAGGCTGGTTTAAGTGGGTCTATCGATAATGTTGCCTTGTTTCCTTTATATAAGATCTTGAATACCTATTCACCTCGCTCCAACACCTCGTGGGGACCTGTATAAGCTGGTTTAAGAGACCCTGCGATACTGTCGTCTCTGAGAAACACGTGAGACGATGTGGCGAGCTGTTTGAAAATAAAAGTTTGACGTCTTCCGGAGTGCTGATTGGTGGGTGACGGCTGGAGGTCCTTCACAAACCTACGTAGCCGTGACACATAATCAGACATATCAGAGACATGGTTTTCCGTGGGCTCAAAAATGTCGCCTGGAAGCCGGAGTGGTTCCCCATATAATAGCTCAGCTGATGATGATTTGAGGTCTTCTTTGATAGCACTGCGAATGCCTAATAAGACGAGTGGTAGTGCATCCACCCAAGAAGCGCTGTTGTGGCACACGATTGCTGCTTTCAGTTGCCTGTGGAACCTCTCAACTAGCCCATTACATTGTGGGTGATATGCTGTGGTTCTGCGGTGTTGAAAGCCGATCAGCTGAGACAGATTTTTGAATAAAGTCGACTCAAATTGCATCCCACGGTCGGTAATTATGTCTACTGGACAACCGTAGCGTGAGATCCACCCATGGACAAGAGCCTTAGCTACTGTCTCTGCTGTAATATCTGCTAATGGTATTACCTCCGGCCATCGAGTGAAGCGATCCACCGCAGTGAGGCAATACCGATAACCCTGAGAAACAGGCAGTGGTCCAATAAGGTCTATGTGAACAAAAGAAAATCTAGCCTTTGGAAGTTCGAATGATTTTAAAGGAGCGGAGACGTGCCTAGTGACCTTGGATCGTTGACATTCAAGACAATTACGTACCCATTCACGACAATCGCGTTTCACGCCAGGCCATACGTAGCGTTCCGATACTAGCGTAGCAGTTGCGTTGGCACCTGGATGACTCAATGAGTGCAGACTGTTGATGATCTGATCTGATGTCTCAGCTGAGTCGGTACAAATGGTCGCAATCTGCTATCCCGATCATCACAACACAATTTCCTTGGAGACCAGGTAACGTCACCATTTTGAGGCGCAGCGATGTGCTACCAGTCAAAAGGGTCTTCATTTCGCAGTCCGCATCTTGGGCTTCTTTTAATGTCTGCAGGTCAACCGGTTGCCCCAGCGCCTCGATACGAGACAGAGTATCGGCTACAATGTTGTCCTTACCTGAGATATGTCTGATGTCAGTGGTGAACTGCGAAATAAAGTCCAGATGACGAAACTGCCTTAACCGAAACAAAAGCTTACAACTTATCATGCAAATTAGAGTGAGTGTGTGTGTATGTGTGCGCGCGTAATTGACGATAATTTACCTACAAAACGATACCTAACAAATTATTGTAGAAGGTTTGGTTCCCGAGTTACAGCTCACGGCGTCTAGCTCAACGAAATAACTCCTTTTTTGCGTCTGTACAATATGTTTACGGGACCTGTTCCGAAGCATGAAAGCTTATCCTTATAGGTATAAGTACAGTCCCCTGCAGCTAAATATATACAGGCTAGTATGGCGGACACCGCGCCTATTGCCATACATACCCTGGATACATTTAGCTGCAGGGGACTGTACTAGGATTCAAGTAACTTAATAAAACAACCAGTTCAGTCAGTGAAAATTATACTTATACATATATTTATTTTAATTACAATCGCAGGTATCTCCCCCGCACTTACAGAGGCCAGTACAAGGAAGCCCTGACTTCCTACATAGGCATCGACCTGTAATACAGCTGCGGCAGGAACACTTAGTTAACTCCTTTACGGATGCTGCGGTTTCTTTGATCGTGCTCCATAATGGAGTCCAGACGCCATTTTCTTTCTTCCATCCCCAATTTTGGAAGTTGGGATATTCAGGGTTTGCTATCAAGCTCTGACCCCAGATGAATCCCGCTTGCAAACATGCCCGTTTTGTATGCTCTAACAGAGCACTAAATGTGGGTGGCAGCCTATCCATGGCCCGTCCTTTAATGAATAATGCCTTCCTCGCTTGATTGATGTCTTCTACGTCAATTGTTTTATCATATGTTATGATAATATATCTTGACAAAAGATACAAATGATGGTTTTCAATCACATTTACAGGCTGTAATAATTCTTTGAATATTTTGGTGACTTAAGGAAAAGATTTCCATGCTTTCCAAAACGACTTCTTTCCTTTTCCACTGAAGCCCGATACAGTATCACAGCCAGTAAACGCATAGAAAAACAGAATGCCACTGCATATATCTGGACCGAGTGTATTAACCAGTTGATGGATAGCGATACTTCGTGTAGCTTTACCGACACCGAAGGATATCCAAAATTCTTCTAACTTCATTTTTTCGAGTTTACCATACAAACAGCTATCACAACCACATCTGTATCCACAGTTCTTATTAAAACCTTCGTGTGACCGTGCTGCACAGCGTGAAAAACATGAAGGAGGATTCTGGAGTCAGCTTCGTCTTGTTTCGACTTCAGGGAAGCTACGTCTGTGGTGTCATTGCATACAACTTCCTCGCCTTTAGTTGCAACAATAGTTTTTGTGTCATATTTTTCCTGGAGTCCGTCTGCTAGAAAATAGAAAAGTTCAACTTTATTTTCCGAAGAGCGTAGGAATGTTTGCCAGTTTCTTGGCAGCTTGCCTGCTGCTGTGACCCTTTGTCTGAGGCCTTTTCCTCGCTTTTCAAAAACTATGGCGGTAGTCTTCAAACGTTATATTAGTCCCTGGCCTTATCATTTGAACGACAGCAGGCCCATCTAAAAATGATGCAGTGCAGTCTGTAGGACCTTCCATCTCCTTAGCAGAAGTTTCATTTTCATACTCTTCGTCGTCTTCATTCTCCTCTAAACATTTCCGATTTTACCACCGGTCTTAAGTTTCCTGTCTCTGAGAGGGACGGTGGGAACGGTTGATTTTCGTGTTTGAAAAATTCATCCATATCAAGGCGATATATAATTTGGAAAATAAGGCGGCATCACTTTTTGCTAATGTAAGTTTTGTGGCCTGTTTTGGTTTACAAGAAGCTGTACTTTCAAATATAATCACGTTATTCCTTTTAATTGGGTTGAATATGGAAACATCCCTTGAAATTATGCGTTGTTCCACAAATTGAGTGTATTGTGTATTTCCAAGGCTTGTTAGTGTTCGCATACGTTCCACAGCGTCTTCTCCGACAATGACGTGAGTGTCAACAGTTTGTAGATCAATATCTAACAGCGGGTTATCCATCTCCAGAAGTGTTGAAACAAGAGAGTTTACGTGCTTCATGAATCTTATTTGATGACTGTCTGATTCTTCGTGGTGGACTTCTTCAATATTTTCTTTATTACCTCGATAATTTTCGTACGAAGTCTCGTATTCCCGCAACATGGATGCTATCTCGGGGCCAGCAATCATCCAGCGCCTCAACGCAGCAGCATCTTCTGTCAGTGCCACTGCCCCCCCTGTGCTTTTAACTACTTTGTTCTCCTGTTCATGGCCCTGGTCAAGTGCAATTGAGGAAAAACGTGCTTTAGATTTCTTGACAGTAAATTTTCCTGAACAGAACGCCCGGTGTACTTCAGGGGCAACAATGGGTTTCCATATCGCGAATGTGTACTGGTACCCATCTGGCATAATTTGTATGGTTAAGAGCGAAAAACCACGGAAACATCGACTTTAAGGCCTGAAGGTATAGATAAAGTTAGAAGTGCGGATAGAGCGCACAAAAGTAGCTCGCAGCAACTCTAAGGTGAGAATCATATTCCAGTAGTGAAAAGCGGCGGAATCTGCTGACTGTTGTTCTTTCCATGTCTCAAGGTCAAATTGTGTACCTGGGTTTTCAGTTGTATGTATTATAGGCGCTCATAGATAGGATATGTAAAGCAGCTGATAGAACTTCGTGAATGTATCGAGCCCGTCTTGGATGCGAGGCTTTCAAAAATGATTTAGCCTTTCCATCGCCACATACATCAGCACGTATCAAAGCTGAGGTTATTCCAGATTTCTCTAATAAATCTCCTATCAAAGTCATAAAATTCATCTCTATGTGGAAAGCACCCATCGTGAGCACAGCCTTGTTTTCACCAAAGTGCTCTTGGTTATTCCACTGGAAGATCTTTCCGAGAGTGTATAGAGGTTGATCCATAGTGATAACTGTTGCTTGTTCTGGGTTCAAAGATGCAATAGTTTTTTGCACGTTACAAATAATATGCTTGACAACAGCTATTGAATGCGACGGGTCTGGAAGAAGAGGCAACAGAACTGACATCGACATGCCTCTCGTTTCTTCTGGCTGTTGACATGTATGGTAAGCCGCCCAAGAAATTGACTTAGGGTTATCTTGTTCTGTTGTATCTACAATATTTTGAACATGCTCTAACCACGCATTCTCGATCTTTTTCTCAGCTTGCAGATTTACTGTGAAGTCAACCGAACAGTTCTCACGAACGAGAGGAATTTTAGGTTCCTTCTCTTTCAATATGTAAGGAGCAACATCAGTGTAAAAAGAAGGTAAACTTTTTACCCGAAGCGATGAAGAGGGACTGGTCTCAGATATAGGAAGCGTACGGCGACGTATTATTTTTCGAGCCTAGATCATGATGCTGAACAATACTGATGGATGTTCTATGGTACGGAACCCTAAAACATTGAAAACGTTTTATTAATCGAAATCGATTTAAATATTGAGCGTGTTGAAAAACGTTTTCTATAATGTTTCGTTCGAACGACACCGAAATATATCGTCTCTATGGTAATTAGGACGAAAAAGCGCGACACGTTCGGAACAAGGTTTATTAATTTATTATATGCGCGCAATGGCACCGGCATGCAATACCTATGCAGCTACTACAGTACTCTCAACATTCGAAACAACAATGCTCTCGAAAATGCACTGACCTATTGAGTTAGTTCTATAAACAGGCTCTATAACAGTATTCCACACTTGGTAAAGTAATCCGTAACGTAACACGTGTAAACTTGAAATGGCAATGCGAGCGAGATGATTAGTAAATGCAGACGCAGTGAATACGTGTGTACGAGTGGTAATCCGGACAACTGACTGAGTGGCAGGCAGCCCGGCCGTGCGTGAGCATCGCACGCTACTCCCCCCGCACCCCCGCCTCCACCGCATCGGCTAATAGCTCCGTAGTAGGCCCGTGTTAGCGACCATTTTAATATTATTCCCATTATTTCTTGCAAAATTAAATAGATTTATGCATATTTTGAAAACTATAAGTCCTATCAAGATAAATCCAAAGACTGTTTTGTAAATAATTTTATGAAGAAAAAAAAATCTCTTGACTGCTTTCTCCTAGCTTTAGTAGTTTAAAAACCAGTCCTTCAACCTGTTTCTTTTTCAATATTGAGGCACACATATCAAAGCTATCTGCATGCCAAGTTTTGTACTTTCTGCCAGATGGTACCGATATTCACATATTTTTTAGCTAACAAGCCGTACTACAAACGGGGTGCGCTAACAAAGCTGCCTTACATAGGCTATCCTTGCAGGAGTTGAAGGTCTCCAGTTCTTCAGATGTTAGGTTGATTGGATGGGAGCCTTTCACCGCACCTGTGAGGAGCCTATTAAGTTTAGCCTGGTGAACAGCCGCGCCTGGGATAAATCGGCGGTAGAAGTTGATCATCCCGAGGAACCGTCGTAGTTCTCTTACTGTTTTCGGGGTAGGAAAGCTGTGTATGGCTTCAACCTTGGCTGGAAGTGGCTTGGTACCCTGAGCTGAAATGCTGTACCCAAGAAATGGTACCTCGGGAACACCAAAGACACACTTACCGACGTTGATCACCATGCCGTACTCCTGCAGCCTAGTGAATAGTTGATGCAGGTGCTGCTGATGGGTCTGCTCGTCCTGCGAGAAGACCAGAAAGTCGTCGATGTAGGCATAGACGAAATCCAAACCACGAAGCATTTCGAAGACCGAACGTCATGTACGGGAATTCGAAAAGACCGAATGGCGTGGTAATTGCTGTCTTTGGGATGTCGTCGACGTGGACTGGAATTTGATTGAAACTTTTGACCAGATCAATCGTCGAGAAGACTCTGCAACCTGCAAGGCTGTGGGCGAAATCGTGTATGTGCCTGATTGGGTATTTATCAGGCACGGTGCGGGCGTTTAGCATGCGGTAGTCTCCACATGGCCGCCAACTGCTGTCCTTCTTTGGTGCGAGGTGAAGAGGTGAAGACCATGGAGACTCTGATGGGCGACAGGTACCGATCTGCAACATGGCTTCAAATTCAGCCTTAGCAATTTTTAATATTTCCGGCGCTAGCCTACGCGGTGTTGATGATACTGGTGGCCCAGGTGTAGTGCGAATATGGTGAACTGTGTTGTGTTTGGGTGTACGGTGCATACCAGATGGATTTACTATCTCAGGGTATTGAGAAAGAATGTTATGATACACTGAGTTACCCATAATAACTTTCACTGAAGATATGCCCTCGGCCGACAATGCAGACAAACCCGCGGCGCAAAGTGTAGTACTGGCGTCAAAAAGGCGCTTACCGCGGATATCAACAATAAGATTAAACGCAGATAAAAAATCAACGCCGATAATTGCCTTAGTGACGTCCGCTACTATAAATGGCCAAGCAAAGTCGCGGCGCAAGCCTAGGTTTATAATTAAGTGCACAAAACCGTATGTATGAATTGTTGACCCGTTTGCTGCACACAATTCAAAACTTGTTTTCTGACGTGGTTCATTTAAATCAGAACGGGGAAAAACACAAAGATCGCTTCCAGTATCAATTAAAAAATTTATATTAGTACGCCCGTCTTTGATAAATAAGCGACCCGTACTTGAACAGTCGCCGGCCGCCATTACCGACTGCCCGCGGCGTTTTCCGAAAAATCACACGGTTTTGCACACTTACTTGCCCTGTTCCCGAAAGTATGATGGTACCAACATATTGGGAATTTTTTATGCTCTGAGGCCGATCTAGACCTTCGACGGGATCTGGAGAGAGGACGTGTATCACGCTGTCGCCGCCTAGATCTATCACGGGGATACGCGCGGTTTGAAAAACGAGCTTGTTCGTCGACTTTTAGTGCCAGCCGTTCCACCATACACTTCAACTCGGCGATCTCACTGGCGACGCTGTTTGTATTGTTGCTCGTCGACGCCGCCGCCACGCTGCATGGCGTGACGATGTCGTGGACGTGGTCGGCGAGGTCGGCTAGCTGCTCCAGTGAGAGGGTCGGCTGCGAGGCAACCAACGTCTGGATATTGTTAGGCAGACGTTGACTCCAAATCGTTTTGATGAAGTCCGCTGGAACGGCCAGCCCGGCCAGGTCCTGCAGGTGCCGTAGGAACTGTGATGGCTTTCGGTCTCCCAATTCCTCATGGGTCAGCAGCTGCTTGACCTTTTTTTCGTGGGATGCTGAGAGCCGGCGTATAAGCTCCGTTTTGATTTTTGTGTAGCGGTGACGTTCAGGCGGGTTCACTATGAGGTCTTTAATAGCCTTGGCGTGCACCAAATCCAGATTCGTGATGACTTGAGTGAATTTGGCCGCGTCATCCCGGATGCCGTAGTTTTCAAATTGTCCCTCCAAAAGCGCGAACCAGATTTCCGGTTCTTCCGGCGAAAAAGGTGGCACTTTTACTCTGAACCGGCGGGAGTCAGTCGGTGCTGCGATGTCATCCGGTTTCGCTGGGGATGGACGCGTTTTCTTAGCTGGCCGTACGGTGACATGTGGTTCGCCCTGCCGCTCGTCGCTGCAGCATCGCTCATTGTGTTCGTTCGGGGTCACCAATTTAGCGTTAATGTTATTAAATTACAAACACTAATATGAAGCACAATATAATTTATTATTAATAACTATCAGAAGGATGTCACAAGTTACAACAATACACAATTAACGGTTTTATATTATTAGACTCGCGAATACAGGGTAGGTACTTAGCCGAGCGGCGGGGCATACGCTAACACGGGTCTCGCGTCGATCGCTAAGGAACACCGACTGAGGAATCATAAAATCAAATGCGCGGGCGCACGTTACGAAGTTGCACGATGCCACGCCTCCCCGGCCGAGCTATTAGCTATAATAAAACTGTGCACGGAGCGGTTGTCCGTGCGTTGATGATTAATTTTGTACATAAAAATAAATTTAGTGACTTTAAATATTTAAGATTAGAATAACGCTAGAAATAATAATAGAAAGTAGATAGTTTAGGAATTAAGTTATAAAATAGGTAAGTATACATGTAAATCCTAATTTAAGCTAATCAAATGTATTGGTGTATTTTAAGCATAAAAGTATGTAAATTTACTTCGATAGCTAGAAAGGAGGACTGTCAAAGCCTTTCTAAAGAGAGATGCAGGAATAAGGCTATAGGAAAAAAGACAGGAATGGACATACGTGATTCCGTTGCTCTTGCGAAGTCCAGTTTGTCTGCTTTTATTCTCTTTCACACACTCCTGCAGGTTAACATAACACACCACAGCGTAGTTTAGAGTTTTTGAGGCGGATTAGCGATAAGAGATTTAGCATAGCGGGTTAATTAATTTGCAGCAGCCATATTGTTAGACTTGCCGGTGCGCGCGCGACTATGATTTTTAGACGGCCGCGCGGTGATGCGTCTTCGGGGCGAATCAGGTCGCGAAAATAGGCGAATGGGGAAAGGAGAAAGGAAATATGTGGCTAACGTGATAGACAGGGATGGAAGAATAATTTTTAATATTAACCATAGCCCCGCCTGTGAGCTATCAGCTCGCAATTATAGAGAAATAGAGTATTTTAAACATATTATATAAATATACTTAAGAATAGATAACTTTAGGTGTTATCTTTAAATAATAAAGCGATTAATATAATAAGAGCGATTAAATATATTACTATACTATTAATGTTAATAAGATATACAATTAATTAAATGTTAATTATCCTTACTGATTAGGTAAAGGGCAAAGCTTGACCATAGGTCGTACAAAGTAACCATTCTTCGTTTTTACCTCAGCAACTCTGGCTGTGCCATCCTTACCGGGCAGTAAGCGCGTTATAATTCCCAATGGCCATTGCAAAGGGGGAGCATTATCAACATTTATTAAAACTACAGTTCCTTCCTTGACCGTCGGAGAGATAGTATTCCACTTTTCCCTGGTTTGCAAGGTGTGTAAATACTCTGATCTAAAACGCTTCCAAAAGGATTGAACTAAAGAGTCCAACAGCATGAATCTACTCAATAATTGCTCTCGTTCTCCGCTGAGATTTGGAGCAGGTAAAAATTCTAAAGGAACCTTATTTAGAAAATGAGCAGGAGTGAGAGCTGAAGGCTCGGAAGGATCTGTACTTAAAGCGTATAGCGGTCTACTATTTAATATAGCTTCTACTTGCGTGATCACAGTGAGCATTTCTTCATAAGTTAAAATCTGGTTCCCTATAACCCTAAAAAGAATAGATTTCCCGGATTTAATATTAGATTCGAATATTCCCCCAAAATGGCTGCCAGTTGGAGGACTATTCTTCCAAGAGATGCGATGTTTAGCGAGTTCGTGACTAAATTCCTTAAAATATTCATCACTTTTTAATAACGTGAATAATTCATTAAAATATCCCTTAGAGGACACGAAATTAGTTCCGTTGTCACTGTAAAGGAATTTACAAGACGCTCCAGCTCTAGATATAAATCTTTTATACACATTTAAAAAAGAAGCGGAGCTCAAATCAGGTGCGAGTTCTAAATGAACAGCCTTCGTTACCAAGCATATAAACAAACAAAGATATGCCTTTTGTTTACGAATTCCTCGTCCTCTAGTTAGTGTTAAATACAGAGGGCCGGCATAGTCCACTCCTGTGTGAGTGAAAGCATTAGCCTGCTCTAGACGAGAAGGCGGCAAATCAGCCATAAAAGGATAGGTAGGCTTTGGATTTAACCGGTAGCATTTAATACATTTATGAATGAGTCGTTTTATTGCGCGCCTAGCGGATAAAATCCAAAATTTTTGTCTCGTTAAGGACAGTAAGACCTGAGGTCCTGCGTGCAGGTTTTCGCGATGATAATAATCAATTAATAAATCAATAACATGTCCCTTTCTAGGCAACAAAATAGGGTGTTTATGAAAGTAATCCAATGACGAATAGTTCAAGCGACCACCGACATGTATTAAGTTTTCGCGAATAAACGGGCTCAATTTTTGAATACCTCGAGAACATGAGAGCCCCTTTTTTAATTTTTCTAAATCGTCAGCGAAATTTGCTTTTTGAACAACTTCAATGACCTTTGATTCCGCGAAATCTCAATCATCAGCATTTATGGTGTTTCTTTTGGGTAATTTCTTAATAAACCTTAATACGTACACCACTGATCTAAGGTATTTATTCCAAGAGGAAAACTTCGTACTCAAAGTTAATAGAGGATTTTCATCAACATGATGAGTAAGTAGCGATGAAGTTTTCTGTTCTAATAGAGAGGAGCTAGTCGTAGGCGAAAATTTGTGAATGGGCCATTGATCAGTGGGCAAGGATGCCCAAGAAGGTCCATTGAACCAAAGATCATGTTTTAATAATTGCGAGGGTAAGAGTCCACGGGATATACAATCCGCAGGATTATCAATTCCAGGGATATGATAGAGACATTCCGTTGATAAAAGCGTCTGGAATTGCGATATACGATTCGCGACATAAGTTTGAAATCTGTGTGGCGAAGACTTCAACCAACACAAGGCAACAGTAGAGTCAGAGAATACGTAAACATTATCGATAGAGTGTCGCGACGTCAATGTATCGTAAACGGTGTGGACTAATTTTGCGAGTAAAACAAGGGCGTTTAGCTCTAATCTAGCCAGCGTGACTAGATTAGAAGGCGATGAAACTCTGGATTTTGAGCAAACCAACGAAACTATGGGTTTTTCAGTACCGTTGGTTACATGCGTATAAATCACACAACCATAAGCTTTCTCACTGGCATCAGCAAAAGCCAGTAAAGAAACTTGCGATTCCTTTTCCACGCCTAAATGTCTCGGGATTTTAAATTCCGAAAGAAGCGGTAATTCAGAAATGTATTGATTCCAAATTTCTAAAATATGCGTGGGGAGTGTCTCGTCCCAATTCAATTTAATAATCCATAATTCTTTCATAATCAATTTAGCATAAAGAATTACAGGGCCTACGAGTCCTAGCACATCGTAGAGTTGAGCGGTTACGGATAAAATGGTGCGTTTGGTCCAAGTTAGCGAGGGTTGAGACACAAAAAATGTTAAAGAGTCATGAGCGGGATACCAATGAAGACCTAAAATTTTAAAAGTGTGTTCATCATCGAAAGATATACCTTCAGACTGCCTGTGCGTTTGCGGTATATGACGTAACAATTCAGGAGAATTACTAGTCCATTTGATCAAGTCGAATCCTCCAGATTTAAATATCTGTATTAACTGCTTAGCTATCTCTACTGCTTCTGAAGCTGACGAGGCAGAGGAAGCGAGATCATCCATATAAACGTCTCTTTCGATGATTTCAGCAGCGACAGGCCATCTCTCTCTCTCTTGTTTAGCTACTTCGCGGAGAGTCCTAAGTGCTAAAAAAGGAGACGAGCGTAATCCGAAGGTGACACGATTAAATTCAAAAGTATCTAGCGGTTCATTACTAGAAAATCTATACAAGATTCGTTGATATTTACGGTGCGGTTGATGAACTTCAATGCATAAATACATTTGCCTTACATCGGCGAAAAAAGCGATTTTATATAAGCGAACATTTATTAAAATATTAAAGATTTCGGCTTGTAAGTTACAGCCTGTATGTAAAATATCGTTTAGCGAAGTACCCGAGTCCGATTTCATAGAAGCATCTAGAACTATTCTAATTTTAGTGCTCTTGTCGTTGCGTATAACAGGTCTGTGAGGTAAATAAAAACCAGGCGAGGTACTCTCCTCAGGAGAAACCTTAGAAATAATTCCTCTATCTAAATAATCCTGAATAACTTCGTTATACTTTATCCGCAAGTCAGGAGATTTTTCGAATTTCTTTTCAAGTAATAGAAATCTTCTCTTAGCTGCAATATACGAATTTCCTAATTTATCAGGACTTTCTTTAAAAGGGAGATCTACTGAGAAACTACCATCGGTATTGCGAGTAGTTGTTTTAGTATAAATAGTCTCACATTCCTGTTCGTCGGGACTCAAAAACTTCTCTTGAGGTACTTCTTCCACCTTCCAAAATTTTTCTAACATATTATCAAGAGGGTCGCGACTGAGAGCGCAAAAAGCGGAAGTATGTGAAGGTTGAGAAGCAATAGGCGCGTCACCCATGATAACATAGCCTAGCGTGGTTTCTATGGCCGACAAGGAGTTATTGTTACCTGTTATTTTATTAAAAAGCAAAATATCGCAATAAAGCTTTACTCCAATTAATAAATCAATACTTCCCGGTTTAGAAAAACTATCATCAGCTAGAGGAATATCTTTAATAAAATTATTTAACGCTGACACATCAACTTGCGTATCAGGTAGCTGAGAAGTAATTTTTTCCACCACCAGAAGGCGTATATTATATTCTTTTGCGTCATCAAATCGAGATTTGAATTTAAATTCGGAGATCCCAAGTATTTTTTGAGAAGCTCCACCGATCCCCTGAACTTCAGAAAATCGACTTTGCGTATACACAGGCAACAACAATCTCTTGCAACAAGCCTTAGAAATATAATCACTTTGCGAGCCAGGATCAACCAGACATCGCAATAAGTGAGTGCGATTGAATTTATCAATAACTTTTATTTTTGCGGTACCTAATAATGTAGTAGCGGAGCGATCGTGAAAATCACGTGATATGGTACATAAGGATGCGTGTCCACCAATAGGCGTTTGAGATGAATGCTCAATTTGAGCGTTTTGCTCAGCTGGCTCAGCAACCGGCAAATTAGCGGAAGAATATGATTCATTAGCGATAGGCATAACTTTAAGTTCGGCCTGGTTAGCGGGTAGCGAAAAAGGATATAAATGCGGTGCGTTTTGTGCCGCAGAATTATTAACTACGACACTACAATTAGATTTAGAAGCGTGGGCGAAGCATAGCAGAGAAGAATGCCTCTGATTGCAATGACTGCAATTGCGTGGAGAAGAACAGGAAGAAGTCCTGTGAATACTGCTCAAACAATTCCCACAATAAGAATTCTTCTTCACTATTTCAAATCTCTCTTTAGGTGTCAATTTCATAAAATTCTGACACTTATACAAGTGATTATGTTTTTCATTATTACATAATACGCATTTATTATTGTTTGATTTAGAGTTATCCTCCGTATTAATAAAGGATTTAGTTAATTTAACAACAGGCGAATTTTTAGAGTTAGATTTATTCCCAGCGTGGGAATCAGACTGTTTAAAATTATTCCCTCTAGACAGAACTTTACTTTGTTCCTTAACAAATTCGACCAAACTTTCATAAGAAGGGATTTTTTCTTTACGATAAGTGATCTCAAAAAGTTTTACAGTATCTGAATCAAGCTTTTGAAGCGCGAGATGTAATAACATAAAGTCAGTAAGATCATTTAATTTTAATTGTTTTAAAGCGTCAACCGATGAGTTGAAATTATTCAAAAACGATTCAAGGCCAGCGGCGGTATTATAATTTAGAGACTTAAATTTTAATATCTGATTAAAATAAGAGCTAGCCAAGGAGCGAGGATCATCATATTTCTCTATTAAGGCCTTCCAAATAATATCGTAATTTTCACCTGACACATTCAACCCTGCACAAACCGATGAGGCCTTATCTTTCAATTTTCCAACTAAATAAGATACTTTTTCATTGTTAGATAAGTTAGGGTTATCGTGTATCAAGTTTTTAAACTGTTGATAAAATAAGGACCATTGCTTTTGTTCTCCAGAGAATTCTAGAAGATCAATGGGTGGGAGACGAGATTTAACAGTAGGATAACTAGAAATTGAGGGCGATTTAGAATTATCTGAGTTTCTGTTATTACTATTTGAATTAATCTCTAATATTTGTTTAACAAAACAAAACATTTCTTCAAAAGAAGTCCAAGATTGATAGCTAATCTTTGATTTAGGATTTACCTTTAAAAGCGCAGTATTATAAAGGTCCAGATTTGACTCAAATTCATTGCGAAGCGTATTTAAATTCGAAGTCTGCATTAATAATAATGACAATTTGCTATGATCATCCTTTACCTGCGAAGCGGTGTCATAAATACTTTGCATACGAGAAAATAAAACATCCCGTTTTGATTCGAGCAATAGCATATGACATTCATCTTTATTGTATGGTTTTGGCGGAGACTGATCACTCTTATTCATCTTGAATTTTAAAATGTATGTTACTTAATAAAGGAATCAATAAAATATTATAATTGGCGTTATTAATAAAGCGTTATATTTGACCTACCAAGTATAAGCAATAACTTAATAGCAAGGAATTACTAGTTATAACAAATACACAGTCTGTTATTCTATAAAGAAGGTTGAATATTATCATAAATGTTTCTTAGAGATGCAAAAGACAGCTGGCGGTCGATAACACTATAATAACTAAGTAGGTACCTATGACTCAATCACCTGACCAAGCGTCTGACAAATAGCCGGCGCATCGAGAACTATAGGTGTTTGAGATAAGAACTGTCTATTGAATCTATTTATAACTTTGCTTACGAGTAAACAACGTTATAGGTTTTACATTTAATAATTTAGATTTGCGGGTGAGATTATAGAAGAAATTACTTATTCTTCTGCCTAAATATAAACGTAACACCTACTTGGCGTTGTATTCGCGATGTATAATATCTTTTTTGCGAGATAAACAAAGAGTGGTTCTTTGTTAATTAAAACTATGTTAAAATAAAAATATGATTACATATAAAATAGCGTTTATGGAGCGATAATTATGAAGTTATATGCACAAAACAACTTATTATGCTTTTCTTCATATAAATATGTTATTATAATGTATAGAATACATATAAAATAGCGTTAAAGCGATAATTATGAAATAATATACATAAAATAGCTTATTATGATTTATTTCACTAATTATAAGAGTTAAGTAAATTAATATGGCGGATTGACATATCAAAGGCGTGGCGTCGAACCAAAAACTGGTTAATCCGGCTCGAAGGACCAAAAACTATGGTGTATTTTAAGCATAAAAGTATGTAAATTTACTTCGATAGCTAGAAAGGAGGACTGTCAAAGCCTTTCTAAAGAGAGATGCAGGAATAAGGCTATAGGAAAAAAGACAGGAATGGACATACGTGATTCCGTTGCTCTTGCGAAGTCCAGTTTGTCTGCTTTTATTCTCTTTCACACACTCCTGCAGGTTAACATAACACACCACAGCGTAGTTTAGAGTTTTTGAGGCGGATTAGCGATAAGAGATTTAGCATAGCGGGTTAATTAATTTGCAGCAGCCATATTGTTAGACTTGCCGGTGCGCGCGCGACTATGATTTTTAGACGGCCGCGCGGTGATGCGTCTTCGGGGCGAATCAGGTCGCGAAAATAGGCGAATGGGGAAAGGAGAAAGGAAATATGTGGCTAACGTGATAGACAGGGATGGAAGAATAATTTTTAATATTAAGCATGTATTATATCTTAAGTTAATTAGGTTTGTATTTTTAATTTGATGTATATGTTACAGTCATAGTGATTAAATAGCTATTATACATAATGACTGGTATAATAGCAAAATAGACTAGACAATGTGATAAATTAATTACTTTATCCGGATATTATTCATAATAGCCGTTCAAAGTTAGCCAAAGTAATAAATACGGTCTAACTGACTTGTTACCCGGATAATGTTAGGGATATGGGTTCTCTCCCTCTCTCTCTCACCACCTCCAAGGCCCGGTCGACGGCTCGGCCCGGCTCCTTATTTCTGGGTGGTATAAAAAGGAAATAACCACGAAGAGAGCCATCCTCTTCGTCACCTAAACTATCAGAGTCGGAGTGCCCCCAGTCCCGAGCTCGCTTCGCTCGCTCTTGCATGAGCGGGAGAGGTGCCTAAAAAGGAAGTGGAGAAGCTAGGAAAACCATTCGACCTTCGCTCAGGACCTCCTTCGCCAGCTTCTGGCTACGCTCTTTACAAAAACACTAGGGGTAGGACAGACAAGACTGGTGGAGTCTGAGTGCTCAGATTTCGACCCAAGAATGTCAACTTTTTAAAAAACTTTTTTAACTTTTTATAATTTTATAATCTTTACCTATATCTACTTGTTTTATTACATTATCCAAGTCTTCGAAGATATTATATAAAATTGCTAGTTAATGTGATTAATTCTGTGTCAATTATCAGTTTATCTAAATTGAGTAGACAATATAAATAATGACTAGATAATATATATAATATCCGGAATTATTACTTTGGCTGTAACATATACAAGGTGTAAGGTAAATGGTATAACATACCGGCGGCTACCCATGCCTTTTTGACGTTATAAACACTATGGTAGAGTTAAAAAGTCAAAATTAATTATCAAAAACTTCCATACAAAATTAATTAGTTAATTATGGAAAATAAATTTTGCCAACCCTGTGAAGTCCTTTGTTCCTTCTACACCTAAAGTCAGAACTGTACTACAAGCGATAATAATAATTATTATCGTATCGTTGGCAATTCATTACAATTTCAAAATCATTGAAAGAACAAACTACACAGAATAATTAATTATTGATCAAAACTTAAACGAAGTAAGTCGAGAAATTAATCACAGGGAAAGGAGGCTCATAAAGTAAGGATATGTGACTGACTTCGACTTACGAAGTCCGATACTAGTCGGGCATTTTTTACAACAATACGTAAGTTCTAGCCGGGCTTATGCTTTGAGAATTTAATTGCATGCCGAATAATGATTACTTTAGTATCGCGACTGGATTTCATCGCAACGCTCGCGCTGGCAACGAGGCTTAACATACGTCGTATTGTTCGCAGTTCATTGATATTGAATCAGCTGTTTTAAGGGATGCCACCTCAACATTTATGCTAAAATTATGAAGTCCACATAACTCCCCCAGGATATGAGCTACACGTCTTATGACATTTTTCCAATATATCTATACACCATCTAACATGGGTAGCCGCGGGTATGTTATACTAATTACCTTACACCTTGTATACATTAATACGTTTATTTTAAATCGTTTCACTACATAGGTAGTTATTTTGCAACGAATCACTCAGGCCGTTTCTAATCGGCCTTCACATTTCACAAGTCACAATGTAACAATACTGATAAATAGGTATTAGGTAGGTACCTATGTCGGCACCGGGTCACCTCACATCAGCGTCCAGCGACGATGTAGGTATCGGTATTGTGTGATGTGTCGACTGTCGGTCAGTACTCAGTGATTGTCTTTAAGTACACAATATTAAAAAGCTTATAAATTATTAGGTAAAGACAATCCATCGGCAAAGTAGGTATAGGTCTACCAGAATCTGATGGCAAAAATATACACCGTATACTGGTACTTTTAGGTGTATTTTTTGCCATCAGATTCTGGTAGACCTATACTTACCTACTTTTATCAATCTTTTACCATTAGCAACGAAGTTATTCAAATCATAATTATACCTATATACTAGTGATTATATACTCTTTGATCTATACCTACATTTCAAATGCGTAATAGTCTTGATGATACTTTTTAAGTAAGTGCCTAGGTATGTCAAATAAAATAAATATTTTCTTATCTTTAATAAAAAACAAAGTGATCTTCACAATATGTATCTACATCATTGAGATGTTTAATAAGACACAGAGTCCGAATAAAGTACCTACCCAGCGCAGACGCCCGGCCCAGCCAAACCACAGACTCCACAGAGACAGAGTCAGAGTACTTTTCTTTATAGCGCTCAGCAGTCAGCTCAATTCGTAACTCAGCGCTTGCTACATTGCACAGCGCCTGGCAGCGCTAAGCTGCGCTACCACTGAGTCGTGCGCCATGACTCTTGCAAAAGGAGTCAGAGCACCCAACTCAGTAAAGTGAGTTAACTCAATTGAGCGGCGTAACTCAGAGTTAGGGTAGTTACATAAAGAAACAGGTTTCCGGTACAGACAAATCTGTACGGGTCGGTACCGATCGGTACAGTGTTGACTCGCATAAAGAAACAGGTGAATCTGTCCTTAGTGACAATCATGGCCTCCAGTTCGTCGGACGAAGATTTTTACTTTTAGAAAGTACTTACGTCAAATATAGAAAGGAAAGAACAGTTAGTGTATCTGATATTAACAGAAAAAGAACTAAATATGGAACATATTATCATTTATTCTTAAAAGATATAAAGGACGATGAAAAGGAGTTTTATGATTAAGTATACAAGGATTACTCAAGAAACATTTTACTACATATTTTTAATCGAACATCGCTTAGTTAAGAAATGGTGTAACTGGCATGTTCAACCAATTTCACCTGAAGAAAGATTCGTTATCACTATTAGGTAAGTAATGAATAATATTTATTAGTATAAAAATATGCGTAATATACTGGGTGGTATAATTTCAAAATGAAATGTCTTCTATACCGCTTATAATGGGGTGACCACAGCCAATGTTCAAAAAACTTCCTTGACCTTTATTCATTCAGTAGGCTAGTATGTTTTATTTGTAAGTAGTTTTAAGCACAATGAAAAATATCTGAAATACAATTTCAATTAAGTGAATGTTATTTATTAGCCAAAATCAGCGAGAGGCAAAACATACATACGTTACGTTTCTCGTCTCACAGAGTCCACAGGTGACCGGAGGGCTGGCAGTTACCTCGGCCAACATATAAGTTTGGCTATTCAGCGGGGTAACGCAGCCAGCGTTCTGGGCATACGTTACATAACTTACATGTCAACTTCAAATTAAATTAATAATAAGTACTTAATTATAATTAAAGTAAAACTCCAAATGGGTAATTTAAAGCAAACAAACTTATTAAAAATGCTGTGTTTAAGTTATAGCTATAGACCTTGGTTTTGGCACCCCATGGGCCAAAATCAAATTGAAGATTTCACAATCTGCTATATCTGCTATAAAATTCGGCAAGAGATTGTCCATTCTGAGTAGATTCATTATTTTCTTCTGTAGATACTCTATTAGATTGATTGCATTCGTCTGCAGCTAGTCGGTTGCAGGTGGATTCTTCATATTCTTCTGTGGCTAATTGGTTGCTTATAACAGCAATATTGTCACTCGAAGTTTGTGGAAGAGTTATTTCGTTGCAGGTCTCTGGAGTACTATTACGGGAAACATTACTTAAATGAGAGTAGTTTGACATCGAACTAGGGTTCCCATATTGCAAAGATTGGTACGCGAACTCGTCGACGACGCTTTGAATGCGGTTTCTAAAAGAAAGTAGCATGTGCTGTGGAATTTTTTCAATGTGTGGTATGAGGCTTTTAAAAAATAAAATATGTTCGTTGTCTGCATCTGTTGTTCTATTCTGTCGGGATTTTTCCTTATCTTGTAAAAATTTAGGTTTTTGATGCTCAATGTCCAATAATTTGTCATTGATTGTTCTCCTCGGCCTTTTCAAAGCGATTTTTGAAACAGGCATCGCAGGAGACACTGTTGGTTGGTCACTCGCATCATTATCTTCCATGTTGTTGGTTGTTGGTCCAGGTGAAAGAGAACAATCATTGTCATTTGTAGTTTGGGTGTATTCTGTTTCACTATCAAGGCTCACAGCACTATTTGAATGAGATCTTTGTCGCGTCAAACTTCCAGTGTTCACCATAGGTTTGAAAAAAAGTAAGGGTTTAAAATATGGCCATTTGGGATATACTGTAGTTGCCTCATCTCCAGAGCGAGAAGGTGGAATCTTTCCTAACTCTACCGCAAATTGATCCCTTAGATTTCTCCATCTTTTTCTTATTTTACTTTCTGAAACAAAAAAGTACTGATATGTAAAAACTTTTTCCTACAGAGGTCAAATACAATTTTATTGTTGTAAATATCAAGGTAAATAAATTTAAAAATACTTATTTCTTTCCAGTTCAATCAATTGGACCACCTCACTCTGACGATTGCGGTTGGTCTTCGACTTGGCGCCAAGTTACAACAGCCACATCTCTGCCACTGTGGTGGGGCAGTGGACGCGTATGGCCATCACGGGCTTTCTTGTATTAAAAGTGCCGGTCGTCTTTCGCGACATGCTTCCCTGAACGACATCATTCGTAGGTCTCTTGCCACCGCTAAAGTGCCTGCAGTATTAGAGCCTAATGGCTTGGCGCGCAGTGATGGTAAGAGACCTGACGGGATGACTCTTGTTCCGTGGAACCAAGGAAGGTCGCTTGTTTGGGATGCCACATGCGTGGATACGCTAGCGTTATCCCACTTGCAGGCGTCCTCCATGACAGCGGGGGCGGCGGCCACTAATGCAGAAAGAGCCAAGAGGCGCAAGTATGAAATTATTGAAAATAATTTCATTTTTGTGCCTTTTGGTGTTGAAACCCTGGGGTCGTGGGGCGAAGATGCTAGATCCTTTTTTAAGGATCTATCTTCTCGTCTCACAGAGTCCACAGGTGACCGGAGGGCTGGCAGTTACCTCGGCCAACATATAAGTTTGGCTATTCAGCGGGGTAACGCAGCCAGCGTTCTGGGCACACTGCCTCATTGCAGCGGGATAGATGATATTTTTAATGTTTAGTTTTTAGTTTTTAATTTAGGTTTAATTTAGAATTTAATGATTTGTATTTTTAATAATTACTTAAAAATTATCAATCAATTTAAAAATAATTATTTATTTAAAACCCAATTATCTGGTTGGGTCTTATACATATAGAACCCTGGCAAGAAATAAGTATTTTTAAATTAATTTAACCTGATGTTTACAACAACAAAATTATATTTGACCTCTGACTGTCTCATAAAATAATGAGCAGAATCATCCCTCCCACGATTTAGCGTTAATTTTTGCTTTTTTTACATCCTGTATTCAGGGTGTAATAGTTAAATGTGTTTTTATTTTCAGATATCTTGCAACTGGAGAATCATTCAAATCGCTTTCAAAAAATTTTCGTATAGGAGTAACAACATTAACAAAAATTATAGAAGAGACGGTTCTAGCAATATGGGAGGAACTGTAGGGTCAAGTGTCCAACAATGAAACACAAAAAATTCAAAGTCTCATAAACCTTTTGCTTTTACAGATAGAAGTCTAATTTTTTACAGGTAGAGAGGCAATTTTATTAGGTATCGGACGGCATTTATAGTTCTTTTGATTAATGTGTAATCAATCAACAAAACCCCTTTGGTGTACCCCAGGGTAGCATACTAGGGCCGCTATTATTCCTTATATACATCAATGATCTACCTAGCAACATTAGCCATCAATGCATCTTATATGCTGATGATACTACAATACTTGTAAAATGTAAAGATAAATCTATCTTAGAAAGTGAAACAAACAATACTTTATTAAAAACTATTGAATGGTTGGAACTCAATAACCTATCAGTGAATATGGATAAAACAAAATATATTCATTTTCTTACTTATAATAGTAATCCTCTCAATTTACAAATAACTTATAAAATGCAAGGCATTGAGGAATCAGAGAATATTTCGTGCCTAGGACTTATAATTGATAAATACAATAATTGGAAAGCACATGTAGATAGGTTATGCGATAGACTTGATCGATTCACATATGTTTTAAAAAGGCACAGCAGAAATTCTAGTATTAAAACTGCATTACTTGCGTACCACGGTCATGTATCCTCGTTATTACGATATGGACTTGTTCTGTGGGGCAATTCTGTTAATGCTGATAAGGTGTTCATAAGACAAAAAGCATGTCTGAGGTCTATCTGCGGTGCGAATATGATGGACAGCTGTCGACCTCTATTCAAGTGTCATGGCATCCTTCCCTTGCCCAGTCTTTATATTCTTGAAATATGTTTGATAGTCAAAAAATATCCAGGCTTATTCTTGACTAGCAGTATCAATCCAAACCTCAACAGCCGAAGAAGAAATAAAATTCAGTTACCTCAAACACGAATAAATCTTTTTTCCAAAAGTGCTTACTACATGGCTATTAAAATTTACAACAATCTACCTGAAACTATAAAAAGCATTACTAGTATACCACATTTCAAATGCAAATTACATAATCTCCTTTTAAATAAAATGTACTACAAAATAAATGATTACCTTGTAGACAAAAATTTTACTTAACACAGATATTATCATATGCTGACAACGATGATCTTTTTGTTCTATGGTTTTGCTTCTTTATTTCATTATTGACTTTATTAGTATTACCTATGTGTTTGTGTTGCCTGTAAGTTTTATTATAGTATATCTTGATGACTTAGTAATGAGATTTCTCTAATACTTGACTAAGATAATGATTTATATTTTATATGATCATAAGCATATTATGACATTTAGCTATGATCTAATGAAATTTAAACTCAAAAATACATAACCATTTGCACACCATTGTATGGTAGGATATGTAAGGGTTTAAGGCCTATATCTGTACCCATATTCCGGCAAATAAAGTATTTTTTTTTATTATTATTTATCACCAAAAAAATAAAAACCAAAAAACGGGAAATGTTTCATTGTGTCCACAATGGTGTAAGTACTCAATGAAACATAATAAATTCATACTCTCTGTCTCACGTTTTTTGAAAATTATCGAGTACGCGCGGGTAAATGTTGCAAAAAAATGCTGAGTTCAACTATAAGAGGTTTTATTCTTAATTTCACTTTATTTTGGTTTGCGATTTCCAGTCCATGGATGAGCCTTCAATGGAGTCATAAATTCCTTCTTCTTCGGTTGCCTCTTTGATTAACAAAGGTTGGCAGTCAGCTTGGTATATCCCCATCTGTTCTTCGCGAAGCGAAATAAATCGCCGGCACTCATGATCTGGTCCTCTTAACTCAAATTTTTTGAATTTTGGGCCCCACTGGGTCATAATGCCATTTCTATGTACCTACGAGATGTTGTAATTTGCAAAGCCTGTTCTGCTGCAACCAACGCCTCTTTTTACAGCATTTTCCTCCATCATGATGAGTAGTAGGAGTTCGTATCTATCGTGCCTGAACACGTGCCCCAAATATGCGACTTTTCTCATTTTTCCTCGGAAAACAAGGAATATTCCTTGTCCGTGAATTAGAATAGCTCAAAGCGTATTTTTTCCTGAATGATAATAACCTTTCTTTCTTTTTAGGGTTTAATATTCTAGCCACAAAAATATTCACTTGCAAAGGAAGTATAGGTAATATGATTCTATATGGTACGCAATGAAAGTGTTTCATTGTGTCCAGTATGCAACTGTTTCATTGTTGACTACCTAAGGTTTATTTTACTAACCTTGAAATTTTTTCCACTAAATTGTAACGCTGTAACATATGATCTTTTCCACGTTAATTTACGAAACATGGTTAATGCTAGGTTATCATGAAAATTATGATAATTTCAACCAAAATTTAATGAAGAATCTACAAAGAATGCTGGAAATATTTACTTTTTGTCGAAAAAATCAAAAAATTCTCCGCAAACACGTCATCTTCCACGTGGCGCCGATGGAAACTGGGATAGGGCGGGGGGTTCACAAGAGTGTCCTATTGCGATATAATGCACGATCTGGCAACGTAGCATTTTAGAAATATGACAATGTTTTATTGTGTACCAATGTTTCATTGTTGGACACTTGACCCTATACCATACATATGCCTACACCCACCAGAGATATATTTTATTCAATATCTAATGATTTCAATAATATTTGGAATTTCCCTCACGTCATGGGTTGTATAGACGGTAAACATGTGCGCGTAATGTGCCCAAAAAAATCTGGATCTATGTTTTACAACTATAAAAAATATTTTTCTGTGGTACTGCAAGCAGTAGCCGATGCCAATTATAAATTTGTAATGGTAGAAGTCGGGGGCTATGGTAAACAGAGTGATGGCGGTACCTTTAGACTTTAGAGCATCAGATTTGTATCAGTTTCTAAATGAAAGAGAATTAGATATTCCATTGCCCGCTTATTTGCCTAATACCCAAGTCTCTGTTCCTTACGTATTTTTAGCTGATGAAGCGTATCATTTAAATATATATATAGCTGCTCGTGCTGATTCATTGATTGATCACCTCTCCTGAACAATTTTGTATGAAAAAAATTTTTTTCACTGACCATTTCGTATAGAGGGGAAAAATTCATGAAGAGGAAAAATACGGAGAGAGCTGATGATTGAGGATTTCGAAGACGGGTGAACAGCACAGCCAGGGCATTGAAGATAGGTGGGGGGTGCTCGAACAAATGTCATTCGAAACATCATCCGATTGACAATGAGCCGAAAAAAAAATCCAAAATGGCGGATTCAATATGGCCGCCATACAAACTTCGTCGGCGTCTATCTCGGAGAGTATAAAAGGTGGAAGAGTGGTTTCTTAGCAAAAGATGATCAGGAACTGAAGGTCTACTTGATGAACAGGAAAAAAATTCAAGATGGCGGAATTTATTTTTCCATAGAAAATGTATGGCGAATGTTGACTAGGATTTGGAAATTATTCAAGACCTTTTCAAAGTTTGTATCTTCGTACTCTCATTCTGACAAATGATTCGGAGAAAACATATGGAGATCGAGGGTTTGCAAGATGGGTGAAGAGCTAGCTCGCTAGAGAGCAGGGTATTAAAGTTAGGCGGTTGGGTTGGGGAATTACGTTTTTATTATTCCACTACAAGTTAGCCCTTGACTGCGATCTCATCTGATGGTAAGTGATGATGCAGTCTAAGATGGTAGCGGGCTAACCTGTTAGGGGTACGGTAGTTATATTAAACCCATACCCCTAATCGGTGTCTACACAGCAAAGACGTACCGCCAAGCGATTAAGAGTTCCGGTACGATGCCGTACGCGGTCCGCGTGAGCGGGCCGCGCATCCACGCGCCATACTAGTTTAAAAACATATTTAATGAAACCCTTTGGGGGACGTGACTTAACAGTGGACCAACAAAATTTTAATAGTCGCTTGTCCCGAGCGAGAAAAACAGTGGAATGTGCATTTGGTAGATTATACTCAAAGTGGCGTTTGTTATCTAAAAGCATCGAAACGGATATTCAACTAGCTGATAAGATCGTAAAAACTATGTGTTTGTTGCACAATATAATTATTGATTAAGAGGGTTTTGAGCGAAACTTGACTTCGGTAAATATTGTTAGACGAAGATGGCACAATCAAAGACTGAGTCCGCTAGTAATGTTGCTACAAACGTCAGAAATAATTTTGTGCAATATTTCAAACATAATCACTTAATATAATTAAATTGGGTAATACTTTATTATTAATATTTTATAACTACAAAATTAAAATAAATCGAACTGATCTCGTAGCTTTAGTTTTAAGATACCGTAACCGATTATCACCATCACGTTTTATAAGTAAGTAATTTTTAGCGTCAATAAGTGTACCTACAGTGTACCTATATTGAATAAATGATTTGATTGATTGATTGATTGATCATTGAAAGTACTCACCATCCTGTTTCATTTCCAAACTGATCTCTTTCTAACTTATCTGTAACATTTCTGTTGCTGTGGAACTTATGAGTTTTGTCCCATAAACATTGTTTATCAAACACTAAGGCTATCAAAACTTCGTTATCCAAATCCATTTTTAATATTATTAAACACGGGTGTGTTTAATAATATTCCGCATGAACGCGTACAGGTATTAAATTGAAATAATATACTCGCCGGCATATTTAGCGGAACATAAAAAAAAGGTCCATAATTAAAAAAATATGGTTTTATTTTAAAATCTACTTACTACACTTCTTTTGTTATTTAAAGTTTCATTTGTTTTACTTAAAATGAGATCACATTAAGAACAGATTTTGCGAGTAAAGGCTATTTGTGAAAAATGGTACATTTTTGAACTTTTCATGTAACCGGGAAAAGTGAAATTTAATATTAAAATAACAATTAATTAAATTAGAAAAATGGTGATTAATATCGCGTATTTCCTCCACGTGCTCTTATTAAAGTTTCTACCCGTCTAGGCATACTGACAATGATTTTATCTATGGTCTCCTGGGATAGTCTCCGCTATTCCTCAACTACGGCAATCACTAGACATTTTCAAAAATGCTGTAAAAAACTATTATCTTTCAAACTGAAGACATCTTTAAAAATTATATTAAATTTTTTTCTTATTTAAACGGAATTATAGTATATATATTAGTTTTTTATATATATATATATATATATTGTTTAATATTGTCTTATTAATGTTTATTATTAGTTTATGTATTAGTATGTAGCTATTCGAATGTATGTATGTTATAGGATGACACCACCTGCAGTCCTTTTTTCCTTTTTTTTTCCTATTCCTAAGGTTGCCTGGTAGAGATCGCTAGTAAGCGATAAGGCCGCCTTTTGTATCAGTCTGTTTTTTTCTTTCTTTCTTCTTTTGTTTTTTTTTCTATGGTGGTACTAATAAAGAGTATATTATTATTATCGATATGAATTTAACTCTCACGCCCGCATACAAAATAAATACATATTATTATTATTTTTATTTCATTTAACCATCCATATCGTTTACATTTTTAAATATTTATACAAAACAAAAATGAAAAAACATTTAAAAATATAAAAAATAGCGTTCCACCGGTCTCGGGAACAGGGTCCAAGAAACCGGCGGTCAGGGCCCCAGAGAGAGGAACCTCCTGACGATGCGAGCCGTGTCCAGGAGTACCGCCTTCTGGATCTGGCCCTTGACCCAGCTACCCAATGAGAGCCTGGAAAGATGTTGGTCGAGGCTCTTGGCTATAAGACCATTAGTAGTCACGACTATCGGTACAATGATTGCTGAGTCCACATTCCACATGGCGACAACCTCGTGAGCCAAGTCTAGATACTTGGTTAGTTTCTCTTTCTCAGCTTTCACTAGGTTCTCGTCATGCGGGACAGTAATATCAACAATCATTGCACGGCGTTCTGATCGGTCTATCACCACTATGTCAGGCTTATTGGCTACAATAGTCCTATCTGTAATGATAGACCGATCCCAGTATAGTGTGATATGACCATTTTCGAGAACTGAGTCGGGCACATACCTGTAGTACGGTACCTCCGATTCCACAAGATTGTATTTCAAGGCCAGTTGTTGGTGGATAATCCTGGCCACTTGGTTATGTCTGTGCAAGTATTCGCCGTTAGCCAGATGAGAACAACCAGAGACAATGTGACGGATAGTTTCTCCAGGACGGCGACACGCCCGACATATGTCTACCGTTCTATCCTTCATTATGTATTTTCTGTAATTGTTCGTCATCATGACCTCGTCCATAATTGCACATACAAACCCTTCGGTTTCCCCAAAGAGGTCACCGAAGCGCAGCCAGGCCACGGACGCTTCAAAGTCCACATCAGGTCCGTGGAGGGCCCGATAAAAGCGTCCGTGAAGTTCCTTACCTTGCCATACAACCCTGCGGTCATTGGTACTGAGCACTACAGGCATGCGCCAGTTCTCGTTAGCCAAGGAGAGCGGCGTCAGACCTCTGTCTACCGTGACCACATCGCGGTGCATCTCCGCCTCGGTGTGGAGAAAGTACTCCCTGAGATTGCACACCTCGCGGTTGTGGAGGTTTTTGGCATTATTATTATTATTATTATTACGGCGATTCGCAGTTCACCCACGTTGGCACGAGCTGGAATTCTGGACTTAACTTTTCTTTTCAGCAAGTCCCAAACGTGCTCTATTGGGTTCATATCCGGTGGTCTCGCCGGCCACTCCATAACAGTGATATTCATATCATTAAGTCTGCAGTCAGGCTCCCTCTGTCAATCACTACCATGTCTGTGCGAGCTCCCAAACAAATGCCCGCCCAAACCATTATTGATCCACCACCGTATGCAACTGTAGTTTCAAAATTTGTCTGAATGTATCGTTCTCCTTTGCGTCTGTATATTCTTTGCCTGCCGTCAATTTGATTTAAGAGAATTCTGCACTCATCACTAAACAATACCTTACTCCATTGGTCCGCGTTCCAAATTCGGTGTTCCTGAGCAAAAGTTAACCTGTTTCTACGATGATTTACCTCGAGGCTTGGAGCCTTGGCGGGCACAAATGAACCCAAACCAGCTTCTTCGAGCCTTCTTCGTACCGTACGCTCACTTACGGTTACACCCCGCACTGCTTCTAACTCATGTCGGGCTTGGACGGCCGTCAAACGGGGGTTCCTACGTACACGAAGCCGAATGAAACGATCATCTCTACTCGAAGTGCGTCTTTTTCTGCATGTCCTTCTCTTCTCACATAAGTACCGGTCTCCCTGAACCGTTGGATACTGCGATGGATCGTTGAAACTGGTCGACGAAGATATCTGGATATCACTCTGTAGGTTTGACCATTTCTTCGCATTTCGAGTGCCCTGGCAATCTCCGTTGGGGCTAAGTCAGGCATAATTCAGTCATCAACTCCAGAAAGATACGCGTTTAAAAAAAACTAACAAAAAACAGTATTTCAATGAAATTTTAAATCAAACTCAGAAGGAAGAAATACTCGAAGTTCGCTCCAGATAAGGTGTATTTGAATAAAATTAAAACAATTGCATAAAATGTGATGTTCAGTTGTTTTCTTAATTTGAAAATATTTCTTTTTAAAGTAAATGACGTATAAACCAGCCAGCAACCTTATATGATACTGATATCAAACCTTTTTTTTTATGTTCCGCTAAATATGCCGGCGAGTGTAGATAAGTGGAATAAAAATACTATAACTTTTACTTATATACCTACAGGTTTGTACGGAACCCTCGGTGCGCGAGTCCGAATCGCACTTGGTCGGTTTTTTTATTTAAAATTTATATGAATTGGTATGAATATAAACAGCAAAACTACAACATGACCTCTTCCTTAATTGCATTGAAAATTTTGTACATTAATACCCGATGTAACATGTAATGTGCCTACAAATCGTTTCAAGGTTGCCTCAGAACTGCCGTGGTAAAGTTAAAATGCCGTTACCCACCAAAACCTTGCTTTGAGATATCACATGAAAACCACGGGAAAAATTTAAAATTATGTATCTTTTTAATGACACCATTAGTTGAAACTTGAAGGTACCAAAAATAGATCAGCTTTTGAATTATAAATTTTTTTGTGTTTTAGTTTATCATCTATGTTGCGAATATGTGTATAGGTTAGGCTAAAATGCTGCTACGTGTAGTACAACGGCATTTTAGTGTAGTGTACACTCGCAAGCAAGCTAATCGACTCAACACATAGGCGCACATATTAAATACATGGCTTTTCGAAAAAATTTCGCCTTTTTAGGGTTCCGTAGCCAAATTTGGCAAAAACGGAACCCTTATAGATTCGTCATGTCTGTCTGTTAGAGGTGTAAAAGTAACGAAAAAAAGCGTACCCGTATGTATTCGTTACTATAACAATTAGTACTCGTTACTATCGTATCGTTACGTTACTCGTTACTTCTGATACCTCATAAGATGCTATGAAAAATCCACAAATAGGTTCTTTATAACGTAAGTTTTTAAATTCACCCATGCAACGAAAAATGCGAGTAACAAAATGCATGCGAGTAACGAAATGCATTCGTGAGTAACGTTTCGTTACTCGGTACTGGATGGAGCACCCGTTACTCAGTACCGAATACATACGGTTCGCTACAGCTCTAGTGTCTGTCTGTCCGTCCGTATGTTTTATTAAAAACATAGGTATATCATTTAAAAGCTTGAAATCTAGGCTTTAGCTTGATACCAATATTGTCATAATTTATTCAGTACATTTTAAATTAATGCTATCTGGATGAGAAGGGAGGGAAAATGGGAATTTAGGAAAATATGTTGTGGTCACATTAACCAAAAAATTTAACACTCTCACTGCCAGCAATATATAGCATGGTTCCAGTTCAGCAAGCCATGGAGTCCGCCAGCGGGTCCCAACGATTCCGCTGCGGTAGGCCGTCACTCAAAATGAAAAAATATTACAGCAGGCCGTGGGGTCCGCCGGCGTCTAGTTAATAATGCTTTTAGCACGCCGTGGGATCCGCTGTGACCCCCTAAATTCAAACAGATATTTGTGCTACTGGCCTGTTATTAAGGAAAAAATATGTCTGGTATTGGCTTGCGCATGCAGTGAGCTACATGTTGGAAAAAAAATCAAGGCAATAGGAGCAAAAATTACATTTCTGTATGGAGGGGAAAAAAATGAAAAATAAATAAATAAATTGACAAATCTTTATTGTTTTAGCACAAAAACAAGGAAACAACAGGCATTGTGAAAAAAAAATTACTTTTGGCTGTGTTTATTGGCAAAACAAGACGCGCAAACACTGGGCTTCGTTGGGCAAGTGAGGCATACAGAACTTGATTTTTTTGTGAGTTTCTTGGCCTCTACGCTTGATTTGCCTTCTTGTCGTAAACTTTCGTAGCAGTGTATACACTTGCGACGTATTAGTCGATTGCGATGGTCAGTCAAGGGGTTCTTTCCGAACTCATGTTTGGTTACGACAGGATCAGTAGCACGGCGCTGCTGTAAATCCATCAACTGTATACATAGGTTCTCACGAAATTTCGTTATTGTATAAGTTTTTGTTGTAAGTCTTTTACGAGACTTGTATATCAAGTAGGCGTTTACGACAGACGTTGTTAGCAGTAATTCAATTGCCAGTTTTTGAAACCAACGTACGTTTCTTCTTGACGGATTACAGTAACTGCCCATCTGATCAGAAAAGTCAATTGTACTTTTGTATTTGTTGTATTCGGCAATTACTGATGGTTTCAAAGCAGCTTTTCGCCTATTTCGCTTGCTCCGGACTGTTACGAATCCAACTGAATGTTTTGTTGATAACGCGAGGACGTCTCTCTTGTCTTTCCACTTTAAAACCAAAATTCCGTCATCATTTTCTTTAGCTATCATCTCCCCTTTTTGCAACTTTGTGGAAACAATGTCTTTCGGCAACCCTCTTCGATTTTTTCGAACTGTGCCAAGCAAATGCGTAGACCGATTTAAAAGGGACTTAGCTAAGTCCACGCTTGTATAAAAATTATCGGTTACAATACTTCGGCCCGCATCTAAGTATTTCTCGCTCAGTTTCATAACCACATCTTTAGACAAATTTTGGCCTGGCGTCGTTTTCTTACCTTCATATACAATCAGATCATGTACATAACCATTGTCATCACATATTTTGAACAGTTTTATCCCATATTTGTGCTTCTTCCCAGGGATATATTGCATGAAAACAATCCTGCCGCGGAAGGCAACCATTGTCTCATCGACTGTTAGATATTCTCCAGGTGTGTTATAATTCTGAAATTTTTTTGTAATCAAGTCAACCAGACGTTTTACTCGGATAAGTCTACCAGCGCCAGGTGACAAATAAAAATATGTATCCTCAAAGTGCCAGCACCGCAGCAGCAATTCAAAGCAATTCCGGCTCATTACTGAACCAGCTACGGGATTTTTGTATAATATATTCTGACTCCAGTAATCAGATATCTTAGGCAGTTTTTTTATACCCATCCATATCAGCAGACCAAGGAATTTCTTCATTTCATTTTGATCACAATCCTTCCAATTTACTAGTCTACTTGATCGTCTCAAAACTCTAACTATCTTCGTTTTATTCGCATAACAGTTAGTCATAGTCACCATCAGGTTAATTATTTCGTCGTCCACAAACAAACTATAGTAATCAAGTTCGGTCTTACACGTGTCGGGAATATTTTTTATACCAGATGTAAAAGCCAAAGGGAATTGTTTTTGACGAGAGCCAGTTGGTGTAATCCAACAACCATTATCTACCGATTGTTGTACGGGGCGGTCTCTTTGATGTAAACTCTGCGCAGTGACATCTTCGTCGGTGTTTTCGCTATCGGTGTCGCCATCAATATCGGTACTGCAACTAGAATCCGATGAAGGCACGTAATCGGGATCATAGTCCGAGTCGTCCGACATGTTTTACACACTATAAAACAATATTCTTCGCAACAAAATTGCCTCTAATTCTGAAAGTTGCGAAAGCGCGGGAAAACGACGCACACAGCAAGCCAAGGGGGCGGCCGGCGGTCAACTAACAATTACTTTAGCTGGCGTCATAATTTAATTCAAGAAAATTACAAGCGGCGTGACGGACAAAATTTTTTGGGGGCGGCCGGCGACCCCCACGGCCTGTTCGTTAATGTTTCTTTAAAATAAGACCGGCCCTTTGCACTCGAAAACTTGGGGCCTGCCAGCGGATCCCATGGCAGTGAGAGTGTTAAATACATGGAGTTATTTATTGAGTCAATACTTTGTATTGCCGCCCCTAGCTCTAATCACAGCTTGCAGTCGGTTTTTCATGGATCTTATTAATTTTTTCGATATTCTTGAGGAATTCCGTCCCACTCCTCTAAGGCAGGCCACCTTCAATTCATTGATGGTCGAAGGGACTGGATTTCTGGACCGGACCCTTCTCTTGGGCTGGTCCCACAAGTGCTCGATGGGATTTATGTCTAGACTGAGCGCAGGCCAGTTCATCACCTGTATATTAACCCATTTACGCCCAAATGTAACTTATTTGTATTTTTTTTAAATAACTATATTTATGGATTACTTAGGCCTATAATATGTACAACGTTAGTTTTTGTACAATCAAAACCTGAAAGTAGTTTGTTCAGAATCAGTAACAGAATCTAATGCAACCATTTTTATACCGTGTTATATTTTGTCCAAAAAATATTTTAAAATCCTGCAAGTTTGGACACATAGTTAAATGACCTAACCAGCTGGCATTGCGGCGTCGCAAGCGGTACAATGACACATCGAGAGTCGCAGTCGATGACGTCATCAACCCGCCCGCCAGCAAATGGCCGGCGCCCGCGCCCTGCGCTCCACTCGCGCCCGGCGCCAGTCGTCCAGAAGCTTGCGTAAGAGTATGACACGCATATTCACGCAATCGGTTGCTCCCGCGTAAATATTACCGCTATCGTATGAGAAAATGAGTTTTCAGTGTTTACGAACGTGCAACACACGGAAATGATGCAACCATTGACGGTATGTGGTGACAATGTGTCCGCGGTAGAAGTTTTAGCCGCCCATGCTTGCCGTTCATACAACGTCTAAGGGAAAATGGTCAGTTCCGCCTTCTAACCGCCGTCTTGCACATTACTGTGTACTGTGTAAATACTTAATTAATGAAGTGTAATAGTGCAATTGTGATAATGACTATTGTCTCTCTTACAAACACTCACGCGCTGTATTTACCTACTACCTACCACGCGGCACAGTGGCGGAACGCGTCACAGCGCGCGCCGTCTTGACGCCGCGTTTTGGGTGACCATGTTTTAGCGAGGACAATGACCCAACTCAAGAAGCTTATAACTTCGTTAGTTTTCAATAAAAAAAATTGAAATTTTGTATAAATATTCCTTACGTGAAAATATTCGACACATGTTTCGGTTTTGATTAAACAAAAACTAACGTTGCATATTTAGTAGGTAAAAATAATTAAAAAACTCATCTCTCTCATCAATCTCAAGTTGTTTTTGGGGTGTACTTTATTTAGTACAGTGGGCACTTATGAGTGATAATTGGCAAAACAATTTTTATCGATACAAATCAAGCAACGTAGTCAAGTTATCAGGGAGCGTTGCGAAACACTTAATGATATATAAGATATTAAATTAAATTGAATTGGAAATTTAAAATAAAAAGATTTAATTTGATCTAGGAGTTACAATCAAGTGCTCAAAGGTGTATGAACTAATTGACGCTCCGCGTTGAATTACTCCCCCGACGCGGGCCTCAAGCTCTCACGGGAAGGCAACCCATTCCTAGAAGCGATAGCAAGTTATGCAACATCAGCATTGACTGCCACCGTTTGTAGGCGCGGAGCCGGTGCTTGTAGGCGAGGAGCTGGTAACATAACTCCTCCCTCCTTTAGTTCGAAACCATCGGATGATGTAAGAATCCGAGGATTTAGACCCTCATAAAACCTTTTCTTAAACATTTTAAAAATAAAGAAGAGACTTAAAGTAACTAGAACTAAATACAAAATTAATGTGCCTAGACTAACGCTTTTAACTATTACTATTTCACTTTCACTTTCACTATCACTTTTCGTTTTAAGAACTGCTGATAAGTATTTAATTTCGTCTAGGTTTATTCCTTTTATATCCATTGGCTCTGCAGCTGTTGAAATCGTATCTTTTCTCTTCACATCAGGTAAGTCGAAAATGGGTGTAACTTTATAATCAAAATTTTCTAGAGTATGTTGAAGATAGTAAAGGTGAATGTCACCAAGTATAATTTCGCAGCTGGGTTCAATTCGCACAAGGTAATATGGTGGTTTTGGGTATATCATTTCCACATTTGTAGGACATAACTGCATTACGACGTGAGTATACAATCCAACTATCAGATGACAAACGCTGAACCTTCATCTCTTCCATTTGAACCACTCGCCGAGAGCAAAGAGACAAGTTAGTCTGGAACTGCATCAGCTGCTCCATTTAGGTAAGAGTTGAAAATGTTACGACGTTATCCTCTTTGCAGATATACTGCTCATCGGCGGAGATTTTCAGACACGGAGAAGCTACCGGTAAGTATTTTGAACCTTTCACCATAAGGAAAGGATATTCAGGAATTATAATGAAAGTTTCATCACGAAGTTGATCTAGGATAGGTAATGAATACATTTTATAATAATTGTAAGTATTGTTATCTGTAAGGGGCACTTCCATTATGAACGTGATCTGGTTTCCTTTTATATACGCTTTAATAGTTAATGTTTGTTCTAGCTTAACTAAATTATGTTCTATTACAGGATATATAAGACTATGCACTTTTTCTATACATGATAATTCATACAATAATTCTGTTGAATTTATTATAGACTGATGTAGCACAGAAATTTTACTGAAGGCTAAAGCTGTTTCAATTTCATTAATTTTTATATATATAGAACGGAAGTTATTTATGAACATACTGTACAAACCTAAAATATAAGTAGAATAAATTGAATTATTTACTTTCGTATCTATTTCTTTCAGCATTTTCTCCACTCGCTTTAGGCGTACATACATGATTAAAGAGTTGTTGTATAAAATTTCTGTACCGTTAATAAAACCATCCATCATTTTGGAAACCAGCGTGATTTTACTCTCGAATAAGTTTTGTTTCGCATATTTTATTAATCAAATTTTCATAATGAATCGCATCTTCATTATCTAAGTTACCGGTTATTGCTTTTATGAAAGAACCTATCGGATTTATCAATCCTCTCCGGAATCTAGTCGTAGGTGAAATTTGTTTTACCTTTTCTATAGTACTGTCTCTTAGGTACTCTACTTGCAGTTTCAAGTTTAAGAACTCATGTGCGTACGGCTTATCCACATTAATTAACTTACTAAACTCATAGTGAGTTTAGTAACTCATAGTGAGTTTAGTAAGTTACACTAACACCTAACAATATTAAACTCTAAGTCATCAAAAATAATACTTAAATCTAATTTCTTAACAATTATCCATTTATTTTCTTGTTTAAAAGCCTGACCTTGTTTGACGGGTAGTAACCCTGGGTAATTTTCAACCTTTTGAAGTTGAAGAGGTCGGCTGCCCTTCATTATCAACACCAAGGCGATTAAGCACCGCCTGTGGAGGATGTTTTACATTTTTAATTGGAGCTTTTGTTTTACGCTCACGCACAGTATTGGGTACTATATTTCTACTAATTTCGCCACTAACAATTGCTTTTTGATATGGGGGTTCATCTTTACTCCTACGAGTGTTAACTACTTTTGTGAATATAGCTTTGCCTGCTTCTAACTCTACTTCTTGCTCACCACCTTTCCTTTTTCTTACTTTTTCTTTATTTTTATGAAGTTTATCCGAAATGTAGTCATACAAACGTTTGGTGCGTTTAGCATGATCTTTTAATAAACTTTGCATATAAGCTTTTTGAAAGTTGACATTGAACGCGTCATTACTATCGGTATGACCGAATACTACTTCGAAAGGTGTTAGACCGGTGGCACTATGAATAGTGTGATTGTAAGCCATTACGGAGTAGGTCATTACAGATGCAGCATCTGTGAACTTATGCTGGTATTGCCGAGCCTACATATCTCTATTATTGTAGAGTGGAATCTCTCTATAATACCAGTGGAATTAGGATTGTTAGGGGTCGTTATGTGGAGTTCAATTTTATACATAGCTGTTAATTCTCTCATTAAGTCATTATTAAATTCGGATCCAGGGTCAGATGTTAATTTACTAGGAACGCCATAAAAGGAGAAGTATTTAATAAGAGCTCGAACTACTTCAGGTGTGGAACGATTACTAATCTCTGTGGCTTGGCCAAGTTTACTAAATGCATCGACTAATGTTAGATAGTATTTGCCTTAAATACTGAACAAATCTATGAATATTTCTTGAAATGGGGCATCTTGAGTTTGAGTTAACTGTAACATTGGTTTAATTGGGTTCCTATCATACTTCATTTTACGACAGGGTTCGCATGAATCAATTACTGCTGAAATACTTTCTTGCATGTTGTGCCAAAAATACTATCGTTTAATTCTAGTCATAGTTTCTTTAATACCACGATGACAGGTTTTTCCTTCGTGATACTTTGATATTACAGCTTTTTGTTCATTTTCATCTTCTATAAAAACTACTCTTTGCGTGCACTCTTTTATGTCTATCGTGTCATTTAGAGTTAGAAATTGTTCTAGACATGTCGGAAATACTAAGGGTTCTGGACTTGTCAGAGTTATTATCGTCGGTCACGTTCCGTAAGTCTTGAAATTGGGATTCTTGGTCATCTATATTAACTGCTCCGGAAGTGTTATCACCTGCTCCTAAAGCATTTAATTTTATTCGTGAAAGAGTATCTCCATTTGTGTTTTGTTTGCCCTTCTTGTAAACGACTTCAAAATCATGTTCTTGCAAACGCAAACGCCAACGCGTAAGCTTACTGTTAGGCTCCTTAAGGGAATATAACCAGGCAAGTGGACGATGGTCCGTATAAATTTTGAATTTGCGGCCATATAGATAGGGGTGCGACCTGGGTGGCCTGCTCGGATTCTGGAGTGAGCTCGGCTGGCTGGAGTGATCCAGCCAGCCGAGCTCACTCCAGAAACACGCTGTGTGTGGTTTCACGCACAGCGGATGCTTACGTTCAAGTGCGGAAAATAACCCCAGGGAATGAAGAAGAAGAAGAAGAAGAAGAAGAAGGGGTAAAAATGTTTCACTGCCCATACTATTGCAAGTAATTCACGCTCTATCGTGCTATATCGAGACTCTGTGTCGCTGAGGGTCCTGCTTGCGTATGCAGTAGGACGGTCACTACCGATTGGACCTTGGGATAAGACGGCTCCTAAAGCTACTTCAGAAGCATCAGTTGTGAGCACGTATGGTTTTTCAGGGTCTGGATATTGTAGTAATGGAGCATTCGTTAGCAACTCTTTACATTTCTGAAATGCTTCAATATATTTTTCATTAATAATAATTTTATGACGTTTTTTCAGACATGATGTTAATGGTTGTGTTACTCGTGCAAAATCTTTAATAAAACGTCTGTAATATCCTATTAAACCAAGAAAGCTTTTTATTTCAGTTGTAGTCTTTGGCAAAGGGAAATTTAATATCGCTTTGATCTTATCGTTATTAGGTTTTAGTCCGTCTTTAGTTATGGTGTGTCCGAGATAAAGAACTTCTTTACGTAGAAATTCTGATATATCAAGTTGGAGTTTAAGGTTAGTCTTACGTAATCTGTCAAAAACTGTCCTGAGATTTTGAATATGTTCTTCTAAACTTGACGAAAATATAATGATATCGTCTAAATATACCATACAGTGAATGCCCTGTAGTCCTCTGAGCACGTTATCCATAGCTCGTTGGAAGGTCGCCGGGGCGGTTTTTAGACCAAACGGCATTCTTAGAAATTCAAAGTGGCCTGCTTGAGTACTGAACGCGGTTTTTTGACGGTCAGCTTCATTAATTTCGATTTGGTGGTAGCCACTAGCTAAACCTAGAGTCGTGAAATAGTTGCTTTTTCCTAGTTTGTCAAATAAGTCTGTTATACGATATAAGACTTCCAAAAAAGGAGGAGGTTCTCAATTCGGTGCGTATTTTTTTTTTCTTTTTTTTAATGTATGTTGGTGGTTTCTAAACCGATTTGAACAATTTTTTTTTCATTGGTTAGAGGAAGCTCACGAGGTGGTCCCATAAAAAGTTCTGACTCCAAATCCTCAATCCTGATGCTGTAGGTGTACCGTACTACATGAAATCATCAAAACTAGTGAGTTAGGAAATTTTGATGGTGAATTCATATAGTAGGTATCAAGTCACGTATATACGATACAACTCTGAATCCCAACTTTTCAACCCTGATGCTGTAGGGTACTGGGTACAGAACTCCTTAAAAATAGCGATTTAAGATTTTTTTATGATGAATTAATATTGTAGGTGTCAAGCAACGACTTCATACTTAAACCCAAGTCCCAACTCCTCAACCCTGATGCTGCAGGGTACTTACTGCACTTCTAAGTGGGGTATCCGTAGGGTTTTAGAGTACACTAAAAAGTTAAAAATAAAAATTCTTTCCAAAAAACCGACTTCCAAAGCCACTGTAAAGTAAAAAATAATTTTGATTGCTACACACTAAATAAAATCTTGAGATAATAACTAATGTAAAGAGGATTTTCATAAACGTAAACAATTAAATTGCTATACTTAAAATATAAAACCAAACATCCAATAACAAAAATCAAAATTATTCTTCCTTATAAAATTACTATAAAATAAAATCTTTCTTCCTTTTGGATGCTTTACAATGAAATTATTTATATTTTTTTCGTTCAAAGTATAAATCTTTTATTAAAATAATATTAGTAAAATAAAAAGTTAAAGTATATATAATAATTAATCAGTCTTAAAAAATCTGTGTTAATTTATACAATTATTCCAATTAGAACTCATACCTTCTTTAATTTTCTTTTGTTAGTAAGTTTGTCCAAAATACCAATTTGTGAGGGGCATCGATATATGTATATTTTGTAGGTACTAGATGGGCCTTTCATAGAAAAAAGTCAGGCGTCCGACTTGCTGAACACATTCCTCACCTGTCTTTGTCCCCGCCGTAGCGCTGTTACGATCGCTCGTCGTATGGATAATTTGTTATTATTATGTTATCATATAAAGTCTTATTAGTTGTGCACTGTATAATTTTTATTTTAAGGTAAGTGTTTCAATTCACAATTATACATTTCCAAAAAAACGTTATTTAATCTTTCTATTTAATATTTGTATCCATTACGCAATCATTTAATTACCGCGGCAAACTGTATGATATTTTTTTTTTACTAACTGGCCTTACGGCTTCTATGGCTATGACCTATATTATCTATGACCGAGTCATACGTTTTCAAGCTGTAATTCAAGCTGGCGCATATGTTGCAGGTAAGTTCCCGCTTTTCAGATAGATGGCAGTAAAATACGCCAAAGATACGCCCACATTCTTGCCCGTCTATACTATATAGGTTTTTGAGTATGTCAGCTTTTCTTTTAGGTTCGATACATTTCAAATATTTATCATTCATGAACCGGAGAGTAGTATAGGTTCATCATTAAAATTATTTTTATACATCAGATCACAACTGTTACGCGTAAAACATACTTCAACCATATTTTTTAAATAAGCCCTAGGGTTAGATGTTTGGATTCTTCTTTGGGACACGTAGCTCGGTATATTCAAAAAGTTCTCTGGCGACATCGACTGTACTATTACTTTGGACTTATTAATGGAAGGTACACACTTCAAAATCAGTAAAATCGTAAAGTTTACCTTTCTTTTGATGGTGCACTTGATCGCTGCTCATAAAAGTGTGGCCGGCAAATATTCAGCTCCCGGAGCAGCCTGGACATTTGACACACTAATCGTTTTAAACGGCAAGTGAGATCGGAGGTATATGGCAACACCTCCGCCAAAACGAGCAGTACGATCATTCCTAATTAATTGAAAGCCAGGAAGAGATGTGGAGGACAAACATGTCTTAAGCCAGGTTTCGGAGACTAAAATAGCGTGTAAGTTTTTGCAGTCAAAAGAGGAGAGCAAATCTGGATAATGTGCAGGAATACTCTGGGCATTAATATGGACAACATTGAAATTCTTCAGTACATCTGAGAAGTGAGAATCTATAGTTTCATTGAGAGAAGAGAGACTGAAGAAACTGTCACTACTATTCAATCCATCAGAGGATGATAAAGAAAAAAATGATTCGTCTAGGCTAATATCTTGAAATGACATAAAATAAAATATAATAATATACGAATAAATATAAAATAATGAAATTAAATCTAAATACAAACAAATCGTACCCCCAGCAACAGAAAGTCAAATCACAATAACTTAATACAAAGCAACAGTAACATTAATAGCATAAATAACATGTGACAGAGAGAATTGACATTAACCCAAGAGAAAAATATTAAATAATAATTATTCTAAAGTAAGTACATTAACCTGATTTATATTATTATGCCTATTTTTAGTGTAGTATGTAACAAACTCAAGGAGTCCTAGATTTAATACATTAATTCAAAGACACAGCAATTGGTATCATGGAGGTAGGAAATTACGAGTATTACCACTGCCGACATACCAAAGTTACCCACTACTGCCGACGTATCAAAGTTACCCACCACTGCTGACTTATCAAAGTTACCCACCACGACTTAATACTATAGCAAAGGACAATATTGAAAACACTGGAATCTAAAACTAAATTAAAAATAACTAAACAAGTCTATAGATGTCAGTTAGGAAATCTCATCTGTCTCTCTGTCACTTTCCAATTTGAATTGACGATGTTTATGTACAGAGATAGAAGCTCAAAAACCTGCTACGAGTGGGTAAATTAATAATTTTTAGGAAACAAGGAATATGTAACTATTTTTTAACCACTCGTCTAGAAGAACGATGAATAGGCAACCTAGTGTCTGGACTTTTAGTAGGCAATCCAGGGGTCTGACTAGGCGATTTCGCAGCGGCTGCCGATGACGCCGACCCTGTGGGAATGCTCTCTAGCTCACTTAGTGTCTCCACTCGATGCCGGCTCCCGTCCGAGACCATTATATGAATACGTCCATCCCGCGTCCAACAGTTCGTTACTCCAAACCGCTTCCGAGCTTCCAAGAATGTAGCATGCCTAGGCCTTGTCAAAAACTCTGACTGAGTGATGCCAGTGCCTCTGAATTTAGTTTTCGCAAACCATACCTTGTCACGGACTGTAACTTCAGCGAACTTTATTACAATAGGCCTGGGCTTGTCATCCGAAGTGCGGCCAAGGCGATAACTCGACTTAATGCTCGAGCTGGAAAAGTTTGGGAGGTCCAAATGATCAGTGACCACCTTGGTAACACACGCAGTGAGGTCCTCTGACTTCACCTCGGGCACACCATATAGCAGCAACATCTTGCGTCTTCTCCGCATCTCCTGGCGATCCATTTCAAGCCTTAAGAATTCCAGCTGCTGCTGCAGGGTATTCAAAGCAGTCACAATAAAAGTTTTAAAATACTGAAAGTCAGCTGCAACAGATGATGTGGTCACAGGGGTCTTGGCGGCGGAGTTCTTCTGCAGATCCTGCTGGAATTTATCCATCTTCGTGTGGAACATCTCGGACATAGCAGTAAACGACTGTTTAAGTGATTCCATACTGGTAGTTGTGCTAGTGATTGTCACGAATTAAAAAGTTATGTTCTAAAGTGAATTTCACAAGGAAAACTTTTGCTGGTAGGTATTGTCACTCACATATACATACTTAACATTCAAAAGCAAAAATATGTAACAAATTCCAATAATTTAAAATAAAAAACTCAGACCAATTTCAAAATATGTGTTAACTTTTTCACGCCTACCCTCCGAAAGTGTTGATTACACTATTACGTTTAGTTTGCAACAGGATACTATTGCCGAATGCAGCCATCACAGATAAGGATTTTTTAAACATTGACATCGACCAAAACCTTAATCCGGCGCCATATATGGGATACCTCTTTCAATCGGAGAGCGAAAGAACATAATTAACATCTGATACTCTATCAGCCATAAAACGTCGCTGTATTGACTTTAATATCAAGCTAGTAAAGGAAATTCAACAAAGACTGCCGACCAATTATACTGTGCTGGAGTTGATGTCAAGATTAGCCCCAGAGACGATTTTATGCCAAGGTAAGGACAATTTTATTTCGGAACTAGCTGAAGAACTTGGCTTTAATGCTAGTGACATTGACAAGATATTGAACCAGTGGCACAACATCTGTTTTGTCCAGTGGAAAAATACAAACGATGTTATAAAATTTTGGGTGGAAGTAGATGACTACAGAAACGCAGCTGGACTAAATGTATTCAGAGAACTTGTTGATCTTGCTATATCTGCATTAACTTTACCCCATTCTAATGCGGGTATCGAAAGAATATTCAGTGTGATGAACATTTGCCCATGAATTATGACATATGTCATATGTCATAATTCACGGATTCCGTGAAGTGTTGCCACCTCAGATTTTTTTAAGGCGCTAGGTCAAACGAAAAATGTCGCCAGATTTCAGAAATTTAGCTAATAAAAAAACCACCAAATTCCGCTAAATTTTTGAACTTGAATCAGACTATAGCTAAAGAAACCCTTCGTCGATTAAAAACTATAACTTCACAAAATGCTTAGGGCCAGTTTCACCATTTCTCTATTAAGAGATATCTATTGGTTAAATGACAGTTTTGAATGAACAATTCGTTATATAAAGACTAAGGGAACTCATGGACACGGTAATTTTATTCTATAGGCAGTAAAATAAAACCACATTAATATGTTAATTTTTTCATCAGAAGAAAGAAATTAAAAAACAAAAGAAAAAAGTTAAAAAATATGTAATTTAAAATTCTAGATTATCAAACTGTGATAAATCTTCTACAACTTCATCATCAGTAATTCTCGTAGATGTCGACGACGTCGACGTTGAAGATGTTGATGGCTGTGGTCGTGTGGTTTTATACGAGTATTTTGTATTTTGGCCAATAGCTGCTATCACATCGCTCGGTAATTCATAGTTGAAACATTTTGCATCAATAACTTTAAGCCTATTTTTTATAAAAATAATGGCATTTAAAAGTGGACCAGCCATCCTGTTCCGCAGCTTACTTTTTACAATGTTCATCACACTGAATATTCTTTCGATACCCGCATTAGAATGGGGTAAAGTTAATGCAGATATAGCAAGATCAACAAGTTCTCTGAATACATTTAGTCCAGCTGCGTTTCTGTAGTCATCTACTTCCACCCAAAATTTTATAACATCGTTTGTATTTTTCCACTGGACAAAACAGATGTTGTGCCACTGCTTCAATATCTTGTCAATGTCACTAGCATTAAAGCCAAGTTCTTCAGCTAGTTCCGAAATAAAATTGTCCTTACCTTGGCATAAAATCGTCTCTGGGGCTAATCTTGACATCAACTCCAGCACAGTATAATTGGTCGGCAGTCTTTGTTGAATTTCCTTTACTAGCTTGATATTAAAGTCAATACAGCGACGTTTTATGGCTGATAGAGTATCAGATGTTAATTTTGTTCTTTCGCTCTCCGATTGAAAGAGGTATCCCATATATGGCGCCGGATCAAGGTTTTGGTCGATGTCAATGTTTAAAAAATCCTTATCTGTGATGGCTGCATTCGGCAATAGTATCCTGTTGCAAACTGAACGTAATAGTGTAATCAACACATTTAATAATCGTAAGGGATTAGCACCTTCGCTTTCAAAGGTTTTCACAGCGATCTGCACATCGTTTAGTACACTTCTCAAAAATAGTAAATACAAGTAATTAGATTCGTCCTTGAACATAGAATATAAAAGATCTGCGGTGTAGCATCGATCTCTCACAAGGCCAAAATGTAAAGTCAGTTCTTTCCATTGTGCCAGAATTCTTTGAACTGCTGGTTCAATGGACAACCAGCGTGTGTCACATAACTGCAAAATCTTCAACGGTGGTTCACCGCAATTTATAGTTTCGTAAATTTCTTGATACTGATTTTTACGATTTGCCGAGTGGGCAAACCAATTGTAGGTTTCCCTAATCAAGAATTCAATATTTCTTGGTATCGTCTGTTCTGAAGCATGTGACACTGCTAGTTGTAAAGAATGGCATGTACATCTGATAAGAATTAAGTTTGGTATATCATTTTTCAGTATTCTGTACACTCCATTATTAATTCCAGTCATGACTGACGCATTGTCTGTTCCCAATCCAACCATTTTATTTTTATCTAGGCCATATTTTTGTAAGCAAGAAAGAAGGGCTTCAACAATTCCAGTTGCGTCGCTGGTTTTAAGTGGTTCTAGAGCCAGAAATGAAGAAACAACATTCTTTAGTTTTCGACTGAAATACCTGATGACAATACCAAGTTGCTTGCTCGTACTGATGTCAGTTGATTCGTCAATGATGAGACTGTATTTCTGCTGTCCTATGTCCTTTTTTAATTCTGCAATTCTGCAACGAAATGTGGCACTAAGACATTTTTAATAACTTCAGTGCACTTAGTACGGTGCATTTTAAAGTCAGCCGTTGCTTTGGAATCAGGGAAAGCCGATTTTACTAAATCTGTTAGATGATCAATACTAGAAACTGAACTATGTTCTGTAATGTAAAGAGCAAGCATTCCTTCAGCTTTTCAAGATGTTTGGTTTGAAAACTTTTCTCCGGGCGTGAATTTTATCGTTTGATTACCGGATATGATTTGCATTTTTGTTTGTGCTTTTTTGTTTCAGCATGTCTTCTCAAGTCTACTAATTTTGCTAATAATTCTGTTTTACAAGATGAACAAAACGCCTTCGTATCATCTCCAGGTACAGGTTTTAGCCAGGTTTGAAATTCATTTAGTGATTCCCACTCTTTCCTATACCTTTGAGCATAGTTCTTTTTCTTAAGTGGAACTTCCATTATAACTATAACTATTTACAGTTTTAGAAGTTCACATACAGTTACAAAACACTCACAAACACAACCCAATCAAACTTAAAGACTTTTCAACTAACTACAGGAACCAACCATATTACGGACAGGACAAAGAATGACATAAAAAGAAAACATTAACAAACGACTTCGCCGAGGAATTCCCCGGTTATAGAGTACCTAAGCCGAAAACATTATGAAATTCCGGAATGTTAGGGGATTTCCCTATCAAAAATATGTTGCCAGATTCCTTGTTGAAAAACCGCCAAAAAACACTTAAAATAATAAAATTGCTATATCATGAAAAAATACCACTAAACGCCTTAAAAAAGCACCAGTTCTGGTGGGAAAACCACCAAGGTGGCAACACAAAGTTAAAAATTTACGTTCCATTTTTAACTTTAGACCAACATTTTCATAACTTTCATCAAAGTTACGAAGCTGATTATTTTATGCATAAAAGTGCAACTCATGTGAATTCAGTTGCAAAAAAAACCTCTGAAAAGTCTTTGCTTTTTTTTTAGAAATTTTTTAAGAAGGGCAAGTCGAAATTCCTCATAAAATCGAAAAAAATCATAACTCCTAAACTATAAAAAATCGCGGAACATACATGGGGGTGATTCGGATACCCCACAACATACCGGGCCAAAATTTTTTTTGTGACGTCAATTGACCGGCCACCCTGTATAGAGATTTTCGGCAAGGGTTTTCTCTACATCCATAGATAATGCTTTAGGTCTACCTAAAGTGTTTCATTTCAGACCTTTTCGATTATAGACGCGGTTCACTATTGTTGGTCTTGGTATGCCTTACAATTTTGAAGCGGCATATGCAGATATTGTACCATTTTTTACTGCCTCAATAGCATTTTTTAAATGTTCTTGAGTATAGGCAGCGTGTCTATTAGATTTTCTTAAATTGGTTTTCGTCAAGTTTCATAGTTTTCCTGAAAAAAAAAACAGAAATAACTACTACTTTTAGTAATACAATAGTTCATTGGTACAATAGTTACATACCTAAGCATATATTACAACAACCTAACTTTCAACTTACTAGTGTCTTCAGGATCCCACAGAAGAGTGGATGGAGTGGTTGATAAACGTGTATATAGTTTATCACCTTTTAGGGGGGTGCGTGAGCGATACTTGCAATAAGTAATTTTAATTTTAAGAGAGGCAAAAGTGCGTAATGGCGGACAGCGTAATCTCTGAATCCCGAAAAATAAATTATGCCCTAGATCTTAGTATCTACTAGCAAAAACAACCACTTGCCTGCACTACAGGGACTCTTCGTTATCCTGGATTCGGCTAGGTCAGGCGGCTGCGACAGGATGTACTTGGGATTTGTTGTTGCGTTGGCGATATATCAGTTTGTGCGAATTGATAAAAGAGCGTGCGTTTGAGTTCGCTGCGTGTGAGCCACTACTCATTCAGTATGGCGTCATTCGTTAAAACGATCGCAAAGCCGATCGTTGGGACCAGTAGCTCCATCTATTGGAAAAACGAAAAATTGCATAAAGACAAAGCAAGTGACTGTTGTTCCCAATAGGTTAACCAGGCAATAAAGCGTCCAAGATATCAGAGATGGCGCTGCACAACCATACTCCTCGCGTTGACGAAGTCCTTGACCTCATAATTATTACAGTCCGGTATTAATTTATGCAATGGATAACAAATATGTATTACTAATTATTATACTATTAATTTATTAAATTATCACGAAGAATAATGAAATTAAATTAAATTGGATGCGTTAAATTATATTTACTTACTTATGCTAAAGAAAATATATAAATAATTAACATGTTTATTGCGTTGGAAGAGAGTAAAGTTTTCAAGGCAAACCGAGAAACCCTTAAGCCAGTAGTGATGCAGCCCGTTGGGACCCGGACTTTTCCAGTTCGGGGCCCGCTTTACTGCACCAACTACATCCTCCGTAGATATGGCTACCGGGTTCATCGGTTCAATTACGGCGTATGCTTCCTCTACCGCCGCAATCCAAGGGCCCTCTTCATGCTCAACCTCTCGCGACCACACTCTTCGCCAGAAAGCGACGAGGTCTGCCGGGCTCGGCCGTTGAGAGGTAGAACAGACTGCTGGACACTCCAATCTTTTGTAGAACCTTTTCTGATCACTCGAAAAGAGACAATTTTGCTGAAAGCGCACGACTCTTTCCGAGTATCGTCGTATGCGGTTCCCCCATGCAGCGATTTTCTGCTTCAGGTCGTTGATGCGCTCCGTTAGCTTTTGGGTTATGTAGGGCTGATCCAACCTAACCCAAAGCCCGTTGAAGGCAATTCTAACGGAGCGCACAACCCTTGGCCGTGTATTGCCCGACCTGAAGCTTTCCAGTCTGCCAATGAGGCCTCTGGCAAGGTTGATAAGGCGTTCCATTCTCCTCTTCCAGGCCGGTTCCGTGCTGCGTCTTGCAACAGCAGCGCGTCCCGGACCCGGGGTCTTGGCTCCGATAAATCGATGCACGGCCAAAGCCGCACCGAAGAGAATAGAAGCCGTATTCATCCAAGCCAGTGCTGCTCGCTAGGTGTTGCGGACGCATTTGGTTGATGGCCTCAATTACATCCCGCGTCGCTACATTCAGCGTGAGGCGGGAGAGCCGCGTACGATTCTCTAGAGGAGCGCTCCGAGTCTCAGAAATCGCCTCTTCTAGAATCCTTCCCATCCGCTCTATAACCAGGGAGATAGTTTTCTCAGCGTCCACCTCCACAGGCAAATCTTGTGAGATGGTTGTAACAGTCTCCTCGCGGGCAAGCACCGCCGCAGAGACACTTGCAGATTTGCTCTATGGCTGGGGTTGTCACTTCGGAAACAGCCTGACGTCGTAGCCGTTTCGAGCGGAGAAATTTTAAAAGTTTTACATGTTTTCACTGCTAGGTTACCTTAAAGCTAATTTAAACTAAGGAAATAAATGAAACTAAAACTAATGCAAAAACAATTTATTTACATGTAAGATATCAGACATTAGGGCGCTTGGGCGGCCTTATTCATGAGTTCTGCAGCCAGTGTTGACTGCAGCATGTAGTAGGATGGTGCTGTCATGCACTTTGCATACAGCTTGGCCCCAAATGCGATCCAAGCCTTGACTTCTTCAGATCGCTCAGCCAAACCTTAATGCTTAGAGGCCCGTTGATGGCTGCATTAACGAACTTTTCTGCCGATTCCAGTGTTTTTGTCATTGGGTCATTGACCACGTTCCTACAAGCTCCTGGCAGTTGCAGAGTCACAGTCTGCTCAATATTAAAAAAGTAACAGAACTGTTTGAGTGCCAAGTGATCAGCAGAGTCCCCTTTTGGCAGGAGGGAGGGGATTAGCCCGTGTGTCAGTAGAGCAGGAACCTCCCTATTCTCATCATGATCAATCTGATATTGCAGGCTCATACATGTGAGGTCTACTTTCCGTCTCACCCCCGTCTTCTTGACTACTGCCAAGCCCATTTGAGGGAATGATGCAGCAATCCTGCTTCAAGTGATAGCCTTGGCTCCCATTTCTACCTTCTCGCTCCTACGCCTCCTGGCTGATTCCTCATCAGTGTCACTTCGGATTCCATATGTTCGACTCTTAATCATCAGGGGCGTTTTTAGGGCTTTGTCAATACTCGATAAAATCTTCGTCAAGTTGTTCCCTCTAGTAAGGAACAGTGTGATGAGGAACAGGGCATCATTCGCCACATCAGCTTTCTCTGTTAGGGTGAAGGTCATTCCTTCAAGCTCGAACTTCCAAACATCTGACCTTTCAGATTTGTTCCAATACTCATCTTTTTTGAGCTCAGATATGGTAGCCACAGGATTGAATCCTTCATAGGCCATCAACTTAATCAATGCCTTGGTTGCCTCGAAGTTTGTTTTAAGGACCTTGCCGACAACGGCAGCTCTCAGCATTTCTACATCTGAGGGGTTTACTAACTTGGCCTGTTCAGCGACTATGCCATCCCTAGATGATGAAGACATGCTCAGGTAGCCGGTCAGAATATCCCATTCTTCAGACTGGCCACTCTTGGATGGTATGGGAGGTGGCACACTACTGGGGGCTCCGCCAGTGTTCCCATATAGGGACTCTGAAGGCTGGCGAGCCCTCTTATCAGTAGGAGTAGTGGGTCTAGTAGTGCCAGGTTGGTTTGGGGTTGTAGGCATTTTGGTAATTCACAGGTATATAATTTAACGAACTTTTGTAAAATTACCAGGCCTACACATTGTTTTCTTTTCTTTTCCCTCTTCATTCACCCTTACTCTGAGTTTTGTGATTTTAGTGTTTAAATTTGTTGTTGCATCTACAATTTCATAATGTTTATAATTCACATTGTCATCTTTCTGTATCTGTGAAGTATTTTTGTACGTTTCGGGGCTATCAGGAGGGCATCCATCAAGCAGTGAAGTAATTTCATCATAGTCAACGTCATTATCACTATATACAGGGTGGTCCAACTAGTGACGTCAATAATTTTTTTTAGATTCCTCACACTTGGGGTTGTCCGAAAATACCCCATGTATGTTCCGCGATTTTTTGTAGTTTTCGAGTTATAATTTTTTTTGTGTTTTTTGAATGTTTTCTGGCAGCGAGGTTTCAAAAATTCATATCTTTTTTTGTAGTAGGTATTTTGCCGTTTTTTTTCTTGTTACGTAATTATCTTAAATGTTGTTTTAATAAAAAAAATAACTCAGCTTCCTGAAATTATTTACTTAAAAGATACTCAAAAAAGGCTTGAAAGTTAGAACTTTAGTTTTTAGTAGGATTTACTCAAACATTCAACTTCAATTTAAAAATACAAAAAGGAGTTTCCATAGCTTTTGGCTAAATTTAAAAACTTTGCACGGTCCTAAGCTACCACAATCATTAAAAAAAAATTTAACTAATTGGCTTTTTTTTGTAATCGGCCTTTGTAGGTGGATAGGCTAAAAATCGTTAAAACATGATTAAAGCATTAAATTTTTTTTTATCTACTTTTTATAATTCTTATGGTAAATTAAACTTAAAAATGTAATTTTAAATTAATATTAATTGGATTATCTGTAAAATAACTGTAGCTCATGTATTTTTACAATAATTTCGGTCTCAGCACTAATTCAAAATGTGAGCATTTGACAAAATTGGTAGTTGTGAAATTACCGGTTTTTGGATAACAAATAAAAGGCACAAATTACTGAAAAATTACAATTTATTACAATAAATTTTCAAAATTCCTTCCTCCAACTTGAATACATAATCGACAACATTTTAAAAAAGTTATGTTTTAATTGCCTGAAGCTACTCGAATATTCTTGATTTATTTTTCTTTCCGCTTCTGAAATTTTTTGTCTTAATTCTGTTTCGTTGTTGCTTTCCGTCGCGTACACCATCTCTTTGTAAAATCCCCAAACAAAAAAGTCGATGGGGTTGAGGTCTGGCGAACGCGCAGGTCATTCGATCGGCCCTGCACGCCCAATCCATCTTCCTGGAAAAGTGGTATTCAGATGCTCTCTTACTTGTAGCGCATAGTGACAGGGCGTGCCGTCTTGTTGAAAAATCATTTCTTGTCGGATCTGGAGATTCACATCTTCTAACAATTCATAAAAATTGATTTGTAATAAATACAAATAAGTATTTCCATTCAACCTGGCCGGTTGAATTTATTGTCCGACTAGTATCGGACTTCGACTTACGAAGTCCGATACTAGTCGGGCATTTTTTTACAACAATACGTAAGTTCTAGCCGGGCTTTTGCTTTGAGAATTTAATTGCATGCCGAATAATGATTACTTTAGTATCGCGACTGGATTTTATCGCCACGCTCGCGCTGGCAACGAGGCTTAACATACGTCGTATTGTTCGCAGTTCATTGATATTGAATCAGCTCTTTTCATAAATGCCACCTCAACATTTATGCTAAAATTTTGAAGTCAACATAACTTCCCCAGGATATGAGCTACACGTCTCATGACATTTTTCCAATATATCTATACACCATCTAACATGGGTAGCCGCGGGTATGTTATACTAATTACCTTACACCTTGTATAATTGTATAAGTATGTATAAGTAGATATTATAAGATTCTACTGTTGTACAAGAATATGAAAAATTAATATGTGAAATATTGATGTATGTAATATAGTATGTATGAAAGTAATAAGTAATAATAATAAAATTAAATGAATAGTTGTATATTATGTAGCCCACAAACGCAAGTAATACTATTTCACATAAGAAATAAGTTTTTTTTACCAAAATGAAAGACTGAACATACATTTTTTTTTCTTTTATGAATATTATAATATATTGCTTGAGCTTTAATGGTATTATTTAAATTATCACAAGTTAACTTTCCCTTTAGCAGCCAGTTAACATTGCTGCACTAACTGTGAACAACTACATTTACTCGTATGGTTAAATTTAGTAAATAATCAAAAAGCTTCTTATTATGATTTTCACAGGACAGGAACGAAAAATCACAGAATATTTTTACTTTTTGCGTTGTTACGTCTTTAATATTTTTGATTTGTGGTTCTTCATTCAATTGCGTTTTAATTACAGTGCAAACTTCATTTAAGAATGTACACTACGCCTCAGATGGATATTTTAAAGACTTTTTGTGTAGTCCCTTTCTAAAATACAATCATTTTGGGCTGGAGGCGTTGTGCTCAATTGCATTATACATACATTACAATTTATACACATTTTTTTAAAACACTTATGAATTAACCAGATTCTTTATTACTTTCATATGTGTTGGAGATTGGTCACAGATTGTAAACACAATTTTTAAGCCAGTGCTGTTGACCTTGAGTTTGTTGCGCTCTGGAATGTAAAGCAAATTGGTTGTTTAAATTTACCTTTTAGACTTTTCAGCATAAACACTAAAGCGTGATCAGCAATTTTTGAGGTCCTATGTCCCCCAAAATCTTCAAAACCCCCAATCACATCAGGGACTTTTTGAAAATACAGTACTTACAGGAGACAGTGCCACCTCATCAAAAATTAACGTGCACAGCTTTTTTTCTTCAGGCAATTTTTTCACTGTTTTGGCTGATTGCTGCATTATATTATTATCGTTTATGCCTGGATTTAAAGATATTGAGCCATGTGCGCATCCGCCAGCTGGCGCACGTTTTCGTACCGGCTTACCAGGAGCTCCCTGGCAGTGGGGTAACTGTCGTCAGACAAGTCGAGGTGGCTGACCGCCCCCAAGGTTTCCCCTTCCAGGGAAGACAGCAGGTATGCCATTTTCTGACCGTCGGTGAGGTCACGCCTCGAGTCGACCAGGCTGTCAAATATGGACGCAAAGCCCATCCACTCGGGCAGTCTGCCCGTAAACTTGGGAAGGTCCAAGGTCGGTAGTCGACCCAACAAAGTAGGTTGAGGCGGTGGCCGAGGCGACTGGAGCAAACCGCTAAGACGAGACTCCTTCCTATGCTTGGCCCATGCCTCGATGAGTTCGTCGGTAAGCTCAAAAAACTGGTCGTAGTCTCGCTGAGCCACTGCGAGCCTCCTCCTCATTGGTGGTCGAATTCATATATTCGGCACAAGCCTCTTCAAAATTGGCCCGCCTGGTCTGGACCTGTTCGAGCCGCTGTAGCAAGCTCGCTGCTCTGTCAGGGCGGCTGACTAGAGCATGGGCATTCGAGGCCCATCGGAGCTCCGTTTGCATCCGGTAGGCCGGTGTCTTAAGGTTCGGCATGACGACAACCAACAATTAAATTAAACTCGCAACAAAATTTGAGTCGTCTCAAATTCAAAACTTAAACACTTAATTAATTAATTACAACAACAAAACTTAATTAATTACAACAAACAAATTAACTAATTAAGCGAACAAATAGATAGGCGGCCTCGATCGAGCCAAATTCTCCGCTAGAGGGCGCTGCAACCACGCTCTGCTACCAAAATGTTTCGGCCACTACTTGTCCTAAAACAAGTGAGTCAGGTCCCGGGGCCCATGAGCGGGACCCACCCGGACAAGCAAGTGGCAGGGTCGAAGCACGGCAAATGGCCGCTCGACCAATGTGTATGGGGGAGCTGACTATCAAGGGAGCCTACCTAGTACAATTTAGGACGACCGGGGTAAGTCCGACACGAGTACCACGGCTGTCGCCGGCACCTACATACAATTAACGGCTCGTAGCCTGTCGTCCTAATACGATAGAACAAGACCGAGTCGGACGACAAATGTCGTACGACTGTCGCAAATTATAAAATAAAACCAAATACAATGAGTTAAATTAGAGAAAGTCCATATGACGACTCACCCCGACGTCCCTGGCGAACTGCTTATTTAGGCAGGCCTGAATGTGTGTAGGGTGGGTTGAGTAAATGGTGTTTATGTGAGTATATGAATGGTGTATCCAGGCCTACCAGGCGTCGCCAACTCCGGAGAACAGGTGATTTCCACTGGTGCCACTCGTGCGGTCCTACCCGCAACAATTTTTCATACAAAGTAACGAAGCACAATAAGTTTACAACTCACAGGCAAAGTAATATCTTAACTTCACAATACACAAATACAAAAATGTTCACCGACGAATAATATATCGAATTTAAGACAGCAAACTGCCCTGATAAGCCGAAAAGCGCTAACTCAATCAGAGTAAGTTTTGAGAAAAACGACTTTTCATGAATGGATTTTTGCCACCTTCAAACGGGGGTTAAAACTAATATTTTTAAAACTGTTAAAACCCTTTTTTTGACCCTAGATATAACTGACATACTCGTACCTAAATTATCCATAGATGCCACCATTATACCTATTTTGTGAGATACCGCTATTTTGATTAAAAAGAAAGGCTTCAAAAATTGAGATACTGCTTTTAGTCTTATTCTGCTCATAGAAAGTTCCATACAAAATGATTTTTTTTTCATATTTGATGAAAATACCGAATAAATTTGTAATAAAACTTCATTTAATATTTTTTTTACAACTTTATTAAATGTAGCAGCAAATTACAAAAAAAAGTTAAAGCAATTTATTTGCTTTCTATGAAATAAAATTAATCAAAAGTCAAAAAGACATTCTATTAGCAGGTATTAAACTAGAAAGAGATTTTAAAATATTATTTTTTTTTGTTTGAGATATTCCTGCTGGTACTGTTTTTTTAGTTGGGGGTGGAAGTTTGTCTAATTTTAAGAACTTTATACCTATAATGCTAGCCGTAATGGGTTCATTATCGAAACCAGTTCTGTATGTAATGTCAAAACTGCCTCTGTTAACTTCCACTTCAACAATGTCAATAATGTAAGGTCGTCGTGACAACCGGGAAAGTTTGTATTGGGTCGTATAGTCTTGCCACTCATAAAAATCATCTATTGTCATTTTTTTGATATTTACATTTTTTCCAGCACTGTTTACAGCTTCGCAAAAGTCATCAAAGTCATATATTTTATTTTTCATTCGCTTCATTGCCAATTCTACTCTATGGTGAAAAGAGTCTGCAGACATAAATGTGTGTCCGGCTTCGAAGTATTTAACAATAATTTTTTCTGCATTGATCTGATCCGAATTTATAACATAGATTAAAAACAAAAAAAACGTCCAGTTTTTATTTTGAGCAGAACAATTATCCACCCAAAGTACAATATTTTTCATATCCCGATAGAACATTAAAAAATGATAATACGCACGTATGATCTCATCTTTAGATCGTCCAGACAATGCTTCATGCCAAAGTACAGGATAGATACTGGATTCTTTTGAACCTTTCCTAGCTCCAATAGGCATGAAACTTTCATTATATACAACAATCCTGTGAGTGAAAACAGTCGACTTAAACATATCGATTCTCGATAGCATTATGACTTTTTGTAAGTCTGCGGAGTACACAATGGTATCAGCGTTGGTTAAGTTGGAATCAGATTGATATTGTTCTCTTGATCTCTTGGCTCTTTCTATATGACTTGCCCGCCTGGTACAGCACTCACAGTCTTCCTTGAGATTGTCTTTATCATGCGTTTTATCGTGCAAATTGAATTCTTCACACAGTTCACATTCTTCGTGGCCCAATTTTACGAACGAAATATTCAAATCTTGCAGAACTTTTCGGTACTTGTCGTAAGAGCATGTGATCGAAGGATTTTTTACTACGTAATCTGTATGTAGATGTGTAATCGACATTCGACAAGTCACTTGGCAAATATAACCGTTTGGGCGCGTGTTCACGTCTATAATGGGATATGCTGGGTTCAAAACTAAATATGTGTTCCTTTATAGGACCATCGTCAATTTTGTTGTGAGGAGTGTTAGTGCATCTTTTCTCTACTGGAGCACTGACGGAGTCATCCTTATTATTACCTAAAGCAGTCTTTAAAGGCTTGTCGTTAGCTGCATTATAACCCAAGGTAGTTAAAAAGAAAGTTTTGCATACTTTGCATGATGAACCTTGTGAGTTTTTAAGAAAATAGAAGAATGTTGTTTGTCTTCTGTAGTAAGTTGGAACAGATTCATTGACAGTTCTTTGCTTTACAGACTGGGAAGAAGTGTGGTGCAGCATAAAATCTTTTCTTTCTGTATCGCTTAAATTCCAAAAAGAATTGTTCAATTGCTTTCGTTGCTCTTCCGGTATGTTGTTAATACATAAAAGCCTGCATGATGAAGAGCAGGGGGGTTTCACACTATGTTTCTCCCTTTTTTCTATAATTTTAGATATTTTTCGTTCTTTAAATGGCACTTCATACTTCTTTCTCTTTCTTATTGTCCCTGTTTTAGTATAAGTTATCAAATCAACTGAACTTTATTTATATCGTCATTTTGTGTTGTATTTATTGCTCGTATTTCTTCGTTTTACCGATTTGGATGATTCTTTTTTTATTTGAAAGGGCATACTTCCCATGTGGTCCCATATAAATTTTATCGGTCGGTGGTTTTTAAAATATCAACAATAAAATAAGTACTTTGTATAGCGTGTGCTTGTTGTTGTAAAGTTGGCGCGGGAGTTTGAAGCCGGTTGTTTAAAAAGAATTTTTTATATTAAATTATTACTTGTTGAAGCGGAACTATTTACTGAAAATTGAGAGTCATTGCTTAATGGGCTAGCTGGAGAGCTTTCTGATGTTAATGTTGTTGGTGATACCGGTAAGTCTGGTGGAAGTACAATGTTTGTCTTCGTATTGTAACCAACCTGACGGGGTCCCTAAGCATCTACACCTCTCTCTACTTATAAAATTCAATATTTCTTTAAAATGGCACGTGATACATCTAGCAGTAAGACCCTCACAACATTGCTGTGTCCATAATAAACCAAGATCTTTTAGAGTTTCGGAAGCCTCGAATTCAATCAACCCAACGACTAAGTTGTAAACAGATTTTAGATGTAATTCAGTTAACTTAAAACAGGCATTAAGTAACGTGATCGCGAAGAGATAAATCTCTTCGGGATATTTACGAACTAATCCAAGTGGTAGCACCTTCCTTTTATAACCTTTTATAAAGAAAAGGAAGATGCTTTGTATGGCATCATTTATATTTCTAAAAAATAAATGATGGCTGGCTGGCTCCTCCCCGCCACCAACGGTAGGCTTCTTCCCTCTCTTGGTACCCCTAGAGGCACATCAATACATGGACTAATACATCTCTAAGAATACCAAAAGTCAACAGCCCCCCCCCCTTTAACCACTTGGTCATCAATCGCGAAGGCCAGCGCAACGTATGTACGAGCATACTTTAGAGTGGTGCGTTCCACTTATGTCAGCGTATAGCTGGATAATTGCATTTTTAGAGTGGTGCACTCCCACATATACCTGTAATAGGTTTCAAGGATACACCGGACGCACTGCAGGGTCGTTCGTCGCAACGTAACAGAGCCACAGGCGTGATGCACCCTTCAGTAATAGTATGTTATACCAAATACAGCGCGGAACCACCATGGGTGATAGAATGTCGTTTGTGCGTAACATGGTTTTTAGCCAATGTGCCGCAGCATAGGTCGTGAAGCTATGCTTTTACAAGTAACATGGGTTGTGAATCCATGAAACTGAAGTGTCGAGGCTGATCAAGCGTAGTGCAAAATGTAGTAAGATATCAGGCGCAACGTACGCATAATCCAACCTTCGGCAATATTAACCAGCGTCCTTCCAACCATGGTAAGTTATCGTTCGAGTATTGCGAACGACGTACGTAATTTAGATAAGTAGATCGCAAGGTAAAGTCAGACGTTTTGCGGAACGTAGAAGTATACTCGAACTGCACTGCGCTCAGAAAGCAAGCTCACTGATTCAACAACAAGCCAATCCCATCTGAACGTCCAACTAGGTAGACATCCAGACAGAACCAGCCGTGCTGAGGCATCGCTGAAGCGAGACACCGTTACGCCCCACAGCCTGACCCGACCTGCGATAATAATTGTTTTAGTAATATACGTGTAAATATGTTGTAGTTATGATATGTATATAAATCCACCAGAGGCAGATAAGATTTCGTCGGATGCTCTAAAGCTAGGTCCGCTAAGGGTCCTCACATTAGACAGCATCCAACAACACAGTGCATTCAAACGATCTATTGCAAATATACCTGCTCAATATATTAATTTTATGTATCGCACCACGCGCAAACACAACAAGATGTTGACAGCGCTAACTCCCTCCTACTCCACCGCCATACCCACCCTTGGCGAGCGGTCGTAACGACGGGAAACTTCTCCGTAAGCTTGTAGTCGCGCATCCATATACACCCATACTATACTACCATTCTATTATCGTTTTAATATTAGTTTACTATTATTTTATTATTATAATATATATATATATTTTTTTTTTTTTTTTTTTTTTTTTTTTTTTTTTTTTTTTTTTTTTTTTAAATTATTACCTATCTTCCACTGAATAGTAAGATACGTATAGTTACATTCAACCCCCTAAATTCTGTGATGTGTGCAAATAGTTATGCTATGCAGCATGCAGAACAGAATTTACTATGCTAAGGAACTATTTGAAATATTTTATACCTACGCAAACCCCAGCGTCTACGATTTTATAACAGATGCAAACCTATCCTACCTTTGTGCCTTTTATAATCTACAATTTCCACGACTACTTTAGCTCCTGGTTTTCCTTCTACAATCGACGTATATTGTGATTACCAACTAATTTCCTCTGCTTACCCATGTCATAATCACACCAATAGCCTTCGCAGCATAGCTCCTACCTACCCTATCCTTCCTTTAATTCTCGCATCTTGCTCTTTCCATTCACCTTTTACATTCACACCTAATGTTGTTCTAAAGCTAAAATTGGTATTCCTTACTGTTTCCCTATTTCTTTACGTCTTAAAGTATTTAAACACATCCCTTCATATAGACTTATCATTATACAAACATCGGCAACCCCCCGATGTTATGATTTTATGACGTAAATACAACTTTTCGTTGACACATTTAACACATTCATTGCACTTCCCAAACCTGCTAACCCTTTATCTCATATGTAATCATCACTTCTAACTATTCCATCCTTAGTTATGTTGCCTTTTCATTTTAATTTACGTAACAAAATATCACCACGTAGGATCCTAGCTACTAGTCAATCATCGTCCACCCTCCGATGATATAATCTTATAACATAATTATATGTCTTTACCATCGAACTAATTGCACCGCGTTCCTCTCACTAAGTCCAGAACTTGCTCCCTTTTTATGTTAAGCAGACCTGAGTATACGTGAACACCCTCGCTCTTGTTCTAACAGACTTGAGTAAACGCGAACACCCTCGCTTTTGTTCTGGCATACCTGAGTATGCGCGAACATCCTCGTTTATGTTCTAACAGACCTGTGTATACGCGAACACCCTCGCTTTTGTTCTAACAGACCTGTGTATACGCGAACACCCTCGCTATTGTTCTAACAGATCTATGTATACGCGAACACCCTCGCTATTGTTCTAACAGACCTGAGTATACGCGAACACCCTCGCTTTTGTTCTGACAGACTTGAGTATACGCGAACACCCTCGTTTATGTTCTAACAGACCTGTGTATACGCGAACACCCTCGCTTTTGTTCTGACAGACTTGAGTATACGCGAACACCCTCGTTTATGTTCTAACAGACCTGTGTATACGCGAACACCCTCGCTTTTGTTCTGACAGACTTGAGTATACGCGAACACTCTCGCTATTGTTCTAACAGACCTGTGTATACGCGAACACCCTCGCTTTTGTTCTGGCATACCGGAGTATGCGCGAACACCCTCGTTTTTGTTCTAACAGACCTGTGTATACGCGAAAACCCTCGCTTTTGTTCTGACAGACTTGAGTATACGCGAACACCCTCGCTTTTGTTTTAGCAACACCACTCCATCTTTTCCTTCGTCTTTCTCTGTGTGTCTCCATTTATTTCCTCTTTCAACTTACAACCAAAATACATACATTCACGTTGTTAGCACCATCACCTTTGCTCTTTAGATTTATTACATTTTCCTATTTTCACTAAATCTCCTATTGTACTCAATAATTTTATGATGCTTATCATATTTTCCGTTTCGCAATTTACTTGCTTTACTTTTAAATTTAACCTAACTTGTCTACGTATATTTTCTATATTCGTGTTAACTAGTGCCTGACTCAAACATCTATCAATTGTTCAATTTTGTGCTTTTCTCGTTTAGACCTTCATTCAGTGTATAACCTATACTATCATGTATCGTATTATTATATAATTCTTCTAACTTAGGTAAAAACCCTACCCAAGTGTTATGGTTTTTATGGCAATAAGTTCTAAACAATCTACCTAACTCTTTGTTAACTCGTTCAGTGGTATTAGGTCGTGGATTCCGCACTGTAGTGTAAATCGTCTTAATTCCAAGAGCCTTAAGACCTTCCTTATATTTCCTACTAACGAATTGAGGACTAACAATCATAATAACTTTTATTTTAATAATATAATTAAAATGTTTTAATTTTGTAAGACACTATTGGTTGTCGTTTTCCGTAATGCATATAATTTTATAAATTTACTAAAAGAGTCTTGTATTACTAGTATGTATGTAAATCCGAATGATCCTGCTGGTAATGATCCGTATAAGACAGGCATAACAATTCCATCTACGTCATCTGTTATTATAGATTGACAGGGTCCTACATATTTTACATTGTCATTTTTAGCAAGTTGACAAATATGACTTTTCCCAAAAGCCTTCACTTTACTTGTTAAATCTCCCCGAAACATTCTGTGCTTTATATATTTAATTATTTTGTAAGCACCTGGATGACCTATTTCTATAGAAGTTTGTTTAACAACCTCTTCTTGTTACCCATTTTGCAAATATACTCAATCTCCCAGGTTAGTTCTAAAATACAATATGTCATTATTTATATGAATTCTATTTTTATTACGGTTATTATGTCCACTAACAACACCTTGGCATTTCTATATCTTCCTTTTGCAATTGAGTCAAGTTCTTAAGCTTTGAATTAAGCATGTTATTTACTTTACTTAAGTAATACTTCCTAGCAGAATAGACTTCTCTCCTTGCATTTTATAACAATCTGGCGGATATCAGGATAAGATATCAGCAACCAAATTATCCTTGCTGGATACATGTTCTATTTCAAATCAAATTGTTCTAAATATAATAGCCAACGTGTGGCTCTACTATTAACCAATTTCCATGTTTTTTCAAATAATAAAACTTTATGACCTGTCTTTATAACTACCTTTGAACCTCGCAAATACTACTAATTACTGCAAAGAATTATTGTTCTGTAGCTGTTCAGTTCAACTAAGTCCCCTTCAAAGCTTTCACTATAAAACCGCACGACTAAACTTCCCACAGCAGTTATTAATCCTTCGCGGTAATACGTTGTATACATAGGCTTTCCGTTAAAACAAATTCTGTATACTTCCTTCACTCATCACAAATAGGTATCTGGAAGTAAGCATTCTTCAAAACTTTTGCAGTCGAACCGTTTACTCGTCTTACACGTATTCCCTCTTATTATTATTCTTCGACGCTTAACAGACACACTCTCCCAATTTTTAAGTTGTACTTGTTATATCTCACATCTACATAGATACCACAACCCCCCGTCCATAAGACGTTTACACACTCTCTTCTTGTGTTGCTTAATACCACCTTCCACACATCCTCCTGTCAACAAGTCGTTAGGTCTACTTGAACCCGAAAGCTTCCTCTGACTCTTTCCATTTCACGGACAACATATTGTAGGCTTTCGCCTACGACTATGTTAACCTATCTTATTTACTTTAACCGGGACCCATGAGATACTTGCTTTGAAACAAGTATCCTGGTCACGGCACCATATTGTAACCAACCTGACGGGGTCCCTAAGCATCTACACCTCTCTCTACTTATAAAATTCAATATTTCTTTAAAATGGCACGTGATACATCTAGCAGTAAGACCCTCACAACATTGCTGTGTCCATAATAAACCAAGATCTTTTAGAGTTTCGGAAGCCTCGAATTCAATCAACCCAACGACTAAGTTGTAAACAGATTTTAGATGTAATTCAGTTAACTTAAAACAGGCATTAAGTAACGTGATCGCGAAGAGATAAATCTCTTCGGGATATTTACGAACTAATCCAAGTGGTAGCACCTTCCTTTTATAACCTTTTATAAAGAAAAGGAAGATGCTTTGTATGGCATCATTTATATTTCTAAAAAATAAATGATGGCTGGCTGGCTCCTCCCCGCCACCAACGGTAGGCTTCTTCCCTCTCTTGGTACCCCTAGAGGCACATCAATACATGGACTAATACATCTCTAAGAATACCAAAAGTCAACAGCCCCCCCCCCTTTAACCACTTGGTCATCAATCGCGAAGGCCAGCGCAACGTATGTACGAGCATACTTTAGAGTGGTGCGTTCCACTTATGTCAGCGTATAGCTGGATAATTGCATTTTTAGAGTGGTGCACTCCCACATATACCTGTAATAGGTTTCAAGGATACACCGGACGCACTGCAGGGTCGTTCGTCGCAACGTAACAGAGCCACAGGCGTGATGCACCCTTCAGTAATAGTATGTTATACCAAATACAGCGCGGAACCACCATGGGTGATAGAATGTCGTTTGTGCGTAACATGGTTTTTAGCCAATGTGCCGCAGCATAGGTCGTGAAGCTATGCTTTTACAAGTAACATGGGTTGTGAATCCATGAAACTGAAGTGTCGAGGCTGATCAAGCGTAGTGCAAAATGTAGTAAGATATCAGGCGCAACGTACGCATAATCCAACCTTCGGCAATATTAACCAGCGTCCTTCCAACCATGGTAAGTTATCGTTCGAGTATTGCGAACGACGTACGTAATTTAGATAAGTAGATCGCAAGGTAAAGTCAGACGTTTTGCGGAACGTAGAAGTATACTCGAACTGCACTGCGCTCAGAAAGCAAGCTCACTGATTCAACAACAAGCCAATCCCATCTGAACGTCCAACTAGGTAGACATCCAGACAGAACCAGCCGTGCTGAGGCATCGCTGAAGCGAGACACCGTTACGCCCCACAGCCTGACCCGACCTGCGATAATAATTGTTTTAGTAATATACGTGTAAATATGTTGTAGTTATGATATGTATATAAATCCACCAGAGGCAGATAAGATTTCGTCGGATGCTCTAAAGCTAGGTCCGCTAAGGGTCCTCACATTAGACAGCATCCAACAACACAGTGCATTCAAACGATCTATTGCAAATATACCTGCTCAATATATTAATTTTATGTATCGCACCACGCGCAAACACAACAAGATGTTGACAGCGCTAACTCCCTCCTACTCCACCGCCATACCCACCCTTGGCGAGCGGTCGTAACGACGGGAAACTTCTCCGTAAGCTTGTAGTCGCGCATCCATATACACCCATACTATACTACCATTCTATTATCGTTTTAATATTAGTTTACTATTATTTTATTATTATAATATATATATATATTTTTTTTTTTTTTTTTTTTTTTTTTTTTTTTTTTTTTTTTTTTTTTAAATTATTACCTATCTTCCACTGAATAGTAAGATACGTATAGTTACAGTATTTCGTGATTCCATGAACAGCATAAAAAACTCAACTACTCTTCGTACTTCCACGGTGTGACTGACATCGCATCGCCTACGTTTCAGCACACTAGAGTACGAATTTCGTAATTTTGTCCAATCTTCTTTGCAACTATCAACTGAAACAAAAATATTAAACGTTTTGATTACTTACAGATTTCTGGCGACAGGAAATTCATTTCGTTCTCTGGCGTTCAGTTACCGCATGGGAGTTTCTACGGTGAAGGCAATAGTTGAAGAAGTTTGCGATGCAATATGGAACAACATGTCACCTATTATAATGCCTAAACCAACAGAACAAACATGGAGAGAAATTGCAAAAGAATTTAATAAATATTGGCATTTCCCAAATTGTATAGGAGCTTTAGATGGCAAGCACATAAATATAACTTGTCCAATAAATGCAGGATCTACCTTCAACAATTACAAACAAGAACATTCCATTGTACTACTTGCTCTTGTTGATGCTCATTACAAGTTTGTTATGATAGATGTAGGAGCATACGGTCGGAATAGTGACGGTGGTATTTTTGCGAAATCGTTGATGGGTCAAATGTTTGCGCGACAAGAACTAAATGTGCCACCAAACATACCGTTAAGTCAAAATACAGTCTTTACCGTATACTATCGTCGCTGACGCAGCATTTCCGTTGAAGACATATTTATTAAAACCTTACAGCAAGGCTAAATTAGTAAACAATGATTCAAATAAAATATTTAACTATCGATTGTCACGTGCGCGTCGTACTGTAGAAAATGCATTTGGAATAATAAGAGCAAGATTTAGAGTATTACAGGGACCTTTACAAGTGCAGCACGGGTCGGAACGGAGGTCGGTCAATGCCGACACCTGGGGGGTCTGCGGTCACTGATACCGAACCCCTGGCAACAGGCTCGCACGGTCGAAGCGGAGGTGGGTGGCCGCCCCAAAAAGGCCGCTGCCCGCCCGCGGAGACTGTCGTCTCGGGCCAGGGGGAAGGAGGAGTGGGCGCGGACCTACCGGGTGCCGGTCGTGGCCTGACCACTGTCACCCACAAAGCTACGGGTCGGAGCGGAGGTCGGTCAGGACCGGCTCCCGGAGGGTCTGCGGTCGCTGATACCGCACCCCTGGCAACAGGCTCGCACGGTCGAAGCGAATGCGGGCAGCCGCCCCATAAGGGACGCTGCCCGCCCGCGGAGACTGTCGTCTCAAGCCAGGGGGAAGGAGGAGTGAGCGCGAACCAACCGGGTGCGGGACGTGATCCGACCACTGTCACCCACAAAACCAACAACGACACCAAACAAACCAATAGTGCAAACTACCCGGCCCAACCCCGGCCAATCCCTGTCGCCCGCCGGTCGAATGCGTACTGGCGTGAGCGGAGCGGTGGTGAAGCTGGGGGAGAGCCGGAGGGTCCCGCCCCGTCGTCGAGCCAGTCAGGCGTCAAGCGTGTCAGGCTTGACGACACGATCTCTCCTCGGAGGGAACGTAAAAGGCCGAGGACCGAACACACAGGCTCATATGCCCGAGCAACACAGCCACACCTCAGTGTGGCAGTAATGCTTACACCGCGTGCAGACATGACCCAACAGGAAGCAAGCAACATTCAAGGTCAAATCCAAAGCGAGATCTTTGCTGCTTGCTTCCAAACATCGGCACCAGGCACTTTACCTTACGCACCTGCGTTCGAGGGCAAAGCCTTCTTGAGCGAGGGTGTGCTGAAGCTATGGTGCTTTGACGACAAAGCCCTCTCTTGGCTACAAGAGGTCGTTCCACGACTGAAGTCACCACGTGAGGGGACGGGGCTCACGTTGATCAAACAGTCGGAGATCCCCGTACGGATCAGGTGCGCACTGTTTGTACCAGAATACGCGGAGGCGGTTGGGCACCTTCACAGGATCCTGGCCAGCCAAAATCCCTGGTACCAGATCTCAACGTGGGCTCTGTACAACTACATAAAAGTCGACAACAACACTCCTGGTGTGCTTCTAGTTTTAGGAGTACCCAAAGAGCAGATTACACACATCCTGGCGAGGGGGAGGCAAGTAGCCTACTCCACAGGGTCCATTTACATCCGCTTCTTCACTAGTGAAGGAGTGAGTGATGTACCACCCGTGGGGTCCTCTGAGCCAGGAAAGACCACAAATAGAAAAACCCCGAACATTAACGCACAGACAGACGAACCGCCTACGGACTCCCAGGAACCATCTGTCAGCACCGTGCTTGATAACATCAACGCGGTGTTGACAGAGTCACCGCCGACTCCCAAACCAGATAGGACAGAGTGGCAGGAGGAAGCGGGGACGGACACGACGGACATGACGGACACAGCAGCTCGAGACCTTCAAGAGCTGCTGAAGACATGGGCCCCTATGGCCGAGAACGAAGAACGGTCCCCGGACCTGTAAACCTTTCCCCCCTACCCAACATTCACGCACTTTAAAATAGTGCAGACCAACCTCCAGCATAAACACCTTGCGACGGCCACCCTAAGAAAGCAGCTGGAGGTTGCGGCCGAGACCATAGCCCTAATCCAGGAGCCGTGGGTTCGGGCAAATCGTGTTTGCGGCCTCGGCAATTGCGATGGTAAGGTCTTCTACCACAGCTCGCAAGAGCCTCCACGAACATGTATATACGTACCACGCTGCATCACTGCGACACTACTAACACATTACTGTTACAGAGACCTAACAGCAATAAAAATACATAACGAAATGAAAAAGAACAACGGGTGGACGCCTAGACCACTAGTCTTGGCATCACTGTATCTACCAATTGAGGGCCAGATCCCCACGAAGGAATTCATGGACCTCATCAACCACTGTGAAGAACAAGAGATAGATCTGATCATCTCTGCTGACAGCAACGCACACCACACGTTGTGAGGCAGTGACAAAAATAATGCAAGAGGTGAGTCGTTGGTTTCATTTTTACTAACAACTAACCTTAGCATTATAAACAAAGGTACTGAGCCAACTTTTGTGTCCAGTAGATATCAAACGATAATCGACATTACACTAGCGTCGCAAAACATAGTGGATCAAGTCAAAAACTGGCATGTGAGCAAGGAACCATCGTTCTCAGATCACTGCAGGATATGTTTTGAACTTGATCTAACCAAAACGCCAGAATTACCTCGAAGAAATCCGAGGAGAACAAATAGGAAAAAGTATAAAACGCTCATAACAAAACACATAGGACAGTGTGACGCACCCGAGATTCAGGATGTGTCACAGATAAATAACAATGTAAATGACCTAACGGGAAAAATAAGGACATGCTACGAAGCAGCATGCCCTCTAAGGACACGAAAGACAAAACAAGAACCAAAACACAGTTGGTGGGGCCCGGACCTTGAAAAGAAAAGACAAAGGTTAAGGCACCTATTCAACAGAGCAAAAAACACCAGACAAGACTCTGATTGGGATAATTTCCAAGAAGCACAATCGCAATACAAGAAACTTGTACGAAGCAAAGACGAAAAGTCATGGCAGGGATTCTGCACAAACATAGAATCATACGACACGGCGACTAGAATTAGGAAAATTCTAGCCGACGATAACAATCGCACACTAGGCACTTTGAAGAAAACAGATGGTAGTTACACCAAAGACGACAAAGAGGTCAGTGAAACACTAATACAAACACATTTCCCTGGCAGCAAAATAGTAGACAACCCAGACTGGGCGGATGATCTACAGAGCACACCCTCGGAAGCTGACTGGGAAATAGCTAACAGAATAGTCACACACGAGAAGGTACGGTGGGCCATAGACACGTTCCACCCCTTCAAATCAGCGGGAACTGATCAAATTTTCCCAGCCCTCTTGCAGTGGGGGGCTACGGAGATAACACCATGGCTAGTACAAATCTTTCGAGCTTGTATAGCCTTTAAATACATACCAATCTCGTGGAGAGAAGTGAAAGTGGTATTCCTGCCCAAACCAGGCAAGAATGATTACACCGAACCGAAGGCTTTCAGACCTATCAGCCTAACATCCTTCCTGCTGAAAACGCTGGAAAGGCTTGGAGACCGTTTCCTTAGAGACGGAGCCCTAAGGACTATACCAATACACCGAAACCAACATGCCTATAGCACCGGCAAGTCAACAGAGACGGCTCTCCACAACGTGGTAACGAAGATAGAGCACGACCTAGCTAACAAACTATCAACACTAGGAGCCTTCATAGATATTGAAGGAGCCTTTGACAAAACCACTTTTAAGAGCATTGATAATGCACTACAACGATACAAAGTACCCAAAACTCTAAGGCAATGGATAGGAGCCCTACTCGAAAAAAGGGTCATCGAACTTGACATAAACGGTATAACAAAGGGTATAGTAGCCAAAGGTTGCCCACAAGGAGGAGTGTTATCTCCAATCCTGTGGAACCTGATCGTTGACAACTTGATAACAAAAATGAACAACAACGGATTCTACACCATAGGTTATGCCGATGACATAACGATTCTAATAGGTGGCAAACACGAAAACACACTCTGTGCAATAATGCAAGATGCACTGAGACTCTTAGAGAAATGGTGCAAAGACAATGAACTAACAGTGAACCCAAAAAAGACCGAACTAGTTCTGTTCACAAACAAAAGGAAACCAGATGTACCAAGAATGCCAACACTCTTCGGTACAAATCTAACACTATCAACAGAAGTTAAATATCTGGGGGTAACTCTAGATACCAAGCTTAACTGGAAGAAACACATAGACACGAAAATACAAAAAACAACAATAATCCTAAATCAATGCAAACGCATGATCGGGAAAACCTGGGGTCTAAAACCAAAGATAATGCTCTGGCTGTATCTGACAGTGGTAAGAAGCTCATTAACATACGCGTCACTAGTATGGTGGCCCAGAACGCTTCAGACGACAACCCAACAGGAACTACAAAAATTCCAAAGACTAGCATGCCTAGCGATCACTAGCTGCATGAGCACCACCCCAACAGATGCTTTGGAGGTAATACTGGGAATCCCCCCCCCTACATCTTCACATAAAAGAAGAAGCTACCCTCGCAGCGCTAAGGATTAAGACTTATGGGCTGTGGAAAGATACAAACACAACACACACCCGGATACTGTCAGGTGAGAACAAGAGTCCACTGTTAGGATGGATCTGTGAAAAAACACGGAAGGAATACATAATTGAGAAAGATTATGAGATCAACATCTCAGATACCAGAATACACAAAAATACTACAGATACGATAGACGTTTACACAGACGGGTCAAAAACCAGCCAGGGAACCGGTGCAGGAGTGTACTGTCCCGAACTAAACATACATATTGCTCGCGCGCTCGGTAAGAATAACTCTGTTTTTCAAGCGGAGTGCGTCGGCATCACTGCGGCGGCCATGGCAATGGCCGACAGACAGGTAACAAACTTTCATATTAACATTTTTAGTGATAGTCAGGCAATCCTGCGAGCTTTAGCCAAAAGTACGACCTCATCCAAGCTCGTACTGGATTGCCATAACGCACTACAAACACTAACAAAATCAAACCTAGTATCACTCGGCTGGGTTAAAGGTCACAGCGACAACATAGGTAACGACGCAGCCGACCAACTAGCTCGACGAGCCTCAAACCTGAAGGTAATGGGACCTGAACCGATTGTTCCAATACCATTCAGTGAGTACAAGACTTGGTTAAAACAACAAACAGTAGGTACACATGCCGAACTTTGGGCAAACACCACCAGCTGTAGACAAACAAAAGAGGCTATACCCAGCCCGAACCAACGCTTAACTAAGAAACTACTGCAATTAAACAGAGCTAAACTCAGGACGGCTGTAGGCATGATAACTGGACACTGTCCACTTAACAAACACCTATATGTTCTAGGTATAACCGACAGCCCTCTGTGCAGAGCCTGCATGGAGAGCGAGGAGACACCAAGACACGTACTACTCGAGTGCAGTGCTGTAACCACTCAACGAGAAGCCTACATTGGCTCCCCAGCAACACTCCCGGAAGTCCTTGCCGACCTGGGCGGCCTGCTTGGATTCTGGAGTGAGCTCGGCTGGCTGGAGTGATCCAGCGGGGAGTCGCACCGGAGGTCTCACGCACAGCGGGCACCAGTGCTTAAGTGCGGAAAAGCCCAGAGGAAGAAGAAGAAGAAGAAGTGCAGCCATACATGGCAGATAAAATCGTTCTAGCTACTTGCTGCCTTCACAATCTTTTAGTGACCCAAAACGCGCACGAAGAGGAAAGTTCTTTTTCAGCAGAAGTCACTAGTAATAGTCCTGATGCTGCCTTATATAATATTCCACCTTTATCACGAAATCCAACACAAGACGCTGTTTACGTAAGAGAAAAATTTAAAAATTATTTTATGAGTGCAGAGGGCCAAGTACCAAGGCAAATGGAAACTGTTGGGCAGGGTAAAAAAGATAAATAAATAAAAACTTACCTGATTTATTTAATGTTTTTGCTATTTCCTCCCAAACCGCATTCCTGATGGATTGATCTTTGTATAATCTTTGGATTTAGTATCATACTCGTATTAAACTTTGTACTGCCGCACTAACTCTATAAGTTCGTCGGACATTTTTACGCAGTAGGATATCATTCATACGACCGTATATGTCGCGATAACGCGTCGTACTGCTAGATTAATACTGCTGTGGCGTGATGTGGTGCGACAGATCCCCCACCACCACTGTGGCGCGACCGGGTGTCGAGCGATCGACGCCGAGACAGAAGTCGCCCCAACACAATGCAATACACTGATGTGAATCTAGCCATACTAAAAGTATGAAACCGATAGCATTATGTCGCGCCACACCACACCACAACACAGTAATTTGAACCCAGCTTAAATCAATTAAAAACACACACGGTAACAGTACTGACTTTTCATCGCAGTGCCACATTTGATACTAAAAGTCCACATAATATGTATTTTTTGTTTTTAAATTCTCAATGTTGCCATATCAATATCTCATTTTCTCCAAAAACGACGCTTTGCCTTTGATTTTATACGACTCAAGTTTTTTCTGGTGTGGCTCTGGGTTCGAATCGATAATTTAGAAAATCGGTATGTGACAGCAATATTTTAATCTATGCGTACCGATTTTTGCTAGTTACCGATTTTTTATATTTACTAATAGCCTTAAAAATAGATTTAATAGAAAAATAAAACAAAATTCGGGATATTAATAGTAAGAATTTTATTTCAATAATTTACCACCGGTTCGGAAAGCAGTCTGCTGAGAGAACCATACAATCTACTATGTACAATCAATTACCTACAACCTCTGTGCCTACAATGAAATAAATTACAGCCCTGCTTCAGTTATGATAAAAATGTGATACAAGAACATTGCGAGCTAATTTATTAGAAAATTAAAAATAACTCTGTAGCAACCAACTAAGTACCTATATCATAAAAAAATGGACCAAATCAATTTGTATTTAAATTTTTAACCGACTTCCAAAAAAGGAGGAGGTGCTCAATTCGGCGCGTATCTTTTTTTTTTTTTAAATGTATGTCGGTGCATAATCTCCGTGGTTTCTAAACCGATTTGAACAATTTTCATTGGTTAGAGGAAGCTCACGAGGTGGTCCCATAAAAAAGTCGGGCGAGTATAACAAAGGCATAGTTGACGCGTGAGGCTTCTTATGTAGGTAAATAGATAGGTGATGGGTATTTATTTTCTAATTATATTTTTGACTAGCTGATGCCCGCGACTTCGTCCGCGTGGTTTAAGTTTTTTGTTATTCCCGCGGGAACTCCTTAATTTTCCGGGATAAAAAGTAGCCTATGTCACTCTCCAGGTCCTCAACTATACCCATGCCAAAAATCACGTCAATCCGTTGCTCCGTTGCGGCGTGATTGAAGGACAAACCAACAAACCAACAAACCAACAAACAAAGTGACTTTCGCATTTATAATATTAGTATGATTAGCTTCCATTACAAATTGTTTCTTTTAGTGCGAATATAGAATAATTTACATCCCAAATCGAGATATAATTACTACTATTTACTTATTATTTATTTTTACATGATTAAAATATTTTAGAGATAATTCAATGGATTAATTAGAATTTTCACTAGATAGGTAGAAGTATGGTACATATTCACAGATGTGATAAATTCTGAATCATAAATCTATTTATGATAGATTTAAACTTGTTGATATTTTCTATTTATTGTACAACATTTTTATCAATATTTTTTATTTTTTATTATTGAAAACTTCAAATCTTTTGTAAGTTAAATGTTAATTATGGTTGAACATTAGAATAACCTTCCAACTTTTAAAAATAATTTTAATGCTAAGAGATGCACATGTATTCTTATTATATATCTAGGTATATTATATGTTTAAAGAACAGTATTCGTTTTTAAATTTTCAGTCCGCCGCTAAGGCATAGGCCTCCACCAGTATCTCGGAAGTAGAGATGTCTTCTTTAATTTCTTTAATTGGAGTTTACTCCTTAAGAATCGATTTTCATATATAAGGCGCCCGGTATGAGAAAAATATGAGAGGTAAAATCTACTGATGAATGACCTCGTTACTTTTTTGGTGCGCACCTATGGTGCCTTTCTAATTTGGTTGTGACGTAAGAGTGAGACGTACATAGTGTATGCTGCAAGGCGACTATACCTATATGTTATTGGGCTTGTTTGTTTCTATCAGTGTCAATGTACTTATATTGCTGTTTTTGTTATACATATCAATATAGCTATTTATGCAACTGTATCGTAATGAAGGTCATTTTAATTCGAGTGCTGTTTTTTGATACGAGGCTTGCCGAGTATCAAAATAAGATAGTACGAGTAAACTCCAGTCGTGCGTCGGAGCTGACACACACAATTTTTTTATTTTTAATAGAAGCTGGTGGGTTTTGGTCTAGTCATCCCACGGTGACCAACCGGATTTTGAGGCAGAGAGGGAGAGACATTGCCAGTATAAATTATAATGAATTTTGCCTTGTTTTTTGGGGCTGATTATTTTCTTCGCATGCCTGAGACGTGGATAGCTTCGGAATTTGTAAATAGTTTTTAATATTGTTTTTGCTTTTCTTTGTTGATTTTTTCCCTTTGCTATTATTTCTTTCTTCTGGAGAAGTCGATAAATTTCTTTTGTATTTTTTTTGTTGATTTTGAGTAGGGTTGCTTTTATCTAAATATATTATTTTATCAAATTTCAAAATACAGCTTTTCGCATTTTTTCTTTCTTCTTTAAGCTTTATTACAAGTTCTTTTCTTTTTTCCACAATCTCTTTAGTGTAATCTTCTTGTATACAATATTTAGTGTCTTTTAGGTTTCTTTTATTTTTCCAAATTTCAATTTTCTTGCCCACCGTAGTTAGAGTAACTAAAACCGGTCTCAATTTACTGTAGTTTTTTCCTAGTCTACCGACGTACTCTATACAGTTCTTTTCGCAGTTTATTTTCATTTTTTTATTAATATTATCAAATATAGCTGTTTCTAAATTCAGGTAGTTATTTTCATTTTCTTCTACTATATAAAATATGATGTTTCTTCTTTTCATGCATATTTCAAAGTATTTAATGGATTGCTGATTTTTGTTAATTTTCTCCTCCAATTCGCGGTTCTTCTACATAAAGCGTAGAAAATTATCATTCATATTATCGTTTATTGTTCTTGTAATTTCTTCTTTAATGTTATTGAAATCTTGTTTTTGTTTCGCAATTTGCTCCATTATGTCTTTTAGCAAGACCGTTACGTCTTCCATTGTAAACACTTACAAAAAAATACTTTTCCTTTTTTTTTTTTTTAATTTTGTTCAGTATAATTTAATTATGCTATAGTTCTCGTGGTTATAGTGATGAAGCACTTAAATACAAAGTAGGTATAGGTTATCTTTGATGAGCCGAATCTTGGTTTGAGTAGGTACATCAATTGGACTTCTCGTCACATCGGCATGTATACATTAAACTATGATGCAATTATTCAATAGCCGCGCGCGCCGCGCTGGTAAAATTATTCGCCTACCTACCGTAAATTTTCTGTCGTGGCGCTGGTATTATATGTTAATATTTATATTATTTCGCTGCTTATTGTTGATTATGTTACTAAATCCTTACTGGAATACTTATTTTTCACTTTGTTAATTACTTTCTGTAACAGGCACTGATGTTATTTTGATAGTTTTGTACACTTTGTATGAGAAGCTTAAAATGTTAAATTGATGAAGTTTTACGTAACTCTTCGCTTAAATAACATTTACAGACACTCATCACAAGGTAAATTGTATTTTTTAATTGCAAAAAGGCACAAAACTTACTACTTAATAAATATTTCACGTTATTATACGGAGTATACAAGACACGGTTGCGCTGCAGCGCCTAAGCTAAAGATAGCAATCCATATTATCATACTAGGGTAAGAGAGGGTAATGGGGGCCACTTAAGCAAGAACTCAAACAAAATTTTAATTAAAAATAAAGTATTTAATGAAACCGCCTTTATACATAATTTACTTATTGAACTATCATTAGAGATCAATTTCAGTTACTTTGGTAATCAACTTTGGAAATTATAAAAGTAAAAAAAAAAATTGATTTGACTCCTATTACACCAACATAGGGGTAATGGTGATCACCCCTGGGGGCAACCGGAGTCAAAGAAAATCTAGCACATATCGCAGACATAACCTTCAGCTGAGTTCCATCCAGTGCACTCCGCGTGATCCCATAGCCCACATGAGGTACATCTGAACCACATCTCGTTGTTTCTTCCAAATTCGTCACAAACTAGGCATCTGTTTCCAGCATCTTCTGCATCGTCATCCTCATCGTCCTATAATCGCATAAGTCGTCAGTGCCAACATTCTTGTAATACTTGGCGCTTTGCCTTTTCAGTACCCTTCTTCTGTATCTTTAGTCTGTTTTCCCTGTCCTTTGCCTTTCCATCTCTTTTCTTTTCCTTTACCTCCTTTTTTCTTCATTTTATTATTTTCTTTTTCTAACAGATTTTCTTTTACTGGTGTTGAAGTCAAAATTGTAGAGTGTTGCTTCTTTCGGCCCTGTCTTGTATTAATAACAGGTGTTTTCTCTGGCAACTTGATTAAATCATGCAATGTAGTACTGATTCGGTTTGGCGTCCCAGGAAATGGCGGTACAACATCTATGTAGTTCAGAATCAAGTGGGACTACTAATTGGTTAGAAATCCTAAGAGCTGGTGAATCAATTTGTTTTGAAGTGCTCGGAACTGGTGAGGGAAATTCTTTTGATGTGCTGGGAATCATACTGTAGCTGCGAGAGATTCATTGCATTCTTGGATTGCAATGGTCTCAGATTGGAGAATTGCTGCAGCGAGGAAATCTTCTTCAGTGAATACTTCCGGATTTAGTGGAAATATTCCAGTTGATCTAAACCCCGATTCTCCTTTACTAATAGACGCAACATTACTAAATGCTTTCCTTACCAAGGATGCTACGTCATAAGGAGTTATCTTTTCTACAAGATGGCTTTTTAAAAATAAGTCACATTCTTTTTTGTAGGCCATTTTAAGCGGACCAAAAAAACAAACATCCAGAGGCTGCAGTCTATGAGACGTGTGTGGTGGCAGAGACAACATATGAATGTGATTGGACTTGCAATATTCGTAGATGGAAAGAGAAATGTGGCTAGCATGGTTGTCTAGTATTAAAAGGATGGGTTTATCTGCAGACGGCTTAGCGTGCTGTTTAAAATGCGCCAACCATTCAACAAAAAGATGCTCATTGATCCAACCGTTGTCTGAGCATTTGTAAAGCGCTCCTGCTGGACCATCCTTCTCGAGTAGAGGAGTCAACCTTTTCCTAGGGAAAATAAACAGGTGGCTGTACCCACCTACAGCGCTCATAGCACACAACAAGGTGATGTTTTTTCCTCTCTCCCAACTGGTTATAGATCCCACTCTCTTCTGTCCTTTTGTAGCCAAAATTTTTCCGGGAGTTTGAACGTTGAAATACCGGTTTCATCGCGATTATAAATATTTTTTGCAACAAATCTGTGTTTTTCGATCAGCTGCCCAAGTAGCTCAAAGAACAGACTTATCTCTGTTTTATTAAAACCCGTGATTCTATTTATGCTGGTCGCCTCCAGTTTCCGAATAGAAATGTTATTTCTAGTCATAAACGCATGTAACCAATCGCGTCCACCCATTTTTGAAGCTTGGTTAAAATTGTGCTTCAAATTCAATTTTTCAACATATTCGAAAGCCACTTTTCTGATTTGATTAGCAGTGCAACCATAGAAAATATTTGCCATTTTCGTTATCAAGTTTGCTAGCTCGGCTTCTGCCTCAGGACTAAAGACAGTGAATCGTCCTAGATGTGGTCCTAAGGTAGAACCCTTTTTCACCCTTAGTGAGGACGCTGTTTACGCGTCGCTCGCATGTACTGTTTCGTGGATGTGAGGGTGATTCCCATTGCCCGCTGACTCCCATTACCCGACTCTCCCCTAATATTATAAATGCGAAAGTGTGTTTGTTTGTTGGTTTGTCCTTCAATCACGCTGCAACGGAGCAACGGATCGACGTGATTTTTGGCATGGGTATAGTTGAGGACCTGGAGAGTGACATAGGCTACTTTTTATCCCGGAAAATTTAGCAGTTTCCGTGGGAATCAAAAAAACATTTTCCACGCGGACGAAGTCGCGGGTATCAGTTAGTTAATATTATAAATGCGAAAGTGTGTCTGTCTGTCTGTCCGGCCGTCCGTCTGCTACGTTTTCACGGCCATATTCAACCGATTTTTATGAAATTAGGCATAAGGATAGTCTGTGCGCTAAGGAAGGACATAGGCCTTTTTAAGGAGTTCCTGTGGTAATCTAAAAACCTTAATCCACGCGGACTATTCTAAAAAAGTAAATCGACAAACATACACATACATACAAACACACTTAAATAGTATACTTACAGATATTAATGGCTTTGGCATCGTGAAGTTCTATAGCTAGCGCCCTTAGTTACTTTTGTCCATCATATCTTCCATTTCCATTCCTTTTTGTCTAGAATCTTCATTGTGCATTCTTCTATTGAAGTTAATTACACCATTGTCTAACTTGCATTCTAATCACAAATAGCCAAAAGGCTTTCAAAAAATCTGATTTATGCTCATGACATGTTAAAAAAGATGTTTGTTTGTTGTTTAAATTCTTTATTGCACATAATTAAAACAATGTAAATACAAAGGCGAACTTCCAGTTAACCTTTGGTAGTGGGGACAGGGTTGAGATCACAGTGCGTACAATATAAAGAGAAAAAGTTAGGGTAAGAAGAAACATATTAGGATGTAGGACTAGTAGGTAATAAAGTGAGGTATGATAATTTATTAAGCAATTTAGTAAATGGCTTGAATAAAGAATTTAAGTCAAAATACTAAAATATAACTAAAATATATAATATACTTACTAAAAAATATGATACTTAATATTAAGGTAGTAAATGTAAATAAAAATAATGTAAAATACAATATATACTATATATATATACATCCAGGAACACTTTTGGCGTCATGCACGTTGTGCATCATTACGACGTCCCCCTGTTCTGATTACTTTTTTTCCCATCTCTCTGCGAATATTGCTTAATTTAATGATATCTTAGTCAGTGGGGTATTTCATTTTCCTTTAGCTTTATTATCCGCAATATTCTTCTTTCAGTCATGCCCAAGCATTTTTGAACCCCGATTCATGTTGATGACTTCTTGGCTTCCTGGATATATTATTCAAGGTTTATCTAACGTGCCAACTTTTTTGCGTCCTTTGGGTTTTGTGCGTAGATGCGACGTTGCCAGTTCTCTTGTACCTATTTGACGATACAAATTATTATTATTCTGAACTATACGTAATAACGTTACCTATAAACCGTATCATGTTACTTGTACCTACCTACTTTACGATACAAATTATTATAAATGTTGTGATGTCATTTCGTCTAAGATCCCCCAGTGCCTGAAGACTAAGGTCTTCGAACAGTGCGTGTTGCCAGTGATGACATACGGATCCGAGACATGGTCATTGACTATGGGCCTCATACGGTGGTTCAGAGTCACTCAGCGGGTGATGGAGAGAGCTATGCTCGGAGTATCTATACGTGATCAAATGCAGGTTGAAAATCATTGCAGGAGGCCTTTGTCCAGCAGTGGACATCCTTCGGCTGAAACGAACCCTTTAAAACATCTTGGTGATAATATTATGTGGACGTCTATGCGACGTCGAATAGGTATATCGGTTAAACGGACGGTATTCTCTTTCTACGATCGCTAACGCTTCGAAAACTAAACATGTATGAGGAATAACATTCGTTATAAAGAATATTAACATTCTATGGACTAAGGACAGAATAATAGCTTAATAAAGAAAATTTTTTTGTTAACCCCTGTTAACACAATTATCTAATGTCTCATGAAAAACGTAATTATTTGCAAGCAAAGTCAATACATTTTTTTTACTGTAAGCAAATAAGTTCTGACTTTCTGACAGTCTGACATTGACTTTCAGTTTGACGGAAGGACTGACAAAACTCACTGATACTGACTTACTAAGTTGGCTGACTGACTGAAGGACGGATGGACGGACGGATAGACGGGTAGACGGACAGATAGACAGACAAACACTGACGGACACACACACGCACTAAGTTTAACCCGTGTCCATTAACATGACACCTGGCTCGAAATATGGCAAGAACAAAATTGTGTCTATAAATAGCTTGTATTGTCACGTTTAAAGCATCGTAAAAATATATTTTTCAATACACTTGCTCGAAAAATGCACTTACAGAGGCAGTAAACAGGGCTTGTAAGTTAAATTTAGTGCCCTAGTGCAGTAAATATTTACCGCCCTCGTGCGGTAAATTTGCAGTTTTTTTTAAATTTTTGTATAGTAGAAAACCTAAAAAAAAAATTAAATTTAGATGTGAATTGATGAAATTAATTCATAAAATAAAAAATATATATTTAATATAATAATTTAAAATTGTTTTAAGTTTTATAAATCATAAAAGTAAAGGCTGAATAGTCCAAGATGGGAGTTGAGAACTAGAACCAAGAGCCATGAATCTAATAAAAAAAAAACGTAATTACAACAACGCGCCGTAGTCTATACTAAATCTTTAATCTGTGCGCGGCGCGCGCTATTTTTAAAAGAGTCATTGAGTATTTCTCATAAATTATTTAATCATTTATGTGGTTTAAGTGATGTGGAATAATGAAATTAAATCAAAAATTGGGTATTTTAGATGTGAGAAAAAGTCGCGCTATTAATAGCCGCCAAAATCTCGAAATAAAAACGGGCGTGAGAAAATTCATCTTCTAGTGAGTACCTTGTACCTACCTACTCGAGTTTTATTTTCAAGTTTTCTCACAAATGTATTGAAAAACGTCGTGAGATATACGGGCGTTAAGGTTATAACAATCTCGTGAAGATGGTAAACCCTCGCCTGTGTCTCGGGCTTACAAACGTCAGCTCGATTGTAATAACCTATTTACCACCCTTATATCACAATGTACTATTATGAGAAACTACTTAGTGCAAAATAAATGTTGATATTCAAAAAACTTAATGTCTCGTATCATCATCATAATCATCAGTAGGTACTAGGTAGGTAGTTAGGTACTTTAAATGTCTTCATTCGAGCCAGGTGCCATGTAATGCGGACAGGTTGTAACTCGCTCGTCTTATGTCCCACTCTTTTAGGGTTCCATACCGAAATATGCTCAAGCTATCCACCCAGAGTGGTCCACCACATCAGTGAAGGAAAAGAGAAATAAAATATTCCCTGGCACGATCTTTAAAGTACCTCCTTACATCAATATAATCTATATATATAAAATTCAAGGTCCTGACTGACTGACTTATATATCAAAGCACAGCCTAAACAACTCGTCCTAGAGACATGAAATTTGGAGACTGTGTTCTTTGTCAAGACTAGGTATCCACTAAGAAAGGGTTTTTCGAAATTCTTTACCCCTTTGGGGGTATATAGGGGTTGAAAGTTTTTATGAAAGTCCGTCGTTTTTCAAGTTATAGCCATGAAACTTGGTATACGAGCTGCGGGTTGAAAATGAAAAAATATGTCTTTCACAGTTTTTGAAAATTTTACCCCTAAAGGGGTGAAATAGGGGATGAAAGTTGGTATGAAAGGCTTTCATTTGTCATGATATTTATCAAGTTATATCAACAAAACTTGGTAAATAAATACCCCTAGTAAATATTGTAAACTGTTTTTTCGTGGGCAAATAAATTAATTATCTATCTATCTATCTATCTATCTATGATATTATAAAAACATTCAAATCTTTACAATGCAAAAAAACGGGAGATCTATGGGGGATATCGGTGAAAATTATCTGCAATGTCATTGATGTTATTGCGCCATATCTTGCTCAAGTTTTTAATGAGTCTGTGGATTTGGGATCTTTTCCTGACCTCATGAAATGTAGTAAATTGATTCCTCTTTTTAAATCAGGTAGCAAAAGTGATCCAAATAATTACAGACCAATTTCAATTTTGCCAACCCTAAGCAAGATATTTGAAAAAATTATGCTTAACCAACTGCTCCGGCATTTTAATTTAAATAAATTACTTCACTCCGAGCAGTATGGTTTTACGAAAGGCCGGTCAACAGTCGATGCGGGCGCGGCGCTGTTAAAACATATATTTGATGCTTGGTAGAACTCACAGAATGCTATTGGTATTTTCTGTGATTTGTCTAAGGCATTCGACTGTGTAGAGCACGAGACACTGTTGACCAAATTGAGCCACTATGGAATCAAAGACACTGCACTTAGTCTCATTGCATCATATCTTAGTGACCGTATTCAGACGGTATGTGTAAACAATGTGAAATCATCCTGATCAGCCTCATTAATGGGTGTCCCTCAAGGCTCCATTCTGGGTCCCTTCATGTTCTTGGTATATATAAATGATTTACCATATTTTGTCCAGGATACTTGCGATATTGTGCTATTTGCTGATGATACGTCTTTAATTTTTAGTCGATAGAAATAAGGATGATTTTGACGACGTAAATAGTGCCATTTTTCAGGTCACTCACTGGTTTACGGTAAATAACTTACTTTTAAATGCAAAAAAACTAAGTGTGTTGAGTTCGCACTGCCCAATACCAAGAATACACGTAACATTAATCTAGTGGTAAATAATGATATGTTAAAAATAGAAGAGGCCACCGTGTTTTTGGGGGTGACCTTAGATGCTAAGCTTCAATGGGGCACCCATATATCAAATCTAGCTGGTAAACTCAGTTCTGCTGCTTACGCTGTCAGAAAGATTCGGCAGTTAACAGACGTTGAAACTGCAAAGATTGTATATTTTGCTTATTTTCATAGTATTATGTCTTACGGAATCTTGCTGTGGGGTAAAGCGGCAGATATTCAAAAAATATTTGTATTACAAAAAAGGGCAATACGTGCAATTTATAATTTAAAACCACGTGAATCCCTTAGGGAGAAATTCAAGGAAATAGGTATTCTTACAGTAGCCTCGCAGTATATTTACAGTAATCTAATCTTTGTAAAACAGCACATTCAGAATTACAAAAGAATATGCGATCTGCACGATAGGCCAACTAGAAACCGTCATAGGCTTGTGACTCCATCGCTCCGCCTCACTAAAGTCCGAAGGTCGTTCGTGGGAATGAGCATACTATTCTTTAACAAAATTCCTCAACCTATTATAAACTTGCCTTTACACAAGTTTAAGATAACCATTAAAAAAATGCTCCTAAAAAAAGCTTATTATACTGTCGAAGATTATATTAATGATAAAGGCGCATGGATTTGACTCGCTCCAGCAATGCTCAGGACAGTGGTTACTTATGTATCTGTATATGTTGTATGTAGATTATTGTAAACATACCATATACTATTTATTTATTTTCAAAAGAGCAACCACCGAGTTTCTTGCTGGTTCTTCTCGGTAGGAACGGCATTCCGAACCAGTGGTAGATTCATTTGACTATTCATAAGAACTTGTAAAAAGTCTATTTGAATAAAAATAATTTGATTTTGATTTTGTTTTTTTTTGATTTTGATCGTAGCCCGCCAAACTGCACTTGTTCAGCACCTTTGAGAACATTTTTGTTGAACTCTCAAGCATGCAGGTTTCCTTAAGTGATACCTAATTTTAATGAAAAGCACATAACTCCGAAAAGTCAGGGGTGCCTGGGATTCGAACCCCCGACCTTCTGATGAGATAACTAAGCGATTTGGATAATTAATTAGATAACAATCTATTCGAATAATTCCCATCTCTGGTACCATCTTAGACTGCATTATCACTTATCAGTAGGTGAGAGAGCAGTCAAGGCCTAAAATTTTCGTTACATACAGTAAGTTACGGTACCTATACGGTTCCGTACCAGTTTCACTGATTTTATTTAGGTTATTACTTCTCTCATGCACAGTTAATTTATAAATTAACTGTTTGGTTTGGTTGTTGGTGAGTTAACAAAAAGAAATACGAAACGTTTTGACTTATTTATTAAACCATTTTTTTTCTTTATACATTACAGCCTACAGAATAGTTACAAAAGCAAGACTATCAGAAGGTACAATGAAAAAAAAAATTAATTGAGCATTATCAATAATTTCAATAACTAAAAAACGCGCAACGTAACAACAAAAATCCTCTAGCAATACAATTATCGCCTCACATAGTACAATAGAAACAAATTATTAAATGGAATCTAGTAGGTATTATTACTATTTCAGTAACTAAAACATGCGTGGCGAAATAATAAAAATCCAATGGAATTTAGCAATTATTATCACCACAAACAGTACAAACAAAACAAATTAAAGCCGAATTTACATTACGAAATTAGTGGCATGCATGATAAATTTAATTTGGTGAAACCAATTGTAGGATATGTGAAACTTGTTTCGTTAAATAATAGTGTCGTTGAAACTTTCAGTATCATAGTAACCATGGCACCATCGGCATCGAAGCTTATTTCCGCAATGCATAATGTTGTTAAACACATGATTATGTACAAAATTAAGAAAAGGCTTTCTCGAAAGATAATACGATGGTGGATTCGAGAGTGGATATCAAGAAAACATCTAGGTGCAACGCAGTTAATCTCTGAATTAGCAGATAAAGATCCTGAAAGCTATAAAAACTATTTTCGAATGAGTGAAACTCTTTTTAATACTTTGTTGGGTAAAATGTTCATCAAATTAAGTAAGCAGGATACAACTTTTCGGGAAGCATTGCCACCAAAATTGAAACTTCAAATAACGTTACGATATTTAGCAACTGGAAATAGTTTTCAGTCATTATCATACGAATTTAGAGTACCATCTTGTACTATATCAATTTTTTTCCCCGAGGTACTGGAAGCAATTTACGAAGCATTAAAAAGCCACATACAGGTAAGGAAACATTTATTGTTACTAGATAAGTACAAAAATCTATTTATTTATCAGTTAGGATAAACATTGTCTAAAATTAGTAATCAATATAATCCAACTCAGTTTCTTGTATGCTTTGAACCGCTCTTTGAAGTACGTCTTCATCCAAATTATATGCAAGAGAATCATTTTCTACCGTATTAATTGTTTCGTTTCGTCGGGATATTGGCTGTTCATTCAGGATACTAATGGACTCTATCGGTGATGAATTCCGTTGAGTCAAGATTTCCTTTGCTACTTTAATTCTTTGTTTTCTTATTATAGACAAAAGAATTTCTTCGGTTTCTAGAGCTACTTCCAAAGGAAGCTGACGTAGTGGTTCGGCTACAGTTTGTCCAAAAAGGTCAAACTCATCATTTTTTGCTGTATTTAGCAAAGTGTTGTATTGATACCTTTTCTAAGGCATCGACAGCTTTAAGTAGTGGATCTTTTATCTTTTTGCTTCTTGTGGGTATGGGCGGAGGGGCCAAATTTGGAATTTCAGAACCTTAAGCTGGATTTTCTTGAGTAATGTTGGGCGTCTGAAATAATAGATTAAATTATTTATTTTTGTTACAGGTTCCTGACACAGAAGAAAGTTGGAGGGAGATAATTGATGGTTTTAATGAGAAATGTAATTGAAGGGTTGTAATTCTAAAGGGTCTAAGTGCCAAATTTATTATTTAGAGATATAACAAAAAAAACATAATAAAATAAACAAATCAATGAAATAGTTATTTATTTTTACGTAAATTAATTAAAAACATATCTTATGACTATAGGAAGTCGTAAAAAATCGAAAAAAAATAGGAATCCTAGGAAGTAATGAAAAATAAACATTCATTATTTTGGAATGTCATAAGTGCCTTATTAAGTAATATTGAAAATGGGCTAAGTGCCTTTATAAATAATACCAAAAACATTCTCAGGCTTCAGTTTGATTAATCAAATGTTCGTAGAATGCTTTATTTTCGGTGGGTATGTTCGTAGAATGCTTTATTTTCGGTCGGACGGTAACATGTCCGTCAAATCTTTCAATTTTTCTTTCGAAATATTATTTCGAGCTTCAAGCGCTGGTAAAGTGTAGTTTTTTAATTGAGGCTCCGCCTTGCCTTTTTTGAAAATATTTACACTCTGCCACGGTACTGAGTCATTATGCGATTCCATTAAATCAACACGAAACTGTTGATATTTTTAACTTTGTAGTATTTAAAAAATCCGTGGAAGCCTTGTTCAAGTCTTTAAAATCATTTCTGTCCATATTAACCACTTCATAAGGATTTTTGTGGCATGATTCTTGTATCATTTTTTCCACATCGTTTGGTTCAAAACACTTAACTGCTTTCTTTCTTTTTTCAATTTGAGCAAAATCTCGATCGCAAGACATAAAGGAGTGACCACTTACCAAGTATTTATGATCAATAATATCATAAATGCCATTGGCTACTAAATAGATCAAGGCGAATAGAACCATTCTATTTTTGTTTTGCCCTATGCAGATATCACTCCAAATAACTGCATGTTTTTTTAAAGTTTTAGATGACATCAAGTACTACTAAGGTACTAATACCTTGAATATAGAAGAACCGACCTTATTACCACCTCTTCCCGCATATGACTCATTCCAGAGGCACATGTAAGCTTGGTTATTGTCAGCAATATGAACACATAGGTTGTAGCATGATAGTTGCCTGCTGTAAAACATTTGACTATGTGTCAGTGTTGGTATGAAAATTACTTGTTGCATATCCATAGCCATCGTCATTGTGCTACTAGCTGGAGACTGAAATTCTACTGAATTAGCTTTCATAGCTTTTTGTGCACTCTCAGCTTTACGATGATGTATTTCTAACTCTACAGTATATTTTGTATTACTTCTTCCTTCCAAGCTTTTTACTTTTGCGTGCATCAAATCGCACTTTGGACAAGTATCGGTTCTAGGACGTCCAAATTTCAAATTAGAAAACTTATTTTTGAAGGTTAAATAGTAATATCTGTAGTTAACCAGAGAATCAGGGTATTTTACTTTAAATGCCATGAATAAACGGTTAATATTCAAATCAGGGCTTAGATATAACTTTTGGGTATAATGTCGACTGTAATGACTTTCCTGGTATGGGAATGATTTTATATGTTCTATTACAAGATTTTCTTCATCAGGAGTAAATTTTCTCGGCTTGTTTTTTGATCCACGGTTGTCTTTATAAATGTTTTCTCCACTCTTCTCTAACAAAGTTTGTACTTTTTTATGGGTTATTGCAAATACTGTTTCAAACATTTTTCTACATATCTGTATGTGATTACCGGTGCCATCAGGCAACGTATAGGCTACAGAAATCTGTATGCGACTTTCCGATTGATCGGCATATGTTCCATGACGTCTTCGACCTACAGGTGTTATTTGAATGAGGCCGTGTAAATAAGTACCTGAAATAAAATATTAGTTTCAACATATGTCTCTTTGAGTATCTTTTTGTAACATTAGTAATAAAATATTATTAGAATTTTGTCAACCTTGCTTTATAGTGTCTCCTTTACTATAATATTCCTTAAAAATTTCTTCTTTTCTGGCGCGGGAGAGAAGTTTACATTGAAATTTACACTTGCAATCCACCTGAAACACAAGAATAATTTGTATAAGGAAAAGCTTATAAAATATTCGCACTACTGAATATTATTATGTATACCACCGAAACTAAAACAAAATCACAACCGACTTTACTTGGACTCGCGCGCGGTAGTGTCTGGTGAGCGCACGTATTTGTTTCCGAGGTATCTGTATCGCCGCGGTAACTTAATTTTCAATGTACCTTCATCAATGCGACAAAAATGCAAAGTTTAGCTCTGTTAGCAGAGCCTAGTATTGGAAGTGTAATGAGTGTGGAAGAGGTATGTAACAATAGTATGGTTTGTGGGCAGGAGTTTGATTGTGGAGAGTCAAGCCAGAAGACGTATAAGATGGCTTTAGTGTCAGACAGTGGTTCGAGACCTACAAAGAGAAATTGGAATGAAGACGGAGCCACAAATGATGAGCAGATTGACGATGGATTTATTGTTGTGCAAAGGAAGACGAAGCGCTATACGCGAAGGTATGATAGTAACAATGATAGACAAAATATAGACAGAGAGCCGGTGGAAAATATATATGAGGTGTGTTTAACGTCTCCTGAACTCCTGCCTAAGCAGATAGGATTGGTAAAATTATTGAAGGCGGAGAATTTGGTGGATATAACAAGTATTAGGTACAGAAGTCCGTATAAGGTATTTATAAGATTTGAGACAAGAGAAGAAGCTGAAAAGTTACTTAATAGTGCAAAGATCATAGAATTAGGATACAGATGTCATTTTACAAATGAAGTTAGTTATTCTTACGGCACGGTTAGATATCTTGAGATGGAAATAGAGGAAAAAGAATTAATAGAATCTTTTACACGTCAGGCAGAGATAATGTCTGTAAGAAGACTTAAAAAGATGGCAGAGGACGGTAAGTGGATACCTAGTGAAACTGTGCGATTTTGCTTCAAGAGTGCTAGTTTGCCGGCGTATGTTTATGGGTATGGAGGAAGGTTTAGAGTAGAACCGTATGTTTTTCCGGTGACGCAATGTGGAAATTGTTGGCTTTTCGGGCATTTAACCAGAAGTTGCGCTCAGAAAAATAAAGTTTGTCCAAAATGTGAAAAAATCATGAAAATTGTGAGATTGAAAGCTATAGATGTGTTAATTGTAAAGGAAATCACATGGCGAACAATAAAAGATGTCCGGTGTACTTAAAAGAAAAACGTATTCGTGAGATTATGAGCAGAGATAATTGTACATATAAGATGGCTTTGTCTTTGTATTATAAAAATAAGAAAGAATTCAGTAACAATAATTTTGCTGCCACAGAAAATGATTTTACGAGTCGAGAGAGGAAAAAAGAAGACGAAATTATTGTTAATCGAATAGAAGATAATACAGAAGATAGTGAAGATGACAGAACTGAGCCAGAAGAGCTAATGAGGCAACAGAATTCAGATACAAACTTGTCAAACAAATTGAAGCACAAAAGGAAGAAAAAGAAGGCGCGGAGGACAGAAAATTCACAGAACATTTTTGAAGAAACTGTGCATCCGTCTGCGGAAAATAGTAAAGGTGAAGAAGTTAAGAAGGAAAAACCCAGTTTCGTAGCTATTCTGTGCAAAGCAAAAGATATTTTGTTGAGTGAAAAGTCTGCGGATGAAAAGATCAGTTCAGTAGTTAAATTATTATTTGAGTGGATAAAATCATTTATTTTTGGAGTAGTGAGTAACGGAGAGATGATTAGTAAATTTATCAAGGGCTTAATTAATGAGTAGTACAATCGTAAATAAGTACTTGATTAATATAGCGCAGTGGAACGCACAAAGTGTGTCACCAAAAAAACAAGATTTGGAGCTGTTATTAAACCGTGAAAATATCCACATTTGTATTTTAAGTGAAACATGGTTAGAGCCTGAAAAATCTTTTAAACTTAAGGACTACTGTGTATATAGAAAAGACAGGGTTGATTGTTACGGCGGGGTAGCTATAATAGTACATAACTCTTTGAAAAGTCAAAGTTTCCCAATTGATGTAAGAAACCCAGGAATAGAAATTGTCTCTGTAAGAATTTTAAACTGTGAATATTTACAATTTATATCGTCAATATACTGTCCATCATCCATTCGAACATCACAAAGTGACTGGGATGATATCTTTTCGAGGTTCTCGAGTAAGTCAGTATTGGCGGGAGACTTCAACGGACACCATACGAATTGGTCATGTAAAAGTGACACTAGGGGAACTCAGATATATGATTCATCATTTGACAATAATTATGTATCATTAAACAATGGTGCTAGCACTAGGATTAGATTAGTTAATAATATTTTACAATCCACTTCACCAGATATCACTTTTGTTACGTCTGACATTGCTATCTATTTTAAATGGCAAATTACCAATGAAAATTTAGGTAGCGACCATATTTTTATTAAGTACAGTTTAGAGTATAAAAGTAGAGCTACTTTTGCAGGGAAAAGAAATTTTAAAATAGCTGATTGGGATGAATATCGTCTTTTATTAAGTAATAGTTTTGAGCAGCCACCTATAAATTTCAGTTGTATCCAAAGTATGTATGACTACTTTGTTAATGAAATTAATCATGCAGCTAATAAAAGTATACCCATCAAAAAAGTATGTATGGATCCTTTACAAAACTTTCAGCCTAAACCTTATTGGGAACAATCTTTATCAAGGGCTATAGCTGAAAGAAGATTGGCTTTGAAAAATTTTAGACGCAATCCAATACCAAATAATTTTGATAAATTAACAAAAAAGATAGCAGAGGTTCAGCGATTAACAAGACGTGCGGTAGCTAAAGACTGGCAGAGGTATTGCGATGAAATTGATGAAGGTACTGATAGTCCGACCATGTGGCGTAAAATGTGCTGGGTTAAGGGGGTGAGAAGTAATCGCTATCAGGCCCCAAGCGATAAAAAAGATGAACTCCTATGTTCTTTAGCCCCTGATTCTGTTGAGTCTCCCCCGCCTGTGCTGACTTCAAGTAACCCAACATTAGAATGCGAATTTTCAATGAATGAACTTTTTCATTGTTTAAAAAAAAAAGGATACTGCTCCGGGTGATGATGATATTACTTATTCTATGATATATAATTTGCCCCTTAGTGCTAAACTGTATTTACTAAGAATGTATAATCTAATTTTGTGTCAAGGTTTTGTTCCAGAGCAGTGGCGTAGCATTAAAGTTGTACCTATTCCGAAAGAAAATTTAGATCCAAATCTTAGTCCAAAGTTAAGACCCATCTCATTAATGTCATGTTTATGTAAGATTTTTCATTTAATGTTAACGAAACAATTGGAGTGGTTTGTAGAAAAGAATGAAGTAATACCATCATCAACTATTGGTTTTAGAAGAGGCCTGTCTTGTATGGACTGTCTGGTCCGTCTTGTGTCACATATACAGATAGCTATGTCAAAAGGTGTCCCCACATTGGCTTGCTTTTTGGACATTGAAAATGCTTACAATAATGTTCTTGTTGATAAATTAGTAATTATCTTAGATAATTTAAAAGTAGGTGCTAAGATATGTAGGTATTTATGGGAGTTTTTAAGTAGAAGATACCTTAAGATAGAAGAGGACAGTGAAAAGGGAACATCTTTCATAAGGTGGTCTAATAGAGGATTGGCTCAGGGCGATCCTTTCTCTCCTCTTCTATTCAATATAGTGACGTCTCAAATATGCGCGGAGTTAAATGGCGTAAATATTTTACAATACGCTGATGATTACGTAATTTATGCTCAAAATGAAAACTTAAACGTAAGCAATATCAATGTACAAAGGGCCCTTAAAACTATAGTTGATAAATTAGAACAAATAGGATTACAGTTATCTTCTAATAAGACCAAATATTGTGTATTCACTAGGAAAAGAAGAGTAGAAAGTGTTTCGTTGGAAGTTAATAATCTTAGTATAGAAGCTGTGGACTGTCTCAAATATTTGGGAGTATGGATAGATAAATCACTACTATGGAGGAAACATATCAATGAAACTAGAGATAAAACAATGAAGACTTTAAATTTATTCAAAATATTAACGGGTGCCTCGTGGGGGTTACATCCTAAACATTTGAGACGGTTATACATAGCATTAATTCGTAGTCGAATGGATTATGGCAGTTTTCTTTTTGACAACGCAGCTAAAACACATTTATTGAAGTTAGATAGAGTACAAAATTCTGCACTGCGTGTAATTGGTGGTTTTATAAGAACAACACCTATTCACGTAATGGAATGTGAACTAGCCATTACGTCACTTAACTTACGTCGTCAGTATTTAGCTACAAAATACTGCTTGAAGGCCAAAGCTCAGTCTCGTAATATTACTATAGCGTTGCTTAAGGAACTAGCCGATTTTGATCAAACACGTTACTGGGAGCGAAAGAAATTACCTATGTTAGTTAACATTTACAACGATGTTCGAGAACAGAAAATGTACTCTTGTAACCCCTCACCTATGTTTATGCTAAATACTTGGACATCAAATATTGATACTAATTTTATAAGTACTGAAATCGAAGATGTAATAGATTCTAAGAAGAATACCTATAATGATAATTTAAAATATAAAACTTTGAATATGTTACATTCTAAGTATAATGGGTGGCATAAGATATACACGGACGGTTCTAAGACCAGTAACGGACTTGGAGCTGCGTTTTATGACCCTGGTCACAAAGTTGAAGAAATGTTTAAAATAACATCCAATATCACAATTATGTCCACCGAACTCTTTGCAATCTCGGAGGCTATTTCATATGCTATTAGAATAGGACTTGAAAAGTTTGTAATCTTAACGGACAGCAAGAGTGCACTGCAGCATATTGCTCGATGCGCCTCCTCTGGTGAAAGAGGTGTTTCGATAGCATATGATATTATAAGGAAAATCCTACAACTTTCTAGCAGTGGTTTGTCTGTGGGATTGCAATGGGTTCCGGCACATATAGGTGTAAGAGGTAACGAAGAGGTCGATAGAATAGCCAAGAATGCTGTCTCATCTGGATCTGAGGTATTCGTTATACCAGACCATACAGAACTATTATTAAAATATAAGGTAGAGATTTATAATAATTGGAAAAAATACTTTAACGAAACATCAAATTCAAAAGGAATATGGTACAAAACATTACAAAAAGAACCTCCTCGTATACCTTGGTTTACTAATGTTAAGTTGCGTAGAAAATTAATAGTTGTGGCTCTCAGGCTTCGCTCTGGGCACACTCCACTAAATAGTTTTAAATACCTAATGAAAAAGGCAGACTCAAAAAATTGTTCAGTTTGTGGTACTATAGAGGACACACAGCATCTTTTGATGGAGTTTGCGCGGACTGAAGATATGCGAGCTGCACTTATACTTAATTTTAATCTTAATTTGGCAGATGTGGGTGTGTTTCAAAGTGTTTTCGCGGTACCTTTTTCGTTAGCAGCGAGATTGGTATATCACTTCATATTAAGAATGGTTAAAGAAAGATGAAGTTATACTAATTTCCAAAGCTTTGTTTATTTAAGCATTATTGTGTTTAATTTTAGTAAGATATAAGAGTTTATAAGGGTATTATGGGTCTGGCATAATCTCACAGAGATTCAAAGACCCCTTAAAAATTTAGAATAAAAAAAAAAAAAAAAACCGACTTTACTTACGGTACCGCTGTGGCAATTTTTTGTTGACATTAAAATATTCCGAAAAAATACATAGCTATACTGATCAATAGCACAGTAGAACAAGAAAGCCAAAATATTATTGTCAAACTTACCTCTTTTAACGTTTTATTGCAACTGTAACCTTTTTTGATGTTTTGTATTCATCTCCATGTAAGCGACGTTTCTTTTGTTCGACCTTAAAATTTTGTTTATTACGTTTTCCCTGAATATTTTGATCATTTGATGAAGTAGCGTCCATTTTTAACCGCGTAATTTAGTCAACTAACCGCACATAAACAATAACACGATGCTAACAGCCGTCGCCACCCGCAACCGCGCCCCGCACGCACACAAACACAGACCCTTATGAGCGAATCTTCGTTGGCACTTAGGCCCCGCCATAACTTTATTTGTGTGTGGGTAAAATTTTAAACGAAACAGGTGAAACACGTGATCCCACGGGAATATTCTCAAAAAGGGGAAAACAGAGGAAACACAACTAGCTTTAACTGTTATAATCGTAAATATGGCCGAATTGACAATTATCTAACAATCATCGATGACACAATATTTTGATCCACCCTCAATATTTATAATAGCTATACATTACAACAGGCACTTGGATCCATTTGGATATTGTTAGGCTTGGCACTTAGATTGTATTTTCGTAAAAATATTGACTTTTGATTTTTTGGCACTTAGACCCTTTAGAATTACAACCCTTCAATTTTCCTTTGTGTAGTGGCGCTATAGATGGCAAACACGTTCAAATACGCTACCCTATGCATTCCGGAAGTGATTATTATAATTACAAGGGAACATTCAGTATTGTCCTCCTAGCAGCTTGTGACAGTAATTTAGGTATACACGATGAAATTTTAGTGGTTTTAAAGCCGCGGCGAGTTGAATCGCCTTTAGCAGTACTACCGACTCCACTTGTTTTTTTTTTTAATTTTTAAAGTACTTACTTTATTGAGTTAGATTTTTTTTTCGAAATAAACTCGTAACTGTGAGAAACATTAGTACCGCTACGCGGCGACGTTCAAAGAAGCTAGCCGACGTAGCGACGCTATGGAGGCGCGAGCGGCGTCTGGCGTCCATTCATCGAAGCCCCGCCCCTCAATCCTTTGACGGCCCGCGCGCCGCCGACCGCGTTCGGCTAGCCGACTTCCGGCTTCAGACTGAAGTAAGACGTGCGTAACTGAAGCCTTCAGTTACGCACGTTACGCAACACGCGTCACTGGCGCGGTAGGTGACGCTATTCACGGTACGGTTTTCAAATACGCGCAAAAATCGATCGCCATTACGAATAAGCCAATTTGGAATACCTAAGTATGGTGCAGACTGCAGATGTACGCCATTACAATGCGACAGAAGCTTGACGGCTCTACTTGCAACCGGATGACTTAAACTCCTTTCGTCTGCGAGGAATCCGAAACCCACAAGTTCCGTCGAGTATTACTATCTTAGCTGCAACGCAGCGTTTAATCGACCATGGGCAATTCCGAGCACCAGAGCATGCTCAAGGTCGAGGTCGTTCCCGCATGTAGGTACTCGCCGGAGCAAACGATGGGCCGGCCAGGATTGAGTTTTGTCAGTGGTCATTAAATAATCGTGAATTAAGCATTCTGTGGACTGACGAGTCAACTTTTAATTGTATTGGAATTTTTAACCAGCGCAATAAACATTTTTGGGCCTTTAACAACCCCCACGTGATCCGCGAAAGTGCTTATCAAAGAAAGTAAAATAATAAAATAATAAAACTTTATTTAGAAACATTAACCAAGCACTTAAAAACATATATTTTATTTATTTTATTTTATTTCTTAAGGAAAACCAACAGCTTATATAGTTCTAGATAGTCTTAAAATTAGGTAACTTATATCTAATGACAGGTTTTCACAAATAGATGCTATAAAACAAGGGTACCTGTTGATACACACTTTAAAATATTAGTTGTCTGAAAAACACCAGTTGTTACTCAATTAAATTTCACTAGACTGCATAAATGCATTGATTAGATTTCTACGTACACTAGACATATTGCCACAAAATAAGTCTATGCTAGGTTCGTTATAGACAGAGTTCAGTGTGCTGAGTGCGAGTTGCAAATAATTATTCGAATAACTTTACTAGCGCGTAAAACGAGTAAACGCCATACGGAGTGATAATCGAAAACAAGTGAGTGCGAGTTAGTATCGAGCGTATCACTAGATTTTGCGTTAGCTCACGGTGAATAGTGATATATTTTTTTCTTACGTTGGTATCACACTTGGGTCGTGAGATAACCCAGTCAAATTAAGAATCACGGTTCTTTTATGTGAATTTCGTGAAAACATGGGTCTATCAAAGTTAGGTGATTATACTTGTTGATTGTTTATTTTCGCTGTAGCCGGCAGCTGTCATTTTAAGGTTTATTTTCAAAAAAGTACATAAAGTAAAAGTACATAAAGTAGTAGTAAAGTAATCAAAATGAGGACAAGTGCAACTCAATTTGAACTAATGGTGACATTTATGGAGCAGTAAGTGTCCTACCTATTTTAGAGTTATTTGGTGATTTGTGAAATTGAGATTTTGTGAACTTACAAACTGCAACATATTTTTTTTCCTAGACATGGAGATCTCAACAAACCATCCTCAAATGCAAGAGGGAGGATAAATAATTTGAAAGACTGGGACGAACTTGTCCAATTATTAAACAGTGACGGGAGCGGGGATACAAAAAGTGTAGAGAAATGGAAGAAGGTAACGTTTTGGTTAAGGTACTTATGAAAACGTTTAGCTCTACATAGTTAGCTAAACGGTTGATAAAAACTAATGGATAACTTTTTCTATTATTACTTGGTTAAGGGTTGTGAAGTTTATGTTTATTGTTTAAACCTTTGAATTTGCATGATTTAAGGTATGGAGTGATTTTAAAAACAATATTAAAAAAAAAGCAGCTCGTATACATAGAGCTACTTATGGCACTGGTGGTGGACCCGCTAACACTGCAAAGTTAACAGATTTGGAACAAAGAGTTCTTAATATAATTGGCGTACAAGTGGCAACAGGCTTAGCGGTGGAAGAGGCTGGATTGTCAGAGGTTTAAACTTTTTTGCATTCATAATTAAAACTTTTATGCATATCTAACAATAACTAATATTATACTTCTTATCGTCATTTACTGGTTTATCATAGATTGTATACACTTTCAGGTTATTCACATCCAGCCACAGCAATCAACTGCTACATTAAGCGATACTGTACAACTAGAATGTAAGTTGCTGTTGTTGCCTTTATATTCTTATTTCCATAACAATTAGTTTTTCAATTTATCTATGCTCATGATTTTTCTTGTTTTCAGTTTCAACTCAAATCTCTTCATCGCAGCCTCCATCACAAAGGAGGGCTGTATCTTCACCGCCCCTTGCTTTTGTGGAGGAAGAAGTTCATAGTAAGATCTACTACTAAAATCATTTTCATAGATAGAGAGAGTATGCCTGCATATTGTTAATATATTAAATAATATTCCAGGATCTCAGCCTTGGAATGAGCCTGGACCATCCACTGCTTATGTTGCGACAACATCAACACCACCACAGGCAAGGGTAGCATCTCCGCATATAATTGTTGAACAACAAATGGGAGGTAACTTAGATTTTCTTCAAGGATGCGTTCGGAAGGAAAGATTTATTTATATAAATTTAAAACACAATATTGTTACAGAAGTCTCGCCAACAAGACCTTCACCAGTCCGTATAGTGCGGCCAGAGCCTGCTCTGTCTGGACACACTACTCCTCGCCGCCGAGGGAGACCACCGGGAAGACTAGGGCCACCACCATCCCGCACAGAGCAGGCAACACAGCATTTCCTCCAAGCTGACGAGTATTGGAGGAAATTTAAACAACAGCAACACCGTGACTACATGGAGATAAGAAGGGAGCAAAATAGAATTAGGGAACTAGAAGTCCAGGCAAACATGTCCTGGCAAACAGTGGCAATGAGAGTCACAGATTTACTAGATAAATTAGTTGATAAGTATTGCAAAGATTAGATAAAATAATTATAAACTATTTTTGTTATTCTTATCAACTAATTTATATATTGTTACTTAATTAAGCTCTCTCTACTAAGTAATGGGTATCCTCTTGGACTCTCTCTAAATGGTGAAGGAAAACATCATGAGGTAAACAGGCATGCCTGTCTCCATGTTCTCATAGGTGTGAGATGCCTACCAACCCACAGTTATTGTAACAAATATTGTTGACGTTTTACAAGTGCCTTGTAAGTTAGGCCTATGTGAAATAAATATATTTTGACTGACTTTGACAGTTTGCCAGTGTGGTGAGTTATGCCAAACCATTCTCAATCTCAAGAAAACTAAATCTGTGTACTCAATAGTATGTCCTTAAAATTTTATTTTTTAGATATATTTTACTAATTTATAATTAGGATCGGTTTGTAATCTGCTTATAGAGTTTTTCCAATGTTATCATTAATAATAATTTTTATTAGTCTCCTAGCAAACACTAGTAGGTAAACACATTAAATAATAAAGACTAAATATTAATATGTATTGTTTTATTTGTCAATACTATGTTTCAATATAAAGAGGACATAGCATAGGATTTATGTACAATGCACAAGCAGTGTGACGATTCAGCTAGTTTATGCCCTCCGTGTCTGATTGGACAATGATTACTAGCACTGATTACTACATTAAATATAAACTTAACCCAAATTCGTACAAATTATGAATACAATTTATTACTAATATCAAACTCACTGGTTTGCTACATAATATTTATATACTACTATTAATTCTTAGAACTAGTTGGTCCCTCAATATTCTACCCCGAATTAAATCACTGGTAGCTTCCCCCCTTTCTGTGTAGATGTCACTGGCTGCATGGGTTCTGTCAGATTCCAGACCTAGAAATAATAAGATTATAGTTAAAAGTGATTCTTGACAATATTATGAGCACTACATATGAAATTTCAACACCTACCCATATCTTCCATTTCCTCGATGCCAAAATTAATAAACATATTATGCAGCACAGAGCACGCTAATATTATTCTTGCACATTTTTGTGGTTTGTAGTGCAGAACTCTATCCTTGTGAAGGCAACGCCAACGATTTTTCAGCCTTGAAAATGTATTTTCGATGACAACTCTGGCTCTCATATGGATTTCATTATACTTTGCTTCTGGAGATCCAGTAGTTGCATCCGAAATAGGCGTCATTAACCAGGGGCGTTGCGGATATCCTGAATCACCTAGAAATGATAAAAAATATGTATTAACTGTGTACTGAATAATATGTCTATACAATATACAAACAATTCCATTAATTTACTAAATGCACATTAATTAACTTTTAGATAGTAAAGATTACACAGATTGTTAAACAGTTTTTTAATAATTAGGAATTAATTAAACATTTTTTTTAAGAATACTTTACCCAAAAGCCAGACCATTTCTCCACTTTGATGCAATGACTGCATGTAGGGGTTCAAAGAACTATTCTCCCAAACAAAAGAATCATGGTTTGACCCTCCAAACTTGGGATTTACACTCAAAATTCTATATTCATCATCACACACCTGAGAAAAAAAGCTTGGTTTTAATCAATTAATAGTTAGGATCCACATTTATCAAATCACCACATAGGTACCAATTACCATTTGCACATTCAACGAATGGTAATGTTTCCTACTGTAATATATGTGCTCTTCTTCCTTATGAGGAACAACTATTTTAAAATGGCTTCCATCAATGCAGCCAACGACTCCAGGAATTCCATATTTTCTGTGAAAGCTACAAACACATAAATAACATTATTTACAAATTCAAATAAGTAGGAACATATATTTTTATGGGTAGTTAAAAACCACAAAATTATTACCTACCGTTGACTGATTGCCTGCCTGGCAGCGAGATTTTCAGGAAATCTGATGTATTTCCTAACTATATTATTATGAGTCAGTGCACTGGTCACTTCCTCTATGTACACACTGCACATTTTTTGAGAGAGGTGCTTTGCAACCCCCACTGGCCTTTGGTAACACCCTGTTGCATAGAAAAAGAGGGCAGTGAGAACCTGCAAATAAAAATATAATATTATTATTCAATAAATACCAAAAAATTAGGTAGGTACACCGTTACACCAAAACCATCACAGCTACATACTTTATGTTCCAAGGAAACCCGTTGTGACGACCTTAAATTCGTCAGTTGCCTCAATTCCCTACAAAGTTCCTTAAATTTTTGCTTTGTTAACCTATATCTACTTTTGAACTGGGTCTCCGTTAACTGTTTCAATGGTTTGGAACATGCTCGAGCTTTCGCTTCCTTCTTCGTGTTGTATTCGCGGTCATCTTGCGCCTTAGCGGCCGCAAACATACGCCAAGCGAAGAAAATCCGCGCTGCCATAATTAAATACAAATTCACGACACTGTTTTCACACCACTTTCACTGTAAAAATCAAGGTGACAAGCCAGTGATAACTTTTCGATCGCGTTAGCGGTTATTTACGTCATAAATGTCATAATTTGAAACTCACACTCGCTATTTCCTTGAAACAACCAATCACAAGCGTTAACGCTCTCACTATCGAATACTTGCGAATGATCGACAGTCGCAAACGAGGAAGTAAACACTTAAACTCGCATTTTTTGTTTCCAATTGTTGTCGCCAGGTGGCGCTGATCCAATCCCATACAAATCCACGTTTTACTCTCTCACGATCGAGTTGGTAAAAAACTCGCACTCAGCACACAGAAGGCGAGACGAGACGCACGAACAATAAATGAGTTGGATCTGTAATTAGTTTTGGGTATCTTTTTAATTCTAGATGCACGGAATGATAAGCGTGAGGGTACTATTATATTTAGCTTCGAGAGTAGATTAGGGCAATCTATTGACCCCCTGGCTATGTTGAGTAGGAAGCAAATATCATCTATATTTCTACGGATATTAAGAGGTACAAGGTGTAAATCAGAACAGGCTTTCTCATAAGATTTTTTAGGAAGATGAAAGGAGACTGTCCACTTTGTATGGGGCTTTCGGCTTGGAGTGGACAGTCACTGAGGATAATAATTATATATTAAGTTAGTAGCACTAACAAGTAGGAATAAGAAAAATAATAAAGTTTTGTGTCCAGGTGTTTCATATTTTGTTTTTTGTGGATGATTATGGTTTCTGAAATAAAAATCATTGTTTTTGTTATTTTTGTTTTACTAATCTGATTCATAGGTTAACAGAATGTTATCTAAAAACTGGGCAGGTGAATTTATTGACTCTTGGTACCTTGCCCAGCTCAAAAACCAAATAATTGTCATGACATGGGCACAGCAACCTACTGTCCGTCGACCCACCATGCAATTTCAACAATATTGTTTTATATAGCTTCTCTGCCTGACCTATTGTTTTCATATAAAATATATACAAAATATATTTTCCTACTTATGTGCCTGCTGTGTATTTTGCCTCGCAGTAGTGATGAATTCTCGGTTAACGGAAAACCTTCCAGTAGGTTGCTGGCCATGTCTCTACATATTTCGATAGTATAAGAACCATCACCTCTAATGTGCTCCCCATAGTAGGACCGGGCTTGCTTTAATTGATAGTCGATATAAAAACGGGAAAAAACAATAATGATAACAAGTAATATTCACTCCTGGACCACCACCATCAATAAACACCACAATGCGAACTAGACGAATGCGAAATCATTTAATTTGTCAAAATGACAAGTCAAAAGAGCAAAGGTTTTTTTTTGGTGAAAGATATAGAGTAACATTTTGATACATTAAGATCAAGTTTGTTTTTGATACAGTAATTATCTAATCTAAAAAGATCATCTTGCAAGAGTTTCGCTTCTATCATGTTATTAACTGGACGGAAAACCTTTAAGTCATCAGCGAAAAGTAAAAAGTTCGAGTTTATAAAGCAGTAGTTTATGTCGTTGATGAAGATAATAAAAAGGAAGGGTCCTAATAAGGACCCTTGTGGCACACCAGATTGTACAGGCGTCCAATTTGATTTAAAACCGTTAAGCACCACTGATTGTAGTCTGTTATCTATATAAGATGAGAACCAGCGATACAAGTCTCCTCTTATCCCAAGGGAGGCCAATTTTTCCAAGAGCAGGCTATGGTCGATTTTGTCGAAGGCTTTGCTGTAATCAGTATACACTACGTCGACTTGATCATGTTTCTCGAGCTTATCCGTAAGATAATCTGAGAACAGTGCTAAATTCGAGACTGTAGATCTGCCCTTAAGAAAGCCATGTTGGTTGTGAATAAACTGTGATTTTAGGGCGTTGTAACATTGATTGTATACTATACGTTCAAAAATTTTAGCGACTAGACAAAGTTTAGAAATGGGGCGATAATTTTCAACCGCTTTTTTCGGACCTTTTTTATGGATAGGAGTGATATACGCAGATTTCCATACTGAAGGCATGTGACCTTCATGGATTGATCTCCGGAAAAGGATAGAAAGAGGAATGGCTAACATATGTGAGCAATTAATTAAAAAGCACGCTGGAATTTCGTCAGGGCCAGCAGATTTGTTGCACTTTATAGACTTGAGTGCTTTTTCAATGATTTGGGGTAAAATTTCAATTACAGAAATGTCACTTCTCGCTTGATTATTTAAGGTTTTTATTTGCATACACGTCGGTAACGCTGATGATTGTTGATAAGTTGAGTGAAAGTACGAAGAGAAGAGTTCGCAAATACCGGTTCCAGAGTCAGAAGTCTGATTAGAATACGTCATAGACTTAGGGAAGAAGCTATTTATATGAACGATAATCCTGCAAAAGTTAAAAACTGCATTGCAGTGATTATCGCCCTCCACAAACATTGTACAGTGTTTCATGTTAGATTTAAGACAGTGGTTACAAAAACTAAACTAAGTTATTAATATTAAGTTTCACATATTCACAATTTTTTTTTTTGTAATAAGTAACGAACAAAACTTAAGAAATAAAGATTTAGAGACAAAAATTTAGAGATTTACTTATAAATTATTAAAATTTACTTAATTGTTTGCTAATACAAGACAGACAAGTGGGAATAGCTGTGTTAGCTCAAGGAATGTATTTTAAAATATTACGTGAGTGTTTTATAGTGTGTCCATGTGCATGTATGTGAGTGTCTGTAGATGTGTGTCTGAATTTAGTATGTGTGCGTATGTAAGTGTGATTTTATGAGTGAGTGTTATGTGAGTAAAATTTATTTAAAATACCAAGACCTTACAAGTTGCTCTGTTTCATCATATGAAAGAGTTAAAAGCCATTCAATACATTTCTTTTTGCATTTCACAGAAGTCAAGGGATAAGTGTGTAGAATTTTATTGATTTGATTGTACAGTGAACAACTTAAGTGATAATAATGACGACTCGCAATAGCATTCCGGCGAGGTTTATAATTGCATACCTTATAAGATCTTCGCTTTGAGTTGCATTCATCAGGATTGTAAGATAGTTCAGAGTGTTTGCGTAGGATTGTTTGTAATATAAAAAGTTTTCGTACTGTGAGTACCTGGCAATTCGCGTACAATTCAGCAGTAGGGAAAACAATAGGCTTTTTGAGCATAACTTTTAGCACTGCCCTTTGGGCCCGCTCGACCTTAATCATAAGCGTTTTTGGAGATCCACCCCATGCGGTTATGTAGTAAGTTAGGACTGACTGGGCAAGGGCATAATAAACAGACTTTAGGCATTGAGGGTCAGCTACATTCCTTATGTTTCTATATATAAACATTAGCTTTCTAGTACGTGAAGAAACAGAATCAATATGCTCTTTCCAAGACAAGAAGCTATCTACCAAGAGACCTAGATATTTGATACAGGAGGTGCGCTCAAGGGCTGCACAAGTGCAAGTAAAGTTGGAATCATCGCATTCATGGACCCGAACAGAGAAGGAGGCTGGAACTTGTGTAGCTCTGGTTGGGGTAAAAGTTTATAAACTTAGTTTTGTCCAAATTAAGGGTAAGAAGATTCCAATTTAGCCACTTCGTGACAGCTTTGATGGCTAATTCAGAGTGATCGCAAACTTCCTTCCAGTTATTGCCGCTAACAATTAATGCTGTGTCATCAGCATATGCAATGAGTTTGCAATTTGGAAGATGTAGCGCACACAAATCATTAATATAGATTAAAAATAGGGTAGGTCCAAGGACGCTACCTTGAGGAACACCAAAATGTATAAATTCTGAATTGCTGGTGAAATTTTCTATTACAACAGATTGTGTGCGTTCCGACAAGTAACTTTTAAAAATTTCAAGTGCAACTCCTCTCATACCATTACATTCAAGCTTATATAGTAGCTTAGGGACATAGACAGTGTCAAAGGCTTTAGACAGGTCTAAAAAATGCCTACCGTTTTTAGTTTATTATCAAAATTTTTAACTTTACTATTAGTAAGTGTCATAACGGCATCCTCCGTAGATTTGCCCGCCCTGAACCCAAACTGATTTTGGGAGAGAATATTGTTTTCTTTCAGGTAATTAACTAAACGTTTGTTCAGAATTTTTTCAAATATCTTGGATAAAGTAGTGAGGACTGATATAGGTCTATAGTTATTGACACTGTCTCTGTCTCCAGTTTTAAAGATCGGATGCACTAGCGCCTTCTTAAAGGCTCGAGGAAAAACACCGTGAGCCAAACAAAGATTAAAAATAAAGGTTAGTATAGGTACTAGTGTATGAACGGCAGCTTTAACAATAGAAGCAGGAAGGCCATCCCAACCGGCGGCGCATTTACCCTTAAGATTATTTATAATGCATTCTACTTCACTGTCGTCTACGCTAAGCAAAGCCATTGAATTTAATCGAGAAGGGATGGGTGGGCAATACTTATTTATTTCATCAATTGGTGGTGGATTGATCTTATCAGCAAGACTTTTCCCTACGTTAGCAAAAAATTTGTTCACTGCATTCACTGATTCTGTTGGCTTGCCACACAAGTGCGTAAATACGTGTAAATAAGATTGTAAAATTTAATACCTAAAATAAGTGTACCCACCTACTTCGTGAGCTATAAATAACTGCAATGATGGTAAGTACATCGAAACTTTACCGAATGTTTAACAGCTGATAGCCAAAGGTGAACGACCAGTCGCGCGACGCTCGGTTCGTGCGTCACGTGACTCGCCCAGTAAGCTGGCGCTAGCGCTACTAATTGATCGCAAAATTTTCGACATCATAATTTCACGATTTTTTATTTTATTACTAGGGTCAGGATAAATGCATTCCCGCTGACAGATTATCTAATGGCACCATATAGTCGTCGATTAAATTTATCCAAAAAACAAAAAAAAATTAACTACCGGCTATGCAGAGCTCGAAGAACTATAGAAAATACTTTTGGTTTGTTAGTTAGCAAATTTCGTGTATTTGAAAAGCCCATCGCTGTACTGCCAGAAACTGTAGACAAAATTATAAAGGCATGTTGTGTCTTACATAATTGGCTTAAAACCAAATCATCAAACTACATTGAAGCAGGGTTAATTGATGAAGAAAATCCAGAAACAGGAGAACTAGTGGAAGGTTCTTGGCGGGCTATACCACAGGCTTCATTTGATCCAATTCGTAATCTTAATCATGGAAATCATTCCAGAAATGCTCACCGAATTAGAGAGCATTATACTGACTACTTTGTTGGACAAGGGCGTCTAGAATGGCAAGACAGAATGGTTTATTAAATACATACAAATCACTGATATAAATAAATCGAAAACGAGTCGTGTTTGTACATTTGAAGTCAAAAATATTCGATAAATAAAAGACCAAAATATTCTTTCTTTATCGATTTAAGGCTAAACTGTATAATCAATCTTTATTGTTCTCGTCTTGTCTCACGTTTTTTAGAGTAACCTCCTGTGTGTTTCCCTCCTCCTCGGCCTGGTTTAATGCAACCTAAAACAATATTTCCTTAAAAATAACTATACATTTAACATTTAACATTAGTTAAACAAGTCATTTTACTTGGTCTAAATATTGACAAAGTGCTCATTGACTATTAAATTAAAAATTTAGAAAACCCTCCGACACGGCGGTCATCTTAGATTTGAAATTTGTCATAGTGCTCTAGCTAGCTCTAACCAAGCCCTTTCATTTGATAACCGTATTGAGGGAGTTGTGAAAAATTTATGTTATTCGCCATTTTGTGTTGGCGGTCATCCTGGATTTGAAATTTACCATAGTGTGTATACTATACTAGCTTACTAAACTATACTACCTATACTACTACTATACTAACTATACTAGCTTTCGCATACGGCTTCGCCCGCGTTAATTTCGGTTTTTTACAAATCTCTCGGGAACCATGGATCTTTCGGGGATAAAAAGTAGCCTGTTTTAATCCTGGGGTATCCATTCCAAATTTCAGCCAAGTCGGTTCAGTAGTTGCGGCGTGAAGAAGTAACAAACACACGCACGCACGCATTCACTCACGCACTCACGCACGCACTCACGCAAGCACGTACGCATTCACGCACGCACGCCCGCACGCACACACACTCGCACGCACACACACACATACACAAAAACTTTCGCCTGTGTGATAGTATTCTACTACTCAAGCCTTTTCATTTGATACCCATATTGAGGAAGTTGTGAAAAAATGTCTTACATAATTTTGGAAAAGATCTGATACTCTTACACTGCTGGACCGATATTAACCAAACATAGCTAAGAACCACTGCAAGGAAACTGGCTTTCAAATGAAAAAAACCGCATCGAAATCGGTCCATCCGTTTGGGAGCGATACCACAGACAGACAGACAGACATCGACGTCAACTTTATAACACCCCTCTTTTTGCGTCGGGGGAAAAAACAGGCGTACTACTTATACTATTTATATTATATGTGCACGCTTGTGTGTTCTACATTTACAATACGGTATTTTACTCATTTTTTTTATTTTTTTATCATAAACTAGGATAAAAGACAAACATTGAAAAAAAAAATTCAAATCTAAGAAATAAATACAAAGGCATTTGAATTTTTGAAGAAAGTGTCTTTTTTCTTTTCTCTTTTTCTCTTAAAATGGAAATTCGTAGGACGCTTAGGTAAAATTAATCTTTGACTAAATACGACATGACCATTTATTACTACTAAAAAAAAACCAGCCAAGTGCGAGTCGGACTCGCGCACCGAGGGTTCCGTACAAACCTGTAGGTATATATAAGTAAAAGTTATAGTATTTTTATTCCAATTATCTATTTTAATTTCAATTTAATACCTCTACGCGTTCAGGCGGAAAGGGGTAGTACTAAGTTTAAAATAATTAAAAATACTTTTATTATATGATGTAACTAAAAATTTACGCTTTTCGCAATTTTTCTTTTATCTGTGCTATAAGACGTTGCTTCGTACCAAATTTCAAGATTCTGAGTTCACGTGAAGTACCCTGTAGGTTTTGATTCCCTTGCGAGTGTCGAAAATTTGCAGCATAAACGGCTGTATCTTTTGATTGCGTTGGCTTAGAAGTTTGATTTTTTCACACCTCCAAGGGACAGTAGTTTGTTACAGCTTAAAGACTTGAGTATTTCATATGAATTTCAACTTTATACCTCTACGCGTTCATGAGGAAAGGGATAGTAAGTTTAAAATTATTAAAATTATTTTTTTTATATGATGTAACTAAAAATTTATGTTTTTCGCAATTCTTCCTATATCTGTGCTATAAGACGTTGCTTCGTACCAAGTTTCAAGATTCTGAGTTCATGGGAATTACCCTGTAGGTTTAGATTCCCTTGCGAGTGTCGAAAATTTGCATAAAAATATTTTTATTATATGATGTAACTAAAAATTTATGTTTTTGACAATTCTTCCTATATCTGTGCTTTAAGACGTTGCTTCGTACCAAGTTTCAAGATTCTGAGTTCACGGGAAGTACCCTGTACGTTTTGATTCCCTTGCGAGTGCAAGAAAATTCGAAAATTTGCAGCATAAACGGCTGTATCTTTTGATTGCGTTGGCTTAGAAGCTTGTTTTTTTCACAGCTCCAAGGAACCGTAGACCTGAGTATGTGATATGAATTTCAGCTTGATACCTCCATGCGTTCCTGAGAAAAAGGGTCTTGACACACAGACGGACGGACAACGAAGTGATCCTATAAGGGTTCCGTTTTTTCCTTTTGAGGAACGGAACCCTAAAAACAAACTTCAAATGATCAGAACTGGACCAAATTGAAATGGGACCACTCGGAGAGCACCAGTTTTCAAATAAAAAAAGAATCATCAAAATCGGTTCACCCAACTTCTGAGCTAACAAAATTAAAAAAAAACAGACGAATTGAGAACCTCCTCTTTTTTAGTCGGTTAAAAATACAGAATAAGGTACCTACTCGTACCTAGGTACTTTAAAGGTGGTCCTAGTAGTAAGTCAAATCTATTATAACTACAAAAAAATATGAAAGTATCGCGTTGCAGCTGTAAATGCAAATAAGTTTTGTTTTTACCTTATGCAATCCATCCAAACGTTCAACGTAATCCTCATCTGACGAAGATGCAAAATATGATGGTACGTAGTCCTTATCAGAAAATTCACTGTATATGTCGGACTCGTCGCTAAAGCGTGGTGCCCCTGGCAGGTATGTATCAGTTGGAATTACCCTGTAGGTTTTGATTCCCTTGCGAGTGTAGAAAATTTGCATAAAAATATTTTTATTATATGATGTAACTAAAAATTTATGTTTTTGACAATTCTTCCTATATCTGTGCTATAAAGGGTCCCCGAAACGGTCATTTGCAATTGACAATGCTCACGTGATTGAAGACTTTAAATGATGAGCGATTGTGATGGGTTATATGGCTCAACACAAATAATAATGCACGATTAACTTCGATTGATTTATTCTCAAAAGGATAGAAAAATACAAAGCAAGTCGCGGGAGAGAGCGGTACGTGTACGTTCACCAAGGAGAGCTTCGGAACAAGAGACAAGAGACTAGAGAGGCCTGTCACTGGTGACGGCTGACAATTCATTTTTAAATACGGAGTCTATGGCTCTGCGTACGAGGTTTTTCGTACATTGGTATAGATAATATATAAGGTTTAGTTTACACATTACAATTATATTACGCTAACAACAATTGTATCAAGTTTTAATCCAACACTCTCCCTTAAACTAAACCATATTAAGTACATTCTTTAAAACTAAGACTACTAACAAACTTGCTAAATTTAGATACACAGAGTGCTTTAGTCAATACATCTGCTATCATATCATCAGTGGGACAATACCTTATACTCAAGCTTCCTTCATTCACAACCTGACGTATAAAGTGATGTCGCACATCTATGTGCTTAGTTCTAGAATGGAACACAGAATTATTACATAATTTTTGAGCCGACTGATTATCGTTATACATTACAATGTCTATGACTTTACTACCAAGGCATTCTTTCAGAAAAGTACGAATAAACAATGATTCTTTGCAGGCATCAGATAAGGCCATATATTCTGCCTCAGTGCTACTAAGAGCAACAGTCCTTTGTTTACGACTTTCCCATGAAACTACATTAGAACCAATCTTGAATACATACCCAGTATAAGACCTTCTATCAACTGTATCACCAGCCCAGTCTGCATCAACAAACGAAGTGACCTTTAGACCACTCTTCTTGAAAATTAGACAGTAATTAAGTGTACCTTTTAAATAGCGTAATACACGCTTAGCTGCCTTCCAATGTACCTCACCATGGCTGTTGTTGAACTGGCTCAGCACACTGACCGCATGCGCTATATCTGGGCGTGTGCATACTGCAACATACATCAAGCAACCAATTAAATTCCTATAATCATATTTACCTGACTCTCCCTCAATTTTATCGAGTTTCAATCCGGTCTCCATTGGTGTCTTGACAGGTTTGCAATTAGCCATTTTAAATTTTTCTAAAATATTCTTTATATAAGAACTCTGATCAATAGTTATTGATCCAGCCTCTCTATGTATATGCATACCAAGTATATGATTAACAGGGCCAAAATCTTTCATTTCAAACTCTTTCATGAGTTCTTGCTTTAAATTGTCTTTCTCTGCCTGAGAACAGGATGAGAATATCAAAATATCATCAACATATAAAGTTAATATTATCAAATTACCTTTGATATTCTTCACATAAACACAAGGTTCAGAACTAAGTTTGTTGAAGTTCAGTTTTTGTGTTAAAACACTATTAATCTTCTCATACCATGACTTAGCAGCTTGCTTGAGTCCATATATTGCTTTATTTAATTTATATACCATATGTTCTTTACCTTTTATTTCAAAACTTTCTGGTTGTTCCATGAACACGTTTTCTTGTAAATCACCATTCAAGAAAGCTGTGGTCACGTCCATCTGGTCTATATCCATGCTGTATTCAGCTGCGAGTGCTAAAAGCATCCTTATGGTAGAGTATCTTACCACAGGCGAAAATGTCTCATGATAGTCAATTCCATACTTCTGCGTGTAGCCCTTTGCCACTAGACGAGCCTTGTAACGTAGAATCTCTCCATTCAGTCCTCTTTTCTTCTTAAAGACCCATTTGCATTGAACTGCCTTTTGGTTTTTAGGTTTCTCGACCAGCGTCCAACATTTATTTTTGCAAAAAGATTGATACTCATCTGCCATAGCTTTCTTCCACTGCTCAGCTTCGTCACCACTCAGCGCCTCGTGCACGGTGGCAGGCTCGTCGTTGCTGACCCCCTGTCTGGCACAGCTCAGGTTGGCATACTCGGAGAAGTCTGAGACACAGTCGTCAAACTCCGCCATCTCAAGGGACGAGCTTCCTGGAATGTATGTTGGATCGGACGAGTTATCTGTTTCCATGAATGTTTCAGAGAGACTTTGATCAGAATCTTCCAATGAGAATATAGTTTGTCTGCGATTTCTATCCTTTTGAGAATAATCCCCCGTTGACACTACTGTCCTGTCATCAGACTCACTGTTTTCCTCATTTTCATTGAATGATTCTGACAAATTGGAATTGACATCATTCTGAGGAATAACTACAACATTTCGTTGCTCTAAATTTTCATCATTTGACAAGTTATTTTGAAAATTTTCCTCTATGAAACTCACATTTCTTGCCTTAACTATTTTTGTAGGATTCTCAGGATCAATTAGTCTATATCCTTTACTGCCTTCACAGTACCCTACTAAAATTAACTTCTTACATCTCTTATCGAGCTTTTTACAGCTTGTAGTTAAATTAAAAGCCTGACAACCAAAAATTCGCAAATGACTTACATTTACTTTCTTATTGGTCCACTTTTCTTCAGGGGTCGCTCCCATCACAGCCTTGGTTGGACATCTGTTCTTTAGGTATACTGCCGTGTTGACAGCTTCTGCCCAATATCTCTTGTCCAAGCCAGAGTCCATGAGCATGCACCGAGCCTTTTCCATTATAGTTCGGTTTGCTCGTTCAGCCACACCGTTCTGCTGCGGAGAGTGGGGTACAGTAGTCTGATGCTGAATTCCACTAGCTTTCAGGAACGCCTGAAATGAATGATTCAAATATTCACCTCCTCCGTCACTTCTCAAAGCTTTTATCTTAGTACCTGTCTGGTTCTCTACAAGAGCCTTAAATTCCTTGAAATATTGAAAAGCTTCATTCTTAGATCTCAGAAAATAGACAAAAGTCTTCCTAGAGAAGTCATCGATGAGTGTCATGAAATATTTGGCTCCACTGAACGATGATGCTTGCATAGGTCCACACAAGTCTGTATGTATGAGCCCTAGCACCTCCTTAGCTCTGCTGTGAGATTTCGAAGGAAAAGGAGTCCTAGTTTGTTTACCCTCTATGCATGCGACACAATTTTTATAATTACTATCATCATAAGTAATTCCAATGACCATACCTTGTTTCATCAGCTTCATGCTCCGTGAGTTCAGGTGTCCAAGACGCCTGTGCCATACCTCTTGGGAGACTGGACTAGAGCTTGATATCATAGCTCTAGGTCCTGAGTCCACACCATCGGCTTCAGCAGTCTCAACATGTGCCATTGTGTCAGTCCTTAACGAAGAATACTCCTTTACCTGTGAACAGACTAAATTTTCCCTATCCGACCCTAAAGGTAACATAATAGCTTTATCTGATGCAACATTACATACATTTTCTCTCAATATAGTATCTAGTACATAAATACCATTGCTTTGAGTAGCAGTTGCAACTATACTATTTTGATAGAGAATTTTACACATTTTATCATCAAAATGAACCTTAAAGCCTTTCTTAGTCATAGCACTTACAGATAAAAGGTTAGTTGACAATTTAGGTACATAGAATACATTTTCTATTTTCTTAATACAATTTTGCATCTGTACTTCGACATTGCCAACGCCGGACGCAAACACTTTTTCACCATTAGCGACACTCACTTCTATAGGACTTTTGGACACAAAGTCTTTAATCACTGATTGACTATTGCACATGTGGTTAGTGCATCCACTATCCACGCACCAAATATCACTTTGTAGTTTCACGGAGAGCGCTGTAACAAGAGCTTTGTCCGTGCTCTTTACTGGTTCCTTCTGCTTCCCTTTATGTGTCTTCTTCTTATTAAGTGGGCAATTCCGGGAAAAATGACCTTGCTCCTTGCACCGGAAACATCTGAATACCTTTTTAGTTGCCAATGCAGCAGCTGATCCGCCATTTTCATCCCTTCTCAGGTTCTCTTGAAGTAACTTGCCTTTTACAATATCACTCCGTAGTTTGACATTTGAGTTTTCTAATGCCATGATGAGAGGATCGTAGTCCGCTGTGAGTCCACTCAACATGATGACTGCCACGAAGTCGTCTTCAAGACCTGAGCCTATTTCTGATAATTGTTGAGAGATTTCAGTTATCTTGTTAACGTATGCTTCCATGTTTTCACTCTCTGCGAGTTTAACCGCGAACAGCGTGCGCAATAAACCTAATCTACGACACAAACCTTTGTCTTCGTAGGCTTTTTGAAGGTTGCGCCACGCCTCGTGCGCCGATGCTGCGTTGCGGATATGCGGAATGGCCGCCGGCTGTACAGAAAGCGCTATCCGCGCCAACGCCTTCAATTGGCGTTTTTTGTCACCGCCTTCGTTTTCGATACAATCGTATAGTTCTTCGTGAATAAGCAGCATTTTCATATGAAATTTCCACGTGCTGTAATTTTCGATACCTTTAAGTTTTTCGATTGCGATCGGTCCCGAACTTGACGCCATCTTGCTCGCCAAAAAACTTTGCCGTCGCTCGTGGCTGCAGACTGTCGTGTGTTGTGCACGAAATAATTTTATTTTCCGATGCACGCGCGTGCCTGGCCCGTAACCTGATGGGTTTTATGGCTCAACACAAATAATAATGCACGATTAACTTCGATTGATTTATTCTCAAAAGGATAGAAAAATACAAAGCAAGTCGCGGGAGAGAGCGGTACGTATACGTTCACCAAGGAGAGCTTCGGAACAAGAGACAAGAGACTAGAGAGGCCTGTCACTGGTGACGGCTGACAATTCATTTTTAAATACGGAGTCTATGGCTCTGCGTACGAGGTTTTTCGTACATTGGTATAGATAATATATAAGGTTTAGTTTACACATTACAATTATATTACGCTAACAACAATTGTATCAAGTTTTAATCCAACACGATTGAAGCTCCAAATGAAGGTGTATCATTTGCGCTTGCTTCAGTCTGATTCTGAACTGTAAAGAAGAAAGTCAAGTCGCTCGAAATAATATGATTTCAAACGCAGATATAGCATTTCTTGCAGTAACTATTGCGGTTTCTACTCAGAAAAAAAAGAAAAGAACTAGACGTTGGTGCAAGGAATGGTATAAACTAAGATATCGATTTACTCATGAACATTTACAAAAAACTCTTCAAGAAACAGAGCCGGATGATTATAAAAATTTTCTCCGAATGGACCAGAATTCATTTGAAACATTATTGGAGTTAATCCGGCCGAAAATTGAAAAAAAAGACACCAATATGCGTCAGGCTATTTCTGCCAGTCAAAGGCTCTCCATAACACTAAGATACTTAGTCACTGGTAGGGACTTAGAAGACTTAAAGTTTATGTGTGCTGTTGCACCTCGTACTTTGGAAATGATAATAATGGAAACGTGTGAGGCGATAATCGAAAAATTAAGAAATAATATCCAGGTATGTTACTCTTATTATAATATTCTTTTATTTATAGAATGATAATAGAATGGCTTGAAAACAATAACTTACACATTAATTTAAGTAAAACAAATTTTATGCAAATTAGAAACTACAACAAAAAACCACTTAAACTATATATTAATTATAAAGGAGAAAAAATTAATGAAGTAGAGAAATGTACATTTTGCTGAATAGGTTTGTCTTTGTTTTACGCAGACTAACTAAAACGGCTAGTACTCATACCGCTCTCACAGCATATCACGGATACGTGTCTTCAGTTCTACGTTATGGCCTAGTTATCTGGGGAAATTCAACAACAGCAAATAGGGCATTTTTAGTTCAAAAAAAATGTCTCAGAGCTATCCTAGGCATCGCACCATATGATTCGTGTAAGCCAGCGTTTATAAAGTTTAAGGTTCTGCCGCTTCCGTGCATGTATATTTTAGAAATTTCCAAATTTGTCAAAATGAATATGCACCACTTCACAGCCATGCGAGACACACAGCACACACGATCAATGAGAAACCCAGATAAACTAGTTCTTACGACGCACCCTCAAACAGCACTTTTTAATAAGAACTGTTCTGTTATGGCAATAAAAATATTTATCGTGTCGAAAGGGCCGGCTTTTATACCTTTTTGACATGACTCATACTGAAGCCCCGCCCCTCCCCCCCTATTACTGTATAAATTGAGTAAAGGTGAATTTGATACATTTATTTGTTCATTTAATAACTCAAACAAAAGAAGCACAAACAGAATTTTAACCAAAATTGGAATTGAACTGAATTTTAAAAAATTGGAATTGAAATGAATTTTAAAAAGAACTGTAATTTTCTAAGAACTTTGCTGTACATTGTGTTTCTTTTGTATCATCATCTTCAATAAGAGATTCATCTATTATATGGATCAATACAGATTCTTCATTGGCTGTTGAATTATTATCAATATTACCATAATAGACATTATTCGGCGCAAAAGTTTGTGATGACAAAATTGTTATTTTTGGAGTAGGTGATTGGTATGGCACAGGCGACTGATTTCGGGCATGTATCGTTTTTGATGACAAAGTTGTTGCTGGTGCGGCTGATTGGTATGGCATGGGTGATTGATTTGGTGCGGGTAATTGGTGTGATATAGGTGACTGATTTGGTGCAGGTGATTGGTATGGCACGGATAATTGATTTGGTTCCGGTGATAGGTATGGTACAGCTGGTGATGAGTCAGTTGCTTGTATCGAATTTGGTGATGGTGTCGAATAAAATCCAGGGGAGTCATTAAAAGAAGATGTCGAACTGGCTGGCAGGAAGCGAATCCCATTCAGATTCAGATTCAGATTCAGATTCATTTATTTGCATTTAACATGAACAATACAATAATTGACATGTCACCCCGTTAGGGCATATGCAGTTTGAGTGACAGGAGCTTCGAAATTATTATTTTTATGTGTATACTATTATTTCTCAGTTGATACTTAATACTGTCTTGAAATTATCGGAATAAATTATTTATTTATGTAAGAAGAAAAAAAAAAAAAACGTAGTTGCTTAGTTACTGGAGTCAAGTTAAAAAATAATAATTTCGAATAACAATTTTGAATAATATTTCTATGTATTTACTTATTACAAAATTTTGACAATCGATCTACAATTTGACAATTCAATAATTACAATGGGCAAAAATAAAATAAATAAAATGCCATAAACAATTTTAGTCATACATCACAATTCACAATGTCAATTACAAAAGTAAAAGGATTAAAAAGTAAGAAGAATATGTCAAAATAATAAATAATTAATAAGTTACTAAGTAGGTATAATTATGAAAATGTCAAAATATTATGATTTACAATATAGCAATGTTTAGCGGTTTATTATTCTGTAAGATATTCATTTATCGTATAATAGCACTTATTTATTAAATATTCCTTTAACTTGCGGTAAAAAGTAGGATCATTTTCAATTTTTTTAATGCCATCTGGTAGTTTATTATATATTGTTACTGCTCTCGAAAGCGGGCTTTTAGCAAACATAGTCATATTGCATTTAGGTATCGCCAAACGGGTTTTATCCTTGTTCCGAGTGTTGAAGTTTTGATTTCGTTTAATTTCCTTAAATAGGTGTGGATTTTTTCGTACGAATGTAGAAATTTCATAAATGTATATACATGACAAGGTTAATAGTTTTTCTTTAATAAAGAAAGGCCTACAACTTTCACGTCGTTTTATATTAACTAGAATGCGAAGACATTTCTTTTGCAGGACGAACAGTTGATTGAAGTTTGTACTATCCCCCCAGACAACTATGCCGTAACGAAACTAGGCATATGCGTATGAGTAATATGTTGATAGGGCTGTCTCAAAATTGGTTTTCCTTTTTATAACGCTTAGGGCATAGATGAATTTCGAGATTTTATTGGTTAAGTCTTCTAAATGGGTTTTCCAGTTTATATGGGTGTCTATTGATAGTCCTAGTAGTTTAAAATGGTTTACCTCTTCTATATCTACTTCATCTGATTGCAGTTTTAGGCATAATGGTTGTTTTTGTATGGTCTGAATTGGATATTTTTAGTTTTTTCCTCACTCATTCCTAGTCAATGTCCCCATTTCACCTTCAAACAAGATGTCATTAATCATTTTCTCAGCGTAACACCTTTGATCAGGTGCTAAGCGATTTAATTTGAGAGCCCAGCTTTTTGCTATCACGTCAGATTCATTGTCAGGTCTTTTGAAATATTTACTAGCTAAGTCTACTAAGTCGTCGATTGGTGTTTTCTTGCATCTCTTTTGCGGCTGCTCTTTCTGTTGTGAGGGCAACTGCTGTAACAAATAAATCAATATATTGTACTATACCTAGAACTTTAAAAATGAATATTTACAGGTACCTAGAAATGCAGAAGAATGGAAAAAAGTAGCACGAGAATTCGAAAAACGATGGAATTTTCATAATTGCATAGGTGCTGTAGATGGCAAGCACGTCGAAATAGAAAACCCTTCAAAATCAGGATCTTACTATTTTAATTATAAAGGCACATATAGTATTGTTCTTATGGCTATTGTCAATGCCAATTATCAATTTATGATGGTTGACGTTGGTGCCAATAAAAGGATATCAGACGGTGGTATTTTAAAAAACACAGCTTTCTGGCAGCTGTTTTCCGAAAATAAACTTAATGTTCCAGAGCCATGTGAGTTACCAGAAACCAACAAAAAGTTTCCCTTTGTGTTGGTAGGTGATGAAGCTTTCCAGTTGACTCCAAATTTTATGAAGCCGTATAACAAGTCTATATTAACAAATGAAAGACGGATTTTCAACTACAGATTGTCTAGAGCAAGGAGAATCGTTGAAAATGCATTTGGAATCTTGTCCTGGAGATTTAAAATATTTAAAAAAAATATTGGATTGAATCCCAATAAAACCAGAAAAATCGTTATGGCTGCTTGTCACTTACACAACTATTTGTGTAAGAATCAAAGCAACTATATCCTGTGATGACGTGGCTAGGCGTCCGATAATTAGAGGTGTATAAATAATACGCGTGTGTACTAGTCAAAGGTTCCTTTAATACTGAATATAGCATCTAACCCCACTACATCTTCGGGGTAAACTAAAAAAAAAATTTTGTTGTTCACAAAAATTTTTTTTTTGAAATAAAAATATTGAACTACAAACAAAGTTGTTTCATTTCTTATTCTCTAAAACGCTCACAATCATAAGTAATAATGTAATATAATACGTTGGTACTTGGTACACGTGTATGTACCCGTAATGAAATATAAAACTATCGCTAAGGAACGCAAAGTTACATACTAGCAGATTAAAACAACAGCGAGGTACCTACGCTTATCGTATTATTAAAACAACATAAGCTAAACACTTACTACTAGGTTACGTATGGTTTTGTTCTATTTTTATGGACAGTCTCAACTTTTTTTCCCTTTTGCACTGTAACGTTAGGTTCACTTTCACTTATCACTGTATAGGGTCCGTTGTATAATTTATCGAGTTTCTTACCAGTTTCATTTTTGATTAAGATTAAATCACCCTTTTGATACTGAATAGGATTACACTTTTTGTCCCAAACATATTTCCTTTTTAGTTTGCTTAAAACTAAATTTTCATGCGCTTCCTTAGATGCTAACTGTAATCTATACTTAAGTTCGAGTGCATAATTATCTGGATTATATAGGGGTTCTACTACATTATTCCTTAAATTACTAGGCAAATTACAACTATTGCCAAATACGAGTTCGTATGGCGTATACTTAGTCTGTGTATGAACAGTAGTATTGAACGAGAAACACCAGAACTGAAGCCATTGACTCCACGTCTCTGTATGCCCGTCACATAAAGCTCGTAGATAGGCGGCGAGATGCTTATGGGTGTTTTCTAATGAGCCTATTGACTCATGGTGATAAGCTGTAGAGTTTACCTTTTCGATTTTAAGCAGCTTGCACACCTCTTTCATCGTTTCTGACTGAAATTCTGAACCCATGTCACTTGCCATAATTCTTGGCAAACCGTAACGTAATACGAAGTTATTAACAAAGGATCTTGCCACACTTACCGTATCCTTACGTTGCAAGGGATACGCTTCTACGTATTTACTTAGCTCGCATTGTAAGCTTAAAATATAAATGTTACCATCTATATCTTTGTCTAAAGGACCTATGATATCTAGATATATCTTTTCGAAGGCTTTTGATGCTGTCGTTGTCACGACCATTGGTTCTAATATATTTCTAGAATACTTACTAGTTTGACACTTTCCACATTTACTTACGTATCTCCGTACATCCGATTCTAGTCCCGGCCAGAAGTACTTACCTTTGATATTGTTGATCATGCGTTGTACACCCGCATGTCCGCTCGTAGGTAGTAAATGATAATCATGTAGGATGCATATCTTTTCTTCATCATTATAGACCCGTTTAACACCTTTTAATATATTTATCTGTGGTCCGTACCATTTTTCTCTGCTTTTTATTTCGTTAATTAATTGTTTTATGAATTCTATATTTCTTTCATCTTTTATAATGCATAATCTTTTAATATTCAATTCATTACAAAATTTACTCAATAAATTCACAAATTCGACTCGCGTAAAATGTGACATATAATTGAGGTTTATGTAAATAGAATTAGTTGACTCTTCATATGCTAAACATTTTTTCTCATAAGTTATCTTTTTGTTACTCATTTTACTTCCTAGAATAAATTTCAACTCTACATAATCACTTGGTTTCCTTAGTATCTCTGCGACTCTTGGTTGGCCAGACCTCGATTCGACAGGTATACAAGGATCCCTCGTGTCTGTGTCTTCCTTCTTACTTAACTCCTCTTTATCTAATCTAGCTTTCTGTGCTCTTGTCATTACTAAACTAACTTTACTATTCAATGATTTTAATTCTTCCGAACTTATGGTCACCCTACTTAGAGCATCTGCAACGTTGTCACTACCTTTTACGTACTCGATTTTAAAGTCGTATTCTTCCAACTGCAATCTAAATTTTAAAAGTCTAGTTGACGGATCTTTCATGCCAAATAGATAAATTAAAGGTTTGTGATCGGTTTTAATGATAAATTGCCTTCCGTATAAATATGGTCTAAAATGCTTTATACCCCAAACTATAGCCAGAAGCTCTTTCTGTATAATTGGGTAGTTCAATTCCGCCTTATTTAAGGGTCTACTACTATACGCTACGGGTTTTAAATCTTTGTTACACAAAATTGAAGAAATTGCCAAATTTGAAGCGTCACATTGGAGGATAAAGTTGTTATCTTCGGAAAAATCCGGGTATTGTAGAATGGGGGGCGAAATTAATTTTTCTTTCAACAATTCGAAGCTATTTTGACATTCCTGAGTCCATGAAAATATTGAATTTTTTCGACACAATTTATTTAATGGTAGAGTAATTTCGGCAAACTGTGGTATGAATTTTCTATAATAATTGCAAAACGCTACAAATCGCCTAACCTCGTCTGAATTTGTCGGTACTGGGTAATGTTGTAATACTCTAATTTTTTCTGGATCTGGTAAAACACCGTCGGCTGACACCACATGTCCTAAATATAATAACTGTGTTTTCATAAATTCGCACTTATGTGGGTTTAGTTTAAGGTTCATTTTTCTAAAACGCTCGAATACATCCATTAAATTTTTATTGTGAGTTTCTCTATTCCTCCCAAATACTATCAAATCATCACAGTAAATAAAACATTTTTCGTAAGTTAACCCTGACATCGCTATCGACATGACCCTGGAAAATGCACTAGGACTAATTTTTAAACCCATGGCTAAACGTTTCATTCTGTATTGACCGGTACTCGTGGCAAAGCTAGTAATATTCCTACTCTCAGGGCTTAAACTGACTTGGTAGAATCCTTGATATAAGTCCAAATGAGTGAAATAAATACTTCCTGACAATGAGTCTAGTATATCACTTATATTCGGTAACGGAAACTTATCATCCTGAATCAAATTATTAATTTTCCTATAATCTACCACTAAACGCCATTTTTTCCCGCTTTCTGATTTTTTAGGCACTAACAGTATTGGACTATTCCATTCGCTTTTAGATGGTTCTATTACATCATCATCGAGCATGCGTTGTACTTGCTTATTAATTTCTTGCTTATGCGCATGTGGCAACCGATAAGGCTTGGTGTACACGGGTTTCGTATCAGGTTTCACCGTTATTGACTGTTCTACAACGTTTGCGGTACCTAACCTATCGCCTTCCAAGAAAAATATGTCTGAGTACTTCGCACATATTATTTGAAGTGACTTTCTATCGGCGGAATCTAAATGATTTAATTTTAATTCTGTTAATAATTTTTTAATACGATTAACATCCTTTTGAGACTCGCTAAATGAACATGAATCATAGTTTTCTAAATAGTCAATGTCCCCCGATTGAATAATATTGGATTTAAGAATTTTTATAGTTTTCTCATCCGTATTCATTATTTTTACTGGTATTTTGCCTCTATGCGGTTTTACGATGCAACCTGCCAAAAATATGTTTTCATGTAACTGCTTTGGATATATAACGCAATCTTTATATAAGTTTTTACTAATACTTAAATAATGAATTGATTCGCTACGTGATGGGATAGTTAAATACTCTTCCGATTCTACATTCTTATTGATACACTTACTTATTCTCAAGGTACATGTTTCATAATAATTTAATTGTAGTGTAAGCCTGTTCGTTGGCAAGTCTATGTTTGCATTATAAGTTCTAAGAAAGTCTAACCCGATAATGCCGTCCGCTCCGCACGGTACGCTATCGAATAGGTATAACTTGTGGCGAAATATGAAACCGTTCGACTGTAGTGGAACATATGCGAAGCATTTCGACTGTATTTTTCCACCTATGCCTTTTATAACTGTATTACTCTGGTATTTTGTCACGTGATTTTGGATGATTTCAGTATCCAAGATAGATAACGATGCGCCTGTGTCTAATAGGAACTTACACTTCCGGTTGCCGATAAACAAATAGATGTAATCTAACCCTTCACATACTAAAGCATAGTTAGGCTCGAAAAAATTCTGCTAAATTTATATCTTCCACCTTTTGCTCCGATTCTGTTACGTACGCATTACCCTGACGATGACTATTATTTGAGTTACCTCTATTAAATCTCGTGTTGTTCCTCGGGTATCTAGACTGATTGTAGTATTGCCTTGCCGGTGCAGTATTAGCACGATAATTATAATGATTATAATGATAGTAGCCTCTTCTTACCTGTGGTGTGGGTTGATACGTGCCTCGCCAAGGGGCACTCGCGCGGCGTAAATTTCCCCGTCCACGACTGTACCTAGGATAGCGAAATGATTGATTTCTGTTACCTTGCGAATACGAATACACCGTGTTGCTGTTGGGAGACGACCCGGAGGCCAGCTCCTCGTCCTCCGCTGCGCGCACGGCATCTTTTAGGGCGCTGTAGTTTCTGGCTGATATGATAGTGCTGAGTCGTCGGTTGCGAAGGCCATCTGCGAATCTTTTTATCGCTAGCTGCTCGTTTAAAGGTCTCAATATTTCACATGCCTTATCGTTTTGATCAGCTTGCGCTATAGTTAGGCTTATAAAGAGCTCCTCTAACTTTTCACCATACCTACTGATAGACATGTTGTTTTGATTTATGTTATTAATTTGGGAAAGCAAGGAATTGGCTGACTTCTTAGTTAGTAGAAATTTTTTCATGTCTGATAACAGGCTTTCTACAGTAGTATAGTCTGTATTTAATTTTAATTTTGCCGTTTTGGACAGCCTAGTTTTTAAGATAAAAGAAATCAACAACTTCTTGCTATCCCCACCTTTTAAATAGGTATTATACATCTCGATGCCATCTATTATTTTTTCTATACTTTCCTGATGCCCGTCCATCACCGGGATCAAGGCGCTTGCAGTTTTTAGGTCGAAACTATCCATTTTTTCCCCTGTTACAGACTTATTATAATTTAATATTTGACGAAAAGTTTTCTCTATATTCCTACACAAATTGTCTATAATTAACCCTGAATATTCTGGAGTTACATCTTTTTCGCTTAAATTTTTAATATACCTTTTGTAATCTTCGTTTATTTTTATGGCTTTTATTACTTTGCTTACCCCTATCTCTTCTAATCTTCGTTTCGGACCTAGCTTCCTAAGGCTAATTCTTATATATTCTAATTCACTATATATTCTACTTAAATGTCTTTCCATTAATTTGTGTTACGTCTATGTATTGTCTCATTTCATTCACAGTTCATTTTCACATCTAACCCTACACTGTTACACTACACTACACTATTACACTCGCTCCTCCTCTCTTGCAGCTGGTCCCCTCGTTGACATCCGTTCCTGTAGTCGCCTAATAAAATCTGCACGCACTCCCTCATCGATCCAATTTCTGTGGCATTGTTTATATTTGGTTATTACCATGTAAATCACGATGACTCCGGTTATGGCTACGATGGTACCCACTAGGATATTGTTAATGTATATTGGCTGTTGAATATTTGCGTCTCCGTTTTGCGATATAATCTCCTTTGTTTCACAAACGCATTTCGAGCATTCCTTTCCCATTTTTGCACTTTTTCTGTTCTGTATTGTATCGTATGTCGTTCGAGTTGCTCCCGCGTGTCCTTAGCTCGCTGCCAGCGCAGACTGTGTCGCGCGCGCTGGCAGGGTCGCCATGTGATGACGTGGCTAGGCGTCCGATAATTAGAGGTGTATAAATAATACGCGTGTGTACTAGTCAAAGGTTCCTTTAATACTGAATATAGCATCTAACCCCACTACAATCCAACCCGGAGATGTTGACGTTGAAGAAACAAGTGGCAAGATCACGGATGGTCCGTGGAGACAGGGACGCCAGTTACTAGATATAAAGCGAGTAAGAGGCAACTCGGCAAATGAAGCAAAAAAAGTAAGGGATGATTTCTGCGAATACTTCAATAACGGAGGGTCAGTTCAATGGCAAAACAGTTGTTTACAATAAAACATAAAAATAATGTATCTTATAAAATGTTAACAGCCATGTAATAAACGTTAATACATAGAAAGTAAAGGGTCTAAATTTTTTTATTGCTTTAATTATTTTAATTATCCTTTGTGAACCAAACCTAGGTACTGATAAACCGTCTGGTTATGATGAAATAAATAAAATAAATTCCTATAAAATACAAACTGAATTGTAACAGTACGCGCAAACTTAATTGCGTCTCTGTCTGTACAAGTCATTGCGCAGCAAGCAAATTAAGAGTAGAAGGGTATGAGCGGCCATATAATATTATGGGGAGGAATTGCGTGCATGCGCCTACCTACAAGTAGGTAGGCGCGCTACCTACAAGCTTACGCGATAGGAAATTTATGTTTTAACGTACTGTCAAGCTCGCCAGTAACTGCCCGTTTTAACTGATCAATTGAGCTGACATACATCCAAAACCTGACCGTGAGTGTTAAATCTCAAGTTGAAATAGGTTGAAATTTAATCCGTTTTAACTGATCAGTTAAAATTGACCGTCGGTGGCGAGCTTAAGTATCAGTCGAAAAATCCATACCAATATTATAAATGCGAAAGTGTGTCTGTCTGTCTGCTACGCTTTCCCGGCCCATCTTTTCAACCGATTTGGCTGAAATTTGGTATAGAGGTAGGTTATATCCCGGGGAAGGACATAGACATAGGCTTTTTATCCCGGAAAATTAAGGAGTTCCCGCGGGAATCATAAATCATTAATCCACGCGGACGAAGTCGCGGGCATCATCTAGTAATATTATAAGTTGTATACACTTACTTCACTGCTTATAGTCTCACTTATGCCCATTTGGTCATTTAAAAACAACATTTCATTATAATACCACAATGTGGGCTGGGGTACATCATCGGCCGAGGCGCCAGAACGCTTTGCTTTTTCAATTTTATTTTTTTCTTTGTTAAAATTAGTGCGTAACGTGTTTATTTTCTTTTTTAGTTGATCTTCAGTGTACGTCGGCTTATAAATTCGCAAGGATTTGGTAATGCTTTGTAAAGCATTGGACCTTTTGTTCTTGTCCATGTAATATTTGCTCTTCACTTTCCATAATACAGGAAAATCTTTATATAATGATATGAGCAATAAAACAAAATCGCGCTCTGTTATTAAGCCAGCGTCCAAGGTCGCATCCATGTCGGAATTGTGTTCCGGTACGTCCGCCATGTTTAGTGGTGCGGTTGAAAGTAAAAAACGATTGTCATTTGCTGTCATTGAACGTCAATGCACAGCGCGTCAATTGCCATCAATCAAAATTTTTGTCATTTACTGTCAATAACGTAGAAATATTGACAATCGCTTCAATTGCAATAAGCAAACGATAATTTTTCGCATCAATGTGTATCAATCACGTAAATATTGTCAATTGCAAATGACCGTTTCGGGGACCCTTAAGACGTTGCTTCGTACCAAGTTTCAAGATTCTGAGTTCACGGGAAGTGCCCTGTAGGTTTTGATTCCCTTGCGAGTGCAAGAAAATTCGAAAATTTGCAGCATGTATCTTTTGATTGCGTTGGCTTAGAAGCTTGTTTTTTTCACAGCTCCAAGGAACCGTAGACCTGAGTATGTGATATGAATTTCAGCTTGATACCTCCATGCGTTCCTGAGAAAAAGGGTTTTGAAGCTGAAAACAAATTATCGGACGCGGCTGACGGACGCGACTGACAGCCGCGACTGTGAAGTGTGCACAGTCTTTTGAGACGCGGCTTGCGGACGCGTTCCAATGGAACGCTTTCCACAAAGAACTGTACACGAAGAAACATGTCGAGTAGTGAAAGTGAGGACGATTTTCTCGAATTAGCGGCGGCTGCTATATGTTGTCCACCCAGAAAGAAAATAAAAAGAAACGTTTGGGTCCATGACATAAATAAAGAAAGGGCAGAATCTGGTGAATTCCACACTTTATATCCACATTTATTAAGGGATGAACGTCGGTATAAACTTTATTTGAGAATGAATGAGGACCGATTTAATTTCTTGCTAAGTCTAATCGAAAATGACATTGAAAAAGAATTAACACAGTTTCGTACTCCTATATCAGCAAAAGAGCGTTTAGTCGTTACTTTGAGGTAAGTAAATAATACAGTAAAATTATTAGGGTATTTTTTATTTAATAAACTAAACTTATTCATAGTGAATTATTGTTTTCAATATTTATTTCTCTTTTTTCAAAATAAAAATTCTTTAAGAACAGTATGTGCTGGGCCTTTATGATATCTGCGCGCGGATGTCTTCTCACTTGCTTGCTGTGAATTCAATTCTGGGATCGAAATTTCCACGACAGCATCTTGCGTGTTAGACATTGAAAGAGACTGAGATGTTTGTGAAGTAGAAGGTTGAATGTTTGGAGGAGAAGCTGTATGGTATGTCATATGTGGTGCAGGTGAAGGCTGAGGTATGAATTGAGAAGAGGAAACTTGCTGAGTGGCAGGAAGAGAAAGTGTAGTGTGTGAGGTGAAGTGTGAGATCTGAGGTGAAGGTGAAGACAGAGGTATGAATTGAGGAGAGGAAACTTGCTGAATGATAGAAGGAGAAGATGAGTATGCGATCTGGGGTGAGGGGGACGATTGAGGTACGTACGGTGGGGAAGAAATTTGCTGTGTAACAGGAGAAGAAGGAGAGTAATGAGTGTCAAAACTCTGAGGTGAAGGTGAGAAATTGAGTGGAGAAAATGTATGGCGACTGAAATGTGGAGGTGTTGAAATAGAAGCTCCGTTACTTTCCAAACACATCTTCATCTCTATCTCGTGGACCAAATTCATAACCTTAAATTTTAATTTAACCTGTTCTAATTTGGGAAACTTCTTGACAGTTTCAGCGATACTATTAAAAAATAGGTCGATGTCATTTTTTTCAGATCTCCTCTGAGATCTTGCTTTCATCAACTTTAGCATATCTTCGTGATAGTTATCTAAGTGCCGTTTTTTTTGTTGGATATTATTTTCATTAAGGGATTCTTCGATTATCTCTGCGCCAGGCGATTCAGAAGCCTCATGCGAGAATTCTCCAACTGGTGCTGCAACGACATTTCTATTTCCCATAAACGGTAACAAAAAGGCCATTTCGTCTTCAAATTTCCATTTTTTGAAATTCTTCACTCCTTGGCCGGTTATTGTCTTTCTCCTAGACATGGCATGGATGAACGCATTGCGAAGGAGGTTCCACTTTGTTTTGCATTCTGTAGCTGGAATAAAATATAATTCTAATAAGATTGATTGTTATTTATTAATTTGGTTGATTGTAATTTTTTTTTCAGGTTTTTTGCAACAGGAGAATCATTTCGTTCACTAGGATTTAGATACAAAATGGGATTCAGTACAGTAAGAAGTATTGATCAGGATGTCAGTATTGCTATCTGGAAAAATTTTAAAGATATATTTATACCAAAACCTACTAAAGAAAAGTGGAAGGAAATTGCTAAAGCATACAATGACAAATGGCAGTTCCCTAATTGTATAGGCAGTTTAGATGGCAAGCACGTTATGTTGTTTTGCCCAAAAAATGCAGGGTCATCCTTCTACAATTATAAACAAAGACATTCCGTGGTTCTTTTACAGGGTGTCCACTCTAAATCGTCAAAACATTTACCTGACTTTTCCCTGACTTTCCCTGACCATTTCTAAAATTTTCCCTGACCTTTTTAGCTGTAATTTTTCAAAGTAAAAATGTTTCTCTTGCGAATGATTGTAAGAGACAAAAATTAAGTCTTCACAAACACTCAGAGATTTATGTTATTGGCTTCCCAAGGTGTCCAACTATCAAGGTGACAATTTTCAACACAGGTAGATTGCCACACCATAACCATACCGTACCATACATACACCATACCCACAAACAATTATACCGAACAGCACCTTACCTTAATTAAACGATACCACCACCAGCCATTATATACACAGCCTGGGTATAGCCTACGACAAGGTCAGCGTTACGTCCGTTTTTTTATTATCTTTGCTATCTACATGGCAAAGCCTATTTGCGCTTGAAAAGGTATCGCTGACCCTGTCGTAGACTGTAAACCATGATACCAAACACCACACACCCTATTACAGGACTAGGCTAGAATAGGTATTAAACATCATCACATCTATGTATAAATTTTGGGTTGGAGGGATGCTAACTACGTTTGTTAAGAATTACCACCATATAAAACTTTGACATTTATTGAGATCAATAACACATGTTAGGAACTGAATTAGGAAGCTTCAACTTATATGTAAGTGCAATAATTTAATAAATTTTTCTTCTTTTCTCTTCCAGAGCGTTTTTCAAAGTTTGCAACTCTACATTTTCTTTTTCTCTTTGTAGTTCCAGTTTCTTCTTTTTCTCCTCTACTTCTCGTATTTTATTTTCGATTTTGCGTTTTTCAGCTTGTTTCTGCTGTTCTTTAGACTCATTTTCTTTCTTTTTTTCTAGACACGCGTGATATTTCTTCCTAGCACTTCTGACAGACACTAGTAGGCAGTTAGTCGTCATGTGGTTTTCAGGGCCATCAATGGTTTTAAGGTAATCATAAACAGTTCTTTGTGCAATCAGTGACTCTTCTGTCAAATTTTCTACCAACAGTGATTTGTTGACAGAAAACCCGCTCTCAACACTTGCATTACCGTGAGAAATGATGAAACAAATTTTCATGACTTTCCATATGTCTTCATACTGTTTAACTCCACCTATGAGTAGATGGTAAAACTTGTCCAAACCAATCGCATCCTCATTGAAGTCTTCGAACTTTTGTCTCCAAGTTCCCTGAGCTTCAGATAACATTTTTTTGTATTGTTTTTTGGCTCTGTCGGCCACCTCTCCGTGAATCTTGTCTTGTTCATGTAACGTTTCAAGCACTATGTCGACGCGATTCGATGCTATTTCGGAGTAATTCATAATAACTCGTGGATCGAAACACGTCAAACCACGAACAAAACTAATCTTAATGGGACTTTTATCCTACAGTTTCACAACCGTTTGAACAATTAGATTTTGAAAGTCGGATTTAAACGCTAGCTCGACTTGCGGACTGCATTTAGCATCTTTAAGCAGGCGTTTTGCTTCATATCCGATATCTGTCTTTTCTAACGGCAGCAGGTTCTCTTTATCGTCTAAATCAACGTTAATAATATTATGACTCGAAGCCGTTTCTAATTTGGATGGCTTTACAATCTTCGCCATGAGATTGTGAAGTAACTCTAGGAGGGCAGTGTAGAGAAACGGAGCCATAGGTTTCTCGCTTTGGAATCGGCGCAAAAAAGGTTCGAATTCGTTAGTCAAACTTTTTACAGTTGATAGGTGGACTTTAACCAAGGGATTCTTCATAATGTCTTTTAAGATTTTTTGATTATGGTTTTCAGGGACGGTCCGATCATTGACAAATTGGTTGACCTTGTCATAAATTTTGATAGCTCTTTCAATGCAAGGACCATTTTCTAAACATCTAATAGATGTGAATTTTTGTGGAAATAGAGTCCCTTCTGTGATTTGTGTGTATAAAGCTCGTCGTGCCGGACTATCTTTATAGAGATTGTACATAGTTTTTAGTACTTTAAAAGTCTTCCAATCTACTTTTTGATGACCTGTTTTGAAAGCACCATTGACAGTGTGCAATCCACACACACCTATGTCCAATAAGGGACTTTTTGTTTCCTCGGAAGAAAGAACATTTTTCAATTTTTTCAGAAAACTAATGTTCACATTGGGGCCATCCATCGAAACTTGTAGCAGTTTTTTTCTATCTAAATCAGCCAATCCTTCCAGAAATGAGTCTACAAGATTATCGGCTGTTTGCCGTCCCAGAAAAACAGAGGTCATATATCTTGTGGCTACTGTGTTAGTATTAACGCACCAATATCTTACGCACAAGTCCATCTGACATTTTTGGGCCACTTTATTCAGGGATTCGTCAAATGAGATGACGTAATATAAGCATTCTCTAAGCAGGCTATTCAGTGTCGTCTGAATGAATGGCGCAATGCCATGGTTAATCACATATGGCGCTTTTGTTTTACCCATGGTAAAGTTGTGGGCGATTTTGCTATCGGGAAACATTCTTTTAAATGAGGTAGAAATTCGGTCACATGAATTCAACGATAGTTTATTGTAAATAACTTGGAGTGCCCACAAGATTTCTGACGATGTTACATCATTTTCATTGTAGGTTTGAATCACAACTTGTTTATGTGTTTTATTGTCATGAGCTTCAACAGTTGGGGCACGTGTGGCTGTTGTTTCATTGTCACCTACAATAGCCGCTGGCGATTGTTTTTCCACCACAACTACATCTTTGTCTACTGCAGGAGCTGATTTTGTGAAGTATGAAATAGAGGGCTGTTTCTTGCGTAATTCCATATTTTGACGATGTTTAGGTCCTTTGCTGTGAGAAGTGATGGCCTGTTTTCCCATGTTACTAAGTTTGAACGTTTTATGGCATACTTTAAAAAAGCGCTAAGCGGGTCATTTTTTACTTCTTCTAGCCAGTCCGTAAAATCAGGATGCATAATAGGGTCCAACCATTGAACATTAAACACTGTACTCTTTTTGGCACTCATAGCAACACTTATAATATAGTTCACGTTAGTTAAAGTTATGCACGTTAGTAACAAACCTGCAGTGCTTACTACTGTGGTAACCTAAACTTAACTATGGTGCAGCACCATAGTTAAGTTTAGGTTAAGTCAAATTAAGCGATGCATTCTCGACATTCATAACGACAAAATTCGGGTCGATAGGATATTGTTGTCCTACCTACAATACATAGAGTCGAAGCACGATTACTTATCAAACCGAATTTTGTCGTTATGAATGTCGAGACTGCCGGCCCAGGTTAGTATTGCACATGTAATAGCAGCAGTTAAAAGAAAAACAACCAAATGAGTTAGGGAATTAAGGGACCTGCAAAAGAATGCTTCAATAGTCTGGGTTAAAACAGACTAGAGCATAAAGGCTTCCCTCACTTACCAATCACTGGGAAAAGAGAAAGTTTAATAAATTAAATATATCATAGATTAAGTAAAAAAAATACAAAGAAATACTTTTTTTTACTTAATCTGTGATAAAAGAACTGTCATTTTCCTCTCTCTAATTAGCTGTTGGAGTATAAATATGTATATAATAAGTACTCATGACTGATAAGATAATATTATTTTTATTTATTCTATACATTTTTAGACTTTTACATTAATTTTAAAGATCAATCATCAAAAAGTCCTGGTTTTCCCTGACTTTTCCAGGTAGAGAAGTCATTTCCCTGACTTTTCCTGACCCACAATAGCTTCCCTGACTTTTCCCTGAGCCTGACTTTCCCTGACCTTCCAGGTCCGTGGACACCCTGTTTTAGCACTGGTTGACGCCAATTACAAATTCATTTATGTTGATGTCGGTGCATTTGGACGTAACAGTGATGGAGGTGTATTCGCTCGATCTACACAAGGAATTTCACTGGCCACGAACACCGCAAATGTGCCAGAAGATATTCCTCTAGAAAACTGTGGAGAACCTATGCCACATGTTATTGTAGGAGACCAAGCATTTCCATTAAAACGATATTTAATGAGACCATATGGTAAAGAAACTGCTTCCATCGACACGAAGAAAAAAACGTTCAATTATAGATTATCTCGTGCTAGAAGGACCGTGGAAAACGCATTTGGCATTTTGGCAGCAAGATGGCGGATTTTTCATACTGATATTGAGGTTCAACCCGAATTTGTAGATAAAATTATTTCAGCTTGCTGTTGTTTGCACAACATGCTACGTAGCGACGAAGAAGATAGTTTTTTTATGGAAGAAGAACAACCTAACGGTAAACCAGAAAACTTTATATCATTGGAAGGTACTTGTCAAAACTCGACCCAAGAAGCATTTGCTGTGCGTGACAAATTTAGTGACTACTTTATTTCTGAAAATGGGCGTCTGCCTTGGCAAAATGTGCAACGTAATTAAAATCTATTAAATAATTGATAAACTTGTGTTATTTATTTGAAAAATATCTATACTTCTAACTAAAAATATATCTTTCAAAAAAATAGGTACCTACTAAATCGAAAAACATGTTTTGCTTCAATAAACTTTTTAATTCTTATGTTCGGTTTACACGTATTAAATAGTTTTTACTCATATTTGTAATAAAAATTAACTAGTAGGTATCTACGCGCGTTTTGGAAATTGAATAAATAAGTACTAACCCGTAATATTAAGTTCGGCAGCTATTCCAGACTTCTTGTTTTTTTGAAGCATGTTTGTAATCCTTTAATTTATAATTATACAGTAATTCTCTACTGCGAACACACGCTATAATTCGTTCGTCCATATTTACGTACGTACATACGTGCAAGCTCTCGCGTAGTCCGCGTCCTTCTGACGAATGGACGTGTCCCGCACCCCGTGCATACCATCATTACCATCCGCGGACGTTTTCGGTTGACAAAAACATCCAGCGCGCCAGATCTCTGTCGGACGTCCGAAAGCTTGAAGGTCGGCCCAAGGTTACGTCCACGACTTACGTCCGATAGTTTGAACAGCTCAGTGTACATTCATTATCTAGATATCTATGTCACCGTAAGATTGCAAAAACCGTTAGATTGTAATCCAACTATAGCGATATTGTAAACTGTCGACGGATTGTGAACCGTTCAATGGTCCGAGTGTCAATTTTTGAAATATTCATTGTATTTACGTTTTCTTGTCTTTTTCTTGTAGGTTAGGTTAGGGTTCGACATAAATGACCAGGTAGTGGCACGGGTTTATCGGGTTAATATATCTAACAGATTACAATCTAACGAAAAATAATGCGTTAAATTGTAATCAGTCGAAAGTTTACAATATCGCTAGTAAGATTACAATCCAACGGCCTTTGCAATCTTACGGTGACATCTATACGTCACGGCTGTCAGTCGCGTCCGTCAGCCGCGTCCGATAATTTGTTTTCAGCTTGACACACAGACGGACGGACAACGAAGTGATCCTATAAGTGATTTGAGAGGGATTTGGCCATAGCCCACCACTCTGGCCGGGTGTGGGTTGGCGGGCTTCAAACAGCTTTAGGAACATTTTGGTGAACTCTCTTTCCTCACGATGTTTTCGCCGTTAAGCAAGTGATATGTAGATTTTTAAAACGGCTAGCTCCTAAAAGTCAGAATTGCGTGCCCGGGATTCGAACCCGCGATCTCCTGATAAAAGGTTCGAACCATTGGGCTGTAGTGACATGAAAAAGTAAACTAGTATTTCTAATAATGTATAGACATTATTAGATAAACGAATTTACTTTTTTGACAACATAAAATCTCCAAAAACAAAGTTACTTTTACGGTTCGATAAGAAAAGTAATTCTTATCGTTTTACTCTTTCTGTAGTAGTACGGAACCCTGTGCGCGGTGCGCGAGTCCGACTCCCACTGGACCATATGGATGTTTATATAATAACTAGCGGACGCCCGCGACTTCGTTCGCGTGTCATAAGTTTTTTAATTTTCATAGGCATTCCTTAATTTTCCAGGATTAAAAGAACCCATGAAAAAAGAACCCATCGATCCGTTGCTCTGTTGCGGCGTGAGTAAAATGTAATTTATATTTTAAATTGGTGTGGTTAGTGTGTAAGTTTTTTGGAAATAAAATATAATAAAAATTAATAATAAAAAAAAGAAAAAATAGAGGTACGTGCCCGGGATTCAAACCCGCGACCTCCTGATGAGAGGCAGTGGTCTAAAACTCTGACATTATTATTATATATAAAATTCAAAGTCATGACTGACTGACTGACTGACTGACTTATATATCAACGCACAGCCTAAACCGCTAGGGTTAGAGACTTCAAATTTTGACAGTAGCTTCCTTTTGTGACGTAGGCGCACACTCAGGAAGGATTTTTCAAAATTCCTCTCCTAAGATGGTGAATTAGGGGTTGAAAGTTTGTATGAAAGTCCGTCATTTCTCAAGTTATATCCATGAAACTTGGTATATGTGCTACGGGTTGAAAATAAAGAAATAAGTGTTTCACAGTTTTTGAAAATTCTACCCCTGAAGGGGTGAAATAGGGGATGAAAGTTTATATGAAAGTCCTATTGTATTGAAGTTATGTGCGTTTTAAGAAAGTAAATATCACTTGCTTAAAGATGCAGCAAAAAGCAGTTAGGAAACCTGCATACCTAGAGTCCACATATAGGTACATATGTGGGACATAAAAAAGTTGTTCTCATAGGTCTGTGAAGCTCACCAACCCGCACTTGGCCTAATCCCTCTGATTTTGAGAGGAGATCCGTTTCCAGCAGTGGGACATAAAAAGGGGTTGAGAGTGGAGACGCATAAGAAGTTCGCGTTCTACCTATGAAAAAACTATGTCTAACTAGGCATACATATTATTTGTAACGAAGTAACTACATTTAAACGTTGAACACAGCGGTCTGCCCGCGAGAATTAGGAAATTAGTTCGAGTATCGAGTTAGACGTGAGTAACTCACAAATTAGTCGATGCTCGAACTAATTTCCTATACTGGACACTTTTAAAGTAAAGATTTTTATATCAACCTGTGAAGATAATACTGCCACTGTCGCAATTTTTATGCCGTAGGCCTACGTTTTGTTATAAGCTTACAAATTGCAAAAACCAAATAAAATTTGAATTTGGCGGGCAGACCCTCTTACTTCACCTTAAAGAGCTCTGACAGAAGGACAGACGGACAAAATGCAATTTCAACCAACTAATCTAAGATCTCGCTTTGCTCGGTCAGTTATTTCCATTTGTATAAACATTTAATGGGTAGGTAAATTTAATAAGTAGGTACAAACCTAATAATTGCTAGAGGCACATGTATCACACTCGTCGGCAGGGTAGTGATCGTACAATAAATAGTTACAATAATTGTTATGACAGAAAAATAAATTATTCTGTAAGAGCCAAATTACATTTGAGCTATTGTTCATTTCCATTATGAAATGTAGAGGTTTTCCAAAAGAACTTAGATGCACACCACAAAAGCAGTTTTTACGTAAAATAAAATCCCACGGCCACTTTTGCTTATTTTTTAAAATATACTTTATGTAACTTTTCTTCAAAAATGTGTCTACATCTGCAAAGACAACCATTTTAGATTAACAGCAAAGAACGCACTACCGTTCTTGTAAGAAAAATGATTAGGTTACTAACCTTAGGTAGGTAGGTACTGTAACAGTTGCCCCTCGTCCACTGTGATCTTGTATTGCTAAATAAATAAAATATGCTAATTAACTCAGCGCGAGGGACAGGTCACAAAAATTTTGGTAGGAGTTGTTCTGTTTCTTATTTAATTTATATGTGAATGAAAGAATTTGGGTTGGTTGCTCATAATATGTATTTAATTCATTAATTCTATAACCCTTGCATTTGTTGTACGTGAAATTTTCTTATAACCTACTACATTTGGGCACGAAGGCCAAAAGCCGGCAACTCAAATTCTAGGTCGGACAGCCGCCTAGTATTTGAGCGCAATACACAATAACTTAAAATTAAGCTCGGCTTATAGCTCTATTTTTCAGGGGTACAGTCTATGCAGGTTCGCACAAGATCACTGAAATTCCAATACGTCAAATGTCCCGGCAAATTTTTACTTGCGGATATAAACCACACTTCACAGGTTTTCACTACTAGAACCTTCTGATGAATAATAGTTTAAAGAGTTCACCTGATCAGAGGGAAGTCCTTCCTTCAACAAACCCTCACTATTGTAGGAAGAGTGTCTCCATGCTTTAACACCTATTACAATAACTTCCTTGATAGACTATGATGAATCTAGAATTTCATAGTTTCATAGTTCCTAGTTTCCTAGTTTTAAATTATATTTAACCTTTAACGGTTAGCTTTTACTTGTAACTTTCCCATGCTGACCTGGAATTTGAGAACAAAACAATATTTTTACAACCTCCGAACCATGTGCCACCAGGCAAGGCCGAAACGCGATACTACAATCATAGGTTCATTAAAACATTCTATCTCACCAGCATTTGCCAGTCAACGCCCGCGACCTCCCGTTACTTTTAGTTCCTCTTACATATGTATCATTCGGGTTTCTTAATTATACGGGCTAAAAACACAATGACAAAATGGCGTCAGTCTTTTGTACTAGAATTTGGAGAAAGGCAAGCTTGTGGCAACGGTATATCTACTTACTCATTTCACAATAATTATTACTACTTGTTTGATGGCATATTTGGATGCACAATCACATTTTCCTTACGTATTTATCTACATATTTTAACAAGCGTGCTGTGCGAATCTCGATCCAATATTTCCAGTCACAAAATTCCTAACAAATGATTTTTCAAATCTCAAACGCATTTCAACAATTTATGGTTATCACTACATAAGGAAAATTCTATCCACAAGCCTGGACTTCCTATAATAGTTACTAAGTTAATTATTCTTTATTTTTATAATGTTATGCTTTCGAAAACATGGCATCCATAGATATCCTTCCCAAATCCAAGCAGAACGGGTTTTAATATAGCAATACCGAGCTACTCTCTTTGACGTTCCGTTCTCTTTGCTATAGCATACAAAAGAACTATTATTATATGTTTTGAATAATGTTTATCTATTTCCTCATAACTACTTGCGCATTCTATTTATTTATTAAAGAAATTTAAAAGTTCTGATGTATTTATTTGAAGTAAGTAAAAAATATTGTAATATTGATTTAAGCATGACAGCGCCATCTAACGCTCCACCCTAACTTAATTTCCTAAATTGTTCACAACTCCAAAAGGATGTCGCTGTTCGCAGAACTAAAGTGCTATTTAAATGCGATTTGTTTATCATTATTTTTTTTCGGGTTACAGTACTTAGTTATTAAGGTATGGAAAATCAAACTGACCTGCGGTGAGACGATTTTCTTCCACTAACTTCAAAATGTTTCTACTACGTAATCTACGGGAACTAATTTTGGTGGCACATTTAAATTTATTTATAGGAACATGGGCAGCAAATTTTAAATGCGCTATCGAGATACCGAGCACCGAATAATACGTCACGCGTACGTGTTCAACAATGATATATTTCCAAATGATAGGCTTAGGCACTGGCCACTGGCAGACAGAGTCGCTAGGACCAAGGTAGGTACCTACAAGAAATCAAGAAAGCTGGCAACGTCGCACACGGAAGCCAAAAACGCGACTCAGATGAAACTTTTGAATTGAGGTATACGACAAATATACGCGCTGCAGCAGCGCCACACCTCTGTTGAGGATTTGTCGGGAACTTTTCAGAATACTTTTGCAGTCATGGGATCCACAATTTGGCTACCATCGATTTTCGTACTACAGACTCTTAGAACCGCAAGGACGCAAGTGCAAACGTAAAACAAAGTGGCGTCCGGTATGCGGACGTCAAAAGGCGGTGGACGCCATTTTGAATGCAGTTTTTTCTTTCCCCGTTCCCTGCCATCGAGACCGCCAGACGTCCTCCGACCACCACCACTACCGCCACCTTGCCGACAGAATCGGCTTCAAGCGAGGATACCGACGACGACACGCCTGCCATCGTAGCCCGCGTAGTTGTACCTACGCCCGGCTTCGAGCTTGCTAAGCGCGCACGCCCGAGCTCCTCCTCCTCAGGATCGTCCGGAAAACAGGAGGACAAGCGGGTTAAGCTTAGCTTAGCCCTACCCGCACCGCCTCCTGAATACCAGGACTCGTCATCTTCATCGAAGTCATCATCTTCGTCGTCAACCCCAAGCAGGCGCACCCCACTGCAGGAGGTGCGCTCCCCACCCCCAGCACCAAGAGCCAGCCGCAACCGGAGACGGCCGCCCTGCCGCTCACCCCACCGCCCGTACCCTCGCCTTCGCCTGCGAGTAGACACGCGACTCTTTCGCCTGTCGCCGCACGCCGCACCGCACCTCCAACGCCTGCCCACCAGCCGCCCCACTCACATTCTGGGGAGGCAGCGCTGAGCGCGGCAAATTCGCTCTCGCAGCCGTCCTCAGAACAACCGCGAGAGCAGACTGAATGCGCTTGTATACATCCGTTTTTTTCACCGGATAACGAAGCGCCAATAAACGGCTATCCTCTTATACGTATATTTTTTTACCGGATGGATGTTACTTTGGAGTGCCGTCTATATGTGGTAGTTTTGAACTGGTAGTCAGAGATTACACACGTGTGAAATGTTCAATAATAAGAAAAAAAAACTCGTATTGGCCTACTATTGGTACAAAAAGAAACAAATAGAAATAGAAAAACGAAAAAGGTCATCGTGGGTGCATCCTATATTATTGGAAAGGGAAGAATATGGTGCATTTCATACTCTTTTTACGAAGTTGGAAGAAGATGAAACTAAATTTTACAATTATTTTCGGATGAAGAAACAAACCTTTCAACTTTTATTAACAGTCATATATGATAAAATAACACACGAGGATACTGAAATGCGTAAATCTTGTAAGGGGGGTAATTAGGGCAGAATGGAAATTACCCGGATTCGAAAGTAATCACCCACTTACAAAGTTACAGAATGGTAAAATGTACCTATCTAGGGAGAAGGAATAAATACAAGTTCTTGTTCAGGCAAACTTTACTGTTGGTATATATATAATACACCTTATTGTTAAATCGTAATAAGTAACTTAAGGCTACTTAATTAAACACCCTAGATACACAGATACTTAAGTTAATTGCGGTTTATCGGGGACGCTTGGGGTCCAGATAGATTATTATAAAAAAAACCTTGAATTTACTATTTTAAAGTTTCTTTAAATTGTTATTTAGCTCAGCGGAATTTGGGTTCACGGAATCTGACTCACTACTTTGTGAACACTGAATTTAAAACCACTATATGTTCGGAAAGAAAAAAAAAGAAGATTTCCTTACTTGCTGAATGTGAATTTGGGGTCACCTGAATACATGGATCAGGAACGTGGTCTACTTCCAGGGAACGGCCTCGTCAGCTCACCAACCCATTCCTTGGAATGCATTCATCACCGGAGAAGGCGCCGACGAGAATTCCCAATCTCGGAAATGTATCGACGATATCAAAATATAAAAATGAGTCGTCTCAGTAGTAATAGTAGCAAAAATAAATTAACAAAAGAAAAAAAAACCCTGAAACAAAAGAGAAACGAATTTAACAAAAGGCATTTTGACACCATCCACGTGTACATTATCCACTTCACACAACTTACCAAGGACATCCTGTAAATTGAACATTCCAGGATAGTCCACCCATCCCAACCTTCTTCAAAATAATACGGGATAATATGGGAACTAAAAAGACAAACAAGACTAATTAATTATAATTTTCCTTAGCTACGTACGCCATCTTGAGAAAGATGTCATACGTAAAATTGAATATCGAATTTCCTATCACTCACCAAAATTGATGTGGGAAAATAGGCAATTGTTAAGATGACTAAAACAACAGCATTATTGTTAATTTTCCAGGCGAAGCCATGGAGAAAACTGGGATCTGAGATATCCCGACAAACGGCTATCACATCTTGAGCGTTCGACGGAAATCTGAACTCTCAAAATTCAGTGTGGCCGCATTCTGAAATGCTCCACCATAGACTAACGTGAATTCCAATAATTAAAAAACTCGAAAAATATATAATAAAACAATGTTTTAATAATAAAAAAAATATTAATAGAGAAAAAAATAATATCATCGTGTTCTTATGACCAAAGACAACAAGCGCCATCTATGGGGAACTCCTGCGCATCGACACACGCACGTTCTGCGCCTTGACACTAGATGTCGCTACATTACTTTCAACAATATTAAGAAATACAATATAATCCAAGTGATATTAAAATCACTACGTGACAATCTATTTCCTCGGCAGAGAGATTAGCCGTTACGCTAAGGTATGTTAAAGACATGTTCAATTTCAAATTATAGAAAAGGGGAATGTCATTGTAAATATTGTAATACGATGAGTATTTTAGAAGCTGAAAGGCAAAACCAACAATTACCTGTATTAATTAAAACAAAATTTAGTTGGTGGTAAAATGTTTTATTAGACTCTAAAAAGAAATTAAGGAGTTTTAGAAAAATCGAAATCGTAATCAGGCGATGTGATTGAACTGAATTCAGTAATTATTGAAGATTGGGAATCATCTTGCTGCATCAGTTCTTGTGGCTTACGTTGACTTTCATTAGGCATCCTGGATGTGGATGGAATGGGTTGTGTTGGCTGATATTCATAAAGCATCCTGGATGTCGATGGAATGGGTTGTGTTGGTTGATATTCATGTATCCTGTAGTCGGGTGTAGCCGTAGTATAGCCTCGATGAATATTGTAATTTTGTTGCTGCATGGACGCTTGATTTCTCCGAGTTAAATTTCTCATAACTTTAATGACTTCATATTGAAATTCTACATAATCGTCGTCACTATACTTGTCTACAATCGGAGCAATACCTTTGAAAAATCACATACTCTTACTCTTGTCTTCATCTTCAACAGATTTAATTAAAGTAAGCATTTGTCGATCAACTTCGCTACAGTCTGTCGTCTTTCTCTTCTTGCTTGATTTTGGTCTATCGGCCTGTTTTCGACTGTATTTTTTTTTTTGTTACCTCAAAACTTTTGACTGGGTGGTCGATTTGGATGATTCTTTTTTTATTTGAAAGGGCATACTTCCCAAGTAGTCCCATATAAATTTTATCGAAATCGGTCGAGCGGTTTTTAAAATATCAACAATAAAATATAAGTACTTTGTGTAGCGTGTGCTTGTTGTTGTACGCGGGAGTTTGAAGTCTGTTGTTTAAAAAGATTTTTTTATATTAAATTTTTTTATGATATCTTTGCCTAAAGAAGAAAATAATTTCTAAACTTACTTAAACATGCATATCAAAAATTCGCGGAACCGACAGGATTTGAACCTGCGTCTCTCTGGGAGCCCTGGATCGCGCCCTGAGCGCCTTTGACCACTAGGCCACGGTTCACTTACCTACCAGTGCCGAAATTTGAGATATGCATCTGTAATCCAGTCTTCTAACGCGACTGTTTATGCCATCCAGTAGCGATACATTGCAGTATCGAAACTACTTTCAAGGCCCATATTCGATGGAACTAAGTACGTTTAGAAACTATCCTCGTTTGTGAAGCACTGTAATAAAATTATAAAATTTAGTTTAACGCAAAATATGTCATTCCTCGTTCAATGAGTTCCATCGAATATGGGCCTTGAAACTAGTTTCGATACTGCAATGTATCGCTACTGGATGGCATAAACAGTCGCGTTAGAAGACTGGATTACAGATGCATATCTCAAATTTCGGCACTGGTAGGTAAGTGAACCGTGGCCTAGTGGTCAAAGGCGCTCAGGGCGCGATTCCCAGAGAGACGCAGGTTCAAATCCTGCCGGTTCCGCGAATTTTTGATATGCATGTTTAAGTAAGTTTAGAAACTATCCTCGTGTGTGAAGCACTGTAATAAAATTATAAAATTAAGAAAATAATTGTTACAGATACTTAGCTGCAGGGAACACATTTAGTGATCTACATTAAAGTTTCAGAATGGGTATACTTAGCTGCAGGGAACACATTTAGTGATCTACATTACAGTTTCAGAATGGGTATAAAAACTATCAGCTGTATTGTGCAGGAAGTACTTGAAACATTGTGGAAAACCCTTTCTCCAATTTATATGAAAATACCACCGGAAGACGAATGGTTAACAATAGCAAAAAAATTCGAGACGAATGCTAATTTTCCTCATTGCTTGGGAGCCATTGATGGCAAACATATTCGCATCATCAAGCCAGAGGAAAGTGGATCAATGTTTCTCAACTACAAGCACTATTTCTCAATAATATTAATGGCTGTGGTAGACACAAACTATAATTTTATTTTTATTGATGTTGGAGCCTACGGCAAAGAATGCGATTCAGCAGTATTTAAAGAAACAGAATTTTGGAAAAGAATAGTAGGCGGTAAATTAAATATTCCTCCTCCTAAGCAGTTGCCAGGTGCAGACGGTGAGTTACCTTATGTATTTGTTGCTGATGAAGCTTTCGATTTACATCAACACGTACTTCGTCCTTTTGGTGGGCATCAACTGGACTCAATAAAAAAAAATTCAATTATCGTCTCACGAGAGCGCGACGCTACGTCGAATGCGCATTTGGTATTTTATCCAATAAATGGAGGATTTTGCATAGACCATTGAATGTTTCAACAAATACTGCTGTTAACATTGTAAAAGCATGCTGCTTACTACAAAAAATAATTAATAAAGTAGAGGGTATTGCTAATAATGCTACTGACAATGCTAATTCACACATGATGTCTACTCTATGCCATTTGCCTCATTCCCATTCAACACGAGGTAATGTAACTGCAAATATGATTCGTAAAAAATATGGAGAGTATTTCATGTCACCAGCAGGGCGCCTACCCTGGCAAAATCAATATGCATAGAAATAATGAAAATAAAATATTATCACAAAAATCATTTTTTTCTTTCTCGGACAGCGTTTCAAAACCTTCATTTAACGCAAGACAAATTTCCCTCCAAGCGGCAAAACTTGACTGTCTATTTTTATAGCACTCTTGGGTTTTGTCCCACAGTACAGGCCTATTTTCAACCAAACTTACTAACAATTCCATGTCAATAGCATCCATTTTTAAAAGAATGCAGGTAGACGCCACTTAATTTAAAGAAAACCGGCGAAACGTCCGGCAGCGTCAATACTCACAAAGACACTGGCGTGGATGACCGCTCTTTCTTACACCGGACCGATGTTCGTCGCGCCGAGGGGGAGCGGTGGTGCATCCGGCGGAAATTGTTCGCCGGACCGATGTCACACATATTCATTCTATATCATACACCACCGCGAATCCGGCAAAAAACACGGTCCGTTATCCGGTGAAAAAAACGAATGTATACAAGCGCTCTCAGTCGGCTAGCTGGCCAAAGGATTCGACCAGCTACGCCGACCTACCCTCGCCCACCACCCGTGACGTGTACATGGCCTCGCCTCAACCAAGTACCTCATATGCTGAGGCCGCCGCCGCAACCCGCGCCGACGGCGCCGACCGCGCCGACCACTGCACCAAATGCAACCACCGACCCCGCGCAACCAACGCCGCGCTCCGGCTATCCACCGCTAGTAGTGGAGTGCCTACCAAATTGGACGAGGCACTTCCAAGCGATTGGCCGAATACTTGGAGGTGCGCCAAGTGCGAAATCCGTTGGGACGCGGGGTACGATTCCTACCCCGAGACGCAGAAGAGTTCCGGGCCGTGCAGCGGTACCTGACAGACGCCGCTGCCCAAGACAGTACCATATCCTGGTACTGCTACAGCCCGGCCTCTGAAGTGCCGTCAAAGGTGGCCATACGAGGCCTCCCAATATAATCCTTTGACGCTGATGTCTGTGTATTTGTTTCGTAAAGAAATAAAACGACTTAATAGTATTTTACGCTTTTATTTCGATTCTCTTCTGCGACTACACGTGGAGTCCACTGCTGCAACCAACACTCTGTCTAACAGGTTACAAGTATCAGAAATTCGCAGAAGGACAAAAGGATTTGTTGTGAGTACTAAATCACGATGTCTCAATCAGCGTCATCAAATATGGGCGGCTAACATAACCCAAATTGAAAGACTTGAGGGCTTATCCAACTACATTAACTAGAAATTTGCTGTAAAAAAGATATTGGTCTTGGAAGGTCTCTGGAATTGCGTGGAGGGCACTGATACAGATGTTCATGATGGTAAAGCATTGGCTAGAATTTGCCTTAGTTCACATCCGGTTTTACGAGTATACCAATATGTAAGGGGCTGCAAAACAGACAAAGAAACATGGCAAAAGTTAGCTGACAGTTTTGAGGACAAAGGATTATCGACGTGTACTTCTTCTACGCCAGTTACATCGCGTGGAGTATAGCCATTTTCCAACAATGTCAGATTACATTGATGGTGTTATGCGCTTGGTCTAGCAACTCGCTGATATTGGCAAAAACATTGAAGATGCTGGAGTGGCAGAAATCTTATTATCACGATTGCCTCAAGAATATGACACTATAGTCAAGACATCAAGCTTAGAAACAGCATGTTTAACCGATACTCTCACAAGCGAGATTGTCAGAACGCGGTTATTACAGGAAGACCACAGACGCAGTACTGATTCCAATTCAGCGGCTTATGTAGCAAACAAGATGAAGGAGAATTCCAGCTGTTCTTATGGTATAAAGGTTGGGCACAGTGCGACGCGTTGCTTTAAGAAGAGAAGAGACCAAGAAGATAAGAATGCAAAAGAGGACCGCACTATGTTTGCCTCAGCATTCTCAGCAACTGTAGCAGCTTCTAATGAGTTAATAAACGACTCTGGTGCATCGTGACACATGGTTAAGGACGAGAAGCTGGTCATGCATGCCAGGGATGTAGTATTTTTGTGGCAAATGGCTAAAATATGTGCAGTAAGTCTGTTGGTGATGTTGTACTTTCTTCATATGTTAAGCTGAAAAATGCAAACAATACATTTTTACCTAGTCTTTCTATAATTTAATTTCAGTTAATCAAATTACTGATAATGGTTATGTTGTTGTTTTAACCAAAGATGGGTTGTAGTTTATGATAAAGCTAAAATTACTGGCAACCAATTATTTTATGCAAGTAAAAATAATGGAATTTACAAGTATAAGTCTAAGCAAGGCAGGTTCTTACCCCCAGAGTATTCCATTCCCCTTCGTGTATACAGGGGACAGAGATTGCTCACAGTGCTGCCGATGTGTCATCAAGTTTGTGGCACAAGCGGCTAGGCCATCTGAATTTTGCAGGTATAGTTAAGGATTCGGATCAATGTTCAGGTGTAGTCTTTCAGAAGGAAGACAGCTGCCTGAGCAGCTGCACTTCTTGTCTGTCAGGCAAGATGAATCAGGCATCTTTTCCTCGGGCAAGTGTGAGGCGAGCTGCTTCTCCTTTGGAGTTGGTCCACTCCGATGTCGCAGGGCCGTTGCAAGTCAGATCGTGGGGCGGAGCCTGCTTCTTGTTGACATTAACTGATGACTGTACGAGGAAGACATTTAGATACTTCATGAAGTCTAAGAATGAAGTAAGTTCCCACTTTATTAATTTTAAGAATATGGTTGAGAAAAAAACTGGTTTGCCTATTAAGATACTCCGTACAGATAATCCACCACCACCACCACTACAGCCCATTAACGTCCCACAGCTGGGCTGGCCTCCACTCCCATGAGAGAGAGGGAATTAGAGCTTAGACCCACCACGCTGCTCCAATGCGGGTTGGCGGGCTTTAACGACTATTATCATGTTAGTGATAATAACCGGGATCGACGGCTTAACGTGCTCTCCGAGGCACGGGGGTGAAACACCGCCAACTTCCTAACTCCGGGCTAGTACTGAGAATTTCTAGTCAGAAAAACCCAATACTTAATTATGGCCCGACCCGGGACTCGAACCCAGGACCCCGTCGGCCGCAGTCGGACATGCTAACCACTAGACCAACGAGGCAGGCAACGTACAGATAATGGCATATTGCAATTATTGCAACGGAATATTGCATTAATGACCTCACTAGCTATCTTAAGAAAGGAATCATACACCAAACCTCAGCACCTTACTGCCCCCAGCAGAATAGGGTGGCAGAGGGTGTCAATAGGATATTGTTTGAGAAGGTACGCGCTATGCTGCAGAAATCTGGTTTGTCTAATCGCTTGTGGGGGGAAGCTGTCATGACAGCAATTTATTTAAAAAATAGATGCCCTACCACCACGTTATCAAGCGGTATTCCTGAGTGTGTTTGGACTGGATCTTCTGTAGATCTAAGTCATTTGCGCGTCTTTGGCTGTATATAGAGAATATTAAATAAAATATTCACAATATTAAAACAAATTCTTATAGTCTACCTTAGGTCTAGGTCGTAACAGCATACGCGGTACGGCTGTGGGCGACGGCAGCGCCGTCGGGGCGGCCGCGGGCGTGAACGAGGTCCCAGCCGCCTCATTGCTCTCGGCCGGCGGGGGCGCAGGGGGCGGGGGGGAACCCTCAGCGCGCGCGGGCAAGCTCGCTGACCCTCGCTCACACTCATCCTCACAATCATTTCACTCAACATCAGACTCCTGGTTATTGTCCTGTTCCCTGTTCCTCGCCACGTTTTGCTCACTGCTATCAAATGCCTGGGTACCCCCTGTATATTTTAGGAGTTGGTCTATATGTCTTATTAAATAATTATAATTATCCTTTACAGTTTGCAGTTTATACATTCTATTGCCTATTATCTCTGTTACCTTACATAATTCCCAACTTCCTTTCCTCGACCCGTAACTTCTAGCCCAAACTAAGTCTCCTCTCTCGAAAGACCTTTTTCTTTTACAATTAGAATTATTTAATTTATTTTTTATTTTGTCACTTGGTTACATTAGGTCCAATCGCGTTAGCAGACTGCGACCGAACATTAACTTTGCTGGAATTTCTCCAGTGTACCGTATTTCTGTAGTTGAACAAATATGCTAATAATTTTTCATGTATAATATGTTGAGTGGACGTCTCTCTCAAAATACACTTTAACATTTTTTACAAGTTCGTACAGAATTTTCCGCTTGCCCATTACTAGCAGGATGATAAATGGGTGACGTCATATACTTGATACCATTGTTGGAACAAAAGGAAGCCAACAACTCACCCCATCGATGATCGATGCCCGATAAGAGTGCTTCCATCGATTTTTGGAAAATAGCCGGCGCATTAGCCAAGCCGTAAACCAACCTTGTATATTGAAAAAGTCCCTTTGAAGTATTAATAGTTGTAAGACTTCGCGATGCATCACTAAGCACAAACTGATTGTACGCGTTTTTTAAGTCCAACTTAGAGTAATGTTCTCCACCGCCTAACTTAGCAAACACCTCCTCAATTTATCGATTATTAGATCCTTATTTAAGGTAACTGAAAAGTCTCCTGCTATTCTCACCGTTCCGTTTTCTTTTAAAACGGGTACGATGGGCGTCGCGTATTCGGAATTACTAACCGGCAAGAGAATACCTAAGCCTACTAATCTTTCCAATTCTTTTTCAACTTTCTCCTTTAAAGCAAATGGGAACGTACGGGCTTTAAAAAATTTAGGCGTTGCATTTTCTTTTAAAACTAAATTAACTTTGAAATTCCTAAACGTACCTAGCTCATCCCGCCATAAATCGGAAAATTGTTCCAACATTGATTTTACTTCCGTATCGTTACTTAAATTATTTATCTTTACTGCTAATGTTAAATTAAAAGCAGACATGAAATCTCGGCCTAGTAATGGCGGGCCGCCATCTTTAACAACAAAAGATTTAATCTTTTGGGCTTCGCCATTATAGTGCACATTAATTTCAAAATAACCTAATGGAGAGATTTTATGCCCGTTATACACGGTGCCTGTGCCACCGTCGTGCAAAAGCGGCCCCAGTTATGAGTCCGATATAAGATATCCTTGAGCAATATTAAAAATGACCTCATGTCAATACACACACTAGCGAAAAAAATTTATTAAAATTTCGAAAAAATTTGAAACATCCTGTTTAATTATGTTTACGAAAGCACATGCGAAGTAACCTCTGTTACAAGTTCAAGGAATTCTCTTCCTCACATTAATCGTGCAAGAGAAATTTTGTGAACCAATAGCGAATGGTTATTTGAAAAGTCCACGTGGACCGAGGTCCAATCATGCGCTCGCGCTATCCTTTTGACCCATCGGCCCCGCCCCCTTTTTACAGGAAATAGCAAAATGCAAAAAATAGATTTACTCAGTTACGGGTCGGCCACCGAACGTGCGAAAGCGGAAGTATAGCACCTACGCATAATTTTCGTTGTTGTTTCCGTAATTATTATTTTTCTTAAAACATGGTACAAAGTCTAATTCTTGAGTTACTGTAAGACGTACAGCGTAGTGTTAGATGTCTAAACTACCAGTAGGTACAGCGCGAAGTGATGTGAAAGTGATTAAACTCAAACATTTTTATGACTTACAAAAACATGCTCTTTTGTTTGGAGCAAAACAGCAAGCAATTCGAATAATTACTTCATTACAGGAAGATAGGTTAAACTTTTCTGTTCTGTGTGGTTTGTGTGTTAATCTACTCATGTGGCATGAACATACCTATGGAATTAATTATGGAAAGGTACTGTACCTAATTTTGTTGATTTTAATCGAAATAGCTGGTAAAAAGTGTAAGTTTGTTACCTAGGTACTTTCTTGATGAGTCTGAAACAATTGACTACTTACTTAATTCCTAATCATACCCACCGAATTATTAAAAGAAGAAAGAAAAACAAAACCCTTGACATTATGTGATTAATGGAAAGGGCCCTTAGAAATGAGGAATACGACTCAGAAAGAGAACCACCTACTTATTTTTTAAACCCGAGTAAGTAGGTACCATTTCTACCTACCATTTCTTGTTGAACATTTTAGTTGGATTTGAAATGAAATGTTTATTTCATGTACTTAGAACAATTATTGTTTCCGAAAGTCCGTAAAAAGTACGAAAGTACGAAGATTGAAATTAAGTAAGTAAGTACCTAGTACCTACATACATCAATAATACGAGCTTGCATTGCAAACAGCTGATCGAATGAGGCACACGGTCTGTGCCTTGGTAGGTACTCGGCAATTTTTACGTAAGTAGCGTACGTAACTTGACGTACTTGACTAACAAGTAACTTCTCAGCAGAGGGTCTTAACTCATAGTCTTAAAGGTTACTGCATTTATTGCACGTATTCCAGTACATTTTCGTTAAAGTGAATGACCTTTAGGGACACGTGCCCGCGCCGTGCTACTGTAGGTACTCGAGCGCCGCCGTTCCGCTAGCGCCATATTTACGTGCGCTATGGGGTGTTTTCAAATGAAGCTATTTTTTATTTATTTTTTAAATGAAACTCATTGAAATGTTCTTTATTTTTTTTTGTATTTTACCAGTGGACTGTAGGCATTGGGTACATTAACTGGTTTGCTTTTCAACGACTATAAAAAAAGCACCGTGTATAAACACATTTTAAGATCACACGGATTCAATTTAAACCATGAAAACTTTTCGTTATATAACCTTTCTGATATTACCGCATCGGTAATATCAGAAAGGTTATATAACCGACCCGACCCAGAATCTAGTTCCATTGATAACTGCACAGTATCTAATGTTACATTAACTTTAATAGGCTTAACATACCTTATATTAAAGTTTTGGCATTCCTCACAACACCTCACTTTCGATTCACTATTGGTTTCGATATTATTAACCCGCGAAACCGCAGTCTTACACACTTTTTTTAAATGCCCTGTAATTCCGCACTTTTTGCACCTGTACCCTTCGTACTTGCACTTTCCCCCGTGCCTTAAACCACATACGCCACAGCCTGAGCCACATGCCGATCGCCCGAAGAAGAAGCCTGGCCCGATCGACCAACACCGCCTCTATTTCGCGAGCATCCACCATCGCCGTCCTTACTCTTATAAGAAGCCCTGTAAATGGGTTCCTCCTTGATGGAAACAGCGTCTGTGGTAGTCGACATACTCTTAGCTTCCCTTGCGCTCTCCGCTTTTTGCGCCACGTCCAACGCCTCTGCCAGTTTTGAATTCGCCGCATCCTGCTCGAATAGCTTGTCTCGTACAGAACCTGCACCCAAGCCCATAACAAAACGATCGGTGAGATTCTGTTCCAAGGCCGTTCCAAAACCGCAGTAGGTCGCGAGACCACGTAGCCGTGCCGCCCATTCTGGCAAGGTTTTATCAGGCTGCTTGACCGCGCCGTAAAACTTAGCCCTCTCGGCATAAGAACACTTCGGCTTAAAATGCGTATCGAGTAATTCAATTAATTGCGTAAACGGTAAGTCCTCCAGCGCCTTGGGGTAGGCGAGGTCCCGCAGCAGGCGGTAGGATTCTTCGTTGAGATGGGTTAATAGAACCGCACTTTTTTTAATATCTGACACATCGTTAACTATGAAAAATTGATTAAGTTGGTCCTTTAATACTCACTCGATTTATAATCGAAACAAACTAATTTGCCAATATACGACATGTTTTTTCTTGCACGCGTCGGTACTTCTGTTCCGCACTCGGCGCCAAATGATATGTAATGAAACAACCGTCTTACGCAAATAACCGTTTATTACTAACTCGCGCGTCACCGACGTGTTAAGATAGCTAGCGCCTAGCATGCACATTTATGCATTATTACATCAGCAAGGCTATGAAATGAGTCGTATAAAATCAAAATCGGCAACGTAGGGTTGTCCTAAATTTTGGCAATCGAACAAAAACCGATAGTTTCGATTTGGATCCATAAAATAATAATGACAGAAGTGTTGTCTATTACTGTAAGGTGTACTAAGCCATAGACATTCAAAACTCTGTGTAATAGTTAAGCATATAGGTGCAAAATCACATTGAATTTGCTAAATCGCCGACTTTGATTTTGAATTATAAAGATTGCCGTATATGAACCCATACCAAGGCAAGATGGCCGTCTTTGGTACCAAACTTTGGTCTAGATTACTGTCTTTGATTCTGACAGATTTCATGAAAATTAGGGTTGGCTACAAATAAAAGCAAAATATCTGTATGTGTAAAAATTATAATTAAACTTAGAAATTATAATCACTTTCATTAAAATATTATTTCGCCTTTTTGTTACACCTGTATAGAAACAAAACTTTTTTAACCGACTTCAAAAAAGGAGGTTATCAATTCGACCCGTATGTAATTTTTCCAGAACTGCCCAGTTTTCGTAGGTATATGTTAGTCTATATCAGCTTCTAAACAAGTGTGCCAAATTTGAAAAGTGTATGTATGTATGTATCTTTGTATGTTTGGTTTGTCCTGGTATATCTCCGGAACTACAAGTTCGATTTAAATAATTATTTTTTGTTGAACTAGGTATTTTTCAACTAAGGGAAAACAGCAAGTTTCATCAAAATCGGTTCAGTAGTTTTCTTAAGTGTGTACTAGATAGTTGACTTATAAGCATGTTATTCTTTAAGTCTTATTATGAATTGGTAGATTCTTACGACTTATCATAAGTGGCACAAGTTGTCCTACATGAAATAAATCATTTCATTTCAATTATTGCAGTTATAATCTTGTAGGTTTCAGCGTTATAAGTTAATAATAATAATTACTAACCGACTTAAAAAAATTGGTAAAATAAACAATATCAATAAAATAATTTGAACTGACTTCAAACCTACCTACTTAAAAGGATGAACATTTACCGTTCAACATATGATTTGGTTTGGTTGGTGCTTCAAATATATCAGTCGGTAGGTAAACTCAAGTGTTATAATATTAAAGTTATTTCATCCTTTAAAGTAGGTTTGTAGAGGGTTCATTTTTTTTTTAGATATGAACGCTAATATTTTCTTCTATAGGCTCTAAGCAGAAACAATCTTCTTCAAGTGTAGGCGCCGCTAGTGTCTCCTGACTTTCGAACACTTTATTGTAAAATTCCAGATGTGGTGAATCTACCCACTCAGAGCCGAAATGTTTGGTTAGTAGTTTCTTGACATCTTGTAATTTGTTTGTATTAACAGGTACGATATTAGACAAGGGTTCCGGATTGATCATTGAGATTTTTTTTCCGCGTTGACAGACATTTTCAAATTTACCTAGGTCAATTATATAATTTAGCTCTCCACGGACTAGTATGTTTCCTTGCTGTTTTGATCGTTTAAGTATAAACCTTTTACATTCCTTAAATGCAATTGACCAGGAAGTCGTCGGTTTCAATACCTTCTTAACGGCGTCTCTCCAATCGTAGACCATACAGTCGACTCCGAATTTGACAACACTTGACGATTCCTTTATAATATTCGTTATTTCATCGGGATGTAATATGACGTCCCTTTTCTTAACTTTCTTTTCAACTACACCGAACTGCCGATCAGCGGGCATAAAGGAATGACCAGTAACTGGGAATACCATTTCAATTGATTTGATGTTATTATTTTCCAACAACCATTTACAACAAGTTCCTAAAACTATGCAGTTTTTATTTTGACCACCGCAGCCGTCAGCGACCAAACGTATGTGTGAGATGCCAGCTTTCTCCGTGACATTCAGCCTGTGATATAAGGCTGATGCAATAAGGTTAGAATCTTTGTTGCATTCATTTTCAGTGCAATAATATGCGAAAACGTTACGCGGTGTGGACCTTTTGATGTACCCTCTACCATTGTCAAATTATAATAGTACAATTGCCGACTGTAATATGTGGATTGATCCGGTAATTTCGGGAGGGGCAAGTTTTTCTGGCAGTCGAATGAAATTATTTTAAGGTCATCTTGTACCTCTTTTAATTTTTCAATAAAACCTTTAGCTCTCAAGCTGTGAATACGTTTTTCAACCATCAGGGCGCTCTTTTTGATTGGGTCAGCTTCAACCTTGATTTTTTCGGTCAGTTCCAAGCATGTGGAACAAAAATACGACGGAAATAATATTTTTTTACTTCTGGAAGAACATATTCACTTTCAAGGTACATCCTGTATAATTTATTGATATTTAATTCGGATGGTAAATATTTTCGTTCGGCTGTTTTGGATTTGCGACAATAGTGGGATTCTATGCATTTTAATTTTGCAACAAAGTTATGTGCAGATTGTTTCCGCTCTGCGTAGTTCATTGTTTTGCGGTCTCCTCCGCGGTGTTCCGTCCCGACTTCTCCACTGTGATAAATCTTTTGCATCACAAAGGCCACTCGGTGCTTAGTGATACCGAAGATATGTAAAAAGAATTTTTGACAGATAGGTATCTTCTGCTTATCGGCGATTACTCGATATTTAATTATTGTCTGTTTTTTTCCTTTATATTTGTGGAGATTTTTCTTGTTTTGATTTGTTGCTGTAATTGAGCAGTATTTTAAGAGAATAGCATCTTGTTCTTTTTTGCTTGAATGTGCATAAAAATTCTTATGTATTTTAAGCAAATTATGTTGTAATATTAATCTGTGGTTGTGTTTTAGTCTATTACTTTGAACTGTCAAGTTAGCGTCCCTTGTCTCTGCCCCCCCTTTTCTTGCAAAATGGTGTAACGGAAATGTGTAATAGAACTAATAGAAAAATGTGTAATAATTGTGGTTAATAATATAGGAAGTTTAATAAAGTAATATTATGTTTTAATAAGCACCTGAATCAGAAAAACATTAGGTTATGGGCCCAGCAGACTGCGCGACGCACGCCCTGCCTCAACTTCAAGACAAATCAAATTACGGAAATTGGAAATTCAGGCTCAAATTAATTTTGGAAGAAAAAGGTGTATCACACGTGTTAAACGAGTCCAAGGACCATAAGGATTCTTTTAAGAAGGACGACGCCCGCGCAAGGTCGATTATTGCGCAATGCGTCACAGAAAAATATATTTCAATAATCAAAAAAGCGGACAGTGCAAAGTCCATGATAAATTTCTTTGAAAGAAAATCGGTTTTGAATAAATTAAATTTGAGAAAAAAACTTTTAACGTTAAAATTTAATAATAATGAAAGCTTACAAGAATATTTCATGACTTTCGACGATATAATAAGTTCATTAGAAAACATGTGTCAAATGGATGAGAGCGAGAAGCTGAATATGAAGGAGTGATAACTGTCTTAGAAACTATGAGCTGTGAGAAAGAATTAACCACAGATTATTTTTCTGAGTAAATTTAGTCTCTGCATCTAATAAGCGAGCTTTTACAAAATCTGTGCTTAATTCCAACTAAAGAAGGTTATAGATACTTACAAACCATTATTGATGATTATTCACATTATACTGTCGTTTACCTATTGAGAAATAAAAGTGAAGCTGAAAACAAGTTACTGGACTATATAAGGAGATTTGAAACTGAGAAAGAGAAAAGAATTAAAAGGATTAGATGTGATAATGGAGGCGAATTTACATCAAGATTTTTCAAAGATATATGTAGAAAGAAAGGCATCAGAATAGAGTATACTTATCCGTACAGTCCTCAGATGAATGGCACAGCAGAGCGAATGAATCGAACACTATATGATAAAACTAGAATTATGTTGAATGAATCAAACCTACCGAAACATTTATGGGGCGAAGCCACACTCTGTGCAGCATATCTTTTAAATTGTACACCCTCAAGGGCTATTAATTTGAATATACCTGCCAAACAATTTGGAAGAGATATAGACTTGAAACGTTTAAGAATTTTTGGCTCTAAAGCTTGGATGATGAATATACCTAAAAATGATAAACTTGATGACCGAGCAAAAGAAATGAGAATGGTTGGGTATGCAAGAACAGGATACAGATTGTGGGACCCTAAAATGGATAGAGTGGTTTGCTCAAGAGATGTAAGATTTGATGAAAGTGATAAAAGATATAGAGAAAATGAAGATGAAACAACTAATGTTTATAGAAATATGAATGAAGATGAAGATGAAGATGAAAATACATTAGAGAAAGAAAATATAAATGAACAGAGACAAGAAGAAATAGAACAGAGTAAAGATAATCAGGATAGTGACACTAATAATAGAAATGAAGAGCGAAAAAGTGGAAGAATTATTAAGAAACCTACAACATTAAATGATTATGAGCTATACGAAGCATATTGTTTTATAGGCGAAGAATATGAACCTAAAACATATGAAGAAGCAATTGAAAATGGATGGGATGAAGCGATTAAAAACGAAATAAATTCATTAGAGAAAATGAACACCTGGACTGAGACGAACATACCTAAAGATAAACAGATAATTGATACTCGTTGGATATTTAAAATTAAAGACAATGGTATTAAAAAAGCAAGATTAGTTGCAAGAGGATATCAATTAAAAGAAGAAAATAACTTTGGAAAACATTATGCACCAGTTGCTAGATTATCTACAGTAAGAACAGTGTTAGCAGAAGCAATTCAAAATGACTGGACAGTTAAACAATTAGATGTTCCAACAGCATTTTTAAATGGAAAATTGGAATCTGAAGTATACATAAAACCACCAAAAGGAATAAAAGTAAATAACAATAAAGTACTTAAACTTAATAGAGGATTATATGGTTTACGTGAGAGTCCCAAGTGTTGGAATAAAAGATTTGACTCATACATAAAGCATAAAGGATTTGAAAGATTTCAGAATGATTTTTGTTTTTATTTAAGAAAAGATATAAGAGTTTGGTTAGTTATATTTGTGGACGACATATTAATTACCGGAGAGTCTGAGAATGTGGAAAATATAGTACAGGATTTAAAAAAGGAATTTATTCTAGGGGTGGAAATTGAGAGAAATAAACAGTATTTAAAAATGACACAAAAGAAACAGATAAATAAAATGTTGGAAAGATTCAATATGACAGATTGTAAAGGCGCATCCACACCAATGATAAAAGGTTTTGAATACAACAAAGATGAAGAGATTATTGATGTTCCTTATCGAGAGTTAATAGGCTCATTGATGTTTGTGTCTACGTCAACAAGGCCAGATATAACATTTGCAACATCTTATTTAAGTAAATTCTTGGACAAACGAACACAGAGCTTATGGATACAAGCCAAAAGAGTTTTAAGATATTTAAAAGAAACAATAGATCTTGCATTAAAATACAATAAAAGTTCAGAAAATAATTCTATTGTATGCTACTCCGATGCAGATTGGGCTGGATGTAATGTGGATAGGAAAAATGTTACCGGCTCAGTGACCCTGTATAATAATAATGTAGTAGCTTGGTTAACCAGAAAACAGAACTGTGTCGCATTATCAACAGCAGAAGCTGAGTATGTAGCGGCAGCCACCAGTACATGTGACTTGTTATACATAAAAGGACTTTGTAATGACTTGTGTGTGAAAAGTGTGAGTAATGTAAAATGTTCTTTGCTAATGGACAATAGAGGTGCGATTGAACTAACAAAATCATTTGAAAACTCTAAGAGAGCTAAACACATAGACATAAAGATGCATTTCATAAAAGATTTGGTTGAAAAAAAGATTTTTGATGTTTGTTATGTAACTACAGAGAAAAATTTATCAGATTTATTTACTAAAATATTGCCATGTGAGAAACTTTGTTATATTAGAAATTCATTAAAAATTGTGTAAAGATAATTTAAGTAAAAGTAAAATGGAAGATTTAAAAAGGTAAAAAGTTAAAATTGTTAGAGATAGAATATTAAGTAAGATTCAAAAAAATGTTTGTATGATGTAGGTATGTTTAACTAGTATTGTAATTGTAATTTGTAAGAGAAGCTGTAATATGTATGCGATTTCATATCTTAAAAGATTATGAATCGAGGGGTGGTGTTGTAATATTAATCTGTGGTTGTGTTTTAGTCTATTACTTTGAACTGTCAAGTTAGAGTCCCTTGTCTCTGCCCCCCCTTTTCTTGCAAAATGGTGTAACGGAAATGTGTAATAGAACTAATAGAAAAATGTGTAATAATTGTGGTTAATAATATAGGAAGTTTAATAAAGTAATATTATGTTTTAATAAGCACCTGAATCAGAAAAACATTAAATTAGACATCGTCAGTTTACTGCATTTAAACGATGGCGTGTTGTGGTCACAAATGCGTTGTGGCAAGTATTTTGATCCATACCTGAAGACAAAAAAGCAAATAAAAACATTAACCAACCTAAGCAAAATATAATATGTACCTAAAAATCGGACGGACGGATGGACAATTGAGGGACAGATATAGTACCGTTTAGCCATCGGGTACGGAACCCTTAAATGTGGAACATAAATAATAATAAAAATTCTGATTTACTACCACCCGTAGATACCACATGAACGCTTAAACGAAAGCCGAACGAAAATATTTACCATCCGAATTAAATATCAATCAATTATACAGGGTGTACCTTGAAAGTGAATAATATGTTCTTCCAGAAGTGAATAAATCTTATTTCCTTCGTATTTTTAATACTTGTTATACTCGTAATATTGGATTTGGAACCCCAAAAACTGACGTATGTTCCAGATGCTTGGAACTGACCGAAGAAATCAAAATAGAAGCTGGCCCTATCAAAAAGAGTGCCCTGATGGTCAAAAAACGTATTCACAGCTTGAGAACTAAAGCTTTTTTTTGAAAAATTAAGAGAGCTACAGGACGACATTAAAAATAATTTCGATCGACTGTCAGAAGATCCCCTGACACCCGTAACGTTTTCGCATATTATTGCACTGAAAATGAATGCTACAAAGATTCAAATCTTAATGCATCAGCCTTATATCACAGGCTGAATGTCACGGAGAAAGCTGGCATCTCACACATACTTTTGGTCGCTGACGGCTGCGGTGGTCAAAATAAAAACTGCATAGTTTTAGGAACTTGTTGTAAATGGTTTTTGGAAAATAATAACATCAAATAAATTGAAATAGTATTCCCAGTTACTGGTCATTCCTTTATGCCCGCTGATCGGCAGTTCGGTGTAAGTAATTGAAAAGAAACTCAAGAAAAAGGCTGTCATATGACATCCCGATGAAATAACGAATATTATAAAGGAATCGTTAAGTGTTGACAAATTCGGAGTCGACTGTATCGTCTACGATTGGAGAGACGCTGTTAAGAAGGTACTGAAACTGACGACTTCCTGGTCAATTGCATTTAAGGAATGTAAGACGTTTATACTTAAACGATCAAAAAGGGAAGGAAGCAATTTTGAACTCTATGTGTATGAGAACATAGTAGTTATTTGGTAACTAGAGTACCTACTTTACGTAATGCCATTTTGTATCGCACGGTACAAATGTGCCTATAGTCAATTAGGTGACACGATTTCAAACAAGTTTTTGTTTGGAGTGATTTATCTACGGGTGGTAATAAATCTATGAAGTAATAACATAACCATAACATCAAAAGCTTAGAATAAATAAACCCCAGCGCTCCGATGTATCTTAGAGGCTTCTTAAAAGATCTTTGAAAAATATATTTAAAAAAAAAATTGAACTGGCTTCAAACCTACCTGAAAGGATGATATAACTTTAATATTATAACACTTAAGTTTACCTACCGACTGATATCTTTGAAGTCGATACCAACCAAGCAAATCAAATGTTGAACGGTAGATGTTGGTATCGACTTCAAAGATATCAGTCGATAGGTAAACTTAAGTGTTATATTAAAGTTATTTCATCCTTTTAAGTAGGCTTGAAGCCGGTTCAATTTTTTTTTTAAATATTTGTTTATTTTACTAGTTTTTTTAAGTCTGTCATAATAACGCAGATAGAACAACATGCTTGTAAGTCAGCTGTCTAGTACCTACACACTTAACAATCCCTATCTCAAAAACTACTGAACCGATTTTGATGAAACTTGCAGTCTTCCCTAAGTTGAGCAATGCCTAGTTCAACAAAAAAAGAATTATTTAAATTGAACTTATAGTTCCGGAGATATGCGAGGACAAACATACAAAGATACATACATACACTTTTGAAATTTGGCACACTTTTTTAGAAGCTGATATAGACTAACATGTACGAAAACTGGGCAGTTCTGGAAATATTACATACATAGGGTCAGGTTAGGTTAGGTTAGGGTGATTATAAGACACTCAATATTTTGGGTAATGATAAGACACTTAAATAAACCTAAGAAAATGCTTAGATTTTAAATCCATTTTCAGTTAATAACATTCCTTAGGGTTAATTTTATAACGTCAATAATTTTTATGACGTACCTCATAGTTGTGGTAGACTTTTATTATACTTTATATTTTGTTGACAATTTAGGCGCGAAAACTTTTGGTAGGCGTCGGTGAACTTTTGTTGTAGTCACTCACGAACAACTCGCGCGTGTACTTCCTTGCCCCCCGCGCGTGCGGGAGGGGCAAAAAAAACTATCGTGCGGAGGCGGCCATTCCAGTGTGCAATGCGCTAGCGCACAGAGCGGCCGCATTAATTTTGAGGGAAAATATAAGACAAGCTTGAGGGAAAATATAAGACTACAGAGTGTAAATATGAGACAGCTGCCCATAGCAGCAAATCAAAATGCCGAGGAACTACGTGCCAGTGCCAAAGTGCTATACTGAATTGATGTCATGAAATTGCCATCTCCGAAGAAGGAAGGCAAGAGAGGTGCACTTATGTTCGATATCGATCTCGAAAAATATAATGTTAATTAGTTTAAAAACGTCTCATAATTACCTCGCCTTATTCGATTTTTTTTTAATTAATTTTTGATGTAGGTATCCATTTTATTTGGTGCTGATATTTCGATCTCTCCTACATAAGTATTACAGCAAAAACATTTATTACTTTTAATTAATATTCTGTTAATAATATTATCATTCCAAAGACTATAATTGCTATTCAAAATGTTGTGTGTAGCTGAATTTTTAAAAAGTTTATACCAAATAAAAATATTTCCTACTTTGTGAATTATTTATTAGTATTATTTTTTCCCGCTCTCTTTCATGACAACCCAGCCAGTTCAAAATTACTTAAACTATGGAAGTTATACGCCGTCTTATTTTTACACTGGTGTGTCTCATATTTACCCCAAAGTAGCGGAAAAAAATGAGACATACATTTTATTATTTTGTGTTACATAGATAGTACTTATAAGAAAACTGGTAGCAATTTACTGTAGGAAATTAGGGAATGCAAAATACAATTGCTTGAAAGATAGATAAAAATAACTTTATCAACCTTAAAACTTAAAAGTTTTCATTTTTGACTCATATTTACCCCACCCGACCCTACGGGTCGAATTGATAACCTCCTTTTTTTTGAAGTCGGTTAAAAATTGTGAAAACGCTATAAATAGTGAGTATGACTCCGATCTCTTTTTACTTGCATTGAGTTAATTATTCATATTACTGTGAGTATGATGCTCTTATTAAAAATCATCTATGGGAGTTAGTAGATCCACCAAAGCAAGGTAACATTATTAAATGCAAATGGGTCTTCAAGAGAAAGTTTGATGTCGCGGGTACATTTAATAAGTTTAAAGCTAGACTTTTTGCACGTGGTTTTAGCCAAAAACAGGGAATAGATTACTCTGATACTTATTCTCCTGTATTAAGGCATTCTACATTAAGAATTTTGTTTTCTCTTGCATCAGAGCTCGATTTGCAATGTAATCATACAGATTACTACATTACATGCTCGATGCTACTTACATTAATTACTACAGCATTTTTACATAGTGAATTAGAAGAAACAATTTTCATGGAACAGCCAAAAGATTTTAATAACCTCCATAATAACAAAGTTTGTATATTTTTTTTTTATCCACTACAAGTTAGCCCTTGACTGCGATCTCACCTGATAGTAAGTGATGATGCAGTCTAAGATGGTAGTGGGCTAACCTGTTAGGGGCATGGCAGTTATATTAAACCCATACATACCCCTATTCGGTTTCTACACGGCATCGTACCGGAACGCGAAATCGCTTGGGGGCACGTCTTTGCCGGTAGGGTGGTAACTAGTCATGGCCGAAGGCTCCCACCAGGCCAGACCAGGGAAAATTCAGAAATTATAAATTCCCAAATTGACCCTGCCGGGGATTGAACCCGGGACCTCCTCACGTAAAGACAAAGCGCTACACACTGCGCCACGGAGGTTGTCTTTGTTAGTGTTGTGTGTTGTTTTTACCTGCAGTTTCCTTCTTTTTTTCTTTTATTCGATCAAAAAGAGTCGTTGTAGGTATATGATATTTTTTTGATGCACTATATATTGTGTGCTCTCTATTTTAATATCTGCAATGTCTTGAACCAAGTCTTTTGGTTCGTAAGCCTTTTTCTTTTTTCGAAAATAAGTACGAGGCATAATTCTGAAAAAAAAAGTACAATAAATACCTAATAACAAATCAAAGCGGTTAGCCCATACGAGGGTCCAAATTCCATTTGAGGGTGAACCTTGAAATATGCTCTGTTTAGTAAAATAATTATTCATAACTAGCTGATGCCCGCGACTTCGTCCGCGTGTTTATGTTTTTTGATTCCCGCGGGAACTCCTTAATTTTCCGGGATAAAAAGTAGCCTATGTCACTCTTCAGGTCCTCAACTATTCCCATGCCAAAAATCACGTCGATCCGTTGCTCCGTTGCGGCGTGATTGAAGGACACACCAATAAACAAACACACTTTCGCATTTATAATAATAGTATGATTCTAAATCAAATAAAAATAAAAATTAACTTAATACAATAACTTAATAAATTACTACAATACGTTCCATCAGTCAATTTAGTTAGCTGAAGCCGCTATTATTATTGTGAGCAGTCCACTACAATTTTAATTTCTGGCGTTTGGTGTGAAAAGCTATGTCGAGATCAGTACTTGCTTCATGGTGTAATCTAATAACAGCGTATACTTCAATTATAGCACGTATTAGGTGTGTTCTATGATTTAAAGTGCCTGGTTGTTGTAAGGATTTAAATCTCATGGACCTGAAGATGTCTGAATATAAAAAAAATTTAGAGTATTGGCAACTACATAGTCAGTACTGCTAAATTTTTCAGGTAAACATTGTCAGGGGGGTGAAACTACCATACGTACACGTTTTAAAAAATTGTACAGAGAGCGCTGCTCTCTAGCAAACAGGGAACTTAAACTTTTGCGGTATATTCCTTAAGCATAGCATAGATGGCGCTTATCCATCACAATGGCTCTAATATCCCGGAACCCACAACCGAAAAAAAAAACGTTCAACAGTTATTATTTGAAACACACTGTCAGTTGAAAATTTATTGTTTTTCCGTGCTCGTGTGCTTAGTGTTGTTATTTTGAAAATCTTGGATTGTGCTTTGTTTTATTGTATCTTCTTCTAACGTTTGACCATTTTTATACCTTGGACCCGTGTAACCTGCTTTTGACGACTGACCTTTGCTTTTCCTCGGACTTTGCCGCTGCTACAACTGATCGACCCTGCTTTTCTCAACTGAACTTTGATTGCCGCAACGAATTTGGACAAGATGCCGAGAAAATCAGCAATAAAGTGTTATTTTGGATGTGCGACTGAAGGTATTTAATCATGATCATCTGACTAACAACCAATTTTCCTTCTTAATAAACTCAATCTTCTTCTATTACTTCAATTCATGTGTCTTGTATAAACAAGAAAAACTAATTATTACTATGATATGAAACTTTCAGGCTCTTTCCATCGATTCCCGAAGCCAGTTTTCCCTGTTTTAATTTGGAGAAATTCGAACAGTGGAAAATGGTATTAAGTGATGATGTGAAGAGAAAAGGCAATTCTTTTATTTATGACAATATAAGGATATGTGACTGTCACTTTCAAGAAATTTACCGATCTGCAAGTAAGCGACTCACCAGAAACGCTGTACCAACTTTGAACTTATGTGAGTAACTTTTATTTGCATAAACTATTGTACCTTAATATCAAGTGTTGTGATATCAAGGGTGTGGTGGCGATCTTTGGGAAAGGCCTATGTTCAGCAGTGGACGTCCGCAGGCTGAGATGATGGTGATTTATTCTATTTAGAAAACCTGAATTCTATTTAGAAAATTTGACAGAAATTCTGCCAAAGCAAGGCAGGGCATGACGACTAGTATTATTTTGTAGTTGTTAGTCCTAATAATATAATAGAGGCGAGTGTTTATATTATGTTTGTTACGCCTTCACGCCGCAACTACTGAACCGATTTAGCTGAAATTTGGAATGGAGATAGATTGTAACCTGGAATAGGACATAGATTACTTTTTATCCTGTAAAAATCCACGGTTCTCGCGGGATTTGTGAAAAGCCGAAGTTCACGCGAGTGGAGCCGCGGGCAAAGGTTAGTAAAGAATTAAAAAGAAATTCATCAATCATTACTTTATGTCTTATTAATTGTAATAATGTGATATTGGATAATAGAACATATATTTAATTTCACTGTTATTTATTTTACAGCTTTAACTTCTTTAGCATCTGCTGTTGAGACTGAAATGGATGTTGATATGCAAAAGGGAGATAACTCTGCCTCTTGCAATCAACTGATGGATATAGATCTCATCCACAATGCTTCTCAAAATAAACTATTATCTAGTGAATCCCCAAAACAAAAACGAATTCCTGAAGGTAAATATTCTTATTTTTTTATTGTTTTAGTATGCCATAATGTTTCAGTTATTTATTGATACATTTATTTCATGATACAAATAAATCATGATTTATTTGTTATTAATTCTTCTTATTGCCCTTATCCAATGCTATGTGGGGTCGGCACAACATGTATTTTTCTTCCACTCTCTTCTATCATTCGTTAACTCGCTATCCACTCCTCTTGTACGCATATCCTCATTCACACAATCCATCCATCTTTTCTTTGGTCTTCCTCTTCTCTTTTGTCCGTCCACATTCATATTCAACATTCTTCTTTGTAATTGTTCCCTCCGCATTACATGCCCATACCATGCCAGCCTATTGCCCCTATTATTTGTTATTATTAATATATTAATTTAAAAACAATTTAATTTTCAGTGAATACTCGAAAACAAAAATTTTCAAAAGAATTCAGAACATTAAAGGCCCGAATTCTGAAGTTGCGAAGCAAATGTAAAACATTAAGTGACAGAGTTCGTCAGGTCAAAAAACTGTCCCAGAGTCAGGCATTTTTAAAAGCTGTACAGAATCTCCCAGAACCAGCAGCAATATTTATGAATATGCAGCTTAATAAATCATGCAAAATGCCAAGAGGAAGAAGATTTACAGTGGAATTCATAATCGTTGGGTAACCAGTCTGCCATCCTCATGCGGCACTTCTTTCTTCTGGCAATAGTTTATTGCCATCGTTTCAATCCTTCCCCGGCCCACTGCCTAAATACAGAGTACGCGTGCCTCTTCTCAGAACGAGAAGTGTGACTTCCGGAAATACCAGTATGTATCAGGACAGCATAAATCGTCGTAGTTTTATATGCACTGCCTGTAATTAGCGATTTCATTATCAACGTATAGCCATCATTCGCTTTACACTACACTTTGGATTATTGGTGGATTTATTGGTTTTACCACAAGTACAAACTTAGAAAAACATGTCGTTTATGACTCAAATAACATTTTTCTTCCATTTCTTATTAAAAACCAACATTTATTATGCACAAATAGCCCACAAAATACAAAAATAATGTTGTTTCAATCTCATGTCAAAGCCTAGTTTGGCAGTGTCTGATTAACGGAACCAGTATTCGGCCGCTGCTAGCGGCCAAATTGAGAGTTTATTTCGACTATGAAATGCAAAAAGCTTGAATTCGACACATCGCTTGAAACGTCTCGGTGGCGAGCGTTTCAAGCGATTATGAATTCCACTGTTAGCATGAAGGAAAAAAATTTATGTTTGACGATGTACAAACAAAGCCAAAAGGCATACAATTTTCTACAACGGACCTTTACTTTACCGTCAAAAAGAAAGTGCAGTGCAGAAAATTTTAAGCAGTATTTCACTAACTACAGGTATAAATGAGACTATATTTAAGCATTTAACGAAAATGGTGAAAAAGTTACCTACAGAGAAAAGGCTGTGCACATTAATATTTGATGAGGTGGCACTGACTCCAGGTCTTTATTTAAAAAAAACCGTGGATGAAATTGTTGGTTTTGAAGATTCAGGGGGACACAGAACCTCAAAAATAGCAGATCATGCATTAGTATTTATGCTTAAAAGCTTGAACGGCAAATATAAACAGCCAATTTGTTTTACATTTTGCCAGAGCGCAACTAAGAGTGAAGACTTAAAGAAGTTAGTTAAAAATGTAATAGAACAGGTCAACAGCACGGGATTAAAAATCATAGCAACAATCTGCGACCAATCCCCAACTAATTCAAAAGTTTTAAAAAGTCTTCTTAACGATACAAAAGAGAAGTATCTTCGAAATGGAACAGAATGGAAAAGCTTAGCCTTTGAAGTAGACAATAACAAAATTTTCCCAATTTTCGATCCTCCACACCTGCTCAAAGGATTGAGAAACAATTTGATGACAAAAAATTCAAAATTTACACAAAATGGAGAAGAAAAAGTTGCTCAATGGAACCATTTGCAAATATTGCTTGATATTGATGTGGGAGAAAACTACATTCGCTTAGTTAATAAATTAACAGAAATGCATGTCAATAAAGATAAAGTACCTAAAATGAAAGTGAAGCATGCAGCTCAAGTTTTCAGCCAACGAGTATCTGCGGCTTTACGTTTCTTAGCAAGTTAGTATTTTTATTTCCTTTATTAATAGTAAGAAATAGCATGCAGGTTTTCTCACAATAATTCCTTCACCATTGTAGCAAGTGATTTATTTTTTTATTTGCCTTTTCACATAGCTTTGAAAAATCAAAGTTATATGCTTGGGATTTGAACCACTACAAAAAATCCTTGCTAATATTATAAATGCGAAAGTGTGTTTGTTGTGGGTTTGTCCTTCAATCACGCAGCAACAGAGCAACGCATTGCCGTGATTTTTTGCATACAGGTTATGGGCTGGAGAGTGACATAGGCTACTTTTCATCTCGAAAAAATGCACAGTTCCTATGGGAAGATATGCTTACGTTTGTCCTTCAATCATGCAGCAACAGTTTGTATGAAAGTCCGACATTGTTCAAGGTATATCCATGAAACTTGGTAAATCAGCTTTTGGTTAAAAATAAAGAAATATGTACGTAACAGTTTTTGAAAATTCCACCCCCAAAGGGGTTAAATAGGGATGAAAGTTTGTATGGGATTTTTAGGAACCTAATTCCACGCGGACGAAGTCGCGGGCAAGAGCAAGTTACATAATAAGTTTGTTTAAGCCTTACAAAAGTAGTGTGAAAAGCAAATGTCAAATAATAAAAAAGGATGCAAGATGTTTGATATGACGTCACCTCATCATCAACCAATTGCCAGCCCACTAATGCCACACACAAGCCCCCACTAAGAATGAGAAGGGCCCAGGCCATAGTCCATCATGGTGCCGACTTCAGATTGACAGACTTCACACACCTTTGAGAACATTTTTTTTCAAAGAATCCTGCTTCCTTTTTACCTGGAATCCTGCATCTTTTTTACCTGCATCCTTTTATAGGCTACTTTTTATCCCGGGAAATTAAGAGGAGTTCCTGTTGAAATTAAAAAGCTTATTCCACGCTGACGAAGTCGCGGGTACCAGCTAGTCTATAATAATATTTAATTTGATTTATCATTTCTAGATCATAATCTTCTGCCAAAGGAGTGCCTCGCAACTGCTGATCTGCTTCTTCTAGTGGATAAGTTATTTGACTCATTTAATGGTCATATTTATCAAGATGGTGCAAAAATGTATAAATCAGCTTTAAAAAGGAACTTTCCGCATTTCAAACTCTGGGAAGAAGTACTACCAATATTGAACTCCATGGGCTATGAGATACAGAAGGATGGTGCGAGTAAATTTGTAAAGGTTCCATCAATTCAAAATTGGATTCATAATATTCATGTTGTAAAAGAAATGTTTACGTATTTGACTGAAAATCACAGTGTTAGCAGCCTATTGTCAAGAAACTTGAATCAGGATCCATTGGAAAATTTCTTTGCAAGCATTAGAAGCAATGGAATCCGTAATGTATGCCCTACATGCTGCCAATTTATCGGATCATATAAAACTTTGTTAGTGAATAATTTAACTTCACCTCATTCAATTGGCGCAAACTGTGAACGTGACAACAACAAAATCTTGAAGCCTCTTAAATTTTTAATTAATTCTAAAATGACTAAAGCAGGAGAGAAAGCAGATGGAAATATAAATGTTGATTCCTTGATAAAATTCGAACAAAATGGTAATTCAGTATCCAGCAATATAACCAGTAAGGAAGCAAAACGTTATGTTGCTGGGTACTTAGTTCATAAATGTATTAAAAAAATTAGTTCAAATTGTAATGTTTGTAATGCAATTGCAATTGCTAAGTACAACACCTCCAACCCAAACAGATTATTTAATCGAAAGAGACTATACAAAAAGGTCTTTAAAATACCCATCAGAGGCTTTGTGTACATTCTTAGATGAAGTTTGCGTTGTTATTCAATCACAACTGAGTGAAGAACCACAAAGTAAGAATATAAAAAATATAATAAGCCAAAAAGTGAATGTATTTTGTGATTTTTCTTTCCTTACTTGCGAAAATCATAATAAGAAACTGATGAATTATTTAGTAAATGTAGCAATAGACGTAATTGTTCACAGTTGGTGCACCAATGTTAATAGGCTGCTAAAGGGTAAATTGAGTAATAGTGAAGAAGACAATGTTAAAGCTCAAGCAACAAAATATTATCAAAAAAGAAGAAAAATAAATAAATGATAATTATTTTCAGTCTTTGATTTTCTTATGTATTAAAATTCTTTTTGTGTTAATGTATGTAGAATTAGTTTTAATGTTATCTACAAAATTAAGATTTGTTGCTCCATTTAATTTCGTTCCCTGGTAGATGTTATTTATATTAATGTTATCTACCAGGTAATGAAATTAAATGAAACAACAAATCTTAATTTTGTGGATAGCATTATCACTACTAACGATTTAAATATTTTATTTATTAAAAAAGGTTATTGAAATAATAAAACGCCATCTAGCGGTGGTGCCAGCCGCGTTCTCCTACATACGCAGCGGCATCTAGTGAACGGGGAACACTTTTATTAAAAACTGCAATGAGAGTGGCGCACTAGACTGGCAGACTTCGGTGCGCTACTTGGGGTGTCACATCGACGCCGGCCTGGCCATGGTTCCCATGATTAATCATGTTGTAAACCACGGCTGCCGCGTCGATGCTGCACCAGGTCCTCACCTCAAGCCTCTCACCGAAGACCAAGCTCCGGATCTACGGAGCCTATGTCCGCTCGCGGCTGACGTACGCGGCTCCCGCCTGGTATGCACTATGTTCTGCATACCAGAAGAGCCGCCTACAGGTCCGGCAGAACAAATGCCTGCGACTAATGGTGGGAGCTCCGAGGTACGTGAGGAACGACGTAATCCATCGCGACCTCAAGACGCCCACCGTGGAGGAGTACGTCCGTACGCTCGCGCGGCGCATGTTTGCGCGCGCGGACAACGGACCGTACGAACACCTCCACGGGATCGCACCGCCGACCACCCGACCTCCGACCGGGCGTCCACTACCTCGTGAGCTCCTACGATCGCCTTCGCCTACGCGGCACGCAGATAGCGACGACGACGACGCGACACACACCGGACTTGACACCGACTCCTCGCGCGACGGCGACCATATCGCCCGCAGCGCGGATTCCACCGGCTCTGACACCATCTCGGCGCGCGATAGCGACCCCACTGCCCGCAGCGCCGAGATACCTGGACATGACACGGGTCCTGCACGCGGCGGTGACGACGTCACCCCCAGGGTGGACCCAAAACCAGAGATGACACCAGGCCCAGGGGCCCGTAGCCTTCAAGGCAGGCCCTAGCCAACACACGGCTCAAAGAGAATCACCGGGGTACAATGATACCCCGCGCCCCGCCCGGGTAATGAGGCCAGGCCTCGAAGCCCGTACCCCCGATTGGACCTCACGGGCCAACCGGAGAAGACCCCTGCTGCGTGAGAGTGGCGCATCTATCTCTGGTATATTAGTGTATTATCTATGAACATTGTCCTCCGTTTTCCCTGATCAACGTCCGTATAAATGCTTCTGTCTTTAAAATAACTTATAAAACATTTTCACTACAGTAGCACAGTCCACCCATGTCTTTAAGAGATATTAATTTATGGTGCCATACTTTTATATTACTCGTTAAATAGTTGATACACTCTTCGCATTTGATTTTTTTTATTAATTTGCGTGCTACATATCCAGAAATGTAACTGACATTTAATTTTGATGCCTTTGTTAAACTCGTTGTTAAGTTTTTCTGCCAAAATTGCACAGTTGACACTGGCTTCGATGTCCGAATTCAAAAGTCGGTTATCATTTTGATAAACCTGAAATTCTTCATCTTCATGTCGTGTTCCACTGGTACTGTTTATGATATTGACCGAAAATGTCGTTAAAATTTAAAAATTATCGAGTGGTTACAGTACGCTGCCCGAAATTAAGTCACGTTTGGATTATTATTATATCCACCGTGCCTTCGAATGCACCCAAAAAATAGCTCCAAATGATCTTGGCTTAATCTGTAAGTAGAAATATATGATACTAGCTGATGCCCGCGACTTGGTCCGCGTGGTTTAAGTTTTTTGATTCCCGCGGGAATTCCTCAATTTTTCGGGTAAAAAGTGCCTATGTCACTCTCCAGGTCCTCAACTATACCCATGCCAGAAATCACGTCAATCCGTTGCTTCGTTGCGGCGTTATTGAATGACAAACCAACAAACCAACAAACAAACTGACTTTCGCATTTATAATATTAGTATGATTATTCCTTATTCTTCGATCATTTCAAGATACATATTTTTCAAACTTTCAATACATATTACTTACTGCACCAACAAACCCGGTCTGCCTTTGTGACTCTACAACTTTTGTATTATAATTAATATTTCTAAAATAATTCTAGGATCTCTGTGTGGCCGTTTTATGACTCTTATGTGTTTGATTTGAATTTGCAATGAAAGAATGTGTGTTTTTACTTTATTCAACAATTTTTGCTTTGCTTTTGAGGCGTATAGGGCTTTTGTGATCATAAAAATGATATCTTTGAAAGTTCAATACGTCAAAATAATGGTTCATCAAAGTTATGATTTGAATAATACCAGCACTATCCAAAAATTTTGATGATTTCAATTCTTCACAGCAAATGTCAAGAGCTTTTTCGACACTCATGCTGAGTAACTGGGTAGCCAGCTTGACTTTCATAACCTGATTACGGAAATATGTAAGTACATGTCTGGGTGATAGTCTATAATAAATAAGTTAAAACCTTTGAATAATGGTTTTAATTAGCAAAATATAAACAAGAATACAATATGATACATTTTCACTATGACAATATGAATGACAACTTATATACTCGCCGGCATATTTACCGGAACATAAAAAACGGTCCATAATTAAAAAAATATGGTTTTATTTTAAAATCTACTTACTACACTTCTTTTGTTATTTAAAGTTTCATTTGTTTTACTTAAAATGAGATCACATTAAGAACAGATTTTGCGAGTAAAGGCTATTTGTGAAAAATGGTACATTTTTGAACTTTTCATGTAACCGGGAAAAGTGAAATTTAATATTAAAATAACAATTAATTAAATTAGAAAAATGGTGATTTATATCGCGTATTTCCTCCACGTGTTCTTATTAAAGATTCTACCCGTCTAGGCATACTGAGAATGATGTTATCGATGGTCTCCTGGCATAGTCTCCGCCATTCCTCAACTACAGCGATTCGCAGTTCACCCACGTTGGCAGGAGCTGGAATTCTGGACTTAACTTTTCTTTTCAGCAAGTCCCAAACGTGCTCTATTGGGTTCATATCCGGTGATCTCGCCGGCCACTCCATAACAGTGATATTCATATAATTAAGATAAGCTTGAGTTACCCGAGCGGTATGCGGCCGAGCATTATCGTCACCGATATATGGGGCAAACGGTACGACATTTTCTTCTTAAACTTCTCTGATATAGCGGTCTGCAGTCAGACTCTCTCTGTCAATCACTACCAAGTCTGTGCGAGCTCCCAAACAAATGCCCGCCCAAGCCATTATTGATCCACCACCGTATGCAACTGTAGTTTCAAAATTTGTCTGAATGTATCGTTCTCCTTTGCGTCTGTATATCTTTGCCTGCCGTCAATTTGATTTAAGAGAATTCTGCACTCATCACTAAACAATACCTTACTCCATTGGTCCGCGTTCCAAAGTCGATGTTCCTGAGCAAAAGTTAACCTGTTTCTGCGATGATTTACCTCGAGCCTTGGAGCCTTGGCGGGCACAAATGAACCCAAACCAGCTTCTTCGAGCCTTCGTCGTACCGTACGCTCACTTACGGTTACACCCCGCACTGCTTAGAACTCATGTCGGGCTTGGACGGCCGTCAAACGGGGGTTCCTACGTACACGAAGCCGAATGAAACGATCATCCCTACTCGAAGTGCGTCTTTTTCTGCCTTGTCCTGCTCTTCTCACATAAGTACCGGTCTCCCTGAACCGTTGGATACTGCGATGGATCGTTGAAACTGGTCGACGAAGATCTCTGGATATCACTCTGTAGGTTTGACCATTTCTTCGCATTTCGAGTGCGCTGGCAATCTCCGTTGGGGCTAAGTCAGGCATAATTCAGTCATCAACTCCAGAAAGATAAGCGATTGAAAAAAACTAACAAAAAAAAGTATTTCAATGAAATTTTAAATCAAACTCAGAAGGAAGAAATTCGCTCCAGATAAGGTGTATTTGAATAAAATTAAAACAATTGCATAAAATGTGTTGTTTTCTTAGTTTGAAAATATTTCTTTTTAAATTAAATGACGTATAAACCAGCTAGCAACCTTATATGATACTGATATCAAACCTTTTTTTTATGTTCCGCTAAATATGCCGGCGAGTGTATTTAGAATACATATAGTTTTTAGGGTTCCGTAGCCAAATTTGGCAAAAACGGAACCCTTATAGATTCGTCATGTCTGTCTCTCTGTCTGTCCGTCCGTATGTCACAGCCACTTTTTTCCGAAACTATAAGAACTATACAGTTGAAACTTGGTAAGTAGATGTATTCTGTGAACCGCATTAAGATTTTCTTACAAAAATAGAAAAAAAACAATAAATTTTGGGGGTTCCCCATACTTAGAACTGAAACTCAAAATTTTTTTTTTCATATAACCCACACGTGTGGGGTATCTATGGATAGGTCTTCAAAAATGATATTGAGGTTTGTAATATCATTTTTTCCTAAACTGAATAGTTTGCGCGAGAGACACTTCCAAAGTGGTAAAATGTGTGTCCCCCCCCCTGTAACTTCTAAAATAAGAGAATGATAAAACTAAAAAAAATATATGATGTACATTACCATGCAAACTTCCACCGAAAATTGGTTTGAACGAGATCTAGTAAGTAGTTTTTTTTAATACGTCATAAATCGTAAACCGCAATTTACCTTTCATTCAATCAACTCAAATATTTAAAATAAAAATATTTTTAATAATTTAAAACTTACTAGGTTTGTACGGAACCCTCGGTGCGCGAGTCCGACTCGCACTTGGCCGGTTTTTTAAAAGCAGAAACTGCAAGGAGTTTCTGCTCTACACTACAGTCTGTTTGCAAATCTGAGTCATTCATTTTGTTGCAATCGGTTCAAATTAACAAGCAATTGCCATTTTACCTTTTTACGAGTATTATTCTCATCAAAAAATATTTTCTTGTTTTCAAAAGCATTTCTTACATTTCATTTCTTATAGTTTGATAACGTGACAAGGATCTATATAATAGTAGATTATACACCAAGGGGATAAAGCACTGTTTTATGTCACGGGCGCTACATTGAATCCTGTACGTAACGAAGGACTCCAAAATTGCAAGGGAATTAAGATTGAGTCCTGAGTGCAGTGAGGGATTCAAGCGCCCAAGAAAAAAACAGTTTTATCCCCGTGGTGTATACTCTACTTTTCTCACTTTAAGCGAGACAATAAAAAAACATTCTTAGTAGATAGTGTTATTACAGCAAATTAAAAGTGCAAATTGATATTGGAGACATTAGTCCAATTATGGAAAGATAACGTCTCGACATTGTTGATATTTTTTTTGAAATATTTATAGAATCTTCTAAAGGTACTACTAGCTACGGCTATAGCAACTTCTTTCAGCTGGCGTGGCCTACTCGATTTGACAAACAAATGAAGTTCGTCTCAGTGCGAATCTAGTGGGCCAAGGCTTCGGTTTTCGAAAATCGAGTTGGCCGCGCCCGCTGAGACCACATTCTGTTTAGCGAAATTAGACTTTATGTACATAGCAATAAGAATTATGAAAGTGAAAATCACATTATTGACCAGCGGGTTATAATGAAATTCAAGAGAACATTATAACCCGGCTAAAGCCAAGAGATATAATGTCTTGCTTTCGGTAAGGTTTACATGACATATAATTCGGCATTGTGTCGAGCATGTGGTGTGAAAAGACATACTTATACGTTTTCAGATGTAGATGGGTGACAAAAATTAGTTTACATTATTAAATTGACAGCTTAATGACTCAACAGCAGTGAAATTTGCTTTACAGCCATCAAATGTCAATCACATTTTGATTAAAGTGGCTTTAGTTTCGGCTCTAATGCCAGCTACCAGGAAATACCCAACAGGTATTTTCCGGTTTCCGTCAGCGATACTACCATGAACATAAATACCTGCGTTGCTTTTTCGTCTTGCGGCCCTGTACCAGTATTAACTAAACCAACATTTTTATTTTTTTAAAGTTTTTGCTGTCGAATGGCTATTTCGTCAAATACAAGCGAGCACACTACGGGCTTTTCTGGAAAAGCATTTGCAGATTTTAGCATTAGAAGTTTAGAGCTTTAAATGCTTCTTCCGTAAAGCCTGGCTCCGCTCTGACAGAGCTGTACCAACTAATCAGTGTTCGAGGGTGTGGTAAAGCATTATTATAATTTTTCCTTACATATTTATAGGCCAGCCGCTGAATAGTAATGCAATGTGAGTGCAAACTTTCGAACACATGGGGAACACGCGAATTTTTTTGGGCTGCCTATAAATTGAATTTTAAATGCGTTAAAGTAGGATTGCAGCTTCTTGAAAAAGTTTGTTTTCATCATTAAATATACTTTCTAAAGGAAATTTTGTTTTTTTTTTCTATTTCTGTTAATTTGAGATTTTTTGATTTTAAATATCTGCATTGTCTTTTGATATTTGTTTCAAATATTTTTTTTAGCTGCTATATTTTTTCTTAGGTCTTTTTTAGTTTAATTTTTCTGGGTGTATCATATATATTATATATATACAAAAATTATAATTTTATTTTTTAACTTTTGTTTTGCTCTTAATTTAATTTATTAATGTACTTTTTTTTATTTTTAGGGTTCCGTACCTCAAAAGGAAAAAACGGAACCCTTATAGGATCACTTCGTTGTCCGTCCGTCTGTGTGTCAAGACCCTTTTTCTCAGGAACGCATGGAGGTATCAAGCTGAAATTCATATCACATACTTAGGTCTACGGTTCCTTGGAGTTGTGAAAAAATCATGCTTCTAAGTCAACGCAATCAAAAGATACAGCCGTTTATGCTGCAAATTTTCGAATATTCTTGCACTCGCAAGGGAATCAAAACCTACAGGGTACTTCCCGTGAACTCAGAATCTTGAAACTTGGTACGAAGCAACGTCTTGTAGCACAGATATAGGAAGAATTGCAAAAAACATACATTTTTAGTTACATCCTATAATAAAAATATTTTTATGCAAATTTTCGACACTCGCAATGGAATCAAAACCTACAGGGTACTTCCCGTGAACTCAGAATCTTGAAACTTGGTACGAAGCAACGTCTTGTAGCATAGATATAGGAAGAATTGCCAAAAACATAAATTTTTAGTTACATCATATAATAAAAATATTTTTATGCAAATTTTCGACACTCGCAAGGGAATCAAAACCTACAGGGCACTTCCCGTGAACTCAGAATCTTGAAACTTGGTACGAAGCAACGTCTTATAGCGCAGATATAGGAAGAATAGCCAAAAACATAAATTTTTAGTAACATCATATAATAAAAATATTTTTATGCAAATTTTCGACATTCGCAAGGGAATCCAAACCTACAGGGTACTTCCCGTGAACTCAAAATCTTGAAACTTGGTACGAAGCAACGTCTTATAGCACAGATATAGGAAGAGTTACGAAAAACATAAATTTTTAGTTACATCATATAATAAAAATATTAATAACAATTTTAAACATACTATCCCTTTCCTCATGAACGCGTAGAGGTATTAAATTGAAATTCATATTAAATACTCAGGTCTATAATAACTTTTAACTGTAAAAACTACTGTCCCTTGGAGCTGTGAAAAATCAAACTTCAAAGCCAACGCAATCAAAAGATACAGCCGTTTATGCTGCAAATTTTCGAATTTTCTTGCACTTGCAAGGGAATCAAACCTACAGGGTATTCCCGTGAACTCAGAATCTTGAAACTTGGTACAAAACAACGTCTTATAGCACAGATATAGGAAGAATTGCGAAAAGCATAAATTGTTAGTTACATCATTTAATAAAAATATTTTTAATAATTTGGGTTCCGTACCTCAAAAGGAAAAAACTGAACCCTTATAGGATCACTTTGTTGTCCGTCCGTCTGTGTGTCAAGACCCTTTTTTAAGGAACGTATGGAGGTATCAAGCTGAAATTCATATCAAATACTCAGGTCTACTGTCCCTTGGAGCTGTGAAAAAATCAAACTTCTAAGCTAACACAATCAAAAGATACAGCCGTTTTTGCTGCAAATTTCGACACTCGCAAGGGAATCAAAACCTACAGGGTACTTCCCGTGAACTCAGAATCTTGAAATTTTGTACGAATTAACGTCTTATAGCACAGATAAAGGAACAATTTCGAAAAGCATAAATTTTTAGTTTCATCCATACTTAATAAAAAAGTGTGTCTGTCTGTCTGTCTGTCTGTCCGTCTGTCTGTCTGTCTGTCTTTCTGTCTGCTACGCTTTCACGGCCTAACTACTCAACCCATTTGGATGAAATTTAGTACAGAGATAGGTTACATCCCGGGGAATCGCGAGAATAAAAAAATATATTTGTTCAAGCGATTCTGATGAAATTTGGTACAGGGATAGGTTGTATCCCGGGGAAGGGCATAGGCTACTTTTTATTCTAGAAAATTTAAGAGTTCCCGCGGGAATAAAAAAAACATCAATCCACGCGGACGAAGTTGCGGGCATCACCTAGTCATAATAAAAATATTTTTAATAATTTTAAACTTACTACTCCTTTCCGCATGAATGCGTAGAGGTATTCAATTGAAATTAAAATAGCAGGTAAGTGGAATAAAATTACTATAACTTTTACTTATATACCTACAGGTTTGTACGGAACCCTCGGTGCGCGAGTCCGACTCGCACTTGGCCGGTTTTTTCTGTTAAACTATGGGTTTTGAGTAATTGCCTGAAATAAAAATTATTTATTATTTATTTATTTATATGTAGATTCTGAATCCGAAACATGTAATCTAATAATGAAGTAGACGGTATATTTTGCTGATCCTCTGAACTATGAGGTTTTTCAACAGGTACAGCAGATTTCGTGAGGTACCTTCGTCCAGTTTTAATGACTGTCCACTTTTACGGACCAGGGGCCAGGACTTTCTTCAGTACTCATTGTTCCCATAGGTGCATATGAACGCGGTGATGTTTTGATTAACCAATGGAGAAGTTTCATGATGTAGTGAATATCATATTTAACAAAACGGAAGTAAAATATAGATTAAAACTAACTAAATCAGTGTTTTTTTTAAATCCATCAATAAATGACTGATAAATGACGATTTGAAAGTTTAATTATTTAATGTACACCGATTGCTGTATCTTACTGGAGTGAGAAATTTTGTGAGTGAGTTTTAATACCTAGCCGAGATTTAATACTTCAAAAATATCTTCACACACAAATTAAGTTCTTTTAATTCAATTATGTCACCTTAAGTCCATTTATTTCTTTTATTCGGCTTTATAAAGTCGGTTGATTTAGAAGAGAGGGAATTATGACGTCACGTCTCCCGTCTTGCAAGCGCAACTTTAAAGTTCCATAACTTTTTCATTTGTTGAGATATTTTAATGATTCTTTCATAATTTTGTTTTATTTGGTCTTAATTTTCATAATAAATTAAAAAAAATAGGAAACTTCTCCATTATGTAGAACACGTGGTGTTTTTATAATTTTGTCAACTGTCTTAGGGTTTATTTTTCAGAATTTATCGAACTCCCATATATGTTATATGGGAGTTCGATAAATTCTGAATCTCATCACCATCAACCCGAAGGCATTTTAGACAATCCTTCGTGACCGTGAAAGGCGGTAGTTTTTCTTCAGTTGACAATGCCAGCCGACGTGAATAGGTTTCATTAAATATGGTTTTAAAGCAAATGCTTCGTCCCCCAATAGAACACCCCAAGTAGGAAAATTTAGACTGCCATCCTCTATTTTCTTTTTCAATGCGGAGTTGTTAAAATTGTACTGTCGTTCATTCTTCCCTGTGCTCCCATGTAAACAATAATTACTTTCCACAAGGGCTAGAAGCACAGTACTAAAGAAACCTTTGTAGTTGAATATTGACAACTTTACCATCCAATGAACCACAACAGCCAGGAAAGTTCCAATGATGATGATATACTCTTTCAATAGACTTCTATTCCTCGGTTGTTTTCGGAACCTGAAAAATATTTTATTATTACAGATCGAGTCAGCCTCCGATCGGAATGAGATAAGCTCTCCAGAAATACCGGCAAGTACATCTCCAAATGGATTGGGGTGGTGGTGGTGGTAGGGAACATATAGTAGAGGATCCAGTGTTATCAGATACTTTTAGTTCTGTAGAAACGACAAAAGTAGTAGCACTCTCACGAGTTTCACCAGCACTAGCTTCACCTTCACTTTCACATGGTCTCTTTTTAAAGCCCTTGAATATCAAGACCAAGAAACGAACCAATGTAGACCGTATTGAAAAGTAAATTCAATAACTTCAGACTTTAAAAGACCAAGTATTATTTGACAAGAGTGACAGAAACAAAGAATTAGAAGATGAATATTCTTACTTTGGTAAGAATATCGCTAGTCAATTAAGGCAACTTCCGATAATGGATGTTCTAAATTTGGAATCTGAAATTTTGGAGTTAGTGAAACGAAAGAGAAAATCCTTTTTGGAACGAGAGTCTCCTCCGGCAAGTACCGGTAATGGAAGCTACACAATAGAAATACTTGAGCATGTATTGCACGGTTTTGGTCACAAAATGATGTAACATACGAAATCATCGAATAATCTCAATCAATTTTGATACCCCAGATACAGACACCACAACTAGGAGACAATATATCAGACCAAGCTATTAGAAGCATTGGAGGTTTTGCTCAACCAGCAGAAGAAATATTTCAGATGAAGTTCCACCTTCGTCCGCGTGGATTGATTTTTTTAATAAACTTTGATATGAGGTACGTCATTTTATTTACCTGAATGTACTCCTCTAACGCTTCATAGATGTCATCTAAGACTGACGACAGAAATTTAGATATACTGCTCTTAGGAACCCGGAAATTACTTTCTAGGGTCGAGAAACTATTGCCAGTTGCTAAATATCTCAAGACTATATTTTGAAGATTTACTCGTGCAGGTATTGCCGGTCTCATAAGAGTATCTTCTTTGTTATCTTCACAATGCATCACAATGATTACTACCTATGTATGGTGCCACCGACTTATCTGTGAAGTGGTGGTGATAAATGGAACTAGAGCTGTCACCTTAGAGAAAATTCATAGAAAATCATTCGATTGACGATAATTTTTTGTCTGGGAGCTCTGCATTATAAAGACGCTAGCGACCTCCTCCAGTTCACAGATAAGTTGGTCAATCAATCAATCAATCAAATCATTTATTCAATATAGGGACACTGTTGGTACACTTATTGACGTTAAAAATTACTTACTTATAAAGTGATGGTGATAATCGGTTACGGTATCTTAAAACTAAAGCTACGAGGGTTCCAAACGAATGGTGGCACTGTAAAGTTCTTTTTTGATGATATTTGATGTTTGTGACTTTCATGTCTTACAGCATATACAGATTGTTATGGAATTTGGTAGGAAGGTAGAATATTACGATATATATATATATAACTTATTTTCACTTCAGGTCCTAAAAAAAGATAAAAAATAAACGCCATTTATGATGTAGTACGAGTATATGCTGGCAAATCGATAAGAGGTACTGCAAAAAGCTACAACTTGTCACCCATGACATTAAATCGTTATGCCAGAAAAAAAAGGCGGTTGCTACTGGGAGCACCTCACCTGAATACGAGCCTAATTCATTCTCAAATATTTTCTAAAGAAGCTGAATAAATTTTTGCAGACTATTTCATAAAAGCAAGCAAAACGCATTACGGTCTTGCACCAAAAGCGGCACGAAAACTAACATATGAGTTTGCTGTAAAAAACAATATAACTAGTGGTTCGCCCCCGAACTGAGACCTCGCGGTATCCATAAGATAGTTTTAATTATATAGTATGAGTGGTAATTGAGCTATATATCCTTACTATATAATATTATAAATGGGAAAGTGAGTTTGTTTGTATGTTTGTTCCGCTTTCACGCCGTAACTACTGAACCGATTTGGCTGAAATTTGGAACATAGATAGCTTATAACCTGGATTAAAACATAGGCTACTTTTTATCCCGGAAAATTAAGGAGTTCCCGCGGGAACCAAAAAACCTAAATCCACGCGGACGTAGTCGCGGGCATCAGCTAGTAGTATAATAAAATAGTTAACTTTTAACATTAGACGCAAAAAAGGTAAAGAGTAATTGGAGATGGTTGATGTCCGCAGATGTCCGCGGCCATGGAGAAACTGCAGTCAAGGCCAAAGGGGCTATAATCCATTAAGGGGTTGCTGTGGAGGCTGGAATATCAACTCGTGCAGGAACACGCCGTGCGTCAGAAGACAGACCCGGCCTGTCTCGAAGCTCCAAGAGAAAAGCCACCAGAGCCGAACCTCAAGAGATCCAAGAAGACGCTGAAAATGAAGCACTCTCTCATACACAACAAGAAGGTGCCCACTTGGAAGGAGGATGGTTACAAACCATGCTAACAGACATGCAACACACTCTTAACAACCTAGTGGGTATGGTATCAACCTTAAACTCTCAATTGCTCCAAGACAGAGGAGCAACAATTTAGAGCTGAGAGTGGAGAATCTGCAAAGGGCTAGGATGCAAGGGCTCACAGCACAAACCCTTCCAAAAACCTACGACACATGCAATGTCAGTACAGCTAATAGGTTTTGCGGACGCGGCCAGCTCAAAAGCTTACGGCTGTTGTTTATGTTTAAGAGTGATCGACCAACAAGGTAAGGCAAGCTTAAATTTACTTTGTTCTAAATCTCGAGTCAACCCGCTCAATAAAGAGTTAACTGTGCCTCGCCTAGAACTAAATGCAGCGCTTCTGCTCGCCAAGCTATCAAATAAAGTATACAAAGCCATAAGCACCAAGTTAAAAACAATGCACCCGCTTTTAGAGAGTTCATTTCACATATCAAACAAAATATAGCAGCGTTAAAAAATTTAGATCCCAGCGTGAGTACATGGGACCCCATTCTAATGGTCATACTCATAAGAAAAATAGATTCGGTTACAGCAAAAGCCTTCCAAATGGATAAGAAGACCAGCACCTGGCGATGGGAGCAATACCAACAGGATGCATTCGACCAGCTAATTACCTTTAGCTGGTCGAGCTTACATCTGCGCCTATATTACGTCAGGCCGATGGCACGAAGCCCTACTCGCTGTACACCGATAGTAGCGGCTACGCACTCGGGGCAGCCTTGATGCAGGGGGAGGGGCCTGACGAGCGCCCCATCGAGTACGCCAGCCGCCTTCTCAATAAAGCTTAGAGAAATTACACAACGACGGAAAGAGAGGCGCTCGCGATCGTTTGGGCCGTGCAAAAGTATAGGGGGTACATAGAAGGTGCAATAGTACGGGTGATGACCGACCATCAACCACTGAGGTGGCTGATGTCCCTGAAGTCGCCAAGTGGGGGTTAACACGATGGGCTGCAGGAATATAACCTTTCGATAAACTATACGCCAGGAAAACAGAACATCATTGCCGACGCACTGGCGTCTGTCGTGTTCGTCGTGCGCCATGTTACTGGCCAGGCATGAGAGCCCAGGTAGCCAACTACATCAAGCAATGCGCTTCTTGTCAGAGATGATATAAAGTAGATACCCGCAAACCAGCTGGCTTAGTGCAAACACCAGCTACGGCGTGGAGGTTCGAGGTTATATCGATCGATTTGTTTGGCCCTTTCCCGGAGACCCAAGAAGGGAATCGTTGGATATTCATAATAGAAGATATATGTAGCCGGTGGGTTGAGCTGTTCGCACTTAAAGCTGCCACCAGTGCAGATTGTGCTAAAATTCTAATTAACGGGATTTACTTTAGGTTTGGAGTAAGTCGCAGGGCTATTTCAGACAATGGGGTTCAATTCGTCAGCGATGTGATGCAGCAAGCGTGCCATGCCATGGGGGTCACGCAGGCACTCACTTCCCTCTATCACCCGCAGAGCAACCCAATTGAGAGAAAGAATCGAGACCTCAAGCCTCAGCTTGAAATTTTAGTCGGACGAGAAGAGACTATAGCTGATGTAAGGCCGGTTTAAAACCAAAAAAACTGTTTATAACCGTGTGACGAAGCACCAGGAAGAGGATTATTCCAATTCAAAGTGATGCCATTTGGACTACATTCAAGCGGAGCGACATTCCAAAGATTACTAGACAAGGTGATAGGCCCCGAGTTAGAACCAAACGCATACGTATACTTAGACGATATAATAGTCTGTTGTAAAACGTTTGACGAACACATAAAACACTTAAAAGAAATATTCAGAAGGATCAGAGAAGCAGGTCTCAGAATAAATAAAGAAAAAGGCGAATTCTGTCAAAAACAAGTAGAATATCTAGGTCACGTGGTAACACAAGATGGTCTTAAAATGGACGAGGGAAAAATCCAAGCAATAAAACAACTAAAACCACCAGAGAACACGAAAGAAATAAGACGTTTTATAGGAATGACCTCGTGGTATAGGAAATTCATTCCAAACTACGCAGAACTAACGGCAACATTAGTCAAACTACTAAAGAAAGACGCAAAATTCCAGTAGGGGAAAGAAGAACAACAACAGTTCGATAAAATACAACAATTACTAACAGAAGACCCCATCTTAACCAGAGCTGACTTTTCAAAACCGTTTATACTCCAGACAGATGCAAGCGATACAGGATTAGGAGCCGTGCTTATACAAGAAACAGAAGGAAAGCAAAAGGTAGTAATGTACGCAAGCCGAACACTACAACCCTCAGACACAAAGTAGGTACACAACAACGGAAAAAGAATGCCTAGCAATAGTATGGGGAATAAGAATGAGGCCGTTTCTAGAAGGATATCACTTCACCATAATAACTGATCACCAAGCTCTAAAATGGTTGAATACCATCCAACCATACCAATGGTTGAATGGTTGAATGGTTAATGGTTGAATGGTTGAATAATGGTTTTTTCCACCTCTACGAAAACCGGACGATACGCTAGCCCACACCGCCAAGGAGAAAGCAGATATCTTAGGCTCTCTCTTCGCTGGTAACTCGACACTTGATGATGGAGGGAGAACACCACCATCCATCCCGCGGTGTCAAAGTTCGCTCAGTGACATTCGCTTCACTCAGAGCGCTGTGCGTAAAACGCTCCTTTCTCTCGACGTCAACAAGGCGAGCGGGCCTGACGGTATCCCTGCCGTAGTGCTTAAAATGTGTGCTCCCGAGTTGACTCCAGTATTAACGCGTCTGTTTCGGCGGTCTTACTCCTCCGGCACTGTTCCGTCTTCATGGAAGACTGCCTTAGTCCACCCTATTCCAAAGAAGGGTGATCATTCAGACCCATCGAACTACAGGCCTATCGCGATAACCTCCCTGCTCTCTAAGGTTATGGAGCATATAATTAACACCCAAATGCTTCAGTACCTGGAAGAGCACCAGCTGATTAGTGATCGTCAGTATGGCTTTCGCCACGGTCGATCAGCTGGTGATCTCCTAGCTTACCTTACTCACCGCTGGGCGGAGGCAATTGAAAGCAAGGGAGAAGCTTTGGCAGTCAGCCTGGATATTGCAAAGGCCTTCGACCGGGTTTGGCATAAGGCACTTCTGTCCAAATTGCCTTCCTACGGACTTCCCGAGAATCTGTGCGATTGGATCGCCAGTTTTTTGAACGGGCGCAGCATCAAAGTCGTAGTTGACGGTTTTTGCTCTGAATTGAAGCCCATCAATGCTGGCGTTCCGCAAGGATCTGTGCTTTCACCCACGCTGTTCATACTGCATATTAATGACATGTTACAAAATAACAATGTTCATTGCTACGCGGACGACAGTACGGGCGATGCCTTATATAAAGGTCGTGCTCAGCTTTCTCGCGCTCAGCTGGAGGAGTGTAGAAATACGCTTGTGTCGAACATAGAGTCTTGTCTCGACCAAGTATCACAGTGGGGCTCACAAAATATTGTGCACTTCAACCCCACCAAAACACAAGTATGCGCGTTTTCGGCAAAAAAGATCCCCTTTAACACCTCTATACTCTTCCAGAACACTCCCCTGACCCCATCTAACAGCATTGGGATCCTCGGTGTTAGTATATCGAACGAAGTCCAGTTCCGCGAACATCTGGAAGGTAAAGCCAAACTAGCCTCCAAAAAACTCGGGGTGCTCAACAGAGCAAAAAGATACTTTGCGCCTAAGCATAGGCTTCTGCTGTATAAAGCGCAAGTTCGGCCCCACATGGAGTACTGCTCTCACCTCTGGGCCGGAGCACCCCAGTACCAGCTCCTTCCATTTGACCGGATTCAAAGGCGGGCAGTTCGACTCGTAGATAATCCCAATATTACTTGCATGCTGGAGTCCCTAGAGCACCGAAGAGACGTTAGTTCTCTTTGTGTGTTCTATCGTCTCTACAATGGGGAGTGTTCTGAGGAGTTATTCAATCTAATACCACCTTCCGTGTTCTCCAGTCGTACCCTACGTCGCAGAAACAAATTCCATCCTCACCACCTGGATGCCTGGCCCTCTTCCACCACCCGATATTCCAGGTCATTTCTGCCACGTACCCGCAAATTGTGGAACCAGCTTCCATCGTCTGTGTTCCCTCATGATTATAATATGGGGCTCTTCAAAGGGAGGATAAACAAATTTCTCAAAAGCCAGCAACGCATTGGCGGTTCCTCTGGTGCTGCAAATGTTCATGGGCGGCGGTAATCACTTACCATCAGGTGACCCGCCTGCTCGTTTGCTAGCTATACATATAAAAAAAAAAAAAAAAAAATACACTGAAAAACCCTTCGCGCAGGTTAGCAAGATGGGCATTAGAACTACAGCAATACAGCTTCGACATAATATATAGACCAGGAAAACAAAACGTAATAGCGGACGAACTGTCAAGGAACCCACTATGTACTACGACAGTGGAGGAAAATGACTGGTACTCAAAAAAATACAAGAGTGTAACCAAACAACCAGAACTAGACTAGACACCGACTACTGTATACGCGAGGGAAAATTGTATAGAAGACTAGTCCACCCACGTTATGGAGGAAAACTAGACCCATCAACAGAATGGAAATTATGTGTCAAAAAGGAGGACAAAGAAAAAATATTAAACCAGAATCACAACGAACCTGACGCAGGTCATTTAGGAACCTCAAAAACATTTAATAAAATCGCGACACGACATTATTGGCCAGGAATATTCAGGGACGTGTCAAAATACGTCAACCGGTGCGAAAAATGTCAAAAACATAAGTCTACACAAGAAAAAAAACAGGTTTAATGCACATCAATAACGCAGAAGAACCATGGCAAATCGTCACCACGGACCTCATAGGACCTCTCCCGCGAACATCAAAAGGATTCCAGTGGATCATCGTATTTCACGATAAATTCACCAAATGGTCAGAAATAAAACCACTAAGAACCGCAACCGCAACCGCCGTCACAAACGCTCTAAAATAATTAATCATGAATGAAAACGTTACTAAGCGACAACGCAAGAATTTTCGTTAGTAAACAATTCCAGGAAACCCTAAAACGGTATGGCATACAGCAAAGACTAACCGCGCCATACACACCACAATGCAACCCAACCGAACGGGTAAACAGAACACTCGAAACCACAAAAAATGGAACGAATACCTAAATGAATTTAATTTCGCACTTAGCACGTCCATCCAGGAATCCACGAAGTACTCTCCGGCCTTTCTTTTGTTTGGTAGGGAACTAAGGAACGTCCACGACGAAAACCAATTCCCCACACCGGCATTAAAAGAAAAACAAAAATTACAAGAAATCTATGAGATAGTTAAAAATCACCAGAGTCAAGCATCGAACCTGCAAAAGAAGTACTTCGACAAAACGAGACGCGAGTGGGCTCCCAAAACCCAAGATCTGGTACTAAAACGGGATTATCCACTATCAAACGCGAATAAACAATTCTGTGCAAAGCTAGCGCCAAAATTTTCAGGCCCCTACACAGTAATCGAACAAAAATCCCCAGTAATATTCCTGTTAAAAGCAAATCAAGAGGAAAAGTATGTACAGCACACATAAAAGACATAAAAAAGTTCAATACCTAAAAACGAACAACAAACAAAGGAACATTACAACCTTTTAATCGAAAACTACCATCAAAATAAGGATACACAACGATCCGTCTGTTATAATTTTTTTCGAAGACTACCCTCAAGTAAACATAACATCGGGACGACCTATAAATAGGCCAGTAGGAGGGAGTAAACATCATTACGTAACAATGTCGAGAGGAAGTAACCTACGTTGCGAAATAATTGAGATGACACGGGGATTTAAATACAACCCAGGGCCTAAAATTGAGGGAACAGCAGACCAAATCATATGGCTCTCACCAGGCCCAGAAATAAGAGTGTCGATTGACCCGCCCAACACAAAACAAGCCGAAACGGACGGATGCCTGGACACAGACGGACACACAACGTCCGGGGAGTACCAGGCATTCGTCGCCGAAGTAGAAGACTCCAACCCCACCCCACACAAAGACGGAAGAGCAGAAGGGGTCGGAAAAAAATGCAGGGTCAAGGATGGGCCTGGTGAGGCTACCAAAATACTTTAGAAAAAACCAAGATTCAAACGAATAAATAAAAAAATAGAAGCATAGGAAGGAAGGGCGGGGAACAAATAAAAATGTTGTGGTAAGACTCTAGAAGTCAGGGATCGCTTGTTGCCAACAGTGACTAATACGGTTAAGATTTTTACAGGTAAAAATCTTCTCTGGCGGGAGAGGAATGTGACGAAGCCGTCACAATACCTACCAAGACCGACGCATGCGTGACTCAGCGCACAAACACGCGAGAACCTACTCGAAGACCGCCGCGCCACATCCGAGACAACGACAGAGATATTGACATCTGACATCGACAGCTGTCAACTGTCAGTTCTCGGATCCGTCTGGTGTCCGTCACAGACCACAGACTTATTTACCACGGTGTACGCCAAGGCGGTTTCTGCGATACTAGATCGATCTTGCCGATCGCATTGCCAATTTAGTTTAATGTTTCATGAGTTCTTTTGTTGTTATTATTAGTGGTAGACTTTTATTAGACTATTAGTAGAGTAGGACAACACGGACGGAGAGGAGGCCCCCGCCTCCGTCCCCTTCGCCCCGCACTCGTCTCTGGCACGAACGCCGCCGACGGGTTTGGCTCCGCCACACGCTGCACGGCTGCAAGATGAAGAAATGGCGCTGACGCCGCCGGTGCCGAGTCGCCCACCGAGGCCGCCGCCGCCGCCGCTTTCTGGACAGAAGCGGCCGCTGACGTCGCCCGAGGAGCGCCGCCCGGTGGAAATTGTTCGACTATGCCGACCTGTACCCCCGGATCCGTCGCCGGCACAGCCTACGTCGCTAAGCCGTTCAAAGACACCGGAAGCGGGCCCCAGTCAGCGGGACCCGCCAACGGACTCCGAGGAGGATAGCGAGCCTTCCCTGGCGAAGGCTACGAAAATCGAGCTACTGGACCGCGTGAATAAGGATTTGTCGTCAATCATGTCAGCTGCCACGGGACCAGTATCACGGCTGAATAAGGATAGTATGAACGCAATTAGGAGTGCATGACACGCTTGCGGTGGTCGCGGCCCTCAGCTTGCGGCTGTGCGAGATGGAGGCAGAGGTGGGCCGTGCAAACGCCAGGTGCGCGGATATGGAGAAGGAGGTCCTGCTCTCCAGGTCGGCCGGGGTCCGCGCTGAGGAGCTAGCCGCCGGTGCAGCTTTAACGACGCGCGCATCGTATTCGTCCGCCCTCAAGCTGCCAAGGAACGCAGAGCCCATGACAATTCCTCCCGCGCGAGGCCCGGTCCTCGCCTTCTACCCAGTAGAGGATCAGATGGAAAAGCTTAAGACTGCAGATGACACCAAAGCGGAGCTAAAACGGACCATGGACCCGCGCGCACTGGACGTCCAGGTAGAAAAGGTGCGGAAGGTGGGGAACGCTGGGGTGGTTTTCCAAACCACCTCTCCTGGAGCTGCCGACCGACGGGCGTCGGAGCCGCGAAAGATCCTGCCGAGAATTTGCCTTCGCGACATTGATAGGAACCCCACGACGGAGGACTTCCTGGCCGACCTCCAGGACCAGAACCTGCGGGACAGTCAATGGACGCTGGAGAAGCTGAGGGCCGAGTGCAGAGTCTTCAAGATGACAGGTAGGAAGCACAACACGACAACGATAGTGCTGGAGTGTTCCCCGGCCCCTAAGGGAGCACCTGCTAGGAAAGGACCGCATCTATATTCGCTGGCAGGCTACGGAGGCATGTGACTTCGTCCGGGTCACCTGCTGTAACAAGTGCCAGACATTTGGACACCCGGAAAAGTACAACAAAGCAAAGGAGGTAGTATGCGGTAAATGTGGTGAAACCGGCCACAAGATATAAGGACACAAGAATATACAGTTACCGGCTGTATGTGACGATGTGGGTAGGCCGCGAAAACTCCGGAGCAGGGTGGTCGCTCTGTGGATAGACGCTGCGACTACAGTCTTTTCGCGGTGTTTGGACCTTTGATTAGGTATATAGGGAGGATGTGCCCTAACATGTTTAAATTGAAGCTTCCTTTATACTTAAAATGGCGCATGGGCGGAGCTTAATGCGGGCATTAGGGCTGAAATTATCGATACCTTTGATTATGTCGATACTTATATACTCGATATAAAATTATCAAAATATAGTAATTAATAAATAATTAAACATAATTTTTGAAATACACTAGTATTAGTATTTTATAATGAACAAGCTGATGCCCGCGACCCCGTCCGCGTGAATTGAGGTTTTTTGTATGAAAAAATTTTGTATCAAAAAAAATTTTTTTACTCATCGTTTCGTATAGAAGACAAAAATTCATTCGGAGGAAAAATACGGAGAGAGCTGATGATTGAGGATTTCGAAGACGGATGAAGAGCCGGGGTATTCAAGATAGGTGGGCACAATTGACAGTGTGCTGAAAAAAAATTCAAAATGGCGGATTTAAGATGGCCGCCATACAAATTTCGTCGGTGTCTATCTCGGAGAGTATAAAAGATGTAAGAGTGGTTTCTTGGCAAAAGATGATCAGGACATGAAGGTCTACTTGATGAACAGATAAAATTCAAGATGGTGGAATTTATTTTTCCAAAGAAAATGTATGGCGAATATTGAAGAGGCTTACACGTGTAGAACTATGCAAGACTTTGATGCGGATTTTTTACAAGATTTGTTCTGTATGGAAGAATTGTCGGTTTGCTGTTAGGGAAGCCAAGATGGCGAAGTTCAATGGCACCCAAAGGTACCCGATCGTCAGTGGTATGATATTGATATTAATCAACTAAGGAAGGTTTCTTTGTGTTTTTACTTCAACGGTCTCTTACACTGTATGCATGTCTGGAAAGTTAATTTACATTAAAAGGCTCTTTTAGATATTTAAGGGGTCTCCGTTTTATGGTTAAAGCAAGACTCAACAAGATTTTTTGGCTATAACTCGCTTCCAGAAAAACATTTCTTTGCCAAACATAACAACTAATGATGTTATTACAAAAGACAATTAACAATGTTTTCATTCAATATTCATAATCTGACTGACTGCCTCGTTGGTCTAGTGCTTAGCATAGTCGACTGCGGATCACGAGGTCCTGGGTTCGATTCCCGGTCGGGCATAAAAGTTAGGTACCTATTGGGTTTTTCAATTAAGAAATTCTCAGTGCCAGCCCGGAGTTGGAAGTTGGCGGTGTTTCACCCCCGTGCCTCGGAGAGCACGTTAAGCCGTCGGTCCCGGCTATTATCACTAACATGATAGTAGTCGTTAAAGCCCGCCAACCCGCACTGGAGCAGCGTGGTGGGTCTAAGCTCTGATTCCCGCTCTCCTATGAGAGTGGAGGCCTGTGCCCAGCAGTGGGACGTTAATAGGCTGTAGTGATGATTCATAATCTGGGAACAAGGCAATCTTATTCAATTATAGGTCTACCTATCCAGCAACATGTGGTAAGAAAGGGTCTGATGAAGTTGTTTCTTTTCTGTTTGATTTCATTACCCATCACATGGACAGATCTATAAGGCATCTTGTTATATTCTGTGACTCTTGTGGAGGACAGAATAATTTTTTTACAGTTCTGAGGTTCATTCACTTGGCATGAAATAAATTTACTGGATTCAATTATAATAACGTTTCCTATAAGAGGCCATAGTTATCTTGAATGTGATAAGAATATGGACATAATCAACCTAAAAATTAAGATGGAGTTGCCATTTCATTGGTATGAACTGCTTAAAAGTTCAAGAACGAAACCTTCACCTTTTGAAGTCATTGAAATGGGTCCGAGGGAAATAATACGAGAATGGTCAAAATTCTTGTCTGGAAAATTCATGAAGAAGTGTATGATTCCTACACAGAAGCAAAGAAAAGTTATGGTTTCTAGGGAGCATGGTCCAATGATATTGCATAGGCAAAATTGCAATGGGGTATGGGATAAAACAAAGATTTAAAAAAAAAGGTAACCATTCCACAGAGACTGAATTTATGCTACCTAATTTTTCGTATCAAGACTTTCCTCCTATTTGCTAGCTAGTGAAGCTTGAGGATATGCGCCTAATGCCATTTTGTGCTCTCCAAACAAAATTTTTATGAAACATTAAACTATGATGCCAAAACCAAAGATTCTGAAGACTTGATTGGACAATCCATGTTTTTCTCTGTGAATATTTGGACATTCCCTGTTTTTATCCTTTTGTTAAAAGGATAAAAATATGATTGTTTCATGCCTTTTATTATGTAAAAGTTTATGATACTTAAATAAAAGTAGTATTGACTTTTCAATTTAAAATTATGTTTTTCTCTTAATTGACTCAGGTGGACATACCCTGTTCTTTGCCTGTATCCTTCAAATGGCAAAATATCGCCTACCTATGCTTGCCTTAGGTACTTTTCCATGTCTTGAAGGGATACCTAATAAATACTTGCTAAAATAAAATATCAGTTCACACATTAGACATTCTTCAACCTGAGGAGTATGTTGTCAGATTTAATTGAGTGGATGGTCTTATTAATTTCCATGGTGAAAGCCATTTTTTGATACATTTTGGCATATTAGGGGAAGGCTGGGTACACTGGACCGTGGTAAACAGTGGATCAACGCGTATATCTCCTATTTTGTAAACTACGCACACATAGAACATAGACGAATCGTGCGATCTAATACTTACGGCCCCCCCGCGCCAGTAGTCTTCTCGTTCTAGCTGTGGATGGACTGCGATTCACTGTGCCCCGAACTGTAATGTATTAACAGCACTTAATTCGTTGATTGTTTCAGACTAACAACATGGTTCATAATATAAAAAGAATGACCAATATTGGCCTCACCAGTGAAGAACAGATGAAGAGTGCCATTGACCTAATTTTAGAAGGTAATAAAATTAGGAAAGTAGCCAAATTAAAAAATATTCCATACACTACTCTGCAGAGATATTTAACAAAAGTGACAAGAAGCGGGGGTGACATTCGACTAACACCTAATTACAGAGTCAATAAAATCTTTACTGAGGAGCAGGAACAGTCAAGTAGATTATCAAGTGTTGAGTACATTATCACATGTAGTCAAATGTTTTATGGCCTAACTCCAATTTGGTACTCTCTAAAGCAGTACATGCCTAAAAACCCATTGAAAGAGGATTTAAAGTATGGGCGAGATGCGACACCAAGACTGGCTACTTATACCAGTTTGAAATCTATACCGGAAAAGGTGAACATATCGAAAATGAAGGTCTTGGGTATAACGTCGTAATGAATCTTTGTAATTATACTCGTATTCGTCCTTCGAGATTAAAAAGATATACTTGTAGTATCGCGTACGCACTGCCACTCTTACACGTCAGTTGAAAGTAGCTGAAACAAAAAGCAAAATCCCCTCTCACTTGGCCAATAGCCCCCTCTCACTCCATTCGTCATTCGTGTCTTCGTGCTCAGCCACTTCGCACGTCCGCAAACTAGTGCCGCGTTCAGTGTTAATTTCCTTGTTTTGTTTTATTAATATTTTTCTTTTTCTTTTTTGTATTTGTTTTTACTTTCGTTCCTTCTCATAATGACAAGAAAACGCAAAAGTGATTACGACGACATACGTCAACTCAAGAAAAAAATAAGGAAATTAGAACGTGGCCGTTCGAAACACCGCCGCCGTGTACTCTCGAGCTCTTCCTCGGAGTCTTCCGCCTCGTCGCCTTGATCGAGAAGTCAGTCGAGAACGTCGCATCCGTCGCCGGAGTGTCCGCAAGGTATTTATATGCTTATTGTGATAAACAAATAACAGGAATGCGTGTTCGCGCATAATGCGTTAATTTCACGTTTAAGTCTTTCCACCCATTGGTGAATTATAATAATTAAATTCACTGTCCGCCACTTATACATAGTGTCTACTTACGGCGTTGTCATAAATTTTATTTAGCAGATACCTGCACTTGTCTCTTTTTAATTGAACAGTGCTGTTTAATGGAAATTATAAATTTTATTGTAAAATCTTAATTATTAAACATTGGTTTCGTGGAATCTTAACTGTTGAAGTGGGTGTTCGCTCACAATTCCATGGACATGGGTAGATAGACTACGGAATTTAGCGCTGTTTACGTTTATTCACATAATATTTATGATTAAGAAGCACATCTGTGAAGAATATGAAGCGTTCGCGTGCACATTAGAGCGTATACATACGTATTCTCGTATTTAAAATACCTCGCATGGCCTTACAGGCATCGATGTTGCTACAGCAGACTGGGAGAGCATAATCACGCAGGCGCAAGTCCATGCGCCTCCAACAACAAACCAGTGCCATGCACGACTATCAACTGACCCGATTGAAACTGCAGATCCTAATGAGACTACTAATGTGACAATCATGGAAACTCATAATAGTGACGCTATAGCAGAACCAGAGCTAAGTAGTGATATATTGGAGATTCTCGGTGATGACCCATCATCACCTAAAAAATTTGCTAATGATATCCAAAAGGACCTGGCAACGCGATTTAACCATATTGCCACAAATGGTCTCTCTAAAGAATTGCGGAAGGAGATACAGGAGAAATATCCCATTCCCGCCAACTGCACTCTAATCGATGCTCCGCAACTGAATCAAAGCAGCTATTTCAAATTCCATCTCCAGGAGATTAGCTGCCATGGAACAAAAACAGAAACAAGTCGCCAGTGCCATCTCTTGTTTAGGAGAAGCTATTACCCTACTCATATCACAAAAGGATACAGATCCTAAATTGCTGCGCTTATTAATGGACGCAGGACGCATGATTTGTGACACACAATTCAATGATTCATTGACAAGACGCTTTTTCGCCCTGGCTTCTTTAAATAAAGAAATGAAGGATCAGTTGTTGCTTACTAAAATTGATTCCTTCTTATTTGGCAAGAATCTCTCTGAAACGCTAAAATCGGCCGATCGAGTTGGCCGCGCCTGCTGAGAACACATTATGTTTAGCGAAATTAGACTTTATGCACATGGCAATAAGAATTATGAATAAAACCTCTTTGGAATGAATAGAATTTCCTTCAGATCTTGCTTCAGATGCGCGATGATTCTAAATTCAAATCACATTATAACCCTAGGGAATAATGGATTTCAGTACAACATTATAACCCTAGGGATTTAATGTCTTACTTTAACCTTAGATAACAGGCCATGTAATAAGGCGTTGTTGAGCGAGTGGTGTGAAAAATTACTTAGATTAGCAGGTTTCCTGTCTACTGGTTACCTCGATGATATATTCCTAGTTGGAAAATCACGTAATGAATGTCTTAATAATATTTTTTATACTCAAAAACTATTATCTGCCTTAGGATTCATTATCAATAAAGAAAAAAGCAGTATGTTGCCATCTAGGTCCTGTAAATTTTTGGGATTCCTTATTGATTCAAAAACTTTCGAAATTAAATTACCACCTGAAAAAAGATTAAAAATAAAAAATCAATTAAGAAGATTCTCTGCATTAAAAAATTGTAAAATTAGAGACTTTGCTAGATTAGTTGGCTTGCTTACTTCAGCTTGCCCAGCTATTGAATATGGTTGGCTATACACCAAAGCTTTTGAAAGGTGTAAATTCTTAAATTTAAAAACAGAAAATGATTACGAAAAATACATGAGCATACCGTTGTCACTAGCTTCAGATTTTGAGTGGTGGTCTAAATCGATAGATAATTCTGTTAACAAAATTAAATTGGAGTCCTATGACTTAGAAATATTCTCCGATGCCTCAACGGGTGGGGGGCTGCGTGTGGCGGGGAGACTGCTAGCGGTCAGTGGAATGATATTGAACTCACATTTCATATTAACCATTTGGAAATTCTGGCAGCTTATTTCGCCTTAAAGGTATTTGCTAAAGACCTACACGCATGTCAAATACTTTTAAGAATAGATAATACCACTGCAATCGCATATATAAATCGCATGGGCGGTATTCAGTTTCCCCACCTCACCCAAGCTACTAGAGATATATGGCAATGGTGCGAGCACAAAATGATTTTTGTTTTCGCGGCCTATATACGCTCCTGTGACAACACTTTAGCTGATAAGGAATCAAGACGAACCCATCCAGATGTAGAGTGGGAGCTTTCTAATGAAGCTTTTAACACTATCACAAGTCATTTTGGCATTCCGGAAATTGATATCTTTGCTTCCCGAATTAATACAAAATGCAAAAAATATATTTCTTGGCAGGGGGACCCAGATGCGTTCGCCATTAATGCGTTCACAATATCTTGGAAGAACCTATTTTTTTATGGTTTCCCACCTTTCGCTATTATCCTAAAGACATTAAGAAAAATTATCCAAGATAAAGCAAAGGGTATAATTGTTGTTCCCTTATGGCCTACTCAACCGTGGTACCCACTATTTAATAATTTGCTTGTTTGTGAGCCACTGAACTTCGAACCATCTGCCGAGCTTATTCTTTCTCGTTCCAGCAGCCGCGAAGTCCACCGGCATTGTACCCTGGTTGCAGGGCTGCTCTCCGGGAGTCTTTATTGAAAAGAGGTATCCCACTCTCATCTATGGATATCATGACAGCTTCGCTATCAGAAAATTCCATAACACAATACAACTGTTGTTTAAATAAGTGGTTCCAATATTGTGAGGAACATTCTATTGATTTTTATCAAGCATCAAATATTAATGTTATTGATTTTTTAACTGAACTTTATGATAAAGGCGCTGGCTATAGCACAATCTATAGCTGTAGATCTGCACTATCTCTAATATTAGGCAACTTCATTGGAAAAGACGACAACATAAATAGGTTTTTCAGGGGAATATTTAGGCTTAGACCTCCCATGCCAAAATATAATGCTACTTGGGATACTTCGATTGTACTGAATTTCTTAGAACAATGGTTCCCTAATGAGAGTTTAACACTGGAACAACTCTCAAGGAAACTAATAACTTTATTAGCACTAGCAACAGCGCATAGATTGCAGACTTTCTCAAAAATTCAAACATCTAACATAGATTTTTCCAACAATCAGGTATTCATTAGAATAATTGATTTAATTAAAACTTCTCGAATAGGATCTTTACAACCCATTTTAGTTCTTTCCTCCTTCTCTGAAAAAACCCAAATATGTCCAGTTTTAACTCTAAAATGCTATCTTGATAAAACTAAACATCTTCGTAATAATCAGATTTATCTTTTTCTCAGTACAAGGCGACCTCACGGACCCGTTACATCCCAGACCTTAGGTCGTTGGGTTAAAGGTGTTTTGCGTCGCAGTGGCATTGACGTGTCATTATTCTCTGCCTACAGTACACGACACGCCGCCACTTCTATGGCCCACAGTCTTGGCGTTAACTTAGACTCGATTCGAAGAACAGCTGGTTGGTCCGGTTCCTCGAATACCTTTGGAAAGTTTTATCATAAAGAAATTTTAGATTGTACAGAAGGCTCCTTTGCGACAAGTATATTAAAAACCTATAATAACAATAAATAAATATAATACTATATACTATAGATAATTTTACTCCAAATTATATACAAGCATAATTATAGATTTGCATTAATATATACAAAATACCTATTTAATTTATATTAAAAATCAAAAAATTTTTAATTAACAAATATTATGTATGCACAGCTTTAATGATTCAATAAATTACATTGATTGCAAAACTGTGTATAACTCAGACCCGTTTTTCTTTTTTTTTCTTCTCATGACAAATCTCTCAATATCTACAAGTATATCTTTCTAATCTCGAAGGACGAATACGAGTATAATTAATGATTAAACGAACTTACCTGTATGTGAAGTTCGATCATAATTATACGAAGGATTCGTCCGAAGGGATTAGCATCCCACCCTCCCATAGGTTACCCCGTGTCAGAAAAAAAAAAAAACTTTAAACTAAATGACGAATGGAGTGAGAGGGAGTAAGAGGGGGCTATTGGCCAAGTGAGAGGGGATTTTGCTTTTTGTTTCAGCTACTTTCAACTGACGTGTAAAGGTCTATCCGCACACAACAGTGCCGGCACAGTGCCGACACGTGGCGATCAGTAACGTATCCATCAGTGTCAGTGAAAAATGATATTGTAGCATACATTTTGTTCGACGCTATCCGTACTCGTCAGTGACAGTGACGTTCAGTGATGTCAGTACTGCTCCGACGCTCGCCGTGATCCGACGTGAATTTCTGGCGGACAATATTTTGCCTGACACGGTCGCAGTATTCCAAGATGGACGACGAAAAGTTGATTGAATTGGTCCGTGTACATCCTGCAATTTATGACCTTTCACATAGAAAATACATGGACAATAATTTTAAACTAAACTTATGGAATAATATTGGACTACAATTGGGCATAAGCGGTATGTACCTACCTATTTATTTTTTGTTTTTGAGTAGGTATAGTTTGAGAAAGTTTTATTTACATGTAAAAATAGGACTGAAAATAAAAGAAACATATGTATTTTATACGATTTGTATTTATCCTTAAGAATATTATAAATACGAAAGTACTCTGTCTGTCTGTCTGTCTGTCGTGTGTACAAAAAATAAAATCAATCAAATAAGCAGGTTCTACTAGGCAAATTCGAAGTATTAATTTAATTATATTCTTGTCTCTTGACCATCTAGCCACCCTGGTTCAGCGTTGAAGTAGTTTTTAAATACTTCTCTGGTCATGAAAGCTTCATTTGTGGCATTTCCACCCTGTAAAGGGAGATTGCGAAGTATATCTCTACTATCATTTGCCTCTTGTCCATTCCCGATTTCATGTGAGTATGTATCATTGACATGTTTCTTTATAAAATTATGTAGGATTAATGTTGAAAGTATCATATTGTCTACATTTTCTGGCTTAGCTTGAATTGGTCTAAAATATATCCGAAATTTTTGAGCCAGTAATCCAAAGGCATTCTCTACGACTCTTCTGCCTCGCGATAAACGATTAAATATCTTTTTAGACATATCCAAATTTCTTCCTGGATAGGGTCGCATCAAATAGGGTTTTAATGGGAATGCCTCATCTGCGAGAATTACATAGTTAGTTTGTGTATCTGTGCCTGGTAATGGTGCATCTGTTGGTACAGATAAAGTACCTCGTTCCAATGCCTTGCCTAAATTGCTATTTGCAAATATGCCACCATCACTGTTCTTACCATACGAACCCACACTGACAGCAATAAAATTATAACGAGCATCTACGAGTGCTAACAAGACGATTGAAAAGGTTTTCTTGTAGTTAAAGAACATGGAGCCGCTATTGGCAGGAGCCTGTATAGTAACATGTTTTCCATCTAATGCTCCCAAACAATTAGGAAAATTCCAGTTAGTATAAAAGTCATTAGCAATGGATAGCCACATCTCTGTTGTTGGTCTTGGTAACATTTCTTCCATTAAAGTCTCCACCATTGTTTTGCAGGTTTCATTAACGATTTCATGTACTGTGGTGTGTCCTAAACGAAAAATGAATGATATTGTTTTAAATGTGTCCCCTGTTGCCAAAAATCTGAAATAAAAGTAATACATAGATCAGGGTTGATATAAAAAATTTCTGCGCAAAATTTTATTATTTTTTATAAATAAAATTGGAGTGTCTGTTTGTAATATTAATATTAAAATAACCGCTTTTTACTAAATGCTTATGGATGCATACACGGTACATTTACCAAAACAACATTTTTTACAATTTTTGTCTGTCTGTCTGTCTGTTAGTTCCGGCTAATCTCTGGAATGGCTGGACCGATTTTGACGGGACTTTCACTGGCAGATAGCTGATGTAACAAGGAGTAACTTAGGCTTTCCATTTTAGAAAAAAAATAGGACTCGAAAAAAATTAAAACCAATGAAAATACCACAGTTACAGCTAGTGCTTCACAATAAATTTACATAAAATTGTGTTTGTATGAATTAAACGGGTATTTCTGTTTCAGGTCCAATATGTAAATCAAGATGGTCGAATATAAGGGACAACTTTAGAAAGAGTATTCAAAAGAATGTTACTAAAAGTGGGCAAGGTCGCAAGTCTACAAAGCCATATAAATACCATGAGCAACTAAGTTTTTTGCTAAAATTTTTTGACGACAGAAATAACATTGAAAATGTCAATAGTGACAACGATACTACACAAAACCATGAATCTAATATTCCAGAATCTCCACCGACTCAAAAAGTGTCGCCCGCTCCTGAATCCCATCGTACTGATTCGCTAACATATTCACCTATTCCATCACCAAGTTCACAAAATTCGCAAGCTTCGTCAACAAATCATTATCAGCCATCATTATCAGTAAGAAGTCGTGGATCCCGAGGACGCAAGCTGAATAATAATGATTCTGTAAGAACAGCTTCATCAGAAGTTATAGATTATTTGATTCGCCAAAATGAGCATCCGGTTGATATATTTTTGGCATCTCTTGCTCCGACTTTAAAAGAATTGCACCCTTGTGATTTATTTGATGCTAAATTAGAAATGTTTGCGATTGTTCAAAAGTACGAATCAAAACTATTGAGAAACAAATTTCCAAGGATTGCTCATCAATCAAGCACCATTACAAGCCAAAATAGGTCTAATGTGACTGACTTGGAAACTGTTGTGGTGGAAAACCATGGAAGCGTCAATACCAGCCAAGACAGGTTTAGCGCGATTAATCATGAAACTGTTGTAGTGCAAGATCATGGAAGCGCCATTACGAGCCAAGAAAGGTCTAATGCGATTAACTATGAAACTGTTGTGGTGCAAGATCATGGAAGCGCCATTACGAGCCAAGAAAGGTCTAATGCTATTAACTATGAAACTGTTGTGGTGGAAGATCATGGAAGTACCATTACGAGCCAAGACAGGTCTAACGCGAACTATGAAACTGTTGTGATGGACAATAATTTAGATAACAGTATTGTACTCGTCAAAGATTCCAATAACAAATACACAATTAAAGGGTTCTATAATTCTTTCAATATCTAAGTTAATATAAAATAGTTTGATTATAATTTTTTGTTTTATTGACACATACCTTATACAGACTGCTAGACGTTCCCTTGGTGGTATAGCTTTTCTCCAATGAGTATCTTGTTTTCTTAACTTTTCAGTAAGTTTGGATAAAAGTATGTCGAAACAATGTTTTGACATCCTGAAATACTCAAAAAACTTTGTTTCATCATCTATAAGATGTTTATATAGAGTGGCGAACTCTCCTTCTTCTTCTCTTTTCCTCCACGCTTTATGAACCCATTGCCTTCTTCTCACGTAAATTTCTTCATCTTCGTCTAATATTAAAGCAATCGCTGCTAATTGTGATTTTGAATATCGAGGCATTTTCACGTGAAACTGCTGTGGTGCTAGGGTAAAAATTACTGCACCTGTCGACACGGTACTGACATATATGAATAGCACGTCACGGAACTTTACGGTACGGAACTGTCGGTCACGTGCCGGCACTGTTGTGTGCGGATAGGCCATAAGAGTGGCAGTGCGTACGCGATACTACAAGTACATCTTTCTAATCTCTTCGGACGAATCCTTCGTATAATTATGATCGAACTTCACATACAGGTAAGTTCGTTTAATCATTAATAGTCTGCCCATAAACACACTGGTCGCCTTCGACAATTTCTTCACTAGTTGCAACTTACTAGAGGATCTATATGATAAAGCTATATATGCCGTAGGAACAGTAAGATCAAACCGAAAAGATCTCCCAGAAATGATGAAAAAGCAACCAAAGAGTTTAAGTCTACAAAAGCACGAATTTTCAGAAACGACAGCCGAACATAATACATGGTGTTTCGGCCACTACTTGTCCTAAAACAAGTGAGTCAGGTCCCGGGGCCCATGAGCGGGACCCATCCGGACAAGCTAGTGGCAGGGTCGAAGGACGGCAAATGGCCGCTCGACCAATGTGTATGGGGGAGCTGACTATCAAGGGAGCCTACCTAGTACAATTTAGGGCGACCGGGGTAAGTGCGACACGAGTACCACGGCTGTCGCCGGCACCTTAAATACAATTAACGGCTCGTAGCCTGTCGTCCTAATACGATAGAACAAGATCGAGTCTGACGACAAATGTCGTACGACTGTCGCAAAATATAAAATAAAACCAAATACAATAATTAAGAGTTAAATTAGAGAAAGTCCATATGACGACTCACCCAGACGTCCCTGGCGAACTGCTTATTTAGGCAGGCCTGAATGTGTGTAGAGTGGGTTGAGTAAATGGTGTTTATGTGAGTATATGAATGGTGTATCCAGGCCTACCAGACGTCGCCAACCCCGGAGAACAGGTGATTACCACTGATTCCACTCGTGCGGTCCTACCCGAAAAGTTCATACAAAATAACGAAGCACAATAAGTTCACAACTCACAGACAAAGTCATATCTTAAGTTCTCAATACACAAAATACACAAATGTTCACCGACGAATAATATATCGCTGCTAAATATATAGCTTCGTACAATCGTCACTTAGTTTCACATTTAATTATTACAATAGAATACACGAATAAAAGTTAGTTCGGTCAAACTTCGCGGCGCCGCATACAATAGCGATGAGAGATTACTTCAAGCCTTGGAGTAATCTCTCATCGCTACGTGGAGTCCAAGGTATAATTTACAAATATCAATTAACGTAACACTCAACAACGCGCGCCGAGATGTATACAAGGCAGTCAAAACGCCACCGGCAGCGCAATCAAGCAATAGCGAGCAACTGAGCTATGACACGCGTCAGTGAATCCAGCCGGGCGCGCGATATAAAAAACTGCGCAAGTGTGCGTAAAACGCTTTGCGCGATGTCATGACCATAAAAGGAGATATCGTCGGTCGCGCAGATGAATTGAGCGCGAACACATGGCTTGATACAAAAGACGTCAAACTGCTTACCACAGCACATCAACCACTGGACATTATGTATGTAAAAATAACTCAACGAGATGGCAGTGTTGCCATTGGCGGCTGGAGAAATAGAACGTCGGGGTGTCTGAAAAGGAACGAAATTCGAGGTGAGGGAACGAAGAACATAATATAAGTTTTTAAATCAATTTTTTTCCAGAAAATTTAATTGTGCAAGACTTATAGGTTTATATAGGCATTTATATTCATTTATTAAGGGGGATGAGCACATCCGGCCCGCGAAATTCAAATTTAATTTGGTTTTTCGCAATTTGAAAGCTTATAACACATCGTAGGCTTATGGCATTGAAATTGCGACCGTTGCAGACCGTTGTGCTCAACGTTAATATGTAATATCTATGTATTGTCACCAAAGACAAGACAAGCAGTGATAGTGAAGAAGAAAGACAAATAACACTCATGAATAATAAAATTAAAATACACCAACCTTAGCGTAGTCCAAAGAAGCATTAGTAATGTGTTAGAATTAGGAATAGCAATATTATACTGCATACCGCAGCCTTCTTCTAAACCTGTGACTCAGGGCACCGCTAGTCTTTCCTCCAGGTCCAAAAGAATAGTTAAAAAATAAGTAGCCAGTAAACTCATTACTTTTATTTAATATTACTGCTACAGGACATACTCGTAATTGTGCCACTACAATGAAACTCATTTATCTCCCTTTTTCAAAGCAAGTCAGTGTTGGATAGTCATTATAGATCTTATTTATCTCTGTGTATACTAATTTTATCTAAATTTTACTTTGCAGTTTGCTTCTAGGTGAAAACGTTTTTATTTTTATTTTTTATTTTTTTAAACCTACCTTCATGTTATTCAATAATTTTTGTTTGTTTACTTTTAAAATTGACAGATGTACAGAGACAGTAAGCTTTAGGTTTAAACCACAGACATATAACAGTGTCAATTGACATTCTTGTCATAGACAATATATAATTACGCTCTGGCTACAAGGGTTTTGGCATTGTATTGCATTTAAATTACGATAGTTCCATCTTATGTATCCCTTGAATCTATTTCATGGATGGTGCAATTCAAATACATTTAATAAACCTTTCGCGAAATTTATAGTTATAACTTAACGATTTAAGGCCAGACTTGAATCATTACTCGTTTTTGTTTGTTGTTTTTTTTTTTTTTTTTTTTTATCCATTTAATATTAAGCTTCCATAGAATGTACATATTATAATTTTGAACTTGGCACTATTCTATGGGATTCTATTATATTTTGTTATGAGATTACGCCCCTCCACTGCATTTGTATGCATAAATTAATATGGAATACTACGGTTGAGGCGCGTAATATTAAGTTTTTTTTTTTTTCTTCTTACTGTTTTAAATAATTTAATTTATGCAATTAGAGTTAACATTTGTTTGTTTTTTTTTTTTTTATATATATTATGCCAAAATTTCTTAACAAAGTGATGACTGTAAAACCTGTAAGTAGTTTATTAAGTTAGAAAGTTAATTACTTATTTCATTTGAAGAGATAAATGAGTTTTTAGTGTTTGTTTGATGTTTTTAGTAATAATGTTTCTCCCTTTCTTTTTTATTTCATGTCTGATTGCTATTGTGTATTTTAAGAAGTGATTTTTCCTTGCAACTGGTGGGTGGGTTTGTAAATATATTCTATTTTTATACGTATATAATTATTTAATCAAAATTACTAATTCTGATAATGAAAACTTAGACGACAGTTTTTTTTCCCTCTCTGACTCAGATGGATTGAACAGTAATGATAGTTTTTACAGCATCCCTTCTCTGAGTGAAACTCTTAATTCTCATTTCTCAGATTCACTGAAAAATTTCAACGCAATTCATATAAATGCACAGAGTATTCCTGCACATTATCCTGACATGGTGTCCTCATTCGATAATAAAAATATCCATGCAATTCTAGTTTCGGAATCGTGGTTAAAACCTTGTTTGCCTTCAACAACCTACTCTCTTCCAGGATTTCACTTGATTCGCAACGACCGTGTTGGGCGCACTGGTGGTGGCGTGGCCATTTATTTAAGATCGCATATTCCTTTTACTATTTTAAGTTCCTCGCAACCAATGTCTAGTGCTGGCCCTGAACATCTTTTCATTGAAATAATGCTTGGACATATGAAGCTCCTTCTAGGTGTCTATTACAGTCCAAATCTATCGATTGACTATTTTTCATCATTTGAAATCCTGTTAGAGAAGTTCACCTCTCTTTACGAGCACACGGTAATCATGGGAGATTTCAATACCTGTCTCCTTAAAAATGACAATAGGTCATCTCGTTTGAAGTCTCTCGTGAATAGCACCAACATGCATATTCTTTCCCTTTCAGCAACTCACACTTTTCCTAACTGTGCGCCTTCTCTTCTTGACTTAATTCTCGTTTCTTCCCCTGGCCATGTTGCAAAGCATGGGCAGTGTGATGCTTCCGCATTTTCGTATCACGATTTACTCTATTTGTCCTATAAATTGAAACCCCCTAAAGTTAAACCAAGGATCCTTCTCCAGCGCAATTTTGTTCGAATGGACTTGGACCGGTTGCGAGATGATGCTGCCAATATCGACTGGTCGGTAGTCTCGAATGCTGACACCATTGATGAGCAAATTTCTATATTTAACTCCTTACTCACACAACTATACGACATTCACGCTCCAATTCGGCCAGTTCGCATGAAGCATCTTCCTGCTCCTTGGCTCACTGCAGATATAAAAAAGCTACAGGACAAAAAGAACATTGCGAAAACTAAATATCGTATGAACCCTACTGATCTGAACCGTGAAAAGTACCATAGGGCACGTAATCGCTGCAACATGGTGTGTAGAGACAGTCAGCGACGCCATATCCATAAATCTGTTGTCGAGGAAGAAGACTCGGCTAAGGTCTGGTATTTCCTTAAAACTTTAGGGGTTGGAAAGGCAAAACAAAATGTAGATTCTCCTAATCTTGATTTAAATAAGCTCAATAAACAATTTTCCTCTTCCGCTACTTTGGATATAAATGCGAAACATAACACTATTAATCAACTTTCCGCTGAGCCAACCCCAGACTTTCCTTCTTTTTTCTTTAGTCAATTTACCATCAGTGATGTTATGAAGAATATTAAAGCCATCACATCTGATGCAATTGGATCTGATTGCATTAGTCGTAAAATGATCATCCCTATCCTTGATATCTTAGCTCCTATCATTACTAACCTCTTTAATTATTCCATTAACTCCAGTGATTTCCCCTCATACTGGAAAGAAGCACAAATAATTCCTCTCCCTAAGAAATCTAATCCGACGTATGCGGATTACCGACCCATATCCATCCTTCCCTTTTTATCTAAAGCACTCGAACGTCTTGTGCATCAACAGCTTAGTAAATTTTTCTCTAATCATAACCTACTAAACCCTTTCCAGTCTGGTTTCCGTCCTGGTCATAGTACGACTACTGCTTTAGTTAAAATCAGTGATGACATACGGCTGGGTATGGATAATCAACAAGTTACAGTATTGACGTTGCTTGACTTTAGCAATGCTTTCAATACTGTGGACTTTGATGTTCTGCTCGCCGTGCTAAGTTCTCTTAACATATCTCCTGGGGTAATTGACTGGTTTCATAGTTACTTGCATGGGCGCCGGCAGCGTGTACGAGTTCAAGATTCATTTTCTGAATGGTCGACTGTTAAGGCTGGTGTCCCGCAAGGTGGCGTGTTGTCTCCTCTATTGTTCTCTATCTTCATCAACTCGATTTGCTCCCACATTACTTCTCCCTACCACCTGTATGCAGACGATTTACAAATCTACTCCCAATGTAAGGTGGTGGATCTACCTGATACAATTAGGTTGGTCAATGAAAATCTTTTACGCATTTCTAATTGGAGTAACTCGTTTGGGCTTCAAGTTAATCCAAAGAAGACACAAGTTATAATCATTGGGAGTTCAAAATTAATTTCACGCATAACTTTGTCGCAGCTTCCACCAGTCATATTCGATGGGACTCTTATCCCCTATAGTGACAAAGTGAAAAATTTAGGCATTATCTTTGACCAAACATTATCTTGGATGCCGCAAATGAGTGAGCTAAGTAGAAAGATGTTTGGTGCAATTGGTTCTCTACGTAGATTGCGTAATGTCCTTCCCATTCCTACTAAAATAGCGCTGGCTCAGTCTCTTCTTCTACCGATCCTTGACTATGCGGACACGTGTTATCTTGATCTCACTGAGGAGCAACTAAATAAACTTGAGCGGCTTCAAAATTACTGCATAAGGTTCATATTTGGCTTGCGAAAGTATGACCACGTTTCCGAGTTCCGCTGTAAGCTCAAGTGGCTCCCAATTCGCCTTCGCAGGAATACTCACATTCTTCACCTTCTGTACTGCATTCTGTTTAATCCCATCACACCTCACTACTTAAAAGATAGATTTAAGTATATATGTAATTTACACTCTTTTTCCCTTCGTTCTCAAAATAATCTTTTATTAAGTACTCCTAATCACTCAACTTCCTTCTATCAAAATTCTTTTACAGTAACTGCTATACGGCTTTGGAACGTTCTCCCTTTGGATATTAAGCTATCCCAATCTCTTCCTATCTTCAAAACTAAATTGAAACAACATTATCTATCATTATAATATCTATATATTCATCTGTCGTCTATTTTCTATTACTTCTTTACTTCTATACTGTGTATTTATCCTATATATATATATATATATATATTTTTACATTGTTTATATATATACAATATTTATTTATTAACATTATGTTTCAGTACACCCCTCCCGCTTTCTTTTAAAAGTTTCCTCTGCCCTAAGGTTGCCTGGAAGAGATCGCTGTTTAAGCGATAAGGCCGCCTGTTGTGCCGTATCCATTAATATGTTTGTTTTTTTTTTCATTTTTCTTTGTGTACAATAAAGTGTATTTTACTTTACTTTATTATACTCGTATATACATCTCTTATTTTGTTCTCGAGTAGGAAATTTTTTTCCTAAGAGATTTTTTGAAGGTCCGTACTTCAAGATACCTCCTTGTCCCTGGATGCCATCGCTAGTGTGCATAAGTGCTGCCAATGTTGTTGTATCCAATTTATTTCGGTTTTCAGTTTTGGTCCTTTTGAGTTTGCTAAATACACGCTCGACAGAAGCATTAGAGAATGGCAACACTAATAAGAGTCGAATAACCTTTTTCAAATTTGGGAAACGAGTTTCTGCAGCGGCATTCTTGAGATCCAAGACTTTATTCCAATATTGCAGAGGTTCCAGAGAAGAGTCGAGACCCAACATATCATGGTCTAACAAGGCGTGTTCCCGCCATTCTTTTTGTAGTCCAGTTTCAGTTACGAATGCTCTCAGATTTGGAAATTTTTGTAAAATGTAGGTCAAGTCTTGTTGTTCATAAGATTTTGCAATTGAAGGATCTAAGATTTCAAGAATTTTGAAAATGTCGTCAGAAAAATCAAACCTTTTCTTGATTTGCGTAATTAATTCAATATGAAAATTCAGGCAATCCTTTTTGTATGTTTCCACTTTTTTATCAAATTCCTCCATCTCCTTTGAATCTTTAATATTTTGCTTCAGTTCGGCCAAGCTGGTTTGGGCTAAAACGCCCAGGTAAATTTTATCCAATTCAAGGAAATTTGATGGAGTTGATGGATTGATTTGAAGAGCGCTAGTCGCTTTGCAGTAGTTAAACTTTAAATAGTTAACTGCCAGAGTTTTAATTAGTTTTTCAATTTCAGGTTTTAATTTGTGCAGCAACGGAGTTTCCGATTGAAATAGTAAGTTGAAGTCATTTAGTAGGTCCAATGTGTATGACATAAACTCCAAATAAAGTCGCATGAAGTTGTTATTCAGAGACACTAAAATGCTGTCAGTCGTACGGGAAGGGTCCTCGAAAACTTCAACACGAAAATACTCTTGTAATGCAAGATATTGTTCGAGCACACACTGTTTTAGAGAAAGCCATCTAGTAGAAGCTGGAGATAGGATTTTGTGCAATTGAAGCTCGAAAAATTCCTGGAATTCCTTAAGTTTTTTTTGTCGGCCATGACTTCGACTGAAATGTGCAGCAATGTTTCTGAGCATATCTTCGACTGATCGCGGCATTTTTAAGCACGCGTTAGATGCAGCCAGGTGAATCATGTGGCATGAGCATTTAATGCAAATTATGTGAGGAACAGCTTCTTTTAAATGCGAAAATACCGAATTATGTTCCCCTACCATGGAGTTTGTCGTATCTGACGAGAATCCAACCAGATTGTGGAGTGGTATATTGCGCTCTTTCAGAGTATCAATCAAAACCGAAAATAAATTTTTCGCCGACCCAGAGTCCACTTCGACCATTGTGAGAAAACTTGTGGTTAATTTGTTTTCATTAAAATAAATTGCTGTCACAGCGCATTGTTTTTTAGTGCTTTGATCTGTCGTCTCATCCATGATTAAGGAAAAAAAAAATCCTTCTTGTTTGAGCGTATCGTTTAGTTTATTCTCAAAATGAGGTCCTAATACGTTGTTCATGACAGCGGTAGCCTTGGTACGGCCCATAGCCATTTTCATTGCAATTTTTGAGTCAGGGCAAATGTTCTTCACCAACGGGACCAAATCTTCGCATAAAGTAAATGGCAAATTTTTTGTAGCTAAGAGACCAGCTATTTTTAATTCTGCTCGTCGAGCCATTGCTTCAACGGGATCCTGCTTTATTATTCTTTCTACCGAAGGTGTTGATGATCGGGCTGATAAAATTGCAATGTGTTTTGTTGATTCGGCATGCCGCTGAATGTTGGGTCGATGGTTAGACAAAATAAGTTGGCATAAATTGCACATGGGTTTTATATTGCCTTTGTGTTCCTTAGCTATAAGCCAATTTTTATATTCCGGTACCTGTAACCATTTGGCATTGAATACGGGGTTTTTCTTGCTTATCGCTTCATTTTTTCCGCTCCGGCTGTTTTCCCCTATAACATGGTCGGATTGATTTTCGGGATTTAGATGGCTCGATGAATCATTATCGTTTGAACTAGAAGTACAGGATGGGTCAGGAAGGTTTAAGCTTTTTTCTTTGTCAATAAGAGTATCTAAATTTGTTTTTTTAACTTGTGCTTCATTTTTATCTTCTTTATTTATATCTGAATTAGGATGACAGGAGGATTTCTCTTGGATGGAGGATTGGTAAGAAAAGCTTGAGCTTTTTGAGCTACTGGGCGTGCAAGAAGGTTCAGTTGGGTTTATAATTTGTTTTTTTCTAGTCAGAGTATCGACATCCGACGGCCTGTCTGATATCGGTGGATCGCGTTTTCGTTTTAATACGAACCTATCCAATTTAAGTTAATACCTGCAAGCCAACACACCAAAAATATCATGCGCTTGTAATGGTTATTTTTTCAGGTTCTTAATAACATGCCAATATATCTTAATAACGTCATTATAAAAAGCAAATTATACGCAATCGCGCGCAAAAGCGTCCATCCATGCATGACACGATACACACGCCAACACAGTATTAGGGCACAGTAGAGTCATGCGGATCACAGATCAGGGGGCCAATTCTCAGGCAGTAGCTAATTTATCACGTTAGATATTTATGGAAAAACATTGTGCATATCGAAGAAAAGCTATTTTTCCTATTCTCACTTGTGAAATTTATGTATGCAAACATGGATATTTTTGTGATATTTTTAGTCGATATTTAAAAATTTCGATAAAATATCTATTTTCCTGAGAATTGGCCCTCTGATATTTGTACTAGAGTTGCGGATATCGTCAGGCACGCGTGAAACGTGCTGTTGAAATGCCGCTGAATGTTCACGTCCCGCGTGCGTATATCAGTCATCACAATGAAAAGATAGTATGTTGCGGGAGCCACACATGCTGACCAATCCCGCGTGCGTAATGATTTCCGCGTGACTCTAAACCGCTGTTAGACGCATGTAGGGTTGCCAGATGGCCGGGAATTCCGGGATAGGCCCGGAATTTCACGCGTGGTCCCGTGTCCAGTAATCACACTTTACTGTCCCGGAATTCGTTAACACTAGTTTTTTTTCACAAAGTTAGGTATGACACCATCACACCACGTGGCGGCACGATTAAGAAAATCGTCGGTTTGTCGGTTTTGTTTTGTCAATTCCAACAAGCAACGCGTTTTGCGAAATAATTTTTAGTATGTTTAATAATTTATGGACTAAAGAGCGGAACAGAATGTCCATGGATTTGATCAAGTCTGCACTGCAAACTAGTATCAATTATGAAGAGCCTTGCTCAGAAATTTTATCAGTTTTGCAAAGCAGTGACGGAAAAAACTTTAAAAAGGCAAAGTCTAGTGATAAAGTAAAACTAAAGTAGTTGAATAGGAAGGATTTCCTTTGATTGAATATGATTGATTTGATTCATTTACATCTATATAGATTTTATGACAAATAAATGTTTTTAAAATCACTTGCATTTTTACTTTTAAAATAACTAGTCTAGTAATTTTATATTTTTTTTATTGCCCGTCCAACAGCAAACATTTATAGATGAAACCCCTGAAATGTCCAGTAAATGAAAAACGTATATCTGGCAACCCTACGCATGACAGAATCACTTATCACGTCTCTGCTCTCTGGTCTGTGCACGGAACACATATTGTACTCTCGAGAGGACAGAATGCGGGTTTTTTGCGGTGAAATCCCGGATTGGATCGGCGGACGCCGAAACCGCATTTGTCATGGGCCATAATATAATATTACTTTACTCTATGTCATGGGCCTAATGTTTTGGTCGAGTAGTATTTAGTACCTAAGTAATTAAAGAATTTAAAGACTAGCAAAGTTTTATTGGTGCGGTAAACCTGTTCGAAATTTAGTTTACCAAACGAAAATTTGAGGGGCAGCCCACTGAAGTGCACCCCACAATCAAAGCCTCAGCTTGATATGATATTGTTATTAGGTTAATTCTAGCACACAATACTAACACCATAAAAACATAAAATTAAAAAGTAGGTACATACTCAGTGAAAAAACTTCCCAAGCTGCAGCAAACTACTAACTAGCACACAATATTAACCCCATAAAAACATAAAATTAAAAGTAGGTACATAGTACACACTCAGTGAAAAAACTTCCCAACTCCCAAGCTGCAGCAAATCAAAAACTTTGTTTATTTACCAATTTAGATTTACTCCGTGACCCGTGTACTTCACCACAGAACATCACACACACAGTCGCCCATAGAGTTTATTGAATATAGTGCAGTCGCCGGAACGGCGCGGCGGCACTCGGCAGTCGTCTCGCTCGCCACAGACTAAAGAAGCGTATTTTTTTGTTATGGCTGCGTTCGTACTTGCTTAGGAAAGGGCGGCAGTTTTGGGCCGGATGGAGAAACGAAACGCAATTTTTTGTTCTTGATTCTTGAACACAGATTATGTAGTCTTGACTTCCTTAATTATTTTCTAATTTTGTTTTCGTAAAAGAACGAAAAGAACGGTTGAAGTAAGGGAACGCCGAGGGAACGCTTGATCATAAAATAGAACGCTTTTCGTTCCCTAGGGAACGATCTGGCATCGCTGCGAGATGGATCAAAAGCCGAAATTCTGTGTCCAAAAGCGATTGCTTCATATATTCGCTTCACTGAGCATGGGTGGTGTGGATCTGTTTGACCACTAGGTGTAGATCCTCTTACCCAATCAACAGAAAATCGCGTAAATTTTGGATGCGTCTTTTCTTTTTTATCTATGAGTGTCCTATTTGAACCTCGCAAGTAATCGTGCGAGCACATGAAATGCTTTAATAACGATCGTACGATGCGTTTGATCGTGCGATCATGTAATCAAAGCAACAGATCTCTTTTGAGTGTCCTAATCGGTTACTACGCGATGCGTCGACGCGCGAGGGGCGCGGGACGAGAGGGGCAAGGGCCAACACTTGGAGTGACACACAGCACTCGGGCCTCGGCTCGCTTGCAGCCGGAGGCCATTTTGTGTTTTCATTGTTTGTGTAAAGCGTTTGGATATTCTGTTACATACAAGATGACATTCGAAGAAGATTTAATTAACCAAGTACGTTTACATCCTGTTGTTTGGAATAAACAGAGTGAGGACTAGAAAAACAGGTTGAAAAGTGAAAGAGCATGGGATATAATTGCGAGGAACGTAAATAAAACAAGTAAGTAGATAGTAATTTGAGCTTAGTTTTAATCACAACCAGAATTGTATAATGACACACACACATACCTTGGCTATACAAGGTGTAAGGTAAATGGTATAACATACCGGCGGCTACCCATGCCATTTTGACGTTATAAACACTATGGTAGAGTTAAAAAGTCAAAATTAATTATCAAAAACTTCCATACAAAATTAATTAGTTAATTATGGAAAATAAATTTTGGCAACCCTGTGGAGTCCTTTGTTCCTTCTACACCTAAAGTCAGAACTGTACTACAAGCGATAATATAATAATTATTATCGTATTGTTATGCAATTTGGCAATTCATTACAATTTGCAAATCATTGAAAGAACAAACTACACAGAATAATTAATTATAGATCAAAACTTAAACGAAGTAAGTCGAGAAATTAATCACAGGGAAAGGCGGCTCATAAAGTAAGGATAAGTGACTGACTTCGACTTACGAAGTCCGATACTAGTCGGGCATTTTTTTACAACAATACGTAAGTTCTAGCCGGGCATTTGCTTTGAGAATTTAATTGGATGCCGACTAATGATTACTTTAGTATCGCGACTGGATTTTATCGCAACGCTCGCGCTGGCAACGAGGCTTAACATACGTCGTATTGTTCGCAGTTCATTGATATTGAATCAGCTGTTTTAACGGATGCCACCTCAACATTTATGCTAAAATTTTGAAGTCCACATAACTCCCCCAGGATATGAGCTACACGTCTTATGACATTTTTCCAATATATCTATACACCATCTAACATGGGTAGCCGCGGGTATGTTATACTAATTACCTTACACCTTGTATATCTACTTAGTATAGTTAGATATAATTTGAATCGTAATCGTAAATCGTACCTCCATTTATTATAGAGATTTTGACATTTTTGTATGAAGCCTGGCATAGTGATTTCACCCATGAGGAGCCCCACTATGGGGAAAAATTGTGACAGCCAATTATGAAACATGTGTCAATCGATAGATTATTAAAATACAAAGCGAAAGTATTCTTTACTATATTTTCGTAAGTGGTATACTTTAGAAGATATGAGGGTTTTAATCGTCAATATATGTATTTTTTTACATTTTTATAATTTTATTTTCCCACAGTGGGGCTCCTCATGGGTGAATTTAGTATGCCAACCATGTACTAAGGCCTATTGACGTAAATTAACTGTTTATTAATTAATTAATTAGGAATCATTTCTATTAAGGAAATAAGTGGTGAAGAGTTCTCTAGCGTTAATTGCTGTTATTGTAGCACGATTATTAACTCTATTACGTGGAAGTCTTCCAAAATTGTTATTTAACTGATTTTTTGTTACAGATAATTCTGGTTCTCTCTTATCTCTGTGTATTATAATATTGTGCAACAGACAGACTGTCTTTACAATTTTAATTGAATTATCAACAGATGTTTCGATGCTTTTTAAAAGAATTCTAAATTTACTAGCAGCCATTCCAAAGGTGCATTCTATACCGACCCTTGTAGTAGACAATTTGAAATTAAATCTTGATTTATCTGCATTTCCTGTTGCTTGTGTTCTTGGATAAGGTCTCATTATGAACGTTTTCAAAGGAAAAGCCTCGTCCCCTAAAAATACATATGGTGCCACAATATTACTATTCGATAATCGTTCCTCAGGTGGTAATTGAATATTTCCACTGTTAAGTTCTTGAAAAAAATTTGAATTGCTGAGAACGCCTCCATCACTATCTTTCCCGTATGCACCTACGTCAATGATGCGAAATGTGTTGTCTGAATCGGAGACCGCTAATAAAACAATTGAGTAATAATTTTTGTAGTTGAAATACATGCTTCTAGAGAGTTGTGGCTTTACGACACGAATGTGTTTTCCGTCCAGATTCCCACAGCAATGTGGAAATTTATTTTTATTTGAAAATGAATTTGCTATTTCCTTAAAATCTTCGATACTTGGAAATTTCATATGTATTTCGTTAAATTTATTTCAAATTGCACTGCAAACCTCCATCACGATACTTGCTACTGCGGTTTTTGAAATGCGAAATGGTACTGCTAATTTCCGAAAAGGTGTTCCTGTTGTTAAGTACCTGTAAATAATAACACACCACCACGCACCACCACTACAGCCCATTAACGTCCCACTGCTGGGCACAGGCCTCCAATCTCATGGGAGAGAGGGAATTAGAGCTTAGACCCACCACGCTGCTCCAATGCGGGTTGGTGGGCTTTAACGACTATTATCATGTTAGTGATAATAACCGGGACCGACGGCTTAACGTGCTCTCCGAGGCACGGGGGTGAAACACCGCCAACTTCCTAACTCAGGGCTAGTGCTGAGGATTTCTAGTCAGAAAAACCCAACACTTTTTATGGCCCGACCCGGGACTCGAACCCGGGACCTCGTCAGCCGCAGTTAAACATGCTAACCACTAGACCAACGAGGCAGTCAAATAATAATAACTAACTAGAGTTATTATTTATTATTAATAATAACACGTTGAATTAAAATTTATTATTATTTATTACAGAAAAGGACGTTAAAACTAGATGGCGACACTTAAGGGACGTCTTTCTAAAAGAATTGAAAAAAGTTCGTAAGCCTCGCTCTGGAGATCCAGGAAGCCCAAATGAACAATATTACTCAGGAAAGTGGACCTATTACCAACATATGTTGTTTTCAAAGGATGTTTCAATGCCTCGACTAACCGAAGGTAATAGTGTTCATCAAGAAACTGGAAATAATGATAGTGATGCCAGCCTACCATCCACTTCAAGATCAGAGCAGAATCTTCAGTTGCCTGATGAAGAGAATTCTACTGCAATGTCTCATAGATCCGAGGCTGTTGTATCTTCTGATGACGAACCACTGTCTACCAGTGCGCGCAGTACAATTACACAGAACACGAGTGGTTTGTCAACTGAAGCTTTGGATAGTGGAATACAAACTGGATCCCAAAAAAGAAAACGCAAAGAAAATCAATCTTTAACCGAATATCAGCGTCTAATGATCCAAATCGAAGAAGATAAAATTAAAGCGTTTAAGGAGAAAGAAAAAGAAGTTGAGGATGAAGATTTACTATTTTTGAAATCGCTAGCTCCATATTTTAAATATATGAATCCAGTACAAAAATTAAGATTAAAAAGTAAATTACAGAATACAATAGCAGACGCTGTAGCTATGCCATCACCCCCTTCAAACTCTTCGTCTACTATGTCAATGTCAATCATACCTTCACCTGTGCAGGCATCCTCACATCCATCCATGGCACCACCGACAAACACACAACAATTCTACGAATCATTTAATGTTGAATATGATTCTTATTTAATCTTATAATCCAATAGTTTAAAACGGCATGAACTAGAATTTTATAATTCTACGTAATTTTGCTGACTTAAGAAGTGTTTTATGTACTCTGTTGCACATTAAACCGACATAATTACTACCTATATGAAAGGAATATAAAAAAGTAATGAATAAATATAATAAATACATAAAATGTTTCTCTTTCATTTAAATGGTCTTTCAACAGGGACTTACAAATTGGAGGAAAATGGATAGGTTCAGCTGCGGCTGACTGTACGAAACGCACACATAATAATAATAAAAAACTTACCTAAGTGTTAATACCAATCTTTCTTCCACACTAATGGGGTTTTTAAAGTTGGTCACTCTATGATTACAATAGCTACGTATTCCATTGCAGATGTAGTCAAATGTTTCTTTTGACATGGACAAATAATCGTAAAAGTCTTCTTCGTTATTTCGTACATCAAAATAAAGGTTGAAAAATTCACCGCGCAGATTCCTGGATCTATAAAGTATTTTATGTTGTCTACGTTTCCTTTTTTCAATGTCATTTGCAATTTTTAAAGCAATATTGCCCGACAGCAAAAACTGTGCATCTCTGTAAAAGTTAAAGTGGCGAGCGCCAGCCATCGAACGACGGCATCACACGATGGACATCGCGCGATCTATTAGGACACCTGTTAGGTCATCGCACGACCACTTTGATCGTGAGATGAAAAACGCATCGCGCCATCGCACGATCGCTCCCAATTAGGACGCCGCCTCAAGTTCAAAGCGAAAATGAAGTGGACGGAACAACATACTTTAAAATTCGTACAAGAATACATAAAGTATGAATGTCTATACAATGTAAAGTGCGCAGAATTTAAAAACAAACAGTTGAGAGATGCGGCCCTATTGAAACTGAGTTAAGCAATGGAAATTCCCGACTTCGGTCCCAAAGAAGCGTACAACAAAATACGAAGCTTGAAATCGACCTTCTCCCAAGAGCACAAAAAAGTAAAAGATTCTATTAAATCGGGTGCAGGGCTTGATGATATATATCGGCTGTCCCAATTAGGGATCGGAAACCGGTTAATTTTTTCAAACCGGTTAAGGTCATTGACCCCAAACCAGAATTGATTATGGTTAAGGTTTCGGTTACCGGTATTTTAACCGGTTAATCTAGCAAACCGGTTTTTTACCAAATTTCAATTTTGTTGAGTAGAATTAACCGGTTAATTTGAGTAAGAAACGAGCGCCATCTCTTGACGACGATGATGTCTACTTTTTCTACGGCCTGCGACTACACACTCAGACAGTTTCACAGATTGTATTCAACCGTGTTGCCTGCCAGACGCATGGTTTTGTCCTGTGTGCGAAACATTTTTGCGATAACATAATTACATAAGTTGTAAATTTATTAGTGATTAGTTTGCAATAAAAATGAATCCCAATTATTACCGAACGAAAGTCTTACCGGATAGTCAACCTGCATTTTTCCCTGAATCCGCAGAAGATACATTTTGTGATTTAGAGGACGGTAAGTAAAAATAAATAAAACAAATGCATGTTAATTAAATTAAACAACAATTGTACCGTCCACACAATCAACTTTGTGTGTATTCAGATAACGAAGAGTCGCAGTACTCGCAGTCATTGATATCGCCTAAGCCTAAGAATCATCAAAGCAATCAAGTTTTACCAGCGAAGACTGAGTTTTTTACCGACGATGACTTACCGGAGAGTCAACCGTTGTTCACTGAAACTGAAAATAATTGTGATAAAACGAAAGGTATGTAATAGTAACACGAGATTTTAAATTTATAATCAACACCACGATTATCGATAACAATCGGAAAAATGATTTTATTTTCCGTACCCAAAGGGGTTCGTACGTTCGTCCATTCGTCCGGCGCCAGGCCTCAAGAACCGTAATAGGTAGACAGCTGAAATTTTCACAGAATGTGTAGATATATCTTAGGCCGGTACAGCAACAAATATATTTTTTTTAGTAATTAAATCTTGTACGATGGTGCGGAACCCTTCGTGTGCGAGTCAGACTCGCACTTGGCCGATTTAATTATAGTTATCTTCACTAATGCTTTAATTAAATGAAAATAATAAGTAGGTATTAATTGTACATGTTCTTTTTATTTCACTTCAGAAAGGATAGATATGACGAGATAGAGACAAATTGACAATAATAATATATTAAATAAAGCTGTAGAGGATACAATTTGTAATACAGAGGACGGTAAGTAAATATAAATAAAACACAATGCAAGCTAATAAAGCAATAACGTCCATACAATAAACTTTGTGTGTATCCAGATAACGAAGAGTCGCAGTACTCGCAGACATTGGTATCGCCTAAGAATCGTCAAAGCAATCAAGTTTCACCAATGGAGACTCATTTTTTTACCGATGATTATGACTTACCGGATAATCAACCGTTGATCACTGAAGTTGAAAAGAATCTTGATAAAGCGAAAGGTAGGTAATACGAATGATTATTAACTTATGAACACGATTATTAATAATATGCGTGAAATAAAATCGTGCTTTGCAAGCACATAAATTGGGCTACTTTTGGGCTCGACAGCAGTAATATAACTTCATGAAATGAAGAATTTAAATTTATGTTTTTTTTTACTACGAGAATCTTTAAATGAAACTACAAGTATTGTACGTGTGTTATCAACTTTTTATTTCAGAAAATATAGATACGAAAAGAAAGAGACAAATTGACAATAATGTATTGATAAAAGAAGAATCTCAGTCATTGTCAAAGACTCGTCGCAGCAATGAAGCAAATTCAAGTGCGTTAACAGAACATTGTAATCCTAATGATTGTGAAACTAAAGCTTTGGAAGATAAATTTGTGAAATTTTCATATCAAAAAGAAACTAAAACACAAAAAGAATCTGATTTAGATTCGGAAAATGGTGATAGCATATCTAGTGAGAACTGTGTTGATTGTATATTTGACAAAGAATTGCATAAAAGAAACTACTATTTTGGAAATTTATTAATCGGTGAACTACAGTTTTTACCTCCTTGTATGCGGTCAGAAGCTTATGTAACTATATTAAAATATGTAGATTCTTTAAAACAACAACATCGTAAAAGGCGTAATCATTAACATATTTTCTAGGGACTACAACTTAGAACCTACGTAAATCTGTTTGGGTACTAGCGCAACATCCATCGATTATAAATAATATAAAAATACTTATTTGGCAATCATCTAAAGGGTATTAAGTAATACAGTAAGAACAATCCCATTAATCAAGCTTTTTCAATTGTTTTACAATAGTAGTCTTATTTTTTTCATAACCATGAATAATAATTACAATAAATAATTACAAAAAATAAATAGTGCTTGAGCCTTAATATGGAGTTTTATTTTTATTTTAAGCCTGTATACTTAAAATAAAGTATTTAAACCTAACATCAATAGAACTTAGAATATTAATTTTAAACTGAATATAAATAATTATTTCTGACAATCATAACATCTTCTACGATAGAGTCATGCAAACGCATTCTTAAATTGTTGAGTACAAATTTCAACGACGAAAAGAGTCTTTCTACGCTGACACTTGTGGGTGGTGTAGCTAAAACTACTCTAGCCAAGTTAAATAAGTACGGATCGGTAAGTTTTTTCTTTTCCCAGTAATCAAGGACATTAGAATCAGACGACAATATTGGCTGTTGCAAAAATTCTATCAATTTAAAATGTATCTCTTTCTCTAAATACTGTTCACTGGGCATTTGCTGTCTGTTAGTATTATTATTTACAAATTGCTGACGGAGATAATCTTCAAAACTCAATGTTCTTTCTCTCGAGGATCCAGGTTCAGAGGTTGAATCAGATACATTTTCAGATTCTTGGCGTTGTCCTTCCTTGAGTTGTACCATTCTTTTATAAATGACAGTTAAGTGAATTCTTGCTCTGGTCATCTGTTCAGTTGTAAGGGATGAATTAACTCTTGGGTCTAAGTATATGGCTGCCACAAAGTGATTATTTTCAAACAGGAGAGCTTGGCGGTTTGTCATACACGTTTCAAGGCGCCTGGCAAAGGGATCATCTATCTGGGCCACTTGGTGGCGACATCGCATCCATGAGATATAAAAATCACCGATAGTTAACTGTTCCTTTTGAAGTGTTTTGGAAAGACATCTGCAGGGTTGTAAAATTTCCAAATATTTGTCTAAAGAAGACCAAATATCTGGTGTTATGGACGAATAATTATCGACGCAAAAGTACTTCAATTTTTTTAAACTTTCCAGCATATTTATTGTGGAATCCCACCTGACTGGCATATCGAGTACTGCATGTGGGAGGCCTTGCTGTGTTATTCTCAGATACATATTAGGCGTACGTAAATCACGAATTATTCCTCTACATTTTTCAAAAAATCCTTGCAGTTCTTGACATGCATCTTTTACTGCTAGTTGCAAGCAATGCGCAGCACAACGAATGCTTGTGACCTTTTGCACCACAACATCATCTGCTTCAACTTGTAGCTCAAAGTTATCAATAACCTCACTGTCCACTTCATGTGTTTCTGCAGAGTCATTTGGCGAGTCATGCAGCGATTCTTCGATGGATTCCTCCAATAACTCGTTGACAGAATCGTCAATTTCGTTGACCATGCGTAACACATTAGACCCATTGTCTGTTGTTATTGTCAATATTTGCTTAAGCTCTATACCAAAGCGGCTTAGGGCGATAGCAACATTTTCTTTCAGATACTCCCCAGTGTTCCTGTCGTGCAGTTCAACAACGCTCAAGTTACGAAGAATGATCTTTCCGTCTGTAACAATAATAAGTACCTTAAATTAAAAGATGCAAAAAATAGCCACCTCACTGTTCTACATTTACATCGACCTAATTATTCGGGATATTTCACACAAGATCACTTAATAAAGTCAATAACGTCGTTAAAGTAACTTACTGGAAATATATTGAATGTTCAATCCAAGGAATCTTCGTAGCTTTACTGATGCTACGTCCACTTTAAGCGCCAATAGACAATTTTTCAATTCCTTGGAAATTTGTAAACGAATTTCGTAAGCCTTTCCTTGTATGTTTTCTTTAATGTTTTTTACATTAATAACCTGCTGGTCTTTTTGACGCATTCCAGGAATTAACTTAAGCAATTCTTTGAATTCGTCTTCAACGATACTAAAAGGCCGGCCATGTATAGTAACAAGATTTGTACAGCACTCCATAATGGATTTCACGTTGCGGGATGGTTGCTCAGGCATATTTTCCTTATTCTCTAAATTTTTTTTTGTAATTTCGTCATATTTTGCTCTATGTTGCGAGAAAAAGTGTCGTAGTAAATTAGCACCATGGTTTCCCTGCAAAATAAAATTTAGAATCGTTTGGCAGGAGTAGGGGGGAGAGAAGGACTGAGGCGGGAGGACGGGGGTGTCCCCTACCCCCCAATACCACTCCCATGAAAAGGTAATGCACCATTCTTGAGAAAAATTAAAAAGATGAAAATAATTAAAATGACGAAGATAGTCGTTTCGTCGCGGAGAGAAGCCAAAGGGGAAGGGGTGGGAAGAAAAAAAAGGGGATTTTTCCCCCCTCCCAAGCCAAATCTTTCGACACGTAATAGTTTTTAAGAAATAAATTTTTTAAGTTATGAAATTTTGAACTCTTGAGGTTAAGACTCTTTAGCATTCAGTCTTTCCCTTACTCTTTTTAAGGCTCGGTCGACGGAGCCCCGCTTTGCGGGGCTCCTATTTCTGGGTGGTCATAAAAGAAAATAACCACTCAGAAGGATCAAGGCAAGGCCCCGCCATCCCCTTCGTCACCTATCCGTTATCCGAGTCGGGGTGCCCAAGTCCCGAGCTCGCTTCGCTCGCTCTACTTCCTAAGTGGTTTATGTCAAAAATTGAATCTGTTGTTAAAACATATTTAAAAAGTTCCGTGGCCTATTTTTTTTTGTCGGTACAACAAAATAAATGTGTAGTGTTCCATCTCGTCCTACTGTATCTCCCGAAAGTCATCGTTACTTCGAGAAAAGACCGCCCGATTTATACTGACCGCCATATAGATAGCATTATTGTTTTTTGAAAATCTCGAAAACAGTGCGTTACCTTGTAATGCGAATAGTATTGTTATAATCAGGGACCAAACCTCTACCAAATACAACACCTTTCTCCCCCGAACTCCTGCCAAAGGAAAGTAAATCCAACCCCAAAGCAATGCTCAATATTATAAGAAAAAAAATCGGCCAAGTGCGAGTCGGACTCGCGCACCGAGGGTTCCGTACTCAAGAAGTAGGTATAATTACCTTTGTTAATGAACCGCAAAACTAACTTTGTTTGTAGAGGTTTACTGTTAATATCAAAAAATTACGTTTGTTGTATGGGAGCCCCCCCTTTAATATTTACTTTATTGATATTTAATTATTTATTTTGAAAGGTAATATACAAGTTAATATTCTGTGAAAATTTGAACCGTCTACCTGTTACCGTTTTTAATATTGAGCAAAAAAATACGAAAAAAACACATTTATTGTATGGGGACCCCCCTTAATATATATATTTTTTTAATTTTTAGTATTTGTTGTTATAGCGGCAACGGAAATACATCATTTGTGAAAATTTCAGCTTTCTAGCTATCACGGTCTATGAGATACAGCCTGGAGACAGACAGACAGACAGACAGACAGACAGACAGCGGAGTCTTAGTAATAGGGTCCCGTTTTTACCCTTTGGGTACGGAACCCTAAAAACCTACTTAAGTAATTACCGAATGATACGTACTTAATTGAATATTATAAAATTATACCAGTGATGCGTCTATTTACCTACCTACTTATTTATTGCTAATCAATGATATTATTATTATTATTATATTATATTTACACATATAAAAATAAGTCGGATTTTCCTTCCTGACGCTATAACTCCAGAACGCACGAACCGATTTCCACGGTTTTGCATTCGTTGGAAAGGTCTCGGGCTCCGTGAGGTTTATAGCAAAGAAAATTTCAAGAGCGGGAACGGGAACGGAAAACCGAATTTCACGCGGGCGGAGCCGCGGGCAAAAGCTAGTTATATATATAAAAAAACATCACCTATTAATATTTTTTACACAATATCCTACTCAGTCAGCCTATGGTGTGTAGCATAAGTAAGTACCTAGTAGGTAGGTGCCGCGTTTTATATAGGTAAGTTGAAACAGTTAAACTTACCTTTATGAAGTGTTTACAACCTTCCAACAAACACTTCGATTTTTTTGTGCTTTCATCGTAATCGAACATGGAATATATCTTATTCTCTTTCTTTCTTCCCATGATAAAACGCTAATTTTCCACAAATTTGTATTCCGTGTCACCACTTGCAATGCAGAGCGCGAACTACGCGAAACGAAACAAAACTCACATATTACGTACATCACAGAATCGAATGCACAGCGCCGCACGCCACGCGAGTCGCGACGAGATAGGTAGCGAGCGGTGCGGCAACAGCGCAATCTGGCAACAGCGCAGCGTGCGGTGCCCGGGCGGCGCGTCGTGAGTTTAACCGGTTAATTCAGATCTTATAATATCGGTTAACGCGAGTTTAAAAATTTCGTTCTCTGAATAAAAGGTAACCAAAATAATTTCGGTTTTTTTAAAACCGTTTATAGGATTAACCGGTTAATGGATGAACACAATTATAACGGTTATATGAACTTTATTAACCGCTATTTCAAAACCGGTTTTTGCATCATCGCTACCTCGAATGTTAAGCCGCGTGTTTTGCAAAAACACCCGTATTTCTATGTAGTCAAGAACCAAAGTTACATGACACATTAATCCTAGTAACTCCACTTGCTACACTGCGAAACAAAATCAAAATCCTAGCATGTAACATTTCCAAATTAAAATACCTCGTAAGTGGTGCTCATACTAGGTATTTGAGTTTTGAATTTCGACTTACTGTGTTTTTGAATTCGTAAAAACACTTAATAGGTTTTTTAATTTGGGATTGGCTTTTACTAGGATTTTAAATTGGGAAACTGTATATTAATTAATGTACATTATTGATAGTCAAACGAACTTACCTGTAAGTGAAGTTCGACTGTAATTATGCGAAGTAGTCGCTTCGTCCGAAGATGATAAGAGATCACAAGTGTAGTCCCGCCTTTCGTGTCACTAGCATCACACGATTTCAAAGCTGAAAGAATAAAACAGAAAACGCCGCCCCTTTGACAGCGCTGTCACTGTCACCATTTATATTATCTTCATTCAGTTTAAAGATTTCTTTAATTTTACAACAAAGGGCATAATCTTCTTTTAATCACCAAGTTGTAAGAAGAAAGGGTAGGGAGGGACCTATCATCTTCGGACGAAGCGACTACTTCGCATAATTACAGTCGAACTTCACTTACAGGTAAGTTCGTTTGACTATCAATTATGCTCGTGTCGCTTCGTCCTCGATGATAAGAGATCACAAGTGTAGATGTTCAAAGATTTGTGGTAAAATTAATAGATAGGTACAAATAATTTACTTGTATAAAACCTGCATGAATATTATAAGATAATCATACAAGTGTAATAACTACTTTGTAGTAAGTACCTAAACATAGTCTAGCACATCCATCTGATGATGTACCTATATTATGTCAGAAAAACAATCTGCATTGGGAATCATATTATTTCATAATACTTAGTCTTAGTCTAATAGGTCTAATCCACCGTTTTCAACCAACCAAGACCAACTCCTTTTCTTTAGGTAGGTATTTTGCTGATAGCATAAAATGTGGTGAAAATGGCAATACATAATTATAATAATATATCAATTTCACTATCTTCCTTTAACCAATGGCTAAACAGAAAACGGTAAACAGAAAAAATTTGTTGAAAGAAAATCTGATGGGGTAGTTAATCAGATTTTCTTCAGACAGATGAATTTTTGAATTTTAAACAACAGATTTAAACAATTATTATGAAATTATGCATGCATGACTAATAAGGTCCAAACATTTCTACAAGAAAACTTAGAATAAAATCTTAATGTAAAAAATGTTTCTGGAAATAAAGAATTTTGAATTTTTCCCAATGCTCGTTCTGTGTAAACCAGAATAGTAACAATGTTAATCCTATGATAGTTACGAATACGAGTATAGGTTTAACTGAGTATAATTTATGGTACCCACTCTATTTATTCATGAAAAAAGAAGTGCAACTTGCAAGCACCTAACTGCTGAATTCTTATTAACTTACTCTAGTTATTTTAATAATTATTGTTATTTGTAATCAATTAGTGAAAACAGTTTAAGACCTGTACCCTTTGACCTGTAGCTAAGCTTATTATGAAACTACTTATAGTAGGTGTTATGGGACACTATCTTCAAACTACAGTGATTACTGAAATCACTACATTTTTACCTACCTATATTTTTTATTTATTAACTATCATTTCGAATAAGGGAACCACTAGGTACAATAACCCTTTATGATATCTTTTGGTAGGTACCTACATCATAATGATATTATAGGTTCTATACCTATTCTTTGAGTGTTGAGAGTAGAAGCTCACATAATGATTGTGTCTGCTTGATGGAAGCATGACTGACACCTTAATGATTACCAACCATCAGTCAGAGATTAAATGAAAATGAAAATGAAAATATTTATTTTTCATCTTAACTGTAAAGTAAAGTTATTACAAAGGTATACTTAATAAATTTTTACCGACTTTTACATTTTACAGATCACAATTTAATGTTATGCTGCCAACTACACTAAGCGCAGCTTGTTGTTGTAGTTGACTGCTTACCCTCTTGTCACAATATTTTCTGTGTTAACATAATATCGGTCTTTTGTTCTCGATTATTAATAAGTTACCTATAAATTGTTCTTATTCTAGTGTTAGTAGGGTTAGTTTAATAGAAGAATATAATACATACATATAATATAATACATACATATTATAATATAATACATACATATAATATAATATATACAATATACATCGTAGAAGAGTTTACGTGTATTTTAGCAAGTGTGAGTAATGTGTATGAGTGTGTTTGTGAGTAGCAATATCTTGTTGAGTCAAATGATAGTTTTTATAAATTTTTCAGTTTCGGTATAATTTAGATTGGCTAGTAATTTGGAGGTTAGCGTCTTAACTTGTTTTTTACTTAAAGAATATATTTGAAGTTCTTTGTTCACTTTATTATAGAGGTATGGGCCTATGAATTTAGAAAATTTATGAGCAGCGAAGGTGTTACAACTAGGGATTCTTGCAACACGGTAATAAGTTCTTTTGTTTTTGTAACTATTGTTGAATTCTAACTTAGCATGTTGTTTAATTATAGTTTCTAAGATAAAGAGCTGTCTTACGGTAAGGACTTTGAACTTTTTGTATATATCTGCAGTTGGATGTCGGTACGGTAGACGAAGGCTTACTTTTATAAGTGCTCTTTGTGCTCTTTCCAACGGTAAAAGGTAGGTCTTAGGTGCGCCGCCCCAAACATCAATTCCATAGGTAATTAAGGATTGGGCAATTGCATGGTAGACCATACGAAGAGTTCTATAATCTGCTGTATCTCGTAATCTTTTAAATATATAAATGAGTTTACGGATTCTTTGTGTGAGTAATTTAATGTGTTCTTTAAAATTGAGGTTTTGGTCTATAATTATACCTAGATATTTCAATTTAGAAGTTTTTTCTACAACTGGACAGGAACATAAATTAGATGTGTCATTATAATTGCATCCTATACCATGCGCCTTAATTATGAAGACATTAGGCGGTTGTGCAGACTCTGTCAGGGTAAAAGTAACCAACTTACTTTTATCTGCATTTAAGGTAAGCAGGTTGTCTCTTAGCCAACTGTTTATCTGGTTAAAATTGACTTGGGCTGACTTGAACAGTCCATTCCATGTTTTGTTTCGGACTAGTAAAACTGTGTCATCTGCAAATACAATTATCCTACCATCTACCACAGGCAACATGCAAAGATCATTTATATAAATGGAAAACAGGGTTGGACCTAGGACACTACCCTGTGGAACTCCATACTGCACAGAAAGCGAGCTACTTTTGAATTCACCTATCTTGACGCACTGTGTTCTATTATTTAGGTAGTCTGTCAGGAGTTTATGTGGTAGGCCACGTACACCGATACCATCAAGTTTCTCTAGGAGTATAGGAACTGACACGGTATCGAACGCTTTAGCTAGATCCAGCGATATAGCGAGACATTTGTCACCACTATCCAGTGCATCGATAACAAATTGTGTAAATTCTTGTACCGCATCACTTGCTGACCTAGCTTTACGGAATCCATACTGATTATCCGAGATCAGTTTAAATTTTTCGAGATAGTTAGTTAGTCTTTTATTAATTAGTCTTTCCATGATTTTTGACAGAGCCAGTAACATTGAGATTGGCCTATAATTTGTTAATTGGGTTTTCTCACCATTTTTGTATATAGGTTGGACTATTGATTTTTTAAAGGTATTGGGAAATATGCCAGATTTAAAACATAGGTTACATATATGTGTTATTATACTAACCAATGTATTTTTATGGTCTTTAATTATCTTTACGGCTATACCGTCCCTTCCCGCGGCACTATCTGTTTTAAGTGAGTTTATAGTAGTTAAAACTTCCTTAATATCCGTTTCCAAGAATACTACAGAGTGTGGTGCCTTATTTACGCTAATTTTCGTAGTAATTGTGCTTTGCTGTGATTTAATTTTTTCGGCTAGTGTCTTACCTATATTTACGAAATATTCATTTGTAAGGTTTACAGCTTCTAATGGTGAGTTTGAGAGCTCTAAAATTTCTACTGGTCCTGCTTTTTTTGTATCGGTATCAGTTATAGATTTTATAACTTGCCAAGTTTTCTTTGTTGTGTCAGCTTTTTCAAATTCTGCTTGTTCATAAGACTTTTTTATTTTTTTTTATTAATGTGTTGCAGTAGTTTCTATATCTAGTGTATGTTAAATGTAAAATCTGACTTCCAGGGTCTTTTTTGGAACGTAGGTGTAATTTATCTCTGTGTTTAAGACATCGAATTAATCCCTGTGTTATCCAGGGCTTTTTAGGAATATATCTACTAGTTATGGTTTTTACAGTTTTATTTTTATCTATACAGGATTTTAATGATGTAGTAAGAGTATCCGCTGCCTTATTTGCGTCAACGATTAGAAATATATGAGACAGATCCAGTGCATTAAAGAAAAGAAGATGTGGTTGCTCAGAATTGTCTGAAGTGAGCAAATCTTTAGATGGGTTTCGGCATTCTTTTACCAATATAGGTAAACTATTATGTACCTATCAATCAATATTATCTACAGGTCAGTTCGTCGAAGACCGGCATACTTTATTAAAATTTTTCTTCATTGAGCAAATTTTGTCACTTTTATAATAATTTAGACAAGTATTATTACGTATGGTAAAAAAATATTTAGTTCACTAGTGAACGAAACTGAAAAATTTACATCAAAGTGACAAGAGTATAATATAAACACAAGTCTAAAAAAAAATGAGAAACAGACGGACTTGGCCGCCACGTCGGATAAGACCGTCTGAGGGAAAAATTTAGTATAAATAAACGATTTAGACGAATGTAGATATTTTGTATGTGTGTGTATTTCAGCAGCAATTCAAAATACATCGTCATTTTTTGAATAAAAGGTTTCAAACACCTTGTGTCGCACAAATTAGGGTTTGTCGGGTAAGTCCGGCATACTTCGCCTTTCAGGCGAAGAAAACATTTTTATCGCTCAAAAAATCTTTACTTTGGTAAATCAGCTTTTAATTATTTAAGATAATATCTCCTCAACAGGAATCATAAAATTTGACATTTAACAAAGAACTATTAAACATAACTAGCTCGTCATTAGTAATTATTACAAGAAATTTAATAGCTATTTATGCAACTGTATCGTAATGAGGGTCATTTTAATTCGAGTGCTGTTTTTTGATACGAGGCTTGCCGAGTATCAAAATAGGATAGTACGAGAATTAAAATGACTAATTACGTACAGTTGCATACAAGATTTTATCTACGACAAGGACGTCTTTATAATTTTTTACTTTATAAATTAATAAAAACCAAAAGTGCCAGAACCCAGAGCCGCTAAGCTATAGGTATCCTATGTATCCTATTTATGAAGATAACCATATCGATACAGCTACGACTCATAACGATACAGCTCCCATACAACGAACTGTATCGTTATGAGAAGCAAACACGAAAGAGGGTTCAATTCGATATAGTTGTCAAATTCGAAATTGGAACTTTTCGATGCTGGAGTAGATAATAGTACATTATGATACAAGTGCGCGAAGTTGGTCATTACACAGCCCGAGCCGCAAGGCGAGGGCTGTAATAGAGCCAAGACTGTAATGAACAAAGCACACGCGTATCATACGACGTTTTTCAACACACTTGCGAGGAAAAAAACAATTAGGTAGGTATAAAATACATTTTAATTATTAAAGCAATTATTGAAAGTACAATTATTAAAATGATACGCAACAGTTTTTGTTGGATGTTGCACAGTATGTGTTATAGTATTATTAAAACTTTTACTGTGGTGTTCTTGAGTAACTGTAAATGTTGGAGATAGTGAAACATTCCCATAGGAGGTGGATGGGCGTTCTAATTCTCCTTTAGTCAGAGTAGGCGGCACACAAAAATCACTGGCATATGAGGTAGAAGGTTGCGGTTCGGGACAAAACTTCTTAGAAGGTGGCTCCAAATTGATGGCTTGTGTTATCTTGGCACTTATGTTAACTTTGTTTTGAATTGAGTCCTCAACATAAGATTCTGCGACTGTATTAGACCGCCACCCGCCATGGCGCTTTAATGTTAATATATCAGCCCCTGCATCAGCTAGCAATGTAGCTGAGGTTCTTCTAAAACTGTGTCCGGTGTAACATTCAGCATCCGGTAATCCCAGAAACTTTGCGATTTCTTTTGGCATGGAACCAAATTTATTAACACCTATAGGTTGACATGTACATTTTCCTTTTTGGAAGTTTTGAAAAAAACGGTCACTTTTAGCTTTATTTGTACGCAAAGCTTGATATTTCTTTACGATATCATAAAATTGACCGTCAATAGTGAACGATCGTGGGATTTTGTTCTTGGTGTTTGGGATTTTCACAAGAAGCATTTCCCCGTGATTCTTGATGTCGTTTGTTGTAATATTATTAAGCTCTTGTCGCCGACATGCGCCTTGGATTCCAAATATTAATGCAACCTGAAAAATACTTATATTTATATTTTTTAATAAATCTTAGCCTTAGATTTTTAGGTTTAATTTAATTTATAGTTAATTTTAGTTTAATAAGTAGTTTTCGATTGTCACTCTATTTATTGATTAGATATCGGTAATAGGTGGATGCTTAATACTTATTTGGGTACTATGTTTCGTATACAAACTTAAGCTACAATAGATAGTATTAGTTTACTGACCTTCGTTGCTAAATATTGGCTATCTGGGGCTTCATTTAAGAATTTTTCGACATCATTAGGTGACAATACTTTAGATTTTCTGCCAATATAGCCATCCGACCGCCTTTTCAAGAATGCCATCAAATTCGTATAAGTTTTTATGTCGATTCCATTTTTTGTCCGAATCATACTTCTTAACATGGAATAAATACACCACAGCGTGTTGGGCTTATATTTGTTGGCTAACTCATTAAAGTAAGCCAAAAACACGTTCTCCGAGAACGACTGGGCTTTTTTGTCGCATTTCCATTTCATGAAATTTTCGTAAGCCCGTATGTATTTTTCTCTTGATTTTGATGGCAACAAACTGTCACTAGCGTTTTGTGCCTCAATAATAATATCTGGTGGCGTCGTATCCAAATCTAACTGTACTTCGTCACTTGTACTCGACATTTTTCAGTCACAAATCAGCAATTTTAAACGAACAAATGTTTGCACAAAATGGCGCGGAGGTTTATTTTTTCGCGCGCCGTATCTTTGGTTGAATAACTATGCGCGCGCAGGTTAAGTCCAGAGGCACCGAACACCGCCATTCAGCCACAATATATTAAACTTTATTAGGTTTTTTAAATGTGCATTTCTTTCACTGATATATTGTAAACAAGAAGGTTATATATTACACTCCTTGTTCAAGATTGTAAAATTAAAAAAAAAAATTAATTAAATATTTATTTACAAAATAACAAATCTTTTGGTAACAACCTCTTTACGGATATTAAAAAAAAAGTGGAATAAGAAAAACACTAGTGCGGATATGAAAAGTAAAACGAACTAGTGTGTAATAAATCGCATACCGGGCGTAAGACTAAAGAAAATATAGCAACTTTACGAGCAAGTGTGTTGAAAAAATATTAACAGTTTACCTTGAGACCAAAAATGTTCAGAAATATTCTTATTGCAACCTATTCTTAAATCGCTCATTTAGTTTTTCATTTATTATGGCAAGCGGCCACACTACTAAACAACTCACTTCACTTATCAATGAATAATTTATAAATACTTAAATTAAAATTAAATTCAAAATATAATTAATTATCAGCTTAGCTTGAGATCAATAATGAAAAAAAATTCTTATTCAGCCTATTCTAAAATTGCTCATTCAGTCATTCAATAATTATGGCGACCGGCCACACTGCTAAATCAACTCACTTCACTTATCAACTAATTAATAATGACTTAAAATAAAATTGAATTCAAAAATATAATTAATTTATTATATTTAAAAAATAATTAAGTAATAAAATTAATTATATTTTTGAATGATCAAAAATTTTCCTAAAATGTTCGTATTGAAGGCTGCACCCTAACTGCTTAACCTGATTTAGTTAAACTAAATCTTGATAGCTGTTGAATGCGCGCGCGTGTGTGTGTGAACTTTTTGAGTAGTTTATTCCAGGCCACTATTTGATAAAACTTACGATCCGACAAATTTGTAAGAAAGTGATATACTTGTTAAATTGTGCGATTTTTTTTGTATGAGATTAGTATTGATTTACCAAATAAGGATACAACATCACCTACAAATTAATACTCAAAAAACGTCCACAATCGCATATACAAATAGCTATAGATAATATAGATTGAGACACCAAATGGTTCATAAAAACCAACCATATGACTTTATACTTAGGGTTAAATTTTATACTAAAAGTTCGCCACATACGACATTTTGCAATGAATCAGCGGAAGACTTTCTGAAGTGAAAATAGTTCAGAATATGTATTTATGCACTATTTGACCGTGCCGTTTTTTACGCCTCGATGGTGCGTCTAAGGTATTGGTAAGTCAATGGAGATTAGGCATACAGTTTTACAATTGTCACTTTAAAAAAAATACCGGATTGTAACTTTAAATATTGGGCCAGGCCATAAATAGGCCAGGTTTGACATGAACAGGCAGACCAACATGACAGGTTTACAAAATTTTTAATGGGTTGGTGCAAGTGGCCCTAATTGAAATATATTCTAGTATAAAATTAAAAAGATTTAAAACATTATATTTTTGTAAACAATTAAGTACCATAACAATTTCTTCATAATTATCAATTTCAAATAGGTGCCAAACCTAATCTTAGTTTTTTTTAATGATGTAAAATATTTTTAAATAAAATATTTGCAACAGCTTTGGTAGTACCTATATAATCGAAACAGTTGCCTACTTTTTTCTGACTGTGCTGCAAGATGTTAACAATAATAATTAGAACTTAAAAGTAAATCGAATTCTCATCAGAACCCACGAAAAAGTAATTTAGTGTTACAGGGTTTTGGCTTAAATTAACTTTTTTTACAATCAATATTGCAGGAACATCATCTCGATCAATTTTCTTTGTCATTCTAAACGTGAGTTTGGGTTTTTTAATTGTTTTGTAAAATCTTATTGTGTAAAAAAGTTCCTCGTCTATCATTTTAATATTTTAGATTCGTCCCACATAGTACGTCCATTTTTGTCTAGTATGATATCTTACTAAGACATTATCCTCGGGATAATATATTGTGGCTTGGTTTTCTTCATTGTCATGGTCTTCATCAGGTGTAATATAATTTGTCGAGTCTTTTTTTTCTACATCGAAAATTTGTGGTAAATTGTTTGAATTTTTTTCTTCATCGTCATCTATCAAAGTAGTAGTATCTGATCCTATATCCATTACATCTGAATCGCTATAGCTGCTGATTGAACCAGAAACGCTAGTAGTAGAGGTAGAACGTCGTCTAAATCAGACTTTACACAGCCCTGAAAATCCTGGTTTGGTGTTCACGTGAAGGTTTCTAGAGTCCTTACTATTCTGTGTATTTGATGGTTTGACGTGTTTGTGTTGCTTAATTCTGGTATTCAAACCCTTATCTCTTCTATTTTTTCTGTTATTATCTTTTTGTTTCCTCACTGTTTTGGGTTCTTCGTGCAATTGGATGTTACTATTTAAACACTTATTTTCTTTTTCCACTATTGCTTATTGGACAGTCTTGTAATATTTTTTGTTTTTAGTATTGAAAACTGTCTCTTCGGTATTGGGTGGTTTAATTACTATATAAGAAATTATTTTTATTTTTGAAGATTGAGCATCTGGCCTCTGTAAACAAGGAGGCAGGTCAGTTTTATCTTTTGCTGTAAATGGTTGCAAGATACAATCATTTTTTGAAATATTTTTTAAGTAAACAACGTCTCCAGTGATTATGGGAGAAGATTGTGGTTGTGCGTCTTCTTCTTTTGTTTGACTCTTATTAATGGATATTTTAGCGCTTTTTCATTGTTCTTCTATCTTCTTTTCCAGAACATCATTGCGAGTAACAACATCATCAGGGACTTTAGATGAAGCTTGTGATTGCGTGTCTTTACTTTTTATTAGATTTTTATTTTTGTATTCTTTAGAGCTTTTTCTTTGTTCTTTCCTCTTCTTTTCCAGAACATCATTGCGAGTAACAACATCATCAGAGACTTTAGGTGAAGCTTGTGGTTGCGTTTCTTTACTTTTTATTAGATTCTTATTTTTGTATCCTTTAGAGTTTTTTCTTTGTTCTTCTCTCTTCTTTTCCAGAACATCAATATGAGTTATCACCTCAGCACCTGGCGCTACCTTGCGGCGCCGTGGTTTTGGAGAGCTGTCTCCACATTTAACTTTATCTAGCAGTAGTTCTTCGAATGATATTATGCGGTCTTGTTTAGGATTTTCTAACGGTTCATAATAATTGATAATTTCTTCAAGATTGTCATGTAGCTGAATTCCATTGAAAAATTTAAGCACTAACGTCAACAAAGTTTTTGGATTCCTTATAGTTTCGCCATGATCTGCGACATTTCGTGTACGTTCATATTCTTCCCAATGTCTTAACTTTAAGGCATCGATCTGAAGTTCTTTTATTACTTCGCGATCCAATGGGTATATACCCGCTTTCTTGAATCCATTTCGTAAGATTTGGGGATCTATTTCAGCCCATATATTGCCGATTAATTTAGCAAATTCACTTTTGGGCATAACTCTTCCAACGTTCAGCCGCTGCCACTTAACCAATAAAGCATCCCATCTATCTTTAAATGGCTTCATTACTGCTAAGTCCAAAGGTTGCAAAATATGACTCGTGTGCGGTGGCAATTTCAAAATGGTGATATTTTGTTTTTGGGCCTCTTCTATTAGGTTTAGTCCAACGTGTGTGGAGTGCCCATCATATATAAGAAGCACCGGGCGTTGGTTTTGGACAACAGGTAAAAAAGTTTTTTTAAAAAACGATTCAAATACCTCCGCTTCCATCCATCCGTTCTTTGTGGCGGCATAAGATGTCCCAGGATAAGCTTCAGAAGATGTCCAAGTATCCCAAACATTTTTACCTTTAAAGACTATAAGAGGCGGCGTCTTTTCTCCGGATGCGCTGGCACCAAGTAAAACAGTGGTATTATCTCTTCCAGATGTAGAGATAACCCTTGTTGCAGCATGACCTTTAACACCAACTATTTTTGTTTTAGCCGGGTCCTTCGAAAAACTCGTTTCATCAAGGTTCCATATAGATGACGGTTTAAATTTTAAATTTAAACCGGTTATAGTTTTTTCCAAAAGCTCAAAATAGGGGTAGATAATAAATGGGTCTGCGGCTCTTTTTCGCGCGTACTCTACAGCTTGCGCCTTTTTTATGGATAGACCATGGCGGTTTTTAAAAGCCAGAAACCAGTCCTTTACCATACGGGAATACCATTTTTAAAGGGTGTAGTCAGCTCATTTTGATTGATATAATCTCCAACCATCTGCAAAACTTCTTTTCTACTAAGCCCGAAGCCATATTTCTCCATAAGATGAAGGCTCGTAGCCAAATTACTTTCAATTTCCGGCGACAGAGCTGTATTTCGCCCAAGCGTTGTAGATTTTACTCTTCGTTTTTTTACATGATCCATAATTGTCATACGAGGTATTTGGTATGTTTTTGAAGCTTTATAGCAGCTCATACTGCCACTTTCGACTTTTTGTACAGCTTCTTTTAACACTTCCTTAGAGTACGATCCTCTGTTAGATTTTCGTTGATATTTTCCCATTCTTTCAATAGAGTTAACTGTAAACAATATTTAATATGTAAATACATTCCTAAGAAAACGTACCTAATATTGAAGAATAAACTAAGGGTCCATACCTTCTGTAGATTATTCTTCAATATTACGTTCTAAAGCGATTTTCTAAATAAAGTCAAGAATTAAGGTCCACTACACAGACAACTCAAAAATAAAATAAATTCATGTATTCGTTTCATGTATATAGTTTTTAATGTTAATAATAATCAATTCAAGTAAATAAAGTGGGAATAACCTATAATCACCTGTACAACTCTTAGTAAGTATTTTAATATTTGTAAATATTCAAATTAAAAGTCTGTAATTTAATAATAGGTATGTGTAGACGAAAAAGGTTTAAAACACCTGGAATCGGCAAAGACCGGCATATGCCGAGCTTTGCCTCCAAGAGTTAGACGGACTTCGCCACTATTGCACTTTGAGGTTATATTTTTTCCACCATATGTGTAACTTCGTTGAAAATGTGTTTTATTCTATTCTGATATAATAGTATGGTAAAGAAACTAATCAATAATAAACTTACTTGCGCAAATCTGAGTTAAATAAGCGACAAACTATTTTTTATATTTATTTTTGACAACACCTTACTAACCAAATGCAGGTTGACAAGTCAACTATATTTCAAATACGTTTTTTTCTCTCTGTGTCATAAATAGCACCATCTATGTTATTTTGTTGTAACTAGAATAGTTTTATGATTTCGTTAAATAGGCTGCCATCTGTGTAGCTATGCAGGATTCGTCGTATTCCTTTCTGTACGGTCTTACCCGACAGACGGTTTTCGCCGAACTGACTTATATTAATAAATAATAATTTGTAGTGACGTAACTACGGGGAGCAGGGTTATATGTTGAAATGACACACGTACGATGTAACCGAAGGTCCGTTTATTACTGAGCTAACTTTATTGTAACAACTAACACTTCACTACATCACCCTCCTAAGAGTAAAAAAAAAATTACGCTAAGTACATTTTTTTTTTTTTTTTAACTAAATGAAAGAAAACATTTTTTTTTCGTTATTCTCTTAAAATAATACTCGAAGCTTAAACACAAGAGTACATACGTTATCTTATTACAATGTAATTAGATATAGCTCATAGCTGCAGCTTAAGCAGAACTTATAACTACTTTGTTAATATAATAACAATGTTATAACAGATTTGAAAAGTTATATCATATACCTATTGGATATTTTATTATTATTGTCTATAAGGCTTAGTGCGATTTTTATGAATAATTTCTCTTTTATTATTTTTAATTATTTCAACATTGGGTCCGATTTCTCTTATCACTAAATATGGTCCCTTGTACAGTGGATCCATTTTATTGTTACTTTCACTCTTAACTAAAATTAAATCGTCTTTCTTATAACTTATTGGATTTTTATTTCTATCGTAAACTATTTTCCTATTCAACTTATTCTCAATTAACCTTTTCCTTGCATCTCTATGTGCGATTTGCAACCTATACTTTAATTCTAGGGCATAATTATCGGGATTATACAATGTCTCTACTTTGTCTTTCAACCTACTAGGTATATTACATTGTTTACCAAAAACTAGTTCGTATGGAGTATAGTTTGTTGATGTATGTACGGTTGTATTAAAAGAAAAACACCAAAACGGTAGCCAATAACTCCATGTAAAAGTATTTTCTTCACATTGGATACGTAAAAAGTTTCTTAGATTTTTATGGGTATTTTCTAACGCACCTATACTCTGATGATGGTAAGCTGTGGAATGGATTTTTTCTATTCCTAATAACTTACATGTCTCTGCCATTGTAGACGATACAAATTCTTTTCCTCTGTCTGTTCCGATGACGTCAGGAACGCCGTACCTTAATATAAAATTATTAACTAATGCACTGGTTACTACCTTAGTTTCCTTTGATGGCAATGGGTATGCTTCCACATACTTGGTAAGCTCACACTGGATGGTAAGTATGTATTGATTACCTGCATCATCTTTATCTAATGGTCCTACTAAATCGAGGAATATTTTTTCGAAGGCTGAGTTTGCTGTCGTCGTTATCACCATTGGCTCCTTATAACTAGGTGAATGCTTCATAGTTTGACACTTAATACACTTACCTACATAATTTCTAACATCTACTTCAAGTCCTGGCCAGTAATAGTTACTCTTAATATTATTTACCATTCGCCGAACGCCGGCATGTCCGCTCGAAGGTAATAAATGATAATCGTTTAGTATAACCGTCTTCTCGTCTTTATCCGTAATTCTCTTAACATTTCTTAATATATGAATTTGGGGACCGGTCCACATATTTCTACTTTTTATTTCTTCACACAACTCTTTTAAAAATAACGTGTTGTATACGTCTTTTATTATACATATTTCTTTCACATTTATTTTATTACAAAAATCTCTCAAAATATCCGCAAATACGTCTCGCGTGAAATGCGTCATATAATTGAGGTTAATGTATATAATTGATTGACTTTCTACATACGCAAAACATTGATTTTCTTCAGTTACTTCTCTTTTTGCTCGCAATCTATCTAACCATTTACCTTCAATAAACTTCATTTCCACGGAACCACTGGGAATACGCAATATTTCCGCTACTCTAGGTTGGCCTGACCTATCGTTGTCAGAAATATTAGGCATACTTGTGTTTCCTAAACTATTGTTATCCACATTATTATCTAACTTATTCCTCTGTGTACGCGTCATAACCATAATTTTTTCATTGATATCCTTTAATTCGTTCGAAGTAATGGTTACCCTACTCAATGCATCCGCTACTACGTTATCTTTTCCTTTAATGTAAACAACATTGTAATCATACTCCTCAAGCTTCAACCTAAACTTCAATAATCGGCTAGAGGGATCTTTCATGCTAAATAAATATATAAGTGGTTTATGATCTGTCATAATCGTAAATTTTCTGCCAAATAGATATGGTCTAAAGTATTTAACACTCCATACAGTGGCTAACAACTCTTTTTCTATAGTTGGATAATTTAACTCTGCTTTGTTTAATGGTCTACTCGCGTAAGCTATGGGTTTCATATTTCTGTTACACAAAACTGATCCGATAGCTATACCGGACGCGTCAGTTTGTAAAATAAATTCGTTGTTCTCAGAAAAATCTGGGTACTGTAAAATAGGTGGAGATACTAGACCTTGTTTTAATTTTTCAAAAGCATTTTGACATTCATTCGTCCATTCAAAATTTGATGTTTTCCGACAAAGTTTATTTAATGGTACAGTTATTTCGGAAAATTTCGGTATAAATTTTCGGTAATAATTACAGAACGCTACAAAACGTCTCACCTCGTCTGTACTTTTTGGAGTAGGATAATTTTGTAATACCTTAACCTTTTCTGGATCGGGTAAAACACCGTCTGATGTAACAACGTGGCCTAAATATAAAAGTTCGGTCTTTAGAAATTCACATTTTTGTGGATTTACCTTTAAATTAACTTTCCGTAGACGTTCAAAAATATCTATTAAGTTTTTATTGTGAGACTCTAAGTTACGTCCGTAGACTATTAAATCATCCATGTATACAAATGCTTTATCACAGGTAAGACCGGATAATGCGACAGACATGACACGCGAAAAAGCACTGGGGCTTATTTTAAGTCCCATTGGTAAACGCATCATTTGATATTGTCCTGAATTTGTTGTGAAGGCTGTAATTTTTCTACTATTAGGCTCTAAACTGGTTTGGTAGTATGAAGACTGTAAATCTAAATGGCTAAAATAAACTGCTCCAGACAAAGAATCTAAGATTTCGGTTATATTGGGTAACGGGAATTTATCATCCTGGATGACATTGTTCACTTTTCTGTAATCAATAACTAATCTCCATTTTTTATTCTGATCCGTTGATTTTTTCGGAACTAAAAGTATTGGACTATTCCAATCGCTATTTGTCCTCTCTATAATTTTATCGTCTAACATGTTTTTAATTTGCTTCTCGACTTCCGATTTCAATGACTCAGGAATTCTGTATGGCTTAACATAAACAGGTATCGTGTTCGGTTTTATGTTGATACTTTGTTCCATTATATTTGTCGTACCTAGCTTATCGCCTTCCAAGTAAAACACATCGGCATATTTTGCACATATTGATGTTACTTGGTCTCGCTCGTAAGTATTCAAATGATCCAACTGTAATATTTGTAATAACTTTTTAACTCGGTCGGTAGAAAGATTACTAGATTTATTAAAATTACATATGTTATAGTCATCTAGTAAAGTTAAGTCTGGGTTGAACATAAGTATTTTTTGATCTTGTTCGGAAGTATTTAATATTCGCACTGGTATTTTTCCTTTATGAGCTTTTACTATGCTTCCTGCTAAAAATATATTTTCTGAAAACTGTTTCGCGCTCAAGACGTACTCATTCCCTGTCAATGACTTATCTATAGAGATAAAATGTGTGGACTCACTTCTAGCTGGTAATGTTAAATAAATTTTATTTTCATCGCTCTTATTAATTTTCATGGAACACTTTTGTCCCTGCCTGTACAAGGTAAGCTGATTAGTGCGAAAGTTGATATTCGCATTGTAAGTTCGTAAGAAATCTAGCCCGATAATTCCATCCGTCTGACACGGCATATCGTCCAACACGTGGAACTTATGTGAAAATATTTTTCCATTCGTTTCTAAACTAATATATGCATACTTATTTGAACTTATTTTTCCACCTAAACCTGAAATTATAGTTTCGTTATCGTATAGTTTTATATTGTTCGGTAATTTATCTCTATGTAAAATGCAAAGAGTTGAACCACAATCTAGCAAAAAGGAACAATTTATGTTATTTAATGTAAAGTTTATCACATCCAGTCCATCACAAGTGGCTAAAATTTTATGCTCGAAAAAACTGATAATGCGGGTTAGTATCACTTACCTCGTTATCGTCTTCTTGGGGACGGGATTGATGTTCCCCGACATATGTTTTCTGTTGCGTAGTGGTGCTGCGCTCCCGATGGCCTTGGAAACCCCGAGGTCCCCGAGTATAACCACGACCTCGCCAATTTCCGTTTCGTCCTCGGTAATTAAAAGATCCTCGGCCCCTGTTCTGTTTCTGGTTATAATAAGTATTAGCAGGGTTATAGTTATGATTACTGTAATACCTACCTCTGTTGCCACGGTATGAATATCGTGGAAACCAACTTCTGCTTCTTACTGAACCTCGTATATTCATTACCTGCTCTGACGGTTGCGAAGTTTCCTCGTCTTGTGCCGCTCGGATCGCATCTTTTAGTTGTTGGTAGTCTCGTGCTGCTATAATCGTACCTAACCGTCTGTTACGTAGCCCGTCAGCGAATCTTTTGATAGCTAACTGTTCATTTATTGGTCTTAAAATTTCACTAGCGCTTTCATTACAGTCTGCTTGCGAAATTGTTAATTCGACAAAAAGCTCCTCTAACTTGCTTCCAAAATCCGCGATACTTAAGTCATTTTGGGACAACTTATTCATCTGAACTAGTAAAGAATTTGCTGATTTTTTTGTAAGTACAAATTTTTTGATATCAGAAGTCAATTCAGCTACTGTTTTGTAATCTGATTTTAATTTTAGTTTTGCTGTTTTGGTCAACCGTGTTTTTAGTATAAAAGAAATCAGCAACTTCTTATCTTCCAGTTTTGTTAAACAAGAGTCATACATTTCAATACCTTGTATCATATTTTCCGTTGTCACCTCCTTTCCGTCCATAATAGGTATTAAGGTGCTTGCCGTTTTTAAATCAAAATTCGCCATTTTTACTAATGATATAGACTTATATTATAGCTTAATATTTTACGATAAGTGATCTCTATGCTTTTACATAAGTTTTCTATTATTAATCCGGAATAATCTGAAGACACATCCTTTTCATTTAAGCTTTTAATATAATTTTCGTACTCTTCATATATTTGTGTGGCTTTTAATATCTTTCTTACCCCTATTTCTTGTATTCTTTTTTTTTGACCTAATTTTCTAAGATTTACCCTTATATATTCTAATTCATTATATATATTGCTTAAATGTCTTTCCATTAATTTATAAAGTCTATGTATTGTCTCAAGTTATTTTATTCACGCCTCACAGTTCATGTATTAACACGTCACGTCGTAATTTATTTTCAGATAACCACAACTACGCTTTTAATTCACTTCACTTGGTTTGATTTAATTTTTCACTTTCAATTTTTTACACTTGGTTCTCTTCTTCCCTTGCTGCTTGCCTTCTTAGTGAAATTCGCTGCTGTAGACGTCTAATGATATCCGCACGTGCTCCTTCTTCTATCCAGTTTGTATGGCACTGCTTGTATTTTACTATTCCAAAGTAAAGGAGTGCTGCGCTGCATATCGCCAAGATTGCTGCTAACATTATATTGTTGGTATAAATTGGGTGCTCCATTGTCGAGTCCCCGCTTTGTGAAATGGCCTCCTTATTTTCACAAATGCATTTGGAACACTTTGTGCCCATTTTTGCAGTTACTAGTGACGCGCGCTCGGGTGCCTCTGCCAGCGCAAAAAAAAAAAACTACGCGCCGCGCGCTGGCAGGGTCGCCATGTAGTGACGTAACTACGGGGAGCAGGGTTATATGTTGAAATGACACACGTACGATGTAACCGAAGGTCCGTTTATTACTGAGCTAACTTTATTGTAACAACTAACACTTCACTACAAATTTTCAAGTAGGTACTTAAAGGAATCACAGTTGTGCACTCCTGTAGGGCACAATAACCACTACCTTAACTTTATCAAACATAACTATTTCCAAGGTATCATGAACCACAAACAAAAAAGGAGGAAAAAACAAAAATATAAACTGCATCAACATAAGGTTAATGTACCTGCCACCTACAGCAACTACTTCTGGATTCAGATATCAAGAAACATAGCATAGCCATCTAACCATCAACAGTAGGCAACAGTTATTTTTGCTGTAAATAATTAATCAACAGATTGTTCACCCAAGGTTCAAAAATAAATGTTGATACTAACTATCCTTCCCTTTCTCCTATGAGAGTGGAGGCCTGTGCCCAGCAGTGGGACGTTAATGGGATGTAGTGGTGGAGGTGGTGGAATAACTATCCACTAAGTATGTTCTTTATTAAAAAAAAGAAGCTAGATACTAGATACAGTACCCGGCAATAAATATTGCACATCGACCTTTGGAAAGAGACAATCGGTTAATTTCGGCTTCGTATAGCGTTATCTCTGTCGCACACTATCTACCTATATGACTGACAAAACGTCACTGTCAGTCGCTGTTCAAGTGCGATAGAGTGCGGTCGCGTCCAATTCATAATATATATTGAGAGTTGTTAACACCCCCAAATTTTAATAATTTAAAGTTCTACTATGGCATCTTTAGGAAAAAGAGGGAAACCTTTACGAGGTCAGTCACGCGAAATTATCTACAATGTTTATAAATATTTTGTAACCGAAGCTGACAGATTTAAAAAAAATGAAGATGAAAATGTAAGTTGTTATTTTAAGAAGATTCAAGAGCGAGTTGCAATTGCCACTGGAATTTCAAGAAGAACTTTGAACAATATATTAAATGAAGTTAGTACTGAAACACATTCTGCTGAAATTAATTTCAGCACTCCAAAAAAAGGGAGACCAAAAAAGCAATTTCGTTTGAATATGGACGATTTTGATTATGATGTTGTTCGAAGAATGGTGTATGATTTTCACTTACGATTTAATGAACTGCCAACAATAAAATCATTAAAAGCTAAATTATCTGAAGCTATTAATTACAATGGGTCTGAAAAGACGTTGAGAAAAATACTTCATGAGATGGGATTTCGGTTCACTAAAATGGAAGATAATCGAAAAGTTTTAATGGAAAAGCACGATGTAAGTCTCAAACGAATGGAATACCTTGATAAAATACGCGAATATCGCGAATCAGGAAAAAATATCGTCTACATGGATGAGTCCTACATACATACATCCCACACTAAAGGGAAATCTTGGAGTGATGATAAGAAAAAAGGAGTAAAAAAGCCAATTTCAAAAGGTCAGCGTTTGATAATAGTTCATGCGGGAAATGAAAAAGGCTTTGTACCCGGTGCCTTTTTAACATATAAATCCACGGACACTACACAATGAAATGAATAACGATAAAAACTACGAAAAATGGTTGGTTAATCAATTAATCCCAAATATACCCAGAGATTCTGTTCTAGTTATCGACAATGCACCCTATCACAACAAATATGTTGAAAGACCCCCCAACTCAAACACCATTAAACAGGAAATGATGAACTGGTTAAGCAGACACGAAATTCCAGTTGATCCAAAATTAACAAAAGCCCAGATTTACGCTATTATATGTCAGCACAAGGAGAGTTATACAGAGTTTTCCGTGGACAAAATACTTGCCGAACATGGGCACACTGTGTTGCGATTGCCACCATATCATCCGGATTTTAATCCAATAGAAAATATATGGTCTCCACTGAAAGGCTATGTAGCCTCTAGAAATGTGGGTATGAATTTAACTACAGTAAAAGCATTATTGACTGAAAAAGTAAACATGATCGGGGCTGAAGAATGGAAAAAGGTTTGCGATCATGCAATCAAATCTGAGAATGAATATAGAAGCATTCAACACGGTTTAGATAATTACACTGATAGACTAGTGATAAATACGGCTGACAGTGACAGTGATATTGACCTCTTTGAGAGCACAGATAGTGAAATGGAAGTAATAGAGAATAATTAGAATAATTATTATTATTTTTATTACAATGTTTATTATTATGTACACTACAGCTGTAATTTTAAACATTATGTGAACATTTTTTTATTTTTTTTTATTTTACCCCATCCTAAAGCCAACACTTATAGAAAAAATGGTGTATTTAATACATACAAAGAATAAAAAAAATATCAAAAGAAGCAACTCATAATTGTTTTAACAGCTCCTACTAGATACCGGACTGTTTGTATTTTGTGCGACTGAGATAACGATTTACGAAGCCGAAATTAGCCGATTGTCTCTTTCCAAAGATCGATGTGCAATATTTATCGCCGGGTACTGTACTTAATACTATTTAGTTTTAATAGAATCTCAAAAAACTAGAGGTTGTCAGTTCTTTAATATGTTAGATGATAATAAAGCCAAGCGCAACTCAGGCTTCTAATATTCTTTTCTATTAAATTATTTCCTTAGAATATGTAAGTATATTTATTTACCCAAAAACCTGAAAATTTACTTTTATTTTAATGGGTAGATAGGTAGGTACCTACTCTAGTTTATCAATATTCTTAACCTCAAGTTATTTTAAATATTAGACCTAATGTACCTTATCAGAGATCATATTATAGACAAGGATATATTGTCCCCTGCAAAAAACTAGTTTTGTTTTAATAGGTAGCCTAGGTAGGTACCCTAGGGTTAACTTCAAAGGATTTATTTATTAAACTGGATATCTCAATTCAGAGACTGCAATTAAGAAGACAATAATACTATGTCTCCTGTTTGGTATACAGTCAGTCTGTTTTAAACAAATAACTAATATTTTATTTGCAGGAATATGGGTACAGATATAGGTCTTAAAACAGTATATTCTTTTGATTAAAAAACCCCATATTTTCTCATCCTTAATTGAACTGTAGTAGGAACCGAGGTACCCTGAACTACTTGTACTATGTAGGTCATCTTCTGCCTCATAACTAGATAGGTACCTACATACACCTGTGTACATACCATAATTTGACATCAAGAGTCAAGAGAATTGAGATATTAGTGTAATCATCTGTATTCTTAAACTGTAGGTACTTAGGTATTAGGTTCCATAATATTTTATGTGTTGGGTATGTGCAGTTGCACCCCAACTTGGGGTGCAACTGCACATACCCAACAGTAGAAAACATTAATTTGGTACTTAATAATTACCTTCAAACAGAACTTCAGTTCATGTTGTGCTCCTTATAAATATTTATCATGTAGCAAGCATCCTTTAGTTTCAAGAAACTAAGAAATGATTAGATTGTTTAATTTAGAAACTGTTATAGTTTTTCCCTTTGTATTATTCAAATTCAAAATGTGTCAGAATTACCTAATCCATGGGATCTGTTATACTTTTTGATATTATCTTCTGGCTTCCTATAATTTCATAACTCCCATAATTAGTATCTTATTCGCTCTTGGTAATTCCAAATTTAACCATCTGATAAAATAGAGCTACCTGCTGATAAGTTTCAAAAAACCTGTAGCTTTAACTCCATCTTTATAGGAACTGAATCCTAAGTAATCTTCTTACTTCCCTTCATAATTCCTCCCCTGGTCCACACTGATGCTTGAGGGCCCCGCTAGTTTAAAGCTTACCTCTTTTGTTCTAAAATTCCGAACAACATAGTGCTTTAATATGTAGTGCAAAAGCTATAATAAACTTGATACTATTAATAGTGAATAATAGAAGATTGACCCTCTAAAAGAAAAGAAGGCACATCGAATAGCCTTGAGGTTTCAAAATTATTCCCCAAGCTTAGTACTTAGTTCTAAACTGCTAGTAATAGTCCTCTAAGGATTGATTTTCATAGTTTCCGGGGAATATACTCTTCACTGAGACCTCCGGATGCTGACTGTTTATTATAAACATATATAAGAGCAAATACATAAAAGATTATAGCTCATATTGTATTCAATGTTCAGTAGGTATAACCTTGATGTTATAGACATCCTTGCAAGTTCTAGCAGTAATTATGGTATCATGGTATTATTGTACACTAGGCTTGTCCATTTCTCAGAATGCCTCTCCAGTAATAGGTTTCAGTGCTTAATATGTAGATAGTTACCCCGGTCTCGTGGAGATCCATGCAGGAGGCCTTCGTCCAGCAGTGTACACTGTATGTCTATGGATCCAGACGAATAATCACATACTAACGAAACCACGTGTGTTCCCGCAGAACACCCCTAGGCTCATAACCAGTGTCGCATAGAACACCACCAGGTTATAGTATGAGTAGGTACGGCTTTTGTATATTCCCACAGAATATCCCTCAGCCTTTTATTTCGCCACACAACCGCACCAGTCGATCGTAGAGTATAAATTATGAAAAATATACGTGTAAGCATTGCAAACAATCTTAGTACCTTCGTCATTTGACTCAGGTAATTCGTATATTTGTAGTGTAAATTTTTCGTTTTCGTCTTTTCCTCAAAAAACCGCGCGGTAAATCTGCGTGACTCGGCATTGCAAACACATTCTTGCCATCGTCATAATTGACTCGGGTAATTCGCATTTTTTTTAATCTCCAATATCCATAAACTGTTAAGGGATGATATTCCTCATTACACGGAGATTTTCTGCACATTATTCGCACTTAAATTATAAATAACGTAATTAACAAAATAAACGCGTGATGCTTTTCAATGACACAAAAAACGAATGAAGATTAGAGATGAGGCGTATATACTAGAACAGGTACAGGGACTAGGTATTTATCGATACTAGGTCGCACCTGTTACCAACTTTTAAAATACTCGATCCACCTAGTCTCAGAGAGGCTAGGTAGTACTTGTGGTCTGTGGTACTTAAAATGACGCGGCACCCGTGGCCCATTCGAAACGTGTCATTTGAATTTGAACCATATTTCGATCATAACGGACGTATCATAATTGACGGCGTAAGATGGCGCGACATGAATGTTGTGATCCGTATTAAATAAATGTATTTGATGTTTAACTCCAGTGTTTTGTTGTAAAAACTTTGTTGATCGGAACTGTGACTATTAATAAAGAAGTGTTATTGAATTCAAGTGTAAATAATAATGAGGAAAGTAAAAAATTGAATATTTGTGTTGTCATTTACTTCGTGCATATTTAGTGAGGTGGCGCGCGGCTGTCTCTTTCACTCAGCCGGCAAATCGCCATTTACATCTCGCTTGGAGTGTCATGTATGATATAAACAAACATGAATAATTGTGTCGAATGCAATGAATTAATCGATCGTTCGGACCTTTTAAACTGTAATGGATGCAAAGGCAGTTACCATTATCAATGCCAGAATATATCAACTACTACTTTTAAAGAAAATGGTATGCAGTTAAAGCGCTCATTCAAATGTGAACACTGTTCCAATGTAACCCGGCGGGTTAGAGTGACGGACGATACCCCGGTTCGCGGAGGCGCAAGCGCTGCGGGAAATCGGGAGGAGCAGGCGCTAAAGAACTTGAACCAGACATTTGAAGGAGCACACATTGAGCCCACGGCCCAGACTACGGATTCAACACGTACGGATGTTATGATGGATGGAAAGGTTGATTTGTCAGTGTTGATGGATATGTTAAATACAGCACTTTCTATAAAGATAAATAGCTTGGAGTCAAGGTTGGTTCAAGAAATCAAGGCCGTCGTTTCTAGTGTGTCACAACAGGAGACTGATCGTCTACAAGCCGAGTTGAAGAAAGCCAATGAAAGGTGTGCACGTTTACAGGCCGAAATCCAGTCACTGAAAGGTGAATTACAAAAACAATCCCATAGTAAAAAACCCGTGAAACATGCTGGAAGGAAAGCAACCAACGCGTCCCAGGAAGTAGGAAATCTAGAGGTCGAAACAGAGGTGTGCTCTAGGCCTGGCGGACTGTCGTCAGACGAGCTGTGTGCGGATCCCAAGCCCCCGGTTCAAACTCAACAGATAGCTGAGATAGCCAGCTACGCAGCGGTGGCCAGAAAAACAGAGATTAACCCGCGCGAAGGAGAGCGAATTGACCACCAGTCTAAGCCTGAGGAAAGAGATAATGAAAGCTGGACTGAGGTGAAGAATAAAAAGATGCATCCTGTTAAAAAGGGCGGAAATATATCTATAATTCCAATTAAAGCGGTTGAACGGAAAAAAATTCTTCATATATGGAGGCTACATAAAGATACTGCAGAGAATGATCTAACGGAATATATTCGATCAGTACTGGGAAACGTCAGTTATATTAAAGTAGATAAGATAATACATAAAACTGAGAGAAGTTATTCTTCTTTTAGAGTGTGTGTCTCAGAAAGTGATTTTGAGAAATTGAATAACCCCGACATTTGGCCAAAAGATGCGGAGTATAGTGAATGGATTTGGTTTCGTAGCCCAGCCAAAAAACCTCAAACCTAGACAGTTACATCATAATGCAAATATAAATATATTATATCAGAACGTTAGAGGTCTTCGTACTAAAACGTCTAACTTTTTAACTCTGCTCGAGGCATCTGGGGCTGATTTATTTGCAATAACAGAGACTGGCTGTAACGAGTCAATGAATAACGCTGAGATTGCATTACCTGGTTACCCGATATTACGATGCGATCGAGTAGATGGACGTAAGCAGGGCGGCGCGCTTTTAGTGGCCACACCGCGGTTCGAATTGCGCCAAGTACCGATTCCCGACAACGTTGATGTAAACAAATATAACTTTGAGCTAGTTTGTGCTTCAGTGCATATAAAAAACAGGTTTTTATTTACTTGTTGTATTGTATATATTCCACCACAGGCTGAAGAAAATGAGTATATGGTAATGTTTAATTTATTAGAGAAAATATGTATTAGGTTTAAAAATAATGTGATAATTTTAGGTGATTTTAACTTGTTTTCTTGTAATACCCTGGTATGTAACTATTACGAGTATTTTATGGCTTTTTGTGAACTCGCTCAGTATAATGAGGTCCCAAACTGTAATGACAGACAGCTGGATCTGGTATTGAGCGGGCGTGGCGCCGTATCGGTGGGTTTGGCGGATGAGGCTCTGGAGCCGGTGGACGGATATCACCCACCGCTTGCTGTGGCCGTGCCCGTCGTTGGCTCGTCGGCCTCGCCCGCCTCGCTCACCTCGCCTGCCGGGCTCGCCTCTGCCGCTATCAATCCACTTCAACAAACTTCTCCAGACTGGCATACTCAGGTAACATTTAAACAATGGAACTTTAACAAAGCAGATTTCCCACAATTATATCATCTACTAGCCACGGCAGACTGGACGGAACTTTATAGCCTAAGTGATCCAGAATCTGTTTTGAATTGTTTCTATTCTAAAATAAACGAAATTTTTGATGAGTGTGTACCCGTAAAAAAACAACTTTCTAAAAATAACAGATATATTTACCCGGTTTGGTACAGCTTTGCATTGATAAAAGACATAGAAAAGAAATACATGTTACACAAACAATACAAAAAAAGTAAGTCGCCAAGCGACTATGAAAAGTTCGCGCAGGTCAGAGCGATAGTGAAGTCTGAGACGGCGATCGCGCATGACCTATACCAAGATCGCGTGCAGAGCCACTTGGCGAAGGATCCGCAAGCATTCTGGAGCTATATGAGGGCAAAGAAAGGTAACTCGAACCAATATAGATTAATTAAGGACGGACGAGTACTAACAGAACAAGAGTGCGCAGATGAATTCGCTAGATTCTTTCACTCGGTGTATAACCCGGAGCCGGCCACGCTGAGTGTATCGGCGGCGGACGCGGCGGGTGGCACGGGCGCGGCGCGTGTTGAGCTGGGGACCCTATCGCCAGAGTCTGTAGCTCGTGCACTCGCGCGACTGCCGCCGAAGCGTTCAGTGGGACCGGATGGAATACCACCATTCATCGTCAAGGATTGCCGCATGGTTTTGGCAGACCCGTTATGTCATGTATATAACACCTGCATTGCGACCGCAACGTTTCCTGATCGTTGGAAGCTCACTCGAGTGGTACCGGTACCTAAAGGACGTGGAGGTCCAGATCCCAGTGACTACAGGCCCGTAGCAGTTCTATGCACTCCGGCGAAAGTGTTCGAGTCCGCCATACATAGTTGTTTGTATGATCTGGTTGGTGCTCAGTTGTCTGACGCGCAGCACGGATTCCGTCCTGGGCGCGGAACAACTGGGAACTTGCTGCATCTTATGACGCGATTGGTGCCAGCGGTAGATGCCGGGATGCAGGTAGATGTAGCCTACTTCGATTTCAGGAAGGCGTTCGACACGGTCGACAACGATATCCTGCTCGCGAAACTAGCCCGCGTGGGCTGTACGCCAAAGACGCTGGCTTTCTTTGCCAGCTACTTGCGGGATAGGCGTCAGTATGTCGACTGCGGCGGACAACGGTCTGAGCCCTACTTTACAAGATCAGGTGTCAGTCAAGGTAGTAACTTAGGACCCCTCCAATTTATCGTAATGGTAAACGACTTACCTGAGGTGATTACTGAGTCGACGTGCCTGTTGTTTGCTGACGACCTGAAGTTAGTTAGGGAAGTGGGCGACATTACAGATCATGATAGACTTCAGAGGGACATTGACGCGGTCAGCAGTTGGAGTCAACAGAATAAACTTTATTTTAATGTCTCCAAATGTTCCGTGCTGACGTTCAGCCGTGCGCGCGCCCCACGCCACCATCAGTACCAGCTTGAGGGACAGGCGCTACGGCGCGTCACTGAAGTTAGGGATCTTGGTGTCCATTTCAACGCAGACCTGAATTTCCGGCAACACATAATGCAGGCTTGCAAGAAAGCATACCGGAATTTAGGTTTTGTGTTACGGCAAGCCAACACATTCACAAACACCAAGGCATTGCGAGCTTTATACGAAGCTTTGGTGAAAAGTCAATTGGAATGCAACGCGGTCGTCTGGTCACCGAGCCAAAATAAATATAAGGTAATGTTGGAACGCATTCAAAATAAATTTTTAAGGTTTTTGTACCTAAAGTTGTATGGGGTGTATCCGGGCTATCCTTTGCTATATCCCACTTTGTTTGTTATGGGCATGGTGGGATATAGCAAACTGGAACTGAGAAGAGAAGTGTCCCTGGCTACTTATTTGTTTAAGGTACTAAGGGGGAAGGTTCATAACCCCGCTATCTTGCAGGAGTTACGATTGTGCGTGCCGAACGATAGCTTTTCGCGCAGGCGTAGGCCACCGCTGCTGGCGCAACCGTGCGCTCGCACGTGCTTGTTGCAGAGAGCGCCACTGGTACGTGCGACTCGCACGCTCAATGCAGTGGCTGAACATAAGGACCTGTTCAGCTGCTCACTGAGCGAGTTCACAAAAGCCGCTTCATTTGTATTAAGTTAGTTAGGTTTTAAGTAGGTATGATATTGTAGTTAATTAAGTATATTTTTATAATTCATTTATTTCAATTGTAAATAATGTAAGGCTTATTCTATCGCATTAGGTGACCTGTAAGGATAGAATTAAGTTGGGTGAAATAAATAAATAAATAAATAAATAAATAAATAAATAAATAACACGACGCGCACTCTTTTCACCTTGAAATATGGTTCAAATTCAATGACACAAGAATTATTTAGGCAAATAGGAGTGCGTGTCGCGTTAGTTTTAATCTTATTGAAATATGGCTCAAATTCAAATGGCACTTTTCGAGCGGGCCGAGTGCAAAATATACTGTCCTTTTTTAACTATACGACTCCGCAGTCTTTCTATCTTTGTCTGCCACTTGTCTTCTTTGTCACTAGTCGGGACTTTACCAAATACTAAATACTAAATAGTATCCACTAGTCTCTAGTTTTGTGATGTGACTAGTATCAAGAGTATCAAGTATGGTACGGACTCGAGCAAGCCGCGCTCGCCGTATTGATACCTACTCGACATCATCGTAATCTGTTATGCGCATCGGACTTTTTAATCGGTTTTCATAAAGTTTTGTAATGTGGTTAAAGAACTTTGTGCGTAATGATTGTATTGTAGATATAAGATTAAAAAAATAAATAAACAATAACAAAAAAATCTGATTATTCAGAAAACAAAGCAAAAATACCAAAAAAAAATACGAAAGAAAATCTGATTACTTCGAAAAATGAATTGTAATCTTAAAAATACGCCAACAATGTCGATAAATCTTCACGTTGACAGTCCTAAGCCTGTGTAAAGTATGAAGGAAAGATTCCAATTCATTACTAGTGCGTACGTACGTACGTATCTACACGTACTATGTACTTTATGGACTATACACGTACACGTACTTTACGTACTTTATGGACTAGGTGGAACAGGTATTTGGATCGAGTATTTCTACGGAATTGGACTAGGTGCACCTAGTACAAAATTTACCTAGTACGACTCATCTCTAATGAAGATAATATAAATGGTGACAGTGACAGCGCTGTCAAAGGGGCGGCGTTTTCTGTTTTTTTCTTTCAGCTTTGAAATCGTGTGATGCTAGTGACACGAAAGGCGGGACTACACTTGTGATCTCTTATCATCGAGGACGAAGCGACACGAGCATAACTAAAGATTCCCTTTCAAAACACAGCAAGTCGATGCGTGTGGGCGAGGTTAGGGAGCGGGGTGCGGGACGGGATGTGCGTGGTCGTTGGCTGTGCTACCCCGCAGGCCCGCACTAAGGAGAATTCCGTCGACGCTGAAAGTAATGTTTTGTTTATTTCGTGAAACTTTACTGTGTTAAATGAAAAATTATAGTAGAAGTAAACGGATTGTAGCTGCGGCTCTTAAAAGGTATGTGTTTATATTTATTACAGGTCGCGCAGTGATTTAAAATCGCTCGGTAAAAGTAGAAGGGGTATGCGCAGTATTCAATTCTAAGGTCTAAACGGAGGGGTGAGGAGTATGCGGGGCGGGTGCGCCTGAGCGGCGCCACGTCATTGGTTAGTCAGTCGCTCTTCACTTCCCGCGCTGTGTTCGCGCGTCTCGGTGTGACTTGAGTACAGTTGCGCACAGATTGCTTAATTGAAAAAATGCCTAAAAATAAAGTTTTAACACGGCAAGCCCGAAAAATGGTTTATGACGTGAATTCCATCCTCAACCATCAACATCGACATCGCAAGATGATTTAATGGAAGGAATAGCAACATTGTCGGATGATTAATTGTTTTTTCTATTTTATGTCTTGTTCTTATTATGTTTAAATATATCTTCTTAAATTTAATTAAGTTCTTTATTTTTTTGGATATACTAACATCTGCCCTGGCTTTGTCCGTGGTACATGCATTAACCTATGTCACTCGGGGATAAAAAACCTTTACCACGGTGAAAGAGAATTTATTAAATCCGTTCATTAGTTTCTGCTGAATAAATAATCCATATTTTCCTCTTTATAATATTAATATAGAAGTATAGACTAGCACGATAAATCGCAAGCAAACACTAGCGTTTTTATTTGCTCCATTACTAATATACGAAATTATAATAAATTATTTCCCTTAGCATTTTTGTGCGCGATTGTACACATGCGTAGATTACCCCCACTAGTTTCACCGAGCGATCTTAAACCATCGCGCGACCTGTATCTGCAGATGAGTATTTACTATTCACACGTCTGTTTTTCAGATTGCTAGCTTTAGGCACCTGCAGCTAACACTAGTTTTTGTATCACTTTTTAAGCACCTACATTTCTTTTTTTGAGATTGCTAACTTAAGGCACCCAAAACTGCCTATGCTAACTACATACCTGGAATTTTGGCTTGTTTTTTTTTTTGTTTTATTAACACAACAATGCACTGGAGAAAAGACTAACAAATTATTACCTTCTGCTTTATATTGGTTTTCGAGTTATGTTATTTGTAAGTTTTGTTATATACTGGGAACGTATTGTATGTGTTTTCTATTGAATGTTGGGTTATTTTGGGAGGTTTTTCGCATCATTTTTGCTTTTAACTAACCAACGCAGCTTTATTTTGTTTTTTTTCTCGCTAGAACCCCAGCTTTAAGCAATGTGCCAGTCATCCCCCAAGACCAAACTCCAAGTTTTGATGATGTTATACCAAATTATCAAACCACTGAATTTGGACCAGAACCTTCATGTTCCAACATTGAAAATGAACAAAATACTCAATACATCGATTCAGAACACGAATCAGAGATTGATTATTTGTATGGTGGTGATGACGATTCAGTTGCAGATCCAAATTATGCCCCATCTGATACTGAAGTCAATCATGATTTATTTACTTTTTGTGACAATTTTGATGAAGTAAACTTAGTTGATATTCCTTTATTTGAAAACAATAATGAACGTACTCATCAGCAAAATCAAGTGATTGATGAAAAAATGTTGTTTGTTGCCAAATATCGTGGTCCAACTTATATTACATTCAATTTCAATACTCTAGTAGAGAATAAACATGAATTAAAGCATCCAATTATGCTGCGGTCTTGTGAAGAGAAATGCAGAAGAGACTGTTCTAAATTTTCTGATGAAAAGAGAATTAAAATCTGGGACAATTACTGGGATATGAAATATCCATCCAGACGTAGCTATCTTAACAAATTAATTCAGTTTAAAGAACTTAAGAGACGAAGAACAGACAACACAACCACGGAGCAAAATAAAACCGAAAGTCGTTTTTATTATTTACCAAAAGAGAGTGATAATGATTTGATCCCTGTTTGCAAACGCTTTTTCCTTGATACTCTGGGTTTTAGAACAGATGGCGTGATTACGGAGTTGTCTAGAGCTTTAAAGAAAGGGATATTGTACGCATCATTGTCTGGAGAGAAACGAGGTGGAAAACGAAAAGTTGTTAATAGAAACATACTCCAGGAACATATTCTCAGCTATAACCCAGCTGTCAGTCATTATCGTAGACACAATGCGCCTTTGACTAGATATTTACCGGCGGAATTGACTGCCCGTGAAATGTATAATGATTATAAGAGAAAAAATTTGCAAATTAAGTGTTCGGAGGAGACTTATAGAAAAGAATTGAAAAAGATGAAAATTTCATTCAATATGCCAAGAGGTGATAAATGTGACGAATGCGTTCTTTACTCTGAGGAAAAGAAAACATTTATTGATGAATCTCTTATTACCGCTGAAATGAAACTAAAATACGAAGAACACAAAACTAAATCCGAACAAGCTCTTAAAGAGTACAAAAACGATTCGATGCAGATAAATTCATCCCACGTAAAATATTTTTCTATGGACTTACAAAAAGTCATTTTACTGCCCATAATGCCACAAAGCAAAGAAGCTGTTTTTGTAAGCCGTCTTATCACTTTTAATTTGACATTTGCTCCTATTAATAAGAATTCAGAAGATCCAGCCACTTGCGTTGTTTGGCATGAAGGTCAAGCAGGACGTGAAGCTAATAATATAGTTGATGCAATATTGAGTTTTATAAGAGCAGAAAGAGATTGTCAACACCTTCATATTTGGGCAGACAATTGCACTGCCCAAAATAAAAATTGGACACTTTATACAGCTTTAATCACAATTGCTAATTCCAGTGAATATAATATAGAAACTATTACTTTAAGTTACCTAACGAATGGACACACGCATATGACGGCAGATTCTGTGCATGGCAATATTGAGCGAAAAATAAAAAAACAAGGCAATGTTTATGGTTTTGATGATTTCAAGAATGTAGTCCAAAGTTCTAGAAACAAGATGCGTCTCATAGAGGTTACAGAACACATGGCTTGGACTAAAAAAAAGAGAGTGGCTAGAAATGATGAGATTCTGAAACATTTTACTTTAAACAAAGTGGTTAGAGTCAAGTTTGTAGCGGGTTCAAATAAGTTGTTTTTTAAAACAAGGTATAAGCACAATTTTGTATAGCAACCAACTAACCTTACAACTTTTATTTAATTCTCATCGTTAATTATTGTAGATATTATCGTTGTACTAATTATTTTTAATATTATTTTCAAACAAATAGAGATTTAATAAGTTGTGTTGTTGTATTTTTTTTGTTACAGTTTTGACGAGCCATACACAGAATTGGACTATCTCTTTAAAAAATACAAAATTACGGAATTACCCCAAGTAATCAAGATTCCCCGAGGTATAAAAACATCTAAAAAGGACACTATCGTTAAAAAATTGGTGCCCCTTATGCAAGAAACCAGAATTGGTGTGAAATGCCAACTAACGACACTTCTCTAGATTTGCAAACAGAAGGTCAAGTTTTGAAAGAGCTATAGCTTTTTGTCTTTTATTTTCAATAAATTAATTTCATCTCATCATATCGTTATCATTTAACTATTAATTTCATCTCGGATCGGGGAAGGTTAGGTGAGTCAAACTTAAGTAAAACTTTTATTAGGTTTTTAATGGCGAACACTAGTTTATTAGTAGTATTTTTCCGATCGTCCAATTTAAATTCCTAGTAGGTAAGTGACCATACTAGGATTTTGATTTTGGTTCTTGGATAACAATCTAAAAAAAAATACGTAGTATGTCACATAAAACGTGTATATGTAACAGTTTTTAGTATTTTATATTCTCAATTAGTAAAAAATAGTCTATCAACAATTAATCACGAATGTATAGTTAGCATCAAAGTTCATACTACTTATTAGGCACATAAAAGAGTTTGTTTTTCTTCTCCTGTAAATTTTTCACAATGGTTCTTACTAGGTTTTGGTTTGGGACAGCCGATATGTGCCAAATATCAAATGGTACAAAGTGATGGATGATGCCCTAAAGGCAGTAAATGTTGGAGAATGCAGAGAAACATCGAATAATATGGTAAGTATTCCATAGGTACTAAGTTTTTTTTTGTAACGAAGTTACTTATCGCGCGTTGCGAAAGGGGGCTAGACGGAATTAATACTAAAATATTTTGTATCTGTCTATCTGAAGTTTTATTTTTGGCGTGAGTGCACTCCTCATAAAAGTATCTGTTTTTTTTATGGCGGGCTCAACGTGCGTCAGCAACTCTTCAAATTGCGTTTCTGTCATTCGCATTGATCTGTACAATTCAGCAGGATCTTCCTTAGCAATTTCTTCAAAAAGTTTATTGCTGGCTGCATACTGAGAACGTCTGGTAATCCATTTTCTTTGCCATAATCTCTTAGGCCTATTGATTTCAAAATTGAGTTCATTTTCTATACCAGATACCACAACAAATACAATCTCCTTAATTATTTGTCTCAATAATAAGCGCTGTTCATCATCCATTTCTAGAGACACTATGCACAACGGACAGTACCACTACTTTGAGCTTCTTTCTAAACACTGTGTAAACGGAGATGGAAAAGATTACTTAACACTTGAGACTTATCGCGTAAAGTTAACGCTTTCACTTATTACTTCACACTTCGCAAAGTGTTAAACCGGCTATTAATTGTAAGTGTAAAGTGATTAGTAGATACATAATTTGGACAGGCAATGATTAGTGCGAGTGTTAAGTATTTGTTTAAAGTGTTTAGTGATTAGTATTTAGAAATGAGTTTTTTATTTTTTTGCGAGTGCCACCGCTCCGCACCATTTTCTTCACCCCTCACTCGCAGCAAGCTCCTCACTAAACACGTCTGGACAGGAATTGTTGTGATTAGTTCAATGTAGTGAATTTCACATAATTAAATATACCAGGAAATATGGCTAAGTGGACAGATGATCTAACATATAAATTTATAGGGGCATACTTAAAACACGATTGTCTATATTATTGTAAATCACCTAATTATAGCAAGAAGAATATGCGGGATGCTGCATTATTACTAATTAGTATAAAATTTCTATGCTTTACTAAACAGAACTACTAATCAGCAATGGACATCAACTAAACACTTAACACTTCACGCTAAACACTACAGGCTCCACACTCGCACTTAACACTAATCAAAATGCCAACCGGCCTTTTTGATTAGTGTTAAGTGCGAGTGTTAATTGTAAGTGTTAAGTGATTTTTAGATCGGTACAATGACCTTTTAGGTACTGCTGGTGCTAAATCAAACGAAAGGGCAAGTTGGCTTGCGATTTAATTTCCTACACAATATTGCGGGTTAACTTCCGCCTGAGCGAGCCGCCTGGTACCATACGACTGCTCCCCCAATGTCGCACGCAGGCGACCTAATACCAAAAATGCTTACAATACATTCCGTGAATTCAGTCCCCCACAATCGTCCCCCCCTTTTTGAATTTTATTGTTACACTAAAAAATTCAAATAAAAATAAAACTTACAATAAAATTACCACTGGGCCTATAGGGCTCATTATTGATGGCTCCGTATAATGCGCATATGATCGACCGTCATTGCATAAACCAAGGTTTCGGGTTACGCCTACCTTGTGTGGGACTGAATTGTAACACTGTTGTTAACCGACTTACACAAAATGATGTCATAAAATATTGTGTTAACATGAAATACATTTTCATTGCTCAACCTGTTTTACATTTTTCGTCTATACTAAACCAAATACTATAAATACCCAAAATACATATTATTCGGAAACGCACACTTGGTATGGCTAATACACTGTCGTCACTGGCTGTTGCACTGTATTTGTTTGTGCAGGCTGAACCCTTACTACTGGGGGTGTCAGCCCGATACTAGCAGCTTCTTTGCGCAACCAACTTTTAACCTTCTTCCTGATCTGCGCACGCACTCCGTAGCAAAATATGAGTGCTATTAGCACTGTCAAACTGATTAACACTATAAGATAAATATTAATTTTCGATTCTAATTTTGTGTTATTTAAAATTGTCTGTTCTATGGCCACATTATTTTGGCTCTTTTCTTCTTTACTTTGGCCGTATCCCATCGTACTTTGTATTAGTTTACAATAGAAAATCGAACGCCAAACTCTAATAACTCTGTTTGCCAAATGTCCAAAAAATAAAGACGTTGTTTAGGTAATATATACTAGTTACATCTTTCTTGCTTCCTATCTCTGTACAATACTGCTTAGGTATGCGACCTACTTATAGAAAAAAACATACGTTGTTGCTTATACTTGATTAATAATTTAACTACTATTATATTACGGTAGTACCTGCAACAATTTACCTATCAACTAATACTCATACACTATGCAATCACTTGACATCATCGTCTACAACATTTATTATATACGATGCATCTAGGTCTACGTGACATGGCATATTATATAGTACGTTTACATTATTCAGGTTACTTGATCAGCAAATCTTACTGGCCTGCTTACTTTACGACCACTACGTGTAGTTTTTGGAAGTATACAATTCTCAATCTTATCATTACTTACTACGGTCGGTTCTTTGTAATTGCAAGTCGTACTATTCTCACCGTTTAACATAAAGGCGGGTTTCAATCTATCGATTGATACGCAATGATATTATATACATTACAAGAGGTAGATACGCCACCAACGCACCAAACGCGTGCCGTGAATTGGTCCTACTTGTGACCATTGCAGTCAGTCGAGCTGTGACCTGTCATTGCGAGCGCGCGTGTCGACTACCTACTAAAAAAAGTTAAAATGCCTTCCTGTGTATTTCGAAAGTGCAAAAATTACGACAAAAAGGTAAAAAAAGATGAAGGGATATCATATCACAGGTAAGTGTATAAAATATTAAAGTTTTAAATAGATTAATCTATAATTTTTAATTTTAATGAATCAAAGCTTGTTTCCAAACGATAAAAGAGACAGGACATTGCTTAAATCACAGGTGTAACAGAGATAGCACATACGCTAAGATCATAGATTATGGTCAACAACGCAGACTGTACAATAGGTAGGCAAGAAATTGTTAGTGTAACGATGAGATTTTTATGAATATAGGCAGAATTATTTTGTTTCTACGTTAAGTAAACCGTTATTTTTTTATTGTTCCGTAGATTTCCTACCGATGAGGTTAGTCTACAAGATTGGATAACTGTTGTGCGGAGACAAAGGTGTGAAAATGATTGGATGCCTTCAAATTATAGTAGAATTTGTAGTAACCATTTTAAAAATGAAGACAAATATACGTCAAGAAAAGGTTTGACGCTGCTAAAGAAATATGCTGTTCCCATTTTACAGGTAATAATCTATAATAAATTTGTATGTGTAATTTTTCAATCTATGTTGTAACTAATAACTTTCTACCATTTTAACCTCCGTCGCATAAAACTAGTGGTGTTAAAAGTTTAACATGTGTATCTGTGTATTTGTTTGTCTGTCTGTCCCAAACGGATATACTGATTCGAATGCGGTTTTTCTTAAATCGAATACCTTGCTTGTTTGTTGGGATGGTTCTTAGCTATGTTTGGTGGAAATAAATAAATGCAGTTGTCTTCAAGATATACTTAGTACAAATTTAAAGTTTATCGGGGGTTCTAAAATTGTTATTTTATATTTTATGATAAATCAATTTAATACATTCATTGAAAATCTGTTGGCGTGCTTTAGCATTATTGGAGTCAATATTCTATTTACTGTAAATTATTTTCAATATTCTCACTTATTTTCAGAAGCATAAAGAAGATGAATATCACACTCCTTCCACCTCAAGTCTAGATAATGTGCCCATACCGGAAGCGGAAGAAATTTTTGAAACACCTAGAAAATCAGCTCTAAGAAAAACTGTTCGTAAATTAGAATTTGATAAATGTGTATTACAAAAGAAGAACAAACTACTTTCTCAGCAAAATACACGCCTAGAAAAGAAAATAGCCAAAACAACGACGATCTTAAAAATATTAAAAAAGCGGAATTATATCTCGGGTGAACAATTTACTGAGTTGAATTTAAAAGCTGAAATTATTGATTTATTCAATAGAATATGCTGCAAGAAAACATCGAAGAAATCTTATCGTAAGAAATATCCACCCGCGTTAAGGAAATTTGCCCTTACACTTAATTTCTATTCACCTGCTGCATACAAATATGTGAGAAGTAAGTTTAATAGTGCCTTACCTCATCCACGGGTATTAACGAAATGGTATGAAAATACATCTATCTCGCCCGGATTCACAAAGCAAGCTTTTGATATATTGCAAAAGAAAAGCAATTTGTCAGGCAAACGAGTATTATGCGTCCTTGTGGCAGACGAAATGGCGCTTAGACATCAAACCCTATGGACCGGTAAAAAGACTGATGGTTTAGTTGATTTCGGCATAGAAAATAGTTCCAATAATGAAATTGCTACTCAAGCATATGTCTTCGTTTTAGTGGGCTTGAATGAGAGTTGGAAGATTCCAGTGGCTTATTTTTTTGTAAGAAGTTTGTCAAACGAAACTCGAGCAAATTTGATAACCACTTGCCTAAGTAAGTGCTACCATTCAGGCGTTGACGTGTTGGCTATTACATTTGATGGTTGTGCAAGCAATTTGGCTGCAGCCAGCGTGTTAGGCTGTGATTTTAGCACACCTTCAAATTTAAAGACGACATTTGTGCATCCTGATAGTGGCCAAGGAGTTGCTGTTTTCTTGGACCCATGCCATATGATAAAACTTGTTAGAAACACTTTTGAGTCAAAAAAAATTATATTCGGCCCTGATGGCAACCCCATTAAATGGCAATTGATTATTAATTTAAATAAACTTCAAACGAGTCAGGGTTTGAATTTTGCTAATAAATTGTCTAATCGCCATATCGCTTTTCGGAATGAAGTCATGAAGGTAAAACTGGCTACACAGCTGCTGAGCCGGAGTTTAGGCCGAGCTTTGAAGTTATGTGACCAATTGTCATTGGCATCTAATATTACGAACACCGAACCGACAGTACAATTTGTTAGTATTTTTAATGACTTATTCGACGTTTTGAACTCCAGGGCTTCTGGAGAATACGGATATAAAAAACCGTTCAGCCCTCAAAACCAGGCAGATATTTTGGATTTTTTAGAACAGGCTAAAGCCTATATTTTATCGTTAAAAATTTATAACAAAACAAGACGGATTTCTAGGAAGCGAATTATCATTAATTTGTCAAAAAAACCTGTTGTTGAGTGCAAGTCTAAGACTGGCTTTTTGGGATTCTTGGTCTGCATAGAAAGCTTAAAATACCTTTACTCAACATATGTTGTCGGACCAACTCCTTTGTTGCGGTACATAGCTACATATAGAATAAGCCAAGACCATATTGAAATTTTTTTTGGCCACGTCAGAAGGCACGGTGGGTATAATAATAACCCAAACGCTATCCAATTTAAGGGTATATATAAAAAACTCTTTAACCATCTGGAGCTACGTAATTCTTTCAGCGGAAATTGCATGCCCTTAGAGAATTTCCCCATACTCACGTGCTCTTCATCAGGTATTGCAAATATTAATGAATCATCGGGTACTCGTGGACAAATCGATGATGATGAGTCTGCTTTAGAGAAAACTACTACAGAAAGTGATGAAACGACAAAAAATAATATTAATATTCTTGTTGACATTCTTAGTACTGAAAATTGCTCAGAATCAGCAAAACAAATAACTGATTATATCTCAGGATGGATAGCACGAAAATTGGTAAGGGTCATTAAATGTGAAACATGCATTGACACGTTGTTTTGTAAAGAGAAACTTTGGTTTCACAAGCTGATTGCGATTCGAAATATGGGTGGATTATGTTACTCATCGCTAGATCTATTCACAGTATGTTTAAAGTCCGAAAATGTAATTAAGTCTTACATAAATGAAAAAGGTGTACATTTTCCAACTAAACACAATATTGAAGCCTTGAGAAACCGCATTTTGAAATGTTTTCTCAGCTCGAATGTTTTCGAATCTCTCCATGATCATTCGATGCAACAATCTCCTTTATTTAACCATCGCTTGAATCTGATTAAGGCTATAATTGAAAAATACACAAACGTTCGACTTCATTTTGCTCATAAAAATAACCCTGAAGTAAAAAAAATATCTAAAAGACAGAAAAGGAACAAACTAAGCTTGTTTGAGGGTGTTTAGATAAATTAGTATGTAAAATTACTTAGTATATTAGGTCGTTACCTATGAAATTGCTGTTTTTGTCCCTCCCACTAATTAGTTTCTAATTTTGACAATTTAAAACTTATCTAAAACAAAATATTCGATATAAAAAAGTGGTTTTGTCCGAAACCGAAAAATGGGGCATAAAGTATTGGACACGTTCGCTAGGGTTAAACACATGACTTTTAAGTTATCTACAGTTTTGTAGTTTTTTGAGAATCCGCCAGTTAGATAAACGCATTTTTTTTTAAAGAGAATATACACAAATGTAGCTTAAATTGTCTAAGTCAACAAAAAATCTTTAACATAGAATATTTCTTTTCAAAATAATACTAAAATTTGTTAGGATGAAAATTTCAATCATCTCAATTTTCTCTATGCGAAACTTCAATTTCATAAGTAAGGACCTAATATAAATTATTCTTTCCTTGACCATAAATCTAAAATTTATAATTTTGTAATACGTTTAATAGTAAATGTACTAACTTGTAAAATATGTGTATTTTATTTCATAATAAATGATTATAAATAGTAATAAATTGTTGATTATCATTGATATATTTATACTTTATTTCAATCATTTAAAATCCAAACGAAAAGGGTACTTGATATTTTGAATACATAATATTATTCAATTATTATACGAATTAGACATCACAATGCAAATGAACATCAATTCATTCTTGCAACTTGGAAGTGTCGGTTCTATTTCTACTTGTCGCTTAATCTATGACGGAGCGAACTATTTGTGGCGATACTGATTACAAATAGCTGTCTCTTTCACTCTTACTCTTTGCGTATTTTCTGTCGCATTTATAGCGTGTGTTTAGATATACAATGTTATTAAATGTGTATGTATGTGTCGCGGAACAATTATGTTGTGCGTGCAGTATGAACGTGACGTATCTTTCTTAAAACATCATTGTTGATACGTACGTCTTTCTGTTAGGTAACTGGATTTCAAAACATTTCTTGTCTCTTTTAATTACGGGATAAGGACCTTGGTATGCTGGCGTAAGTGGCTTTCGCACTGAATCATTCCGTATAAAAACATGAGAACTCTTAAATAACTCAGGATGGATAAAAGTTTCTCTCGTATCGGTATTACTCCGCGGTCTAGGGGTGAAACATATGTATACGGATCATTACCTTTGCATGGCGAGCTTTCAGCGAAAAAATCACCGGGCTGTCTAAGATGATGGCCGTATACCATCTGTGCCGCACTTACCCCTGAATCACTTCTGTATGCTGCTCGAAGACCTAATAAAACCGTTGGTAACTCTTGAACCCAACACTCGCTGTGGATTTACCTTGCTGTAATCGCTGCTTTTAGTGTCCTATGCCAACGCTCTACTAACCCGTTGCTCTGTGGGTGATAAGGAGTTGTTCTAATTCGCTGAATACCCATTAATTTCATGAGGTTCTGGAATAACTCACCCTCAAATTGCCGGCCTTGGTCCGTGGTCAGATTTTTTGGCGTTCCGTACCTACAAATCCACCCTTTATAGACCTCTTCAGCTACAGTTTCCGCAGACATATTTTTTATCGGAAAAGCTTCCGGAAAACGTGTAAATCTGTCTACTATAGTAAGTAGATACCTATACCCGTCCTGTGACGTAGGTAGTGGTCCCACTATATCCACATGCACATGCTCGAATCTCTGACACGCAGGGAAATGTTCCAACTTTGAAACAGTATGTCGACTTATTTTCACTTTTTGGCACTCTGTACACGTTTTAGCCCAAGCTCTGATATCCCTATTTATGCCTAACCATACAAACCTTTGCGTCACCATCTTAAGAGTTGTTTTAATACCAGGATGACTAATGTTGTGTACTGCCTCAAAAATGCGCCTTCTAAATTTCTTGGTTATATAGGGTCTAATATGATTCCCTGCTATGTCGCAATATATACTCTTATTACAGTTAGGTATACTTACGCGTTTCAACTTTAGACTGCTTGAGTTGTTATTCTTGCCTATCAGTGTAATTTCATCGCTTGCGTCCTGGTCCGCTGCTAATGCCTCGTAATCAATTTTCGTTGGGCAAACAATTGTTTCTACACGTGACAATGCGTCAGCAACTGGATTCTCGTTACCGTTGATATGTTGTATATCGCTGGTGAATATGTTGTTGTATATCGCTGATATACAACAACTGCCTGACTCTCCTTGGTGTTTCTTTGTCTGAACTTACCTTTGACAACGCGTAAATTAGCGGTTTATGGTCTGTAAGTACCGTTAGTTGCCGTCCTTCGACTATATTCTTAAAATGCCTGATAGCCATGTAGACGGCTAACAACTCCCGATCATACGTGCTATACTTACGTTCTGTATTAGACAGTTTTTTGGAAAAGTATCCTAATGGTTTCCATACGCCTTTAATCTTCTGTTGAAGCACTGCACCAACGCATGTTTCTGAGGCATCCGTCATGAGCGACACAGGAACGTTGGAAACCGGATGCGAAAGGGTAACCGCTCTTTGCAGGCCTACCTTGCATTGCTCAAACGCCTTTTCCGCCTCACTGTTCCACACAATTTTTGTTTTGTCATGTTTTTTCGAATTATGTAAAAAGCTGTTAAGATGCGCATGATATTCGGCTGCATTTGGCAAATGAGACCTGTAAAAATTAACCATACCCAAAAAACGTCGTAGTTGCTCAATTGTTTCGGGCTTAGGATAGTCTGCAACTGCCCTTATTTTATCCGATAGCGGACTAATGCCGTCTCGAGTTTCTGCATACCCTAGGAATTCGACTTCGCTGCAACCGAATGAACATTTACTTACGTTTATTGTAATACCTATTCTTTCGAAACGTTCGAAAATTAACTTCACATGCTCTCTATGAGTTCTTTCGTCCTCACTAGCTATGATGACGTCATCAATGTAACAAAATAACGTTGACTTAGCTCCTTCAACTCCTTTGATGTTCTCGATACCTTGTAAGACTGTGTTGTCCATGAATCTTTGAAATGTTTGTGCCGCGTTTCTCAAACCGAATGTCATTCGCGGAAACTCGAAAAGACCAAAAGGCGTTATTATCGCCGTCTTTTCTATGTCATCTGGGTTTACTAAAATATTATGGAAGGCCCTATTAACGTCTATCTTTGAAAAATATGTCTTACCTGCTAGGCCAAAGGTGAAGTCCTGCAACCTTGGAACTGGATAGCGATCTGGCTTCGTAATCGCGTTGAGACGCCTGTAGTCACCGCAGGGGCGGATTTGCCCGTCCTTTTTCGGTACTACGTGTAGCGGGCTGGCCCACTCGCTCTTCGATGGCCGGCATATACCTATTTCCTGCATTTTCCTAAATTCTTCCTTAACTATGCTATACCGATCCGGGGGTAACGGTCTGGCTTTAGCGTAAACCGGCGGACCAGTAGTCTCTATATAATGATATACTTTATTTTCCGTATGGGTAAGGTTCTCTTTAAAATTAAGTGGTTTTGTAATACTGGGAAAACTAGACAAGATATCTTGATAGGGGTTCTTACTATCGAAGGTACTAACTCCTATGTCTCTAGAATTAATTAAAGGTCCCGCTATTGTTACATTCGTGACTTTGTCAATCAACTTCCTTCCACTAATATCTACAATAAGCTTAAAATGATTCAAAAAATCTGCTCCTAATATCGGTTGACTCACGTTTGCAATTATAAAGTCCCACTTAAACGCTCTTCTTAAATTTAAATTTAACTCTAACGTTATAGCACCAAATGTCTTTATCTCTGAACCATTTGCCGCGAATAGTTTGTACGACTCATTGTCTTTTATGTACCGCTTACTTACTTTCGAGGCAGGCACAACTGAAATATTCGCTCCCGTATCCACAAGAAATTGTAACGCGTTTTTCATATCATACACACAGAGACGATGATTTCCTAATTCCGCGACAGATCTTTGCGTCTCGCCCGGGCCTGTCGCTCCTAGTTTTCCGACCTGACCTTCCAACTGCATGGCTGCTCACATCTTGTTGCTTGGGGTCCAAACCGATAGTGAAAATGGCACAGCCAATCTGGGCTTGATGGGCCTCGTCTTGGGGTACGACCTCTAACTGACCTGCCTCTCGATACTGATCGATTTCTCCGGTAATTTCGTTCTGATCTGCTTCTACTAACTTCATTGCGTAGCTCCGCAACCTCTAGCATTATTTTATTCATCTTCCCGACTACTTCCTTAATTTGTTCATCTGATGCTGGGCAGTGACTCACTGAGGCCGTCTCACCTGTTACGGTTTGAATGTTTTCAATCACCTTATCCGCGATAGCGGCAAGGTTGTCCAACTGCTGATCTTGGCTGGCTGCTAATACTGCTCGCACAGATACCGGCAGTCGAGCTAACCACAAATTCTTCACTGTTTCATCACTAGCCTTACAGTTTCTAGCTAATTCTCTCATCCTGCGTAATAATTGGGACGGCTTTTGGGATCCCAGGTCCAGTTCACCTACTAATCTCTGGAATTGCCGCTCCGCCGACTCTTCGTAAACTTGTATGAGCCTTTCCTTTATGCACTGATACTTATTGGTTTCAGGAGGGTTGTATACAATATCGGCCACTTGCTGCAGCGGTTCACGACCTAACTTGGATAACGCCAATTGGTAGCGGCAGTCATCTCCTTGTTTTTGCGGAGTCAATGTTGCTTCAAATTGGGCGAACCATAGCCTGGGTAGTTCCGTCCAAAATTCTGGTATCCTTGACGACACTGTGATTGTTGCCATACTTTCCTCTATCTTAACAACTTGTGACGGCACTGCTGCAGGATTCATTTTGATTATACTTTGCCCCAATCACAAGGCTGCTTCTTGTTCTGTTCACGGGGTCACCACTTTAGGTACTGCTGGTACTAAATCAAACGAAAGGGCAAGTTGGCTTGCGATTTAATTTCCTACACAATATTGCGGGTTAACTTCCGCCTGAGCGAGCCGCCTGGTACCATACGACTGCTCCCCCAATGTCGCACGCAGGCGACCTAATACCAAAAATGCTTACAATACATTCCGTGAATTCAGTCCCCCACAACCTTCTATACACTAGGACATCGCACTGGCACGCATAGCAAGGGCCCAAGTAAGCGTGCTTAAACTCGTTGTAAGCACACTTTTTTCATTAGTCCCATGTTCACTGCGAAGCTGTCAGGATGCCTAAGTGCGCGTTCAAAAAGTGCGCAGAAAAAAGATGGTGTGACGTACCATCGGTAAGTTAATTTTATTTACGTAAGATATATGCTATATATGCAAAAAAGTGTAAAATACGTAGTAAAACTATTGAAAACAAGAAATATTTAAAATTATTTACAATGTTCCCATTCCTTTCTCTCACGCACATCGGAAAGAGACAGATGGAAGGGCGCGTCATGAATGTCAGAAAAACAAAACTGTGGAGTAGCTTTTTTTTGTTCCATGTAAAATCTATTGGCAATTATTGTTATCACATTTTTTCACTATCTTGCAAGTTTTCCCAATTAAGAAAAAACTTATTACCGGCCTCGAAGGTAATATTTTTTATCTTTACTCGATCAAATATAAATTACATAGGGTAAGTTGCGCAATCTGTAGGTACGCGAGATCACAAGAGAGAAGTGACGCAAATTGGTGGCAAGAGAAAGATCTGAAGAATTTTATAAACCAAACAAGTCAAGCGTCATTTGCTCGGATCATTTTATTGAGTCTGATGTATACTGCACAGCTAAAGGATTTAAGCGTTTAAAAAATACATCTGTTCCCGATATTATTAAGATTAGTAGTGCGAAACATATCAGGATTGTGGCAAGCGTATGTAACAAATGATGTCAACTTATTTGGCCTTGGTAGTGAAACTTATTTGTCCTTAGTAGTGAAAAGTTATGTCTTTTTATTGCAATATTCTTCTAAGGTATAGCAATAATCACAAACACGACCAAGTACCGATAGGATATTTAGATTATTTTTTAATTAATTTATTAATATTTTAGTTTGACGATGATCCTGAGCTGAGCCAATCAAGGAAAAGAAGACGAGATGAAAGTGAACCATCCGAGCAACAGAAGTCATCGCATGTACGCGTAAGTGTCTATAAAATGAAAATGCTCTCTTGCTGTTCTGTTGCCCCAAGCTACCTTTTTCAGCAGTTGACTACTGTGGAACAAGAACAGCATCTACTGTCACAAACAGCAATTAGTAGTCCAGTTCATAAGTCTACATTATCATCACCCCATGGTCCTGATGGACTAGATTCCATCTTGAACACACCAAAAACATCACAATTCAAAAAAGAGCTTAGAAAATGTCACCGCAAGTTACACTACAAGGATAGACAAGTCAGGAACCTAAAAAAACAAAATAAGAGACTTGTTAAACCTAACTCATGCTTGAAGGAAATTGTTCAGGACTTGAAAAATTATTATTATTATTATTATTATCTCTTCCATCTCGGGACCATGGGGTCCCGGACCTTTGGAAGGCGTACGAGGGGCCGAAACCAACTCGCAGAGGCCCGTTAGACAATTTTACTCTAAAGGAAATGTGACACCAACCGACGAATATCTCTATACGCACTATGCGAGTGCATCCAAGGACAATCCCCGGTTAGTGCAGGACTATTGCAGAACATGGAAGCAAATGATATGTATGGGTCTACGGGTTTGGGTTGCTAAAATGGATTGGTGATCTTGGTCTATGGAAGTACTATTATTATTATTATTTATTTATTTCATTTAGGTCCATATTATTTACATTTTTAAATATTTAACTATGAAAACAAAAATAAAAAAACATTTAAAAATATAAAAAATAGCGTTCCACCAGTCTCGGGAACAGGGTCCAAGAAACCGGCGGTCAGGGCCCCAGAGAGAGGAACCTCCTGACGATGCGAGCCGTGTCCAGGAGTACAGCCCTCTGGATCTGGCCCTTGACCCAGCTACCCAATGAGAGCCTCGAAAGATGTTGGTCGAGGCTCTTGGCTATAAGACCATTAGTAGTCACGATTATCGGTACAATGATTGCTGAGTCCACATCCCACTTGGCGACAACCTCGTGAGCCAAGTCTAGATACTTGGTCAGTTTCTCTTTCTCAGCTTTCACTAGGTTCTCGTCATGCGGGAAAGTATATCAACAATAATTGCACGGCGTTCTGATCGGTCTATCACCACTATGTCAGGCTTATTGGCTACAATAGTCCTGTCTGTAATGATAGACCGATCCCAGTATAGTGTGATATGACCATTTTCGAGAACTGAGTCGGGCACATACCTGTAGTACGGTACCTCCAATTCCACAAGATTGTATTTCAAGGCCAGTTGTTGGTGGATAATTCTGGCCACTTGGTTATGTCTGTGCAAGGTATTCGCCGTTAGCCAGATGAGAACAACCAGAGACAATGTGACGGATAGTTTCTCCAGGACGGCGACACGCCCGACATATGTCTACCGTTCTATCCTTCATTATGTATTTTCTGTAATTGTTCGTCATCATGACCTCGTCCATAATTGCACATACAAACCCTTCGGTTTCCCCAAAGAGGTCACCGAAGCGCAGCCAGGCCACGGACGCTTCAAAGTCCACATCTGGTCCGTGAAGGGCCCGATAAAAGCGTCCGTGAAGTTCATTACCTTGCCATACAACCCTGCGGTCATTGGTACTGAGCACTACAGGTATGCGCCAGTTCTCGTTAGCCAAGGAGAGCGGCGTCAGACCCCTGTCCACCGTGACCACGTCGCGGTGCATCTCCGCCTCGGTGTGGAGAAAGTACTCCCTGAGATTGCACACCTCGCGGTTGTGGAGGTTTTTGGCATTCAAAAGCCCTCTACCCCCACATTTCCGCGGGATGTACAGCCTCATCACCGAGGAGCGTGGGTAATTATTATTATTAATCTTATAAAATTAACATAAAATTGTGTTAGAAACAGTGCCACAAAAACCACAGTCGGTTTTACTGTGCACCGTGTTAATAAAAGAAACGATTGATTGACGATTCTCTTAGTAATCAGAAAAAGTTAGTGAAAATAGCGATGAATGCATTATGAAAATACTAATAAGCGAAAACCTTTTTCCACGTATCCACCAGCACTTCGAAAATTTGCTTTTACCATGCATTTTTACTCGACTGCAGCATACCAATATTTGCGAAGAATATTCAACAAGGCCCTTCCACATCCTAGTACGCTATTTAGGTGGTATCAAAACGTTAATGCGGAACCAGGTTTCACTGATGAGGCTTTTAAAAGATTAAATGTCAATGACAATCGTCAGAACCACTGATATGTTCTCTCATTGCTGATGAAATGTCCATACGACAGCAAAGAATATGGACTGGAACTAAATACGAAGGCCTTATTGATATGGGACTTGGAATAGACGATTCAGATCAAAAAGCTAGTCAAGCCTTTGTACTTCCTATAGTTTCGCTGCATCAAGGCTGGACTTTGCCTATTGCATACTTTCTTATTCAAAGCTTAAGTGGAGTTATGAAGGCAAACATATTTACCATAGCTTTACAAAAATGCCACGAAGCTGGAATCAAAATTATATCAGTGACCTTCGATGGATGCAAATCAAACATCAGTTGCATGAAAGCACTGGGCTGTGAAGTTAAAGATCATGAAAATATGAATACTACGTTTCAGCATCCAAGCGCTGATTACAAAGTTGCTGTTTTCTTAGATGCGTGCCATATGGGGAAGTTAATGCGGAACTTACTTGAGTCTAAAAAAGAATTATTTGATGAAAGCGATGGAACTATTAAATGGAACTTTATAATGCAATTACACAACCTCCAAGAAGAAAATAGCTTGCACTTAGCTAATGAACTGACGCAGAGACACATTAACTTCAGAAATGAAGTGATGAAAGTGAAGTTGGCCACCCAAATCTTAAGTAATAGTGTTGCAAAGGCTATAGCGTTTTGCGAGATGCAACTGTAAAAATTTTGAAACTATTCAATGATATCTTTGACATCTTAAACTCGCGAAATCTGAATGACTTTGGATTTAAAAAGACATTGGATCACAAAAATGCCACAGAAGTAATTTCATTCTGTGCCGATGTTAAGAAATACCTACTTTCACTAAAGTAACTACAAAAGTGGCACACAAAAAATCCATAACAATAAATAAAGAAAGACGAACAGTATTTGAGATCAAGAAAGTGCCGTTGCACAAATGCCAAGCCAATACCGTGTTGTTGGATTGTTGGCCTGCATAAATAGCATGGAGTACCTATACAAGTCACTGGTAGAAACTGAATATATGTCATACCTAACAATGTTCAAATTTAGTCAGGATCACATTGAGTTGTTCTTCGGAAAAATAAGAAGTGGGGTGGTTTCAACAACAATCCCAATGCTCGTCAATTCAAATCAGCTTACAAAAAAATCTTGTCCCATCTGGAATTAAGTTCGAAATTAACGGGAAATTGCTTGCCCCTTGAAAGTTTTCCTATTTTACAGAATGGTTTACAAAACATAAACAACTCTACGCGCTCTTGCCGCCATGAAGGAATCGACGAAGAAACCATCTCTAGAGTATTTATTGAGAAGCGCATCAATGAAGAAGCTACAGAAAACACGTACAAAAGTAACTGCGATCTTTATCTCAAACCATAAACGAAAATCCAAACAATGAAATCAAGAGTCAGATAGTCGGCTATATTTCAGGATTTGTAGTATACCAATTACTCAAACGGTTGCAATGTGATGACTGCAAGAACAACCTTTTAGCCACTGAAAAGGAGCGGTACCATAAACTAGTCGACTTGAAAGACATGGGTGGCTTATGCTATGCGTCAAAAGCTGTCTTCATAATAAATACAGAAACAGAAAATGTTATAAGACATTATAATAAACTCAGCGGCGGCAAGTACATGCTCAGAAAGTATGATAAAACCTTTTTGACAGTAAAAGTACTGAAATCGCTTACAACTGTCAAAATATTTACCCAAATCGATGCACATACAAAAGAACAGTTTAGTCATATTTATGACTTGACCAAGGCAGTCATAGAAAGATACATTGACGTTCGTCTACATTACATATGCCAGAAGGATACGTTAGAAAAGAAAACTAAGTCTAAAAGACAAGTTTTTAACAAATTGAATTGGTTTCAAGGCACTTAGTATTTAAATAAAAATAAAATTTATATTTTCTTAAATTAGTTGTTTTTCTCTACATACACGTTTATAGTCAATGAATAATGAATTTAATTTTTTTTTAATATAAGTCATCCCACATAAAACCATATAGCCCAGTCGAATTAGGATTTGACACGGAAAAAATTCTGCACAGCAATTTTCCTTCGGAAATCGTTGGGGGGGCTCACTGGCAGTCTACATTTCGGTTTTCGGGATTCCAACCCTGTTGCGTCATCCGCCATCTTGAATTTGAGGGTGAATTTTTGTTTATTGAATAACTCGTTTATTTTCCATTTTAAACGAAAAATAGTCATTACTAAAGTTGTTTGGAATTAAATTTCGGGCCTAAAACGAAAAATATCGATCCTTAGAAAAAATTGATAAGTACCAAAATTATAGGAAATTTAATTTCAAATAACCGTTCAAATAACTTTCGTTATAACCATTTTTCGTGTAAAATTGAAAATAAACGAGTTATTCAATAAACAAAATTTTTTTATAGAATGAGTATAAGCTCTTTTAACGAACTTTTGAACTTAATTAAAGAAAGAATAACAAAACTTGATACGTCAATGAGACCTGCTATTCCTGCTGAAGAAAAGTTGGCTATTAGGGGAGCGGGCCCCATTATGGGATAGTTTTTTTTGAAAATTAAATAAAAAAAAACTTGTAGTGCAGGTCTGTACAAAACAAGAATAATTCATTCAAAATTTAATGTTTTATATTGCTACGAAATTGTGCTCTTCTAACTTTCATACATTTTAATCTACAGACAAAAAAATCAAAAATCATAAATATTGACAAATAATAAACTGTATCCTAATATGGGATACCATATACTCCCAAAATGATATATCCCATATTAGGAAACACATAGCGTAGGGCACCTATAATGGGATATCCCATATTGGGGTCGTATTATTTTATTATTATTGGTTAGTTAATATAAGTGTCTATCTATTTATCTATTTTTGTGGGTTGTGTTTAGGCTATAAAGAAAAAATATATAACTTTATATATAGGTATATTAATTACAAACTTAATCAAAAAATCTTGTATTGTACGGTGTACCTAATCAAATAATCTTCTACCTAATTTAGACAAAGATCACAAGTGAAGCTATTCATATGCGATTCTACACCAGCACACAACTCGTACACCACCGAAAACATTTTGTACACTGTATCCACTTTTCTCCAGCAACGTCGTTTGAATATTGAGTTAGGCAATATAAGCATTCAACGTCTTCATTACAGTCGCTTTCATCTGAACTCATCAGTGGTGGCTCTTCCTCGGCACTCTCACTAGATGAGCTACTTTGTAAAATCTTCTTCTTTACTGATATCTTCTTTTTTTTCATTTTTTTTTTGTAATCTTCTTGTTTTTCTTTATGGTTTTGGTTTTATGAACAGTCTTGGTTTTCTTTTTAGCAAGCATCGCCTTTTTTGTACTAATTTTTGAAGTTCCTGGTTTTTCTTGATTCTTCGTCAGTTGTTCCTGTAGTTCATTTTTGTATGGTGAACTGGTGACCAATAAAGGCTTTCCTCCTCGGAGCTGTGATGCTTGTGTAGGTTTCTTAGCCTTTCGCTGGATTGTGGAAAACGGGCTGATTTCAGCCGGTTTGATGGAAAATTTTCGTCTGGCTTGTGCCCTCGTTAAAAAGAGCGGGACTTGAGCATGAACTAATTCGTCATTTGGTGTCGACGGCGCCGTAGTAGATTCATTATGGGTTAGGACTAGTAGCGGAGCGGAGGTAGCACCTGAACCTGATGAGATTATTCTTTGGAATGCAGTCAAAGCGAGTGATAATAGAGTCGATGTAGCGGCACCCGAACGAGTGGAAAGTAGCGAAGGCGTTTCAGCACCTGAATTTGACGAAGGCATGGTTAAAGCAAATGGTAATGGTGAGTACGCCGGTACGGCACTAGTAGTCGCCAGGGGCATTGCTGATTCAGTAGACGATGCAATCGGAGATGCGACTGGAGCTGGAGATGGTTGCTCATTCATACCGGTGTCTTCAGCGTCATCGTACTGTGCAGCCGTATACGATGCAATTTGAGATAGGACTGGAGCTGATTCCACATTCATACTCGTATCATCATCGTCGCCGTCCTGTACAGCGAAATCGAATGGTAATGGTGAGTGCACTGATACGGCACTAGTTGTTGCCAGGAGTGTCGGTGAACCCGTCTTATGCGATCCAATTGGAGATAGGACTGGCGCTGAATCCACATCCATATTAGTGTCATCATAGTCACCGTCCTGTACAGCGAAGTCGTGGTCTCTGAAATGATTGCGGTCGAATGGGAATATTCCGCTTTTACGGAATCCATTGACGGCGACTTCTAGTGTAGCAGCCCTCATGTATGCCTTTCCAACTAATTCTGCAACTTGGAATGCAGTCACGACGCGGCCGGGGTGGTTTTTTAGCCATGAGTCAATTTCTTTGGGGTAATATGTTTTAAATGGGCTCATAAATGAAACATCCAATGGCTGCATTCGGTGAGACGAATGTGGGGGCAGACATATCAAAATGACTCCATTTTCCTGACATTTGTCAATGGCATCAATATTCTTTGTATGGGAGTAGTGGCCATCTAGGATCAATATGACTGGACTCTCTTTAGATGGGTGGACAGTGTTGATAAAGTGAACAATCCATTGTGTAAAGATATGGACTTGTATCCAGCCAGATTTATGACACGCAAACTGAGAGCCAGGTGGAGCACCATTTTTTAACTCTTCCTTCATGTTTACTCTGGGGAAAATGAATAAGGGTGGAACAAAGACCCCTGATGCGCTCATACACGTCACTAAAGTTATGAGGGCTCCCCGCTCCGCCGATGAAATTCCGCCAACCTGTTTCTGTCCTTTCAGGCATATAACCTTTTCCATTTTATGTTGAACTATAGTCACGCCAGTCTCATCAACGTTGTAGATTTTTGTTGGATAGAAATTAATCTTTGGCAACTCTTTCTCCAAAATATCATTAAACTCGTCCACCTTCTGTTTTGAAAATCCCTTGGCTCTATTAGCAGACGTAGCTTGAGGTCTCCTAAAAGACAATTGAGGATTTCTTTTTAGAAAGTTTCTCATCCACTTTCGGCCTGCAGTATTCTTGCTTCTATTAAACTGATGTGGCAGTCCATTCTTTATCGCCAGTTGGAACGCCAACGAACGGATGTCAGAGGCTCTCAGTCCGTAGAACCTCGACACCATTGTAATGCAGTACTCTGCAAGCTCACGTTCCATTTCCTCTGAAAAAGTTGGCTTTCGACCCATTTTCAGAGAGGTTAGCTCTATTATTGGATTGTCACTTTTACAATAACGCTCCAAAGTTGACTTAGGAACGTTAAAAATTTGAGAGGCCTTTAAGTAACCCATTTCTTTATTTTTTACTGCATTGTACGCCTTCAGCATCTTATCAGAATCCCATTTCTTCCGCTTTTTTATCTCATTGATACTCATCTAAAACAATTTGTTTGTATTAAGTATTTGTTTGTATGAGGAATTGGCTTATATGGAAAGCACGCCACTGTCTACTACTATCATTAGATAATGATAATGAATTATAATCCATATTTTATTAAATGCATGTAAGTACCTAGTATTATGTCCCATATTAGGATACATGTACCCCAATATTAGATATCTCATATTAGGCATACCCAGGTATCCCATATTAGGACAACTACGTATTTTCCTAACAAGTGGTCATAAAACAAAATCTAATTGAATTACAGCAAGAATCAACACATAAATCTCAACACAAACACTTTTAGACGCTGTAGGACCACATACATTAACAAAAAAGCGAACTTACCTTAGGAAAAGTAAACTTCTAACTTGACTGATATAAAAACTTGTAATCAGAATATTTGCGCAAACCAACTTCCCGTCTAACAGAGTGGCGACTGACGCGTGAGCGTTCCAATATGGTCGCCGGACAGCAAGTGGAAGGAGTTTACTGCCCGTAAGAGAGATGGCGCTGCGTGTAAGCCGAAATAACCTGCTATCTTATATTGGGGACCCATCCCATAATGGGGCCCGCTCCCCTACCCTGAGGTAAGTAAACAATAAAAGTAACAATGATGGCGATTCTGGCAGATGAGTAACGTGCCTCTACACTGTACGGAAGATTGCTACAATTCGTAAACTTACAATTATATTATAGTCGTATGTTTTTATCTGCCAGAATAACCTTCATGATAATTATTAAATATAAATGGCATTTTAGCATGTATTTATTGAAATTCAATCAAAAAGTTAACAGATCAGAAATTAAACAGAGTCTTAGTCTTTGTATTTGAGATATATGGACACAATATCATCATCTATATATTTTTCTGCTTCACATTGTGACTCTTGTTGTTGTTGTTGTTGTTGTGTTGGAGTCGAGGATAAATACAATGGAACGGTTTCTGTTGCATTCATAGTTGAAGTAGTCTCTTGTTGACGTGGAAGCGTTGGCCGTAAAAACAGTGGAACGGATCCTATTGTGTGCATAGTGTTGATATTTGTAACTAGAGCAGGAAGTAACACTTGGTGCATAAATTATCCCACGGTCGTAGGTACAGGTAGCAGGAGGAGAGGGAGAAATGGAATTAGAGAAGTTAGAATTTGGACTAGGGCTGGGTAAATATGACGTTTGAATGTTGGGGTTTTCTGGTATTGAAGTGCGAAAGGATTGTGTATTGTGGCCATATTGCGGATCAGTAATTTTACGTAATAATTATTGTAGCATTCCAATTTTGAATTCAATTTTTTGCGATTGTGTCATCGCCTTCAAGTCGGTACGAAAGCTCAATAAATATTTTCATCATCATCCTCATGTTGATCATTTTTCTCCTGTCTTTTTTTTTAATAAGATTTAATATCTGAAGGGGCACATCCTTTTCCTTTCCCTTTTTCCTTTTTGGTGTGCTTTCTTCAGCTGTTGAAGATCCTTCCACATCCAGTATATTACTTATACTTATTTTGATTATTTTCTTCATCGGTATAATTTCCCGAATGGTTTCTCTTTTCTAAAATAGGGTGTAGGAATTCTCTCTCTCAGCATATATATATTTTTTTGTTTTTTTTTGCACCAGACTCAGTGGGTGTGCTTTTAATTTTGTTGACATCTTTCTATAGGAATCTCTAAGGTTGTTCCATTTTTTATATCGGCACCTGAAAATATTAAAACTGTTATGTTTATTTGCAGATTCCTCGCAACTGGCAGAAATTTTGAAGAGTTAAAGCATGATTACTTGATGGGAAGTTGTACCATATCTGGAATAGTCAAAGATACATGTGAAGCTATATGGGATGCACTTCAACCGATGGAATTGGAAATGAAGCCGCCCTCATGTAAAGAACGATGGCTAGAAATTTCAGCAAATTTTTATAAAAGGACCAATTTTCCGAACTGCGTGGGGACGGTAGATGGTAAACATATCCGTCTGATCTGCCCCCAATTTAGTGGCTCCAAATTCTATAATTACAAGACATTTTACTCTATAGTATTACTGGCTGTTGTAGACTCAAGACTATAGATTTTTGGCAATAGTGATGTCGGTGCCTATGGGAAAGACAGTGACAGTAATATTTTTAATAATTGGGCTTTTGCGAAAATGATAAATCAAAATCAACTAAATGTACCAGGTCCTACAGAGTTAGAATAGAATAGAATAGAATAATATTTATTTTCATAAAAGAGTGACATGATTAAAATATAGCGGTCCCTACCCTCTACGCTAGGATAACCTGTATTGCAGAGGGTAGTTCCTTCCAGTGATACATGTGAAAATATAACTAAAAACTAATTTCTTATTTACGTGTGAAAAACTGAGTGTGTCTGTGTGTGTCTGTGTGTGCGTGTGTGTGTATGTGTGTGTATGTGTGTGCGTGTGTGTGCGTAGACGTGTGTGTGTTAGTGCATGTGTAATTGCGCGCAATGCTATTTTTTTATTTTTAAAATATTTTCAGTTGCATCGTAGCCCTTAGGTGCTAGCCAACTTCTAAGAGATTTAGCCAGGTTAAATTTATTAATTTTATTCAAATAAATACCTTTGTTAGCCCTACTGAATACATTATATGCATGTGATGAGCTGAATTCAAATTGTGATTGGGCAAAACTTGTGTTAGCAACTGATAATGGATATTTTACTACTCTTTTGTTATTATTTATAGTGCAGTGATCAAATTTTGAGTGAAAACGTAAAATTATTGAAACCAAGTAACGTTGACGAACGTTGAGTAGACTGCATTCTTTGTATAATTGGTCAGTGGGGTATCTAAATGGTTTTTTAAAAATAGTTTTGAGTAAGGTTCTGTGCGCTCGTTCTAACTGAAGCAAGTACGTTTTTCCAGCCCCACCCCATGCACAGATACAATAGGTCATGATCGGAAGACACAACGACTTATAAACCATCATTGTCGTCTCAATCGGCGCAATATCTCTTAGATTTCTGAATAATGGAATAAGTTTCTTAATTTTATTAGAAGTATTCTGAATATGAGCTGACCATTTAAGATGTTCATCTAATGTTATGCCAAGATATTTTACAGTTGCCTCTTTAGATAAGATATCACAGCTACAGATGCCTTTGTTAATTTTCCGATTACAAGGGTACGTGTGAATAGGAAGTTTGAGGTATTTGTCAGGATTATTTCTAATTGATGTACTAAAACACACATATTTAGTTTTCGCGGTGTTAATTGTAAGTAGGTTATCTTCAAACCACGATGTAATTTGCTGAAGTCCTTCTACAGCGAGTGACTTCGTTTCTTCCCAATCACTACCTTCAAATAAAACTACAGTATCATCCGCAAAACAAACAATGCGTCCAGATTTTGGAGACAAACTGCAGAGAGGGTTAATATAAGCGAGAAATAAGGTAGGTCCCAAGACACTCCCCTGGGGGAGTGTAATGTTAGAAAATTCACTGGTGGCATTGCCTATTTTAATACACTGCTGTCTTCCTTTTAAGTAGCTTTTAAACCACTCCAAAGTAATACCCCTAACTCCCATGCTGGAAAGTCTATCGAGCAAGATAGGGATTGACACAGTATCAAAAGCTTTTTGTAAGTCAAGGAAAATGCCAATACATTTCCTTCCCTTATCAAGACATTTTGTGATATGATTGGTCACTTCTAGTACCGCATCCAGAGTAGATCTGTTGGCTCTGAAACCAAATTGACTTGCTGCAAGGAGGTTTGATTGCTCAAAATACTTCACCAATCTGGAGTTTGCAACTTTTTCCACTATCTTACTCAATACACTTAACAGTGATATAGGTCTGTAATTGGAAACTAACTTCTTATCTCCACTTTTATGAACTGGAATTACGACTGCTTTTTTGAAAATATCAGGAAAAACACCAGAAGACAAACTTAAATTCACTAAGTGAGCTATAGGTTCTAAGAGTAGATTTTTAAATCTTTTAATAAAATAGGTACTTATATTATCGCATCCAGATGCACTACTGTTCTTAAGTTTAACAATAATCTTATGAACTTCACATATATCAGTTGGATAAAACATAAGCGAATTAAGGGGAGCATTTGATGCTACATTGGCGTTATTCTTTTCGTGCTGCCCACCTAATTTGTTAATTATTGAAGTTGCAAGATCATGCCCTATACTAGAAAAATAATTATTCACATGAGCTAAAGATTCATCAGGGGTATCCATAATATTTAATAAGGCTGTAGCGGATGCATTTGGTTTAGGTAAGTTACATATTTCTTTGACGGTGTCCCAAGTGCCTTTCGAATTTCGAGTTGCCGAATGCTGAAGGATTAAAGCTCCCACATGTATTTTTGGGAGATGAAGCCTTTTCTCTGAATACTAATTTTATGAGACCTTACCCGAGAAGTTCTTTGACTACAAATGCACAGCGGCGAATTTTTAACTACCGGCTCAGTAGAGCTAGACGTGTAGTTGAATGTGCTTTTGATATACTCTCCAATAAGTGGAGGATATTTCAATTGCGCCGGATTTTGCAATGATAGTTACAAAAACAGCCTGTGTTTTACACAACTACGTGCGAGCTAGAGATGGTTATAATTTTGAAGATACTTTGCAGCATTATTTTGATGACAATCCCTATAAATGTCCACAACATAGGTCAACTAACCAAGGAAGGAGTGTCCGTGACAGATTTACAGAATATTTCAACTCGCCAGCAGGAGAAATTCCGTGGCAAAACCGATATGTACAAAACACAGTGTGAATCATAAGTAACCATAATATTTTGACTTCAATAATGTGACTTCATTTATTACTTATATAGTTGGCGATGGAATTCGAAACAACAATGTAAACAAAGGGATACAAGGTATTCGAAATTATGTGCTATGTCTAAAATACATTAAAACATTCATAAAATTATTTTTATTTATTTATTTAAAACAAATTATTTATTTAAATAAAATTATTATTAAAGTTATTTGATTTTAAAAGAAAAAAGGTTTACCTACACGAACATATTGCCGATAATTATTATTTTACCTAGCTTTAGTTCTGTCTTATATTAATTTATATTTATTTTCTAAAAATCCTTAGAAGAAATAAATATTAATCAAAGAAAGATTATAAAGAAGGTAGGATCTAATCTTCTTGAAGCATATGTCACCGTAAGATTGTAATCTAGCGCTTTTTTTCGATAGATTGTAAACAGTCGAAAGATTGTGAACCGTTCAATGTTTTAAGTGACAATTTTTGAAATATTCATTGTATTTACGTTTTCTTGTCTCTTTCTTGTAGGTTAGGTGAGGGTTCGACATAAATAATCAAGTAGTGTCTTAGTACTTAGTAATCACTTAGGTTCTATCGGGTAAATAAACCTAACAGATTATAATCTACCGAAAAATAATCCGTTATATTGTAATCATTCGACAGTTTACAATTTCGAGAGTAAGATTATAATCTAACGGTTTTTACAATCTTACGGTGACACATACAAAGCTTTCATACCTCTGAATTCTAATTTTGAAAATTATAGTTGTTTGTTGTTTATAGCCATCGTGTACATTTAATTAATTTTTATCTCGTTTACATCACCAACTGGAACTTTAGTGTAGTTAGTCTATGATTATCTACATAAATAATAAAAAACGTGAAGAAATAATACTTTTCGCCTTATTTACCTACTTACTTTTATATTCCTAATTATAATATTATTATTATAAATATGGAGCAGCAGTGATAGCCTAGTTATTGCTGTGGCCTCCTATTCGGGGCGACGCAGGTTCGTTCCCGGGCCTCTGACTTTTCGAAGATAAGTGCGTTTATGTAATTAAATATCACTTACTTCAACCGTGAAGGAAAACATCGTGAGGTAACCTGCACATCTGAGAGTTCCCCACAAAGTTCTCGAAGGTGTGTGTAGTCCGCCAATTCGCATTGGGCCAGCGTGGTGGACTAAGGCCTTCAACCCTTCTCTGAGAGGAGACCTGCGCTCAGTAGTGAGCCGTTGATGGGTTGATGATGATGATGATGATGATGAAATATGGAAATCAGAGTTTCGGCTTCACTTCTCCGTAGTACCTACCTACCACTTAACACTATTTGGTATATATGTCACTTAGGTTTTATCTGGTTAAAATACCTAACAGACTACAATCTACCGAAAAATAATGCGTTATATTGTAATCTTTCGACAGTTTACAATATCGCAAGTTAGATCTAACGGTTTTTACAATTATACGGTGACATATTATACCTACTACCTACATAGTAGTACAACCACCATACCTAGAATAAAAATTAAAAATAAGTAGCTACATAATTTGAAACATTTCAAACTTAGTTACAACATGTTTAAAAGGTCATGAATCGCAATAGGTACCTATGTAACTATTACCTACCTACTAACTTGTCTTTAAATCGTATTATTTTTGTATTGATATTAAAAGTATGTAAAGTTGAAGGTATAATCAAGACGAAAAAAAAATTAATTACATATTTTCTTTCTCTGTTCAACTTCCATTGAACTCCATGCATTGTCAAATATTTCTTGACAGACGTCTTCCCAAGCCAAATCTTTCTTTTGTCTGTCGTGATACTCTTCACTGCTTGAGTCCCACAGACAAATACGTTTTTCGACGGCTACAATTAGCCGTTCAATATCGTAATTTTCGCCCATTTCAAACCACAACGATGCGTCCGCACAGTGTCAGCGCTAGATTCGACTGGCGAAATCGGAAGGAGTACAGGATGTCTACTTTGTCTCTATGAAGAAGTATGTAGACCGCGCCTTCAGGCAACCGGACCGGCAGTAAAATCGGAAACGCCTCGCGCTCGCTTCCGGCTCGGACGTCCGATCCGGTTGCCGGATCGGACGTGTATTGACTGTTCATTTAAAGTAATGGCTGCAATGCCTTCCAGTAGCCGGATCAGGCTACCGGATCGGACTATCGGATGAAAAAACCTGACGTGTATTGCCTGCCTTAAACACAGAGGTCAGTTTACAGCAGGGGTTGAAAGCGGTAAAGGTATAAAGGTATGGTACCGGTATAGAATTACGATACAGCTTCGATTTAAAGGTAGAACCAAAACGGTTGAGAATTACGGTTGTGGTACCGTTAAAAAAAAATTATACATATATTTTTTTGCGGTATCGTTATACCTATATATTACTAATACCTTTACCAAAATAATTTCGGTACCGAAAAAAAAGATGCGACGGAGAGCGAGCGCAACGCGGGGGCTGCGGCGCGGGAAAGCGGTGCGGGAAAGCGGTGCGACAACGTTGCTTTGCCAGTCAGTTATCAATTCGATCGTGTCGAGACTTGAACGAACGGCGACGCGTCAGTTGTATTTTGTTAGCAATTTTCGTGCATTTTAATCAATTTTCTTTATAATTTCACTGTTGCTTTGACGTGTTAGTTTCATTACACTGTGATCTTACATTATCCACGAGCACTCATAAAACGATGGGAAGAAAACGGAAGAACGCGGTTTACTCTTACTTTTCTTACGATAAAACTTCAAAAAGTTCGAAATGTTTTGTCCCCGGTTGTGAAACAATCGTCAAGGTTAGTATGAAACTTTAATAAGTATTGAATTTTGATTGGTAGGATAATGAAGTTTATTAACATACCTAGGTATTCAACGTGTTTCAGCTAGGGCATAGGATTCCAACGGGGGCGGTACAGCCCCCTGGGGACGATCGCGGGGTACCTATTAGAAATCTAATATAATAAAATACTTTGACAATTGTGAGGAATGAACGCTATTCGCAGTGTTGTTGCGATGCTGAGTTGTGATTCATAGGTGATTTTGCATTGCATTTCATGTTCAATTTAGGTTTCTTGCAATGAATTGTTCATTTTACTTTGGAGGTTATATTTTGGCAACATTGAGTGTTGCAGGATGCAGAGTTTATTTTGATTGATGCTAAGTAATTTAATCACCAATCGTAGCTTTTCAATATATAGGCTGTAATCATGACAGCCAATCACAAAAATTCAGGAGAATGTTGGTGGGTCGGTAACAGAAAAATAGTATAAAGGTGAGAGAAAATGGCGTCGGGAGTTCAGTCAGTATTAAAATTTTGAGGAGTTATTACAAGTGGATAAAGTGTATATTATTATTGATTGTATTGGTGAAGATTAGGGTGGATTACTGCATTTTGCTGAGATAAGTATAAATTATCTATTTTAAGAGGTTATGTTAGGTTATCATTATCGATTTCTAAACAATTGGCTTTTGGAATATTTTGAGACAGATCTTGTAGTGAAATTTATTAAAATCAATATAATTGTAAAATCAACTTTAATAGTTCATCGTTTTTATATAATATTATGTTTTAATATCATTGGCTGTTCAATAATTTTTAAAGAGCAACTATACCAGTTTCTTGCAGTTTCTTCTGGATAGAATGTGATTCTAACATACACAACAAACTGGAATGAACAGAAATTAAAATCTATTCATGGTTATCTTTGTGTTTATTTTTAACCTACTAGCAGTGTGGTCTAATGTCTTTGACACACTACATGTAGGTACTTATACTAACTTAATTCCATAAAAAAAAAAAATTTTTTTCGTTTAAGGTGAATGCTCCGCTCCAACCAGCCCGCGAAATTAAAATTTTCTTACATTTTTTGCAATTTGCAGGTCAGTGCTAGGTTGTATGGTGATTAAAATATTGTTTGCGATTGTAAGACGTATGTAGTTACAGAATTATAATCATCAAAATCATCAATACAACCCTCCAAGTTCATGTATCTCGAGGAATGATTTTGACCTTGAAAAATTCGTTCCTCGAGATACATGAACTTGGAAGGTTGTATTGATGATTTAGATAATTATAATTCTGTAACTACATACGTCTTACAATCGCGTCTTCTTATTCTTATTCTTATTTGTTATAAGAATGTCGTTAACAAATCTATATATGCAAGTTGGTAAGGAAAGAGGAATTAGTGATAGATAATCGACGAGACATATTAATATAATTAACTAATATGTAAAGGGGACATTGATTTTTTTTTCTTGTAAAGGAGACGGTAGTCTATAACAGGTTGAGAAGCTATAAGCTAAGGTAATGTAATCCGAAAGGGGGTTGTTCTACATGTCTAGGTCTTGGTGAACAATTTTAGTTCTACAACTTTACTAGCTGAACCACGTTGTATATTTTTGCATAGGTTTTTATTTCAATATACCTACCTAATGTGTATTATTCGCCTTTCAGGGCGAGCACGGAACAAATTTACTGTATCATTTGTCGACCAAACATCCTTCTGAGTATAACATAGTCAACGACCGAAACAAGTTGAACGCAAGCGTGGAACTTTCACAGACAAATGATGAAAATGATCTGAATGTTTCAAATACTACTGACCGCCCAGACAAAAAAACACAAAAAACTGGTTCTTCAAAATTTACCTACGTACAAACGCAGTGTGTTAACTTAGTAACAGTACATGGAAGGCCATTTTTATTGATGGATGATCAGGCATTTAAGAATATTATAGCAATGACACCCATTAGCCCGAGAGAAGCTCAATCTCTAAATTCACATTCAATAAAAAGATTAATTGCAGAGAGGGCTGAAATTGTGCGAGAAAATATAATTAAAGATATTAAGGGCAGGCTGGTGTCATTAAAAATTGACAGTGCCACTCGACTAGATAGAACATTTTTTGCCGTCAATGTCCAGTACATTGAAAATGCTTCAGTTGTGATTAAAACCTTAGGTATGGCAGAGATGTGGGACAGAAGTACATCAGATTACCTACGAGAAAAGTTATTGTATATCATAAGGAAGTACAAAATAAATTTGGATCAAGTGTATACGATTACATCAGATAATGGTGCCAATATGTTAAAATTGACTCGTTCGATGAACGACATTTTGAGGGAAGAAGATATAAGTGATGATGAGTCGGATTCGGATCTAGAATACAGTGACCAATTGTTAGAGGTAAATTTTCAATCCAATGACGATGTCCCATATGAAATCACATCAGTTCGGTGCGCTGCACACTCACTGCAGCTAGCAATTCAAGATGCGCTAAGAGAAGATGAATCACTCCCTCCTACTATCGAACAAGCGCGCTCGGTTGTTAGGAAACTGCGAACACCTACAATGAAAAATATTATAAAATCTTCCAAAAAAAATAAAGCTATTTTAGATAATAATACACGATGGTATTCAACTTTTGATATGTTAGAGCGTTTGAAAACTTTGAAGAATTTTTGCTCTGAAGTCCCTAGGGAAGAGTTGTATTGTTCTCTCACCTTTTGGGATGCTATTGATGATTTACTAAGTTCTCTGAGGCCGGCTAAAATATGCACAAAGAAGTTACAAGCGGAACAGCTTACTCTGAGTGATTTTTTTCACTTTTGGACAAAATGTTATTTAGACACATCACACGTGCAAACCCCTCTTGCGCAGCAGATATGTTTATTTATGAAAAATAGACAAAATGTTTTGATGACCAATGCCACATTCCTTAGTGCATTATATTTAGATCCTCGATTTCAGGTAGTATTATCAAGTGAAGAGGAAGCTTTGGCTTTGCACCATTTAAATGTTACTTGGCTCCGAATTTTGAAAATTCAAGCCAATGATATCAATACAAATCAAGAAGGAGATGAAAATTTCTCTCGCCCAAGTACATCTTCGGCAGCAGATGAACAGGATGAAATCGAACTTATGTTGGCTCAAACCGAACGAGAAAAAAGATGTGAACAACGCGCTCGTTATATTCACACTCGGGCCGATATTACAAATATATTACAAAATTTTTCGAACCATAAGCGTCTACCACTAAAAGAAAATATATTATCATTTTGGCAAAAAAAGGCTTTGTTAGAGCCTCAATTATATTTATTAGCTAAGGTGGTGTTCGCTGTGCCGGCCACGCAAGTAAGTGTGGAGCGACTTTTTTCGTCATTAAAATTTGTACTCAATAACCTACGTTACAATTTAAATGAAAATATCGTTGATGATATTTTAGTAATAAGAAATAATCAATAAATAACGTGTGAATTATTCCTCAGCCCAGGATGACTTTTGAAACATTTTAGAATATAAATGAAAATTATACCTTCACTAATAGGCACCAAGTGAGTAAGTGGCATTTTGTTTAAGCTAGATTATTTCATTTCTCACCTCAACTCATTTCTCCACAATTCTTACCTTTTTTGTTTGTTTTTGGTAATAAATAGTTCTGAAAATCAGATGACAACCACTTTGATATGATTTACCTAGAATATTTTGTATGTGTGTTTTTATATTTTGGGTTGTATTTTGTTTTGATTGTTATGTAGGTACTCAAGTTAAATCACATACTTTAAACTCGTATTACAGTCATTTTTTCATTTGGTACAGTAGGGGGATAACAACATTTTACCTTTTTCTTTGTAAAAATAATTTTGATATATATATATATATATAATCTTATTATCTTCACAAAAAAAGATTAAATGGTTTTTATGACAGTTTCCCCGTACATTCTAAGTTTTCGGATTTCCCCCTACTGTCCTAAATAAAAAAATTACTTAGTAGTAACCCATGTCTTATGTAGCTTTTCTGACATGAGAAGCTAATGCTCGTCAAACCTTATTGCATAACTTTTTACATTAATGACTATTATTTTCTGAATGATGTTTCGATATCTTCAAAATATATTTTCGTAAAGGTGTAAAACTGAGGGTTTTAGATTTATTTATGTGTAATTGTGTCTAGGACCAGTAGGACCTTGCTAAACGTTATGAGACTTTCATGCGATTTGGACTTCCTTTATTACTGTCTTCCATGTTCGGAGAAAATAAAACATCTTTATCATACTTGTCTTGTTATTTATTATTTAAAATCAGTCAACCATTTAATTAAAAACGTAATACTTATTAAGTTTAACATGAGGGTACCTATTCTTAACCGAGCTCTTCAGAATCAGTTAAAGGAACATCTTTAGAAGGCTTCCCTTCCAAGGAATGTAGGAATACTAATATTCTTGAGTACACACGGGCTCTCATACAAGGTTTTATATTTTTCATCTCTTCTTTTATAAGTAAGCTAAAAATATCATTTCTTTGATCCTTTTCTTCTCGTTGGATAGCCATGCAGTGGAAACATTCAGGTCGATGGTTTTCTTTCTCCAGGTGTTTTTCTACTTTAGGGTTGAGAACAGAGGGAGACTGTGGTCGTTCCGAATCCACAAAAACATCTGGCGAATGATGGCGCTTATTCTGACCCATTATAGCTGGTTCTGAAATAAATCATAAAAGCAAAAAATGTTAGTAGGTACTTTATTCTGCCGTGATCCCCCCCCCCCCCCCACAGAGGTCACGACCCATCTGAAAAATACTGATCTACCTAATGGGTGTTTTTCCACTTACTGGCACAGCAACGGCACCGTTTCGAAGCAAAAATGTATGACCGTAAACCGTTTCTGAACCACTGCATAAATTCTTTTGCTGGGAAACGACTTTTTTTTGGGGGGGTCAAAAGTCACGTTCTACGGTGGAACTTATGTAACGTACTTGAAACATTATGCTGATGGATCCATTGAATAGTAAGGGGGTCCTGGAGGTATTTAAAGTAAAGTCGTAACCTAAAAAACTTGTTTAAAAAAAAAAGTTGTGAAAGAGTTGGAACTTTGCTCCCCAATATTTCCGTAACTAGCAGGTTCCCAGGTATGGTCTAGAACAAAAAAATGATCGCAATGACGAGGAGAACAAGTGCCTTTCGGCTTCGTTAAGAGTACTTTTACACCCTTTATAATTACATAGGTACGCAAATAAAATGCAAACTTACTACTAAACCAATGGGTGGAACCCTCAGCGCAAATTTGGCTCGCACTTGACTTGTATTTTATAGCATTAGGTAAAACATTACGCACGGCTACACATAAAATCAAGCTATTGCTTTCCAGTATAAGCTGATCTCGCATTGTATAGGCTTTCCTTACAAAAAGAGGTCAGCTTATACTGGAAAATATAGTTGATGAGTTAGTAGCCGTTAGCAGGTACTTACATTGAAATAAAATTATGCAATATAAAATTTTTCACACCACTCGCTCAACAACGCCTTATTACATGGCCTGTTATCTAAGGTTAAAGTAAGACATTAAATCCCTAGGGTTATAATGTGATTTGAATTTAGAATCATCGCGCATCTGAAGCAAGATCTGAAGGAAATTCTATTCATTCCAAAGAGGTTTTATTCATAATTCTTATTGCTATATCCATAAAGTCTAATTTCGGTAAACAGAATGTGTTCTCAGCAGGCGCGGCCAACTCGATTTTCGAAAACCGAAGCCGTGGCCCACTAGATTCGCACTGATGACATTTGTTTGTCAAATTGAGTAGGCCACGCCAGCTGAAAGAAGTGGTCGTATCGCGATGTGTGAAAAGTAGAGTAGGTATTCACCGTAGGGGTAATGCTGTATTAATCTTGGGCGCCCCTAATTCCCGCGTTACTCTCAGGATTCTAGATGCAACACCCTCGCTACGCTCGGGAGTTACTCTAAAATCCCTCGTTCCTCTTGGGATTTATCCCGGCGCCCGTGACATAATACATCGCAATACCCCCGTGGTGAATAATCTACTATTATGTTCATAATGACAAATTAATATCAAATTACGATTGATAATTTTATAACTTAGTACTCGTCCGACAATATTATAGTGTAGTTTACTTGAACAAAATCGCTTCGACCTCGTGCGCCCGCGTTACCGCGAGCCGTAGTGTGCGAGCGATATATATAAAGAGTGAGGTGGCGCGGGGAAGTGGGGGCGAAATTAGAATTTCAGCTGAGGTTGTAAAATATCTAGGTAAGTTTAAATTATTTAATTGTTGAATGAAATACATTGACAAGTATATACCTATACCTATAGATTCATTCCTATACCTATATATTCATTCTGTCAAAAAAGTACCAGGAATTCATCATTTGTTTCTAATTCCAATTTCAATTCAAAAATTCTTTTTTGTCGCTAAGTTGGCACAACTGTCGTCTATATTGCCGCGAAGTTTGAGCGTCAATTGTTATTTACTTTGTTTACAGTGCGCCATTTTGCCAGCCAACTCAATAGTGTTTTGCGATTTTAACAATGAATAAAAATATCGAACAAAGAGTTTGTCTCAAATTTTGCATAGCAAATGGAATTTCGTGTTCAGAGTCGCTGAAAATGTTGCAGAAAGCTTACGGGGAATCGACTTTATCAAAAACACGTGCATCGACTGGTACCATGCATTCAAAAGTGGTCGAGATGTGGTGGAAGATTTGCCTCGCTCTGGTCGGCCATCAACGTCTTCAACTAAAGTTAACATCGGTAAAGTTAAAGAAATGGTGACTGAAAATCCTCATTCAAGTTTGAGAGAGATAGCTGCTGAACTTTCTGTGTCTCACGAATCGATTCGTATCATTTTAAACGATCACTTGGGTATGAAACACGTTGCCGCTCGACTAGTCCCGAAAGACCTGAATTTGCTTCAAAAACTCAATCGCGTAAAAGTCGCTGAAGACATGCTAGAACGAGTCAATTCCGACCCTTCATTCGTAAAACGCATTGTTACTGGTGACGAGACATGGGTTTATGAGTTTGACATGCAAACCAGTCAACAAGCTTCGGACAAGGCGTCTTCCAACTGAACCGAAACCGAAAAAACCACGCCAGTCGATCAAAAGTCAAAGTCATGTTGATTGTTTTCTTTGACTATCACGGTGTTGTGCACTCGAAATTCTTGCCAAAAGGTGAGACTATAAATAAAGAATATTATGTGAGCGTTATGCGGCGTTTGAGAGAGCAAATTCGTCGAAAAAGGCCAGATTTGTGGAAAGAAAATTCTTGGATTTTGCACCACGACAATGCGCCATCGCACAAGGCCATCATTGTGAATGAATTTTTGACCAAAAACTCAACAAATACCATCGAACAACTACCGTATTCACCGGATATGGCTCCGGCCATTGAATTATTATGTAGGTACGCTCCGGCTGACTTTTTTCTCTTTCCAAAACTCAAATTACCACTTCGTGGCACCCGTTTTCAATCGATAGAAGAAATAAAAGAGAATTCGCGGCAAGAACTGAAGTCGATTCCGAAAAATGCATTTAAAAAATTCTTTGAAAATTGGATTATTCGGTGGCGTAAGTGTATTATTTCCGAAGGGGCCTACTTTGAAGGAGATACAATAAATTTGGAATAATAATTAACCTTTTGTGTATTATAGACCTTTTCCCGGTACTTTCTTGACAGAGTAGTATACTTCATTAAAACACCTGACGATCATTTCTGCCATGTTACCTACCTAAAACTTACCTAAAACCCCGTTCTATAAATAAAGAGGGGGTGGTGTTTATTTGCCTTTAGGTATATCATGTTAAGGACGATACCAAACGGACGAAATATTTTGAGTTGTGAGCATACAAAAGTTCTGTTTGAGCCCTATTTAATACATCAATGGTTTGAGCCACACGGAGCGCGGCGACGCAAAAAGAGTTGACTGCTGACTAAGATTTCTGTATGAAACCGAATGCAGCGACTTTACGAACTCACAACTCGAAAAATTACGTTCGTTCGGCCCCACTCTACAAAAGTATAAAGTAATACAAAGTAATTCAATATCGTTAAGACATGCTTGAGTTTGTACTTAGGTACTTTTATCCATCTTGGCGACAATCCAGTTGTAAAGTTTCAACAAATTACAAAGTACACTTGTGATTAAGTTGACAAACAAAGTAGACGCGGAAACATGAATGGCGGCAAAATGGCAAGACAACCTGCTTTGTCTGGCTGCCGAAGCACGAATATCAGTAAATTTTCTCTTACCATTGCATTGCGACTGACACGAGACGCTTGACGCCGGACGCGTCGGCAAGGGCGGCAGCCGGCAGGGTACAAAGAAAACCTTTATTTTATAATTTAGATACTTTAAAAAGTAATGATACAGCAATATTACAATATCAAAATTATACAGGTACAGTTATTGTAAGGTATAGTAATTTAAAGGTACCTTTATTTTAAGGTATCAAAATTTAAAGGTATGACGTCATACCGCTAACCGTTTTCAACCTATTTTTTTCGGATAATCAATCCCTGGTTTACAGGACTTGAATGTCAGCGGCAATGTATAGATGGAGCAGTCGAAGCAAAATAGGGTGAATTAGAAGCGTGTGCCATGTTTGGGCTCTGTTTTTGTATGCTACGATTTGTCCATTTGTATAGAAGGTCATTGGATAGGTACATAATTTTGACAGGCAATGATTATTGCGAGTGTTAAGTATTTGTTTACAGTGTTTAGTGATTAGTATTTTATAATCAGTTCTATTTTTTGCGAGTGCCACCGCCCCGCGCCATTCTTTTCACCCCCCACTCGCAGCACGATCCTCACTAAACACGTCTGGACAGGAATTGTTGTGATTAAGTAGTTCAATGTAGTGAACTTCACATAAGTACTTAAATATACCAGGAAATATGGCGAAGTGGACAGATGATCTGACATATAAATTTGTCTATATAATTGTAAATCACCTAAGGGATAATTGAGTTTTTAATTTGTAAATTTTTACTGTGTCGTTTGAAACAATATTTTTAAGCACATTTCTTTTTTCATTGATGTTTGCATAATGGTACTCTTTCTTCAAAGATGTAGTTAAGGTGTTAAGTACTAGAAGATTTTTATTCACTTTGGCTTTTGCTTCATTAGATATTGATGGCAGTGTTTTATTTTTAAATGTTGGTCTTCGACATTGGAGAAGCATCGGTAATAGTACACTCAGTGTGTTCAGCTTGATTAGGATTGTTTGTAACAGGTAGTAGCGGTTTTAGTCTAATAATTTCGTTTTTGTAGCGATAGTTTTTAGGTTTTAAACTATGACCTGTCTCATTAAAACTTCGTTTTTTGCTAATACTTCTAGATATTTGCTTCTCCATTTTTAATTATATTTTTGCGAACGGCGTTTGATATCGAACTACTTTGGGTACCTACTCTATCATCTTTATTCTAGATTTTCGCAGCCTTTTATCATTAGCTATCTTCTATTTTTCGCCTTGTTTTTCTTTTTCAGACATATCTGCGATTTTTTAGCATTCTGCTTTACTTTTTGTAAATGTTTAATTCTGATTTGTTCATACTTTTGAGGGTTTTGTTGTTTGAGACGCTCCCTGTACCTTTTTTGTCTCTCCGCGGCTGTAACAGCCATTTCTGTGAACAAGACTGAAAGGACGATAGATCATTTCGTAATTTTTAACGTTACTAAAATGTCTAAAATTTAGACTCTTTAAATGAAAGGATACTAGGGAGTAAATATTTACTAATAACTGTGAAGACAATTTAGTAAGTGAAAAATGTACCTATACATGTATATATTATAATATAAAGTTTTAATATAACGCAAGTGGTTAAGACCTCAGTCCTTGAGCGTGGGAAAATTTTCGAGTCGCAAGGGAATCTACAGGGCACTTCCCGTGAACTCAGAATCTTGAAATTTTGCATGAAGCCACGTCTTATAGCACAGATAAAGGAAAAATTGCGAAAAGCATAAATTTAGTTACATCATACAATAAAAATATTTTCATGCAAATTTTCGACACTCGCAAGGGAATCAAAACCTACAGGGTACTTCCCGTGAACTCAGAATCTTGAAATTGTGCACGAAGCAACGTCTTATAGCGCAGATAAAGGAAAAATTGCTAAAAGCATAAATTTTAAGTTACATCATATAATAAAAATATTTTTAATAATTTTTTACTTACAGTTCATGTTATGGATTTCATTTAGCAATAAAAATGCCATAACATTTACTTATTTACCTACAGGAACCCTCGGTGCGCGAGTCCGACTCGCACTTGGCCGGTTTTTTTTTAATTGGTTCTCCTTCATAATTTACAAATCCTGTTATCCTGTCTTTTTTTCTATTATAATCGAAGAGGTGAGTGATGGCCATTTCGTCAAAAATCAATGTACACAATTTTTCTTCTTCTTTCATTCCACTCACCTTCTTATTTAATTGGTTATAATTTAATATAAAAAAATACTTTTTAAACTACCGACTTCAAACTCCCGCGCCAACTTTACAACAAGTACACGCTATACAAAGTACTTATTTTATTGTTGCTATTTTAAAAGCCGTTCGACCGATTTCGATAAAATTTATATGGGACCACATGGGAAGTATGTTCTTTCAAATAAAAAAAGAATCATCCAAATCGGTCCACCCAGTCAAAAGTTCTGAGGTAACAAACATAAAAAAAATAAAAATAAACAGTCGAATTGAGAACCTCCTCCTTTTTTTGAAGTCAGTTGAAAAATATTTTCATCAAACCCTGGCTTCAAGCCAGCTCTAGTAACCCTGCTTAAGGTCACTGGAGATGGCATGACAAAGCCACTTATGATGAGCCATCTATAAGCTTGTGGTCCTTTCTTTGTACTAGACAGTGCCATTATTTTTTCTTCTTTTTTGAATCTCCTCCCCATTTTAGGTTTACTTATTTCTCGAAACTGCATAATTGTGAAAATGGCAGTTTTGAACTTCTTCAAAGAATTTTGAAATGATGAGTTTGTAGATAATTTTCTTGCTTTGTTTAGCCGTTTTTTTTTTAATTGTCTTTGTCCTTTTGCAATTTATTCACTTTTTTAAGCAACATTCGCTCTTTCATCACTAGGTGTCGCTTGATGGGCTCTGTAACAGATTTCATTAGGTTACAAAGAGTAAAAAATAAACAGCAAATTATGTGTATAAGATCACTACATAACTACTGAACTTATGGTGACCGCTGGTGAACTCTAAGTGATTTCACAGATGAGGTAAGGTTAACTAATATGTACATATTAATACATTAATCTTATGTTAAAAATGGACATAATTATGAAAGATGTTTTAAATTAAGGAGGATAGTACATGAAACTGTTTTGTTTACAGTGAAAAGCTGAAAATTAGAGTAGCTTTAACATAGCAGGAGAATTATTCGGAGTTTGATAAGTAACATTTAGGGAGTGCTTTTCAGCATAAGAAAGTCCTGTAAAAAAAATTAATAGCATTTTAAAATATCCCAAGTATAGTATAGTACTATAGTATAGTAAATAGCACAGACATTATATTTTTTATTAAATTAAATACCATCATCATCATCATCATCACTACAGCCTATTAACGTCCCACTGCTGGGCACAGGTCTCCACTCTCATAGGAAAGCGGGAATTAGAGCTTAGACCCACCACGCTGCTCCAATGCGGGTTGGCGGGCTTTAACGACTATTATCATGTTAGTGATAATAACCGGGACCGACGGCTTAACGTACTCTCCGAGGCACGGGGGTGATACACCGCCAACTTCCAACTCCGGGCTGGCACTGAGAATTTCTTAATTGAAAAACCCAATACCTAACTTTTATGCCCGACCGGGAATCGAACCCAGGACCTCGTGATCCGCAGTCGACTATGCTAACTACTAGACCAACGAGGCAGTCAATTAAATACCATTACAACTGAATAGATTATATCATTTTTAAGGCGAATACAAAGTACCTAATTAAAATTGTATAGTATAGTTACTGTACAAAACACACAAGGCACATAATACCTATACAAAATGAAAGTTTACCTGATGTTGAAGGTGTAGCAGGAGGAATATTCAAAGGTTGGTTAGTAATGTCAATCAGGGGGTGCTTTTTAACAAAAGCAAACTCTAAGTAAAAATTATGACATTTAAGGCTAGTCTTTGGGACAATATCTCATTTAAAGTACAACGTTAGTTTTTTTACTTATTCAGAAGTGAATTCATATTTATACCAACTAGCTTTTACCCGCGACTTCGTCTGTGTGGAGTACACAAATTACTAACCCCTTATTTTACCCCCTTAGGGGTGGAATTTTCAAAAACCATTTCTTAGCGGATGTCTACCTCATAATAGCTATCTGCATGCCTGGTTCATCCGGTAGTTTGAGCTGTGCGTTGATACATAGATCAGTTAGTCAGTCAGTCACCTTTGCCTTTTATATATATACAGATTAAGTAAAATTGTAGTAGTAAGGATATTAGTTTAGCATAGTGATGAGAGATGGCGCCACCAGTTGTCTGGCTCGCGCTATCGGTTCGTGTCCGGCCTAACATAAGTCTCACATAGGGCTACCGTTTTTCATCCCTTAGCATACAGGATGCAGACGACTATTACAGACGGCTCTCCTGTTCCTAGCTAGGCACCAAACGTTGCGGACGGCTCGCACAGACGGCCCTTCGTTTTGGCTCCTTACGTTGAGTGTAATCAACCCCCCTGTAATTTTTGAAGTGTTGTACAAACTAGTAAATAAATCTTTCTTTCTTGCTTACGCGGTGTACTTATTCCGGTTTTCGGCCCGCCTCCGTTACAACTGGCGCCAAACGTGGGAACCGACTGCTAGAGCTGCGTCGTACAAGCTGGCGAGTTCCGGTACGGACGGCAACGCGGAGACCCCTAGAGGCGGACCTACCCTGCGGACGAGACCCAGGAAGATCATCGCCCAGTCATCGAGCAAGAAAAAGAAGAAAATGGCGTCCAGCACTTCGATCGCGATGTCGGCAGAGCAGCTGCAAGAGTTAGTGACATCACTCACCGCGGCGGCGCTTCAAGCAGTGACAGGGCAAGCCTCGTCTGCGTCGTTCGCAGACGCATCCATCACGTACGACGGCACCCGGGAGAGTATGCGCGTAGAAGAATTTATATCCGCTGCAACCGTCTACAAATCGATGAGCAAGATGACGGAAAGTGACGCAATAGCTAGTTTGCCACTTATACTCGTAGGGGAAGCTGCAACATGGTGGCAGGGCGTAAAAGAAAGCGTAAAAACTTGGTCAGAATTCGAGAAAAGATTACGCCATGCGTTCGCGCCTAAGAAATCTGGATACATGATCTTCCAGGAGATATTTGCGCAGCGTCAACAGGCGGATATGCTGACTGAGACCTTTGTTGCCAAAAATCGAGCATTGTTGGCGCAACTACCTGCACCAGGGCTTAACGAGGAACAGCAGATGGATATTATCTACGGGCAGCTACATATAAAAATTCGCGAAAAAGTTCAGCGTAATACCGTAGCTAATTTCGAGCAACTGCTCAATTCAGCTCGTAATGTTGAACAGCTGCTTAGGGAAAAACCTTCCACCTCAGCAGCCAAACAAGACAAAGAGGCAACCAAGAAGTTGCGATGTACCTTCTGTCGGCGCTTCGGACATTCTGCGGAGGTATGCAGAAAGAAGAACCAGCCCAGTGACTCTAAGAAGGTTACCAAAGTTGGAGTGACTACCCAGGCACCCTCGCCGTCGCAGCCTGCATTCTCATGTTATGGCTGTTGAGCACCCGGGGTGGTGCGCAGCAAGTGTCCCACCTGCAATCCCAACCTGAAGCAGGAAATAAAAACGGAAGCGCAGGTAGATTTCTGTGCACTAAACATAAAGACGGATGTTCGCCCGAGGCCCATAGTTGGTATAGGAATATATGACACCGTGGGAACTGCCTATGTGGACACTTGCGCTAAAACCAGTATTGCGTCGTATCAGCTATATACTCATCCGAAGGCTAGACGATGCAGGTTCCTTAAACAAACGGTGACGGTTACCCTCGCGGATGGTATTAAACGTCGGGAAGAGGTTCTTTCAACTACTGTGCCCGTAAAGCTGTGCGACCGCACGATACCAACAACGTTTATCGTATTCCCGGCCTCGAGGGAAAACAAAACTCTCTTAGGGGTAGGCTTCATACAAGATGTTGGTATGGTGATTAATCTACCGCAACTTACCTGGCATTTCGTGGATCAGCCCAATCGTATCTACGATCTTCAGTTGGAGGACTTGGAGGAGATTTCAATGACTCCTACACGCTACAACGAGAGAAGCGAGCTACCCAATGGAGGGATCCCGCACAGATGAGTGCAGCCTGGCAAAAATCAAACGACCTCGTGTGGGTTTCGATGGTACTCCACCGGACTACACCGATTTTTTGTATGCAGATGCAGTGAGAGCCATAAACGAAGCTCAAGTTGAACGCTCTCCTCTATCAGCGGCGCTGTTTCCCGGGTACACAGTGGGGGACATAGGCATTAATTCTATTAGTCTGGAAGATAAAATTGATCTGGGACCCCAGCTAGATGACAGCCAGAAGCAAGAATTCCTAAAGGTCCTACATGAGGAACATGAGGTGTTTCTGCCAAGCCGAAAGCCGACGAGTCTCGCTGAACACTGCATTGATACAGGAGATCATACACCAATAGCAGTACCACCTTATAGATTGTCTCCCGCACGGCGGAAAGTTTTAGAGACTGAAATAGCCAAGATGTTGCAGGACCAGATAATCGAACCCTCGTCGTCTCCATGGTCCGCGCCCACTGTAATGGTTCCTAAGAAGGACGGATCCGTACGGCTATGTGTAGATTACCGACGCCTTAATGCGATCACAACACCTGACGCCTACCCGATGCCAAGGATTGACGACCTGCTGAGGGAGGCCAAGCCAACCCCTTTCATGACTACGCTTGATTTACGTGCGGGGTATTGGCAGGTGAAAGTCCGCGAAGAAGACCAGGATAAGACTAGCTTTATAACGCCATTCGGCATTTACAAATTCAACCGGATGCCTTTCGGACTCCGCAACGCACCGGCGACATTCCAGCGACTAATCGATCGGGTAAAGGCGCTAGTGGGGAACGTTAGAATGCTGGCATATCTAGATGACCTGATCATTCTGTCGCCTACCTTTGAGGAGCACCTCGCAGACCTAAGAAGAGTTTTGAGAGTATTAAAGGAAAATCACTTGGCTGTGAACCTGAGTAAATGTCACTTTTGCTGTACAAGTGTCAAGTACTTGGGACATTATATCACATCTCAAGGCCTTAAAGTGGATGCCGAGAAGGTGGCAGCAATTGCTGAACTGCAGAGGCCGAAAAACTTGAAGCATTTGCTATCATTTGTTCAGACCTGCTCTTGGTATCGCCGGTTCATACCCAACTTTTCGGCAATTGGCGAACCGCTCACCAGGTTAACAAAGAAGAACGCTCAATGGAACTGGGGAGAGGCCCAAGAAGAAGCGTTCAACAAATTAAAGGCTAGCCTCACGTCAGCTCCCGTTTTAGTTCAGGCTGATGAAACAAAACCATACATAATCAAAACCGACGCGAGTAATTACGCGATAGGGGCGGTATTGGTGCAGGGGGAGCAAGAGGAAGAGCATCCCATAGAATTTGCTAGCAGATTGTTAACCCCTGCTGAGAAGAATTATAGTACCACGGAGAGGGAGGCGCTCGCAGTTGTATGGGCACTAAACAAGTTCCGCGGGTATGTCGAAGGAATACCTGTTACCGTGGTTACAGACCATCAAGCCCTCAGGTGGTTGTTGTCATTGAAAACCCCTACTGGCCGCTTGGCACGATGGGCCCTTATGTTACAGGCTTTTGATATTACGATTAAGTACATACCGGGGAAAACTAATGTTGTGGCCGACGCTTTGTCGCGACCTCCCTGCACCGACGAGAATAGCGATATTTGTGGAGTATGCAGCGTGGTAGTAGAAATTCCACCACGCAGCCCAACGGAAATTCGGCAGGAACAACTCAAAGATAATCATATTGCCAGGATAGTTAAAGCGTTGGAAGCTGAAACTGGTAAAGATGCTGTATATTGGAGCGGAAAAGGTTACGTTATGAATGTTGGTGTACTGTACAAGTATGACCCTGATGGATCGGGAGAGGATGCTCAGCTTGTGGTACCAGAACACGAATGGAAAAACGTGGTAGAGGTCTACCATGATCAACCCACAGCAGGACATTATGGGGTGGAGAAGACTCACCAAAGGATATCGCGCAGATATTACTGGAAGGGAATGCGAAAGTTTGTCGAAGCCTATATCCGTAATTGTATTGCCTGCCAACGATATAAACCAGTGATGCACAGACCGCGGCCCGCGGGCCGCATGCGGCCCGCCGGTCGAATACTGGTGGCCCGCCGACAGCAAAAATAATACTCTCGTACATTCGAAAAATATTGAATTCTATTCCAGAATAAAACCAAAAAAAATATGTTCGAAAAGTAATTTGAATATCGCGCGCGCGCTCTTAAGTGCGCTTATCGGTGCGCCGTGCATGCGTCGGTAACAGCGGTCGGTAATGTTCGTGCTGATCTCGGTTAAATTCGTTTTCTTGAGGAAGCGCCGCGGCCGGCGCGGCGGCGCGTTATCCGCGGGTTATATTGTTAGAGCAAGCGAGATAGCAATAGTCCCGAATTCCCGATTGCTCGCGTAGTTAGATACACGAAGCTTCCAGAGTCGGTTTCGAGATTTCTCCAGACAGTTTTCGACTCTATACGCGCGGTATAAAAGCCACGCTAACCGCAGCGACCGACAGTTCGGTTTTAATTTGAGTGAAGTGTCAATAGTTCTAGTGTAGATTTTAACTCGACTAGCCGGTGTATAATTGTGTTGTGAAATCGTAAGTAAAACTCTGTTATTAATAAGTGTTTCCCTACCTATTTAATCAATTATTTTTGGTAATTTAAAAAAGGATGGGTAATATAAGTAGGTACTGTAATTGTTTTTAGGTGCTGTGTTAATCCTAGCCAGGATTAGAACGCAACATGGACAAGCCAGGACCTAGTAATAAACGTAAGGTTAAAGATGAAAATCGGCAGTTTCAAGAAATTTGGACCGAGAAATACTTTTTTGTATGGTCACATAACAAAGTCGTTTGTTTAATTTGCAAAAATTCTGTTGCGATTGCAAAGGAATATAATGTTAAAAGGCACTATGAAACGCAGCATCCTACTTTTACCAAGTTTACAGGCGAATTAAGAAAGCAAAAAATGTTGTCTTTAAAACGGGAACTTATTGGTCAGCAAGCTATGTTTACAAAACCTATTCAAGATTCAGAAACAGCTACAGAAGTTAGTTATGAAATTTCTCGAATGATAGCAAAGCGAAGTCGCCCCTTCAATGATGGGGATTTTGTAAAAGAATGCATAGAAATTGCCGCTAAGAAAATATGCCCAGAAGCAGCAAAAAAGTTTGAGAAAATTCAACTGAATCGTATGACTATCCAAAGACGAATTATGTGTTTGTCAGGTAATATTGCGGAACAATTAAATGAAAAAACTAATATCATTGAATTTTTTTCATTAGCACTCGACGAATCCACTGATATTAGTTCCACAGCTCAACTTCTCATATTCATACGAGGTGTTACTCAAGATTTTGAAGTCTTAGAAGAGTTATTAGGAATGTGTTCATTGAAAGGTCAAACCAGAGGAGTTGATATACTCAATGTACTTTTGGATGAGTGTTCAAAAACTAATTTGGACTTATCAAAATTATCGGGAGTTGCGACTGACGGTGCTCCTTCGATGATTGGTGTCAATTCTGGGCTAGTTACTTTACTGAAAAAGCATCTGCAAGAAAAAAACATAAACGCTGAAGATCTCATGCAGTTTCACTGCATTATACACCAAGAAGCCCTCTGTTCTAAAAAAATTGAATTTCAAAATGTCATGAAAGTGGTAGTTTCGACTGTAAATTTCATAAAATCACGAGGACTCAATCACAGGCAATTCAAACAATTCCTTGATGACATCGAAAGCGAATATGGAGATTTACTGTATTATACAGAAGTAAGGTGGCTAAGTCGTGGATTGACACTGGAACGATTTCTAAATTTAATAGAAGAAATTGGAATATTTTTGGCGGACAAGCAAAGGGATGTCCCGGAACTTAAAAATCCTGATTGGTTGTGTGATTTGGCTTTTTTAGTTGACATTACAAATCATTTGAATGTCTTGAACACACGGCTTCAAGGCAAAAATCAACTGATATCCCAGCTCTACGCTCATGTATCATCCTTTCAATGCAAGCTGACACTTTTCAGATCGCAATTGAATTCTGGAAATTACAATCATTTTCCGAATTATAAGAAAATGGCTGAAAAATTCAACAAAACTGCGATTAATTTCAGTTATGTAGAAAAGCTAGATATTTTGATTCAATCTTTTCAAGACAGATTTTCGGAGTTTAAAAAATTGAAACCTCTGTTGGACATATTCAGCAATCCTTTCACGATTTCAGTTGAAAATGCGCCAGAGTCAATGCAGTTAGAAATTATCGACATTCAAAACGACCAAGATTTACGCAACAAATTCAACGAAGGAGACTTGCTGAACTTTTACCGCTGCATTGATAAAAATACGTACAAAGAGTTGCGTATAAACGCTCTGAAATGTGCCAGCTTATTTGGTTCTACCTATATATGTGAACAAACCTTTTCAATACTAAATAATAATAAAACAAAAAATCGAAACCGCCTTGCAAATGAAAGTTTGGAAGCAGTTTTACGTGTTGCTACAAGTAAATTTGAGCCAAATATAAAAAAGATTGTAAGCACTATGCAGTGCCACGCTTCAAATTAATAAATTCTTTTTCAATTTTAATACATATTTATCAATTCTTTATTGTCTTTAATTACCTATACTTCTGGCGGCCCGCCATCAGTTCATAATTTGCCCGAGTGGCCCCTAGTCTTAATAAGTCTGTGCATCCCTGATATAAACCAACCAACCTGAAGCCAGCAGGCCTGCTGCTGACTACGGCTCCTAACCAACGTTTCGAGATATTATCCTTTGACTTGTTCGTCCCTTTACCGACCACGGCTACAGGCAAGAATTGGATCCTGATAGTGGAAGACATCGCTAGTGGTTGGGTAGAATTGTTTGCTCTGGAGAACGCAAGCGCGGAGGCTTGCGCTACAGTGTTAATGAACGAAATCTTCCTAAGTTACGGCATGCCAAGGCGGATCCATAGTGACAACGGTGTTCAATTTGTAAGTGCAGTCATGCAGAAGATGACTTTCTGTTTGGGAGTGAAGCATACGTTCACTCCTGTCTATCATCCAGCCGCAAACCCTGTAGAGCGCAAAAACAGGGACTTGAAAACGCAACTAGCCATCTTGGTTCAGGACGACCATAGGAGCTGGGAAGACAAGCTTGCGTGTATACGGTTCGCGATGAACACCGCCACTAGTATAGTAACAGGTTATACCCCGGCGTATCTTACCTTTGCGCGGGAATTAAGAACCTTGGATGATATTAAACATGACGTTCGGAAGATAGCACTTTCAGAAAATTTTGTGCCCGAAATAACACCCAAACTGTTACTTATGGCAGACACTTTGAAGAAAGTGAAAGAGATGAGGTGTGCAACCGAGGAAGCAAGAAAGTTTAAAGTTGACGAAGGCCGTAGACCCGATCCTGGTTACCAACCCGGAGATTTGGTACTTGCGAAAACACATACGATCAGTAAAGCGGCAGAAGGCATCAGTACCAAATTCGCGCCTCGTCGGGACGGGCCGTACGTCGTTAAAACCCGTCAGGGGGCCACGTCTTACGTACTGGCCAAAGTCGACGAACCTGAAACCCCTATGGGTACGTTTCATACGGCATTGACGCCTTACGCAGGGGACACTAGTTGCCCTCCAGGGCCAATACAGCCTTTGAGGAAAAGGGGACGACCGAGGAAGAATGCACCGGAGCAAGCCGGAAAACGCCGTGGTCGCCCTAAGAAGCGTACCTAGATTCGTGCTGTTCTCCTCGTCGGGTCGCCTTCAGGAACAGAGGGGGAGAGTGTAGTAGTAAGGATATTAGTTTAGCATAGTGATGAGAGATGGCGCCACCAGTTGTCTGGCTCGCGCTATCGGTTCGTGTCCGGCCTAACATAAGTCTCACATAGGCAGCGTTGCCAGAATGTTACATTTGTAACATTTTACGTTACTTTTGACCCTCTCATGTTACCTCCATGTTGCACGACTCAAAATGTTACTTTTACGTAACTTTTAGGACTTCATAAAAAATAATTTTTTTTTCCGCAATAATCGTGAAACGGAACACAACCGAGAAAGTTTTCGTTCGTCTGGTTGGCGCTTGTTTGTTATTGGACTGACTCGTCACTCGCATGTTTTTCTGAATCTTCCATCCCGCTTACTTCAGCGAGCGAGGCACGAGCGAGCGCTTAGTGGCGTAGACAAAGAAAGATATATTATACTCTATGCTTAATGGGCAGTCCGTCACACTGTGCCAACATGGTGTCAATCCGCCAGAAGGGCGATCGCATATCTTTTGTATCAATCATTGATACATCATATTCACCTCCGATTGGCTGAATTTATGGTATTCTTGCTGCGTCAATGGATTTCGTCCAATAGTGGAAGAATGCTTACCAATCAGAAGTGATTGCGATGCATCAATGATTGATGCAAAAGATACGCGGTCGCCTTGTAATACCATACTTAAATTAGTTCCCACAAAAAAAGGGTAATAAATTCTAATAAAATGTAAGTAATGTTATGGATTCTAAAGATTAAATTAATAACAGCGTTAGTTAACATTAAATTGTTAATTAATTAATAGACCACTATTTTAATTACAAGTGACAAACGTTACGAACATTTTATATTTGCATACATGTAAATAACATGCATAAGCAGAATCCAAATAGGTACTGTCGATATTATTACCGACAGAAGAGTCCTTGAGTAAATAGAAACAACAATTTTGCTTAAAGAAAAATCCAACTACTAATAATATTAAATCAGCAGGATCAGCAGTTAATTTATTCATTCAACCATTTTTTCGATTCTTTCGAAGCATACCTAACTAATGGGACAGAAAACTTTTTTAATTTTTGTGTAATAAAGTGCCATAATATTAAGTGTATCTGTATTGGTTTCATTTTCCACTGAATTTATGGTAATGTTACTTTTCTCGTGAAAATGTTACTTATTGAGCTATCTCATGTTACATTTGATTATCCGCCACTGGCAACACTGCACATAGGGCTACCGTTTTTCATCCCTTAGCACACAGGATGCAGACGACTATTACAGACGGCTCTCCTGTTCCTAGCTAGGCACCAAACGTAGCGGACGGCTCGCACAGACGGCCCTTCGTTTTGGCTCCTTACGTTGAGTGTAATCAACCCCCCTGTACTTTTTGAAGTGTTGTACAAACTAGTAAATAAATCTTTCTTTCTTGCTTACGCGGTGTACTTATTCCGGTTTTCGGCCCGCCTCCGTTACAAAATTAATTAGGTAGTTGTAGCATTTGTTCTTACTTGGTAATTTAAGTGTGGGAACAGCATTAGCACCAAGCATTTGGCTTCTGGTGTGGTATTTAACCTCAAAATGTCAGTGACATACTCTTCGGTATTTATAAATGTAAGGTGAGTTCTGGTAAGTTCGGATCTGGGGTAAGATCGATCAAATAAATTTCCCAGCGAAACGGGCAAAATAGCACAAAGCTGGCATCACTACGCGTACGACCGTTTCATATAGCCCCTCTCCTCAGTCCGCACTTGGAGTTTCTAGCAGCCGGACGCACGTAACGAACCGCAAAATAAAACCCTCACATTCTTCGAGTTTTTCGAGAATCCGACGTTACCCCTTGTAAAATATTTTTGATATTTAGGTAAGTTACACTCTATTTTTTGTTTATTTTTTATTTGAAAACGATTGTTTTACTTGTATTTAATATATCTTAATAAGTATAATGTCTCTAAGACGTTCGAAGGCCAAGATTCGGACTTTCCCCTTATGGGTTAAGGTCGGATTGAAATAGTCCGATCTTTTCCCGCCTAAAAAATTGCAGTGGTTCTCAAATTTCGTCGGCTGATAACCATTCAAATTGATTAATAATATTATACGAGTGTGACGTTCAATTTCATTTTCATTGGATTTCTTTACTAACCCGGCGTCAGCATGTTAGAAAATAGGTATAACAACTGCATGTCAATTGATGACAGGGTCATAATTACTCGAATATTAAACCGTAGCTGATTTTTACCATTTTAACGACATTTAGAGCAAATTTGTGTTTAACTTGAAGAACAGTTCTTCCATTAAAATATTTTGGAGACAAGTAGAGTATGGGTAGTTTTCCTGTCTTTTTTAGAGGGACATATCTGGCATCTTTTACGAACACCGCGAACTTTAGCAGGGGTCTCCTCTGATGTTTCTCCTGTAAACTCTCGTATTCTTTTCCGCATCTCTCTTGGTAAATGAAATACGTCCTTGCGAGCGCTCAAGTGATCATTTATAAGAGCAAGACCTAAGTTTTTCAAGAATTTACGCCGTTTCAGATTTTGTAAATTTGTGTTCTCTTAATAAATTATATATGCATTTATCGCTGACATATTCAACATGGCGTAAAACAAGATCAAAGGCCATTTTTTTTGAGTTCCGTCAAACATTGTAGGTAGAACAGATTTCGTCAGCGACGTCTATAACCTAAAAATAACAAAATATAATGTAGTATACGTAATGTCGGTACAAATAAATAAACGAAATAATGAAATAATGAACTCAACATAATTGGCACGAAATGGTATCATCGAATGTATAGTTGAGTCATATTTACCTTTTTGTTGTTTGACCGCGTCTATCTTCCTGTGCAGGCGCACACCGTCTAAGTTGACATAAAAAAGAGGGAGGCGGGGCATTAACTGCAGCTATTGAAAATCGTGGTAACGTTACACTATTATTTTCTTAACTACCCGCATTTAAAAACATCACGGGTCATTATGATCCAACCTAGCAGACGCCGCGTTAAAACATATATACTACGGATACAATAACTATGCAACTAGTGTGGTAGTAATTTTCACATACACTATATTGGAAACCACCTGCTTCCGTAAATATTAAAAGAACTAATAAAAATTTAAAAATTATTTGAATTTTCAGAAAAAATGCCTCGGAAATATATTAGAAAGACATCGCGAGCATCTTACTCAAAAGCCGATTTAGAGATTGCTCTAGAAAAAGTGAAGAATAAAGAGCTAACCAATTATGCTGCTTCCAAAATGTATGGAATCCCGAAATCGACACTCAACGATAGTCAGAGAAAAAACTGGATTAATAAGTCAAACTCTCGGTAGAGCACCTGTGATTCCATTTCATATGGAAGAAAGACTTGCGCAATGTCTCCGCATATTAGAAAAATGGGGCTGGGGCCCTGGGGCTTACTATCAAGATCGGAGGTGTTGGACATAGCTGCCGATTTTATAGAAAAAAATAAAATAAAAAATCCATTTAAAAATAACAGACCAGGCCATGAATGGTTCATCTCCTTTCGTAAACGGCACAAACTTTCTATTAAAAAGCCCCAGCCAGTCGAATATCTTCGAAAAAAAATGACCGATCCTTTTATAATAAAAGAGTATTTCAGATTACTGGAAAGTACCCTGGCTGAGTTAAATTTATTTAATGATCCAAAACGAATTTGGAACTTAGACGAAACATCTGTCTGCCTGGATCCTACAAAAACAAAAATTGTAGGTGCGATTGGCACGCCTTGCACCAGAACCACAGCTGGTTCAGGTAGAGAAAATATCACGGCACTAACAGCTGTTAACGCCGCAGGTGACAAATTATCTCCGTTGATAGTATTTAAAGGAAAACACATATACAATGAATGGATGGCACAAAAAAAGGATGAGCATGATTTTGATATAGCGTATGCAGCAAGCAAAAATGGCTGGATACAAGCTGACATTTTTTTAAATTATATGGCAAAAGTGGTAATTCCCGGTATAGGCGAAGAAAGACCGGTTTTAATCATTTATGATGGGCATAGTACCCACGTTAATGAAAAAGTTATATCTTTGGCGACACAAAATAATGTGACAATTTTGAAATTACCGGCACATACATCACACTTATTACAACCTTTAGATTTAGCCGTATTTAAATCCTTAAAAACAAATTGGGACAAGGCTCTTGTTAAATGGCAAAGAGAAAACGTTGGATGCAAAATAAAAAAACAAGTATTTTCGGAACTTTTTGCCGAAACATGGCATAAAATAAAGCCAGAGTGCATTCAAAATGGTTTTAAAAAAGGCGGAATATACCCATTTGACTCAGAAGTCATTCCTTCACATAAATATGATCCAATTACTTTGGACAGATGGAAAAAACATCAAAAAGAACCACTCAAAACTCTTAAACAACTATGCATAGAATACATAAATACTAATATAATTCGATCCAGCAGCACATTTAACGATAACAATGTTGAACATCTTGTGAAGGCAGGCAATAACATTGTTTCTTTCGAACAATTATTACTTGAAAAAGTCAGTCAACAAACCAACACTGGAAATAACCGAGCGGCCAAAAGGAAACGAGTGGCAGCAGGAGCCGAGGTAATCACACACTCTAATATAAACAATCAAAATAATATAGTGAAGGAACACTCTGAGAAAACAAAAAATACAGAATCAAATAGTGATGTGAGTCCTGGCCCTTCTAAAATGAACGAAATTAAAAAAAAATACCAGCAAATTCGTGAAAACAATGAAGAAAGAAAACAAAGTCAATATAAATGAAATAAAAAAGAAAGAAAAAGTTGAAAAGGAAACTCTGACAGGAAGGAAAGGAAAAGGTGTTGGGAAGAAAACTCGGACAAGAAAGGAAAATATTCCTCCCTCTCCAAATTCATTATACATAAATAATAATAACAAAGATTGTTATAAAAAGACAGATCAGGTTATGACAGACGTGGATGTTCCAAAGACTAAAAAAAGCAAAAAGAGAGACGAAAAGCTTACTTCACAGAATAGCACAAGCATACAGTACAAGAAAAGTCTACATACAAAAAGTACAAAATCTGCGAAAAGACTGAAGAGATCTGTAAGTGACATTACAACATCTGTAAGCGGTGATATTAGTTTACACAGCAATTCCGATTTGTCAGATTCTATTAACGATTATAATTACAATTTTTCTGACTTTGACCTTCATAATTTAATAGAGCCTTCACAAGACGAGAAAAACATTGCAGAACAAGAATTATCAGAACAAAGGGTTATTGGTAAAATGGTTAAAAAATACTCTGATTTAGAAAATGATTGTAAATGACACGCGTGAGGTTAGAAATATAAATGTTGACCGAGGATACTTAAATCGACCTAGCATTAACCGTGAAAAACAAAACATTCTATTTAATCATACTGAAAATGATAGTATGATGGAAAATAATGAGCAAAATTGTAATCTTCGAAAACTAGGTTTTATCTAAGAAAATACACAACATCACAGAACCCTAGAAAACAATATATTTGACGCAACATTTGAAAAAATACACCAAAACGACAGCAATAAAAAAGTTAAAATTTTATCGTCAGTGCGGTTATCATCCGAAAATATCCCTTTTATTGGTTCGAAAAACTTTTCATTTTCAACACTCAAACCAATTGATAAAACAACTGACATTTCAAAACAACATTCTTCTAAAAACGTTTTCGCCACTACGTCGGAAATATATAAAATTATGGAGACGCCTACAATAATAGATGTGATTAATAGCAAAAACTTGTCAGAAAATGAGCAATTAGCAAAACAAGAAGAAATGGATTGTAAAATAATTGACATATACAATTCCGGAGAAACAGTTTTGACTCGCTATTATACAAGAACTTGGAAATATTACGCCGGTATAATAGAAAAAGTCGATTTGAGGAAAAGAATATATACAGTATCTTTTTACAAAACTATCAAAGTGGATAAAGATTATGTTAAATTCATTGTACCGAAAAAAAAAGATCAAGATTGTGTGCCTGAAACTAATATAGTGAAAAGACTTGACTTACTTCAAATCAATGAATACCCTGAAGAGTACATTCTCATGCACGACGAAGACATAGTTTACTTTTAGTTATGCTTTCTTATTGATATTATTATTATTATTATTCCCTTTACTTTTTTACGCAATATTTACTAAAGTGATCTCAAAAGGTTATGATATAGCTTTTTAATTTTAATTTTTATAGCATGACTTTAATAGTCATTAGGTTTTTTGTGTTATATAAAACATGTTGATCTTACTCTTACTTACCTAGTATAATAACTTATTACTCGAGCCCCTTAAACACGATGAGGACAAACGATGTATTTTATTGTTTTCTGTAATAACTTTTATTTGTGCCAAACTCTCAATTATTTGTGTCAAAATCATAACTACATAACATAATAATATTATAATTATTATTGTTCTTGCTATGGGATGATTACGGGGTGCGGGTTGTGTAAGTGGGTTGTGTCATGTGCAATGGTATCATCGGCAAACTCGAGCGCTGAAATCACTTTATGTATTACTGAAGCTATCTTGTTTGAGCTAAATAATAGGTAATGACGGGCTACTGGGTAATTACACTTAAAAAAATACAGCCAAATTCAATAATTAAAATAAAGTTTGTAATATTTTTGTTTCTTAAAATTTTTTCATATGAATATTTTTATTACATTAATTTTTTGTTATTAGTTTGCTTAGTCATTATTGCATTCATATTCATATTGAGTTTGTTAAGTTGAATTGAGACTGATATACGTTTAATAAACTTTGTATAATTTAACATTTTGTTTATTTTAACCAAAACCTATGATTTTATTTTAAAACATTCAAAAACCGATTATTTTTACAATATTGATTGAGATAAATAGTAAGGTTGCCCTCCTTACTATTTATCTCAATCAATATTAATTATATTATAGTAGTATTAATAAAATTGAAGTCAAAAGTAAATCATCAAAAAGTAAATCAATCATATCTTTACATTTACATCAATGATAGTATAGGTACGGTTACACACTAACAACTGAGGAGACTTGTGTGTTTCATATTATAGAAAATAATGGGTAAGCTCAAATCTTTCAACAGTTTATCTGTACATTCTTTTTACACATTCAATTTTCATTTACGCCTTCTACGCGTAGGTATTTTTAGTACATAAATACTTAGTTTCCAAATCTTAAATCGATATCTAATATCAAAGCTATTTGATGTAAAAAATGCATTGGTAGGTACAGTACTAATAAAATCCATGCAATCCGGGTATCAAAACTTTGAGAAACATAACTTTGTTCAAATAGTGTGTGCGGGGTAAGATCGGACTAAAAAAATAAAAAAATAAATAATCGACTGTTTCTGTTATTAAACTAGTGTCGTTTTTTTTTTAAATGTAGTATATTTTTAAAGATGTAAGATCGGATGTTAAGCAATAATTGGTCTTATTCTCAGGGTCTTAGAAACGTTAATAAACAGTACTCCGAACTTTCCACGTGATGGTCCGAACTTCAACGACCCTCTAAAAAATCGTGTCTTATGTTTAGTACTTAATAAACCTCCAAAGACAAGCATGCCTAGCGATTACTAGCTGCATGAACACCACTCCAACAGATGCCTTAGAGGTAATACTGGGAATTCCTCCCCTACATCTTCACATAAAAGAAGAAGCTACCCTCGCAGCGCTAAGGATTAAGACTTATGGGCTGTGGAGAGATATAAACACAACACATACCCGGATACTGTCAGGTGAAAACATGAAGTGTCCAATGTTAGGATGGATCTGTGACAAGACACAGAAGGAACACATAATCGAGAAAGATTATGAGATCAACATCTCAGAGACCGAAACACACAAAACTACTATAGACACGATAGATGTTTTCACAGACGGGTCAAAAACCAACCACGGCACTGGGGCAGGAGTGCACTGTCCCGAACTAAACGTACATATCGCTCGCGCGCTCGGTAAGAATAACTCTGTTTTTCAAGCGGAGTGCGTCGGCATTACTGCGGCGGCCATGGCTATGGCCGACAGACAGGTAACAAACTTTCATATTAACATTCATAGTGACAGTCAGGCAATCCTGCGAGCATTAGCCAAAAGCACGACTTCATCAAAGCTCGTTTTGGATTGCCACAACACACTACAAACACTAACAAAAACAAACAGGGTATCACTCAGCTTGGTAAAAGGTCACAGCGGTAACACAGGCAATGACGCAGCCGACGAACTTGCTCGACGAGCCTCAAACCTGAAGGTAATGGGACCTGAACCGATCGTCCCAATACCATTCAGTGAGTACAAGACTTGGTTAAAACAACAAACAGTAGGTACACATGCCGAATTATGGGCAAACACCACCATTTGCAGACAAACAAAAGAGGCTATACCCAGCCCAAACCAACGCCTAACAAAGAAACTACTGAATTTAAACAGAGCTAAACTCAGAACGGCTGTAGGCATGATAACAGGACACTGTCCACTTAACAAACACTTATATGTTCTAGGTATAACCGACAGCCCTCTGTGCAGAGCCTGCATGGAGAGCGAGGAGACACCAAGACACGTACTACTTGAGTGTAGTGCTGTATCCACTCAACGAGAAGCATACATTGGCTCCCCAGCAACACTCCCGGAAGTCCTCGCCGACCTGGGCGGCCTGCTTGGATTCTGGAGTGAGCTCGGCTGGCTGGAATGAACCGGCGGGGAGTCGCACCAGAGGTCTCACGCACAACGGGCAGCTTTGCTTAAGTGCGGAAAAGCCCAGGGAGAGAAGAAGAAGAAGAAGAAACCTCCAACGAATAAGATTATTAGCACTGCATACTTATGGGCATGTGAGTCGTCTATTTTTTTACAGTTTAGGCTATGTTTTATAAAGAAAATGTAAATAAGAAGTTGGGAAAAAATAATAATACATAAGTACTTCTTACTTTCCGAAAATCCATCCGAACTTTCCTGAACTCACCTTATTCACTATCTTTTCCCAATGTGTCACCTCCAACATTATAAATCCAGGTCCTAAAGCGATCAATGTCTCTATTGGGAGGAAATTTGTGAAGAATTTCACTATCCAAACCTGAAAGCAAAAATAAATTTCATCAGCATCATTTATAACCTCAACAAGTCAAAACTTTACTATAAATTACGTCAACTCTTGTTATTTAGTAGTGATGATCAGGGCAACTTGTAAAACTTTCAAATCTTTCGTTAGGAATAGGATTGAAAATGCTTTAAACTAATCAGTCTTGTGTCCTTTGTTTACTCAAATTTTTGTCGAAAGTTAAGATTATTACATAATTAACTACACTGCAGTAAAATTTATTCGAACAAACCGCTACAATATTAGTTTAAACTACTCACCACAACCAGGCACACAACACTGTTCTGTGCACAACACTTCTTTTTCTGTAGCCAGGTAAATTGTAAAACCACCAGTAATTGACACTGTTCCTACTAATAGTTGACAATATGACGAAAAAAATAAAATAATAACTTAGCCACATCGATATATATGTAAGTACTAGATGGGCCCTTTCATAGAAAAATGGCGGGCGACCAACTATGAGAGCGCGCTCCTATAACCTGTCTTAAGCCTGTCTTTGTCCCCGTCGTAGCGCGATCACGGTCGCTCATCGTGTAGATAATTTGTTTTTAAGTTAACATCTAAAGTCTTATTAGTTTGGCACTGTATTATTTTTATTTTAAGGTAAGTGTTTCAATTCACAATTATACATTTCCAAGAAAACGTTATTTAGTCTTTCTATTTAATACTTTTATCCATTTCGCAATCATTTAATTTCCGCGGCAAACTGTATGATATTTTTTTTTTACTAACTGGCCTTACGGCTTTGGGTTCCAGCCCTAGAATAGTCCAGTCCCAGTACGATAAAAAAAATGCAACCAAGATTAGTTAATGCATAGATGGGCAGAACGGACAGTAGGCATTAATACCTTCCGAGACGCAATATTATGCTATTGTAATAATATGATAAAATTAGTTATTGACGTGATTTTAATGTTTAACCAACTTCAATAAATAAAGGGTTTTTATTTAACGTTGATAATTTTTATTTTGTACTAGCGAATGCCCGCGACTTCGTCTGCGTGGTTTAAGGATTTTTGATTCCCGCGGGAACTCCTCAATTTTCCGTGATAAAAAGTAGCCTATGTGCTATTCCAGACTATAATTTATCTCTGTGCCAAATTTCAGCCCGATCCGTTCAGCCGTTGGGGCGTGATTGAGTAACAAACATCCATACATCCATACATCCATCCATCCAAACTTTCGCATTTATAATATTTATATTACCTATATATTTATATTTGATTTGATTGATTGATATTTGATGAAAAATAAATAGTTAATTCAAAATTCAGAATTTTATTATTTCGTTGAACAAAAATTGTTCAGTACCTATTATGTACAGCTACCTACTTACAAGTGTTTATTACTTAATCGTATTTTTAAATGCACACTGTGTAAGTGATTTATCTCAAAATAACTTTTAATATTTCTTTTGATGGCAAGTAGCATACTTAGAAATGTATAAAATAAAATAATTTCAAATGAAGTATTTTTCTGTGACTCGATCCATTAGTACTCTTTCACCTCTCCCATTCCAACCCCTTTTTATTATAAAAGTACTAATAATTATTTTTGAATTCTTTCATTTGCAATAAGGTTTGGCGAGGATTATTTTTAACTGTTTTAGCTGTTAATATTTTAAATTTCAAGTTTTTTGCATTAGTAGTTACCGAATTATGCTAAGTGTGACGGACAGTCATGTCGCACCACAAGGGTTGTTTTCTTATCATTTTGGTACGCAACCCTAAAAATGACTTTATTTCTGTAAATTTTTCGACAAAACTTCAGTATCAACAATTAACAAATAATTAAATTAAAAAAACCACGACGAACTGCAGCGCCCCATTGTGTGGACTTTGACCTTTAAATATATCTAAGAACCTTCTCACAAGCTATATATATCTAATGCAAAAAACCGCATAATAATCGGTTCAATGGTTTTCCAGGAAACTGGTAACAAAAAAGTGGTAAAAATAACAACGTCATACTAACATTTATCGTTTACCTCAGAGAGTACACTCATGTAAGTATTATTTTCGACAAGCGCATCTGTACTAATCTATGACCGAGTCATACGTTTTCAAGATGGCGCATATGTTGCAAGCAAGTTCCCGCTTTTCAGACTAGATGGCGTTGTTAAACATAAGTCCACATTCTTTGTTCGACAGGGCCCGTCTATGTAAATTGAGGTCGTTGCTTAGCCAGGCTTAGGACGAACATGAACCACTTCATAATTTATTTTTTTCAGCAGAGCAGGCAGTCCGCTTAGGCCTCTCCGAATATTGTCTATGAAACTGTCAATTTTAAACCAGTGCCACTGTCAGTGTCATTCAAACAAATTTTTGACATTTCATGGTCTCAACATTTTCGATAATCGATCGTAATATTGGTTGCACAGAGTACATTGAATAAACGTGATTGGTTCATGGTTGTGTGTTTTTGACCTTTGGCTGAAGCAAAATATGTGATTGTGTCGAAAAAAAATACGGTAAGTGCTTTGTAGTTTGTTGCATTTAGAAAGTTAATAATGGATCATAAAAGGTATAAATTGTTTTATTTTTACTTAGGATTTGTTTATGATGGAGTTATGAACGTGGAAACTAAGTGGTCCATATACGTTCACTGCCCGCCAATTTTTTTCCAAATCAACTTATTTTATTTCAAAAATCTTTGATTTCAGTGTCCTTATACTCGAAATCTTCGAGATAATGAAATTGAGAAGGCTTTGAGAGAGATTTGTGCATCTTCAGAAGACGATTCAGATGACGATGGAAGTACAATGCATGAAAATTATCCAATGCCTTCTATAAATGAAGCTTTGGACAATTTACAAGGACTGACACGCTCTGAGCTATTTGACATCTTGGAAGAAGATAGGGTCTGTACACCACCAATACCAGATCCACATCCACCATCATTTTCAATAAATGAAGATGAAATGGCTAATCATAGACTCGTTGCATCCACAATAATGAAAGATCCTGTGCAATCAATGATTGTACAAGAGCCAACATCATCCTCATCAATAGAAACAGAACAATTGGCTTCTCATCCTGCATTAGAGGTAACAACTATATCCATAACCTATCATACTAATACAGCTAGTGTAAGGTCATATATTATTAGGTTTACCTTTTAGATGTCTTTATTTTGGAATGTTTGTTTTCAGTTACCCCAAGAAGTTGTCCAACAAACATCATCTAGTGCACCACAGTTAGAAACTCTACAGGAATTAATTGAAAAAAATAGGGTGTGGTCGCTAATTTTGCAGCTCCAGACTTCAAAAACAAATTGAAATCCAACAAAGTTTACACAAACCGAAGTGTTCCAATTGACTATTTTGAAAATATGTTTCCCAGTGAAATAATCACTATCATAACAAAGAATACAAATGAATATGCAAGGTTCATGTTGTCACTAAATTGGACTGCAACTGTAGAAGAAGAAATAAAAGCTTATCTGGGAATAGTTATAATGATGGGTTTGCATCCTCTGCCAGATGTAGAACTTTATTGGTCTACAGACCCATTCTACCATAACCCAGTCATAAGTGCAGTGATGACATGCAGACATTTTAAAAAAATCACAGAAAACTTGCACTTAAGTGACAGAGCCAGAGAACTACAGCGAACTCAAGTAGGGCTAAATTGGGTAAAATCCGTCAAGTAATGGATATTTTGAATAAAAGTTTCAAGGATAATTGTATTGAGTCCCAGACTCAATCAATCGATGAAAGTATGATCAAAGAGCAATGGCGAAATTAGTACAGATCACATCTTGATTGTACACAAGTAAGGTAAAGACGAAAGGAATTTGCTTATTTTTTTATATTTTATCAAGTATCCTTAATTAATTGAACCTAGGTTTTTTTTTTTTTTTATTTAAGTTTAATCTGCGATCAGTCCAAGGACTATAAGCAAATGAGTTGTAAGAGTAAGTTGTCGCTTAGAGCTGATCCTCATATAGGAGTCAGGACTCGTTAGTCATTTAACCCAGGTCGAGTATGCGTTTTCTTTTTAGGCGTCTTGGGCAATCCTCCACCAAGAGCCTGTTGGCTAGAGGATTAGGATGTGTCAGGAGCCGTTCCTTATAGCGTTTCGCTAACCCCTGGACTTCCTCCTTTATTGTTTGTATTTCCAGGTTTCGGTGGAGTTCTTCATTTGTGATAAACCATGGCGTGTTAGCAATTGAACGTAGTATAATATTTTGCATTCTTTGTAGGATGTTGAGGCTGGAGTCGCATGCACTGCCCCACAGTTGTGCTCCATAGGCCCAGGCTGGCTTCAAGATTGACTTATATATTAGTAGCTTATTATCCACAGATAGTTTGGAGTTTCTACCCAGTAGCCAATGGAATGTTTTGTACCGGATGTTAAGTTCTTCTCTTTTTGACTTGATGTGCTTTTTCCACGTCAGTCTTCTGTCAAGATGGAGACCAAGGTATTTCACGTGGTCATTGTGAGGCAGTGTGTTACTCCCCAAACTAACTGGTGGGCAGTTTCCTTGTCTTAGCGCTAATGTTACATGCACAGATTTATTAGCGCTTGCCTTAATCCTCCAGTTCTGTAGCCAGGTAGAGATCTGGTCAAGTCCTTGTTGCAATAGTGCAGAGGCAGTTGTAGCATTTTTGTGACTAGCTAGGATAGCTGTATCATCTGCAAAAGTTGCTGTAGTAATGTTCGGCATGGTTGGCAGATCTGCAGTGTATATTGTGTATAGAGTAGGCCCAAGAACAGAGGTGCGATTATGTAAGGAAATCGTATAAATTTGACAGCCTAAAACGTATGGTTACTTATGTCAAACGGTCAAATCGTATTATCTAAGGTGTTCATAGATCGTGTTCGATCGAAATCGTTATTTTTGACGATGAGTGAATGAATTCATAATTTTTGTAGGCGTTTGACAGATAATTCGTATTGTGTAAGAAAAATGAGTCCATCGCCAACGTCAAATCATTGCGGTAGCTCGCAGGCTATGACAATCGTATAAACGTATAGCCACTTGTCTTAGTTTATCTTAGTTTTCGTAAAGTTATTTCATTCCTAACATAATTCTTGTATCTAAAAGTAATATCTATTTTAAATAAAAATAACTGGGTAAACTCGCAGCTTGTCCCGTGTACTGTGAGTTAGACTTTAAATTGATAGGAAAGTGTTTTAGTGGAAATATGGGAAAATATTTTAAAGGTTGTGCCTATGTATTTTGGTTTTTAGTGAAAATGGCGTAGATAGTAAGTAGGTAATACATGCTGGGCATGATTGAGCGTGAGCGACGCATGAGACGCTCGCAGGTGAGGAGATCTAGCTCAACTAAGAGTTAAGACTAGAGTCGGTCGGATATGATATGCCGGCGTTGGAGTTACTGGCCGTAGGCTGTCCTTAGGTTATTTCAAACTCTAGTGGACGAACTCCGACCTTTTATGGTGTCAAGGCAGAGATGTATAGGGATCTCTATTTTAGGTATTGAACTCAGAGTAAAAAACTACCTTACCGAACTACTAAGACTTGTTATGAGGAAGCTTTCTTCATTAGGAAGTAATATCATTCATTAAATGTAATTAATGATTGAGACAGAAGGGCTGGCTCATTTTTTAAACTTAAGGGACGGATCCTCTTACCTATCTATATTATAACTTGTAAAGGTAAGTATGAATGAATTACTTAACCACTTATGTAAAACTAGATGATGCCAGCGAATTGTCTGGATTAAGCTTTTTGTATTCCGGCAAGAATTCCTTACTTATCCAGGATAAAAAGCCTATATCCTTTCCCAGGATGCAACTTATCTATAGGTATACCAAATTTCATCCAAATTGGTTGTAAAGATGGGCTGTAAAAGCATAGCGGACAGACAGACAAACACTTTCACATTTATAATAGGTAGGTAACTAGTATGGATGGATGTAAGACCACCAGCACATAAACTGGGTGTGGTTTCTGCTGGTGGGTCACAATCTTTCTGTATTTTGTATAAGTAATATAAAAATAAGTTAATTTAAGTCTATTTATGTCAATAAACCACATTTATCCTTTTTATTTCTCCAAATAATGAAAATGCAGTGTACTGCCTTACATCAATACAATATAATAATACATAAAGGAAAATTTATTTACCTACTTACTTACATAAGACATGTTTTATAGATAAGTAAGTAGGCAACTAGGCAGGTACCTAGTTATTAACATACTCAATTATTTAAGATTACCTTTTCATACTACCTAGACCTACTTTCATAGACCTATTCATAATGTTCTAGATTTGTTTTTTGAATCTTTACATTTTACATGTTGATGTATACAAGATATCCAATTTTCTATATAACAGTAAGTCACTATGATAGGACATACATTATAGCCCTATTTTTACCTTACAGGATATTAAGGGTTTGCGCAGCTTAATTGGATGATGACTCCATTTCTGCAGACAACTCATAAATCACCAGAAGCTAACTACGCAGACGTCAGCACCATCAATACAGTGGGCTCAATACAGTGGCAGTGTCTCTTAGCCCATAGGACACTGCACAATGACCCAATCAATGCTGGTAAAATAAGAGATGGCAGAAGGCAATCTCCACAGCCAGTCTATGTTAAAGATGAAGCTGCTTCAAGAGAGGCGCTTGCCCTGTTCTTACTCAATAAATGGAGAATGCAGAGTGGTGGGTCTAAGCTCCAATTCCCTCTCTCCTATGAGAGTGGAGGCCTGCTCTCAGTAGTGGGACGTTAATAGGCTGTAGTGGTATGTGTTAAAAAGGATGTTATTAATAACATAATAAGTGATTACTTACCTACCTAACTAAGATTACCTGCTTCCTTCTTTTCTAAACGAATTGCCAATGATCATCATAAACCAATTACAAAATCAAAATGTACAAAGTAAAAAAAGATCATTAATGAAATACTTGTCAAAGTTAAGGGGGGCAAGTTATAGGTACAATTTTATTTTCATCGGTATGTACCTACCCATAATATTTCAATAAAATTAATATGTACCTATCTTTTACCTCTCTATGTATAACTTCTAATATATAACTTTTGTATAATAATTAATAATAATAAAAAAATGTTAAAAAATTAAGTTAATTTTACTTTGATTACTATACCTACTTTGAATTAAAATTACTTTGATTGAATAAAGACCTTTATGAATACACATTTATCCTTTTTATTTCTCCAAATAATAAAAATAATTATTATTTACCAATGTACAAAATATTAGCAAAATTAAATTAAAGGACTCTAATAAAAGGACATTATTTTGTAGCAGTCTCATATGACTAATTTATTGGAACATTAATTAACTTACTAACATAGTAAATAATTCAATTGATCACAAATTAACTAAAGTGATCCAATTAATTTCAAGGTGTTGCTCCTCAAATCCTTATTGATATCTCTCTCATCTTCTTCTCATCTTTGTATGGTCATCATATGCCGTTATGATTTGGCCATCTTTGGTCTGAAATAATTGAAATTTAACATGTTATTGCTAATTTATTACAAATACTAGATGTTCTGGGATTTCATCTGCATGGATTAAGGTTTTTAATTCCTGTGGAAATTCTGGAAAGTCTACCAAAATTTCATCAAAATTGGTTAAAAAGATGGCCCGTGAAAGCATATCAGACAGACAGTCACACTTTTCCATTTATATTATCTTCCACCTTTAAAACCGCACATAGCTTCTGGAGTATTATTTTGTGACTATAATTATGATGCCCATGACTTCGTCCACATGAATTTAGTACTTATTTTGTATTCCAGTGGTAACATCTTAACTTTCCTGGATAAAAAGCCCTAGCCTATGCCCTTCCCCAGGATGTAACCTATCTATATACCAAATTTCATCAAAATCGGTTGAAAGATAGGACGTGAAAGCATAGCAGACAGATATAGGTACTGTTGATTGTTGGGGGATAGGTATTTTAACATATTGTGAGAAAAAACTTGCACACTGTAAAAGCATGTTATTATCTTATAACAAAATTAAACCACCTCTGCATTAGCCCAGCAATTCGCTATATTCACTTGGAGACACCCTTGCCTTTTAACAATAAAATAAAGAGTTTGTTATTTCAATTTATGAATTTAACTTTGGTATGAAAGATATCATTTAAATATAATAACGATATATTTAGGGCAGTATATTTTCAGCAGTCATTTATAAGAAATGTTCGTCTTTGTTGTTAGATTCACGGATTACTTTCGTACTTATTTACTTTAATTATTATAAAAATTCTAAGTATTAGACTATTTTTAGTTGACACTGACATATGACGGACATTGTCACTTGACATTACCTTTAGCAAAAATGTCACAGACTTTTATTACAAAATCACAGAAAAAGTACAAAAAACGTGAGCCCACTAGCGCCATCTATTGTTGAGTAGCAGTAAACTACCCGAAACTCGATAAATATCTTATATCTATGATATTCATTCGTTCTTGGGCGTTTTGTTAAAGCTTTGTTAATTCTATGGTACAAAATTTTCATAGAGATAACTTTCGACAATATTTCGAAATAATTTTCGTTTTAAATAATGAAAAATCATTTTTATGATAAAATTATTATGTTAGCTCGTAAAACTACATTATTTTCGTGTGTGACGTAATTAAATTAGATATTAAAATTGAAATATTGAATTGACAATTACGTTTCACTGATCGTAATTGCGTTTTGTTAAGTATTTTCATGATACGTTTTTATACGTTTAGGTGTTCATTTAATGGACAGTTTTACGAAATCGGACTTTGCTTTATACGTTCTATGACTATCGTATTTAATATCCATCCATGAACATAAGTTACATAATCGCACCTCAGATCCTTGTGGCACTCCAGCACTGATGTTGTAGAAATTTGATGTAGTGTCTCCTTCCTTTATTTGGAATATTCTTTCAGACAGATACGAAGCTAAAAGTGGGACATAACTGTGTGGTAAGACTGATTTAAGCTTACAGAGGAGGCCCTTGTGCCAGACCTTATCGAATGCTTGTTGTACGTCCAAAAATGCAGAGGAGCAATATAATTTCTGCTCTAGGGAATTCCTAATTTTATCACAAACTCTGTGGACTTGTTCCACCGTTGAGTGCTCTTGCCTAAAACCAAATTGATGGGAGGGCACAATGTTGTTTTTGGTTAATATTGGTGTTATTCTATGTAGCAGAGCTTTCTCAAATAGCTTGGACAAAGTTGGCAATAGGCCTGTAAGACTTGACATCTTGTGGTGGTTTTCCTGCTTTATGTACCATTAGTATTTGGGAGACCTTCCATAGGCTAGGGAAGTGCTGTGTTCTTAATATGCCATTGAACAAGTAGGCTATGAAGACTAGTGCCTTCTTAGGTATCTCTTTTAGTACTTCCTTGGTTATCAAGTCGAATCCAGGTGCCTTTTTGTTATCTAGGCCTCTAATTAGTCTTGCTATTTCACGAGGAGATATTGATTTAGGCGGGACGTCAAGTTGGTAGGCCGCATTGATAATCGAGTCACAATAGGCTTCAAAACCGCTGCTATTCCCTGCTTCATTGGGGGTGAACACTAAGGCTAGGTGTTCAGCAAAGGCATCTACTTTTTCTTGGCCACTTCTTGCCCAGGTGCCATTTCCTAGTTTTAACGTGGGTTTTGCTTGAATGGGCTTACTAACTGAATTTGTTAGCTTCCACAGGGAGTAATTCGTGACGGCGGTTGGTGTAGCTGTTGTTAGTTTATGCTCTATAGTGCTGTCCTGTATCTCTTGTAGCTTCTCTTTTAACTCTTTACACGCTTTATTAAAGGCTGTTTTATCAGAGTGGTGTCTGCTAGTATGCCATACGCGTCGTAAGCGTCGTTTTTCCAGAACTTGGAGTTTCACTTGCATAGGGATATTCGTAGTTACTTCGTTACTCAGGGCAGGAGTACTTTTCCAACATGCGTCTTGAATAGTGCTCGTTAAATGGTGAGTTGCATTCTCGATATCTTCCTGTGTTTTCAGAGCTATATCTAGTTTGATATTTCGATTTAAAAGCTCTCGGAATGAATCCCAGTCTGTGTATTTGTTGTACAGGGCTTCATGTTTCTCATTATATATTATCGTCGTGCTAACAGTCAGCAAGACTGGCGTGTGGTCCGAGGAGCTATCATAGCAGGATTCCGCTTTGAGGTAATGTTGAGATAATCCTTTGACCACAAAGAAGTCCAAGAGATCAGGTATTTTATTGCTGTCTGTTGGCCAATATGTTGGTTCGCCAGTAGAGATCGGCACAAGGTGATTGGAGATTAGGGCTAGGTTTAGTTGTCTACCTCGCGTTGTCGTCAGTCTTGAGCCCCAGTATGTGTGTTTCGAATTCCAGTCCCCACCTGCCACAAAGCGGTCACCAAGTCTTGCGAAGAACTCTGTGAACATGGCTTCACTAACATTATGCTTTGGTGGACAATAGACAGAGGCTATGTTAAAGTATCCACATTTGTCTGTCACGGCGACTATGGTGGCTTGGATATGGCATGTCTGAAAGTCTGGAAGTGGATGATGTTTTATGCTATTTTTAATAATAACACATGTTCCTGCATGGGCCTTTCCATCGGGATGATTGGTCAAGTATGTGCTAAACCCATCGAATTTAATGCTACTGTTAGTAGTACAATGAGTTTCTGTAATAAGAAGAGCGTCAATTTTATGTTCTTTTAGTAATAGCTCAGCCTCTTCTTTATTGGGGCTTAAACCATTTATGTTCCACGTAGCTACTCGTAAACCTATTTTTTAGCTAGTTTGTCGACAAGTGTTGTAATGAGACTCATTAAGTAAGATTAAACTCGCTCTGTTTAATAAGTATTTGCTCTAAATTGTTAGTCATATTATTAGTTGTATGTAGTTCTTGAGGTCGTGGTTTATTATGCGATTTGAGGGCCTCCGCATAGTGCATCTTATCCGTAGCTGTTGGGTGGATTTGTTCATTTTGTTGCGTTAAAGGCGTTTCAAAGGGTTTATGCATAGTTCGAGCTGATTTTCTAGTTGGTTGGTTAGTAACTCTTCTTGCCAAGATTTCTCTATAGACTTCACAGCCTTTATAATTCGCTGGATGAGGGCCAAGGCACAGTGCACATTTTGCAGGTGTGTTTCTGTCACGTTTTGGGCACTCAGATGTTTTATGTGATTGAGCGCACTTCACGCAGCGGAAGGGTCTCATGCAGTAGTTTTTAGAGTGGCCATACTGCTGGCACCGTTGGCATTGGACTACCGTCTTCTTTTTCCTCGGGTCTTCGATTTGGACAGATTGATGGTAGATAAACTTGATTTCTTTAGCAAGTTTGTTGTTTGCATGAGGAAGAAGGTTAACAAAGAATGTCGATGTAGGCTTCTTCTCAGAACCATATCTAGCATTAATTATTTCACCAGTCACTGTGTTTCCCGTTTTTTCTATTTCCTCTTTTATGGCTTCAATGGGTGTTGTATGATGCAAGTTTTTAATCACAAGTCTGCAACCCCTGTTGTATTCTCTGTTGAACGTATGACCAATTAGGCCTTGTTCTCTTATAACAGATATTAGCTTTTTATAGATGTCCACATCATCTGAATTTACTCGTAGTTGGTTCTTGTTGACGATCTTGTAATAGAACTTGCTTTTGTCAACCGCACTACTTAGCAGTTCAGTTAATTTATTAACATCATCAATACCATAGAGTATAATTGGCGGTGGCTTAGTAGGTTTTGGCTTATGGTTTGGATTAGGTCCTTCATTCTCATCTACCGGGAGATTGCTGTATCTGTTTGCAGTAGGCATTCTTTCAGGGGAAGGGCTGAGTGTGGATTTTTTCCTCTTGGGGTTTCTCAAGGTAGGAATTCTCTGCCATTCTGGTGGGCCTGTTTTGTTTGAGGTCTCATCACTGTTGCTTGGAGAGGGCATTTGTTTATTAAGAAGGCTTGCCTCCTCATTAATGCTTGAAGGTTTGCTACCCAGAGATGAACTTCTCGGCCGAGTAATGAATAAGCTTGGGTGGAAAGCTTGCTGTACCAAGGTTTTCTTTCCAGTAGTATTTACTGGCACAAGAGCCTGGTCACTCACCCCTGTGGAGTCTTCGGTAACATATTTCACACTATCAGGCCCGGGTACCCGATAGCGCCGGGGGCTAGCCGGATTGCATGGCAAATCGCATTCCTATATTGACTTTTCCATAGTTAAAAAAAGGGGGGGGGGGGGGTTAGGAAAAATACAAGTAACACTTTCCTAAGGTGCTACCGCCACAACTGTTTAGAGGGGATTTAGTCCCTCAGGGCTTGTGGGAGCCCGGGTACAGGTTATTTACCGCCGCCTGTTGCTCGGCGTTGTCGCTCGTTTAGCACCACCCAGGGGACACGTGTAGGGTGGGCCTTGTCTGAGGAAAAGGTGGTAAGAATCCTACGGACGCGAGCGACTTCGTCCCCCAATTGAACCTAGGTAAAAAAATAAAATATTTAGGGAATCTTTTTTGATTATTTAGCTCCCGTTTCTCAGTTTAGTGTTACCATTCCATATATAATCTACCTAGTAGCGAGAATAAATCTAAATTGGTAGATTATTTTGTATCGTTTTAAAAATTGTAATTATTTTATCTGATTGATGTTTGCCTAAACAATGGGATAGCCTATTTTTAGTGGATTTTCTGTTACTTTAGAGCATTTTTTATTTTATTTTATCTAATAATCTCTAATAGAATGGTAATAAATGAAAAAATATTATGGCAGCACTGATGCTGATGTTATATGGGTCTGTGGTTCTATGGATAACCATAGAACCACAGACCACTTAAAAATGTGGTCTGTGGTTATGTGGCTAAATACACGGCGACAAAGTCGCAATCATCTGGTACTGTATATTAATATAAATCGTGGTTTTCTTAAAGACTACACTCAGAATAAAAAGTAAAAAGCTGTACACATAGATCTTCGATCATTCTGTGATGTTTTAACGGAGTTTTGACATTTTTAAAAGTCACATTATCACTTAACCTGCAAAACTTTAAAACGAAATATCTTTTTTTTCTAGGTTCATTAAAAAAGAATTCTTGCTTCTGAGAGCTTTGTAGGTATTCGACGCTTAACTAAATATTTTTTTTTTCACACGTGTACATTAATTTTTTCTCTTAATACTATTGATGTATGGAACTTCGCCTTTGCTCTTTAAGGGTAGAAGTACCATGAAACAATATATGCCAAAAAAGCCGATCAAAAGAGGCTACAAGATCTGGGCAAGATGCGACTCTGAAACTGGGTATTTACATCAATTCAATGTTTACAGTGGCAAATGTGAAAGTAATGAAGATGGTGATGGAGGACTTGGTTTCAAAGTAGTCATGGAGTTGTGCAGAACGGTGCAGGCTGACACCCTAATAGCTTTTGACAATTTTTTTACCAGCCTGCCTTTGATGGAGATGCTACATCGGAAGAAAATTTATGCAGTTGGTACTGTCAGAGTGAACAGAAAAGGATTACCAACATGTCTTTTACCACATAAAGGCGACAAAAGAGAAATCAAGTTGAAGATTGGGGAATTCATGTTACAGTATGCAGACCCGGTGTCTGTAATAAAGTGGAGTGACACAAAAGATGTATATATATGTACCACAGCATATGATCCTAAAAAAGTAGTTACTATACATCGAACCCAAAAGGATGGTTAAAAAGCCCCAATGATTTGCCCATATGCAATTGAACAATACACTAGAAATATGGGGGGTGTAGATAGGCTAGATCATTTTAGGTTATCCTACTCAATAGGGAGAAAATCAACAAAGAAAAATTGGTTGAGATTATTTTGGTTTATGTTGGAAGTGGCCTGCATAAATGCATATATTATGTATAGTATGACACACAAGACAAGCAGTAGCAGCCACAAGGAGTTCCGTCTAAGATTGGCTCGAAATCTCATAAACAACTTTTCCACCAGGATTAGAGACCATGTCATTTTCAAAAATAAGAGAGGGGGCCAGTATGGTGTGGCAGATGAAGTGAGAATGAGAAATGTTGGGCATCACATGCCTTACAATGCAGCTACTAGGAAACGATGCCGCTTCTGCAGCACAAAGAAAGAGGTCAAAAGATCTAAAATAATTTGTAAAGTATGCAAAGTTACACTTTGTGCAACACCATGTTTTGAGAATTTTCACAAGTAGATATTTATAGTATAACTTTGCATACTGCTGAATGGTGTTTTATAAGTTTCAGAGCATATGATTGTGTCTATTCTTTTAGTCGTTTTTTTTTTTCATTTGGGCAGAGGACTTATTGTGACCACCGCGTTTTTTAAATAGAAATAATAATAATAATAAATAAAAAAAAAGAAAATAGTTTTTTTTAAATACTTTAATCTATCATAATTAAGTCTCAAAATGTAAAACTATGCTTAACCTGGCTAAGGGTTAAAGACACCAACTTAGGTCACTTTGTCTAGTTGAATAACTAACCTAAAGCTCTATTTCAAAGACTTTTATAAATATCCTCAGAATTTGTAAATAAAAGTATTTCAAAACCAGATTTTTTTTTGTAAGTATACCTAAGTGCAATTCCGAAGTATGTTCGGGTAATTCTAGATGACACTTCAAAGTATGTTTTAATTAGTTCTGACATAAGGTATATATTAATTTTTAGTTCAGATTTACCCTCGCATTATATATATTTCTTGATATTGGTCTCTGAAATAACCTAAATTTATTTAGGTCATATTTATAATTCGGAATTACCCGACAAGAAGTCTACGGTTCTCAAACTTTTAGAAGGTAGGGATGTCCTTTGTATAAATGAGAAAAAGTGTTGGATGTTGGAAATAAAAGTAAAAACGACAAATAAAGTTTTATTCACAATGTAAGGTAAGTATAAAGGTAATGAAATCAATATTAAAATTCAAAATAAAAGATTTTCATGGTGTACTTTTAGGGGAAGAATATAACTAGGTTTTATTAAAATATTATTAATGTTTCAGTTAAGTATAAAAAATAAGCCTCTCACGGCATTAAATTTTAATTGAAAAGTTTTACGCTGTAACTTATAGTTTCAAATAAAAAAAATCTTACCAGGCATTTGATAATAATAATAATTATTAATAATAAATAATGACACTTAACAAACAGTATCGGTACTCGTTTGTACCTAATTAGTGCCAGTAGGTTTTTACCTGTTTGTACCTAAGTTGTTGGTAATCCTTGTTAACATCAAATTTACATTTTATCCACAAATAAAGATCTCAAAACAAATAAAGAAATAGAGGTCTAGAAACCCAACATTAATAAGATCAAAATTTGAATGTCTTCGTCCGTTAAAGGTGCGCTTGGACCACCGTTCCACAGAGTACATAATATATATGCACCATAACCTTTGGGTCCGTGCTGGTACACTGCACTGATGCCACTCTAGTAAACAAAAATATTCTTTGTAATGGAACGTAGCGAAAATCTGTTTGACACGACTACCTATTTGTATTAATCATTAAATTTTCGTCTGCGGCTTAACGGACGAGTTTTAAATACGTTGTTTAATAAGTGAGATATTTTATTACCTACAATGTCATTTATGTGGTGTCATGATAATAATAATTAAAAAATATTTAAACAATATCGAAAACCGATTGAGAAAATCTTACTCTCGTTAATGAAATCAGATTTGTAATCAAAGCAACACTTTAATACCTACAATTATAAATAAATTAAAAATATTTCACTAATTCGAGTGTCCAAACTAATTTTCTACAACATATATTTCGTAATTTCAGCCAGATTTAATGTCATGTCAAATGGAATTTCATTCACAAAATGTGACTGCTACAGTTTGACTCTTGTACTGCATTCTTAAGATCATAAAGATGTATAATTTGATGTTACCGGTAAGACATGTCAACATCAAGACTATATATTTTTATGTGCTTAAAAATGCAATACAGAAATCAAACTGCAGTCGTGACATTTTGCAAAAGAATTTCCACTTGATAAAATATGGTCTAATTGTGGATTAATAAAGATTGAATAATAACAGTTTTGTAACCACACCGACGCGACGGTGACGACTGATTACCTTACTTGCTACCTAAAAATATATTTTGTTATTTTCATCTGATAACTCAAATTCTCTATAATTCTCATTGTTTCTTTGTAAATCTACTTTCTTCACGATTAATAGCTCCGTTATTTCGTCACGATCTTTTTTTTTTGGTTGGACAAATGTAAGATGTGGCTTTTTAACGGTCCTTAGAAAATCAACGGTGTAATAGGTCTCGTTGTGTTTTTGAAACATATTCTCAATGAATCCAATATAATAGGTCCATTTCTTTCTGCTAAAGTACCTCACAAGTACTGCATCATTTAACCTGTATTCTTCTTTCTTTTCATCACTTTCTACTTCTATTTTGTCCTCATCCATATTTTGGCTCAGATTTTTGTCTTTGGTTGTTTCTTCTTCTTTAGTCTTGTCACTATTTACAGTTTTGCTAATATTTTGAGTTTCATCATTATTTCTAAAAACTTTCTCAGTCTTAAGATTTTCTTGAATATCACATATCTTTAAATAATTATTTTCTTTTCCTGTCTTCGTCTTCTTTCCTTTACCTTTTCCTTTTCTTCCATATTTTGAAGTATTTAAATCTTCTTCATTCAATATTTTTCCTCCATCTGTTAGATTACTTTCTTGTTTACCAGCGGGTTCGCTTTCTACTTCTTGTGATTCAGGTTTTTCTTCTTGTTTTCGTGTATCAAGATCATTTTCACCCCAGAATTCATTTATTAATCTTTCATAATCACGACAATCATATTCTGTGTCACTGTATACACTCATTATATCTGAGATACTAGTAGAAGAGTGGTTTGAATCTTGTCGTTTAGATTCCTTTTTGCTTTGTTTTTTAGCCTTATTTATGCCTGATGGACCTGACTTTGCAAGATGGTTCTTTAAATTTTCTTTGTCCTTCGAATCCTTTTTTCGCTTTTCTTTTTCTTCTGCATTTTTTTTTACCAAGGGATGCAGTAATTACTTCCGCGCCTTTTGCTACTCTTTTTTTTGTTACAGAAGTATTGTCTTTTTTATCCTGGCGTATTTTTTCAAGCAAAAGTTCTTCAAAATTTATTTTTATATCCGAGATTATATGTATTTTAGGTTGCTCCTTTTTTAGGGTTCCGTACCCAAAGGGTAAAACACTGGCTGTGGTTTTTTAATGGAAAGTCTATGCCTTTTCCGAAAATTTATGAACCAGTCTTTTCCTGGTCTATTATTTTTAAATGGAGTATCCAAGTTATTGCTTTTTACGAACTCCGCGACGAGATTTAATACTTCTTCTCCCAAAAGACCAAATCCCCACTTTTCCATAATTTTAATTGCATCGGCCAATCGTATTTCTACTTCCCACGGAATAGCTAACCGTCTACCTACAACATTCGTGCTATAAGTTTCTTTGATCTTGTCATAAAGAGTTGTTGAAGGTATTCCGTACTTTTTTGCTGCAGCATACATTGACAATCCATCATTTGTAACTTCTCGAACCGCATTATTTATATCTTCCAGTGTGTACTTGGGTGTTTTCTTTTTAATGTATTTATTAGGCATATTTCTGAAACAATTAAAAAATAAATATGATCAAAGACATTATTTTGTTACAGTCAGAACTCTTCCCTGGTTGAAACTACTTTTGATTGACAAAAACAGTCAAAATAACTTTTTTCAATTGATTTAATTCCAATCAAAACCACTTTTGACATGTCGTGCCTCTAAAAAAATGTGTATCTGTATATGTGCATGTGTGAAAGAAGGCATGCCTTTGACCGTGTGTATCTTAGATGAATGATGTGTATGTAAGCGTGTGATCTATGTGCATGTGAGAATGAGTGTGTGTGAGCGTGTATGCCTAAGTGGAATATACAATTAATCAAAAAACAATCTTCAAACTCTAGAAACTTAAATTTTAAAGATACTGTAGGTGGGGACAAGCAAATATAAAAATAAAAAATAAAAAGCCACCACCAAAACCGTAATTTGGGATTTGGGTTGTCTTTGCCAAAAGCTCAAACATTTAAGGTTCTATATTTTAAAAATTGTTTTGTTTTTCAGGTTATGTGTTAATGCAGTTGATTTTTTTTTTCAATATTTACTATACAATTCAATTTTTTCCCAAAAATATGTCAGTTTCACCATTAAGACGAATCTTACTACACTTCATTTATAAAAATCTAATAAATAGTTGCAGAACGCACTAAACAAATAGACCTATATGTATTAAGTACTAAATGATGCCCGCAGCTTCGCTCGCGTGGAATAAGTTCTTAGTAGCATAGTACAACTATGTTAGTAGCCAATCTCCGGAATGCAAGGTACCGTACCAAATTGTGTAAAAACATTTAAACGGATGATTTTTTCTAAGCCGGTGGGATCACCACGATTTAGGAATGTGATTCCTTACAGCATCAGGGGTGAGGAGTTGGGTCCTCGAATGCAACGATAAAGTCTTTTGTGTGCTTTGTATGATAATAACATTTTTATGTTATATTGTCTTAGTGTACCTACTTATAATTTTTTTAACTTACTTATCATATAAATCGATTCTCCAATTTAACGTTGTAGGTACGTAATTTGAAATAGCTTAGTATCGCTACTTCGAAAAGGCGTAAGTACCTGAAAGAAAATATCAATTTGAAAATAAGAATTTAAATTTTGAGAACCACTGACTATTCCTATGGAAAATCAACATCGGTGAATTCCGAATTCTTTATGATTCGGAATTAGCCTAGTCGGTTAATTCCGAAATAAGCAAAAAATCTTGAGCTAGAGTATTCTGACCCTACTCGGTAATGAACTAAAACAATAATCTATCGGATTAAAAAACAAACAGACAGCTAACTTACCAAATTTTTTAATTATGGATATTCGGGTAATTCCGAAAGTCCAAAAACGCGGGAAATAGTACCCGTTCACAAAAACATCGCGGTGGAGACGTGCACTCTTTCGCAGCAATCAGAGTGAACTGAAGCGGGGGAGCAGATTAACATGACGGCTAGGTGAAAGTTACCAGAGCAAAAAATATAGCCGCATTTGGTAGAAATTTGTGATTATCGGAATATCCCGATTTTCGTAACTAGCCGAATGCACCTTACATAATTTTAGTCAAATAATTTCTGTAAAAAAGTCATTGAGATACTATGTACTCAATGAAAATAGTACATAATTTCTGGTAACACTAAAATAGTAGGTATATACCTTGTTCTTATCCCTGTGCAGTGCATTATTTGAATCCCAAATTGCGGGCTCATCATCATCATCATCATCATCACTACAGCCTATTAACGTCCCACTGCTGGGCACAGGCCTCCACTCTCATAGGAGAGCGGGAATTAGAGCTTAGACCCACCACGCTGCTCCAATGCGGGTTGGCGGGCTTTAACGATTATTATCATGTTAGTGATAATAACCGGGACCGACGACTTAACGTGCTCTCCGAGGCACGGGGTGAAACACCGCCAACTTCCAACTCCGGGCTGGCACTGAGAATTTCTTAATTGAAAAACCCAATACCTAACTTTCATGCCCGACCGGGAATCGAACCCAGGACATCGTGATCCGCAGTCGACTATGCTAACCACTAGACCAACGAGGCAGTCACAGTGTGTGAACACCACAGACCACGCAACGCCACGATTCCTTTGAAGTGTGCGCCAAAACCCGACAACTTTCCGATCGCGCGCCATCGTTGACCATTGTCCGCCATTGCATACCATTTCCCCCTCTACACAATGGCGATGGCCTGCAGTGGGCCAGCAATCAGCATACGCCATTGTGAAGACGCCGCTTAAATTTGAGTAGTTGACATGTGGGTGTCAACTTATGGATTTTAATATAATTTGTTAATACTGTTTTATTTATTGTTATTTGCTGCTTCTATGTTAAATTACTCTATTTGACCTTCTAAAATAATTGTGAACCATTTTGTTCAGTAGTTGACAGGAGGTGTCAACTACTGGAGCTATAAGTGTCAACTATTGACACTTATAGCTTCTATTATTTTTTCTTTCGTTTTTAAGATGCCACCGACAAAAGGAAATTTTAGAAATTATACACAAGAGGCTATGGAAGCGGCTGTAGAAGATGTGCGTTTACATAAAACTCCGTATAAAACTGCTGCTAAAAAGTTTAACGTACCAAGGGTTACTTTGAAGTACAAGGTTGAAGGAAAACACCCGATGGACCGGTAAGACAGTTTTAAATAGATCAAGTTTGTGACTGTATACCCCAAATTTAGCTGTAAGTACGTTAATGAAATAACAGTGTTTTAGTTCCTTACTAATTTTATTTTTTCAGAAAAATGGGTCCACCGGCCATATTGAGTAGAACAGAGGAAAAAACTATCATAGATTGGATTTTTGGAATGGCCCGTGCAGGATTCCCCGTCACTATGAAGGAGGTAGTCTTTAGTGGGGAGCGTCTCTTAAAAGAATTAAAAAGGCCAAACCCGTTTAAAGACAATTGGCCAGGAAAATCGTGGATGAAAGGATTCATGAAGAGGAATCCTGAAATATCTGTTCGAATGTCCCAATACCTTACTAGATCAAGAGCTGTAATATCCGAGGAGCACATTTATAATTGCTTTAAAGAGGTAGAGACATTCTTGGATCAGACTCAACAAAAGGACATCTTACAAGATCCTACAAGAATCTTTAATACAGATGAAACTGCTTTTTTCTTAAATCCGAAGGGTGGTAAGGTTTTAGCAAAAAAGGGGGACAAGACAGTATATCAGCAAGTCAATCCAGATGAGAAGGAATGTCTAACAGACCTTGTCACAGGTAGCGCATCTGGTGCTGTACCTCCTCCAACAGTTTTGTTTAAGTATAAAAGAATTCCACAGGAAATTGCGCAGAATTTCCCTCCTGAATGGGGTCTGGGAAAAACAGATTCTGGTTGGATGACTTGCGAGGCGTTTTTCGAATTTATTGCTGACATTTTCCATCCTTGGCTGGAGAAAGAAAAGATTCCTTTGCCGGTCATTCTTTTCGTGGATGGGCATGTGTCTCACCTGAGTTTACAAAGTGAGTCAGTTTTGCGAAAAAAATGGGATTATCCTCATTGCCCTGTACCCCAATGCAAAACATCTATTACAGCCAATGGATGTTGCGGTTTTTAGGACTCTGAAAGAGCATTGGAAAAAAGGGTACACGAATGGAGATTATCTAATTTGGAAGCTGCAATATTAAAGAAAAAAGATTTTCCAAAACTTCTGAAAGAAGTTATCGACACCGCACTGAACGCGACAATCTTCGAAAATGGTTTTAGGAAATGTGGGCTATTTCCGTGGAACCCAGAAATTGTCACTGTCCCATTAAATAATGAAGGCGATCAAGTCACGAATATTGAGGAACGTAAAAGATTTTTAAAAGAAGGACTTCGGTTTCTTAATCAAAGTATTCCGCAAAGCAAGCTCATTATATTTCGCAACGGAGATAAAAATGAGTTGTATCAAAAAGATATGTCACTGTTTGAACTGTGGCAAAATACAAAATTAGAAATAGAAAGTGGTTTGCTAAATGCCTCTTTTGTTATCAACGAGCCTGCCAAGGAAAGCAGTGAAGATACAAATCTGTTATCTACTGTTATACCGTTCACTACTGGTGGTAACAACGAGTGCAATAACTCTGTTGATATCAACGAACCTGCCAAAGAAAGCAGTGAAGATATAAATCTGTTATTTACAGAAGCGAGCGGTATAACGCCGCTCGCTTCCGGTGGCATCAACGAGTGCAATAACAAAACCACAGAAGATAACAACCTGCCATCTGAAAACAACACTCCTACGGTTTTTGAAGAATCTCCTGGAAATGGTATGAACCTTTGCCAAGCTGGACCTTCTTCAGTGTCAGCGGAAATCCCCAGCCCCTTCAGAAGACATTTTTATTATCAGAAAGATAAAGAAGAACCAGAAAGAAAACGATCTACAAAAGAAAGAATGCCCGTTATAGTTTTGGGACATCTGTGTCAAGAATACTTTAAAAAGAAGTTAGCAAAAAAGGAAGAATTAGAAAAACTAAAAATGGAACGTGCTGCCGAAAGACAAAAGAAAAGAGAAGAAAATGAAAAAACAAAAAAAGCGAAGATTCAGAAGCGTAAGAAAAAAGACTGAAAAGAGGGTGCTTCATTTTGACGATAGTTCTGACTCTAATACTGATGGTATTTCTCTTGACCGTGAAAGTGAGTCTCAAAATGAGAGCGACGGAGAAAACATACAAAAAAACAATCTTAAAAATCCAGTACAGAGAAAGGTAGGAGAGTATGTAGTATTTTCCTACGAAGAAGAGTTATTTCCAGGGGTTATTACTTATGTTACCAAAACAGCTGCTTCTATTTCGGCAATGCAGAAATGTGGGAGACTTTGGAAATGGCCTCAAAAAGTGGATCAATTGGACTATGAATGGGAAGACGTGTTGTACCATTTCAACGAGCCATTAAAAATGAGTCAGACGAGAAATGTGTACTCGGTCCCCGAATTAGAATTTTTATGGAACTAACTGATATAGAATTACTATTTACTGATATTATATAATTATACTTATAGATATTTTTAAGGTTATAAATACATATAGGTACAGTCAGTTACAAAGTCGGTTAACAAACTCAAGACTTCAAATCAATTTAGTAGGTATTAAAAGAAGTCTCGATACAAAACGCTGGATTAGGTACAGTGAAGAGTGGTGAAGTACTCTTCGCTGTACTTACTCCAGCGCTTTGTGTATCTACTTTCATTACATTTCTTTTTTGTGTACATCTTAATTGGGTTGGATCCGATATCGTTTGGCAGGAGTTTAAGGGTGAAAGGTGTTGTATTTGGTAGAGGTTTGGTCCCTGATTAAAATAAAAATAAATAAAATTGTTTTATTTCAGGTAGGGACCCATAATACAAAATACAGAAATAACAATACAGAATAAAAATAAAAATAATAGTACTAAAACTTAAGCTACAACATAGAATACCATTGGTATAGTTATGTCAGTTTAGTGTTCTGAGTCTGGTGCACTTTCAGCCAGTGTTTAAAAAACACGTTGTCAGGGGATGCCTGAGCGACGATACTGATCATACTATTATTAGAATTACGAACAGTTTCCCAGAAACCCGCAATTCTGTTCCGTATGATCGCATAGAAGTCGGGTACCCCGGCGTCGGCGAACATACCCGACGCGCTGCAATACCTCGGCATTTTTAATAAAATGCGGAGGGCATTGTTGTACTGTACTCTGAGGATGTTAAAGGATCGTTTGGTGTAGCTTAACCAGAGTTGAGAAGTATAAAAGCTCATACAATAAGCTTTGAATAATGTCACTTTAACATCCTCAGAACAGCGAGCAAAACGGCGCGCGAGCATGTTGCACCGAACTGCAAGCGATCTTCGCTCCCGCTCTATATCTAGATCGTCGCTCAGGGATCCCGACAACATGTGTCCTAGATACCTGAACTGCCGCACAACCTGAACCGGTGATCCATCTAGAAATACTGGCGGTACCCTCTCCGGACCCTTACCAGCCCGAAAGATAAGCATTTCTGACTTCCGTACATTATATTTCAAGCCATGTGATTTGGCATATCTTTCGCAAATTGCTACTAACTTTCGAAGACCACTTATTGAGGGGCTAAGTAGCACCATATCATCAGCGTAGCTCAAGTTGTTGAAACAAACTCCGTCAATATGACAGCCGATGCCGGTGCCACTTAGCTCCTCAATCAGGTCATTTACATATAAGTTAAATAGGTCCGGAGAAGTTAGGCCACCCTGGCGCACTCCACACTCTAGCCTGAACTCGCTAGATGCTGTGCTACCCCATCGCACAGAGCTCGTTTGGTTCTCGTACCAGTATCTCATCAGCTCCACAATACTGGAGTGAACGTTTGAGTCACGCATTTTGCTCCATAATATATTATAATTAACGAGATCAAATGCGCGACTCAAATCTAAGAAACACGCATATACAGAAGTTTCTCGTTTTTTATAGTAGTTTACAGCATGTTTCAGAGCCAGTATTGCCGAGTCTGTAGAGAGACCGGGACGAAAACCAAACTGAGCATCACTTATATGCACATTCTTCACTAGTTCAGGCTGCAGCAGCCTCTCAAGGATCTTGCCAGCAATGGTTCCTAATGATATGGGCCTGTAGTTTGCTATACTAGATAAGTTGCCCGTCTTATTTTTGGCAACTGGGACGACTACTGTTTTTAGCATGTTATCAGGGAGATAACCATGTCTAATACAAATATTAAACAGTATTGTTAGCGCCTCATATAGTTGGTCACCTGCGTAGAGCATGTGCTCAACGCTCAGGCCATCATATCCTGGAGACTTACCACGTTTCATATTTTTAACCGTTAGAAATAGGCTCTGCGGACTAAACTGTAGTGGTTCGGGTGATGGTAAAGATGGCTGAGAGTTGGGCACCTGCTCTACCTCAACTGGTTTTACAGTAAAATGCCTGGCAAACATATTAGCTATCTCCCTGCTATTCTCGACATTATTTATATTCATTGGCCTACTTTCTTTTCTGTTTAGAGATTTGGTTGATTTCCAAAACTGTGAAAAATTCTTATTAGCCCTATGAGTGGCTAATATGTCCATTTTAATAGCTTCTTCATGATTTTGGCACCATTTTAATTTTTGCTTAAATATACTACGAGTGGTTATCATGTTGTCGTATATTTCACCACTGCGGGGCTTACCACAGTCTATCCAAAACTTAAAACAAATTCTAGCATTGTAGTGGCTTTCTTTTATATGTCGGTTCCAGCCAGTGATTTGTTTTTTATTGCAGGATTTGCGTGCACCAGACTCAGAGCATTTACTGTTAATAGCTGCAGATTGTAAAATCGTGATTATGTCATTATAAAAAATATTAATAAGATCTAAAATATTCTTAAAACTATTATCACAGGTCATAAATGGACTAGAGTCAAGTAATTTCCTAAGGTTAACAGTACATAAGTAAGTATACTTATCTATCTCTTGTAAACTTCTCTGTCCCCACCTTACGTCTACATTATCTACTTTACTATTTATACATTCATTATTATAAACTTTTTTACACATAAATTTCATATCACAGTGTACATGTAGTGGGAAGTGATCTGACCAGCTCACCTTATTATCTATAAAAACCTTCACAATAGTGTTTCGGGCAGCCATAGTTGCCAGGCAATGATCCAGCCACTTGGTGGTTCCATGTGACTCACTAATGAAGGAGAATGAGTCGGCCCCTAACACATCCATATCAGCGGAAACCCACGATTGCTCCTTACAAAACGACAACATTTCTAGGCCGAACCTAGCAGAAGGGTGCGCATTATAGTCACCGAGCATAAATACTGTTTCGATCTCGCATTCCTCAATTATAGCGCTCATTCCACTAAGAATATCCGTGAACTCCGTCAGATTGTCCTCAATATCTACAGGCATATAAACGTTGAAGAGCAATAAATGGCGATCTGCAGAGCTAATTTTGACAGCCGTCAACCTATTACTCTCACAGTCCACTACGGTTACGTTATTAAAAACCGACTTACGCCACATAATAGTCAAACCGCCGTAGGGACGTCCACGCAATATCCCAGCTGAGGAGTCCACGGATGATTTCGAGAATGATGCGAAATCGTCATCTATTTTGTTTACAAAATTCAGGTCATGCTCGAGGAGCCATGTCTCCTGTAGTGCAACGATATCGGCAGTTTTACAAATTGTCCTTATAGAATCTATGGAACGCTTAATACTCTTACAATTAAACGAAACCATACGAATTAAACTAGTTTGTATATCACTCATACGTTGTACTGTCATTATCAATTATGTTTAGAGGCGGTATTTGTGAAACGCTCTTTATACCGTCTATATACTAAGCCCGCAGGCCAAAAATTCCCGTCTAGAAATGTTCCCAATTTTTTGGCAGATACAGTAACTTTGAAAGAGTTAAATGATGTCTCATTTCTCTGCTTAAGCTGCTCGACACTTATGCATTCTTCCCCCTTATCAGCAATGTGTTCTAGAATATTTTCCACAGAGACAGTTTTTTGGGCACGTGATACATAAATGGAGCAGTGCGAGTCCGCCACTTGAATCTTGCAAAGTGTATCCGACGTTCCACGCATATTTTTCGATTTGCGCTTCTTATTTACCACCACAGTAAAGGATGAGTTTTTGTCGGCCGTCACTCGTTCAGTATAGCTGGCATCGCACGCCGCCGTGGCAGGCGCAGGGTTTGTTGTGACGCCAGATTGACCCGAACTCACTCGTGACCTACGTGTGCTTCTCGCTTGGCGCGGGCGATCCGTCTCGACTACGATATCACGGTAAGTTGGCGTATGCATCGTTTCAATAAAATGCGCGTGTGTGCGTGCTGGCGGTGGTACTGACACAGGAGGCAGCGGTTTTGATGGAGATGATTTTGCTCCGTGTATGGTACCATGGTGGATCGGAGTAAGCGAGCTCCTTGCCACTTGCCAAAACAATACCACTCGCGTCAAAAGGTATTGCACCGTTTTCGAGAAATTTAAAATAAGATATTATAACCTCTAAATGGATGAAACATTGAAAAAGGAATGCAATATTACTGTGAGAGCAAGATAGCATTTATACTTTTGTTTAGGTGTGATAAGGACATAAGATCATGTCAAACACAAGTGTCATAATTTATGATATTTTTATATTTGGTGGTCTGTAGTCTTTGTCAAAGACTAGAATCCAGAGCCGTAAAACTATAAAAAAAAAAAAGTGATTTCTATTCATAGAGTAAGGTAAATATGTGTCGTCTAATTTCAAACACAGCCACATCCAAGGTTGATTTTACAGTAGGACTAATTTTCGATGTGTTTGGATTATTTATATAATGTAAATGTCACAAAATTAAACGAGATTTTGAATTTATTAGTTTTAATAGTAAAATAAGCAAAACACTGTCTCAAAAAATAGGATATAGCGGGAATTGTTAATCAGCTCAGGATCTGACTGCTTTTGATAATGAAGTTATGGATCTGGCTGCTTTTGTTACTAACTTCAGTCTGATACGTCACATATACAGGACGTGTTCTAAAGTTGTCTTAGAGAAGGAGCGAAACTATAGCTGCATGATTTTTAATTGCTTAGTTACAATTTTGGGAAATTAAACTATAAGGGTATGATTAATATTTATTTTAAATAAAAAATATAAATAAAAAAACTACACAAAATTTTCTGATTCTTCCAAAGGCACACATGGTAAATCTCTATTAGCCAAGAAATTTTGATTAGTTTCTTCGACGTTTTTAAAAAAGTTTAGTGACATTATGCTTCGCCACTCTTCCCCATAGTGTTTCGTCAGTAGAGAGACAACATCCTTGATCTTTGCAGAGTTAATTCGGTTTCCTCTCGGAATCACAGATGGCTCCATTTCAGAGCAACTTTTGCCTTTTTTAGTTACATATTTAGGTTCACAAAAGTCGTGTTTATAATTTTCTTCACCTTGGATGCTCACATTTTGCCTCCCTCTTTTCAGTATAAATCTTTTAGTCAAATTAAATTTAAAATGCCAACTTCCTAATGGTTTGAATATTTTAGAGGCTTCTTCTTTCCAATTATGGATATCAATGTCATGTGTCAGGTGGTAAACAGTCCCATGCTTTTTAAATATATCCACATATAATTGTGGATTACTAATAACTGATATCTTTTTTATTTCTTTCTCTATTTTAGCAAAAATCCTGTCTGGTGGCAAAAATGAATGGCCTACCATAGGAAAAATAATATTTATTTCTTTAACTTGCGGTGGGGCATGAGACAGAAGCCATTTACTGCACATACCTATGACGGTACTATTTTTATTTTGGCCACCGCAGCCATCAGCAAAAAGTCTTATTATTTTTTTATTTTCTCCTATTTCCAAAGTTGATAATAAATGGAATACAGCAGTCGCTATTTGATTGGATGCCTTGGCGTTTTCGGTTTCATTCCAGTAATAAATGTGTACATTATCCAGTGGACTCTTAGAGCTTCCAACAACAGCAGTAAAATTATACAAGTTTATTTGTCTGCTAAAATAAGCCGCTTGGTCTGGTAATTTTGGTAGAGCATTGTTTTTCTGACAATCAAATGAAATTATCTGCACATGATCTTCTTCTTTCCTTAACAAATCATAAAACGCATTAGCTTTTAAAGAATGCAGTCTTTTTTGTGTTATTAAATTCTGTTTTTCTTGACCATTAGTAGCATTTTGGATTTTCCTTGTCAATTCAGCACAGCGAGAGCATGTGTCTTTCATAGGTGATCCGAAACCTGCATTATATTTTGTGTTGAATTTTTTTCGAAAGAACGATTCTTTCACTTTTAGTTCAGGGGTTTCATTCATTCCATCATTATACATTTTCCAAAGTTTTTTAATATTCAACTCTGCTGGTAAGTATACCCTAACAGAAGACTTACTTCGGCAATAATGGGGCTCAACTGCTTGCAGAGACTCAATAAATGCCTGTACTTTATTATTTTTTTCCAAGAATTGCATTTCTTTGCGATCTCCCCCTCTATTCTCCTTCGCCAGAGAGCCTGCATCTTTAAAAGAGCGGTGCAGGACCCCAGTAACTCTGTCTTTACCAATGCTCAAAATATGCAGAAATGCTTTTTTGCATATTCTGATCTGCTTCTGTGGATTTTTTACTGTAATGTAATAATCTGCACTCATGCTTTTCGGTCCTCTGGCTCCGGTTTTAAGCCTTATTCGCTCACATTGTTTTAAACGACAATGTTGTAAAATAAAATTATCTTGATCAACTTTATTACACAACTTATAAAAATTGCGATGCATCCTAGAAACGTCTTGTGTTAATAATGTAGAACATTTAAAAGTTTTATTACCTCCATGCTGACAAATAGGCAGACTTGGCAAATGTTTCGATGCATATCTGAAAAAAATCAAACGAGATCTCATTAATATCATACTAATATTATTAATGCGAAAGTGTGTTTGATTGTTTGTTTGTCCTTCAATCACGCCGCAACAGAGCCACGAATCGACATGTTTTTTTGTATGGATATATTTGAGGACCTGAAGAGTGACATAAGCTACTTTTTATCCCAGAAAGTCAAAGTATTCCGGATTTTAAAAACTAAATCCATTCGAGGACGCAGTCGCGGGCATCAGGTAGTTGTATAATAAATCATTTAAGGTTTATAAAATCAATAAAAATAATATATTGTAACATGTGCATTACTTCTAGAAATCTAAGTAGAGGTATTCATTATAGAACCAAACATACATGCTAGAATTTTAACTTGATCACTTGATCAAGTCATAATTCTTAGAATTTTCGCACACAAAATAATAATAATTATTGTTTGAGAATAAATACATTGTAAATTGAATTGAATGCGTAGGTAAAAATTGAAACATCCTGTGTATAAATCACGAACAAAGAATACTCACCGATTGCGTCGTTGAACTTCTCTTTTCCAGTTATCTTTATTCACACACCGTTTTCTTGCCTTGTCAGGAGGAACTTGTTCAACATTCTTGGGTAAATCAGTCATTATTTTTAGTAAAAAACGTAAAAAACCACTGCACATAAACACAGCAAATGTAATGAAATCGCCATTAAGCGACATGACAGTTTTGCGTTGTATTCTGAGCGCTGATTGGTCAGTACGGATGTGGCGGCTTTTGATTTGCATCGGACAAGGATGTGGCGGATTTTGAAATAAACAGCTGTTTTTTATCATTGTTTTCTTGGGATCTAACGGATTCCGCTGGTAATTTAGTTGTGAGACCTCAAGAATGACAATATCATAGACAATTTTTTATATTTTTGAAAAAAATTGGATGTGGCGGTATTTGAAATTAGACGACACATATGTCCGTGTTTCTTTATCCCCCCTACGCCAGCCTGCGAATTTGGGATATTGAAATAAATAAAAATACGCATAGATGTATTTTTAATAGCACGTCTCAAAAATGTTTAATAGTTAAAAAGCACCCCCGTAGTTTATGAATAAAAAATTGGTAAATATCGCGCATATATAACGCGCTTAAAACGTCGATATCTCTTCAGATACTTACAATTCGGTACTTCTTATAATTTAAAAAAACTGCACCCTGCTTGAATCAAACTGCACCGTCGCTGAAGATCCATATAATGCAATACCTGTAAACCGGCAGCGGTCCCGCCCGCGGGACCGATTTAAAAAACCTACTTTTGCCTAAACAGGCACGGGCCCGCCACCTTTGCCTAAACAGGCACGGGCCCGCCACCGGCAGCGGTCCCGCCCGCGGGACCGATTTAAAAAACCTACTTTTGCCTAAACAGGCACGGGCCCGCCGGCGGGCCCGGCCGGTCCGAGCTGTTTAAAACTGTATTTTCTTAATGATAGAGTTTATATTTGTTTGAACAACTTTGGCTCATAGACAAGTTTATTAAATAATCTATACACTGCAACACTAAAACCGTCAAGTTCGAAAATAAAAAAATACATAAAAAGCTATAGAAAGAAGTCATTTGAATCTGTGCCAAACTTTTGGGTTTTTTTGTCTGAGTTTTGTGTTGTTTATTGTTTGTTATGACAAGTGGTGACAAATATAAATAAAAACTCAATACAATACGTTTATAAATATATTTTAGTGCAGTGTTAGACTGGATTATCACTGAAATGTAATATCTTTATCGGGAAAATATATTTTTGAAAAATCGCGATCGTTATCGCGGTCGTTGGCGCATTCTTTCCGTTTATATGTAATTGTTTGTAAACTTCAGCTTCTATAAATCATACCTTCAAAAAGATATATTATAAATAAAGCCAATGCCGTTTAGAGAACCATGTTAAGTGGTCTGGGTATTTTTTTGTAGGCATTTTTCTAAAACGCGACGCACGCGGGGTGCGCGAGGGGTGCGCGGCGGTTCGCGGGTCGCGAAATTTGACCCGTGCAAAAACTGATAATTAAAATTCTGCCGGTTCAAGGGTTAATTGCAAAAAGATATTAAAAATCAAGGTATCAATCGCCGAACTTTACGGCGTCTTCGCGCATGCGCGGCGCTTTTGGGAGGTCTCTCTTTAGCGGCAACTTCACGCTGATTACCTTTGCAATATAAGTATAGCACTAAACATTTTCCTTTCATAATTTATTAGTGAATATAAATAAAAAAATTAATTTTAAAATAATTTTATATTTAGGTATTATTTTTTTCCTCTGTATGTATGACTTCTTAAATTAATAAAATAAAAAAATAATTTTTTTTTTACTTTGATTACTATACTTAGATTCATATTGAATAAAAACCTTTATGAATACACATTTAACCTTTTTATTTCTCCAAATAAAAAAAAAAAAGATACGCGCCGAATTGAGAACCTCCTCCTTTGTTGGAAGTCGGTTAATAAAAAATGCAGTGAACTGCCCTATTTTACTATAATAATATAGGAACATTTATTTTTACTAATGTACAAAATATTTAAAAAAATTAACCACTTCAATTTGTACTGCCTGCCTGCATAATTAAATTATTCACAACCCTAAAGTACTTTATTAAAGGGACATTATTTTGTAGCAGTCTCATAATTTATTGGAACATTAAATAACTTACTAACATACTAACTAATTCTATTAATCACAAATTAATTGAAGTGATCCTAATGCCTATTAATTTCAAGCTGCTCCTCAAATCCTTTTTGACATCATCTTTGTATGGTCATCATATATGTATGGTCATCATAACCTACCTATGCCGTTATGATTTGGCCACCTTTGGTCTGAAATAATTGAAAACATGTTATTGCTAGTTTATTACTTACTAGATGTTCTGGGACTTCATCTGCATGGATTAAGGTTTTAAATTCCTGCGGGAACACTGGAAAGTCTACCAAAATTTTGTCAAAATCGGTTCAAAAAATGATTTCTCTCATTTCAAGACTCTTGTTATCATCATCCAAACGGCGCTGAGTCTAGCGACTCTACCACGGATTTAAGCAATCGTCTGAGCAGCGGCAGAAATTTCATCCTTGATTTCCTGGCTTCAGAGTCGACTAACGCTGCAACGATGGACCATTCAGTGCTGTCCTCGGTGCTCCAAAAAATCAAACGCCTGACAAAGTATGAGCACGAAATTGGCCTCCAAAGCGAGTCTCGTATTGTTTTCTCCATGGAATCACTGCTCGAGACATATCAGCCCCGTCTCTCGATGGACTACGCAGCGCTTTACTTTGGAGGTTGTCGTATGGCACTAGAGGTGGAACCGGAGTTGATAAGTTACACTTTGTAATTTATTTATTTATTTATATTCACTAATAAATTATGAAAGGAAAATGTTTAGATATGCTATATTTATATTGCAAAGGTAATCTGCGTGAAGTTGCCGCTTAAAGAGAGACCTCCCAAAAGCGCGAAGCATGCGCGAAGACGTCGTAGAGTTCGGCGATTGATAAATTGAGTTTTAATATATTTTTGCAATTAATATTGCATTATATGGATCTTCAGCGACGGTGCAGTTTGATTCAAGCAGGGTGCAGTTTTTTTAAATTATAAGAAGTACCGAATTGTAAGTGTCTGAAGAGATATCGACGTTATAAGCGCATTATTTAAGCGCGATATTTACCAATTTTTTTATTCATAAACTATGGGGGTGCTTTTTAACTAATAAACATTTTTGAGAAGTGCTATTAAAAATACATCTATGCGTATTTTTATTTTTTTCAATATCCCAGATTCGCAGGCTGGCGTAGGGGGGGTCGGGTATACAACTATTATGGTTCTACTCTTGCCTACATGATGGAAAGAACGAATGATACTCTTATCATTGTCTATTCCTTACTTTCAGAGTAACCGAGATGTAGATATATTTTTTCTATAGCGCTATCTCGTCTCATCGCGTTTCATTTCATGCATAAAATAACACAGTGCCGACACCTTTTTAATTAAATACAAATAGTATAACTTTACAAAGTTATTTTACCTTTATAAAGTGCAATAATTACCAAAAAGTTTCTTAGTATTATTTTTAATTATTTTAAACCAAATAATAGTTGTTTGGTTGCACTTTTTTTTAAAGGATAAAAATTAACTCGAAAATTGTTTCTTTTACGTTGTGTAAAACGAAACGGATGTCAATTGTCAAACAAGGCAGTAGGGCACGTAAAATGTAGGTAAATAAATAATAGTTGAAATTTGAGGTTATTTAAGTTATAACTTTTATAATTATTATATAAAATGTCGGGCCTCCAGTAAGTATAATTATTGTGCGTTTATTGCTTTCTTGGATAAAACAAAAAATATTGATAAAATTGTGGCGCTACGCGTGAAGATCGGACTGGATTTGTGATGCAGCAGTGCACATAATGCAGTGCATTTCAAGTGGTTTGTGTGCTTTTTGCAGCAGATGTCGAAGAAAAATAAACAATAATATAGGTACATTACAATAATTCAAAATACAAACGTTTTCATTCAAATAAACTTTTACAAGTGCTTTTGAATCATTGATAATCTACCACTGGCTTGTAATGCCATTTTTTACAAGAGCCAGCAAGAAACTCGGTGATTGCTCTGAAGAATAATAAATTAAAGTACAATACATAAGTAATTGCAGTCCTAAGCATAGCTGGAGCAAATGCAAGCGCTTTTATCATTTACATAACCTTCAACACTATCCATACTAATATTATTAACTAGATGATGCCCGTGACTTCGTCCGCGTGGACTAAGTTTTTTCGAGTCCCGTAGGAACTCCTTAATTTTCCGGGAAGGCGTAGCAGACAGACAGATGGACAGACAGACAGAAATACGTTCGCATTTATAACATTACCTATAAGTATGGATGCAAAAGTGTGCCTGTCTGTCTGCTATACTTTCACGGCTCACCCGTTCAACCGATTTTGATGAAATTTCGTACAGAGGTAGGTTGTATCCCAGGGAAGGACATAGGTGTAGGACAAAAGGACATAATTTTATTCCCGTGGGAATCAAAAATCTTAATCCACATGGACAAATCCGCGGGCATCTTCTAGTTAATAATAATATAAAATAATAAGTTTTTTATTTTTATGAAAACAAGTTTGATATGAATTTAACAATCTATCAAATATCAAATAAATATTATAAATGCAAAAGTTTGGATGGATGGATGTATGGATGGATGTTTGTTTCTCAATCACGCCCCAACGGCTAAACGGATCTGGCTGAAATTTGGCACAGAGATAGATTATAATCTGGAATAGCACTTAGGCACTTTTCATCTCGGAAAACTAAGGAGTTCCCGCGAGAACCAAAAAACCTCAATCCACGCGGACGTAGTTGCGGGCATCAGCTAGTAATAAATAAATGTTTATGTTATTAAATTGAATTGAGTGTTATGTTTATTTCCAGAACTATAAATGCTGCCATCTTGCACAGAGTTGTTGAATAAGGGCATTCCGCTAAGGGCATATTTCGAGTGCAAACATACAAATTCATATAATGTGCCTCAGGCGAGTCAAGCGAGTCTGGAGCCTGGCATCCAATATTGGAATCATCATTGCTTTTCTCAATGGATATCCTCAGTCAATTGAAACTTTTAACTGAAAATTATAGTTTAAATCAGTTTATGTTTAGTCAAATGTGACTGAATTAGTTATTGTAAATTTAAAGTTAACTGCTATGTATCTATAATAAATATATCGATTTTTACATATACTTTTTTATTTGAATTATTTTAATACATACTTCTATACCTAATATTATAAAATGGACCTCCGACCTCCGTGGCGCAGTGTGTAGCGCTGTTGTCTTGACGTGCGGAGGTCCCGGGTTCGATCCCCGGCAGGGTAGATGGGTGGATGCTTGTTACTCAATCGTACCAGAACGGCTGAACGGATCTTGATGAAATTTGAAACAGAGATAGATTATAGTCTGGAATAACACAAAGGCTACTTTTTATCCTGGAAAATTAAATAGTTCCTGCGGGAGTCAAAAAACCTTCATCCATGCGGGCAAAGTTGCAGGCTGTAGCTAGTTACTGTTGAAATTAGGGTTGTTTGTTAATGAAATTAAATCATTATACTTGAAATAGTTATTTATTTTAATGAGGTGAGCACAGAACAACATGTTAATTCAAACTTGAAGTTCCTACAATGATATTACAATAGGTACATGTATGAAATGTTAAATCAAGTAAGTATATAAATCAATTCTGTATAAAATATAATATGAGTTACAGTATATTAAAATTACATCAAAAAGCCCTTTTTTTACTTGATGAGACACTTTAAGTATTTTAAAAAACAATATACATAAGGTAAAAGAGGCTAATTCAATAGAAAAATAAAAGGCTACATAAATTGTGAAAGTTAGTTCACACTAGCATTCAATGGATAGGTACCTACATAAGCAGTTGTAGAAGTAAGTAAACTTAACATGACAAAAGTAAGTAATAACCTTAGTAAATTAACTAAAGGAAACAAAATAACATTACTTCATAATATATTTCATATATTTTATGCTTAAGACTTTTTAATCTAACCTAAACCTTAGCTTAATATTTTAACAAGTATATAGTGGCTCTTTTGGCATCATAGACCAGTGAAGCTGGACCTACACTTCAGAAGTCCTACGAGAAGCTAACTACATTGTATAAGGTAGTGTCATCATCCACTAGCAGCACTACCACCTTGAATATAGCCCTGTCATGGAGCTTACAATTACAGGCTAATGAGTCTTACTATGAAGGTAATATCATAGGAAACTTCTTTTCAAAGGAAAGTGAAGAATTTTGGAACCGCCCACCTAGGCACTCTTATCAAACCAACTTTATCTAAAAAAGGATGTAAGGGCTATAAGTGGAATGTTACATTTTTACCTTTCTGCAAGCATCTTATTTCATCACTGAAGTAAATATACTGCAGTCCTTTTATAACTGTAGGTATGTAAGGTAAAGGTGGCAAAGTGCGCCTAGCGGGCAAGTGCACCTACCACAAATATCTCGAAAACTACCGATTTGATACTAGTAGTGACACCTTATATCGATGCAACAAACTAAATCATAGTTCTTGGTGAAACTCATAAGCCGGGTCCGCTGCGCCTTGTTACGAACAAAATATTGTTTTGCTAACACGTTAGTGAAACATAATTTTATAACAGGCCGTCCACTGCGATTTTCGAGTAGGTTTAGATTATTTTTGTTAGTAACATATTTTTTTTTAATTTATTGATCAAGTACGTACAATCATAAAAACACCATCCTAAAAACCACAGAGTACTTTGTCTATATAGCTAAAAACTTTGACGTAGCGAGGATCATAGAGTAAAGTAGATGGCGAGTTCACCAGTATAGGTGTTCTGTGGAGTTCACATTGCAGATATTATTACCTAAAATATATTTAAACGTAGTGAATAAATGAGTTCTTCTTCTTCTTCTTTTGTTTATTGGCTCCGCGCGGCGAGCGTTTGAGCCATAGTTAATTTTTTTTTTTTTTTTTTAAACGGAGCAACTTATTTTCTAATAGTAAAATCAAAATTTAAAATAAAAAAAAAACGGAATTTTGGAAAGGATCAGAAAAGGGTAGAAAATAATATAAAATGGAATATACATACTAACTACATATTTACAGTTTAATATCATTAAGTAAGATAAATGAGGAAAAAAGTTTATATACACAAGGTTCAAGAGGACAAGAGGATGTCAACAGAAGTCGGAAGTGGGATTTGACACATAATAAGACCCGTTAAATAATAAAGTTTACTCTTTTTAAAATGAGTTCCGACGAGGAAGACGTGTTCACAGTTTTAGCTATAGTGGATATCGTTCTTGGGAGAAGAAACAGAAACAGATTTCGCGTCAGACCTTATCTAAAGCAACGATCATTCAACCTGTATCTAGAATTGCAAATTGAAGACAGATTTGGGTTAAAAAATTTTTTTCGTTGTTCAGAGAGCGATTATGAAGAGCTTTTAACATTAATATTGCCAGATATACAAAAACAAACTACATGGCGTAGTGATGTTATTCCACCTGACATGAGATTAGGTGTTACTTTACGGTTTCTAGCTACGGGAGACAGTTACACCAGTCTAATGTATCACTTGCGAATTTCTAAGCAACAACTGTCACAGCTGATTCCAGAAGTCTGCGTTGCTCTCTACAGTAGACTGAAAACGTTATATCTAAAGGTAAGTAGATTACTTAACTAAAAAAAATAGCCTACAGGTACAAAACTTTAATCATATTAGTTACCTACTCTTACATAAGTAATTTTTATTGAATTATTTATTTATCAGTCTAGAAATAATTGACAATGGAATCCAAGTAGAAAATCAATTATTGAACAAGCACTCAACAGCCTTTTTTAATTCTTCTTTTGCAGAATAATTTTGAGTGGTTTCCATTCCAGTAACAGGGCTTACTACAGTTTCATTTTGTAATATAAACACTTCTGATGACCTTGGAAGTTCAACAGTGTTGGCAATGAGTTCTGGTTGTAAACATTCGGTTACCATGCCATCTTTTGCAATTAATATAACTTTATTCGATGAAATTGAATCTGGCTTACTATCTGTTAGTACGGTGTCATTCAAATAGGGTGTCAGTAACTCTGGTTGCCTGAAGATAGGTCTGCTGGCTAATGGATCTAGTTCTTGGTATTGTATGTCTGGTTGTATGACAATAGATTCTACTTCAATAGTAGAAGAAGACAGTTTGTCATTTACTACTGGATGAAAATCACTAATCATGGAGGACTCTGAGTATTGTCCTTCATAATTATAATTAGATTCATTGCTCATACTGGAGCCAGATGTACAAAGGTTGTCTATCTCGTATCTAGATAGTAATGATTGTATATCCAATTTCAGTTTACTTTGGACAATTGGTGTAAATTTCCGTATTTGGGCTGCAATATAGAGCCCATACGCAGTAATCTCATCCAAATCAGCTTTTCCAGTTTGTCTTTCTCTTATGCTTTTTAATGTCTGCATTGCTTCGGAATATAATCCAGCATTTCTTTTTTTTTTTACTGAGCCAGATTCTTCAATTTTACGTTTTGTAAACCTAGAAGGCGGCGGCGGTGGTGGAGGTGGTGGTGTCGGCGTTAAAGGTGGTGGTGTCGGCGTTAAAGGTGATGGTGTTGACGTAGGTATAGATAAAGTCTGCGGTGATATCTGAAATAAATATATTTTTTTAATTATTTACAGTTACCTTCAACTGAAGCAGAATGGAGAACTATATCAAGAGGATTTGACTCCAGGTGGAATTTTCCTAATGCTGTTGGTGCCTTAGATGGGAAACATGTAGTGATGGAAGCCCCAGCAAATACAGGAAGTCTGTATTATAACTACAAAAAAACATTCAGTGTTGTACTTCTAGCCATGGCAGACCATGATTATAATTTTACATATATAGATGTTGGTAGTCAAGGCAGAATATCTGATGGAGGGGTGTTCCGGAATTCAAGTTTATTCCAAGGCCTTGATAATAACACAATGAGATTGCCCGAAGCTGAAGTTTTACCTGGAGGACATGTTTTACCATATGTTATATTAGCCGATGATGCTTTTCCATTATCATATTACTTAATGAAGCCTTACAGTGGTGATCACCAGCAAGGCTCTTCTGAGAGAGTGTTCAATTACAGATTATGTCGTGTGCTCGGCGAATAATAGAGAACGCTTTTGGAATATTAAGTTCCGTATTTAGGGTTTTTAAAAAACCTCTGACAGTGGATGTAAAAACCATAATACCAGTCATTTTGGCTTGCGTTGTTTTACACAACTATTTAAGAAGAAATAAAATCTGCAGAAACTTATATTCGCCACCGGGAACTTTTGACATCGAAGAAAACGGTGAACTAATAAATGGTCAATGGAGAAATGAAGCAGAAGCAGAAGGATTGCAGCCTCTTCCAAGATTACCAAGAAGATCATCAGCAGATTGTCGTCAAATTCGTGATCGTTTTGCCTCTTATTTTCTTAGTGAAAGAGGAATGGTTCCATGGCAAAACTTTATATAAGTAGGTACTAGTTAGGCTAGCATAGAATAGGTACCTACTAGGGCTTTCGAATACCGGTTTTTTCAATACCGGTATTAATACCGGAAAGATTTTTCTCAATACCGGGATCCCGGGATCCCGGTATTGGAAAAAAATTAAAATGTTTTTTAACTTAAAACTAGTATTTTCTTAAGCAAACTGCAGCATAACAAACAGTTTTTTTCATAAAAAAAATTTTACAAAATTTCACATAATTAACTCAAAATGGGAATAATTATTTCGGATTTAGAATGCTGTGGATTGGTATGTCTATTTCATTGCCTCACGTTAAGTAACTCCTTCACTCAGAGTGAAGGAGTTACTTAACGTGAGGCAATGAAATATTGCATAAAATAAAATAGAGTGAATCACTCTATTTTATTTTATGCAATATTTTATGAAATTGTATTTTCTATACATATGAATCAGAACCCTAACTGACTGACACACAATGAAAATTGCACAGCCACCTGGCAGATCTACAAGCTTGGAATTTTGTATGTAGGTTCTCTCTATAACGTTGACTAGCACTAAGAAAGAATTTTGTGAAATTCCAACTAAAAGCCTAAGTCCTGATTTAGTCAAGAATCAAATAAAAAATCTGGGAACTTTGTGATTATCGGGAAAAATAAATAGCCTATGTCCATCCCCAGGATGGAAGCTTTCTGTGTACCAAATATCTTCAAAATTGGTTAAACATATGTGAGCTGTGAAGAGATAGCAGACAGACCAACACAATTATTTTGCTTATATAATCTAATAGTTATTATGGATTTCTTGAGACAAGGTTTTGAATGAATTAAATTTTTATTCATCATAACATACAAAGATTTTAGACCAATTTGCCAGAAATTTTAGGTACACACCTATGGACTCCGAAGTAACGGCTTCCTGTATCTCATTGTCATCAACTTGGTTACTCATTTCAGTAGTATTTTTCTTTTAAAGACTGAGTGTATTCCATACACTCTTGAATAAGGTCTAACCTTTGCCTTTTGATATAAGCACCTCGAGAAGTACTGGCATGACACAATATTTTTCTGCGATCTTGCTGACAACTGAACTTTGATGGCAAAACTTCATCTGCGATGTGAAGTCTTTAACTAAAGAGTGAAGACCATTTTGTATTGGTTGTAGTTTAAAATAGTTTTCTCCAACTGTAGGTAATAAGTTTACCATAATAAGTTTTTTATTGCAAATTCCACTACAAAGTTCCAAGTAGGTACATAAATGTAATCCTCGTGATCCTCGCAAAAATAAACACTTGAAGTGACCACTATAGTCTTTAACATTAGGGTATCATTCGAGCAAGTTGCAACCACTTCTTCCGTATCTTGGCTTTCTTTGGAACTTTTCTTTCTGCCATGAAACTTGGTATATGAGCTGCGGGTTAAAAATGAAAACATACGTGTTTCACAGTTTTTCAAAATTCCACCCCCAAAGGGGTGAAATAGGGGTTGAAAGTTTGTATAAAAGTCCGTCATTTCTCAAGTTTTTTCGATGAAACTTCCACGCGGACGAAGTCGCGGGCATCAGCTAGTACAAAATAATATTTGAAAGTACTTATTTAAAAATGCACAGGTAATAATATGTAGGTAGGTACTAGGGCTTCCAATACCGGGATCCCGGACTTTTTTCGCCGGTTTTCAATACCGGTATTGAAATGTCTAATACCGGGATACCGGTATTGGTGACAGTGTCACTCTATTTTATTTTATGCAATATTTTATGAAATTGTATTTTCTTTAAATATCACCAAGTATTGATTTTAAGATTTATTTGAGCTAATGTCACCGTGTCACCGTGACACTGTAAATGAAACAGTGACTATTGCATATATTTCTTGGTAAATGCCACTGTTTTTTATTCGGCTAATTTTAAAACTTGTTTCTTAAGCACATTAGCTCAAATAAATCTTAAAATCAATACTTGGTGATATTTAAAGAAAATACAATTTCATAAAATATTGCATAAAATAAAATAGAGTGATTCACTCTATTTTATTTTATGCAATATTTCATTGCCTCACGTTAAGTAACTCCTTCACTCTGAGTGAAGGAGTTACTTAACGTGAGGCAATGAAATAGACATACCAATCCACAGCATTCTAAATCCGAAATAATTATTCCCATTTTGAGTTAATTATGTGAAATTTTGTAAAAATTTTTTTATGAAAAAAACTGTTTGTTATGCTGCAGTTTGCTTAAGAAAATACTAGTTTTAAGTTAAAAAACATTTTAATTTTTTTCCAATACCGGGATCCCGGGATCCCGGTATTGAGAAAAATCTTTCCGGTATTAATACCGGTATTGAAAAAACCGGTATTCGAAAGCCCTAGTAGGTACCTATTCTATGCTAGCCTAACTAGTACCTACTTATATAAAGTTTTGCCATGGAACCATTCCTCTTTCACTAAGAAAATAAGAGGCAAAACGATCACGAATTTGACGACAATCTGCTGATGATCTTCTTGGTAATCTTGGAAGAGGCTGCAATCCTTCTGCTTCTGCTTCATTTCTCCATTGACCATTTATTAGTTCACCGTTTTCTTCGATGTCAAAAGTTCCCGGTGGCGAATATAAGTTTCTGCAGATTTTATTTCTTCTTAAATAGTTGTGTAAAACAACGCAAGCCAAAATGACTGGTATTATGGTTTTTACATCCACTGTCAGAGGTTTTTTAAAAACCCTAAATACGGAACTTAATATTCCAAAAGCGTTCTCTATTATTCGCCGAGCACGACATAATCTGTAATTGAACACTCTCTCAGAAGAGCCTTGCTGGTGATCACCACTGTAAGGCTTCATTAAGTAATATGATAATGGAAAAGCATCATCGGCTAATATAACATATGGTAAAACATGTCCTCCAGGTAAAACTTCAGCTTCGGGCAATCTCATTGTGTTATTATTAAGGCCTTGGAATAAACTTGAATTCCGGAACACCCCTCCATCAGATATTCTGCCTTGACTACCAACATCTATATATGTAAAATTATAATCATGGTCTGCCATGGCTAGAAGTACAACACTGAATGTTTTTTTGTAGTTATAATACAGACTTCCTGTATTTGCTGGGGCTTCCATCACTACATGTTTCCCATCTAAGGCACCAACAGCATTAGGAAAATTCCACCTGGAGTCAAATCCTCTTGATATAGTTCTCCATTCTGCTTCAGTTGAAGGTAACTGTAAATAATTAAAAAAATATATTTATTTCAGATATCACCGCAGACTTTATCTATACCTACGTCAACACCATCACCTTTAACGCCGACACCACCACCTTTAACGCCGACACCACCACCTCCACCACCGCCGCCGCCTTCTAGGTTTACAAAACGTAAAATTGAAGAATCTGGCTCAGTAAAAAAAAAAAGAAATGCTGGATTATATTCCGAAGCAATGCAGACATTAAAAAGCATAAGAGAAAGACAAACTGGAAAAGCTGATTTGGATGAGATTACTGCGTATGGGCTCTATATTGCAGCCCAAATACGGAAATTTACACCAATTGTCCAAAGTAAACTGAAATTGGATATACAATCATTACTATCTAGATACGAGATAGACAACCTTTGTACATCTGGCTCCAGTATGAGCAATGAATCTAATTATAATTATGAAGGACAATACTCAGAGTCCTCCATGATTAGTGATTTTCATCCAGTAGTAAATGACAAACTATCTTCTTCTACTATTGAAGTAGAATCTATTGTCATACAACCAGACATACAATACCAAGAACTAGATCCATTAGCCAGCAGACCTATCTTCAGGCAACCAGAGTTACTGACACCCTATTTGAATGACACCGTACTAACAGATAGTAAGCCAGATTCAATTTCATCGAATAAAGTTATATTAATTGCAAAAGATGGCATGGTAACCGAATGTTTACAACCAGAACTCATTGCCAACACTGTTGAACTTCCAAGGTCATCAGAAGTGTTTATATTACAAAATGAAACTGTAGTAAGCCCTGTTACTGGAATGGAAACCACTCAAAATTATTCTGCAAAAGAAGAATTAAAAAAGGCTGTTGAGTGCTTGTTCAATAATTGATTTTCTACTTGGATTCCATTGTCAATTATTTCTAGACTGATAAATAAATAATTCAATAAAAATTACTTATGTAAGAGTAGGTAACTAATATGATTAAAGTTTTGTACCTGTAGGCTATTTTTTTTAGTTAAGTAATCTACTTACCTTTAGATATAACGTTTTCAGTCTACTGTAGAGAGCAACGCAGACTTCTGGAATCAGCTGTGACAGTTGTTGCTTAGAAATTCGCAAGTGATACATTAGACTGGTGTAACTGTCTCCCGTAGCTAGAAACCGTAAAGTAACACCTAATCTCATGTCAGGTGGAATAACATCACTACGCCATGTAGTTTGTTTTTGTATATCTGGCAATATTAATGTTAAAAGCTCTTCATAATCGCTCTCTGAACAACGAAAAAAATTTTTTAACCCAAATCTGTCTTCAATTTGCAATTCTAGATACAGGTTGAATGATCGTTGCTTTAGATAAGGTCTGACGCGAAATCTGTTTCTGTTTCTTCTCCCAAGAACGATATCCACTATAGCTAAAACTGTGAACACGTCTTCCTCGTCGGAACTCATTTTAAAAAGAGTAAACTTTATTATTTAACGGGTCTTATTATGTGTCAAATCCCACTTCCGACTTCTGTTGACATCCTGTTGTCCTCTTGAACCTTGTGTATATAAACTTTTTTCCTCATTTATCTTACTTAATGATATTAAACTGTAAATATGTAGTTAGTATGTATATTCCATTTTATATTATTTTCTACCCTTTTCTGATCCTTTCCAAAATTCCGTTTTTTTTTATTTTAAATTTTGATTTTACTATTAGAAAATAAGTTTCTCCGTTTAAAAAAAAAAAAAAAAAATAACTATGGCTCAAACGCTCGCCGCGCGGAGCCAATAAACAAAAGAAGAAGAAGAAGAACTCATTTATTCACTACGTTTAAATATATTTTAGGTAATAATATCTGCAATGTGAACTCCACAGAACACCTATACTGGTGAACTCGCCATCTACTTTACTCTATGATCCTCGCTACGTCAAAGTTTTTAGCTATATAGACAAAGTACTCTGTGGTTTTTAGGATGGTGTTTTTATGATTGTACGTACTTGTTCAATAAATTAAAAAAAAATATGTTACTAACAAAAATAATCTAAACCTACTCGAAAATCGCAGTGGACGGCCTGTTATAAAATTATGTTTCACTAACGTGTTAGCAAAACAATATTTTGTTCGTAACAAGGCGCAGCGGACCCGGCTATAGATTGCTCTCGTCATGTGAGTTTGAGACACGCGCCATTTTATTTTCACTGATATTCAAAGTGGTGAGGAGAGATGACTATGGCGTGATCATCGTCGTAAATCTCAAGAAATCGAGTTTTTACCGATATACGAGTGAGGTAAGTGCACAATTTAAATATTTTGCTTTAAGATTCTGACTTTATTTCACTCCTATCTAGTAAAATGTATATATTTCTTGCAAGTTAAATATTCTAACCTCAAATTTATATAAGGTAAATGCACCAATTATGGACAGATTAAGCATTTATTTTTCATTTTTACTTTGTGATTTTTACATTTCACGTATCACGTTCTCAGGGATTTGTAGGCAAATGAAGAAGCATTTTCATAATAAGTATTCGTTGTTTAAAATTAGTTTAATACAAGCTGTAATAAAATATAATTAAAAAAAATACCCTTGGTCAGGCTCCATTTATGGACAAGGAAAATCCAATTATGAACCCCCAATTATGGACATCATCCAAATATGGACAGCTAGTTATGGACATTCGGTTATTGTTAGGAGAAGGTTCATAAGTAAGAAAATTTTTAGTAAGTCCACCGGGAAAGTTGAAAATTGCACCCGGGTGAAGCCGCTCGCTTGTATTGAAATAAAAACAATGATAAATAATGGAGATACATATTATTAATTAACACAACAAAAATAATATTTTGTTTTGGTCATAAGTCAACATAAACCAATTGATGACTTACTTACAAGTTGCTATTAAGATAATAATAGTTTTTCAACAATAGCTTCTTTATCATACCAAATTTGATCTGACGTTAATTCAGGCCACCGAAATGTATTCCTTTCGAGAGAACCATTGTACTTATTTCATAACTGTTGTCATCAATATTTTTGATAAGTCCAGGAAAGTACTCCCCTTCGTATTTGATTATAACGTAATTATTTTTCTTTGTAATTGCAGGGCTGTTAGGGGAACATCATCTCCATCTGACTCTTCTGGTTCTGATCGATGATCTGGCTGATCTATCTGATCATCGGGAAATAACTCCAAATCTTGGTCACTTTCTTGATATTGAACATCATTTTCATTTTCTTCTGATTAAGAACTTGATGTTTCTCTTTTCTTCACTTTTCTATTAACGATTTTCAATCTTTTCCTTTCATGTGTTTTTTTCTTGTCCTCAGCTATCTTCTTTTTTAATTGTAATTTTTCTTTTCTCTCTTCGATTCGTTTCCTTTTCTCTTCCTCTTTTTGTTTCTTTTCATTTTCTTTTTTGATCACATGTGACCTCCAAGCCTCGCCAGTAATTGCTGAAGGAATCCGTTCCTTAGAATGCATTTTCTTAGTTTCTGGTTCTGGCCAAAATAAAGCACGTTTAAAGGCGATGGAAAATTTCCTTGCATTAAATTTTGAAATTTTAAAGGGAAAGGTTTGGAATTAGTGTTGTCTGTCGATATCTGAACTTTATTAGGAGTGGTATGCGTTGCTAAGGACTCAACAGGTTCGAGATGTGGATTGTCACCATGAATAACATTTATCTCTGCACAAACATGTGACGTAGTTGGTCTAACGACACTCGGCTGAATTTTTTCTGTGCCCAACATTTCCGGTGTATTTTTAGATATCTGATCAGATGCTATGTCAGATGACATGTCTTCAGATAATGCAGAAATTCCTGAATTGAACTCCACGGATGCTTCATGTATTTTAAACGGTAATATGTCATCACACTATGTACGAGGCTTAGGTTTGGGAGACTGCGAGATTTCTAATGATTGCTTCGAAGTAGTTGCTGCATCGGTCTGAGGTAAAGTTTCAAGATTTTCTCGTAGAAGTTCAGGTTCGGCTGACTGCAAGAACAGTAAGAGTATATTTTTTTCTAGTTGCCATATTATCTACAATGAATAAAAAAAAGCATTTGCATCAGAAAAATGTTGAACCAGTTTTGGACAGAATGGTTATAATTTGACATTGTTAATTTAGAGCTGATTTTCTAAAAAAAATATAGGAATAGATTAACTAGTGATATGAAAAACAAAAGTTGAATAAATAAATAGAATACGTATAAGATGTTGCCATGCTGTCCATATTTGGTTTCAGGCTTAAAAAATATCCAATTATGAACATGTATAAAATTAAAGACTAAAATTCCTTTAAGGTTTTAGGTTAGAATGTATAATTAATCTATCATTATCAATAATTCAATTAATAATATGTTTTTTAACATAAACGTTACACCTAGCATGAAAAAAGCAAATAAATGTACTTACTTGCATCGCGATCCTTATAATAAATCCCGTTTTTCAATTTCTCATTACGCTGCGCGAGCGATAGATGGATATGGTCGCAAACAAAATGGTTGAATGCTGTCAAAAATTGTTGGCATCAATCTGTAATATCGGCACTACTGATTAGTGTCGTCATTTGAAAAAAATATTTTACCAATTTCTTATTTTTGGAGGTAGTTTTAAAAATTGTCCATAATTGGTCCGTGTCCATAATAGGTGCACTTACCTTAGTCAGGGAAGCGCGCCATACTGACTTTTTATATGGCGCACTTTGCCGCAATCCAGAGGTTACAAACTTTTTAAAATGTGTCTTTTTTACAAGCTTTTATTTAACTTGCAATGTTTGTTTACTTACTTGTTTGTTTGTATGTTCGGGTGAAATCTTGCAAATGAATTGTAAAGCAGTTATCTTAAACCGATTAAGATGTAATTTGCATATACGTTTATTAGTGAAATACATTTACACAAGTTTAAGATCGCGACAATTTTTTTTAATTTAAATTTTGTAGGCATTGATGGTTTTGATTTGATATAAAGTTTACATTCTTTTTAATATACTTACTTCAGTAAAAGTTTGTTTTTAAAAATGTATCCTACTAAGTATTTATTTATTTTTTGTACGTGACTAGTTCGACACCACTGTAATTTTTCCACTGTAATTTTTAAATTCTTGATCCCATGAGAAGTGTGTGCTATTGTTGGAATTACTTCAAATCTTGTCATCCGAGTGTCATAGAAACCTTAACTGCCAAAATATTAGTAATTGTGCTATGAGGCTAACCTACATACATGCACACCACACCCAAACACAATAGACTAGTAAAAGTCACTATTATTAAATCATTATTATTTTATTGTTTATGATTTTTGTTTAAGATGGGGCGCTATGAAAGAAAAACTGAAGGTCCTTCATGGTCCACAGAGGCTTTGAATGAAGCAGTCGAAGCTGTTCGATCGGGTAGCCGGTAGAATGTCTGGGTATGCAGCCGCATCAACCTTTGCTATCCCAAGAAAAACTATTATGGACCACGTCACAGGTCGAAGGGGCCAAAAATCATTAAGTCTAGGCAGACCACCATTACTTAAATATGAGACAGAAAAAATGATGGCAAAATGTTTATAATGGAAAAAAATGGCTTCGGCCTGACTCGTACAGAATTTCTAGATACCTATTGTTAAGGGATATGTCAAACAGAACGATCTAAAAACACCTTTCAACGATGGTACTCCCGGCAAAGATTGGTTTTCAAGCTTCAAAAAGCGTTATAATTGAATAATTACAACTAATATATTTTAGAAGATGTTTCTCATTGATTTTCTTTTCGTTACCTTGTTTTGTTAAGAATTTATAATAAATATTACACTTAATAACTAATTTCAATGACTAACTTCTTATTTCAGTCCCTTTATAATACTGTTACCAAATAAGTAGTTCCAAACCATGGTATTCCCATCATAAATAAAAGAAAAAATATACTTGACACTCGATTATCAATATTTAAAAAAAAGGTTCATAGCCTCTGACTTAAGATTGTATGGCGCATTTAGCCGAAATTTGGTTTTAAATACATAGATTCTTCTAGAATGTGGCTATGAAAATAAAAAAAATGGAATGCGTTTTGTTGCTTGTTTTCTTAAAATAATATAGGGCTGTTTTTATTCTGATGCTTTATTATTGCGTTTTATTAATAGAAGGCGCACTTCCCCGATTTGTCGGGAAAGTGCGCCGGGTCAGACTGTTTTCAAATTTTATGCTAAAATTCATTAATTTGCCGTCAGATTCTAATGACACGACATTAGTAATTGTTGCAAAACATCACAGATCCTTATGGTACCATGATTTAGTGTCACTCGTGAACTTAAGCACAAGTAATATTGCACCAAAGTCAACTATGAAAAAAGTATGGCGCACTTTGCCCCCATCACCTTACCTAATGAATTCTTCATTTCCATTGCAGAGATGAAACTTGTATTGAAGGAATTTCCTTTACATTTCTTAACAAATCTCAACATGTAACAGACTTGCTGCAATTTATAATAAACTTGAATATTTTGTATAGATAGGTAAAACATCAAGACTATCAATATTACTCGGACAAACATTTAAATCTGCACTATCACAGTTTTGTTGTAATGGAATTTCAATTATAAACAAACTAGATGATTCCCGCGACTTTGTTCACGTGGACCAAGTTTTTTCGATTCCCGCGGGAACTCTTGAATTTTCCGGGATAAAAAGTAGCCTATGTCCTTCCCCGGGTATCAAACTATCCCTATACCAAATTTCATTAAAATCGGTTGAACAGATGGGCCGTGAAAGCGTAGCAGACAGACAGACAGAAAGACAGACAGACAGACACACTTTTGCATTTATAATATTATATATATATATATATATGGATATAAATTACTTATAAGTACCTACTCTTATTTTGTAAATAATCTGGGCCATGCCACCATAATTAAATAAGCTGATGTTTTTAATATCTGGAAATACACGGTGCCTGTGCCACCGTCGTGCAAAAGCGGCCCCAGTTATGAGTCCGATATAAGATATCCTTGAACAATATTAAAAATGACCTCATGTCAATACACACACTAGCGAAAAAAATTTATTAAAATTTCGAAAAAATTTGAAACACCCTGTTTAATTATGTTTACGAAAGTACATGCGAAGTAACCTCTGTTACAAGTTCAAGGAATTCTCTTCCTCACATTAATCGTGCAAGAGAAATTTTGTGAACCAATAGCGAATGGTTATTTGAAAAGTCCACGTGGACCGAGGTCCAATCATGCGCTCGCGCTATCCTTTTGACCCATCGGCCCCGCCCCCTTTTTACAGGAAATAGCAAAATGCAAAAAATAGATTTACTCAGTTACGGGTCGGCCACCGAAAGTGCGAAAGCGAAAGTATAGCACCTACGCATAGTTTTCGTTGTTGTTTCCGTAATTATTATTTTTCTTAAAACATGGTACAAAGTCTAATTCTTGAGTTACTGTAAGACGTACAGCGTAGTGTTAGATGTCTAAACTACCAGTAGGTACAGCGCGAAGTGATGTGAAAGTGATTAAACTCAAACATTTTTATGACTTACAAAAACATGCTCTTTTGTTTGGAGCAAAACAGCAAGCAATTCGAATAATTACTTCATTACAGGAAGATAGGTTAAACTTTTCTGTTCTGTGTGGTTTGTGTGTTAATCTACTCATGTGGCATGAACATACCTATGGAATTAATTATGGGAAGGTACTGTACCTAATTTTGTTGATTTTAATCGAAATAGCTGGTAAAAAGTGTAAGTTTGTTACCTAGGTACTTTCTTGATGAGTCTGAAACAATTGACTACTTACTTAATTCCTAATCATACCCACCGAATTATTAAAAGAAGAAAGAAAAACAAAACCCTTGCCATTATGTGATTAATGGAAAGGGCCCTTAGAAATGAGGAATACGACTCAGAAAGAGAACCACCTACTTATTTTTTAAACCCGAGTAAGTAGGTACCATTTCTACCTACCATTTCTTGTTGAACATTTTAGTTGGATTTGAAATGAAATGTTTATTTCATGTACTTAGAACAATTATTGTTTCCGAAAGTCCGTAAAAAGTACGAAAGTACGAAGATTGAAATTAAGTAAGTAAGTACCTAGTACCTACCTACATCAATAATACGAGCTTGCATTGCAAACAGCTGATCGAATGAGGCACACGGTCTGTGCCTTGGTAGGTACTCGGCAATTTTTACGTAAGTAGCGTACGTAACTTGACGTACTTGACTAACAAGTAACTTCTCAGCAGAGGGTCTTAACTCATAGTCTTAAAGGTTACTGCATTTACTGCACGTATTCCAGTACATTTTCGTTAAAGTGAATGACCTTTAGGGACACGTGCCCGCGCCGTGCTACTGTAGGTACTCGAGCGCCGCCGTTCCGCGAGCGCCATATTTACGTGCGCTATGGGGTGTTTTCAAATGAAGCTATTTTTTATTTATTTTTTAAATGAAACTCATTGAAATGTTCTTTATTTTTTTTTGTATTTTACCAGTGGACTGTAGGCATTGGGTACATTAACTGGTTTGCTTTTCAACGACTATAAAAAAAGCACCGTGTATATAAGAAACTTTAGTCATCAAGTTACTGAGTACTAGAGCACCATTTAACTGATGTTTTGGGATTGTCAACTTCGAATTCAATGGTGCTATTATATACCTATATCCTGTCCCCACTGCACAACGGGTTGCTTCAAGTTTTCTAAAGCTGATGTATGATGCCTAATACGGCTTACAATATCATGAAAACTGTGAGCTTTTTAACAGTAGGTAAATCCAACAAGATAGATAGATAGATAGACAGATAAATACTTTACACATAAACAAGATGTTTATGTGATTATATTTATTAACAATGAGATGTTATCATACCTTTAACTTAGTAGGTCAATTGCAGATCTGTAAGATTTGTTACATACCAGCAAACCTTCTAAAAGTTGAAGTGGTTCAGCGACTAATAAAGTTTTAAGATAACATAATTTTTCAACGCTTGTTAATTTTCTATCTTTGTCAATCACTGTACTGAACAAATCTATAAACTGCTTGTATCCACTTATGTCCTTCCCATCGTAGGGCTTGATGATAATGGGAGGAAGATGAACCCGCTGCTTGACACACGTAGAACTGGCGCAATGTCCCTCCTGCTCCGCTGTACCTACGTTTAAGCTTCCTGAGCTTAGAGCAGAGTCCTAGGTACCGCTCTTCGATGATGCATGTCTCATCATCCTCCTCTCCCCCGCCTTGGCAGAGAATGTCTAGTTGTATCTGTAGAAACTTCTGGTAATTGCTTGTGAGGTTGGCTTCAACTAGGTAGGTACTTAATTAACTGTTGTACCCCTACCCTGGATCTCCACAGGGCACGGTCTTGTGCTGCTTGCTTCAAGCGGCTCCTAGCTACACACTTGAGATCGTCTGCCCCCCTAGTGGGGGGTTGTCCAACGCTGAGCATGCCAGTGTGAGGCCGAAATTCAAGCACCGTGCGACCCAAACGTCTGTCGGTGTCGGTTCTTCGAAGTATTAAATCCGTAGGTATCTACGGATCTCCTCATTTCTGATTTGAGCGCTTAGGAATACCTACTCCAAGCATAGCTCCACTGCCCTGGGTGCCTGATTCTTCAATTTAATACCTTTTGGAAAATTCTATAACTCACTTTTATAAAGTTATATCTCACTATCTTAGTTTAATCCAGTAGAATATTCACTTGGAACACCTCACAATTTCCTATTTCTTTGTTTAAAAAGTCAATCCGTCGTTGATCCGTCGCAAGAAAGTAACTTTTTTAAGATAGCTAAATGTGACGTAAATCATACGTAAAACAAGAATGTTAGCTCTTATAAAACACTTGGTGGTACGAATTGAGCGAATGATTTCCATCGCGACGTCACAAAACTGCTCAGGAAAACATTGTGTTAATAAGCTTATTTTTGGGACGTGATGGTAGGATTTATCGCAACAATAACATAATAATATTGCTTTAAGCAGTGGCAGTAACCCCCCTGTACGTAAATCTAGCAAAAAACGTAAATCTTGTGTGAACGAATGGTTGTCAAATAAAGCAAAAATATTAAGAAACACCGGAAAATCTTACACTTCTCGTTCTAAGTCACAAAAAAAAATGTCTGAGAGATGCTTGAAACCCCCGTGTGGTGAAAAATGCAAATTAAAATGTACCCAAAAAATAAATAATGTTAATAGATTTAAAATATTTGAAAACTATTGGCAATTAGGAGACTTGGCTGCTCAACGTAATTTTATTCATAAGAACATGAAAGCGATTATTCCTGCGTTTAGATTTACCGGTAAAACTCAACCACGAAAACTGAACCATAGCTTTTATTTCCAAATTAATGAAGAGCCTATTCGACTATGCTAAACTTTTTTCAGGGCAACACTAGATATTAATGATCGTGTCATCAGAACAGTTATTGAAAAATCTAAAGACGGTTTTCTTGAACAAGACATGAGGGGCAAACACGGCAATCATAGCAAAGTTGCAGAATCTATTCGCCAGGGTGTCAGAGATCATATCAATTCAATACCAAGAATGGAATCTCACTACATAAGAAAAAACTCGTCAAGGGAATATATTGATGGGGGAAAGTCGCTCAGTGATCTTTATAGAGATTATAGAACCCTGTGTGACTCTAATAACGTGCCCTATGCAAATGAAACATTGTACTCAAGAATTTTCAATGGTGAATTTAATATCAGTTTCTTTAGGCCGAAAAAAGACAGATGTGAACTTTGTGTACGTTATGAGAACGCCCAAGGTGATACGAAGAAAGACCCAGTATTTAAAACACATTGAAGAGAAGGACCTTTCCCGAATTCCCCTTCCTCCCGGACCGCTGAGGTGTTCAGACGTGTTGTTGGAGTAATTCTTTTTAACTCTTTTTAATTAAAACGCCTAAAATGTAAATTAAACTCAAAATTGTGATTCAAAATATTAGGAGCACATAACTGTGATGGAGTGTCTGCTGTCCACTAAAGCGGGCCATCTGTAATGGGAGTGACTATTAGAACTACGTCACAGCAGCCATTGCGGGGTGAGTAGGACGGAGCACTTCACACACCGGTCCCGATTGTCTAATTGAATCAAACTAAACTACGCCTTGCGTCGCATCATAGCCGTCTCTATACAGGGGATAGAGACGGCTATGGTCGCATGATCATCTATAAGGGAGGCGGAGCGGTGTGTAACACGGTGTGCTACAATAGCACACTTACAAGCGCATAAGGAAGTGTTAAACCTGAATGTTTAGTATCGGCGCAGCTACTAGGCGCACAGAAAATACGTAGCGCTCCACTATTTCACGCGTCACGTACTCACGACGAGCGAATAAATCTTTCAAAAATGCATCGCACACCGCCCGTAAAAACTATCTCGTCGTCTGAAGAAAACCTCATATCGAGAGATATGGACGATACTCCTGTTTTAAGAAATCAGCAGCGCAGAAAACGCCGTTGCCTATCAATCGGAGAGGATGAAAATCTGTCGTACTTTAAAAATGAGCTGAAATCCATGATGGAAAATTTCATTGCTTCGCAGAATACTCGGTTTGAAAAATTAGAACACATAATTGAAGTAAAAAGACAAAATACCGAAATTAAAACTACGAATACTGAAATTGAAAAATGCACAAAATTTATGTCTGACCAAATTCAGTCAATTGAATCTAAAATAAGTGATTTAGAAACGGACCGCAAGAAAATTTCTTCACACATAACAGATTTGGAAGATAAAATCGACACCATTCAGAAAAAGAGCATTATTACGTGTGTCGAAATCCGCAATATCCCGAAAAAAAGTAATGAAACTAAGGACGACCTTTACGAGTACATAAACAAGCTCTCTTCTAGAATGAAGGTACCGGAATGTCATAATAACTTGCGCGATGTTTACAGGATCCCCAATAAGTCCGATAAAAGCAATTCGACATTAGTTATTGAATTTTCGAACACCCTTTCCAAATATAAATTCTTGCAAGCAAATAAATTATTTCACGGTTCCAACTCGGCTCGGCTATACAACACGGATATGGGACTAAATACGGGAGGTACGAAACTACCAATATACATTGGCGAACACCTGACTCCTAAAACAAGGCGCTTATTCTTCCTAGCGAGAGATCTCAAAAAGACACTTGGATTTGCTCACTGTTGGACATCGAATGGAAACATTTATTTGAGAAAATCAGACGGAGCAAAGTATATTATCATCAAAAATGAATCACAATTGAATGAACTCCGAGCGTCAAGTGATAGAAAATGACTTTTTTCAATGGTTTAATTGTTGTTTGCATGTTATTGGTTTTAATCTTTACTATGTAATAGTTTTAGGTGATGTAGTAAAATGTAAACACACTAGAATCATACACAATACAATTAACTCACGACTACCTACACACAGTAAAAATATAAGTATCTCAAATAAAACCTATTATTTACAGCCCACAGTATCTCGGAAATGTTTTACTATGTATATACAAAAATATTATGATCAACTCTGTAATATTGTAAATAATCATTGTTTGCATTCTGTTTTTCTGAGCTCCAACTAATAACTATAGATTATGTAATACAGTTAAAAACATTTACATTACATACAGTATACAAGTCACACACTATACAATACATATACGCCCACATACACAAAATAAAATTATAAAAAAATCATTTTATGAACAGCTCACTCACAAAACTAAAATTTTACCTATACAAAAATATTATGTTCCGTTTTTTACTTTTTATTATTGCATATATTTTCTCAAATCCCCGTACAAATTTACATGGCGGGTGGCTAGATATAGCGTAATACTTTTGGAGTGCGATATTTTGACCCCAATTGAAAGCAATAAATGTGTAAAGTACCAAGTATTGCCCATAATTATACCATTTTTGATTTAACTCTTAAATGGAGTGTGTAGAAGAAACGGTAAATTATCTCGATGAAATCAATTTATTCAATTCCTTAAAATGCACTCCAGAGGATTGCCTTTTGCACGTCAAATCTAATAATAAAACCATTAACATCGCCATCCAAAATATACGCAGTATATCACACAATATATCGGGATTTCAGGCGCTTCTAGAGAGAACAAGCATGGAACCCGATATTATTGTTTTCACTGAATGTTGGTTATCTTGTAACAGAGTAATTCCACACCTTGACAGCTATACACATAATTTTACAGAAAATTGTACGAAACAAAATGATGGCGTTGTCATATACACGAAGGATTATATATGTTGTAGTAGGTACATACGAGCCACATTTTCCCCAGGGAAACTGTCTCGTTACCACGTTAAATAATCATATCACACTGATTTCGATATATAGATCACCCTCTAATAGAGATACCAGTACATTTATGCAATCGTTAAATTCCCTTCTAAACTCAATTAAAACTAAACATATAATTATCGTTGGAGACATCAATATAGACATTAAAACTAACAACTCAGACTCACGTGCCTCCAATTATCTTGATTTAATGTCATCTTTTGGTCTTCTTCCAGTGCACACACTAGCTACGAGGCTAGATAACTGTTTAGATCACGTTTTTGCCAAGACTACCTATCCATCTACCGTCTTAATTATTGAAAATTCCTTAACAGACCACTACACTGTACTACTCTCTCTAGAAATTAAAAAAACGCCATTGTTATCTGGTCCTACCTACAAAACAAAATACAACTTCATAAACATACACAATGAAATAAATGGTTATGACTTTGGAAGTATTATAAATTCTAAAAATGCAGACGAGGCAGCAGAAAGCTTTGTCAACGTATTAAAAACAATTATAAATAATAACTGTGCACAAATAAAGCTCTCACGCCGTAAAACTCCTCTTAAGCCATGGATAACCCCGGGCCTCCTACGCTGCCTTAGACACAGAGATAAGATACACGCTAAAGTGAAAAAGGACCCAGAAAATGTAACTTTAAATACAACATACAAGAGATATCGAAATTTTTGTTCCAAAATTCTCAAAAGATTAAAAAATCAACATTTTAGAGAGGAATTAAAGAATGCAAATAGTATTAAAAAAACGTGGGATGTAATAAACACTGTTACACATTTTAATAATAAAAAGGTTATTTCACACAATCTTCTTAGCATAAAAAATTCTCCGATTGAATCAGTTAATCAGATAAACGACCATTTCGTTAATACAGGCCAAATTTTAGCGGATAAAATTGCCATCACTGCGGAAAATAATTCCCAAATAAACTATAACTACCACTCATCACACTCCCCTCCAAATTCATTTGTTTTATTAGACACCGATATAAAAGAAGTTATATCAATTATTCATTCTCTCAAAAACACAAACTCAGTTGGGTGGGATGGTATATCAGCCAAAATTCTTAAACAAAATAAAGAATCACTCGCAGGCGTTCTGGTCCATATTTGTAATTTATCCTTTGACTCTGGAATCTTTCCGGAAGTTTTTAAGAAATCGGTTGTTACACCCATTTTTAAACAAGGCGACAAGAACTTAATTTCAAACTACCGTCCAATATCAATACTTCCCACCATTTCAAAAATATTAGAACGGATTATAAACAAGCAATTAACTAAATATCTCGAAGCAAATGACTTACTTGCAAAAAACCAATACGGTTTTCGAAAGCAAAAGTCAGCGACGGATGCTGTTTATGATCTTGTTGATTGTGTCGTTCAACATGTCGATAATGGTCATAAATGCCTGGCAATCTTTTTAGATCTCGCCAAGGCTTTTGATACCGTGTCGACACCCCTACTTCTACTTAAGCTCGAAAAAGTTGGTATAAGAGGCAAACAACTTCAACTGCTAAAGAGCTACTTGACAAAAAGATACCAATCAGTCAGGATAGGAAATGTCATCAGTGAGGCTCTTCCTATTACTCACGGTGTTCCACAAGGAAGCATTCTAGCCCCAACCCTCTTTCTCATATATATAAACCAGCTCTGCAAATTAAAAATGAGGAGTGACAGAACAAAACATGATAATTCCACTTTTTGTAAAAAAAAAGTTAGCAATGACATTCGACAGAATACCATAAATTACGTCGCCCGTTAAGCTGGTGTGGTTCAAATCATGCTTATTCCTGCAGTAAATCGTCTCTAAAGTTGAAAGTTTGATGCAAATCATGATATTTCCATGTTTAATAATATTAATAAACGAAATCGGAACAAAACATGATACATTTCATACATTTCTGGTACGCATATTGAAAGTTGGCACAAAATAGGTTATTTCCTATGTTTCCTGTCATACAGACTTTTGAACGCTTTATTAGCTTAAATCCTAGAGTGCCGAAGCCGTAAAATAGTTTATTATTTTGTCTATGGTTGGGCTGTGTGTTTGACATATGTCAAATGACTTGATTCAAGTCAATGTCAAAATATTAGATCGGTCGCAGTTGGTCGTTAATTCGTGTGAAAAATTGTAAACTTCGAGTAATAATTATAACTAAATTGAGTACTTTAAAGTTTTTTCAAGTGATTTACAAGCATGTCTGAGCAGTCAAATACTGTTGGTGCACTCAATAGTGGAGCGAAGAAAAAGAAACGTCGAGAAAGGAAAGCTTTATCCGAAAGAAACAATAAGTAAGTTCGTTCAATTATGTTGTTGTAGTAGGTATGTAGAATGTTCAATCTGTTACAAGATTACAATATGTGCATACTTTTGTTTTAGATACGTAGACAATGACCCGCTGGGCTTAAGAATTCAATGTACGTGTAATCATGGAACAAGGAGCAATTTTAAATGTAAACAAATATCGCAACGGGATGTCGTTCGAAACCGAAAATCTTTTTATACAACATCCGGAAAAGTTCACCAAGACGTGTATTTGTGTCGTCTTATTAGTGCATTTGAACCCCAGCGTAGAGGCAAAGGTACACCACGTCCTTCTGGTAAAACGAAACTTCGAAAGTTAAGTACTTCATTCTTCCTATATGGGAAAAAGAAAGTAATGAAAAGGGTATGCAAATCATTTTTCATGGCAGTATTTTCTATCAAAAGGCAGAGGTTATCAACTATTATCAAATGTGTGATGGATGGCAAAGTTCCAAAGGAAGAAAGAGGAGGTGACAGGCGTTCAGCTAAATCTCAAGAGAAAAAAGAACATTTACGCAATTTTCTCCGAAACCTTCCTTGTAGTGAAAGCCATTATAATAGAGCAAAAAGCAAGAGGGTGTATTTGGATGCCGGTTTGAATATTAAAAAATTGAGAATGCTTTACAATAATAGTGTCACAAATGAACTGAATGTTAAGAGAACAATGTTTTACGAAGTGTTCACATTTGAATTTAACATTGGATTTCGGTCACCTGCATCAGATGCCTGCAGTTCCTGTATACTATTGAGTAATAGTATTAAAAATGAAAAAGATTCATCAAAAAAACAAGAACTAATGACAAAACTTCGCATCCATAAATTGCGAGCAAACTTTTTCTTTAAACTTTTGAAAGAAAAGGTTGATAATAGTATCACTATATGTTTTGATCTCCAGCAGGTGTTTCCTCTACCGAGGACACCAATTCAGGAGGCTTTTTATTCCCGTCAGATTAGCCTGTATAATTTATGTGTGATGGATCTGTCAGAACAAAATAATTCTTGTCTGTATAATTGGGATGAAACAGAATCTGGCAAGGGTGCTATTTCAATTGGATCTGTGTTATACTGCTTCTTGAATACTCAAACAATACCGGCTAATGTGAAGTTAGTAAGACTTTTTTGTGATGGCTGCGGGGGCCAAAATAAAAACAGCCATGTGTTGCATATGCTGCTATTTTGGCTTCAAAATAAGTCCCCTGCACATGTTAAGGAAATACAACTTTTTTTCCCAGTGCGAGGGCATAGTTTTCTGCCAGCAGACCGTTTATTTGGTAGAATTGAGAAAGATGTGAGAAAAATACCAGTGATTACTACGAGGGAAGAATATTTTGAAATATTTTCTAAACATGGCAGAGTGTGCGAGCTTGGTAAAGAATGGTGTTTATATGATGTAAAAGGTTTAGAAAATCACTATAAAAAACTTGTGGGCATACAAGGAATGAAAAAAATTATATTCAAGAAGTGCAAATCTTCTCAGGGCAGACAATTGAACTGCGTAGTAAAATCTTCACCAAACTATAGATTTGAGTCCGGAGAACAGTTTATATCACTACTGAAAAGGGGCAAACGTCACCCCAGAAATATAGAACAAATTCAGGAAGAACGCGGACTAAGTCTTGCAAAGAAAAATGATGTGACCAGTCTATTAATAAAACAGTTCGGTGCCGATTGGGAGAACCTTTCAGCATTAGAATGGTACAAGCAAATATTAAGCTGTTCTAGAAACATTACAGAACAAAATGAACAAGTTGATGATGATGAAGCGTGTATTTGTACTGAGATGGATATAGAAGACATAAGAATTTAATTTTTATTAATTAATTGTGTTTTTGTCCCATATTTTGATTTATCAATAAATACTAAATCCAGAACATAAAATGTTATTTCCTAACCTTACTTTTTCAAAACATGATATTTCCAAACAGTTTGATACAAATCATGATATTTTCGCCTGGTCTGATCAGTACATGATATTTCCATTTTTTACATAAGAATAGATACACAATTTGAAATAAAAAAAAATAAAAAAAAACATGCTTAATAAGTTTTTACAGTCATTTATTCATTAGAACCCATATTTTCTTCAATTGTACAAAGGCAAAGTAGTTGCCGGTTTTTGACCTTTTCTGAAAAGTTAGACATCATGGAATTATCATGTTTTGTTCTGTCACTCCTCAAATGTCAACTGGAAAAATTATGAGTTTTGCGGACGATACAGCTCTAATAATCTGGGGGAAAACATGGGAAGATGTGTTTACTCAAGCCCAAAAAGACTTTAATAACGTTTCTCATTGGTTGAGACAAAATCGATTAAGTTTAAATGCAGAAAAAACTAAATTAATTACATTTTCTCTGACAAACAAGGGCCAGCCATTACCAGACACTTATCACATATACGCGCATTCTGGATTATGTGAAGCCCAAACATGCCAGTGCCCGAAATTGGAAAGAGCACCTCACGTGAGATATTTAGGTATAATTATAGATAAAAATCTCAACTTTGAAGAGCATATCAAAAAACTTACAACTAGAATAAGAAAACTAATAGCCATTTTTAGAAACATAAGAGAAGTAGCAGATCCTAAACAGAGGTGCGATTATGTAACTTATGTTCATGGATGGATATTAAATACGATAGTCATAGAACGTATAAAGCAAATTCCGATTTCGTAAAACTGTCCATTAAATGAACACCTAAACGTATAAAAACGTATCATGAAAATACTTAACAAAACGCAATTACGATCAGTGAAACGTAATTGTCAATTCAATATTTCAATTTTAATATCTAATTTAATTACGTCACACACACAAATAATGTAGTTTTACGAGCTAACATAATAATTTTATCATAAAAATGATTTTTCATTATTTCAAACGAAAATTATTTCGAAATATTGTCGAAAGTTATCTCTATGAAAATTTTGTACCATAGAATTAACAAAGCTTTAACAAAACGCCCAAGAACGAATGAATACCATAGATATAAGATATTTATCGAGTTTCGGGTAGTTTACTGCTACTCAACAATAGATGGCGCTAGTGGGCTCACGTTTTTTGTACTTTTTCTGTGATTATGTAATAAAAGTCTGTGACATTTTTGCTAAAGGTAATGTCAAGTGTCAATGTCCGTCATATGTCAGTGTCAACTAAAAATAGTCTAATACTTAGAATTTTTATAATAAAAGTAATGTACGAAAGTAATCCGTGAATCTAGGTAACAACAAAGACGAACATTTCTTATAAATAACTGCTGAAAATATACTGCCCTAAATATATCGTTATTATATTTAAATGATATCTTTCATACCAAAGTTAAATTCATAAATTGAAATAACAAACTCTTTATTTTATTGTTAAAAGGCAAGGGTGTCTCCAAGTGAATATAGCGAATTGCTGGGCTAATGCAGAGGTGGTTTAATTTTGTTATAAGATAATAACATGCTTTTAACCACAGTGTGCAAGTTTTTTCTCACAATATGTTAAAATACCTATCCCCCAACAATCAACAGTACCTATATCTGTCTGCTATGCTTTCACGTCCTATCTTTCAACCGATTTTGATGAAATTTGGTATATAGATAGGTTGCATCCTGGGGAAGGGCATAGGCTAGGGCTTTTTATCCAGGAAAGTTAAGATGTTACTACTGGAATACAAAATAAGTACTAAATTCATGTGGACGAAGTCATGGGCATCATAATTATAGTCACAAAATAATACTCCAGAAGCTATGTGCGGTTTTAAAGGTGGAAGATAATATAAATGGAAAAGTGTGACTGTCTGTCTGATATGCTTTCACGGGCCATCTTTTTAACCAATTTTGATGAAATTTTGGTACTTTCCAAAATTTCCACAGGAATTAAAAACCTTAATCCATGCAGATGAAATCCCAGAACATCTAGTATTTGTAATAAATTAGCAATAACATGTTAAATTTCAATTATTTCAGACCAAAGATGGCCAAATCATAACGGCATATGATGACCATACAAAGATGAGAAGATGAGAGAGATATCAATAAGGATTTGAGGAGCAATTCCTGAAATTAATTGGATCACTTTAGTTAATTTGTGATCAATTGAATTATTTACTATGTTAGTAAGTTAATTAATGTTCCAATAAATTAGTCATATGAGACTGCTACAAAATAATGTCCTTTTATTAGAGTCCTTTAATTTAATTTTGCTAATATTTTGTACATTGGTAAATAATAATTATTTTTATTATTTGGAGAAATAAAAAGGATAAATGTGTATTCATAAAGGTCTTTATTCAATCAAAGTAATTTTAATTCAAAGTAGGTATAGTAATCAAAGTAAAATTAACTTAATTTTTAACATTTTTTTATTATTATTAATTATTATACAAAAGTTATATATTAGAAGTTATACATAGAGAGGTAAAAGATAGGTACCTATTAATTTTATTGAAATATTATGGGTAGGTACATACCGATGAAAATAAAATTGTACCTATAACTTGCCCCACTTAACTTTGACAAGTATTTCATTAATGATCTTTTTTTACTTTGTACATTTTGATTTTGTAATTGGTTTATGATGATCATTGGCAATTCGTTTAGAAAAGAAGGAAGCAGGTAATCTTAGTTAGGTAGGTAAGTAATCACTTATTATGTTATTAATAACATCCTTTTTAACACATACCACTACAGCCTATTAACGTCCTACTACTGAGAGCAGGCCTCCACTCTCATAGGAGAGAGGGAATTGGAGCTTAGACCCACCACTCTGCATTCTCCATTTATTGAGTAAGAACAGGGCAAGCGCCTCTCTTGAAGCAGCTTCATCTTTAACATAGACTGGCTGTGGACATAGATTTAACATAGATTGCCTTCTGCCATCTCTTATTTTACCAGCATTGATTGGGTCATTGTGCAGTGTCCTATGGGCTAAGAGACACTGCCACTGTATTGAGCCCACTGTATTGATGGTGCTGACGTCTGCGTAGTTAGCTTCTGGTGATTTATGAGTTGTCTGCAGAAATGGAGTCATCATCCAATTAAGCTGCGCAAACCCTTAATATCCTGTAAGGTAAAAATAGGGCTATAATGTATGTCCTATCATAGTGACTTACTGTTATATAGAAAATTGGATATCTTGTATACATCAACATGTAAAATGTAAAGATTCAAAAAACAAATCTAGAACATTATGAATAGGTCTATGAAAGTAGGTCTAGGTAGTATGAAAAGGTAATCTTAAATAATTGAGTATGTTAATAACTAGGTACCTGCCTAGTTGCCTACTTACTTATCTATAAAACATGTCTTATGTAAGTAAGTAGGTAAATAAATTTTCCTTTATGTATTATTATATTGTATTAATGTAAGGCAGTACACTGCATTTTCATTATTTGGAGAAATAAAAAGGATAAATGTGGTTTATTGACATAAATAGACTTAAATTAACTTATTTTTATATTACTTATACAAAATACAGAAAGATTGTGACCCACCAGCAGAAACCACACCCAGTTTATGTGCTGGTGGTCTTACATCCATCCATACTAGTTACCTACCTATTATAAATGTGAAAGTGTTTGTCTGTCTGTCCGCTATGCTTTTACAGCCCATCTTTTCAACCAATTTGGATGAAATTTTGTATACCTATAGATAAGTTGCATCCTGGGAAAGGATATAGGCTTTTTATCCTGGATAAGTAAGGAATTCTTGCCGGAATACAAAAAGCTTAATCCAGACAATTCGCTGGCATCATCTAGTTTTACATAAGTAGTTAAGTAATTCATTCATACTTACCTTTACAAGTTATAATATAGATAGGTAAGAGGATCCGTCCCTTAAGTTTAAAAAATGAGCCAGCCCTTCTGTCTCAATCATTAATTACATTTAATGAATGATATTACTTCTTAATGAAGAAAGCTTCCTCATAACAAGTCTTAGTAGTTCGGTAAGGTAGTTTTTTACTCTGAGTTCAATACCTAAAATAGAGATCCCTATACATCTCTGCCTTGACACCTTAAAAGGTCGGAGTTCGTCCACTAGAGTTTGAAATAACCTAAGGACAGCCTACGGCCAGTAACTCCAACGCCGGCATATCATATCCGACCGACTCTAGTTGAGCTAGATCTCCTCACCTGCGAGCGTCTCATGCGTCGCTCACGCTCAATCATGCCCAGCATGTATTACCTACTTACTATCTACGCCATTTTCACTAAAAACCAAAATACATAGGCACAACCTTTAAAATATTTTCCCATATTTCCACTAAAACCACTAAAGTTTAGATACAAGAATTATGTTAGGAATGAAATAACTTTACGAAAACTAAGATAAACTAAGACAAGTGGCTATACGTTTATACGATTGTCATAGCCTGCGAGCTACCGTCAACCGGGGTGTATAGGGATCCAGGGGTGAGGATTAAATCAAGATTGACCTTTACACGGAAAGTTATTTAGGTAACCATAGACAAAACCACATTTTTTTACAAGAAAATTGTAGTAGAATATTTACTTTGTAGGCTGGCAACATTCATTTAACATGAAGTTAGCAATAAGTCGTAAATAAATACTATTGAAGTAGCTGCTTTGAAACTGACGTGTTTGTGTGCTTGAAAACTTTGAAGTTTATGGAAGTTTGGCTGGTTATTTCCACTAGTGCTGTTTTCCAAAAGTAAATTAGTGTTCCTGGAGCACACTACGGAAAGGGTACCTAAGTACGATTAAAGGTCGATTATTTACAATAAACGGATAAAAGTGGAGCCTATTAAATTTTATCATATTTGAGGTGAATAGGGACGCTATCTGGGAAAAATAGGGATGGGCGTAGAAACAAATAGGGATGGCATTATTAGTTAATAGTGACGACCGTGGATGGTAAATGGACGGTAAATAGTCAATAGGGACAGGGTTGTCACAAAACGGTTGTAGTTTTTGTCACTCATTTTTGTGAGGAAAAACGTTAATTATTTTGTTAAAAATTACGGATTTCGCAATTTTGATATTTAATATTTCTAATATGAACTGGGCACTTGTCATATTGAAACTGATATTATTTATTATACAAAGCTTATAAAATTTACTATTCTCTACCTCAAGTAGGTACAAAATTATGGTTTTACAAAATTATGGAAGATAGATAGATAGATAAACTCTTTATTTAACAAAAAATAATAAATACAATACACAAAAACAAAAAAACTTAAAATTATAGTATGACACAAAGGGCGAAAAAAGGGGGGTGGGAGGAAGTAGGTAGGTGTAACCTATAATTTTTTTACTTTTCTATAATTTTGTAATCCATACTATTTTTTTTACTTACCTATACTTAACACACTTTTTAATTTCAGATATTTTCTACTTTTGGACAATGACACGTACTTATAAACCTAGCCGAAACAAAAATTATAAAAAGTATGACGCTTCTGTTATAGAAATGGCACTGCAAGAATATAATAGTTCAAATCAATCATTTCTGACTATTTCGCACAAATATAATATCCCGAAATCAGTCCTGCATCGACATAACACACGTGTCATGAAAGAGCAAGGGGGACAAACTGCCCTAAGCCCGGCTGAAGAAGAATATTTAGTAGAGTACATTAATGTATGTTCCGAATGGGGATATCCCCTTGAACCTTTTGATTTCAGATTGTTGGTAAAAGGATACCTTGATAAAATGGGTATAGAAGTTAAAAGATTTCGACATAATTTACCTGGACCTGACTTCATGTCATGCTTTCTAAAAAGGCATAAGAATAAAGTTAGCACAAGACTCAGTCAAAATATTAAGAGAGCTAGAGCAGCAGTCTCGCCACAGGTAATAGAGGAATATTTTGGGGAGCTTGAAACATCTCTTCAAGGTATACCACCGTCTAACATAGTCAACTATGATGAGACTAATCTAACTGATGACCCAGGACGTAAACGGGTACTAATCAAGAGAACCGTTAAATACCCTGAAAGAATAATGAACCACACTAAGGGTTCCACATCTCTTATGATTGCTGCTGCAGCCGACGGCTCTCTCTTACCCCCATATGTGGTATATAAAGCGCAAAATATATACGACACATGGAGGCAAAATGGACCTAAAGGTTGTAGATATAACTGCACACCTTCCGGCTGGTTCGATGGGAATACATTCCATGACTGGGTTAAGACGATTGCTATACCATATTTTAATGATAAAATTGGACCCAAAATTTTGATAGGTGATAACCTAGCTTCTCATTTATCTATCGATCTAATAAAAGAATGTCAAGAAAGTGGTATAAAATTCGTTTTTTTGCCTGCTAATTCGACACACTTAACTCAGCCATTGGACGTGGCCTTTTTTAGGCCTTTAAAAAGTGCATGGAGAGACTTGTTACTTACTTGGAAAAAGAATGACGGCAGGACGCAAGCTACAATTCCAAAAAGCATATTCCCTTCATTGTTGAAAAAGCTATTGAAGAAAATAGAGTGCAATGTTTCCAATAACATACTCGCTGGATTTGACAAATGTGGTATATGTCCAATCAATAAACAGAAAATTTTAGATAGATTACCGTCGTACACTCCAAATCTTACGGGTTTTAAAGAAGTCATTGATGAAAACGTGCTATCTATGTTAAAAGAAATGAGATATGGTACAGCACATACCCAAAGACGTACTAATAAGAAAAAGAAAGTGGATGTTGTTGCAGGACGGAGCGTAAAAAATATACAGGATGATGAAAGCGATGAAAGCGGTGAAATTAATATACAAGAAGTAACTGATAATAACTATGGAGCAGTAAATAACACTAATGATATTGATCAAGAAAAGTTTGACTCTAACATAAACAGTGAAGCTGGTCCTAGCAAACAAAATGTTGAAAGAAGAGGAAAGACAACTAACGTGACTGATGTAAAACAAGAAAAATTTAAGGAAACAGCACCTACTAATCAAAATACTAACAAAGGAGTGAAAACGACTAACAAATCCCTTATAAAGAAAACTAAGACTAGAAAATCAATAAAAAATAATACAGTAACTGAAAATCGAGAGAAAGATGAAGCATCTAGTAATGTAAAGACTGGTAGAGGAGTGAAAACTACTAATAGATCCCTCATAAAGAAAACGAAGACTGGAAAACCAATGAAAAGTGATACAAAGAATGACAATCCAGAGATAATTTGTTGTGATAGTCTCAATACGGTTGTAGGAAATACATCGCAAAAGAAAATTTTGACTGAAACCTTCGAAAATGAAGAGATTATTGAGAATGTTGAAAACATAGATTTAATGAATAAAGACATGAATGAATTGTCTGTTGTACCTGCATCACAAAATATAACTTTGTCAGAAACCTTCGAAAATGAAAAGTTTCTTATGGATATTGAAAACATAGATTACATGAATTTAGACATAAATAAATTGCCTGTAGTATTTGAAGAAGTTGAAGTTGTTACTTCTGAAAAATCAAATGCCGAAGACAAAACAAATAAAAATATTCCTGAGAACAAAAAAATTCAAGTACTGTCAAATAAGATTGTGAAATTGGCACCAAAGCACAACAACAAAGAGAAAAAAGTAAAAAATACTACTAATTACATAAAAAAGCCATTATACTACAGGAATGACGTTGAATTATTGAAAGATCTCATGGAAATTGACTCTGAGTAAATATGTGGTGAAAGCCTTAAATTAATCTCTGATTTTAATTATTAAAATATGGTGTACCTAGATTTAAGAAAAAGTGCCATTTTCTTTAAGTGTTGATTTTTAAAAGTTTTGAAGATTATTTCTGTGAATGTCTTCTGTTATCAAAGATTTTGTGATTTTATAGTAGGTAAAATAATAAATGTTGCCAAATGACCTTGTTGTATTCACGTTATAAAGATTATTAATATTATGGTTGATTAATAAAGTGATCTTTGTAAAAATTCTTGAATATTACTAGTATTTATTGCAATACTTATTATGTTCATAACCCAGTGCGCCCCACGATTTTACCAGAGTAAATTCCGCTCCTCCTGAAATATCTGGATATTTCATCTCAAACGGTTTAGTAGATTTTTCGTGAAGAGGTTACAATGCAACATACCCAAACTTTCGCATTTATAATAAAAAAAAATGTTAGGGTACTACCTAGGTAGGTACTATGTTTCTACTTATGTAGTAGGTTTATGCTTTTATGATTGAATTTGTAACAGCCCTAACAGTTTTTCTCTATTGTGACATAGCTCATCCCCATTGACCCCTACATGAGTTTGAATAGGGACGACCCATATTTTAAGGAATTATGAGTAACACAGCGATTTTATAAGTTCATCTTTTACTTTTTCTTAAATTATTAGCTTTAACTCAAGTTTTTACATCATAAATTACATACAGTTTCTTAATAAAAAACAAAGAAAACGCTAACTAAAGTTCAGTTTCGTCCCTATAGACCCCGTTTGACGGTACCGCAATGATTTGACGTTGGCGATGGACTCATTTTTCTTACACAATACGAATTATCTGTCAAACGCCTACAAAAATTATGAATTCATTCACTCATCGTCAAAAATAACGATTTCGATCGAACACGATCTATGAACACCTTAGATAATACGATTTGACCGTTTGACATAAGTAACCATACGTTTTAGGCTGTCAAATTTATACGATTTCCTTACATAATCGCACCTCTGATTAAAACTATATACATATCGCTATGTCAGTCGTTATTGACGTACGGTATTGATACTTGGGGCGGGGCAGCTAAGACACACATGATGCAGCTAGAAAGAGCACAAAGACTACTACTAAAGGTAAGCCGCTTTCTACCGTACCACTATCCTACAGTTCAATTGTATAAAGAGACCAAGGTCTTGTCGGTACGAAAATTATTTATTCAGCAACTTATGATGAGATTTCATGCTCAAAATGAAGACAAGACTGACACTGATAGGAGACGCAATTACAAAGTCTTTTCCACAAGAAAATTTAAGAAATCGTTTGCACACCGTTTTCCATGCTTCCTAGGTGGTTTTCTTTACAACAAAGGTAACAAAAAACTAAATATAAATGGCCTAAATAGACGCGAATGCAAAAACCGAATATTTGATTGGTTAATAGAACTAGACTATGATGAAACGGAGAATATTATTAAGATACAAAAATAGCATAGATACAACAAATAAAAGAACAAACACACATACACATCCAAACACATGTAACCTTATACAATCATACATAAACACGCACAATAAACCCACACACACACACACGCACGCACGCACACGCACACACACATACATACAAACAACGCACACACACACCATATTAATAAAGTAGTTACATAGTTAAGACAATAATATGATAATAAAAATGCATGCTAACATTATAATATTAAATCTAAATCAATTACAATTACAACACTTATTAAGTTAGTCATATTATTTATTAGTCATTAAACTCGGGAAGGAGCCTGGTGTCTTGAAACACAGGTTTATTACCTAGCTCAAGCACCAGTCCCTTTATTGCTACTGTTTTAATATAATATATTATGTAAAATATAATGCTATGTAATTGGGAAAATAAATAAATTGATTGATTGAATTGAAAAAGACGCTGATAAAAAAAGCTCTGGTTCAAATAAAATGATTGCAATTTATGATTTGCAAGCAGTCTTGCAACTTCCACGAGGCAATACATCTATTTTTTATTATAAATCCAAACTCAATACCTTAAATTTTACTGTGTCTCTAATTGGTAATGATAAAACCGATTGTTTCTATTGGCATGAAGGAGAAGCAAACCGCGGAGCTGATGAAATCGGATCTTGCTTGTTCAAGTTTATTAAAAATAGTGTGCTAAATTACGATGGACCAGGCTAATTACGTAGGACGGCAGCCAGAAGGATTACAGAAGGAGACGACGATAAATTTACTACTAAATTTATTAATTAATTCTTACATTATGACCTAACCTAATGCTACGTCGATTTTAGACGCAGCGGTTCACATTATGGCTACCTAGGGCTAACCTAATCTACCCTAACTAGCATCCTGCGCCGATGTGAGACGACAGGATTAATGAACGATCTTCTCACTATTTCATTAGCTTTTATATCTTACATTTTAATACTAAAATCTAAGCGATGCCTGATGTCACGTTTCTTCGGACGTGATGCAATTCCGTGGAATCCGCTGACTATGCACTGGTACCACGGCTATTCGCTGGAGGTGCAAGGTTGCGATCATGCAACGAAAGTGATTTTTTCCATGACGTCGTAGGTATACGTAACTGGCTTAGATCTAATATTCTACTCTGACAATTGTTGTGGTTAAAACAAAAAACAGATTCATAATTTCGATTTACTTGTATGCGCTGCTAAAATTCCCTATAATAAAGTCTATAACACATAAGTACCTGATAACTGGACATACACAAAATGAAGCTGACTCTGTTCATTCAACAATAGAAAAACAAAAACAAGGAAGACTCAGGTCAGGTCCAATTTATGTACCCAGTCAATACGTTGAAGCTATTAAATGCGCTAAGAAGAAAGGCAATCCCTATACCGTGACAGAAATGTCATCTAGTGATTTTTATTCATTAAAGCGTCTGTCTGAGGATATTGGGTTAACAACAGCAAAGTCTTTTAAAATTTCTGAGGTGAAGATTTTCAAACTGTTGCAGGACGATCCTACGAAACTATTGTTTAAAACCTCTTTTAAAGATCATCAGTTCTCCGAAACAGTTTTAACGCGAAAAAAATATCTTAATTCAATATCCCTTAAACTCGCGTATCGATCTAAACCGAAACTGAAAGTAAATAAACTGAAGGATCTATTGGATTTATTACAAAATAATCATATTCCCCCCTTTTATGAGTCTTTTTATAAGTCTCTTAAGTGAGTAATTTAAGCTTTTTTTAGTTGATTGTAAGTTCACGTAAGAAAGAATAATTTTTACCTATAAAGAAGTTTGTTTTGATTTTTTTTCTTATTTTAAAAACATGTTAAAGAGAAGGTTTTAATTAGTTATTATTTCTTATTGCAGGTGCCTAAAGTTTATAAGTAAAGACAGTTAACCAATAAAAGTAATGATGATGATTGCATTTAGAAGTAAGTATGTTTAAGAAAAATGATTTCATGTTAGTTCTAAGATTAATTTTTTATATTTAATATAAAAAATTAATCTTAGAACTAACATGATATTATTTATATTTAATATAAAAAATTAATCTTAGAACTAACATGAAATCATTTTTCTTAAACATACTTCTAAATGCAATCATCATCATATTATTATCGGCCAACGAGTGAATTAAGACTGATTGTTAATTAGGCCAAAACTAGTAATTTATAATTAAGAAGTTATTTTTTGATGTTTTTATTTTATTTATATGAGAAGTTTATAATTTGGTTACTTTTTCTTTATTTTTAATTAATATCTTTGACTTATAATAATAAAAGTAATGGTGATTACTTGGAAAGTGGGGGGGATTCGTACACCGGGAGCATTCGTACAACGGCCATAATTCGAATACGCAACATAATGGCGCATTCGTATCTGTGTGTGTGATGCCTACTCACACGCATAATCTAACCGCGGAGTGGCTCGCCAGTGCGGCCACCGGCTTCGATGTGACAGGACGTTACGTGTTTTCGCTTCGCGTAAGTAACTTTTCGATACAACTTTAAACGTGTTTATCTTCTATAAGTTTTGCTGTCATTATTAAACTGATTCTTTGTGGTGTTTGGGTACATATTTAAGTTTATTATTTCGACATTTACTTGAAGATAATCTCAGCGGTTATTTTTATTTTCAATATATTAGTCTAATTTCTTGGTTGGGGTAGGTTCGTACAGGTCGTAACGGGGTGGATTCGTACTGTACGAATGTACCCCACGTTCGTTATACAATCTTGTTTAGTAAGAAAACATTGTTTACAGAATCATGCCGCGAGTATATGTTAAAAAAGGGACAAGATCAGGGGAGGTCGATGAAGTTGCTATGCAGTCTGCGATTGAAGAAGTCCTAGATAAAACGTTGTCCATCAGAAAATCTGCAGAAAAATATGGCGTAAAACCTACCACACTTGAAAGTCGCTTGACGAAGTTGAAAAACTCTTCTGAGGAAGAGAGAAATAACTCTCTAAAACGTGTGTTTGCTTCAAAGTTCAGTTCTAATCAAGTATTTTCAGTTGAGGAAGAGTCTTTATTAAACAAGTACATTTTAAAGTGTTCTAAAATGCATTATGGGTTAACAATTGAACAGGTGAGAAAATTGGCATACGAATTTGCTAAGGCTAATAATATAAAATATCCACCTAGCTGGGATCACAATAAAATGGCAGGGAAAGATTGGATGGAATGCTATCGTAAGCGGAACGAAAATTTGAGTCTGAGGAAGCCTGAAAACACGAGTGCAGCAAGATCTTACGGATTCAACAAAACGGCCGTGAGTGATTTCTACGACAATCTGGAGAAGATTTTGGTCAAATATAAACTCTCTGCAGATAGAATCTACAATTTTGACGAATCCGGAATATCGACAGTTCTCAGCACGCCTAGGGTGTTGGCTGAAAAAAAACAGAAACAAGTTGGCCAATTTGTTTCGGCCGAAAGAGGAGAACTCGTTACGTTTGGGGGGATCATATCCGCAAGTGGTAACACCATTCCGCCCTTATTCATTTTTCCCAGGGTTCATTTCAAGGATCACTTCATGACGGATGCCCCGGAAGGCAGCCTAGGAGCAGCTACGAAGAGTGGCTGGATAAACGCCAGTATATTTTTGGAAGTACTGCAACATATTAAAAAGAAATCATGCTGCACCAAAGATAATCCCATTCTGCTACTGGTTGACAACCACGAAAGTCATGTGACAATCAAAGCTGTGGATTACGCGCGTGATCACGGCATTATTTATTTGTCGTTCCCACCCCACACAACACATCGTCTCCAACCTTTAGACGTGGGAGTATTTGGACCTTTTAAAGCCAAGCTGAAGGTAGCTTTTAATGATTGGCACGTGAACAATGCGGGGAAGACCCTCAATATATACAACATACCAAAACAGGCCAAAATCGCATATTTTGATGCATTCACTTCCAAAAATATAACGAATGCCTTCGAAAAAACTGGAATATGGCCACTCAATAAGCTGACTTTCAGCGATGGTGATTTTGACGCCGTGCAAGTTTATCATTCACAGTCCACAGCAGGCCCTGATGACAATGTGCAACAAGCCATTCCAGAAGAAATAGATATTACCCAAGAACATCAACTATCACCGAGACCAGAGGCACGCTCGCCGTCTTTATTGGCGCAGCCATTTGATCTGCCATCTACATCTGCTCAAGGGTTAGTAACGCCAGAAATGATCCGACCCTACCCCAAAGTGGCTAGAGATGTAAACAAAAAGTCCAAAAAAGGTAAACAGCCTGGTAAATCTAGGATTTACACAGATACTCCCGAAAAAAATAGGCTAGAAGAAATAGAAAAAACAAAACAGTTGAAGAAGCAAGAGCAAGAGAGAAAACAAAGGGCTAAAGAGATGAAGAGGGCATTAAACTTGATATCGGGTAAAGATATATTAAGTAAAACAAAGAGAAAGAAGCAAAGTACAGATACTGAAAGTGACGATGAGACTGACATGAGTTTAAGAGAAAGTTCCTGTTCTCCCATTGAAGAGATTGCTGAAGGATCTGATGTGGAGAACGAAACTCCAGTTTTAACTGAATTCGTGAAAGAGAAAGGCTTTATTCTAGTGAAGTTCGAGAAGAAAAAGTTTGTCAAACACTATGTTGGTCAGGTGATTACCAAATATAGTCCCACTGAGTACAAAGTTTCATTTTTAAGAAAGAAATCCGGCGCCTGGAAATTTGTTTTTCCCAATAACACAGACGAAGGTACTGTTTACATAACAGACGTGGTATGTATATTGCCGGAACCCAAATCTGCTTCTACAGCAAGAACAGCTAATATAATTAGCTTTCAAAAAGATCTATCTATATACAATGTGCAATAAGTAAGTAGATTCATTCAAAATATTATGACTCTTGTTACCTTAATGGAAAATGTTAATGTTGATTAGTTCCTATAGGACATAATCTTATTATTAAGTACTTATGCACCCAAGGCTGATTCTGTGAAATTTCTCAGTAAACGTGATCTCAATAAACGTGAATTATTAAATAAATAGCATTATTAATCATGATGTACGGAGGCACCCCACAGTGTACGAAGGTACCCCAACACATGTACGAAGCTACCCCGTGTACTATGAACAAGTCGTCTGAGGGAACATTGTAGCAAAATATTTATGCAATCTAGCAATGCTCAAATTGTTTTCAAATAGCGTTTAGTTTTTCTGCTATAGGGCTCAAAGTGAAAAGTGTACGAATGCCCCCCACCTTCCCCTATAATGTGTATTATTTTTTAAACTACAGAAGTTTTAATCGAAAAAAGAGTCATAATATTCATCAAATTAAAAGTTTCTTAAAAGTTAGTTAAAAAAATACAATTTTGCTATTAAATTTAAATCCCTATAATAAATATATAAATAAGCTATTTACACACCATATTTCAGCAATCTGACTATTATAGTTTTTAAATTATTGACATCTAGATGAACAAAAATCTATTAAAGTTACATTTTCTCGAAACAGCTATTTTTGTATTCTGACACTTTTTTTGCCGGGAAGCGATATAATATGTAATATCCATTGAAGGTTTACTATGAAATAAATAGTAACATTTCATAGTAAACCTTCAATGGATATTACATATATGTCAGTGGCTTTCATTTTTGATAGTCACTGAGTTAGAGAATACGGGCCCTGGGACTTCATCTGCATGGATTAAGGTTTTAAGTTCCTGCGGGAACACTGGAAAGTCTACCAAAATTTTGTCAAAATCGGTTCAAAAGATGGTTTCTCTCATTTCAAGACTCTTATCATCATCCAAACGGCGCTGAGTCTAGCGACTCTACCACGGATTTAAGCAATCGTCTGAGCAGCGGCAGAAATTTCATCCTTGATTTCCTGGCTTCAGAGTCGACTAACGCTGCAACGATGGACCATTCAGTGCTGTCCTCGGTGCTCCAAAAAATCAAACGCCTGACAAAGTATGAGCACGAGATTGGCCTCCAAAGCGAGTCTCGTATTGTTTTCTCCATAGAATCAAACCAGATCACTGCTCGAGCCTAATCAAAGGCTCGAGCCATATTATCAGCCCCGTCTCTCGATGGACTACGCGGCGCTTTACTTTGGAGGTTGTCGTATGGCACTAGAGGTGGAACCGGAGTTGATAAGTTACACTTTGTAATTTATTTATTTATTTATATTCACTAATAAATTATGAAAGGAAAATGTTTAGTTAAGCTATATTTATATTGCAAAGGTAATCTGCGTGAAGTTGCCGCTAAAGAGAGACCTCCCAAAAGCGCCGCGCATGCGCGAAGACGCCGTAAAGTTCGGCGATTGATACCTTGAGTTTTTTTCTTTTTGTAATTAATATTGCTAATATGTTCCGATATACACTGAGAGCACTGTTCAGTGCTCTTACTGGGGAGAAATTCGTCCCGTTATGGACTGACAGTATACTGCCGCAGTATCTTATGGAAATATATGACGTCATAAATCGTCGCCATTTTTGTACTGTGAGCACTGGCGTTTTCGAGGTAAGGTGCTCTCAGTGCTGACTGCGTTCCGTTTTAAACAGTGACCAGTATAGCTAACTATAAAGGAACGGTTTCGCAGTATACTAAATTGACGTCACACCTTACAGTGCTCACAGTGTATTTCGGAACATACCCTGCATTATATGGATCTTCAGCGACGGTGCAGTTTGATTCAAGCAGGGTGCAGTTTTTTTAAATTATAAGAAGTACCAAATTGTAAGTATCTGAAGAGATATCGACGTTCTATATGCGCTTTATTTACCAATTTTTTATTCATAAACTACGGGGGTGCTTTTTAACTAATAAACATTTTTGAGAAGTGCTATTAAAAATACATCTAAGCGTATTTTTATTTATTTCAATATCCCAAATTCGCAGGCTGGCGTAGGGGGGGTTGTTTCTATTCCGCCGTTGGCCGTTGCTCTGCTTGCGTGAATGTGTTCTCTCCTCTCCCTTGTAATATTGTGGCTTCTTACGACGACTATTTTCTCTCTTTTGGACTCCGATTGCTTGCTTAAACGAATATTTACCTGCTTTCCCACATTGGACACCGAATTTTTGCCTACTGTGACCTGTGCGTGCATCCCGGATTTTGCTGCTTCGTGTTTTATTTTGAAGATGTGTGATTCGGAGGAACCACAGCCATCAACGAGCCGCGATTCCGATTCCGATCAAGGCGAACCGCCGGTAAAACGGCATTTATATGTGGAAGAAATTAAAAGCATGTGGAATTTAGTAAATGTGTACACTAAACTTGGTACACGGGAGCAAGCTATTGCCTTCGCTGAGGAGAAAGGCATGATCTCAGCCTCTAAAATGTGCAATTATCATAAAAAACCATGAGTGTGGAATTTTCTACCAACAAATCGGTAGGCTCATTTGTATGCAATAGAGGTCCTTGCAGGACCAAATCCAAAGTTAGCCGAGGAAAAGGAACATGGTTCGAGAACATAAAAATCACGATGACCCAAGTTTTTTATATAATGTATGCATATGCAAGTAAATGGAGTTATGATTTGACCCTAAAAGAAGATTTTTAGGGTTCCGTAGCCAAATTTGGCAAAAACGGAACCCTTATAGATTCGTCATGTCTGTCTGTCTGTCTGTCTGTCTGTCTGTCTGTCTGTCCGTCCGTATGTCACAGCCACTTTTTTCCGAAACTATAAGAGCTATACTGTTGAAACTTGGTAAGTAGATGTACTCTGTAAACCGCATTAAGATTTTCTTACAAAAATAGAAAAAAAACAATAAATTTTGGGGTTCCCCATACTTAGAACTGAAACTCAAAAATTTTTTTTTCATCTAACCCATAGGTGTGTGGGGTATCTATGGATAGGTCTTCAAAAATGATATTGAGGTTTGTAATATCATTTTTTAGGGTTCCGTAGCCAAATTTGGCAAAAACGGAACCCTTATAGATTCGTCATGTCTGTCTGTCTGTCTGTCTGTCTGTCTGTCTGTCTGTCCGTCCGTATGTCACAGCCACTTTTTTCCGAAACTATAAGAGCTATACTGTTGAAACTTGGTAAGTAGATGTATTCTGTAAACCGCATTAAGATTTTCTTACAAAAATAGAAAAAAAAACAATAAATTTTGGGGTTCCCCATACTTAGAACTGAAACTAAAAAATTTTTTTTTCATCTAACCCATAGGTGTGGGGTATCTATGGATAGGTCTTCAAAAATGATATTGAGGTTTGTAATATCATTTTTTTGTAAACTGAATAGTTTGCGCGAGAGACACTTCCAAAGTGGTAAAATGTGTGTCCCCCCCCCCGTAACTTCTAAAATAAGAGAATGATAAAACTAAAAAAAATATATGTTGTACATTACCATACAAACTACCACCGAAAATTGGTTTGAACGAGATCAAGTAAGTAGTTTTTTTTTAATACGTCATTAATCGTAAATCGCAATTTACCTTTCATTCAATCAACTCAAATATTTAAAAAAAAAACATTTAATTTAAAACTTACTACAGGTTTGTACGGAACCCTCGGTGCGCGAGTCCGACTCGCACTTGACCGGTTTTTCTAAACTGAATAGTTTGCGCGAGAGACACTTCCAAAGTGGTAAAATGTGTGTCCCCCCCCCGTAACTTCTAAAATAAGAGAATGATAAAACTAAAAAAAATATATGTTGTACATTACCATGCAAACTACCACCGAAAATTGGTTTGAACGAGATCAAGTAAGTAGTTTTTTTTTAATACGTCATTAATCGTAAATCGCAATTTACCTTTCATTCAATCAACTCAAATATTTAAAAAAAACATTTAATTTAAAACTTACTACAGGTTTGTACGGAACCCTCGGTGCGCGAGTCCGACTCGCACTTGGCCGGTTTTTTTGAAAGAGAACAGTGTTTATCCCGAGGAACTATTAATGACAGGTTCAATTATTGCCGGGAGTCCGTCGTAATTTATGAAATGGACAAACAAAGTTGCCTTGGAAAGATTGGTGGTCCGGGAAAAATTGTGCAAATTGATGAGAGCAAATTAGAAAAGAGGAAATATAATAAAGGCAAGCTATTACTAAATGCAAGGATTTAATTGACAACCTGGCTAAATTTTATTAATACAAATTTATAGTAATACTCAATTTTGTTTTAGGTCGGCACATCAAAGGTTATTGGGTGCTCGGAATGATCGAGGATGGCAAGGAAGATTTAAGGCTTGAAATTTGCCCTGAAAATGTTAGATCTGCTGAAGTTTTGATGCCTTTAATAAAAAAGTTTGTGGCTGAGGGCACCACCATCCATACAGATTTCTGGCGGGCTTATGATGGGTTAGACAATTATGGTTACATCCATAAAAAGTCAACCATAGTGACCCAGAAAACCCTTTTGTGGCACCAGACGGCACGCACACTCAAAGAATTGAGTCTCAGTGGTGTGTCGTCAAGAGATACTTTGCTAAAGATAATTATAATAATCGAGAAAACTTTGCTGATTTGGTGTATGAATATTTGTGGAGAAGAGACATGTTAAAAAATAAAAGAGATCCGTTTGAAGAATTAATTAAAGTGATTAACTATGTCTACAAACATTAAAAAATTGTGCCCTAGTCTTCTCAGTGCAGGGCGCATTGGAACCCTCATAAACTGAGTTTTAAGTCGAAAAATAGTTATCACCAAATCCATGTATATCAAATATTATAATGAACTGTCATAAGTGCCTGCAAGTTAGGATTTTAAGTCGAAAAATAGTTATCACCAAATCTATGTATATTATATATATTGTAAAGACCTGTCAAAAGTGCCTGTAAGTTAGGCCTATCTGAAATAAAGACTTTTTCTATTTCTATTTCGAATTATTTATTAAGTATTTATTGTTGTTTGTTTCTGAATAGTTTAAAACCACCCAGAAATGCCTTGCTGACATCATAGCGGTGGTACTCTTTCCTCCTCTGCTCCCACTATCAAGAGCGAGCGAAGCGAGCTCGGGACTTGGGGCACTCTGACAAAATAGGTGACGAAGAGGATGGCAGGGTATAAGACCCCGCCATCCTTCTGAGTGGTTATTTTCTTTTATGACTACCCACAAATAGGAGCCTCGTCCTCGGAGCGAAGCGGGGCTCCGTCGACGACCACCCACTATGGTGGGGGGTCTCTTCCCTTCCCCTCCTTCATAAATGAGGTTCATGATATCAAAAAAATATACGAAAAATATACAAAATGAGATTTTTAAAAATTTCATAGAAAAAAAACGGTGCATTACCTTGTAATGGGAGTAGTGTCGGGGGGTAGGGGACACCCCCTCTCCTCCCCCCACCCCCCTTCAACCCCCTCCCTGCCAAAGGATATCGAATTTTACCCTCTTAATCTAAGCATACCTATGTCAACTACCGTATAATCCGCCAACTTTGCTTTTCAAGCCAGTCACCAAAAATAAGTAAAATAAATTGTAGCAGCAAAATTATCTGAGATGGCAACATTTTATAATCTATTAGGGAAAATAGACTATATTTCTAGCAATATTGATGGGAATTTCGCCTCCTAACTTTATTCAGTTGGCTGTCAACGGCCGTCGATATATAGTCTATTCGGGTGGTACCAAATTGTTCGTCGAGTAATAAGGTTCTAGCAAGCGTCAAAAGCTGTCCAGGTGAGTAGTTTTTTGATATGTTTTTGTATGAATTCAAGGTAATAATATGGTGCTCATTTCAAATCATATCGAGTCTTTGGAACTGAGAAATTCAAGCGGCCAATGTAACATTCAGTTCCTGTGAACACGTGATGTCAACTTTGGCCACCTACAAACATGTGTTAGGGCTGCCTACAAAAACGTTTATACCTACCTTTATAGGGAGGTATATTATTATGTACGTGAAATGTATTTGTTGCTATCTTTTAGAGTCCCCCTCCTCACTAGTTCAGAATTTATGTCATTCCCGGGCACCACTTTTATAACGACAAATAATTAATTTGATTGCTTATTAAAAATTATTAAGCAGTACAAGTAATTCTTACAGTAATTAATATCTGGAAACAATCTTAAGCCCGATTAGTTTATTTCATCATTTTTAGGGTTCCGTACCAAAATGGTAAAATGGAACCCTTATGGTGCGACTTTCTCCGTCTGTCTGTCCGTCTGTCCGTCCGTCACACTCGATTATTTCAGTAACTACCGAAGCTATCGACATGAAATTTGGAATAGTTGTGTATATTAGTGGCCCAAAGACACTGGAATTAAAAAAAATTGGAAATTATCGGAAATTATCGGAGGGTTGAAATTTAAAAGTGAGATAACTGTACTGTGTGGAGTATCATATGAAAGGGTTTACTTTGTACATACTAAAACAGATTTTTAATTATTTTTAGTCATGATAGTTTTTGATTTATCGGGGAAAAAGTCTAAAAAAATACAGTTCCCCCCCCCCCCCCCCCCCCCCTTATCTCCGGAGTTTACCAATCGAAAAATCTGAAATAATTATGGTGAATAGGAATTTATGTATATTTTACAGGAAAACTATAGCCAATGCTCTAACTAGCATAGTTTTTTTTTATATTAACAGTAAACCTCTACAAACATTTGAGAACCTACTTCTTGAGTACGGAACCCTCGGTGCGCGAGTCCGACTCGCACTTGGCCGGTTTTTTTTTTTGTTTGTCATTGATGATTATTTATAATATATATTAACTATTTATTAAACACATAGAGCTACAATTGGGTACAAAGTGTTTGTTTGTTTGTATGTTGGGATAACTTCTGAAACTACTGAACTGATTTCTAAATTCTTGCACGAAAAATGTAGCTATTAAATAAAACTACATACATATTTAAAAAACCTGTAACTAGATACTTAGTTAACAGAAATGAAGCAAATACTTGAACTTAACCCTTTGTAAGGCGTGGCAAGTGTGTTGGCACTTATACGTTATTAGGTATTCGTCCCTAAAATCGATTTAATACTTCTACGTCGCCAGTCCGCTTTGAGATTTTTTTCTATTATGTTATTACAGAATGAATACATCTAAGAAACCAAGAAAAAAAGCAAGAAAATATCGGAGGCGTCTTGGTGCACGGCAATACAAAAATTATTCAGGTGAAATGCTTGAATTAGCGATCGACCTAGTTAAGAAAAACCGGGCAAGTGCGAGTCGGACTCGCGCACGAAGGGTTCCGTACCATTATTAATAAATATTTACCTTTGTTAATGAACCGCAAGACTAACTTTGTTGGTAGAGGTTTATTGTAAATATCAAAAAAAACTATGCTAGTTAGAGCATTGGCTATAGTTTTCCTGTAAAATATACGTAAATTCCTATTGACCATAATTATTTCAAATTTTTCGATTGGTAAACTCCGGATATAAGGGGGGGGGAACGGTATTTTTTTAGACATTTTCCCCGATAAATCAAAAACTATCATAACTAAAAATAATTAAAAATCTGTTTTAGAATGTACAAAGTAAACCCTTTCATATGATACCCCACACAGTACAGTTATCTCACTTTTAAATTTAAACCCTCAGATTTTCCCCACTTTTTAAATAAGAACAAAAATAATTTCCAATTTTTTTTAATTTCAGTGTCTTTGGGCCACTAATATACACAACTATTCCAAATTTCATGTCGATAGCTTCGGTAGTTACTGAAATAATCGAGTGTGACGGACGGACAGACGGACAGACGGACAGACGGACAGACGGACAGACAGACGGAGAAAGTCGCACCATAAGGGTTCCATTTTACCATTTTGGTACGGAACCCTAAAAACAGTTGTCTGCTAGAGAAGCGGCGCGACAGTTTGCTATTCCGAAACAAACGATCATGAATAAAGTAAATAACTGTCATACAAAGTCTGTCGGATGTCCTACGCGACTTTCTGCCAATGAAGAAGCTAAACTCATAAAAGTTTTGATTGCTGCTGGAGAATTCGGTTGTCCTCTTACCAAATTAGATCTTTGCCTCGTGGTATTCGATTACCTGAAAAAAAATGGCCGAGAGGACACTTTTAACGGTAGGCCTCCTGGAAAAGCATGGGTTGATAATTTTTTGTCGCGACATTCTTCTGAGTTAACTGTTCGCAGTACTCAGAATATTAAAAAAACCAGGGCTGAGAAAGGTGTTGAAGAGTTTATGGAATATTTCAGAAATTTAGAACAGACTTTACAAGATGTCCCTGCGTCAAATATACTTAATTTTGACGAAACAAACTTAACAGACGATCCAGGATCTTCAAAGTGTATATTCAGAAGAGGAGTTAAATATCCGGAAAGAGTGCTCAATTCTACAAAAGGAGCTATCTCATTAATGTTCTCTGTAACAGCAGACGGAGTGTCTCTACCTGTTTATGTCGTGTACAAGGCAGAGAATTTATATTCTGAGTGGGTACAGGGGGGACCTCGCGATACAAGGTTTAACCGCACTAGATCTGGGTGGTTTGACTCCACTGTTTTTGAAGATTACTTCAAAACAATTGTTTTGGATTGGGCAACCTCTTTACCTGGTAAAAAAGTCATAATATGTGACAATTTATCAAGCCACTTAAATGTGAGTGTTATCGAATTGTGTGAGCGTCACAATATTCAATTTGTTTTTATTCCATCGAACTCCACACACATAACTCAGCCTCTCGATGTTACTTTTTTTGCGCCACTTAAAAAGATGTGGCGAGCAATACTACGTCAGTAGTCGAAAAAATCCAGTTAAATCAATCTAAAAATATCAAAAGCGGAATTAAGGCTACTGGGATCTGCCCATTCAACCCAAGGGAAGTACTAAAACGTATACCTGAGTATCAAGAAGATCTAGCGTCGTATAGCATCGATAACGCATTACTCGATTACTTGAAACGGATCAGACAGCCAAATCCAATGGATATAAAAAGAAACAAAAAAATTATAACAGAACCTGGGAAATCAGTTACTGTCAGTGATTTTATGCAAGCCCCTAATTCAAATGGTCCTCAACCTTCAAAATCTAATGTGCGAGATCACGTCAAACCATCCAAGAATAAAACGACACTAACAAAACAAAAACGTGACTCCCGTCAACTCGATAATTCCAATGAAAATGTCGACTATCAGAAAAAAAAAATTTAAATGAGAAAACGGGTCTTATGGAAATAGCAGAAAACACTGACGTTGCACATGAAGCTGAGTTATCAGTGATTGCGAGCAGAGATCAAGACAGGCCAAAGAAGGTGGTCGTTCTGTCTGATATTACTCTTTCAGAAAAAAACACTGCATTAATTTCCAAAAACAAACCTATAATTTTAAACGAAATTGATACAAATTTCGACATTTTTTCGAACGTATGCAATTCAAAAAGCACCACTTTTCCGTTAAAAAAAACTGCCGCTAAAACTGTTAATGTTAATAGGGCAAAAGCTTTAAATCAAATTGATGTTAGTATTAACATTCGTGGCTCATTAAGTAGTGACGACAATGAGGACTATATGGACAATTCAAACTTTTCTCAAAATAGCAGAGAGCCTCTCATATCCTTCACTACATATAAAAAGCTTAAACGCCTATTGAAAAAACCTATTAGAAAGGAAAATATCAAACCTGCTAAGAGATTTAAAAAGTCTCTAAATAGCTCTACTACTACCGAAGAAGACTTGATTAGTACACACAGTGATTCCGATATTATTGACGCCCTCAGTGATATTACTAACTTTGAATCAGACACACCAAAATCAACTGATTTTTCAAAAGAGGCAGACTTACAAATGGAAGACATGTTGAAGAAGAGTGGATATAAATATGAAGAGTACCATAATGAACCTTATGAGCTAGAAAAAGAATCACAAATAGAATGTAATAACTCTCTTGCTAATATCTTTTCTGAATACTTAGATGAGAAAGAACTGCAAAAAGTGATTGATGATGAAGAAAAAGAGTTGCCTAAGATCGACGAGGAAGTTACGCAGTTACAGAAAGAGGCCGAACACAAAAAGAAGGAATTAAATATGATAACAAATGAACATGGGGAAAAAGAATTACAGTTTTATGAGGATAAAGAAGAGAGAGGGTTAGAGAAAATCGCAGACGATGAAAAAAGAAAGATGAATGTGGGAGAAAAAGAATATTTGCATGGAACTTATGAAAATTTAAACGTAAAGGAGCACTTTGAAATTGGAGATAAAGTATTGGTTAGATACTACCTGTCAAACAAATGGAAATATTACGTAGGAATAATAGAAAATATTGATTATGACACAAAAACTTTTACTATATTATTCTACAAATGTGTCAGAAGAAAGGATGACATAAAATTTATAAAACCAAAGCGTATAGATCGGGATATTAACGTACCTGAAGATTCTATCGTTAAAATCATTGAAATGTTACAAATTAATGAAAGTCCTGAAGAATATATTTTGATGTCGGACGATGATGTTATATACTTTTAGTTGAATACTTGTGTTAATTAACGTAATAACGTCTGTTCCAAAAGATTTAGGCAGTGGTTATAACTGCACTTCTTTGGTACTTATCAGACTAATGTTAAAGTACCTAACTGCCGTTTTTTAACATTGCTTAGGTACCTAAGTTCGTAATATTTTTTTATTAACTATACTATATGAGAGCATATTCGTGGTTTAATATCGGTTTATTAATTATATTATATTAATTCACCTTTATGGTGATATCTGGAAGTTTTTCGTTAGCTCGTTAGAGAGTGATCTATATAATATTTTTATTTGTTTATTAAGAAGTTTTCCACAGGCACACTAGCGCCAAAGCGATATTTAAATAATTTTCTCATGAATAAAAGATAAAAGTCGCAATTCGTGGGCCGCTACTCGCGACAGAATTAAATGACGTCTATTCTTTATCAGTATCCTCAGTATCAGAGCTTCTTACTTGCATTCATAATCGACATTTGCATTCAAAAATAAATCGGCCGTCATAGACTCTAATAGTATACCTACACTATATTGAATTGTGTTTTTTTTTTTACTTCAATCTTAGTTCAAGAGAAAAAGATTTGAATGACGTTGTGTTGCTACTGTGCTTGTAAAATGTCTCTTAACAGCTAAGAGCCAGCTTTTTTCGTGCCAAAATTGTAATAATAATAATATGTACCTACTATATAAAGTTATTGAATAGGTACATACTAAGATAATAAAAGCTGATTGATATATAAAACATGTTTTTTCTGTCAAAGGGCACCCAAATACAAATACAAATGTTTTTTATTCAAATAGACTTTTGAAAGCGCTTTCGAATAGTCATTCCTACCGAGAAGAGCCCAGCAAGAAACTCGGTGGTTGCTCTTTTCAATCAAAAATTACAATCATTATTGGGTATGATACAAGTAACTGCAGTCCTATGCATAGCTGGAGCGTATCATATCCACGCTTTTTTATCATTTACATAATCTTCGATTGTATATTTTTTTACGAGTATACTTTTGATAGATTTTTTAAACTTGTGTAAAGGCAAGTCTAAAATGGATTGTGGAATTTTATTATAAAAGAGCATGCCCATTCCCACGAATGACTTTTGGACCTTTTTGAGGCGGAGCGAGGGAGTCGGGAGCGTATTGCGGTTTCTAGTTAGTCTATCATGAAGATCGCTAATTTTTTTATACTCATGAATGTGTTGTCTTACAAAGATTATATTAATATATTGTGAAGCTACTGTGAGAATACCTAATTCCTTGAACTTTTTCTCGAAGGGATTCGCGCGCATATGATTTTAAGTTTAGTTTGGTTATACGTATCTACCTAAGAAAATTTATTTTGGACAACCCCAAGTCTAAAAATTTTTTGTATGAAAATCAGAAAAAAATATTGGGTAACATTGGCCACTGCGCTGTACAGGTAAATTCGTAACTTTTTGTGATTTATATCTTTTAACCGTCATCTTTGGCCAGTTTCCTATTATAGTTCTTAATTATGCGGCTGTAGAGGCGATATTTCAAAAGTTATAAGCAGTGGCTAATGTTGGCAGAAAGTAGAGGTAATTTTGGTTAACTATAAAAAATCTTTTTTGGCCATGAAAAATCATATATTTTGCAGTGTTCCAGCTTAAAACCAAGGGGTTGGACTTAGTATCCCTTACCACGAATTTGGAGGCAAAAACAATTGTAGTTGATAGAGCTTTGGTCCACGATTATAGTGCTACTAGTCTTATTACAAGGTAATGCATAGTTTTCAAGAAAATAACGAAAAAAAATTCTAACCTTAAAACGGGTAAAACACGTATAAAACATACATGAGCGTAGTTATGGCGGCGGGAGGCTAAAAGCTGTCAATTGTAAATGAAAAACAGTGAAATGAAACGTAAAAAACAAAGTAAACGTCAAATATGTACCATAATAGTCTGTCACAGACGGAGTCTTCACTGATTATTTGATTAAAAAGACTAGAACCCAGAGTTGTAAAGCCATTTGAAAAAAAAACATTATTATTTTACGTTTATTAACCGATATTGCTTATTCCGTTTCTGTCGTAGTTGCGTGAATGTTCCTGTGTTTTGTTTCGTATTTCTTGTGGTTTATTTCGACGACTTTGGCTTATTTCCTGGACTTTGATTGCTTGCTTACACGTTTGACCTGCGCTCGTACACTGGACACCGATTCTCTGCTTTCCCGACCGACCCGTGCGCGTAATATATTGGACTTTGCCGATTCTACCGTGTTGCGTTTTGCAAAGATGTCGGACGCCGAGCAACCCCAGCCATCAACTAGTCAGGAATCCCAGCCTTCGACTAGTCAGAAGCCTCTACCATCAACTAGTCGTGGTGATTTTGAAGTTGACGAACCAGTGATAAAACGTCATCATTATGTTGAAGAATTCAAAGGAATGTGGAATTTAGTGAATGTTTATCGGCAACTGGGTACACGCGAGCAAGCTCTTGCCTTCGCTGAAAGCAAAGGAATGATTCCTACCGAGAAAATGTGCAATTATCATAAAAAACCAATGACTATTGTATACTCATCTAACCGAACTGTGGGCTCTTTTAGGTGTTTTAAAAAACCATGCAGAGACAAGTCAACTGTTAGCCGAGGAAATGGTACTTGGTTTGATGGTATAAGAATAACCTTACCACAGGTATTCTATTTAATGTATGCCTATGCAAGCAAGTGGAGTTATTATGTTACTCAGAAAGAAGACTTTACAGAGGGAGAGCACTGCCTTTCTAGGGCAACAATTATGGATTGGTTTAATTATTGTAGAGAGGCAGTTGTTTTGTACCAAATAGATAAACAAACTTATACTGGGAAGATTGGTGGTCCCGGCAAAGTTGTCCAGATAGACGAGAGCAAGTTCGGAAAGAGAAAGTATAATAAAGGTAAGTTCTGACTAGCAAAAATGCACAAAAAATGAACATGTGCTACAGCATATTATGAATAAAATTAAAATGAAGTTTTTTATTGTTTTAGGACGTCATATTGAAGGTCATTGGGTGCTGGGTCTTATAGAAGACGGGAGTGAAGACCTACGTTTAGAAGTCTGCCCAGACAATATCCGTTCTGCCGAAGTATTGGTGCCATTAATAAAAAAGCATGTGGTTGATGGCACCACCATACATACCGACTACTGGCGGGCATATGATTGTCTGGGGGATCATGGTTTCATACACCATAAAGTCAACCACAGTGATCCGGAGAACCCATTTGTGGCTGCAGACGGCACGCACACTCAAAGAATTGAGTCACAGTGGCGTGTCGTCAAAAGATTTTTTCAAAAAGACAATTATAATAACAGAGAAAATTTCCCCGATTTAATTTTTGAATATTTGTGGAGAAGGAGTGTTGAGAAACATAAAAAGGATCCCTTTGAGGAACTGATAAAAGCAATAATTTATGTTTTTAATAATAAAGGTTTATAAAAAGGTTTTGTTTTTTTAACCACACATTTCCAAAAGAAAATTAGTAAGTATTATAACCTAACCTAAGTAATAAATCCCCATTTACAAGTAGGGGTGGGCAGAAGCTAGGTTAGGTTAGGTTAGAACATAAATATTCATGTGCCCGGCCGCAGGCCGGGCACTTAGGTTCGAATGTGAGTGTCAGAACCGAATTGTAGGCGTTTTCTCCCCTTTCCCTCTCTTTCCTCCCCATTTACGAGTTATAAGGGGGGAGGAATCATCCCAACTCTTAAAATTTTCATAGTTTGAGGTTAGGTTATATAATCGTAATTTTCTCGGCAATGGTCCATTACCTTGTAATGGGAGTAGTACCAGGGGTGAGGGGGCACACCCCCTCCCCTCCCCCCCTTCCCCTCGTGGTAAGGGATACTAAGTTTTACCCTATTGCTACAATTCTTGTCACATTCTAAAAGGGGAATAATTGGCGCAACCATTAACAATTAGAAGTTCCCTCTAAGATGATTTCATACAAAACTATGTCAATAAACATACTAATAAATCATTAAGGTGTCATCTACTGGGTATTTACCTTATTTGCCTTAAAGCAAATCGTAGTCCATAAACTTAGCCGGGGTCAAACATAAAACAGAGATTTCCGAGTCCAAAACAAAGCAAGGTCAAACAATTCTTTAGGATCCACCAAAATCCATTTAACAAAGCCAAGCCGTCGGAAAAAATCGCAAATAAACATTAAACACCAAGAACAACAGTCGTAACACGAGAAATCACCACGAAAGGAAACGGAACAGTGTTAGCAACCCGAAGCGGACTGACTATCGTACCCAGGGGCGAATAATTATCGTACATGGATCGAAATTATCGTATGGATAATGTCTTTTATAAATAAATAAATTAAATTAATTGTAATATTGATATACCTAATTACCTACTCTACTTTCAAATCAACAGAACCAGAGACAAGTTAACCAGAGATAGACGAACAAACTCCATAGACATTTTTGAGAAACGAAAATGCTATACAATTTCACGTTATATCTATAGATAAAAAGCAATATCTACCTATACTTCGTTTTCATTCATAATTGATTGTGTCTCACCCTCTTATGACACTAAAATAGGTATACATTTTTGTGCTCTTTCCCACAATTTCTATAGATGTGAAAGGCATGAATGGGTATGGTAATAGCGTAGTACTGTGGCGTAGTAAATTTAGGGATGGGTCTCGAGACCGTTGTGCAAAATCGGAACTAATAGCAAAAATATAGTGTTGTCCTTTTTTGTAAATATCGATTTTTTTTATCGGTTTTCGACACATTACCGATTTTTACTACAGGTACCAAGCAATAATTATTATTTATTTTTCTATTCTAAGGTTATCAATAAAACAAAAAGCTTTTAATTTTTTTTATTAAACCTGTACTATTTTCGTTTGGTGATAAATGTTTAACCCTCGTAACTTTAATAATAAGCCCACAACAAACTCAGCCGGGTATTATTTTTGTTATCACCATCTCACAATAATACTTAAACTACTCAGCAATTCATTCATAGTTATGTTTATCATGTATTCAATTATAACTTAAAAAAATTTGATTTTAAGAGACATCTCTCAGATAATATTACCATGTTTTGAGAACTATCCAATAACATGGGTATCTTTGAATGAATTACTACATTTTTGTCGTTTTCTGACTAATGTTTCATGCTGAACAAAATTCAATGTCTTGTGTGATTCTTGGATGAATCACACAAGACGCAAAACCCGATTATAATGAGAAGCAGGGTGATTTTGTGGAGTTATTATCACTGTCAGAAAATACAACAAGTAAAATAATTAGGTAATATAATATGTATTTATAATGCTAAGCCAGGCAACAATAATCCACTAAACAATATTTCATTCTAATAATAGATAAACCAAATAGCTTTTAAAGTCTGACTGTATAAAAACAACAAAGTTTCAAAGGTTAGCTAGCCACTATTGTACTCAGAATATAAAATGTTGGAAAAAAATTATTTTAATTATAATAATTATAACAAGAACAATAGGCACTTTTGGCTTGATGTATGAAACAATAATAGAAAGTATATAAAAGAATAAATTGCTCGAGATTCCATGATTCCAGGCTTTTACATTTGGTATTGCCGTGATGTCTAATATTTCATGCAAATAAATAAATAAATAATGCAAATAAAGCTTACTATCGCTTGAGGAAGCATAGTATTCCATCAATTGTAACTTTTTTCAAAGCTTAATTCCAATGTTACACAGTCTCAAATAATTATGCCTGTGAATAGTCATAAGCTTGACCCAACCTGAGATAAATAAATTTATTCTAGCAATGAAAAAGTTAATCCTACTACTACTTAAAAACTGGTAATTGGTACTGTAACTGGTATTGTAAAATATAATCATATATTTTACAATACCAGTTGCATACCTATAAAAATCTACCTATTAAAAGTCATACATTGGAGCTGACTCTGTAGTGCACAATCTCTAACCTAAAATGACAGCATTAAAAGTATTGCTAACCCCTACGGAAAGGGACACAATAAAAAAATCAAAATTCCTACAGTGTAACTGCCTCGTTGGTCTAGTGGTGCGGCCGACGAGGTCCCGAGTTCGAGTCCTGGGCCGGGATATGGGCAGTTTTTCTGACTAGAAATTCTCAGTACTAGCCCGGAGTTAGGAAGTTGGTGGTGTTTCACTCCCGTGCCTTGGAGAGCACGTTAAGCCGTCGGTCCCGGTTATTATCACTAACATGATAATAGTCGTTAAAACCCGCCAACCCGCATTGGAGCAGCGCCGTGGGTCTAAGCTCTAATTCTCTCTCTCGTATGAGAGTGGAGGCCTGTGCCCAGCAGTGGGACGTTAATGGGCTGTAGTGGTGGTGGTTATAACAGACTAGAATATAGAATAGAATTGGCCACAATATATAACTAAAATAAACCAAAAATGATCCTAAATTCAAGTGGAATGAATGTGGTTAAAACCTTCTACGTAATACAAATTAGCTTCGACGTCGAACAGATCTATAGCTCGCACCTTTGGTAACCTTGGTGTCAATCAAATTTTCCATTTCCGTGCCCTTTTTTCGTGAATCGATATTATGAATTCTTCTATTGAAGTTAGTGAACCATTGTTTAACTTGCATTCTAATGATAAAGAGCCAAAGAGCGTTCAGAAAGTCTGATTTGTGTTCAACACAATTCAATGTCAATGATGTGTCAAGACCTTTTAATTCGCAAATTAAATCTGTGTATTTGCAAACCTTACAAAAGTTTTTCATTGTATACAGTGCCAAATTAGTGCCTGAAATTTAATTGATGGATAGAACAATTTCTTGTTGTTGGGATGATATTCCCCCATTTCAATTAAATAATGAAATGGTTGAATTTCGTTATACAATGGTGCACTTCTACAATTTTGACATTCTGCAGTCTGCACTATGCAGTTTTGCTAATAAATATCTGCAGATTGCACCGGCGATGTAAGACACAGCTTGAGTCTTCAATGCATTTTTAGCTGGAATACATTCTTCAATAAAATTTAAAATTTGTAATCTGTACTATGCTCACTAGGTTGAGTATTAGGTACTTGTTCGCTTGTTTATGAATTTACTCAGTGTACCCAGCATTTTGTCATTATCGCTGGTGCAATTGGCATACGAAGATTTACCAGTCGATATGTCATTAATCAATATTGTTTTGTACGGTTCAACAAATTGATGACAGTCTGGATGTGTGCTACATCCACCCTGTCCCCTAATTTGGCCAAAAAAAAAATCTAGCGGATCCTGGACTAGGCGCGCAAGACTCACTGGTATTGATTTCAATTCTGACCAAAGATGTATGCTGTGAATGAAGTTACGCAAACAAAGAGGCTTACTTTCTTGTGAGTCTTTGGCATCGAATTTCATTGATTCTAGCTTTATCAGACATTCATTCCAAAACTTTGGAAATTGGTTGGAATTTAAGGACAATACATTTTTTAAACTGCTTTTAGAATGACCAGAACCGTTCAAGCTATCAAACAAGTTATTGATAAATAAAATTATCTCAGAAATGCAAAAGCCATTATCGCTATTTACAGATAATTTAGAATAATCATGTATGTATGGTAAGAATATCTGTACATATGTTTTCATCAGCATGGACACGGCGTGGGCCACCTCTCTGCTGAAAATTTTGACAGCTAGTTTGATCTGAAAAGTAAAATTATACATTGATTTATTATCCAAGTTTATGTAGATAGGTTTGTTAAAAATATAGAAGTGTACATTATACACTCAGATATAGCTTGTGAGGGAAATTGTTCCAACAATAAAGAATATCAAAATGCAAGTTCTTATTAAAATTTTGACAAACAATTCCCTCTTTTACAAACACAGGAAACGATGCCAGATAATAATTTCAAAATGTTAATTTCAAAATGTCATCCAAGTTCATGCAAAAAGATTTGTTTATTACAAAACTGCCTCGTTGGTCTAGTGGTTAGCATGTTTGACTGCGGCTGACGAGGTCCCGGGTTCGAGTCCCGGGTCGGGCCATAATATGTGTTGGGTTTTTCTGACTAGAAATTCTCAGCACTAGCCCGGAGTTAGGAATTTGGCGGTGTTTCACCCCCGTGCCTCGGAGAGCACGTTAAGCCGTCGGTCCCGATTACTATCACTAACATGATAATAGTCGTTAAAGCCCGCCAACCCGCATTGGAGCAGTGTGGTGGGTCTAAGCTCTAATTCCCTCTCTCCTATGAGAGTAGAGGCCTGTGCTCAGCAGTGGGACGTTAATGGGCTGTAGTGGTGGTGGTGGATTACAAAACAGATATAGGGTATACAAATGGAATCATGATTGCCATACAGTGAGTATGGCAGTTAGCCCCAGGTGCATATTGAACTAGTGGTTCACCCAAAACTAAGAAGTGCAGGACACCCTTGAAGTACAGGACTACCATTTATTTGTATCTCTATTAAGTGTTTAAAACATTCACTATGATAAGGTATTGTCACAGTATAACAACATTCTCATAAGACTACGGTTAGTTGTAGCACCTAAGTATGTCATGGCCCAGTTTCCTCTGTTATGATCACAGGGAATGTCAGTTATTGATTTTGAACGAAATCAGTACAATAACAAAGAATGTCAAAATGGTAAGGTCTTTAGTTTTCTCCTATTACTTGTACTAAATAGGTACTTGATTATAGATCAAAGACAAATGCACATTAAAAAGCCCTTAGGTGGAAATTGTAACTTGCTACCCATATAGATGTTAGAATTTCTGGTCACTATTTAATGAAATTTCTTTGTTAATAATAATTGGAAATGGAATACTAGTAAAACTTCATCAGTCAGCTAGCTGATCAGCTGCTTGGTGTGATATTTTGTACTTGCCTTAATTTTTCATAGAAATTGTATAGTTTTAACATGTTTCGCTTTCAGTTTTACAGCCTCATAACATCTGAAATCCTGTTTATTGTACAACTTTTCACTGCCCACCAATTCTGATGGTCAACTCCTTATTCTGAAAATTATTGCAGAAACATTTAAGTACATGGTACATCATAATATTAGCATAGCATTAGTGTAAATTCATATAGAGGGCCAATACCCGTACTAATGACAGACCAGGCTACTGTGACCAGTATATAAAAACTTATGGTTGAGAGAGTAGTTCCTATAGGAAACCGTATACTAATTTCACATTAGAATGAAAATTCTGCCAGTTTCCTCCACTGTGGCACTGTCACCCCGCAGTAATGCTATGTCTAGACCCCTCCATCAAAAGACTTATATGTAACTCTTTAGACTATGCTATTAGCATATAACATGACAAACTCAATCATCATCATAATATCAACTAAATGCTGGTTCACGAATGAGCACCACTTTACCTCTCAGAATCAGAAGGGGTTTGGCCATAGTCCACCATACTGGCCAAGTGCTGATTGGCAGACATCACACATTTTCAGAACATTATCGATAACTCTCAGGCATTCCTCAAGATGTTTTCCTTCACCATAAAAGCAAGTGATATTTAATTTCTTAAAACACACAAAACTCCACTAATTGCCTAGGGATAGAACTCTCAACTCTACAAACAAAACAAATGGGTCTAATACTATTACTTAACATAAATGAAAAATCGTATCCGTTTGTTTATATTCAAAATTCAAATGTAAAAATTATTCGAATAATGTAGTGGAAAAATAATCAAAACAAGTTTCAAATAGTGTCTAAACTTTAGACACTATTTGAAACTTGTCTTGATTATTGATTATTTGATATTTTAGACCTTAGACTCTAGTCTAAAATATTCCATATTTCGTATTCCATTATTGTTTCTCAAGAAGAGGGAGGGAGAGTCAAAGTCAAAATATATTTATTCAATTTAGGTACAATGTACACTTATTGACGTCCAGTTAGGTACTACATATAAAATATTATGATGTTGATAATCAGTTACAGTATCTTAAAACTAAAGCTAAAGATCCAATGCATGAGTTTAAAGAAAACCTTATTACAACATTACTAGGATTAATGTATGAGTAACTAGCTGATGCCCGCTACTTCGTCCGGGCGGTTTAAGTTATTTTAATTCCCGCTAGAACTCCTTAATTTTTCGGAATAAAAAGTAGCCTATGTCACTCTGCAGGTCCTCAACTATACCCATGCCAAAAATCACGTCGATCCGTTGCTCTGTTGCGGCGTGATTGAAGGACAAACCAACAAACAAACACACTCTCGCATTTATAATATTAGTATGATATTAGTATGATGTACAGATCTAAATCTATTTTTAAGAGCTTTATCGTTAACATAAATTGTTTCTTACTCAGTGAGGACAAAAACTATTATCGATAGCTGAATTGAAGTAAGATCCTACGTGCCTGTAAAGTCCACAGCTGAACTTACTCTCTGGAGAGCGCGTTTTCATAAGGCATCGCCAGCCTTTCTCATCCAACCATTTTCCTGATTCCAGAGGGACAGGGACTCTTTCCGAATGGCGTGGACACTTGGTATTTCCACGCTGTGCTGTAACTACCGATATGCCACCGATGCCGATCGTGATAATTGTATAATATGCGGTCTCCACTCCTGTAGGTTTACCTACTGGTATCCGAGAGACCATTAGTTAACGTAGCCAGCCGTTTTCGGCGTTTATGTTTCGAAGTCAGAATCAGGGAATAGTTATCTTTATATTCCAAGCCGCGGGTGTCGCGGATGAGATTAGCAATTAGCAAGATGATACGAGTAAGTATAGGTCCATGATCAACACTCACTTCTTCACTCACTAACTAAATCTTCGAAGAAAACACTTAAACTTTATTATAAAAAGACAAGTTAAAAAAAATCTTGAGCCTACGCCATTTTTATTTTGTAAGAAAATGTGGTGTTGTAATCATCACTCACTCACTCCCTAAATTCAGATTTTAATTAAACCTGAGATTAGAAATCTACTGGAATAAAATTGAAAGTACAGAGAAAGTGTATATTTCCTAATATACACTTATATGGCACCTACACTTTGTCCTATTATTTTATCAAAAAATAATTATCATCTTATTACGTAATCGTAATTTCGCGCATAAAGTTGCAATTTTATTTAAATTATAAATGTAAAGTTTGATTTCAAAAGCTTCTCGGAATCTGGCTGCTCCAGTTTTAAAGTAAACACCAATAAATAAAACATTTTTTACTTTTTCTCCAAAGAGCCTTCAGCAAATTTTTTCCCCTAAATTTAGGGTGAAAGCTTTTGTTGGTTACATTACTTGAGCGGCCATTATAAATAACTATAATGCATATAGTAATAAAAAATGTATATGTGTGCAAATATTGCGATTGTGTGGAAAGAGCGAGAACAAAAATGTATAGCCATACTAAAAATATGAGATAAAAGACATGTACTTACAATGTACCTCGTCCTATTTTCATAGCCTAGCTTGGACGGCCCGAACAGAACACTGAATGAGTGAAACCTAACCCAAATGTTTTAGTCTGTAGTCTGTACTGAGTACTAGAGTAGTGAGTACTCTGTACCATAGAGAAGGATGATATACATCCTTCTCTATGGTACTATTCTCTATGGACTACAGACCTGAATCGAGGATTCCCTTTCCACCTTTGTTTAGGTATATAGAGAGGATGTGTTACATTTTACTCAATTATAGTTATACGATCCGTTTTGTTAATAAAACATGTACTACTATGTTTTGACTATTCTTACTTATTGAAAGCTACGTTTTTAGAATGAGACAGGTGTATTATGTTATTGCGTGAACGTGTCAGGCAATCGTCATATGACGTCATCAAAGGGCAACGGCGAAGTTCCATACATCAATAGTATTGAGAAAAAAAAATAATGTACACGTGTGAAAAAAATATATTTAGTTAAGGGTCGAATACGAAGCTCTCAGAAGCAAGAATTTTTTTTTAATGAACCTAGAAAAAAAAGATATTTCGTTTTAAAGTTTTGCAGGTTATGTGATAATGTCACTTTGAAAATGTCAAAACTCCATTTAAACGTCACAGAATGATCGGAGATTATATGTTAACAGCTTTTTACTTTTTATTCTGAGTGTAGTCTTTATAAAAACCACGATTTATATTTATATACAGTACCAGATGATCGCGACTTTGTCGCCGTGTATTTAGCCATATAACCACAGACCACATTTATATGTTGTCCTATTACCACATTTACGTGTGGTTCTATGGTTATCCATAGAACCACAGACCCATATAACATTCATTGGCATAAACACAGACCATCAGCATCAGTGCTGCCATAATATTCTTTCATTTATTACCTTTCTGTTAGAGATTATTAGTAAATTGATCTAAAGTAACAGAAAATCCACTAAAAATGGGCTATCCCATTGTTTAGAATAACATCAATCAGATAAAATAATTTCAATTTTTAAAACGATACAAAATAATCTACCAATTTAGATTTATTCTAGCTACTAGGTAGATTATATATGAAATGGTAACACTAAACTGAAAAACGAGAGCTAAATAATCAAAAAGATTCCCTAATTATTTTATTTTTTTACCTAGGTTCAATTAATTAAGGTGAATATTTGATAAAATATAAAAAAATGAGCAAATTCCTTTCGTCTTTGCCTTACTTGTGTACGATCAAGATGTGATCTGTACTAATTTCGCCATTGCTCTTTTGCTATTGAAGCCAATTTTTTTGTACCTTTATATGGCGTCTGTATTGCTTCCGGTGTTTTGGTTGTGGCTAATTACCAGTTTTATGAATATTTTCATAATATTTTTATGTGTTTTTGCTTAGTTTTGTGCAGTTTTGTGTAATCAACAATGGTGAAGTGCTCAGTTGTGGGGTGTCGTAATAATAGTATTGTAAAACGCCCAGGAATTTCATTTCTTAAGTGAGTAACATAGTTGTTTTTCTTTTTCTTTTTGTGGCGAGTATTTTAAGTTATTTCAACTAATTATAGCTTAGTTTCTTCTTTACTGAATCCAAAACACGTAAATTTTTGCGCTATCCCCGAAAATTTGGATTATTTCATTAGTTTTTGTTTGAGTGTTTATATAGTGTGGGGATTGTATTGTTTACAAATAAATTGAGTATCGATAAAATTAAAATTTCATATCACTCTTACTGTTTCTCACACAGAGGGGTAGAGAGATGAAATTGAACAGTCAGCTTCTTCTTATAATATTGCCAAACTCATTTTAGGCTGTAGCGATGATAACCTTGTGATTAAGACACCCGATCTCCGGGATGGTGTCTCGTATTCGAAAATTACAGTGTCTATTCAAGTGGTTTTTGGTCCCTTCATTGCAGTTATTGTGTATCATTTTAACTAATTACTATTTTTGACTGCCTCGTTGGTCTAGTGGTTAGCATAGTCGACTGCGGATCACGAGGTCCTGGGTTCGATTCCCGGTCGGGCATAAAAGTTAGGTATTGGGTTTTTCAATTAAGAAATTCTCAGTGCCAACCCGGAGTTTCATACAAAATTTCACCCCCTATTTCACCCCCATAGGAGTGGAATTTTGAAAAATCTTTCCTAAGTGAGCGCATACGTCACAAAAGGAACCTACTGTCAAAATTTCAAGTTGCTAACCCCAGGTTTAGGCTGTGCGTTGATCCCTTAACGATTTAGTATAGGTACTTTCACTCCAATCTTCCATTTAGTATAGGTATTTTCTGAAATAAACACCTCCATATATTTTTTCTTCGAAAAATTATGGAGAGTTCTTCTTTAAAAACAAATTTTGAAATGGAACCGCACCCGCCCGCGTAGTCCGCGCGGCCCACTGTCTACTTACTTGCTCTCCTTCTATCCTAGTGTTTACTGCCTACGTGTTCTGAAGTAAACAACCCACTGCTATGCTAGCGAGCACAGTGGAAGCGCCAGAGTGCCACGCGTCCGATAGACGTAAAAAAAATCTCATAAGAAAACATAAAACAGAGACCCCTTAAATATCTAAAAGGGCCTTTTAATGTAAATAAACTTTCCAGACATGCATACAGTGTAAGAGACCGTTGAAGTAAAAACACAAAGAAACCTTCCTTAGTTGATTAATATCAATATCATACCACTGACGATCGGGTACCTTTGGGTGCCATTGAACTTCGCCATCTTGGCTTTCCTAACAGCAAACCGACAATTCTTCCATACAGAACAAATCTTGTAAAAAAACCGCATCAAAGTCTTGCATAGTTCTACACTTGTAAGCCTCTTCGATACTACATTTTCTATGGAAAAATAATTCCGCCATCTTGAATTTTTTCCTGTTCATCAAGTAAACTTTCATGTCCTGATCATCTTTTGCCAAGAAACCACTCGTCCATCTTTTATAGGTACTCTCCGAGATAGACACCGACGAAATTTGTATGGCGGCCATCTTAAATCCGCCATTTTGAATTTTTTTTCAGCACACTGTCAATTGGATGAAGTTTCGAGTGACATTTGGTGGAGCACACCCCACCTATCTTGAATACTCTGGCTCCGTATTTTTCCTCCGAATGAATTTTTGTCTTATAAACGAAACGATGAGTAAAAAAAATTTTTTCCATACAAAATTTTTTCATACAAAAAACCTCAATTCACGCGGATGGGGTCGCGGGCATCAGCTTGTTCTATAAAAAATACGAATACTAGTGTATTTCAAAAATTATGTTTAATTATTTATTAATTATATTTTGATAATTTTATATCGAGTATATAAGTATCGCCATAATAAAAGGTATCGATAATTGCAGCCCTAATGCCCGCATTAAGCTCCGCCCATGCGCCATTTTAAGGTTATAGGAAGCTTCAATTTAAATATGTTAGGGCACATCCTCTCTATATACCTAATCAAAGCTTTCCACACCTTTCCACTTTAAGTTCAATAAACGCGCCAAGTTTAAAATTCACTGGGACAAAATTTCACTGTTCCCATGCAAGTTTGGTATGAAACATCCCAAAATTTCGTATTTATATAAGAAGAAATGGATAATTATGAAAGGATAGTGACATCAAAAATGAAAGAATTTTTTATTTATATCAATATACTCTTTATTCATAAAAACAGAAAATATAATTAGGTATTGTATTTTAATATAGTATTTAAAAAATAAATTAATATAATTATTAACGTATTTTTATAGATCCTTTTTTTGTTCTATCACTTAGAAGTCGTTTGGCATTAAAATATTATTGTTATTCCTCTACATCCGTGTCATTATACAAATCTTGAACCGTTCTGGCAGTGCTTTCTGTAGTGTTTTTTTTTGTATAGTAATGCTTTGGTCATGCGACTGTATTCACTCTGTGATGGATCATACGTTGTGCAATCGTTTTCTTTACCTCTAACTCGTTGTTTAGCTAATAGCACACCATTTACCGTCGAAATTGACATTTTATTGCGAGCCTTAGTTTTAATTAAGTTTATTTGGCTGAATATGCGTTCACTGTCAGCATTCGAGTGTGGAAGTGAAATTGCTTCGAGCACAAATTTTGATACGTTTTTGAAAGTCGTTCCTTGGTCTCCTTCTTCTAATTCCAATAGCTTTGCCCAAAAAATATCGACCGGATTACTTACATCAATACCTGCTGGGAGCTCGAAAGACGGTAATTGACGCCACTCGTCATCGATTATTTGATGTTGATCACTTGATGCAATACGAGGCAAACGCAAGGCAAGCCTTCATCAAGGGCAGCAAACTGGGGACAATATCCCTGGTCTTTCTCAACATTGCTTTCGACGGATTCAGATTCGACACAAATTTTAAAACAGGATCTGAAAAATCAAAGCGCTTTTTGATTTCTTTACAGCATTGACTTTATAATACATGGACTTCGGGTCAGCGCTAAAAAGTGTCCGAACCGAAAGAGATCCAAAACGCGAAAAGGTTTCCAATCGCACTTCAGTCTCGTGTTTGTCATCAGAAGGAACACTTGCAATAAAGCCGCACTGAGATAAAAAATCTTACAAAAACTACCCGTGTAAGGTGAGAATAGAAGATGGTGTGTCATATTTTCAGTAATTAAACATTTATTAACGATATAAAGGTATTATTTCGCTTAGAAACATAATACTCCATAAAAAATTTCAATTAATTGTAAAAACAAATGGCATAACCAACCAAAATGAACAAAAAGTAACTATCTGTCCTTTTCTAATACACTGCGCGCGTTTAAGACAGAGGGAGTGCAATATTTTTATCAAATTTATCGCTAGAAGCTGCATATGCTAAAGGAATGGGCGACCGTCAGTCAAAGCTACATAGGCGGATAGCTTATTGCAAGCAAAATTAGGCTGTATTATGATGATCTAAGACATAAATTACAATGTTTTAGTTTGTTTATAAAAATATACAATATGTATACTCGTACATGTAGAATTTCTCGGGACACTTTTTTCGTGAATTTTGCATTACACCCGAAGTCCATGTATTATTAAGTCAATGCTTTACAGCCTTCAATTAGAAAAACGACACAAGTTGTTGAGAAATCTGATTTTAATTTTTCATTATTGCGAAATTCGACCTGATCTAGCATTTTTCTGACTTCAACGCCGAAGTACATATTTTCTGGACGTAAACGATGCTGCTCATTGCATGGGTCTAGTTCACTTAAATTGGTCCGATAAATATAATCTCTAGACATGTACGTTTCCAAAAGTTCTTGATAGTTTTTACACATTCTATCATGGAGACTCGTAACAACCACCGACGATGACTGAAAGAGTTCATTTAGTTTGGTAAATTTAGGTAGTATATAGTCCAAAAAAAGATAAAATAGTTTGATGATCGGATTGTTGAGAGCTTGGACAATCTGTTCAACAGATTTTAATCGAATAGTCAGCATTTGGTCTCTAAAGTATAATTTGAGTGCAGGCCCAGTGGCCTGCACTCAAATTATACTTTAGAGACCAAATACTCCTTGATACCTTCAATTATCCTTGATACGACTGCTTTTAAAGATAACCAACGCGTTTGTGCTGGGCGGAGAATTTTGTGAATATCAATGTCTAAAAATGTTTGAAACTGTTTAAACAAGTGCTGTCGTTTTGTCGGCATCCTTACGGTTGCATCGCAGTACATATACGACAATATAATGTTTGTGAAACAAAATATTCATCTCTATAGACAAAGAGGGAAAACACAAAATTGACTTACTAGAAACCGGCATAAACTAGTAATGCCGCGATGTAGTCTACGCAAGGTGCAGAAATCCTTTGTGGGGTCGATTATATTTCGTACGCTTCATTCTTTGATATACATATATACACTGGTAGTAGTTTATTGTGCTGGCAACTCGTACGGTGTTCAGAGAATATAAGATTTTTAAACTTTTTCCCCTTCCGCCGCATGGCATTGCCGCTCCAGACCGCCATTCTTTTATCGTGCGAGGCAACGACAACACGGTCTCTAAATTTAAACTTAAATAGTTGTATACAGGTTGATTTAAAGTGATAAAGTAAAATGCCCAAACGTGGTGCACAAGAAAAAATTAATTATTACAAAGCAAAAATTAAAAAATTGTCTCATAAACAAAGAAGTAATAAAAGATATCAACGTGTGATAATATCTTCTTCGTCGGAGTCAGATTCCGAAATAAATATAGGTAAGTTTATTTAATATTATTACGAGTGAGTGAAGTGATTACCTAAGTGTTTTTTGGAAAGTTCATGCGGCTAGCGTCAGTAAGCTTTTGTGAGGAATGAACGCTATTCGCAGTGTTGTTGCGATGCTGAGTTGTGATTCATAGGTGATTTTGCATTGCATTTCATGTTCAATTTAGGTTTCTTGCAATGAATTGTTCATTTACTTTGGAGGTTATATTTTGGCAACATTGAGTGTTGCAGGATGCAGAGTTTATTTTGATTGATGCTAAGTAATTTAATCACCAATCGTAGCTTTTCAATATATAGGCTGTAATCATGACAGCCAATCACAAAAATTCAGGAGAATGTTGGTGGGTCGGTAACAGAAAAATAGTATAAAGGTGAGAGAAAATGGCGTCGGGAGTTCAGTCAGTATTAAAATTTTGAGGAGTTATTACAAGTGGATAAAGTGTATATTATTATTGATTGTATTGGGGAAGATTAGGGTGGATTACTGCATTTTGCTGAGATAAGTATAAATTATAATTACATACTATTTTAAGAGGTTATGTTAGGTTATCATTATCGATTTCTAAACAATTGGCTTTTGGAATATTTTGAGACAGATCTTGTAGTGAAATTTATTAAAATCAATATAATTGTAAAATCAACTTTAATAGTTCATCGTTTTTATATAATATTATGTTTTAATATCATTGGCTGTTCAATAATTTTTAAAGAGCAACTATACCAGTTTCTTGCAGTTTCTTCTGGATAGAATGTGATTCTAATATACACAACAAACTGGAATGAACAGAAATTAAAATCTATTCATGGTTATCTTTGTGTTTATTTTTAACCTAATAGCAGTGTGGTCTAATGTCTTTGACATGTTCAGAAGTGGGATCCTACAGAGGTAGGATCCCACAGCCCACATAAAATTGGAGCACGAGGCCACTTCCTGATGCATTTGGAGCATGAGGCCACTTCCTTGGAGGCAGTACATCAAATGAGTATCCGGATTTACTGGTAGGATCTAATTAAATTATTATTACCGATAGTTATGCGGGGACGGTACCCGCATTTTATCTAATGTTTATACAAATTCGATCGTCCTACAATTGGTGGTTTAATAATAATTAAGTACTAAATTTTCCTAGCAGGTTTATTTTACTGTTATACAGGTATTATTTATGTTCCAATTATTTTACGTTACGGTCCATACAGGAATTATAGAAGAAAGCATACATTTATGGTTCGATTTACATGGTGTCGTTTGGGATATTAAGTTTTATTAATTGGTTAATATCAGGATGGTTATGGTTATGGTGGTACGATATGTGATCTTGGTTTTCAAAAGTTTTTATTATTTTCTATATACCCTTATTTTGAGATTAAGTGGTTTAAGTTTTGCTGTTCAGTGCCGTATTAATGATCATTTGATAATTTGTGCTATTGTTTAAATTTCACGTATTTCGAAGTAAACAACAAAAAGTTATTATTCTACTTAAAACAAATTATTAACAAAAGCAAAGTTTTCAAGCAAATATTCTAAATTAAGAGTAAATACTTAAATTTGAAAAACGAATCGTATACGTTACTATTGATATTAGTAATGCTACATATTTCTTGATCTAGTTCCTCAATAAAACTTTCTTGGTTTACTACTTGCACTGCAAACGTTTTAGTATAGTTTGTTTACTTTAATTCTTAAATGCCAATTAAATCGTAAACAAAAATACTATGACAGGATGGCGTGAGCAGTCCAATTTTTTAGCGTATTTTGACTTGCTAAATTATTATTATATTGTTCATTTTAAAACGAACGGATTGTAAATGGAGTTTCATTGAAGTGAATTTTTGATTATGGCTGTTTTATGGGGATTTTGTCGTATTTGGGTTCGAAGAAGATTCTTCTAGATGAAAAAAAGAGAGGAAACTGGAGCTTGTGTCGTGGCCCTAAGTATGACCCTCTACTATTAATTATTCAGGGCAAAATACAAGGCAAAAGGGGCGTGGGACAGAGAAGGACATCCTGACTGAAGCACATACACCAGTGGTTCAATAAAATCATCCGATCCTTATTTAGATCTGCAGTGTCGAATGTTCAAGTTGCCAATATTATCGCCAACCTTCGATAGAAGAGGCACCGATAGAAGTATTTGGGTTTATTTTTGCGTTTAAATTGATTACTGTTCTGGCAAATTCCGAAATCCAAAACACAACTGTCGCGGAGTATCGTTGAAAGTATTGAGCAACAATTTAAAGATTTCAGATTTGTAACTCTGGAGTTTTGCTATCGGCTTTAGTTTCACTTATTTTTACTGAAGTTTGCTATTAATTGCGTTTTCAAAATTTTAATTGATAGATGATTTAGCTTGAGTGTTGATATTGTAGAGGCGATGGAGTTGATATAGTAGAGTTGATAGAGTTGATATAGTAGAGTCGATAGAGTTGATATGGTAGAGTCGATAGAGTTGATATGGTAGAGTCGATAGAGTTGATATGGTAGAGTCGATAGAGTTGATATGATAAAGTCGATAGAGTTGATATGATAGAGTCGATAGAGTTGAATTAGCAGAGCTGATAGTTGGTATAGTTATAATAATATGATTACCTAAGAAAATTTAATTATTGTTATTAATGAAATTCACAAATGTGAAGTACTTAATTCAGATTTTAGTGTCACTTGTTTCGTATTGCTTGTTGACAAAAGCCTCCTCGGTGCGCTCTACCTCGAAACGTTTTCAATCTCAATCTTCGCGTCTATTTTATTTAGAATGTCGGTTACTTTTGTTTGCTTTCTTATACCTCGGCTACTGTGTCGGTCTTTGATCTTTACTACCAGCATACTTCTTGCCTCGTGGTGGTACCTTCTCGTGGATTGCATTAAGAGCCCAGGTTTCGCAACCATAGGTTAAGCATGGTAAGACACAAGCGTTGACTACTCTATTTGTAAGCGCAATCCAAGTCATAAGTCTCTTGCTCCATTCATTTGCAACCCTTCTCTAAATTTCTTTTGTTGTTAGATCTATAACGGAAATTATCTGCCCTAAATAGATATATTCGTCAATGTAGTCAATATTTATCCGTCTATTGTAATGTGATAGGAGAGTCTATATGGAGAGACTATAGTTGATGGTTATTAACTATATGAGTTATTATAGGAAGTCTTATGAACGGAATGTCAGAGTAATGAATTAGACGAAAGTAAAGATCCGGTCACTAATAGAGACGCATTGACACAGCAAGGTTAGCAGATCAAAAATCATGTAAACATAGTGGACCAAGGCCAACTCGCTGCAGAAAACTTCAAAAGACTGAAGTTGATTGGTTGTTGACTGAGAAATATGATGCACGGGATAACCGGCGTCGAGGATTTGAATAGGATATCTACTCATAGATGCTTTCATCGTTATCATCTCCGAAGACGAGATAACAGAGTGTAAAAGTGGGGACTTCCATACAGTTCTGCTGCTGCTGATTTTGTTTTCGTCATTTCCGAACTGTTGAAGATGCTTTCATCATAATCTCCAAAGATAAGAGGACAAGAAATATACTGCTGCTGCTGCTGCTGAGTTTGTTTTCATCATCTCCGAGCTGCTAAAGATAAGAAGACTAGAAATATACTGCTGCTGCTGAGGTTGTTTTCATCATCTCCGAGCTGCTGAAGATGAGAGGACTAGAAATATACTGCTGGTGCTCACATAGAGTTGATGCTGATGAGGACAAGGAGTGTAGAGTGAAGACTCATAAACAGTTCTGCTGAAGGTATCTACAGTGCTCAAGGTAAGTCGCATGTTAAATGTGGCGAAATTTTTGAGTTAAGTCTCAAGTCAAAATCTCTGGCCAGGTGCAGTAGCTAGGATTATAAAAATTGGACTTGGCACTACAAATATTAAATAGCTGGTTACCAGGTTACAACATACAGATTTGACTACAAGTAAGTTTTACCTTGGATACCCCTATTGATACTCCGTCGGTGATTGGATCAGTTGGACGTGTCAGATGGCAACTTAAGAAGACTGTACTAGAGGTAATGATTGGTCTTGATTATTACTAATTGGTTACCCAAACAAGTTGGTAATATAAGGCCTACCCGAACAAGTTCGTAATAAAACTTAAAAGAAGTTCGTAATTTCGAGTTTAAAGATTTAATAGAAGTTAAAATATTATACTGTTTGGATAATCGATTAAAATTAAGTTGCAAGGTTTGCGACTAAGTGATTTGGAAAAAGCCGCAGTGGCTAAATGGTTTTATTGTTAGTGGCTAAATGGAAATTTGGAAATATTTGTGGCAAAAAAAAATGGTTCTAATGGTTATAAATGGTTTTACTTGGCAAAAATATATGATGGTTTATTGGAATATATATGAGAAAGTTGAAAAAATGGTTTTAATGGTTTTTAATGGTTGCCACTTGGAAAAATGGTTATAATGGTTTATATGGTTGCCACTTGGAAAAATGGTTATGACGGTTGCCACTATTTGGTTCTGGAAGGTTATACTGGATATTACAGATTTCTTTGGACAGTTGCAATGGTTGCGACTGAAAGGTTTGAATAGTTTTAATGATTGCAAATAAAACTTTTGTAAATGAATTTGATAAAAAGCTGAGCAAAATGTGTACTTTGGTAAATGGTCATATTTAATGAATATTTGTTAAATAGGCCTGATTATCTAAGTGTGTTTATGTTGGTAATAAATAAATGAACAGCTCTTCCATATATAAATAATGAATAATATACTTGAATAACGGGAAATTAATGGAAACTATCTGATAAATGCGTATACTCTTCTTATAAACAGATGTATTTTATGAGTCGGTGCTTTATAAAATCTTGTGAAAATCTCTTTGAAAATAAACTATGTACTTTACTTTGCTCGCAATAGAGTCTTTATATTGGTCAAGTAACAAAAGAAAAAAGCAGTGGGGAGCAAGGGATTGATTGGTCGTTACTACATAGAGTTCATTTTTCTCCAAGGTTAGGTTGCTTGGTTGTTTTCATGTATGCGGTGATTGAACCTATTCATACCAATTTTTCTTTGCAGGGACGCAAAGAGGCGTCAGGATGGGCGAGTGTGAGGAATGAACGCTATTCGCAGTGTTGTTGCGATGCTGAGTTGTGATTCATAGGTGATTTTGCATTGCATTTCATGTTCAATTTAGGTTTCTTGCAATGAATTGTTCATTTACTTTGGAGGTTATATTTTGGCAACATTGAGTGTTGCAGGATGCAGAGTTTATTTTGATTGATGCTAAGTAATTTAATCACCAATCGTAGCTTTTCAATATATAGGCTGTAATCATGACAGCCAATCACAAAAATTCAGGAGAATGTTGGTGGGTCGGTAACAGAAAAATAGTATAAAGGTGAGAGAAAATGGCGTCGGGAGTTCAGTCAGTATTAAAATTTTGAGGAGTTATTACAAGTGGATAAAGTGTATATTATTATTGATTGTATTGGGGAAGATTAGGGTGGATTACTGCATTTTGCTGAGATAAGTATAAATTATAATTACATACTATTTTAAGAGGTTATGTTAGGTTATCATTATCGATTTCTAAACAATTGGCTTTTGGAATATTTTGAGACAGATCTTGTAGTGAAATTTATTAAAATCAATATAATTGTAAAATCAACTTTAATAGTTCATCGTTTTTATATAATATTATGTTTTAATATCATTGGCTGTTCAATAATTTTTAAAGAGCAACTATACCAGTTTCTTGCAGTTTCTTCTGGATAGAATGTGATTCTAATATACACAACAAACTGGAATGAACAGAAATTAAAATCTATTCATGGTTATCTTTGTGTTTATTTTTAACCTAATAGCAGTGTGGTCTAATGTCTTTGACACTTTCCTGGGGATTAACTGCGAGTTAATACGATGGATAAGCAGACGCTCAAAAGAATAGACCTGGGAGTTGATTGCGAGTCAACACGATGGTACAAATCTGAGATTCTATACAGTTAATTAACAAAATTATAAAATCGCTTTTACAAGTATTTTTCAACCTACCCTCAAATAATTTCTTAGTTCAGTGTTACTTACAAAAACTATTTACCTAATACTTATTTTCTATATACCTACCCCAAAAGATAATTAATGTGATCTTTTTTTTCTTTGTTTTCCGAAAAGAAAACGGATCCCAGTACGATGATACACCGCCGCTACGAGATACTGAAACTCGTTCACGGACGCCGCCACCGTTGCAATCCTTTCTGGCACAGCGCTCGCCGTCCACGTCGCCACCTCACGAACTACCGGATGAAAATGTTTTACCGGCACAAGAGGTTGGCCAAGAGCCTGAACTCGAACTCGATTCTGAATTACTAGAAGCTTTGGGTGATGCTTCTGAAGAGACCCCAGCTTATGGCCCTGATATTCATTGCAAGTTAGCACAACGCTGGCTCCCAATTCTTAAAAAAGGCTTACCATCCGATTCAAAAGGAAAACTTTTAAAAGATTATGCCATTCCTGATAACTGCAGGTTATTGAAGGCACCTATTGTTAACCCTGAGATATTAGCAGCTGTTACAGATATTGTAAAGAATCGAGACAAAAAGATTCAAACCGAACAGGACCAACTAGGTCTAGGCATGACCGCCATTAACCGGGCGATGACAACACTCTTGACTCAGGGTGATAAAGTTCAAGCGGTTAAAGTTTTATCAGATGGATGTCGAATTCTGGCTGATCTCCACTATGCTCAAACGCAAGTTAGAACAAAGCTGATCACTCGCGGCCTCGACAAAGCCTTTCTTTCTCTTATTCAAGAGCAAGATCGGGACGAGACCCTTTTTGGTAAAGAATTACCTGAGAAAATAAAGGCTTCCAAAGCTATCGAAAGGCAGGGTCACCACATAAAGAAGGTCCCGACCGCAAAACCATCAACTTCTGCCACTCCTTCTTCGTCAGGAGGAAACCGGAATCGCTACCAGGGAAACTGGTCAGGCCCCCCTCGCTTCCAGTCTTCGACCTGGGGGGGGCGGTTAACACAGTACCGGAACCAGTATCGTCGCACCCCACTGTCGACACCTTCGAACACGCCGCCGCAGACAGCACGCCAGGCGACTTCGACATCCAGCCACAGACGTGCCCCAACGCGACAGTAACGCAGGTACACGCGGGTAGACTGTGCCATTATTATCATTGCTGGTTACAAGTTACAAATAACCCTATAGTGCTCGATTGGATATGTAACGGTTACAGCATACCATTTTCATCGAAAGTTGCTCAGCATACAATTCCTAAAAATGTTTTTTCTAATATAGAAAAACAAAACATGATCCTCGCTATAGGGAATTTGTTACAACTTGGAGCCATCGTAGAATGTAAACCGCGACGAGATGAGTTTATTTCGAATATCTTTCTTGCCAAGAAATCTAGCGGTGGTTATAGATTTATTCTTAACCTCAAACAATTAAATAGGTTTGTAACTGATTACCATTTCAAAATGGAAGATTCGAGAACTGCATGTAAATTAGTATCAAAAGACTCCTTTATGGCTACTATAGACCTGAAGGAGTCATATTTACTTGTTCCAGTAGCTCCTAGGCATCGCAAATTTTTAAGATTCCAATTTGAAAATAACTCACAGACACTGACTTATGAGTTTACTGCCATGCCGTATGGTTTATCTTCCGCACCACGAACTTTTACCAAAATAATGAAAGAAGTAATTAGTCAACTGAGATATCGCGGTTTCAAATCTGTTATATACCTGGACGATATTCTTTGTCTAGGAAATACGAACGACGAGTGTGCTCGTAACGTTCAAGAAACAATAAAATTACTAGAATGCCTGGGCTTTGTAGTTAATTTTAAAAAGAGCTGTTTAACTCCACAACAATGTTGTAAATTTTTGGGTTTCATGTTTAATTCCGTCAATATGACAATATCACTCCCTTTAGACAAACGTAATCGCATACTGAACCTAGCACAAAGGTTCTCACATTTAACAACCTGCACTATTCGTGATTTTGCGCACCTCCTCGGTGTTTTAACTTCCGCTTGCCCAGCGGTAAAATATGGGTGGGTGTACACAAAAATACTTGAAAGACACAAGTATTTAGCACTCGATAAAAATCTACTAAGTTACAATGCGAAATTTAAGCTCCCTAAAGAAATTTTACTCGATTTAGAATGGTGGACGAAAAATATAATGACTGTATCACACCCACTCATATTTCAAAATTTTGAGTTAGAAATCTTCACAGATGCGTCCAAAATAGGTTGGGGCGCTTATTGTAACAATAAGCGCGCTGGTGGAGGTTGGAAAATAGATGAACGCGATTTTCATATTAATTATTTAGAGTTGCTTGCAGTTTTTCTGGGCTTGAAATGTTTCGCTCGTGAAATGCATAATACAAATTTACTTTTACGTGTTGATAACACAACTGCCATCAGCTATATAAACCGAATGGGCGGCATTCAATTCCCGCATTTAAATAATTTAGCAAGAACAATCTGGCAATGGTGCGAAAAGAGAAATATCTGGCTATTCGCATCCTATATTAATACAAAGGATAATGTGGAAGCCGATCAAGAATCTCGTAAAATAAACCCCGATACTGAATGGCAGTTATCTGATGCTGATTTTGAGCAGATTGTAAATAACTTTGGCGAACCTGAAATTGATCTGTTTGCTTCCAGAACTAATACAAAGTGCACGACTTACGTTTCCTGGCGACCAGACCCTGATGCTCTAACTGTAGATGCATTTACCTTGAACTGGAATTCTTTATATTTTTATGCCTTTCCACCATTTCCTATAATATTAAAATGTTTACAAAAAATTATACAGGATGAAGCCAGGGGCATTTTAGTGTTTCCATACTGGCCCTCTCAGCCTTGGTTCCCTCTCCTCAATAGGTTAATTACTTCTGAAATTATATTTTTCACTCCTAACTCAATATTTTCACCGTCCTGTTCTAGCGCACGGCCACAAAACCTGAAGCAACTTACCCTGGCTGCGGCGAGGCTCTCAGGACGGCGTTCGCATCAAGAGGTACCCCAATCGAAGCCCTAGATTTAACGATGGCATCTCTTTCTAAAAATACCTTGCTGCAATATAATGGTACATATAAATTGTGGTGGGAATACTGTCAAGCTCAATCACTTAACCCTTACGAAGGTTCCTTATCATCGATTCTGGTTTTTCTGTACGAGCAATTCAATAAAGGTGCTGCTTATGGTTCTTTGAACAGCCATCGATCGGCTTTGTCTCTACTGGTAGGAAGTAAATTTACTTCTGATGATCAGGTGAAACGCCTGCTTAAAGGAGCTTATAAGTTAAGGCCAGCGACACCTAAATATTCTATTATGTGGGACCCACAATTAGTATTGGATTTTGTCTCAAAATGGGTACCTCATAAGGAACTTCCACTTGAAAAAATCACCAAAAAGTTAGTGATATTACTCGCTTTATCCACTGCACACCGAGTTCAAACATTTTCCCTTATTAAAATTACTAACATTAAAAGAAGCCCTTCTGGTATCCAAATTGGTATTGCAGATATAATAAAGACATCAGCTGCCGGTCGCGAGCAACCGGTATTGTATTTACCCTACTTCACGGAAAATAAAGCTATTTGTCCTGCGACTGTAATAGAAGATTACATAATAGCGACCAAAAATATCAGGTCTACGACCCCCGTAGACTCCCTTTTACTGACATACAAACGACCCCATAGACCAGCCACTTCTCAAACCATTAGTAGATGGATCAGAGAAGTACTCGGCGCAAGTGGCATAGACATTAAGATGTTTAGCGCGCATAGCACGCGACATGCCGCCACATCTTCAGCCCACGCTTGCGGAGTGTCAATGGACATCATAAGAAAGGCAGCCGGCTGGACTAACCGATCACAGTCATTTGCTCAGTTTTATCACCGCCAAATAATACCCGACAATAATTTTGCGACGTCTGTTCTGTCACCTATGCAAATCAATTAATAGCATAGTTAATATACAAACATAAGTTAATTAAGGTTATAATTAATGTGTGATTTCATAATTAAAAATAAATGAATAATAATAATGATTTATTCACATGATAGAAGTATGTACATAATAAAACTTAATAAAAGGATTATTCAAACATCTGTTTTATTTAATTGTACAAAATTTTCAACTCTAAACATCTACCAGTGTATATATGTATATCAAAGAATGAAGCGTACGAAATATAATATGTGATCAAACGAACTTGCAAGTGAAGTTCGATCGATATTATATGAGTACGCTTCATTCGAAGATATAGTTAAATTCCCACCCGCCCAAAACCCCAGAAGAAAATTTTGAGTTATAATTATAATCTCTAAAGAATGACGGTCTGGAGCGGCAATGCCATGCGGCGGAAGGGGAAAAAGTTTAAAAATCTTATATTCTCTGAACACCGTACGAGTTGCCAGCACAATAAACTACTACCAGTGTATATATGTATATCTTCGAATGAAGCGTACTCATATAATATCGATCGAACTTCACTTGCAAGTTCGTATGATCACATAGTATTACCTGTTATAATATGGTTCCAAAGGAACTTTTGGATTTGCCATTGCACAAATTAAAAAAAACCGTAAAAGAACACTTGTTGAGTCGGGGCTATTATACAATTGACGAATTTCTTAATGACAAAGTTGCATGGAAGCAACCGACTTTGGGTTCAGCTCCCAACAGGATAGTTTAACTTACACTATTGTATTTAATTTAATTTGTATACTTACTTACCTAAGTATTGTAATATATTGTTTAAAAAAAAAAAAGAGCAACTGCTGAGTTTCTTGCCGGCTCTTCTCGGCAGAATCTGCTTTCTGAACCGGTGGTAGAGTCAAAATATGACGTAGCATAAGAGACACCTGTATGTCCTACATGTTTGAAATAAATCGAATTGAATTGAATATTTTTAGTTGTTTCTATACTTTGTAGCATTCATGCAAGTTTTTACAAATATAACCTGTTTGTATCTTTAACAATCAGGTCAAAATAAGGTCAAAATTGTAAACTTACGTATTAGGTTATGTTTTCGTATTTACGTTCAGTTCGGCTTTTGCAGCCTAACACACAGAAATACACCATTGTCTTTGAGTTAAATCACTTTTTTCCTAAGCTACGAGCACAGTTACCACTTTGTTCAATTCTGATTTCGTACGAATATGGGCAAATAACAAAAACGACAGGATTGTTTGCCCTGTATAAGCTTATGTGGCCAACAAAAAAAAGTAATACGTTGAGCAAGACAAGAAAAGAGATTTTCGCGCTCTGTCACTCCTTGGCATTAGCGTATATACACTCATTTCGCTCACTAGCTGTGTATTGTGTATTATTATTACAATGCCTTCTCTATGCTTTAATCTTACTCTATGTCTCACTCACTATCTTTGGCAAACGTAGACTCTTACTCTAAGTCTTTGATTATTAAACTGTCTCTGGTTGTCAGCCTCATAATTTTCTTTACATTTGTCATACTTGTCTGTGCTCTGGTCTGAGCTTTTTGCGGACACTCGACACTCTGTGACATCACTGTGAAGTGCTGTGAAAGCTAGTGAAAGAAGCAAAGACTAAACTAAACTACTCTCTACCGAGAGGAAAGAAGCAGCCAAGCCTGGGGGGTGGGGCCCCAACAAGCCCATCTTATTTCTTATAATAATAAATTACGAATCCTCATAGATCATAGATAATAGATAATACATAGATAATACTAGAGAGCATAGAATAATACACTTTATTCAGAGAATCGACGTGCCAAAAAGTGATTTGTTTTTGTAGTTTGTAGTTTGTGGTAACTGGGTAGGTAAGTTTACTAAATTATTGAATTTATAATCGTGTAAATCCCACGTGGTTATTTTAGTACATTCTTTTTGAGACCAGCCGTGAGATAGTAGCCGTAGGCACAATATTGGCCAATGATATTGATACTTGTTGCCTATTACTTTGTCGTCGTCTAAGTGATAGAAGCATGTGCTACTTTGCGGAAGTCCATGATAATGTTCTGCACCACATAGATTTACTAACTGTGGCGGATTATAGCGAATTTTAAAGTGCTACTTCTTTCAATATCATCGTCGTCAATCAATAGACGTCTACTGCTGGACGTCTATTGATTGACGTCTTGCGCCGTCTGGTCTCTGGATCCAGTGGGTTCCATAATATACTCATTTAATGTTTAGTAGCCCCCCTTGGTGCTGCACTTTCTAGTGCCGCGTCGCAAGTACAGTATAACAACTAGATCAGTAGCCTCATTCCTGCATCAGTCATTGTTACAGTCTTAATTTTTAGAATATTTGCTGCGTCAATGGATTTTGGCCAATAGTGGAAGAATTAACCAATCAGAGGTCGGAGAGGGCTGGTTATCCTTTATCACAGATCTAAAAAATCTAGCTAGGATAGCCAGTTCTTGATCTTGCAACATGTAGCAAATTTTAATCAAGCACATTATAACTAATATTATAGACTAGAAAGTGTGTTTGTCTGTCTGTCTGTCTGTCTGGCTGGCTGCTACGCTTTCATGGCCCATCTGTTCAACCGATTTTGATGAAATTTAGTACAAGGATAGGTTATATCCCGGGGAAGGACATAGGCTTTTTATCCCAGAAAATTAAGGAGTTCCCCACAGGAATCAGAAACCTTAAACTTAAAAATGAAGTTGCAAGCATCATCTAGTTTATAATATAAATTGTTCAAGATCATACTATATAGTGTAACCAAACTATTTGATTTGATTAGAGGTTATTGCGATCGTTACAATGTAGCTGTAAAGTAATTTTTTGCCAATTGCCCGGCAGTTTTTTCTATATGCCCCACATACTTTCAGTTGAGCTTCACAACATATGTAGCTATGTTGGTTACTTAAGCTCTTCTAAGGATCTCTAGAATACCATAATTATGCAGCCAATCATATAAATTGATATTGTGAACATTGTAACTATGATTCATGCAGGTTTGCATAATAGGGCTTATAGGTTGGAATCAAAAAACCATCAAGAATATTATAAATTTATTCATTTATTAATTACATTCTTCCACACACATCTTCATTCCCTCAAACCTTGCTCTTTAACACCACCATCATCATTGATCAACATTATAGTCATGTGTTGGATATAACTACCTACTTATTATTATTTTGAAATGAAATGACTAATTGTTCGCATAATTTAATTTTCCTATCTTTCATAGTTTTGAGATTTTCCTTCAAATCCTTATAATGTAATTACATACTTAATTATAGATGTGTAAAACAATGAAGAAAATATTACTAACTATTCTTCAAATGTATAACAGTATCATACATTATAACTAAAAATATTTAAATGTTAAAAAGTATCATACATACTTTAATCCATATTTATTTATCATACTTACTTTATAATATTATAATTGTGAAAGTGTGTATGTTTGTCCTTCAATCACGCTGCATCAAAGCAACAGATCGAAGAGATTTTTTGCATGGGTTTATTTAAGGACCTGGAGAGTGACATAGGCTATTTTTTATCCCAGAAAATTAAGAAGTTTCTAACGGAATTAAATAACTTATTCCTTGCAGATAAAGTCACAGTCATCAGCTAGTATAAATGCTATTGTTTCTGTCTTTTACTTTTCCACTGCCTGTCTGTTTAACCAATATTGTCAAAATTGGTTGTGTCAGTTTGCATCCTGGAGAAAGAGTTAGGCTATTTATGTCGCAAAAAACTGGGGTTCCCGAGGGGTCCAAGATTCCCATCCAAGGGGACAAAACATCTGTCATAAACATTGTCTAGTAAAACATATTTGTAACATTATGTTTCACACTAAGTACTTATATGATATGTTGTTTCACAGACATATCCATACAAATATAACAAATGCAATGCTTTAACGGCCCATTTGTTCAAGTGATTTTGCTGAACTTTGATACGGGGGTAGCTTGTATCCTGGGGAAGGGCATAGGCAACTTTTTACACCGGAAAATTAAAGGGTTGAATCAAAATCCTTAATCCAAGTAGACAAAGTCGCGGGCATTGCCTAGTTTACAATGTTACCCATTGTCTTAGGTGAGCGATAGAAGTGACACTACACGATACGATGCCATAGTAAAAGACAGACCTATCTGCGCAAGAACAGAGACCACGATACTGTTTGATACTGGCAAACAGTAGCATCGCGTTGCGTAGCCGCAGCCCGCATCAGTCGCTTTCTAGGACAACAAGTCAGTATGGATTGAAAAAATTAAAAACTAAATTGAGATCACTTAGTGCTTGCTTAGTGTGTTAACAGTGTTTCAGAATCTTGAGTCCTGAGTCCCCCATTTAACATTAAGCCATTTTTCAATGTTGCTTTCAAGCGTTGCCAAAATTGTGTTTTATTCAGCCTCTCCATGAACACTTTGCTGTCATTGTAACTTGGTAAATGGGTTCTATTCCTGCCTCGAACTTTTGTTTCAATCTGGAAAAGCAAATATAACAATCAAAAAAAAATCAAAGTACAACTTTTTCCAAAAATGTATAGCCAGTGTTACCTTGGAGGATGTAAGGATTCTAACAATACCCCATACATCTAAATCTGTTAAGGCTATAGTTGTGGTTAAGAAGTAATAGTTGAATAAAGAAACTCACATACATACATACATATTATACTTATAGTTCGCGCACGAGTTGAATGCAGAGCAAATGTGTGATGAGTGGTGACACATACATTTACTCTGCATTCAACTCGCGAGCGAACTGTACATACATGTACAATGTACATACAATTAACCCTAAAAACATTAGGCTCCTTTCTTTGGGCAGTTGTGTAAAATCCACCACCACCACCACTACAGCCCATTAATGTCCCACTGCTGGGCACAGGCCTCCATTCTCATAGGAGAGAGGGAACTAGAGCTTAGACCCACCATGCTGCTCCAGTGCGGGCTGGCGGGGGCGGTTTGTGTAAAATCATTAGAACGTAATTAGTAGCTATATTGTGTTCTTGCTATATTTATTCCACCACAAGTTAGCCCTTGATTGCAATCACCTGGTGTTATGTGATGATGCAGACTGCAGTCTAAGATGGTAGCTGGCTAACCGGGCTGTCATCAGTCAAAGTATATCCGACTTATAAACTTTAACGTTTAGCATTATTTATACACAAGTAAAAAGTTCTAGTTTAAATCTTAACCCTATTTTTTTTATTTCAGTTACATCACATCAGTCTGCCTGAGGATCTTAAGAACTACTAGTAGTATTACAAAACAATACTTCATGAATTAACAGAATGGCAGCCGAGTCTGATAAAGGAAATAATTTCATATATCATAGTCAAAGACGTTACGGGCTCAATAATAATTATGACTGGGGGTACCCCCCTTAAAAAGTCCTATGACAGCATAAACTGAAGAAAACGCCCAGAAAAATTAGTGAAATGGCTGACCAATAAATGAGAAAATCATAAAGACTGAATGTTTGCTGAAAATGAAGATGAAATCAAGGCTGCTGTGGAAAGTATATTATGAAAACAAGTGAATATAATTAAAATTATTACAAAACGCGAGTGCCCTGCCATGTTGAATGTTTTTCAAAAAATTTACAAACACTGTCACTGAGGATGGTGTAAGAATTCTAACGATACCCCATACATCAAAATCTGTTCAGACATAAATAGAAGTTGTGGTGGAATAAAGAAGGCAAGAGTGAATAGGCATCTTCTAGGCAAGCGCGTTCCAACCTAGACCTCATCATTGCTTTGCACTAAGCATGATTGTCGTCAAGCACAAGCCTATCACACAATAATAATAAAATAAAAAACTCATATACATACATGAACCCTGAAAACATAACTAGGGTTAGTGGATACACTAAGGGTCCATGTAATTAGTGAAAAGGCTGGCCAAAGAACAAAAATATTTTTCACAAAGACTGGATTTTAAGATGAAATCAAGGCTGCCATGGAAAGTAATTGTAAAAATTAAGTCAAAACATTTTATAAGTGACGTTAAGGCGCTGTTTCCAAATTCCAATGTGTGAGACATAACTGTATGGCATATTGACATGTTTTGCTCTAGAATGCTCAGTTTTGTTGGACACTCAGCAGAAAGACACATGACAAGACAAGGGAGTTGGCCTAAAAGAGTCCTATGCCCCGCAGTGGACGTCCATTCTTCTAGTCTATTCCTAAAACTGGTCTTAAGCTTAGACTGTCCCTAAAATCCTAACCTAAATCTACCTTACCACAAAACATACACAATATTCTCCAAAAATATTCTATTGTATTGTGAAAAAGTTATGAAAGTGATTCCTAAGTCTTCGCCATTGGTATCAAATGTGATTGAATAATACCTTTTATGTTGTTGAAAGTCAAAGTTTTACCTCAAAAGGTTTATCCATAAACGTAAAAAAAATTTTTGACCATTTTTCACTGTCTTGGCTTTAATTATAAATTGTCTTAGTAAAGAAATAAAAATAGGTAGAAGTATGAATATTTTTTAATAATAAATAAAAAATATTCATGCTTTTTGCTTATTAAATACAAAAAGATACTCAATAAGTGATATCCTCAAAATTAACCTATTGTTCCTATTGTAAAAAAGTTATCAAAGTGATTCCTAAGTCTTATCGCCATTGGCATCAAAATGTAATTGATGTTGTTGAAAGTTTTACCACAAAAGGTCTGTCCAAAAATGTCAAACACTGGTTCCGACCATTTTCCATTGTCTTAGCTCTGGTTGAAATGTCTTGATAAATAAATAAAAATAGAATAGGTAGAAGTATGAATATTTTTTAATAATAAATATTTATAAGTATATAAAAAATATTCATGCTTTTTGCTTATTAAATTTAAGGATACTCAATAATATCCTCCAAAAATAACCTATTGTTCCTATTGTGATTAAGGTTTGAAAGTGATTCCTAATTATGATCGCCATTGGCATCAAAATGGAATATATGTTGTTCAAAGTTTTACCACAAAAGGTCTAACCAAAAATGACAAACATTGGTTCTGACCATTTTCTATTATCTTAGCACTGGATGAAATGTCTTAGTAAATAAATAACAGTAGTATGAATATTTTTAAAAAATATGAATAAATAAAAAATATTCTTGCTATTTGCTTATTAAATATAAGGATACTTAGTAATATCCTACAAAAATAAACCCATTGTTTTGTGAAAAAGTTATGAAAGTGATTCCTTGATGAGTCTTTTGGCCATTGACATCAAAATATGTACCAAATTGATGTTATTGAAAGTTTTACAAAAGGTTTATCCAAAAACGTCAAACATTTGATCTGACATCTCTCTCAGGATGAAATGTCTTGTAAAAAATAAAATAGGTACATAGACCTACACATAGTTAATTAGTATGAATATTGTTTAAATAATAAATATTTATAAATAATATTCGTGCTATTTGCTAATTAAATATAAGTTCACTACAAGTCTCGAGTCCGTACTGGGAACGCGATCTCATAACATTTTAAGATGTTCTCTAGCTGTGAGTCGCCGAAACAAAGACCGGTTGATAGGTACTACCTGCAAAATCGTGCAAGATATCTGACTCTACATAGGTCAGTACATTAATGAGGCCCAGCAATAGGCGATCCGAAATAATTCTTTAACACATTGTTAAAAAATTAAAGTAAATGACTTACATGTACCGACTGCATATTTCACACAAAATAAATATAAAATAAAAAGAGACTAGACCTCTATCAACACTCAACACAGTCTAAATGATTTTCACATTAATTGGTTTCAAGTAAAAAACATTTTGTCGGAATCAGAAAAAAGTTTGAGTACTTTTTCTGCTTCCTAGTTTTTTGTTACGATGAACCTTTTGACACAGTTGTTATTGGCAAGGCATGCGTATAACGGCAGTATCATCCAATGTTGGGGAATTTGGCAGTGCTTTTGGAACCAAAAGATGTGGGGTGCAGTTTTTTGTGGTGATTTTCCATGATAGGTTCTAATAATTGATTTTCATTACACGACCACTTCCTTAAAAACCTTCTATTTTTTAATAAACTGCATAGCTGTGATGTTTGTTGTTTACCTTGTTCTATAGAATGGCACCCATGAACTGACTCGTCCATGTAAAATGATTACTCTACAATTTTTGCTAGATCGGGATAATTGATTCTTTCATCAGCGGTTTGAGAGTTACCTACGTCATCATAGCTAAAAATGGTGCTGCTTTGGTGCCGTATGTTATAGTTGTTAACTGATATTCTTGAACCGGTTGGGTTACGGAGTCTCTCCATACAATTTTTTGATACTTTTGATGTTGTTCACTGATAAGAACATGTCTATACATTTCTTCGATATCTGCAGTGTGAGCATATAGAAGTATATGACGTCATTCAGACTGGCGTTTTTTTATATATCATAAAGTAGGTACTAACAACAGTTAATACCCTACTAAGGTAAGTAAAGCTAATGACAATGAAAACATTATTTTAACCTAAACTTATACTATAAAAATATATTTAAGAATGGTCCATTGACTTCTCTTAGTTAACTGTGTTCTAGTGTTCTTTGCATTGCACTTAGCACTAGACTTTCACTTACACTAACTCGAATGGCTTCGAGTTAGTGTAAGTCTAAGTCCTTTTAAGTCTACGCACTAAATCTGTATTGTCGAGAAGCTAGATGACGTCGACGTTTACATGATGATGAAACCTGTCTTCGTGGGATTTCGCTTGTCTTATGATTATGTCTAGCAAGCGGTACGGCAACCTGTACCCTTGTTAATACGATGCACAAAAATTTAAAACAAAAATTTAATCTTAATTAAATAAGCTTATAATATAAATGTATATTTTTAGGTGTCGTTAGCTTGAGGCTAACGTTTGCTTTTATTGCGGAATACTATTAAAAAAAATTAGTAGATATCGCGCGTCTCAGCCCGAACAGACCGTGCGCCTATAAACCTCCAATTCACATTCTCAGCGCCCTCCAAGTCCTCGGCCGGGTCGGAGACCGGGGGTGCAATCCCTCAGCGCGCTTGCCGTCCTAAGGAAAAACTTCTTCGGATAATCCGGGTAACGCCTGGTAAAACCAGGTAGCTGGTAGCTGGGGTGGAGCCTCTTTATGTGCCTGCCAATATTGCGGCTTGCGCAGAAGCAGGTCAATGGTTATAGGTAAATGAGTCCTCTGAGGTGGAGGCATGTGTCTTGTCGCTTGCTGGTGCGCTGAAGGGCCTGCAGGGTTCAGCCTAGCATTCGTGCTTCTTGATGTGATGCAACCATGGCTTCTAGTTTCTGTAACCTTTGACTGTGTGCTGTATTTTGAGCAACCAGGTTGCTTTATCAACGTCAACATTAAAAAAAGTCTCACCGGATAACTTTTGGAAAATACTTCAATTACTTCGATATGTCAATATAAATACTAAAAGCCAAACCGTTAAACCTGTCTTCCGTCATTGTTGTAAGATAATACGATTTGACAAGCATAAACCTTAGAAGTTTGAGACGCTTTGCAAGTGGATACTGGTGGAAATATAGCGAGAAATTGGAAAAGAATTTTTATATTTTGCGAAAACCAATTTGTCTCCTGGTGTGCCTTAGCTGCTGTTTAGGGGAGATGTTCCCTGTCTCTCGTTTAAAAAAATTTCACCTCGTACAAAATAAAATGCAATAGGTGGTTTCTAATTTCGAGTGAAAATAACACGGGGAGGGAGGAGAGGGATGGGCACTTTTTCACCAAAATAACGCATCAAATATAAATTTTTTTACACCATAATAACTCAAAATTACGAGAGAATTTCAGAAATAAGTCAAAAGTGCACAAAGCTCCCTAGATGGCACGGAGGGTTAGGCACCCCCTGTGGGAGGTTTGGCATGACGTATAAAACCTTAATATCTGTAGTATAAACCAAACATAAAAGTTTAGTCAAATAAAAACATCTCAAATGGTATCTTTATCACAAAAATTCAACAAAGAATAAACAATCTTACTTTATTCAACATGTTTAGTTATCTAAGATTAGGTATGTGATTAGAGCTACCACGTGGTTTTAATGCATGTCTTTGATCTTGGCAATTTAGTTTTGATGTAATCTAGTGGGACACTAGCTATGTCATCCATTTTAGGGGTTAAAAAAGGTATTTCTTATTTTGCTCAGTCTCATAAATTTGACTATAGCCATGGTGTGACATGCCGACATAATGCACAAGTGTCTTTTTTGTTTTAAAGGACATGACCAGTTTCTGCCCTCCGATTCGGGACAGTGTGCAGGATTTCCTTTTTTACAGTAAGGTTTAAAAATTAAAACCGAAATTACTATGGTTTTAGTATTCCGAATAAGGTCAAGGTTAAAATATCTAAAAAAAACAATACGTTTATTGTTTAAATTATGAGCATCCGCTTTCCTTTTTTAGGCACTACTCCATTTTGACGTTCCATTTTATCCATGCCTAATAATAATCTTGTAATCCTACATGAATACCATTTATGAAAAGGAAATGTATGTTTTGTTAATAATTATTTTTATTTGTTGACAAGCGTCAATGAAACGTGTAATTGATCGAACAAAGCATTTATAAATAACCACAGCGTTTAAAGGAACGCCCTCTGACATTACATCTGTCTGCCATCTGTGGTCGAATAGTTGAACTCCCTAGCCAAAACGTCTAGCGCGATCTACTTACATAATTCTTGCAAATATAGTTTTATTATTCCAGTATTATCTTCATCCCTGCCCACATAATGCAAAGCTTAATTTTTTCCTGAACAACGTGGTCGAATAGTTGAAAATAATTGTTTAGACTCGCGAACCATAACGTGTAGCGTCATCTAGCGTGGGAAAGCAGCAGTTGTTTGGTGAAACTTTTTTTTTGTGAGCCTTTAGACTTCTGAAACGGTTTTATCTGAAAAGTATAAAATATAACAATTGCAATAGCAAACAAATCTTTGCTGCACATTGGTTTTTGGCACCTAGGCAAGCTCCCATAGCCAAGCTGGTCAAGTCATTTCACTCATATGTAGTCGTTGGTTTGAAAATTTCTATCTATCATAATCACATCATCTTCGTCAAACGTTTCTGCTGACATTTCTTCAGGTCATTAAATAATGCCAACTTCTTTACAAAAATCTAAGACTTTCACAGAAATGTGGCTTTCATGATTGTCAAGGAGCAAAAACAAAAGTTTCCAAATGTTTAAGTGATTGATTTTTAGTCTCCCTTGTTAGACAAACACACGGATACGGATAGCGTCAGCGGTAATCTTTATTTTCTTGTAGTTGCACAATACAGTCCATGTAAACCTTTATATAACCACTCGCCTGGTACGCCGCCATTTTGTAAACCCGGCGCGTTCGCGACAGGCCGCCCTGGGTGGTCTCAGATGAATCGCCGCGAGCTATTAAAACTATGATGATTGGAGTGGATGGATGGATGGATGGAGGCCTCCAAATTTAAGGCAGATAGACTGTCATTGTCGTTAAAATGCAAGCATCTGCTTAGCAATTGAAACCTCCTGAGAGTCATATATGCCTTAAAATTGGGTGTATAAAATATGTTCGAAACTGTGCTCCAATATTGCTCCATGCGGGCTTTGAAAACACTCCCCATCGCAAAAACGATGGCGAGATACGTATACAATTCGTCAATTGTTGTGTCTCGTCATTCTCTGATGCGGCTCTGTAATGTAAAAAAAGTTTATTTGCTAGTGGCGGGAGTTATACTTACTGAGCCTAATACTTACACCAAGATTTCCTCGGATTGAACAGCCGGCCGGAGGTTGGACCATATAGGTCAAGGACCGTACCGCGCTATAAGCGTCGCACTCGCAGTCAGCAACAGGTAGAGGGACAATAAGGGGTAAAACAATTAAAGAAAGAGTTGTTGGTAATACTACATTGGAACTTTAATGAGAGTTCTTCAATAAAGGTTCTAGTCTATGAATTAAACTAAATTAAAACTATACCGTAATAAAGTCTTCCATTTTACCGATAAGGTCATCGACGCGGAGACACCATGTCCATGGGAATGCGCTCATAGCGCTTGGCGCCATCCTCGATCTGGCCCCATCGTGTGGAGCTGAAGGTTACGGCGGCTGGTGCACGTCTGCACGCAGCCGATTTTACACTGACTCTAATTCACTGTTTAATCAGGTTTTTTTTCACTGAATTCACTTCTTAATGGTTACGTTACTTAACTAACAATATTGTGAGAGCGTTGAGCCCCGTAGCGGAAAATTATCCATTAGATGGAGACCATTTTGGTCTATTAGCAAATCTGCATGGGAGAGAAATAACAAAAGAGGGAAATACTCTAAAATATAAAAAAGGATGGGAGGATCAAACTCCACTAATTAAATAGAATTCATGAGAGAATTGGGGACGGCGCGATGGCCTCCCGATTTTTGGATTTTATTCGACCGCCACAGCGGCGACCTGGTAGATCACATGTTGCAAAAAACCACAATCTAACACACGGGCTCACTTGCCTAGCGTCGACCCAAGAGAGTGTCAAAAATCCTTTTTTTATCAGTCTTCGATATTAGCAATCCATTCAATACGTGCGAACGTCGCATCTAAGGACCTGAGGGAGATAGCTAGACGGTTTCTTTGGTTTGTACGAGCGAGACGGTCGCTGTTATAACTTCACGTTGCTGCGTGAGATGCTATGACCGTGATCAGATATTCGTACCATATGATTTTCATTGAAAATGCCATAATTATTGCGACCGGATATTTTATTATGATCAAAAAAGTTAAAAGTTAGCCTACAATACTACAGCTCTTGGGACGGAGAGTGTTGTTTTCAGCCTGGGACTGGGACATTTTCTGAGTATATTTATTAGTCTCCGAGACTATTTCTCCATAATTTGCCGATCCCATATGGAAGTGAATATTTCATATGGGTCGACACATAGAGTAGTCGGCCCAACATTACTATCGGAGAACGTTTCTGTCCTCACTTCTGGTTCGAGTGGGGGATTCGGAATCGTTCTCTACTCAAAATCATAAAAATTTGGGCCTTGCGTAGGCCCTGATGCGTCTGAAGGTTCACCCGACGCGTCGGCTGGAACCTCTGAATCCCGCGAGGCGTCCGAGCCAATTACGGGAGCACCGGCATCGTCCTCGTCCTCGTCTTGTGGGGTTTCCATGATTAACCTGTTAATCCGAGGGATGAAGACCGGTGGCCCGATCTCACCATCGGAATCGGAGTCCAGCTCCGGTTCGCTTCCTATAAAAAATGATAATAATCAAGTAGATAGTGATATGATGCGTGACGGTGTTGTTATGGAAGCCTCGAAGCCTGGACTAGGACCCTGGGTCGGCAGTGCTGACGGCGGCGAGCTGGTGCGGTTTCTACGTCACGTTGGGAGCGAACTTACTTGGTGTTGAATTATTTAAGAGATTTTTAGAATAAAAATCGTATTGAATATTATTCACTGAGTTTAATTTACTTTTAAACTTATTAATTAATTACAAAAAACTTAGTTCATAAAGAACTTGTGATCGAGAGAGGAGGCTGGTAACAGAATGATGGTTGAGAGTCTGGGCTGATGTTTTATAATGCCTTTGTTACATTGTAAAGTCCAGAGAGTGGGGCTGTTGCTGGACGCCTTGGCCCGTAGGCACATTACTCATATCAGATTAGAAAACTATAACATTTTTATGTTTATTGCTTCCAATAATATATTTCTATAATCTGCTAAACGTGGAAAAGCTTAAGTCGTAAAATTAGGACCGTAGCCTTCTACATTGTAACAAATACCAACCGGAATCATTGTTAAAACGAGGTCACATCTCTCATACCATAACTCCTCCCTCCTTAATCTAAAAATTACTGCAAGTAATTTTTTAAATTAAGTATACAATTATTAAAGTGCTTAATATTATCCTTAAAATAACACTATTTATACAATGCTAATAGTTCTATTCTACCCTTTCACTTTAATTGACTTTTGTTTTCACTACACTGAAATCACTGCACTGAATGAGGGGTGGCTACGCGTACGTTCTCTCGTAGCGCTCGTAATATATGTAGACTTCGTAGTCTTTATAATTCTCGTAGCTATGTAATTCGCCTCGTAGTAGATTTGTTGCATGATGATTGTCCTTAGTAGAATGACGATGAACAGTACTTCAGGATTATGTTATGATAAAATTATCACGAAGTATTGATCTCAACATTTTGCTATGACTCTCCTTTTTTGCTTGCTCAGGGTGTCTTCTTGATGCAGGTATAATGGATAAAAGGATAAGGGTAAGGAATTATAGACATTGTACAAAATTGATATATATGCTAATTTAAACATTTACCTTTCCCTTTTCTATTTCTATATATGGAATACGCGGTACGAACACTGTTTCTCCTTGAGCTGGTCCGGTCATAATAGTTGCTTCTATTACGTTCTGGTGCAAAACTTTGACTTTTAATCGAGTGCCGTTACAAAGTTTGGGTGGCTTTAAATTCCTTAATAACATAACTGGTGCACCCACACGTAATAAAAGTCTGTGATATGGCAGACCCGGTGGGTTCAAAGTATTTAAGAATTCTATTGGATAGTTAACGGCATCGTCAGTGTTTACCACAGTATCTATGGAATTATACACTAATTGTTGTCCTTCAAAGGAGTTCAGCAATAAATCATTAATAACCGCTGCTTGGTCGTTCTTTGGGGTCAGTATGGCTCTCTCACATAACCAGTCTATAGGTTTTTCCTGGAGAAGCGCAACGTCAGGATAAATTTTAGTGATCAAGTCTTCAACTGTTGTTACTGTAGTGCAAAGATCGGAAGGAACGCATATCATGCCGTCTTTTTCGGGGAAATCCCCGTTTCCCAGTTGGAGCAAAAGGTCTGAAAATTGGCCGGCGCAAACATTACCTCCAAGATGGACTCTCATATTTTTTGTTAATTTTAAAATTTTAATCGAGGGCCACAATGCTGATCTTTTCAGACACGCTTTTATCTCATCAGCACGTGTTCCCCTTGGGACTACTGGTAGTGTTTGACGAAAGTCACCTGCCAGCAATACAGTCAATCCACCCATCAGACTTTTGTTGCTTCGTATATCTTGCAGAGTCCTGTTCAAAGCTTCAATACTTTTTTTGTGGGCCATTGTACTTTCATCCCAAACGATGATCTTGGTTTTTTTAATACTTCTGCAAACTTGCTCTGTTTTGAAATATTACATAATGGCGTTTCTACATTTGTTAGGTTAAGTGGTAACTTTAAGGCTGAGTGCGCGGTCCGGCCACCTTGCAATAGTGTTGCGGCAATCCCTGATGATGCTACGGCTAAAGCAATATCACGCGTGACTCTTATTTTTGCCAAAATTAAATTTAATAGGTAGGTTTTGCCGGTTCCTCCTGGAGCATCCAAGAAGAATATTTGACCCTCGCTAGCATTTGCACTTGTTACTATTTCTTCGTATACTGACTTTTGTTCATCTGTCAATGAATCGCAGTTATTCTTGACCAACCTCTCTAAAGCTAACACGTCATAGCTGGTTTCTTTAACCATTTCCCTATTTTCTAATGCTAGAGGCCTTCTTAGTTGTGGTAAACCGTACTCTTTTAGGGAAAGCCCGCCTAATCCCAAAGATGCTTCTTCAATTTCTATCAAACATTTGTTGAATACTTCATCTGTTAAATGATCTATGTCACCCTCTACCTGAATTTCAATTTGTCGTTTAAAATCTTCTGAAAGGTATTCTTTAAATGCATCCCACAGACTTAAAGGATCAGACACCTGACAAAACACCAACATGATAGTAAACAGCTCACGTATCATACGTGGTGATTGACACAATGCGGCCTCACCCAATGCTGCATGCCAATGCTCGTCGTTTTCAAGCAAGCCTAAAGCCTTGCAAGCAGATTGGAAAGTAGGGTGTACTACATGATTTACTGTTTTTAACGCTTCAAATGACGTGGGGCCTCGAATTTCATGTAGTAGCATTCGAAGGTGAAAACATTCCGTATTGTTAGGGTGAATTGTATATACTCTGCCCAGAGCATGTTCTTTTTTCACGCCAGGCCACGCGTCTACGTCCACTCCCCGTCTCCGACGTACAAATCGGGAATTGGTCCAAACATAATATGCTGGTACTTCGTAATATAAAAGGGTTTTAGCGAAATCATCGGTACTACATAACTCAAAGAAAGCAAGAAGTGTTGTTTTTGGTGGGCTTGCAAGTTTATCTGCGAGGTTTTGCTGATTAAAGTATACCCTTTGGCCATTTTCCAGGTGAACCGCAAGATGAAAAACGGTGGGGAAGCGTTCATGAATCGGAAATCCAAGAATTCGCCATACAGCCTCTGAACTACTTATGTACCTCCCACTTTAGTAAATCTTTACTTCATCTTTTTCATTTTCTAGAGCAAAAGTGGCTTGATCAGATCCTTTATTTATGTATTTGCAAACGTATTTGATTGATTTGACAGAGTGGCAAAATTCGACGTTTATGTGCGCGTTAAATGTTCTTGAAAGTACCGGATTATATGGAACTACCCAACTGTTGTCAATCTTTAGTCCACTTATGACTAAAGTAAAGCCTCCTTCATCTGAAGAACGTCTTCTGTATTGCGGGTAGCCATCGTCCCCAGTTTGTGTTACAGAAAGTAGAGGTCTGGGATATCTTTTACAGCAATTATTGTCCTTCATACAAAGTGCCTTATTATTGAGGCTGCCGCATGGCCCATGTATCATGTTAGACTTCACAATTTCGAATAGTTTAGGGTCATTTTCTGGATCGGGTATTTCTGCAGAAATTAACGTTTCTATAACATCAGGGGTAATGTGACGTGATAGCCATAAAAGTATGTGAATATGTGGGAGACCTCTTTTCTGCCACTCTACGGAATACATATAGCAACGTACTTCTCCGAATATTTTGCCCTTAATTAGCAAATCCATCATTTTTTTACTTACACGGAACACCCTAGCTATTATGTCATGGCGATCGTGTGCTTTTTGACCTTGAAGTAATTCTTTAGATATTTCTACCCACCGAGGATTGCACGTAAAAGTAATAAAAAGATCTGGGCGACCATAGTGTCGAACGTACGTCATGGCGTCCTGGGTCCGCTCATGCATGTACCTTGGTCCACCGGTAAATGAAGATGGCAATACAATCAACTGACCCATCTGATTAGGATCTGCATCTGAACTACCAACGGCGTCTTTGAGGTGAATATAGCTGTCAGCGCGCAATTTCCCCTGATTATTTTTTATGTAGTTTAGCCTTTCAGTTTCTATCTTTGCATATTCGTCGACTAAATATTGGCTGAAGAGAGCACCAAAATGTACCAGCGGATTTTCTATCCCTTCCTAACCATTATCCTATACGAATAAAAACTTGCTGCAGACACTGTTTTGTTTAGAGGCACTTTAGTACTGGAATCACGTTGGGAAATATCAATAGAGTAACCATCGTCTCCGTAAGGGAATAATAACGGGTATTGTAAGGCATCATAGGACCTGTGAATCTCACTTATTCTTTTTAATGTGTTACTATGGCTTTCTATTATTATGTCCCGATGTTCAAATTGTTGACCAACCATAACTAAGGCAACTTCATTGGTAGTCGGCGCATTAAAACGACCCCTATGCTCCTCAGACGGTTTCCTTTCAGCATGGATTACTACTTTAAACGTCTCACAAGAGGATGGAACCTTCTCGAGGGTAATCTTCAAATCCCGTATGTATGGGTTTACATCATGAAGCATTTTCTGTAACTGTTTTATAAGAGCTGATTTTAGGTTTGGGTAATTAGAAGATCGTAAATTTACCTCTGTTTCATCCTCACCGACAAAATAGATTTGTAGAAACTTTGCTGTTTGTGTAGGTTCTGGGAGTAAACTCCCAACTCTATGGTAAACTTGCCCCTGAATTTTGAACGTAGGCATATAACCATCTTCTATGACTTTTTTGGCACCGAAAGATGTCATCTGGAAACAATTGTTATATTTACGGACATGAGTTATGAAATGTCTATGATCAGGGTGCAGATCCATAATCAAACTGTAAAGCGGTTCAGGAGGGGTATGTAATGCTTCAAGCTGCACTTTACCAATACTACAACACATTCCATTAGTTTCATCTTTCCACTTGAGTGCCTTACACCACTGACACCGCACTGACATGCTACCAATTTGAACAATTTTGTCAGTATCGTAGGCTATGTTACAATCGTAAGACATTCCTGAAAGTTCCTTGTTTTTCCATGGTAGTGAAATAACCCGGTTATAGTGCCTGGACTGAGTTACTCTGTGCACCTCTGGGTGAGACTGCTGATATATAGCAACAGAATTCCTGTGCACCTCTGGGTGAGACTGCTGATATATAGCAACAGAATTCCTGTGCACCTCTGGGTGAGACTGCTGATATTTAGATACAGCTTTTCGATGACGTGCAGGATTTGTTTTAGAATATTTTTGTTGCGCACTTTTAAGCTGATTTTGTCTGGTTTTATTTGTATACCTAGCCCTTCGAGTTTTCTTACTTAGTTTTGATTCGGTACATTTTAACGGAAACTGAGGTATATCAGACTTAATGATAGACGATTCGGAAGAAGAAACCGAGTCAGTATCGTTTGATGACAAAGATAAGGCATCTAGTTCTACTTCAATTCGTCTTAACACTATTTTCTTAGCCACAGAGTTATAAGCTTCAAAATGACCCCCAGCTAGTTCCCCGGAGAAGCGAAGACGCTTAACAGGACGACCCTCGGTACCAACTTTAGTGTACAACTTGCAATCTCGGTATACTTCAAATACATAATTAAATATTCTTCCTGCAGCCACCAGTTCCGAAAAAGTTCCAAATGTGTATGGTTGAATCATGTCAGCGTAATACTCGTCTGATGTCTTATAATTGTCACCATGTCCATTATCTGTCATTCGGAATTCATCCCAGTGCTGAACGACAAAATTCACAATTTGTTCCCGAACTGTTGATGCCCCATATCTTCCTTGCCGAACATCAGATACGAAAGAGATCTAAATAGGCAAGCACCGTCTCCTATAATTGGCACGATGGTTTGACACACCATCTGTCCATCAATAATTATGTGTTCGATAACCATTTTCACAAAAAACTACGGAACCCTAAAAACCGAAAAAAGTACCGAAGTAGGGAAAAAAAATCAAAATAAATGTAGAAAAAAACGTTTAACAAAGTGGAGAAACAAAATTGACCAAAATTAAAAACAAACCTATTAAACTGAAAACCTTCCTACTAATAACAAATAAGTATAATACACGACAAAAGTCTACCTACAGTAGGTATAATACAAATACAATGAACTAAACTACCAAAAGCGACATACCTAAACGGAACCGGTGAAATTAAACCTATACCTACTATAATATTGATTTATCTAACTAACTACAAACAAATAATAAAAAAAAATAATGAACCTGCTAACCTAATCTAATCTACTTATTGTATACTTAACCTATGGAATGTAAATTTATTACGAAAATGAATAAAAATGAAAGCTCAATTCTACTACTAATAACAAAAAAGGAATATAATAATAAGTATAACAAAGACACTAACTACAACCTAAGACAAAGAATTAGCTATTATAATAATAAGAACGTCAAAAGAGAAATGAGTAACTTCCAAAATAATTATTATACTTCGTCGCTTCATTCTTCAGATATAATCATAGACAACGTAGTTTCCTTTACTTTAATAGCAACCGTTCGCACAGACTTCAGAGGAGTTATAAAAAAGAACCCCCACTACCCGCCTCTGTGTCGCACGACAGAGGAGCGGTTTCGTTCGTCATTCCTTTTTCGTGCGTAGCAACGATCTCACGTTCCTACTTTCTACACACTTATAGATTAAAGATAATTTTCTCTTTAAATACTTACATATTTAATAACATTTAAAAAAAAAAAGTGCATTTTGCAGGTGACTCTTTAATCTTTCATTTTCAGCAATTTATTTCAGCACCACGTGTTTGAGTAATCATTATTTCATGCAGTGTTTATATTTTACACCAAAGGTTTTCCTGGCGGTTGTCCGAGGGTCAACACGAAGGAGAATAAACCTTTCAGCATGACGCGCCTTATAAATTATACTTTCATGCAGTGTTTGTTTACACTAAAGGTTTTCCTGGCGGTTGTCCGAGGGTCAACACGAAGGAGAATAAACCTTTCAGCATGACGCGCCTAATCAAGCATACTTTCATGCACAGTTTGTTTACACTAAAGGTTTTCCTGGCGGTTGTCCGAGGGTCAACACGAAGGAGAATAAACCTTTCAGCATGACGCGCCTAATCAAGCATACTTTCATGCACAGTTTGTTTACACTAAAGGTTTTCCTGGCGGTTGTCCGAGGGTCAACACGAAGGAGAATAAACCTTTCAGCATGACGCGCCTAATCAAGCATACTTTCATGCACAGTTTGTTTACACTAAAGGTTTTCCTGGCGGTTGTCCGAGGGTCAACACGAAGGAGAATAAACCTTTCAGCATGACGCGCCTTACTTTCATGCAGTGTTTGTTTACACTAAAGGTTTTCCTGGCGGTTGTCCGAGGGTCAACACGAAGGAGAATAAACCTTCCAGCATGATGCGCTTAATCAATTATAGTTGCCGGAGAGTCAACATGAAGGAGAATAAACTTTTTAGCATGGCGCGCCTAATCAATTATATTTTCATACAGTGTTTATTTACACTAAAGTTTTTTCCTGGAGGTTGCCCGAGAGTCACTGCGATAGAGAATAAACCATTCAGTACGACGCGCCTGAGGAATTATGGTACAATACTATTACTATGTAAAATGTATGATTTCCTAAAGAGGGTACTTAAAATAAAAGTGTGTATTGAATCATCTATACGCGCTCATTACCTACAGGAATTATACTTTCATGCAATGTTAAATTGCACTAAAGGATTTCTGGGAGGTTACCCGAGAGGTAACACGAAAGAATATTAACGTTTTTCAGCATGGAACGCACTTAAGAAATTACTCGTCCATGTAGTGTTTAATTGCACTAAAGGTCTTTCCGGCGGGTTTCCTAAAAGGTAACACGAAGGTTATGCGTTTCAGCATGATTCACTTGAGTAAAATAGGTACTTAGACGAAGAAGTGCTAAGGTACGACAATGGTACACTGCGAGGTCACCCGCGAAGTAGCACGACGGAAATCAAACCTTTCAGCTAGACGCGCCTGGCGATGGCATCTGCTCAATTAGCAGTCCGGCGATGAAGAATTATTTGTCCACCAAATCAAGATAGCTGGCATTTAGCAAGCTGTTCACCGTTCTCTGAACAAGGGGGAAGGCGTTGAGGGTCAAAGTGGACCAACGATCGGATACGTCGCCAAGGCCCAGCTTAGTAAGCCTAACACAAATTGATTTCGACCAATACTTGAGAAGTAACCGGGACTCAGGTAAATACTATGTACTTACCATAAAGAAGGTTACCTTCTACTTTATTTATCCTCTGCTGTAAATTATTAACAATCTTCAGTATTTACTGGATCAAAGATTGTATGGATACTTACTTAATTCGAAATCAAAGCTAAAGCTTTAAAAGATCTTTCGTACCTAGGTGTTACCGCTAGTTATATCAAAATAGTGGACATGATTTATTCAATCACAAGTACCTATCATGTAATATAATACTTTTACAGTTTTAAAGGAAAACTATTTTTTTAAAAAGAATGCAAGACTAATTCACAAAGAAAAAAACTTCTGTTCAATTTTATTCGTAAAAAAAATCACACTTGTAAAATACAGCACTTATTATCACTACATGCAAACACTACGACGTTCGAACGGAAAGTGACGAGCGGGCCTATATCCCGGGTTTATATAGCCTTCCCCCTCCTTTGGGCTTCTTCACTGCCTCAACTGCTATACGGCCTCTCCTGACAGGAGACCGCCCTCGGACTCCCTCTCATATGCTCTTAATCAAGTAGCGGCACTGATGGATCTTGCACCGACGCAGGCGGGACAACGTCCTGTCCCTCGGCGACAGGCGGAGCAGAAGCACCAGCAGGTCTCGTCAAGCCAGACGCACACGGCTGCGGCGAACAGTCCTCCGCAAGCGTGCGTGGACCCTGGCTCCGCTCAGCCTCAGCACCGGACGCCCGGACTCCTCGTTTTCATTGTCTGCACTTGAACGTTAGAAACAACAATTTGTTAATAACAGAAAGGGAATAAAAACTAAAGCTTCACATCTTATAATAGACGCGTCCGCCGTATTGATAAGATGCGAATGCAACATATTTGCTAATTAAGCTACACACGAACGGTGACATAGCTCAATTAGCTTAGATCAAGAGTCAGTGGTAGGACGTTGAAACATGACTCTGTCATCTCCCCCAGACTAAGTCAGTGGTAGAACGTTGAAACATAACTTAGTCAACCCATATTCGCACAAAGTCAGAGGTAGTACGTTGAAACATGACTTAGGCAACACACATCAGCACTGAGTCAGTGGTAAGACGTTGAAACATAACTCAGGCGACGCACATCAACACTGAGTCAGTGGTAAGACGTTGAAACTTAACTCAGGTCGACAGATCGCAGGTATGGCGACCACTTCAGTCTGCATTCTAGGTGTTACACTCACTTTCGAAATAAGCAGCGCACACCTCGGGACACCATTCTCCTTTCCAAGGAACCATGTACTGAGCTGCAGAAGTCTTTAGTGCGCTCACGCACCTACCCAAAACCATGGGTACCATTGTGATTTTCACAATGAACCGGGTCCATACTTGGCCCGAGGTTGACACACACATTCGTGTGCATCTCCCCGTCGGTGGTAGCCATTCTACCACCCACCTGACAGAGTGCTATGCTACACTCCTCGCAGGTCTGCCGACATAACCTTCTTCTCAATCTGCCCACTACATACAACGCTGTCCGCTGTCATCCACTAGCCTAACAGAGCCTAAAGTAACCTAACCTAACATGTAAGCTTACATTTTGACCTAACAACTGAACTAATAAGTAGAATAACGTTTGACCTAACAACTGACCTAACGTCTGACTTACGACTAACCTAACTTTACTAGAGAAAGCGTGTAACTAAATTGGATGACAACAAGCAGAGCCATAGGCAATGTTTATGCAAATTAAGTTGAAAGTGTCTGTCACCGAAGAACGTGCCGCGTAGTCCTAAGCACGACTTCGAGGTACCACTCCAAGGCACCGCTCCAGGACCCCGCTCCAAGGCACCACTCCAGGGCACACCTCCAGGGCCCCGATCCAGGGCACCACTCCATGGCGCCAAACATGTAACAGAAATTAAAACCAAATCTTTATCACGAAACGACGTGATCATCGTGACTATCCATACATAGCAGGTAGTCAACGCATAGTCAATTACCTTCACAAGCTCTCTTGACTTAAAAGTTCATTACCAGCACAGTTACCAGTACCAGCACAGGTACCAACAAAATTATTTGACTGCTTCAGCAGAGCTCATACATACAAAGCCGATAGAACTCACAGAACCTGTGGAGCTCTCAATAGAGCCGGTAGAACTCCTAGAGACAGTAGCGCTGGTAGAGTACCAAGACACAGTAGAACTCGTAGAGAAACAAGAGACAGTAGAGCTGGGAGAGCACAACGAGTCAGTAGAGCTCATAGAGCAACAAGAGTCGGTAGAGCTGGTAGAGCCCTCACTAAAGGTCGCTCAACCATAGTACAAACTCACAGTTGTACCATGTCGAAACAACTTTGAACATTCAAAACATCAAACATCATCATCGATGAACACAGAAAATGAGGAAAGTTTACTCATACCAGTTATGTTCAACCATATCGAGTAGGCTAACGAGCAGCCTCGCGCACTATACAAGCGCGCAGCCCTGCGCGACCAGTAGACGCGCAGTGTCACGCCTCACAGCGTGGCATGCGAGCGCGCAGCATCGCACCCCAGGCGAGCGCACAGCCATGCGCAACCAGGAGCGAGCAGCATCGCGCACCAGGTGGGCGCGCATCCCTGGGCAACCAGTGGACACGCAGTGTCACGCCTTAAGCGCGGCAGGCGAGTGCGCAGCAACGCACACTAGACAAGCGCACAGCCCTGCGCGACCAGCAGACGCGCAGTGACGCGCTTCACACACGCGGCATGCGGGCGCGCAGCCCGGCGCGACCAGAACGCCTCACACGTGGTGAGCGCCGAAGACGAAAGGAACATAGAACAGAAAATGAACCTGTGACCAGTAGGTCACAGCACACACGTCATGTCCATCACAGGTTCTGAGTACCTTTACGAGCAATTTATAGCATCGACGATCAATTGTCCTAACCAGCTGCCACTGTGCCTCATACATTCACAACTGAATTTTAACTTCATTGCACTTTATGTAATCCTTGTTTAGTGCGGATTACAACCATTTTGTTTATAAAAGCCTCGTATGTAAAATTACTAACGAGAAAAAGTTAAGATTCTGACAGGTAGGTATGTAGACTCGTAATCGATTTGTATGAAATCAAACTTTAACTATCCACGAGGGTAGATAAACAATACTTCTCTAATCAAAATAGAATGCAACATTCAACAACAAATTACGTAACCTGGTTCGGTAATATTAAAGAAAATAACCTGTAAAACTCAAGTTAACGTTTATCAGAACTATAAATATGTTTGCTCGTCCATACCTGACCTCAACAATTATTGTTTTGTGTACAAGCACTATTCCTTTGTAAAAGTATCACAGAAGCATTAACAAACCCCAAGGGATACTAGCGAGTTTAACAGGTTTTCTTAAACCGCTGTCTAACATCACGAATGCATCGCATCATTCGAAACACAGTGAGCGTTATTAAGAGACACTTTTTATAAACACAGCATGTTTAATTGAATCGTAAAGTGGGTATAATCTGCCTTTTAACCATCACGCATTTATTACGTATTTGACTTTCTAAATTGCGGATGATTTGTATCCGATCGTAACTAGGTCAAGAGTTTTAAATAACAACCCTCATTTTAAAAACAAAAAACTAAATTACGCAAAAACAATTTATCCGTACATCATGTTTTAGCAAAACATTACTTTATGTTTCAAAACTCAGCAAACTTAGAGGTTTCAAGTTATGTATTCAAACTTAGGGTATGAGTCACCTATTTTTCACAAAAATATTTTTGTACCCGGTCGGTACCCACAAAGGTTCTACTTTTGAACAAGATGTTTGCAATGTCAGGCGTTTTAGGACACAACGATTTAAACTCCGTTTTAAAATTACTCCAACTACGATCTGACGTCACCCACTCGTTAAGCCATGTTTTGGCATCTCCTTTTAAATAATTTCCGATACGTGAAAGGCACTCGAAATCACTCCATTTATTAAGAGATTTTGCGCGATCTACCTCCGCACACCAATCATCAATGTTATGAAGATTTGGGTCAAAATTTGAAATGTAGTAATGTTGGGTGGATCTTACCGAACCGATGGATCGTATGGCATCTACGATCCAGTCCGTGATTGTAGACGGCGGTGTACCTTCACTCGCTGCGCAATCCACACCAGATCCCGGCTCGTGCTCCTCTCGTACCGCGTCCGGCAGCGCGGGTGTGTCGGGATCACGCGCACGTGGCAGCGGTGGCGCGGACCGCGCCGGCGTTGGCTCGTCCGAATTACGACGCGGCGAACCAAGGTCCGCGGCGTGCGGCGCTGGCGACGCGTTTTCCGCGCCTACCTTATTTTCTAACGTTGTAAGACGCGTTAGCACTGCACTTATCATATTTCTCAAACGCGATGCTTACTACCGCGTCGGCGTTCCCGGTCGCGACGCCGACTTTTATGATGATCAGACATTTTTTCTTCTCTTTTTTTTTTTGCACTCTCTAATCTAAGGCAAAAATCAGAATAGCCAGTAAGCAAGATAGGATCGCATGTATCCTATCCCACTTCTGATTTTACAGTTTTAAAGGAAAACTATTTTTTTAAAAAGAATGCAAGACTAATTCACAAAGAAAAAAACTTCTGTTCAATTTTATTCGTAAAAAAAATCACACTTGTAAAATACAGCACTTATTATCACTACATGCAAACACTACGACGTTCGAACGGAAAGTGACGAGCGGGCCTATATCCCGGGTTTATATAGCCTTCCCCCTCCTTTGGGCTTCTTCACTGCCTCAACTGCTATAATACATTATATTATTAGTGCTTGCATCGCCTACCCTTTTTGCTTTGTCTTCATAGTTCATACACTATCACCGATAAGGCCAAGAAACCTTATACTAATGAGGTTCTGTTTTCAAGAATAAATCTATTAGCATGGGGGCACAATAAAAGTGTTTATTATTTACGGTGACAGATAAGCAGAATACTTAGAAATATGTATGTATTTAATTTCTTTTAGCAAGTAAATGCAATTATTAATCTAATACCGTTAACACAAAGCCTTATTTTAAAATGTAAACCTATGGAACAGATTCCATGATATAATCTCTGGAGTACCGTCTTATAAAAAAGGTATGTCTAATCGGCTATAAAGAAGACTAGTAAAATTCTATACCAGTGTTTTTATTTTCAATGAAACACTTGTGGTGGTTCTAGTCATTTCTGCAAACGTTACTTACATATCTGCCCGGATATAACATGAAAAGATCTAGCATTTCAGATTTTTATTTTTGAGACTGCAATATAGTAATATTGAAGCACTATTACCTACTTGGTAAAAAATATACATATAATATATATACAAGGTGTAAGGTAATTAGTATAACATACCCGCGGCTACCCATGTTAAATGGTGTATAGATACTTTGGAAAAAGGTCATAAGACGTGTAGCTCATTATCCTGGGGGAGTTATGTGGACTTCAAAATTTTAGCATAAATGTTGAGGTGGCATCCCTTAAAACAGCTGATTCAATATCAATGAACTGCGAATAATACGACGTATGTTAAGCCTCGTAACCAGCGCGAGAGTTGCGATAAAATCCTTTCGCGATACTAAAGTAATCATTATTCGGCATGCAATTAAATTCTCAAAGCAAAAGCCCGGCTAGAACTTACGTATTGTTGTAAAAAAATGCCCGATTAGTATCGGACATCGTAAGTCGAAGTCAGTCACTTATCCTTACTTTATGAGCCGCCTTTCCCTGTGATTAATTTCTCGACTTACTTCGATTAAGTTTTGATCAATAATTAATTATTTTGTGTAGTTTGTTCTTTCAATGATTTGCAAATTGTAATGAATTGCCAAATTGCATAACGATACGATAATAATTATTATTATCGCTTGTAGTACAGTTCTGACTTTAGGTGTAGAAGGAACAAAGGACTCCACAGGGTTGCCAAAATTTATTTTCCATAATTAACTAATTAATTTTGTATGGAAGTTTTTGATAATTAATTTTGACTTTTTGACTCTACCATAGTGTTTATAACGTCAAAATGGCATGGGTAGCCGCCGGTATGTTATACCATTTACCTTACACCTTGTATATACAGCGTAACACCGCTTCTTAAGTTTTCAGCTTTTACAGATTTCAGCGCCTTTCAGTCTATAGTGACTGCACTATATAGGTACCTAAAAGAAACATATATGTTTCATTCAGTGTATGCAGACTCAAGATCTGGGGTTCAAAATGTTCAGATTATGTAATTGTTTGCAAGGCCTCTCGGTATCAAACTTACATACACCTGCGGAGTGGTAACGAAAGTTCAGAGAATTCTGAGGTAATAAATATCTTAATATTTTTTTTAGCAGCTACTTCAGCAATAAATCAATTTGTTTGCAAATACTGTACATACAGATACGTCAAATTTGAAATAAAATACCTGCTAGTATTCTACCCTCAGCGTGGCAGGGGTATGCAAAGAACATTTACGAAGGAAATGTGTGGTAAGATTGCAAAAATTACCCACAAGTTTTATGTTTTGTCCCTAACAACGTAGGTACTCTCGAGTTTTACAACTTAATAGTGCCCGGGAAGCATATATCATACACCCGCTGACGTGTAATACGGTTGATTATGCTTAAAACAGTTCGAAAAACCAAAAACTAACAAAGAACCTTCTGCTTTTTGGAAGTTGGTTTTTTTAAATAAAGAGAATCTAACGGCGAGTATTTTGATGACCGGATGTAGATTATAATATAACATAAAGTAATAGTGTAAAATCTCCATCGTAACTATTGTTTTCTTCTTTAAAGATATTTCGTGGGCATTTGTTTCTGCAAACACAGTAAAACGCGCAGGTTGTCTTACCCGAAACGGGAATCCAAGCAGGGTGCCAAGGGTCACTGGTAGCGATCTCGTATAGAGATTAGTGCTTCCTTGTCCACTATGTTTCTGTTTTTCTAAGTATTTTATAAGTTTTTGGTACAAAATAAAATAAAAAGAATTTTAAGTTTAAGATCCATTCATATAATTATATTCATTATCCACATATTAGAAACAATCTTCGAAAAACCGTTATAAAACTTTCGTTATAATAATACGTACGATGTAGGCATCGTAATCACTCGTGGCAAACATGGTAGGTAGTACAATTTACTCGCGTAAACAATAATATGCTCCCGCAACACTTGCCTAGAGCAAAATTAAAATTCTTGTTTAGTCGATTCAGACCCTGAATGAGAGTAACCAATTAAGACATTAATGAAAAACAAAAATCGGCATGGAGCAGCGGCCGCAAATGTAACATTTGGATCACGCTTACCTCACATAGATCAGCCGTGTCATAAAATATCAGGGAATTAATGCATCCATTCAAAAATTATTATGAATTGAATAGCTTATAATGATGTTTTTCAAAAAAAAAAAAAACATTCAATGACCTGCACAGCTAGGTTATCCATCGTTGAAAAGTATAGAAAGACTCCTTAAATAACTTACTTCAAAGCACCTAACGTCAGTGGGGCTAAAAAGTTCAAACCAATTGATTAACCCTTCAAAGTCGATATTAGTAGTTTGTCACAATATCGACCGAATATTCATTTTTCACCTATAATTTAGGGCTAACTTTTACGCGGATAGGAATTTATTAAATTCCATAACCTTAATGACGATATAATTGTTCGACAAAAAACTTAAAACGGTATTTTAATATAAAATTTTACTTAAACATATAGCTAAAGCAATACCCGAAATATCTTCACAACAGGACCAGAATATACCTGTTCTTTTCCCGCCGCACTTCCAAAAAACAAAATATGCCTTCTTCTGCTACTGGGCAGGATTTCGCACTTAAGCGTCCCATTGGACGTCTGTTGGGCTAATTGTGCAAATAAAATAAAGTATTGTCCCTGCTAATTTACTTTGTAGTAGATTATAAATCTTGCAGTATTGACATCAATAACTAGTTCCATTCGCTTGCATCGAAACTATAATACGTTTATGCTTGTTACTAGCAACTAAAGCAAAAAAGCGCAAGATTTTATTATTGGTAAATTGAAAGTTATTTAAATTGAAACTTAAGTACAATAAATACTTAAGAGAAATTTTAAAGTCATATTAAATGTACGTAGGTACTAGGTAAACATCTCGGGAAATCGGTACATGATTCCAACCTTAAACATAAACTGTTTATAACATTACAGCTCAAATAAGAGATAAGAAGAATAAATAAAATTATTGATAACAACAATTAGTATCTATTCAGCGTAGATATAGTTCTTGCAAAAATATATACCTATCTCTTAACATCTACGTTGTCTATGATTATATCTGAAGAATGAAGCGACGAAGTATAATTAATGATTAAACGAACTTACCTGTAAGTGAAGTTCTATCATAATTATATGAGTCGCTTCATTCGAAGATATAATATTAAGCTCCCAACCCACCCATCCCGAAACATATTTTCGCAAGAGCTTTAAGTATAAGTATATCTCTAAACTAAATGACGAACGAAACCGCTCCTCTGTCGTGCGACACAGAGGCGGGTAGTGGGGGTTCTTTTTTATAACTCCTCTGAAGTCTGTGCGAACGGTTGCTATTAAAGTAAAGGAAACTACGTTGTCTATGATTATATCTTCGAATGAAGCGACTCATATAATTATGATAGAACTTCACTTACAGGTAAGTTCGTTTAATCATTAATTATAGCACACGAACACCTGCGTCAGATCTCGGTCATCTAAAGCGCACTTCGGATGGCACGGCTGCGCTCCGTCTCGCCCGGTCCCCTTACCCCGCGCCCCGCCGCGCCCGGTCGCTGCGCCCCCGCACTTGTCGCTATACAATATAGGTACCTACATGGCTATACCACAGAATAAAGATATATTATACGCTTCATAAATGCAATGTACTCGTAATGCACGCGGCTGAACTTGCGTTTTTACATTCTCTTCATTTTCTTTGGCTTGCTTGGCTGCAACGGAAAGAAACAAAAATAAGAAGTATTTTATATTCCATTAGCAAATGTAAGTTTGTAAACAGAACTGATTTACAGTAGACGGCTTTATTACTTTGTCAATGAATGTGGAATGGATCCCTGACGGAATACTGAGCGACGCGACCCCGAATAACATTTGACCGGTTTTTTGAAAAACAAACAAACAACTTGATATTCATTAATACGTTCATATTGAGATGCATCGAATAGATGTAGGCACTGATTATTCATATTTCATATTATTGTATTATTTGTATAAGTATGTAGTATTTATATTTATATATTATTATATGCAAAGGTACTAAAGTATGTGGGTAATAAAAAGGAAATTTAAATAAAATTTTGGGTATAAAGTAACAAATATATTTACTTGGCCTACACAAAAACAATAACAACAACTTTTTATTGTACAACAATATCTTTGTCACTGCCATTTATGGCATCATCATCAGTCTCCAGCGTCTTTTCAGACTGCAGGTCGGAATCACAGCAGCTGATGAGAGATTCCTCTATGGAGCTTAACTCCTCGTCTATGGGGTCAGGTCCGAAGAGGTCCGGCGACTTAGGAGGAGGTGGCGCCTGCGGCGTCACTGATGGTAGTTCCGAGTGAGCTACTTTTTGTAGTTTGGCGCGGTGGGACAGTTGTTTGGCACGTTTTAGTCGCCGAGCTCGTGCTGTCTCCACCCCGCAGAGCTCGCAGTAACTCCACCCGGGATCTATCGCCGCCTGGCAGTTGGCGCACCTGCCTCCTGCTCGGTACCAAGAGCTCTTGCAGTTCGGGCAAGTGGCTGAAAATTATTACAATAAAATCATTGTTACTACTATGTACCAAATATTCTAATTGTCACGTGTCTTTATTTCATCTTTCACACACTATCAATGAAACAAATATAGACAGTAGCATAATCAACGGAGGGTTAACTTTAAATGACGACGATTCCGAGTGGGACAGGCAGGTAAATAAGCTCAATTAACTTACTATTTTCCTGTACCAAGATGAATTTCCCGCAGTATGGACAATACTTTGCCTTTTTCTTAATTAAAAAAGTATCGTCTGCCTGCAAAAGATGATTTTCTAGCGGTAATTAATTCATACATAGAATTTGCGCATTAAATAAATGTCCATAATTCATGCTAATAACGAACAGGGAAGCGATTCGCGTAAGGTTTTCGCACACTGAGTGAAATGAATCATGACAAATAAACTTATAACACCCCTTTTTGCGTCGGGGGTTAAAAAAAACTGAACATCACCTTTACGTCTTCTGACATAAAGTGTAAAATTGAATGTACTTCAACATAGGAATTGCATGTGTATTTCCTATGTTAAAGTATTATACATTCAATTTTACACTCAGTACCAAAAGACTTAAAGTTAATGTTACATTTTACAACTCACTTCACTCAGTGTGCGAAAAAGTTATGCGAATCGCCACTCAGGTGAGAAACGTAAATGAGTATATATATATACACACAGATATAGTATAATTTAGGAAGATTCTTACGATTTTTTGCATTTCCGATGAAAGGCACGACCACTGTGTGCCGCACCTTGAATACGACTATACACGGTGCCTGTGTCACCGTCGTGCAAAAGCGGCCCCAGTTATGAGTCCGATATAAGATATCCTTGAGCAATATTAAAAATGACCTCATGTCAATACACACACTAGCGAAAAAAATTTATTAAAATTTCGAAAAAATTTGAAACATCCTGTTTAATTATGTTTACGAAAGTACATGCGAAGTAACCTCTGTTACAAGTTCAAGGAATTCTCTTCCTCACATTAATCGTGCAAGAGAAATTTTGTGAACCAATAGCGAATGGTTATTTGAAAAGTCCACGTGGACCGAGATCCAATCATGCGCTCGCGCTATCCTTTTGACCCATCGGCCCCGCCCCCTTTTTACAGGAAATAGCAAAATGCAAAAAATAGATTTACTCAGTTACGGGTCGGCCACCGAACGTGCGAAAGCGGAAGTATAGTACCTACGCATAATTTTCGTTGTTGTTTCCGTAATTATTATTTTTCTTAAAACATGGTACAAAGTCTAATTCTTGAGTTACTGTAAGACGTACAGCGTAGTGTTAGATGTCTAAACTACCAGTAGGTACAGCGCGAAGTGATGTGAAAGTGATTAAACTCAAACATTTCTATGACTTACAAAAACATGCTCTTTTGTTTGGAGCAAAACAGCAAGCAATTCGAATAATTACTTCATTACAGGAAGATAGGTTAAACTTGTCTGTTCTGTGTGGTTTGTGTGTTAATCTACTCATGTGGCATGAACATACCTATGGAATTAATTATGGAAAGGTACTGTACCTAATTTTGTTGATTTTAATCGAAATAGCTGGTAAAAAGTGTAAGTTTGTTACCTAGGTACTTTCTTGATGAGTCTGAAACAATTGACTACTTACTTAATTCCTAATCATACCCACCGAATTATTATTAAGAAGAAAGAAAAACAAAACCCTTGCCATTATGTGATTAATGGAAAGGGCCCTTAGAAATGAGGAATACGACTCAGAAAGAGAACCACCTACTTATTTTTTAAACCCGAGTAAGTAGGTACCATTTCTACCGACCATTTCTTGTTGAACATTTTAGTTGGATTTGAAATGAAATGTTTATTTCATGTACTTAGAACAATTATTGTTTCCGAAAGTCCGTAAAAAGTACGAAAGTACGAAGATTGAAATTAAGTAAGTAAGTACCTAGTACCTACCTACATCAATAATACGAGCTTGCATTGCAAACAGCTGATCGAATGAGGCACACGGTCTGTGCCTTGGTAGGTACTCGGCAATTTTTACGTAAGTAGCGTACGTAACTTGACGTACTTGACTAACAAGTAACTTCTCAGCAGAGGGTCTTAACTCATAGTCTTAAAGGTTACTGCATTTACTGCACGTATTCCAGTACATTTTCGTTAAAGTGAATGACCTTTAGGGACACGTGCCCGCGCCGTGCTACTGTAGGTACTCGAGCGCCGCCGTTCCGCGAGCGCCATATTTACGTGCGCTATGGGGTGTTTTCAAATGAAGCTATTTTTTATTTATTTTTTAAATGAAACTCATTGAAATGTTCTTTATTTTTTTTTGTATTTTACCAGTGGACTGTAGGCATTGGGTACATTAACTGGTTTGCTTTTCAACGACTATAAAAAAAGCACCGTGTATATACCGCACTCGCCTAGATAGTAGGTCGACCCGTTTTATCTCTCTATAAGTTGAATATAAAAATGCTGTAAGCATTCAAATTTTATAAAATACAAACTTTGGACACACGTTTCACTCCCTTAGAAGGTGAGTTTTTAAAAATTATTTCTAAGTGCGTCCCAAATTTCATAAGGAACCTGGGTGCCAAATTTGGAATGGTAAAATTAGCCTTTGTATTATTACAGGATAAAATCTATCTCCATACTAAATTTCAGCCCAATCGGTTCAGTAGTTACGGCGCGAAGTAGTATTTCTCTCAAATAAATATCTGTTTTCACTATTATCTTAGAAACTTTGGATTTTACCGGGATAAAAAGTAGCCTTAGTATCAATCCACAGTTCAGTAATTACGGCATGAAGGCATATTATCTATCACTATTATCATGGAGACCATGAAATTTTGCGGGATGAAAAGTAGCCTATGTATTAATCCAGGATAAAATCTATCTCCTTTCCGAATTTCAGTCATATCCGGTCAGTAAGTGCAGCGTAAAGTAGTATTTTTCGCGCGTGAATATCAATTTTTCAGTTTTCCCGCGAAAACCATGGATTTTTCCGGAATGAAAAGTAGCCTTTTTATTAACCCAGGATATCATCTATCTCCATTCCGAATTTCAGCCAAACCGGTCTTGACTTGCGGCGTGAAGATTTTTTTCCGCGTGAATTTTGGTTTTTAACTAATCCCACGGGAACCATGGATTTTCCCGGGATGAAAAGTAGCTTATGTGTTAACCCAAGATGCAATTTATCGCCATTCCAAATTTGAGCCAAATCGGGTCAGTAGTTGCGGCGTGAAGGAGTATCGAAGCTTGGTAAAATACGAACTTTGGAGCCCCGTTTCACCCCTTAAGGGGAGAATTTTGAAAAATCCTTTCTTAGTGCACCCCTAGACCTCATAATGAATCTGTGTGCCAAATTTGAAGTCTCTAGACCCAGGGGTTTGGGCTGTGCGTTGTTATGTCAGTGAGAGCGTGAGTCAGTATCTTCTTTGATATACCATGAAATTTTCCGGGATGAAAAGTAGCCTATGTATCAATCCAGGATAAAATCTATCTCCTTTCCGAATTTCAGTCATATCAGGTCAGTAAGTGCAGCGTAAAGTAGTATTTTTCACGCGTGAATATCAATTTTTCAGTTTTCCCGCAAAAACCATGGATTTTTCCGGGATGAAAAGTAGCTTTTTTATTAACCCAGGATATCATCTATGTCCATTCCAAATTTCAGCTAAATCGGTCTTGTACTTCCGGCGTGAAGATTTTTTTCCGCGTGAATTTCGGTTTTTAACTAATCCCACGGGAACCATGGATTTTCCCGGGATGAAAAGTAGCTTATGTGTTAACCCAAGATGCAATTTATCTCCATTCCAAATTTGAGCCAAATCGGTTCAGTAGTTGCGGCGTGAAGGAGTATTGAAGCTTGGTAAAATACGAACTTTGGAGCCCCGTTTCACCCCTTTAGGGGGGGAATTTTGAAAAATCCTTTCTTAGTGCACCCCTAGACCTCATAAGGAACCTGTGTGCCAAATTTGAAGTCCTAGACCCAGCGGTTTGGGCTGTGCGTTGATATGTCAGTGAGAGCGTGAGTCAGTATCTTCTTTGATATACCATGAAATTTTCCGGGATGAAGAGTAGCCTATGTATCAATCCAGGATAAAATCTATCTCCTTTCCGAATTGCAGTCATATCAGGTCAGTAAGTGCAGCGTAAAGTAGTATTTTTCACGCGTGAATATCAATTTTTCAGGTTTCCCGCAAAAACCATGGATTTTTCCGGGATGAAAAGTAGCTTATTTATTAACCCAGGATATCATCTATGTCCATTCCAAATTTCAGCTAAATCGGTCTTGTACTTCCGGCGTGAAGATTTTTTTCCGCGTGAATTTCGGTTTTTAACTAATCCCACGGGAACCATGGATTTTCCCGGGATGAAAAGTAGCTTATGTGTTAACCCAAGATGCAATTTATCTCCATTCCAAATTTGAGCCAAATCGGTTCAGTAGTTGCGGCGTGAAGGAGTATTGAAGCTTGGTAAAATACGAACTTTGGAGCCCCGTTTCACCCCTTTAGGGGGGGGAATTTTGAAAAATCCTTTCTTAGTGCACCCCTAGACCTCATAAGGAACCTGTGTGCCAAATTTGAAGTCTCTAGACCCAGCGGTTTGGGCTGTGCGTTGATATGTCAGTCAGTCAGTCAGTCAGTCAGTCAGTGTCTTCTTTTATATATTTAGATAAGTACCTATCATGTAATATAATATATTATACTAGCGGCCCGTCCCGGCTTCGCACGGCTAGACATAAATAGGTACAGATATTTTTCATAATGGTGCACCCCCTTCTCCCGCACTGCCCCTCTCACGAAGAGTTAGTTACTCGATGCGCTGCGTGGCGGCCGCCGCCGGCATGTATTTTTTTTATTTTTATTTCATGATATCTTTTGAATGGAATGTCCGATTTCAATAATTCAAAAAGTAATCATCAGGTATTGAGACAGTCTTGAATATTAAATTATTTATTTGGATAAAAATTTATTAATGGTATGGATAACACGGTCTGATTTTGATCGGCATTTCTATCAATTTGTTAAATGTAAAAAAGTAGTTATAGTGACGTAACTACAATAGTTAGACACATGGTCTTGCTAAGTTTTTTGTAGATATTGATATATTCTATAATATTGTCGAACATTTTTTTGTCCTATCATTAATACTCTTCGCAGCGTATGCGATGAAAGACATTTTATGGCTAATTTTTATACACCTTCGGTTGGTTTTAATAGGAATTTCTGAAGATTTCTATAGTAATCTAGTACTAAATATAGCCTATGTTACTCAGTGATAATGTAGCTTTCTAATGAAAAAAGAATTATTAAAATCGGTCCAGTACTTTTTGAGTTTATTCGTTACATACAAAAATACAAAAATACAAAAATACAAATCTTTCCTCTTTATAATATTAGTAGTGTTCGCATCGCCTACCCTTTTTGCTTTGTCTTCATAGTTCATACACTATCACCGATAAGGCCAAGAAACCTTATACTAATGAGGTTCTGTTTTCAAGATAAATCTATTAGCATGGGGGCACAATAAAAGTGTTTATTATTTACGGTGACAGATAAACAGAATACTTAGAAATATGTATGTATTTAATTTCTTTAAGCAAGTAAATGCAATTATTAATCTAATACCGTTACCACAAAGCCTTATTTTAAAATGTAATCCTATGGAACAGATTCCATGATATAATCTCTGGAGTACCGTCTTATAAAAAAGGTATGTCTAATCGACTATAAAGAAGACTAGTAAAATTCTATACCAGTGTTTTTACTTTCAATGAAACACTTTTGTGGTTCTAGTAATTTCTGCAAACGTTACTTACATATCTGCCCGGATATAACATGAAAAGATCTAGCATTTCAGATTTTTATTTTTGAGACTGCAATATAGTAATTTTGAAGCACTATTACCTACTTGGTAAAAAATATACATATAATATATATATACAGCGTAACACCGCTTCTTAAATTTTCAGCTTTTACAGGTTTCAGCGCCTTTCAGTCTATAGTGACTGCACTATATAGGTACCTAAAAGAAACATAAATGTTTCATTCAGTGTATGCAGACTCAAGATCTGGGGTTCAAAATGTTCAGATGTAATTGTTTGCAAGGCCTCTCGGTATCAAACTTACATACCTACACCTGCGGAGTCGTAACGAAAGTTCAGAGAATTCTGAGGTAATAAATATCTTTATTTTTTTTTATCAGCTACTTCAGCAATAAATCAATTTGCAAATACTGTACATACAGATACGTCAAATTTTAAATAAAATACCTGCTAGTATTCTACCCTCAGCATGGCAGGGGTATGCAAAGAACATTTACGAAGGAAATGTGTGGTAAGATTGCAAAAATTACCCACAAGTTTTATGTTTTGTCCCTAACAACGTAGGTACTCTCGAGTTTTACCACTTAATAGTGCCCGGGAAGCATATATCATACACCCGCTGACGTGTAATACGGTTGATTATGCTTAAAACAGTTCGAAAAACCAAAAACTAACAAAGAACCTTCTGCTTTTTGGAAGTCGGTTTTTAAATAAAGATAATCTAACGGCGAGTATTTTGATGACCGGATGTAGATTATATAACATAACGTAATAGTGTAAAATCTCCATCGTAATTATTGTTTTCTTCTTTAAAGATATTTCGTGGGCATTTGTTTCTGCAAACACAGTAAAACGCGCAGGTTGTCTTACCCGAAACGGGAATCCAAGCAGGGTGCCAAGGGTCACTGGTAGCGATCTCGTATAGAGATTAGTGCTTCCTTGTCCACTATGTTTCTGTTTTTCTAAGTATTTTATAAGTTTTTGGTACAAAATAAAATAAAAAAGAATTTTAAGTTTAAGATCCATTCATATAATTATATTCATTATCCACATATTAGAAACAATCTTCGAAAAACCGTTATAATAATACGTACGATGTAGGCATCGTAATCACTCGTAGCAAACATGGTAGGTACAATTTACTCGCGTAAACAATAATATGCTCCCGCAACACTTGCTTAGAGCAAAATTAAAATTCTTGTTTAGTCGATTCAGACCCTGAATGAGAGTAACCAATTAAGACATTAATGAAAAACAAAAATCGGCATGGAGCAGCCGCTTTAAATGTAACATTTGGATCACGCTTACCTCACATAGATCAGCCGTGTCGTAAAATATCAGGGAATTAATGCATCCATTCAAAAATTATTATGTATTGAATAGCTTATAATGATGTTTAAAAAAAAAAAAAAAAATTAACAAAAATTCTACATTCAATGACCTGCACAGCTAGGTTATCCATCGTTGAAAAGTATAGAAATACTCCTTAAATAACTTACTTCAAAGCACCTAACGTCAGTGGGGCTAAAAAGTTCAAACCAATTGATTAACCCTTCAAAGTCGATATTAGTAGTTTGTCACAATATCGACCGAATATTCATTCTTCACCTATAATTTAGGGCTAACTTTTACGCGGATAGGAATTTATTAAATTCCATAACCTTAATGACGATATAATTGTTCGAAAAAAAACTTAAAACGGTATTTTAATACAAAATTTTACTTAAACATATAGCTAAAGCAATACCCGAAATACCTTCACAACAGGACCAGAATATACCTGTTCTTTTCCCGCCGCACATCCAAAAAACAAAATATGCCTTCTTCTGCTACTGGGCAGGATTTCGCACTTAAGCGTCCCATTGGACGTCTGTTGGGCTAATTGTGCAAATAAAATAAAGTATTGTCCCTGCTAATTTACTATGTAGTAGATTATAAATCTTGCAGTATTGACATCAATAACTAGTTCCATTCGCTTGCATCGAAACTATAATACGTTTATGCTTGTTACTAGCAACTAAAGCAAAAAAGCACAAGATTGTATTATTGGTAAATTGAAAGTTATTTAAATTGAAACTTAAGTACAATAAATACTTAAGAGAAATTTTAAAGTCATATTAAATGTACGTAGATAAACATCTCGGGAAATCGGTACATGATTCCAACCTTAAATATAAACTGTTTAAAACATTACAGCTCAAATAAGAGATAAGAAGAATAAATAAAATTATTGATAACAATAATTAGTATCTATTCAGCGTAGATATAGTTCTTGCAAAAATATATACCTATCTCTTAACATCTATGTTGTCTATGATTATATCTGAAGAATGAAGCGACGAAGTATAATTAATGATTAAACGAACTTACCTGTAAGTGAAGTTCTATCATAATTATATGAGTCGCTTCATTCGAAGATATAATATTAAGCTCCCAACCCACCCATCCCGAAACATATTTTCGCAAGAGCTTTAAGTATAAGTATATCTCTAAACTAAATGACGAACGAAACCGCTCCTCTGTCGTGCGACACAGAGGCGGGTAGTGGGGGTTCTTTTTTATAACTCCTCTGAAGTCTGTGCGATCGGTTGCTATTACGTAAAGGAAACTACGTTGTCTATGATTGTATCTTCGAATGAAGCGACTCATATAATTATGATAGAACTTCACTTACAGGTAAGTTCGTTTAATCATTAATTATAACCAGCGATAGAGGGTTTGGGTGTACGTCAAAGTAACAAATAGAAACAAAAAAATCGAGCACTTAACTAACAATAATATTATATATACCTACATACAAATATAAATAAATACCATACAAATAATACATAAACTTAACAATATATACATGCATAATATATACATAAAAAATTCAATAGATATAAATATCATATAATATATAAATTCACATAAAAGCATATACCTAGATACGACAACAATACTTAAAAATAGAAGCCACAAGACTTAGCGTAGACAGTAAAGCCTCGATGACACGGGGCGAGTTTACAAGCTACAAGCCAGCGAGTTTGCTAGCAGCTTGTAATCTCGCCCCGTGTCATTGAGCTTTTTACAATTCACTATCTGATTGTAAAATAGAAAGCCGGGCTAATTTACTCGTCATTCGCTGGCGTGTTGTACTACTTGCTAGCTAGCTAGTACAGATTGTTTTAATGAATCCATGCTGTGCCAGTAGTTGTCAAGTGATAAAAAGTTATGTTATTAAGTGAATATCACTAGGAAAATTATTGCTGGTAGGTATAGCCACTCACATAAACATAATTTACAATATTAATGCAAATATTAGCAAGAAAAATACTATTATTTAATTAAATAACTGAGACCACTCCTAAAACATGTGTTAACTTTTCCACTCCTACCCTCAGAAAAGTATTATTTTTATATTTTTTTTTATTATTAATTCAATATTATTTTTATATATTTTTTTAATGTTTAAACGAAATAGAAAAATCTTAAAATATTGCTGAAGATGTTTAAGGTTTTCAGTTATTCCATTTCTTGTATTGTACATTATTTTTACATTCATCAACAATATTTTCTTAATTTTATATTTATTGTATTTATTAATTATTTACAGGTGTTTGCAATTTCAATGGAAAGCACGGTTGTCTAAAATGCACTACAGTAGGAAATTACTCGCATAATACCCATACAGTAGTATTTTCGTCAAAAATATCTCCTCCAAGGACTGATGAAGATTCTAGGGAATTGAAGTATGGTGCCCATCATAAAATAGATTCACCATTATTAAAACTACTATCAATAATTTTGCAGGAAGTCTTACCAGCAGACGCATATCATCACTTCTTGAGCCTGTTTTGCAGCGTCACAATTTGTTATTCTCCAAAATACAACCATTTACTTCGGTTAACTAAAGAAATGTTTGAATATTTCGTAGAAAATTATAAACACTTTTATGGTGCCGATTATATTACAAGCAACGTGCATAATTTACTACATGTTGCAGATGAAGTTAAAAGATTTGGCCCGTTGCCCACATTCGATGCATACCCTTTTGAAAATAAACTTTATTTACTTAATAAAAAAAATGCTAAGACATGGAAACAAACCACTGTCTCAAGTAGCCAAAAGGCTATCAGAACAAAATATAAATTCAAAATCACTGAAAACAAAATGCTCGTATGAAAAGCCTTTTTTATCGAGACTCAGTGACACTGCGGTGCTTAACTTTGAGCATTTTATAATTTCTTGTAAAGAGAGGAATAAATATTTTCTATCATCAACTGATGATATTATTGAAGTCCTAAATATATCAATTAACGCTAAAAAGATAAATATACAAGGTAAAAAACTTATGGGGAAAATGCTAGTATTTGAAAAACCTCTTCGGTCATCGTTCCTAACTATCTACAAAGTCTGCGAAATAAGTTTAGAGAAAATTGATATCGTTCTGAGCCCTGATGATGTAAACTGTAAGCTAGTGTTTATTGTCCACGGCGGATTCCTGTATTTTATACCACTTTTACATACTTTATAATTTGAATTATAGTGTGTTTATTTAATGTAAAAATAAAAACAAGCTTTTAAAAATAATTGTGGTTTTATTCAAAATATCTTATCACTAGATTCACTAGTCTGATCAAAACAAGTTTAATAAACTAAGACAAAGATATACAACGCGTAACAAAAAGGGGTTATCAATCCGAAAGGAGGTGAACCTGCCCATGACACTGAACAACTTTTCCCTAGAAACATGGGGCTAAAAACATTCGACCTCCCATACTAAATGAGTCAGCTGATCGGAAATTTTGTATGGGAGGTAAAAATTGTTTTCTTTTTTCGACCCATGTTTCTAGGGAAAAGTTATTCAGTAGCATAGGCAGGTTCACCTCCTTTCGGATTGATATACCCTTTCTGTTACGCGTTGTATATGTCGCAAGGATATGACAAAATTAGGGACTTGGCCAAATCCCTAAGCGATTTGACCAAATCCCGGCAAATGATCAAATAATGACAACATTTTAACATATCCCCAAACAAATCTAGAGATTTGGCCAAATCCCTGAACTAAATCTAGTGAATTGATCAAACACTCAAACTTAGTTTTTGTCATTTCACTAAACCAGATTCGAGATTTGGTTATTTCCCTAGATTTGTTTAGGGATAGTTAAAATGTTGTCATTATTTGATCATTTGCCGGGATTTGATCAAATCGCTTAGGGATTTGGCCAAGTCCCTAATTTTGTCAAATCCCTGCGACATATATACCTATCAGTAGCGAAGGGTGGATATTTTTAAAAGGGAAGCCGGAATAAAAAAAACGCACCAAATGCTACAGGCATGACCCCCAATTTAATAGCTGGAAAAAAGCCCCCACCTTCACCATATACTTAAATAGAAGCAGTTTTTAAATGTGATAATTTGACAACAATCTAAATTAATTAGTGCCATTGCCATACCTCATTTACACCAACGTTTTAATTAATACAATTTGACACACCTTCCACCAATAATAACTACTATTTTTATCAAACAACATAAAAAACACAAAACAAACCACACGACGCACGCGACTACAATACTATGTAAACAAACTCAAACGACGCAGGTTCAATAGAAAGACAATGTTACCAAATTCAAGACGTTATACTTTCTGTGTGATTTCCTATGCGCCGTTCGCATCCGTACACAGTCGCGTTACAGCGCGGCGGCGGTAAGCAATTTCTCTCTCGCTTACACGTATGGTGTAATTTTGATCGCTTTCTCTTTCTGGTCTCTCATAACACGTAAACTTACGGCTTGTATGGGCTGTGAATTACACGTGGGCTGAGCGTGTAGACAGAGAGGGAGGTATTGGCTAATTTGATTGGAAATGAAGGAGACAAAATATGCTTAATAATTAATATGGACTTTATTTCTATGCAAATGCAACCCACGCCGGACCGGCTTATGGTTTGAACTAATTCGTTGTGTCATTATTGTTTTGAGTGGATAATGCTTTTTTATATGTAATATTGTATATTCATGTGTAATTTCACTTTTAATACCTAAATATCTTGGATAAATACCTAAAAAATATTATAGTGAGTAAAAGAAAGGTAGTGTGGTAGTATGTAGGTATGAATGTCATTTTCTAAAGGGAAGCCGATAGGAATCGTGTTGTATGAACACTTCGCCACTGATACCTATGCTTACAAAACTTAATACTAATTCAGTTTTAATCCGCGTATTCATTACAGCTGCCCGACATTCACCCAAAAGTCGCCCAACTTATTTTTATCACGCAGAGCATCGACTAGTCGGGCAAATGTCGGGCGACTTTTATGAATACGCGACTTAATTCACAAACCTTTTTTTTAAATAGTATAAATCTAAAACAAAAGAACATTTGTAAATTTTTAAATCAGGTTCAATTTGACAAAATTGAATAGGTAATTAAAAAACATTAATGTGTGAGGCCAAACGAGCGAAACGAGAGCTGCCAGACAGCCGCCATCTGACAGCTTTGCGGAAATTCAGTTGAACACAAAACGAGTGACCAAAAATCTGCGACCGAAATTACGCTCGTTTGGTCTCACACAACTATCATTAATATCCTCATAATGATTTGCACAGTACCTGTATGTATCTTGCTCAATGGAGCGACATTGTCTTTTTAGACCATGCTCCTTAATAAAAGAATTGAAAAAGAAACTTACTATCAACCTAAAGGCACACTAGCGCGGGAAAGGCGGGAAAGCGGTCGCGATCCGGAAAAGTTTTTATGCAACCTGGCACACAGAGCGCTAAAACCAAAAATAAACTTTTCCCAGATTATTAACAAATCTTAAAGTAAAAGAGATCGATTGTGTTAAAGATCAAATAAACAAAAACTGAAACAATTATTTTTATTCAAATTCTGAATATTAAATAAGTATTAATTTACTAAAGCTAAAATAAATAAACCAGATTTTGTCCTATCTTGCTATTAAAACAAAAACTATCAATCAATAATACAATCAACAGCGGCTCTATTTGGTGCACTGTAAACAGAAGTAAATGTGATAATAAAAAAATACTCAAACTAAACATAATTATTTCTTTGTCCATATTTCACTGAAACCTAGGTGTAGCATTCTAATCGGAGCAGCCACGCACTGCTTTGTAGGGTATTTGTTTGTGACACCTTCACATACAAATACCTACAAGGCAGTGCGCGGCTGCCCCGGTTGAAATACTACCTTGTCGAAAAACACCTTAAAAAAATAATTACAATCTTAAAAATTTCCAATCAAAATCCTTAGAAAAAAAACTTTTTGATGGCAAAAGAAAAAATGGGACATTCCAGGCTAGAAATAAAAAAAGAACTAATAAAATGATTTAACATTAAGAAATTCTAAAATCAAAATCCTTCGGGGAAATAGGTAGTTTAGTCTACTTTTCCCTTTTAGTTATGATTTTTCCTTCCAATTTTTATTTTTCATGTATTTTTTAGATTTGGAGTGTGATCCCCTGTCTCCTTTCTTTTGTTTTTTTCTGATTTTCCACAATGTTTTTATTTTCTTTGTTGGTGGTTTTATTGTACCATGTACTTTTTCTTTTTCCCTATCTTTATCCTCTTTTTCAATTTCTCCTATTATTGAGTTCAAATCTTTTTTTTTTCTCTTCTTCCAATTTATCATTCTTTTCAGCAATTTTTACGTTTATTGAGTTCGAAACTTCTGCATTTTTCTTTTGGTAATTTTTTTCTTTATTATTTCCTTTAACGGATCTTCTTCATTTTCTTTTGTTGTTTTTTCGCTTTTTTTTCTTTATTTATCTCCTTCAACGGAACTTCTTCATTTTCTTTTGTTGTTTTTTCGCTTTCGTTATCCATAGTTTCATCTCGTTTAATAGTTGAGTTTGGATAATTTATGTTTTTATTGTGATCGATTTTCTCTTCCTCAGTTTTATTATACGTGATAGCATTTTCTTCAAAAATTGCACTTTTTTGAACTTTCTTTTTCTTGAAAGCGTTATTTTCATTTTCTTCTCTCTCATCGAGATTTTTTATTTTATTTTTTGTGATATTTGAGTTGGGATAATTCATCTTCTCTTTGTTATTTTCTTGCTCTTCTTCAATTTTATTTTGGGTGATGTAATTTTTTTCATCACCCAAAATAAAATTTCCAAATCAAATTTTTAGGTGAGTTTCCGGTTCCGGCGTCGCTAACGTAAACACTTACTTGCAAGACCGTAAATAATTAGTGAAAGTAGTGATAAATACGAACATTTACTCATAACTCCGCGATATACTCGTAAAAGAAGTGGCAAAAACTTAAATTACGAAAGAAAAACAGTTCAATAAAGTGATATTCCAATACAATACGGTCATAACCTGAAAGTGCAAGTTCATTACAAAGAAGACATTCCGCCATATTTTCCCAACAAATCACGCATTCAATACACAGTACCAACCTAACAACTTGAACAATTATGTGGCCATAGACAAAACTCTAAACTAGACAGTGACATTAATAGTGTAGTGTTGCTAGCCTACAAATTAAAATCTGCCGATAAGTGTTGCACTACCAAAATCCTAATTTCCCAGAAATGGATAAAAAAATGGAATTGCTTTGGGCAAAGTTAGAAGATAAATTAAATCAACAGACTGTAACAGTAACTACAGCAGTAACCACAAATGTTATGGAAGCGTTAAATGAGAAGATGGATTCCATCATACAGGAAAATAAAAATTAAAAAAATAAAATTGCAAAACTTGAACAAAAATTAGATCAAATCGAAATTGATAAAAGAAGAAGTAATCTGGTCTTTTTCGGCATTGTAGAAAAGGGGAAAAGAGAAACAGAACTAGTGGACTGACGAATAAGTATTACTACTACTCGTAGTTACTGACGAATAAGTATTAGCTACTCGTAGATAAGCGTTTTCCCATAATATCCCCTTAAGCACAAATTTAATTAATAACTGTTGCCCTTCATCACCAGGCATATATCTGCATACATTTCACAGCATCAATTAATCGCTTGGTAGTGTTTTCCTTATTATCTAAAATAGGTATTAAGCCACACGCAATTTTCATATCAAAATCCATTTTCATACTATGAACAAAACACTATAATTATAATACGGTGTCATATTTCATTCATTTCATTTTAATTTATCCTAACTTGAGGCACATTCGTACAACGTACCGATAATCATTTGCTGAGTTGCGTCTGGGCCGAGCGGAATTCTACGAACTATCCGGCTCATAATCTAGGTACTTAATTTAAGTACTAATATAATGTAACATAAGTAGTATTGGTCGGTACGTATAAAATAACACTGACTAAAATACTCACTAAATACGTTTAAAAAGGATTAAGGTTATCCTACATGCGTATTCTAAGTAAAAACTAAATTAAAAAAGTTATTGTCATGAAATATGCTAATCGCGCTTTATCTTGAACGTAAAAACAACACTTTAAGGCTATGTTCACATGTAACGCGCGTCAACGCGCGATCAAATTTGAAGAAAGTTCAGATGATGAGCGCTAATGCGCGTTGCGAGAGTACTCGTCAGTCTAGTTCGGTAGAACGTAGAAAATGGACGTGGAAGAGGCTATTATTTTTTGGTTATATTATAAAGAAAAATATAGAAAAAGAAAACGTACACATTGGGTTCATCCAATTTTGAAAAATAGACCCAGTTTGTTTGCGACACTATATCCGAATCTAAGAGAACATGAATCTAAATTCTTTAATTACTTTAGAATGTCTATAAAGTCATTCGACAATTTGCTTCAACTCATCCAAGAGGACATTACAGCAGCTCCGAACGCCATCAGATATTGTATTTCACCCAAAGAAAAACTAATAATTGTTTTAAGGTAAGATTTATTAATATTGATAATTAACAATCTGTAAACAATTCTAGTTGAGAATCATCACTGCTGGTGGCAACTGATGACGGCGTCCCAGGTGCTATGTCTCGTCCGCTCGTTGTGTAGCCATAACCAGACGAATATTGTTGTGAGGGCCAATAATTTTCAGACGAGTAATTAGATGCTGAAGGAGAATGATCATCAGTGGTTGGGTTTTGGTATTGCGCTATTAAATTATACATGTCAATCTTGGCTCTAAGGCGTCTATGTTCGGGTATTTTCTTTATTTCGTTTACTGAAGACAAGCAAAATAATTTGTCCTCATCTCCCACCTCCTGTGTTTTCCTTGCTAATTCGGTAAACTCAGTATGTCTCTGTTCAATACTCTTTTCTAGAATTTTAATAAAGGACAACGACAGACTATCTATGGAGCTTTGCCCCACATATTAAAATTCATGTACAATTGCCGGGAGAGAGTATATGATTATAAAATGAAGTAGACACGCGAAACTAGCAGACTGTTTTGTATGGAAAAGGATGGACAGCATTAGGTGAGCGACCCTGATGCACGGCACTTATCCAGGGATAATATTCAGTCGAGTGACACGGTGCTGCGAAGCATGAGGTCAAGCTACTTGAAGTATGATACTAACCTTGTGCTATCTTCTCTAAAGATATGGTAGGTACTGCCTAAGAACTCGAATGGAAATAAAACAACTGTTAGTCATCGTTGATTTATTAATCATCATATGTAATCAGTATGTTATCGAGAAATGCCGCCGGTGCATCTATATCATTTTGATGGCGAGCCCAACCAAGGTACCATATCAAGGTCATTACGTGGCAACAACACCCTACAGTTCTATTTCCAACAACGCAACTGCAGCAGTATCCCAATATTTGGTTGATTGCACGACTACTGCTAGGCTCTCTATCAACCAGAATATATGTGAAGTAATGTCTTTGGCCAATGTGCCTCGACTTTATTCTGCCCCTTATTAAAAATGGATAAATTTTTTAAAGGCTGGCTGATGGACTTTACGATAATCGGTTCAGCAATTATTTTTATTTTTTTAATATGCTATGGACAGAGGCGATAAAGCCGAGATATAAGTGCTGGAAATTGGGAAAATGGAAATCATATTCAAAAACTGAAGATAAGGAAGTTATAATTGCGCAAAATTCATATGGAGGCAGTAATACGGCGAATGAGGGTGACCATGAGTACCACATAAAATTCAATAACATCCTCCTGACTACATTATTAGTGCTGGCATTTGTAAATTGAAGCAGCGACATAAGAAATGGATAGAGGAAAGGGTCAATACGGAGTTCCTAAGAATGCGTCATAGACTGTCCAGAAGGCGTGACGATACTGTTTAAAAGCGACGAGTTTTACTATAAAATGGTTTAGGCTATGTTCAGATGGCTGAATTGTGATGCGCGTTTTCAAATCGCGCGCTTAGACATCCTAATATATACCTAGCAACCGTTCACATGCGCGCGCGTTAACGCGCGTCAGCGAGCGTCAACGCGGCGCTCAGAGAAAAAGTTTCTAGACGCAGACAATCGCGCGTTGACTCGCGCTTTGATATTAATGTAATGTCCGTTTGCTGTTCAGTTGAGCGCGCGCTTTCATCGCGATCGCATGTAATTTTGTTAATTTTCGTAATTATATTTTGTTTTCGCATTTAAAATGAGTGAAATTGAAGATATTGACATCGACTTACTAATCGATGAAGTAGAAAAAGGCCAGCAATTTGGAATATAGGTTCGGAATCCTATAAAAACAAAATTTTGAAACTACGTGCTTGGGAAGAATTGGTATTAATTTTTTGCGATGGAAATGACACTCAAGATAAAAAGAAAAATATGGGTAAGTAACTTTATTAACACGTTCATTACCACTACGATTTTCATGATGTCTTCTCAGATGCCGCCTACATTTTCCGGTGGACTCACCAGGTGAGTCGCCGGCACTGCTATATAAATTGAATCGACTCGCCACGCGAGTTCACTGGCACTACTTATGGTAAATTCTATGTTTTGTTATTTTTGTGGCCGTCACAGTGTACAACGCAATTAAAAAGTGTTTTAGGACTTGTCTTTTTTCTTTAAAAAGTGTTTTAGCTTGTAAAAATGGCAAAAAACTCTTCGGATAAAAAAAAAGGTAAGTGTAATCGTAATTTAAAAGCAGTGGTTGTCAATCTTTTTAACTGTGGTTACTGTTAAGGTTATATTTTGAATTTTGTAATATGTCCTTGTAAATAGACAATTTTACCCTGAAATACGGGCTCTCAGTTTTAAGAATATTGTATCAGATTAAAATATATAATTTTTATTGCGAATTTAATTGATAACAATTAAAAAAAATAGTTTTTGAAAACGTTTAAAATCTGTCGAATTAAAATTAAATGATAACTTATTAATATGCAATAATTATAGTGTCTTTAAATGAAACAACATTTTTATTACGTTCGTTTGTTAAGAAGTGCCTGATATTTTTTTAGCGCGGTTTGTGGCAGAAACGGAGCCTTACGACGACGATTTAACTCAGATGGAGGAGGAGAGACCTACAAAGCGACCATGCATAGAAGGTAACGTGTTTGTTTTGTTATTGATTATTTTCATTTTACTTATCTTAACAACGTTTTACCAGGTGGTAGGCCTTTTATGCTAGGTACGACTACCTGTGGTGGACACCAGCAGTGCCAGATATTCAGCCGCCAAATAGTAATGCTCTGTTCCTGTTTGAATGGCACTGTAGCTAGTGAAATAACTGGGCACATTGATGAGCGCAGTGCAGTGCATCCAATGACTGTAAATCAAAGCAATGGGTAGCACTGCAACTGTTATGAGCTGGCATGACGCTTACCATCGTGTGAATGTCCAGCACGTCTCATCACTTGTTTACATAAAAAACATGTAATATTTAAAAGCTGCTTTATTCCTATTTTTATTTTATTTTAGGAAATCTCCAAAATTACACTGAAGACAACTCGATGAAGGTTCTGTTTGAAAATGATTCTCAAGACTGGGATGACGACAATAATAACTATCAAACATGTGACATTTCAACAAATACGAAAAACTTAAATCTTACTGAAAGCAGCACTCAAACTAATACTACAGGTGATAATTCTAAGTATATAGAAATGGCCAACGAAAGCTTTGGCATTTTTATTGGACGTGAACTTGCCAATGTGCCAATGTTTAAAAGGCGCTTTGTTATGTATCAGATTATTAGACTGATTGAAAACAATTCATAAATTAATAATTAAGGTCTCTGATAATTGGGTTGAAAGTTATGTAATGATAGAAACGCAAAAGAATCTATGAATGATTATTAATAAATACTATCAATATATTGATTAGTTTTACTTATTAATTTAATCCACAAGACTGAGTCTAAATGCTGCTATGTTAATGAATAATAATTTGTGATATTGTGTTTGTTAAGTGGTGGAAATTAGTTAAGTAAATAAAACATTATGTAAATCAACTTTTATTTTTATAACACAAAACAATTTAAATCAACATTTTTAGGCAACACAAAAATTTTTAGTACGATCTTAAAGGCTTTTACTAGTAAGTGATGCTAGTGGATGGTATAAATGCTCTTAATATTTATGGTGCGGTCTAAAACACTCAATACACAATCCTGGCTGACCTGGGCAATCTTCGCATGCGAATGCAGTTTGAACCCTTTTTTTTAATGTGCGCCAACATTGATTACAACGCCTTCTCTTTGTTTTGCCGTGGGTATCTTTTGGTAGTTTCATAATACAATGAATTTTATTCATTAAAGGCCTTTGTAATGTGGGAGGCAAATGAGGTTCTATTATTGACTTAATTACACTTAAGCGGAAATCATACAATGTTAATTTTTTTGAATTGTATTTGTTATATAATAAAAAGGAGTTGACCAATAGAATTTGCATAACATGTATGATTACCTTTTTATACCATCGCAACGATTTGTGCTCGCATGAATAATAAGACAACATTTGGTCATGTCGATCGATTGCTTTCATACATTTATTGTATTTAATAACCATTTGTGGCTTTAATTTCAAAGTACCCCGTCGATTTCGCGTGAGTTCTAAATCCCCATTATATTTACTTGATATAGCCCTTATTTCTCTTTGGTCTATCCATTTTAATACACAAACATTATTCTTGTGAACAATGCATAGTTCTCTTTTTTTTAATTTCGCGGATTCAATTTCTTTTGGATTATTTTTTCTCTTCTGACGAAGCGTACCTGTGCAAAAGGTTTTATTAGAAAATAATTTTTCAACTAAACTGACGCTTGTATAATAATTGTCTACGAACAAATGATGTCCTACATTAATAAAATCATGAAGCAAGTGGTCAACTACTTTTTGCACGTGATTTTTGCCGCCTACGAGAGCATCAGATGCACCGCCGTATAAATGTAGTTTCATAATAACCCCGAGCTGGTCAGCCAGTGCGTAGAATTTTAGGCCGTATTTATGGCGCTTTCCCTTCATATATTGTCTAAATGACAATCGTCCCCGCCATAACATCATTGATTCGTCAATGGTAATTTTTTTTGTTGGATAATATAAAGATAATATTTTTTCATTAAAGTAATCGATTATATTTTTAACTTTATCATAACTGCACGTCACTTGTCCTACATACACACATAACATTCTCAAAATTAAAATAAATCGATTCCGTGACATTGCCCTTCCAAATATAGGTTGATCAAAATACGCATCGTTTTTCCAGTAGTCATTCAAGCGATTTATCTTTATAAATCCCATATGAAATATGAGACCGAAAAACAATTTCATTTCTTGACTGGTTACAGGCTTCCAAGATTTTTTTCTGCTTTTTGTGGCCGCGGTAGATTTTTTTTCTATTTCTCCATATTCATTGGAGCAGTCTTTAAGTAATTCCAGCAGATTAGAAGAACACAATGCGTCGAAATAATTAATAGGCTCATCACCAACATCTTCTTTCAGTCCGGGGGTCTTCAGGAATTGGAATTCGGTTATATTAGATGTCGGGTTTCCGGGAAACCATGCTTCACCAGGCGTAACATAGTCTTCTTGAGCATTTTCATGTGCATTTTCGAAAAATTCGGGATCAGAGTCACCATCATTATCTGTCTCCAATTCATCCAATACATTTTCTGACAATATCCCCAATAATTCAGAATCCGTGATTGGATATTGAGGTGAATGGATAAGTAAATTTGTTTCTTCTCTGTTTGGTTCTTCGATAAACGAATCCATAACTGCGAGTGTCTCCTCGATGTGGAGGGTATTCCAAGCAGGATCGTCCCAGGAATGAGAAGTTCCAGGTACTGGGTTGTCGTAAGAATCCATAACCTTGGAACAAAACATTAATTTGTACTACTTTAATAAACTTTTTTAACATTATGAAACAAACAAATCAATGAATCTCTCTGGCTTATACAGGTTAGCCGGAAGATTGACGTCCAAAGAAAAAAATTAGGTCCCCCGTTTCACGCGGTCTTGAATCACCCCATGTAAGTTTTGCACAGTTTTAAGGCCTACTTAGGAATCATGAAATGACGTTAAATCAAGGAAAGATTTAGATAGAGTTACACTCTGATAAAGTAGACTTTCCATTTAATAAATAAACCAAAATGGAGAGTACTCACCGATTTTCAAAATTCCAGCTGTGGCAACTTAAGGTAGACACGAGAACACTCAAAGTCCAGTAAACGTTTGCCAAAGTAGTTCAAACAGTATCTAACAGGTCCGGTAATCGTAAGCAAAGGTATAGTCGAAACAGCACTCAAACAAGTCCAGTAATCGCAAGCCAAGGTAATCAAAACACGGGAGTCCAGTAAATGTAAGCCAGGTCACTAAAGTAGAGAACAGATAAACGCATGCGATGACGACAGCTACAGCCAGACGACAGCTTTAATCTACAGCTGTAGATTAAAGTTTGAAAGGTAATCGCTCTTCACTATGGTTTACACAGAAAAATAACAAAAAACAGACCAAAAATTACCCTCCTTTCTTCTCTTTGGGTACCTCTAACTTGGCCAATATTGGCCCAATCTGTAGATTGATTGATTGATGTGCACTATGGTTAGTGGTCTTAGAGTAAGAATACACGAAACAAGGACTGTCTTCGATAATTCTCTGTCTAGGCAAAAATGAAAAATATTTTTTTTTTTTTTTTTTTCAAGTTGGTGTCCTCCTCGCACGAAATTTCTTCCCATAAATTGATTACATAGACTAAGAACGTCAAAAAATTCCTACTGTGTCCTTGTTTAACCTATTAGCTTCTACCAAAGTTTGCAAAGGATAGAGATAGTAAAAATATTGAAAATAATACCAAACCTGGGTGTCGGCCAACACGGATTTTTTCAAGGCCGTGCGACGCCTTTAGACTGTCGCGCCGCAGTTGCCCGGTAAAAATGAAATACAGTCTAAAGGCGTCGGCGCAGTCGAGGGGCTACGATAACTCTGTATTTCTTAAGCTTGTTTTTTATTCTAATGAAACTAAGATGGAATCTCTATAACTCGAACCTCGTTAAGTCGAAAAGAATTGCCATTCCCTTCCACTGAACCCCTAGATACGCGATATCTTAAATTATTAAGACTATATAACTTGAACAAAATGTTATTTCCCTACGAAGTATTTATATATTATATATTCTTACTTGGCTTAATAACAGGGTAAAAAATTAAATCTATCTTAAAATTACAATTAAATTAAAAACTATATTATTACTTATATAAAACATTGTGTATAAAAAATCTATTTAACTAAATTTATAAGGAAAGGAAAAATAAAGGAAAATAAACTAGATATAAAAGGCAGCATCCAAATTGCTGTCGCCGGGCCGTATAAGGCTGGCAACGAAGTATTGATAGTACATATTTATGTAATACTCTATAACTCGAATTTCTAAAAGGAGACTCCGTAAGTCGTAGTTAGTACAATATAATGACGTCTTACTTGGAATTCCCCGAAATAATAGCAATAAAATCCAAAATGAATGTTCGGGTTCGGGGCTTCTAATCTATTGTTTTTGTCTTATACACGTGCAATGAATGAAAACAATCATAAAACTTTATAAGTAACACAGCTGTGTTATGTTTGTTCCTTGTCGACACGATTACTTTTAACGGAGCTTGTCCGTCAGTATTAATTTTTAAGTCGAAGTTTCAGCGCATTTAAATCATATGTATCTCGAAGTTCTTGGTAAGTCGATAACTCGTTCGAAATTGTTAGCATTTCCCTTAACATTCGAGTTATTAAGATTCCACTGTAGTTTGTGGTATATTGGTTCCATATCACAAGTATGTAGGTAGTCCTTGCTACTATGTTGACGTCGCGACATATTTACTTTAAAAGGTTGAGGATCTATGGCAGCGAACTCGCCTAGCGAGTTCAAGGCATTGCAGAATAGTTTTTTTCCATTCAAATATAAACGGGGTCTCCGCACCCGGCCCACCTCGTAAATCTTTAGTTTAGCATATATTTAGTCTAAACTATAATTTTGAGCAGAAAATACGGATGCATTTTCGAAATATTGGTGAAAAACACTGAACTCGCCAGGCGAGTCGTCGGCACTGGAATAAAATTTACGTGAACTCGCCGGGCGAGTCGGTGGCACTGAACGTGTTAATAGACAATCGAGTAATAGTCTAAGAGCCAGCAAAAAAATGCTTTGAGTCACTAAAGGTGGTATTTTGCTAGTTGGTTATAGTAGTTGGATGGACATACCCATATTGCGATAAGTCAATTATACTGTAGAACAGGCGTCAGTTACATGCTAGACGGGAGTTGTTACATGATACAGTTGACTGACTTTTTTATTTATGATTAATATATAATTAAGTATCTACCCCTACACAATTTTTTAAAATTTAATAAATAGATTGTAAAGTTATTTATCTATTTTAGTGTACAAACACTTGGGCTGACTGACCAGCTCTGTTCCCACATATCACTGACTGACTGACATAACTATTATACCGGGTGTCCCGGAAAGGGGGTATAATACCGGATATATGCCATATATAATACGTAAAACAATTTTTAGCCTCGGTAAGTTCATATTATGCCCCCCGTATCTAACCATGAAATGTTTGAAAGCAAGTAGGTGACGCCTGTTCTACAGCATGCTTGACTGACCGCAATATGTTTGTGTACACAACCTCTATAATCAACTGTCAAAATACCATCTTTAGTAAATGCAATTTTTTTTTTGCTAGCTCTCCCTCTATAAGTGTGTATACGCATAAGCACGCGCATGAGTGCGCTTGTCAATAGATATTTATATCATTCGATCCTGATATTCTATTTTTCCTTCATTAATAAAATAGTTTGTGAATATGGTTCGGATGTTATCCGCTGATGAAGTAGCTCGTCCATTGTGAGTAATAGATATGCTAGATAGATTTCCTTCTATTATCTCTTCAGGTCTAAATCCATCTCTGACTCGAACATAATTATGAAGTACCGTAATTGCCTTTACAATCCGTTCGGCAGAATCCACAGCGACATCTATTGGGCGATGTAGTATTCTCCATTTATTACTGGCTATACTCCAACTACAGTGTAGGTTAGTTGGATTGTGCCACTTGGTACGATGCGGGCCCATGTTGCTGTGTGATGACGTAGAGTCCGTCGCGACGAGGAACCAACTTGGCGCTCACTCCTCGGCTTGCATTGCTGGCCGTATGACTTGTGACTTACACTAGGTCACCAGGGTAATAGGATGTCGCTTCACGACATTTCTGGTCGGCATAGCTTTTTCTCTTCTCCTCTTGTATTTTATGCCATTCTCGTGCTTTCTTCAGTGAATCCGTTAATAGTAGCAGTTTTGGCCTTATGCGGGTTGCAGACCGAAAACTAAGCTATTCCAAAGCTAAGCTAGGGAAGCTAGGCTAAGCCAAACTAAGCTAAGATAGAAATAAATGGCGTGCACACAAAGAGCTAAGCCAAAGCTCAGTTAGTGTTGCGGAGTTCAATTAGACGGACGTCAGGCGCTTGCTATGAATATAATCGATGAAGAAAGTTCCGATGATGAATACGTTACACATAGAAAAAGAAGATGAATACTGACTTATTATTATTATATAAGAAAACGACATTCTAGACCTTGGATATGTCAACACATTGAATGTCGGCACGCAAGTGGAGAGTTTAGAACTTTATTTTACGAATTAGATGATGAACATTTTCAGTTATATTATCGTGTTACAAGAGTTCAGTTTTATGATTTGTTATCATTGATTATCGGAGATATTACTAAACAAGATACTAACTATCGGAAGGCTATAACCCCAGAAGAAAGATTAGCTATTTGTTTAAGGTAAGCAAAACTATTTTAATTAAAAAAACATTTATTTATATTTGTTATTGGTAAATGCCAAAAGGTTACAAATTATCTAAGTTATCGTTTTGAGTTGGCGTCGAAAATGTGGATGATGATGAGTACCCATATTGATAAGTCTGCCTAGACAAATAACTTTCATAATTTTCCTCTGCTTCCTTTACAATTTGAAAAAGCTTTTTTTTTACATCTCTTTGTATCCGATCGGGAAGCTTTTTAGTTGACTCGCACATACTGTCAAAAAATAAATTTAACGGATGTCTGTGTTTCTCCGCCTCTTTTGCCTCCTCAGCCTTCCGTTGCTCTCTTTGCTCACATCGCTTCATAAAATCGTTATCGACTTTCTGAAGTAAGTCGTTTAATGATGCGTCATCGGCAACTTTTCTTTTTTTTTATCCTTGGTGGTTCGGAAGTATTTTCATCATCATCATTCGGAATTTCTTCGAAAATCTCAGTACTTTGACTTTCGGTTGATATACTGGGCAAAGTATTTTGACTTTCGATCGAAGTACCGGGCAAAGTATTTTGACTTTGAGTTGATGTACTCCCAAGGCCAAAGTATTTTTATCATTAATTGATACGTTACCAGTTCTCTTACGGTTTTTCATGTGGGGTAAAAGAAATTCGAGTAACTCGGCATATTTCCAGTTATTTGCCGGAGAAGCAGCCTGACCACTTGTACTGGCTTTCATCCTTTTGAGTGACTCTCGATGACTATCTCGTAATTTTTTCCACTCATTCTTCGCAGTTTTCACTGTAACAAACACCAAGTCAAACTTAGTAATAAATATTTATGTGTTTCAGGTTTTTAGCTACTGGCGACTCCTTTAGAACAATTGGATACAATTACAGAGTAAATGATAAATGATAAATGATAAATGATTTATTTATTTCACATAGGACAACTTGTGTCACTTATGATACGTCAAGACTCTACCACCGGTTCGGAAAGCTGGTTCTACTGAGAAGAGCCGGCAAGAAACTCAGCAGTTGCTCTTTTCTCAAAAAAAGAAAGAGGTTACAATATTTAAGCAATACAATACATACGCAACGTTACAAGTATTACCTACACCGACTTGTGGGTCACTGGATTCGAGGCCGGTTGCTTCCATGCAACTTTGTCGTTAATAAAATCGTCGATAGTATAATAAGCTCGACTTAACAAATGCTGTTTGACACAGTCCTTAAATTTATGTAATGGCAAATCTATAAACTCTTTTGGAGTGGGTAATAATACAGTTTCTTTGATTGTTAAAGATGTGTGCAATGCACTTTGGATTCATTTGCAACCAATATATATGAAGTTACCGACAGAAAGTGAATGGGAAGTAATTGCAGAAGACTTTAATGATAAATGGCAATTCCCTAACTGCCTTGGTGCCGTGGATGGGAAGCATATCTCAATAAAATGCCCTCCTCAGTCGGGTTCTAATTATTTTAATTATAAAAAAATTTATTCTGTCGTCCTTCTCGCAGTCGTTGATGCACACAAAAGATTTATTATAATAGACGTTGGTTCAATGGGCCGATTTAGCGACGGAGGTATTTTTGCAGATAGTGCATTTGGCCACAAATTACAAAACGGGCAATTAAACTTGCCCAATCATAAACCTTTAACGCCTGATGGCGATCCAACACCTTTTGTGTTTATAGGTGATCAAGCATTCCCATTACAAAAACACTTTATGAGGCCGTACCCACGGAGTACATGTTTAGATAACAGAGCAAAAAACACCTTTAACTATCGTCTCAGTAGAGCACGAAATGTAGTAGAAAATGCGTTCGGCATATTAACAGCGCGATTTCGTGTGTTTCGTCGACCATTTGAATGTCAATTGGAACTAGTGGACGTCATTACAAAGACTACCTGTGTCTTGCACAATTATTTAATGTCTTCAAGAACGACAACTAGTAACGCCAATACCGTCAATATTGAAGAACAGCAAACTTTAAGATCGGTACAATACGACAACTTACGAGCAACTAGAGAAGCATTTCGTGTCAGAGAGTTATTTTGTAATTATTTTAATAATGTAAATTAGATTAAACTTGAAATAAAAAATAATTAAACTCACCGTCTGGTATGTCTGGATTACTTATTTCCTCCAATATTTGTTTCCATACAACATCCTTTTTAATTAAATTGTGATAGTCCTTTAACTGTGTGTTCCGTAACACAGGAAATTGTTTAACAACTTCGATAAATTGCTCCATATTCGCTACGAAACGACCGTGCGTACGACAAAGGACACTGGACAGCACTGGCGAAGGATGTGCGAAGGGCGTGCGGGGAAGGCGGGAGGGACATAGCATAGCTCGCGTAGCTGCGCATCGGCATACACAACTAACATAGCATCGCATATTTTAGTTAGCTCACATAGCTTAGTTCACATAGTTTGCGGTCTGCACACAAGTATGGAAAACTGCGTCAGCTATGCGAGCTAAGCTAAACTAACTTAGCTTAGCTCTTGGTCTGCAACCCGCATCGCATTATATGAAGGGAAGAGCTTCATCGATTTCGAAGATAACTCAGCATTTTCAATCTTGGCATCTTGAAAAATGCTTTTGGCAAATTGCGGCGAGTATTCACTATTCATCGAACAGGGCTCGCCGGTTCCTTTTCATGTCTCCCTCTCTTGTGATATACGAGTATCTTGGCTATCAGGGCTAGCGGTAGCTGTAGCCAGCATACGTTGCCGGTTGCAATGCCATGTACAGTTTAAAGAAATTATATGTATTATAGATTTGTTTGGGCCAGGAACCCTTGCGGGCGTCCCCAGAACATCCTACCTACCAAAGTTTCATTAATGTGATCGATGGTTTCAGAACGCATAGAGGAAAAACATACAAACATTGATTTTTGTCTAAATAGTGTTACGGTTGCTCCTCGCTCACTGTGATCACAAGATCACAAGATTATACTAATAATGATAATTTGCTAATTTAACTCGGGGCGAGGAACAGGTTACAAAAATTTGGTAGGAGTTGTAATGTATTGTATGTATTTTTAAATAAAAAAATTGTGTTGGTTGCTCGACATAGGTTATTTTATTTTTATAATCTAAACGTAGGCATTTGCCACTAAGTTTAACAATATACCACTAAACATTTATAACTACACTCGGCGCGGCGAACCTTGATCCCTATGACACTGACAGCTAATGTCACCATATAACATTGTAGTGGCGTCACCATTAAATTGGGATCATATTGGGGGCGTCTAAAAATGCCATTTATAAATTTTACGTAGCTTTATACCATTAGTAATGATATTTCTTTGATATTTTTAACAATTCTTAACATTTACAAGAAGTTATCTCAATCTGAATTTATGTTTACGTCCTGCAAAACTTACGTCGTGTGACGTTTATCGACTAGGGCAACAAGTAAAAATGTCGGTAATGGAAACGAGTGCATAATTTTTTTTCATACTCACATTTTAGTTCATATATTATGGAATGGAACAGATTATTACGATCATACCATTCATACATACACACATGATTATATTATACCCAAGAAAATTAAAAAATAACAGCTATAGGACAAAATGAAATGAAACAAAATCTGTTTAACAATTATTTATTTACATACACAGGGTCAAGGGTGTAACAAAAGTAAGTGATAATACTTTAGGGTTTGCATGTGTTCCTTATATAGTTTACAGTGAAAGTACTCAGCGCTGAAAGCGAAAAATTTTTTTTTGTGATTTGTATGAGCAAGCGCCACGTGAGCTTCCCCATGCAAATCACAAAAAAAATATTTTTGCTTTTAGCGCTGCTACTTTGCCAGTGAACTCTATATAAGGGACACTACACACCCTAAAGTATTATCACTTACTTTTGTTACACTCTGTATTTTATTCTGAATCTGATAATGACATGAATGTTTGCGTCTCAGACTCGGAATCTGAACTGCAACTGCTGTCACCTACATTTATCAATAATGGTTGATCTTCAAGAGTGTCGTATCGCACATCTCGATCCGAATCATCGTAGCAAAGTTTTTTGGTCTTTTCTACGACTTTCCTCCAATTATCCGGAGTCACTTCACTACAAGCTTTTTCTAATAATGTCAGCATTTTATTGGCTGTAAATGGCGGAGTGGTGTTAAGCCTGGCTGCACAACCTGAAACAATATTTGTTTTGAGTATGATGCAAAGTAAAAGAGTGAGATTGAAGTAAAAGTACATAATATGTAATTTGTACATAAAAGTTATAATAAATACAAATTACCCACCTTTGATTAGCGCCTATATCATCTATATATCATCTCAATGGCATTATATTGGCAGTGGTATGGCGGTAACCGAATCACTGTGTGACCTTTAGATTTTGCCATTTCATCCAAAAAATATATCCGCTTTGTTTGGAGCTTTGTAAGTTTAATAATCTGACCAACTCTTTTTTTAACAGTTGACTGTCAGCCTCCACACCATTGCGTTGCAGCCACTCTAGTTTTTCACCTTTATTACTGTTGCTGGTGGGTGGTTTGTTTACTTGTACGGAATGGTATGGGGCGTTGTCCATCAAAATATGGTAGGGCTCATGCAGATTATCCAAAAGTTTTATGAACCATTGCTTAAAATTTTCGAAATTCATCTCATCGTGATAATCTGTAGTTTTGACTGATTTGAAGGCCCACAAGCAATTAGGCACAAAACCTTTGGCTGTACCAGCGTGGCAGATAATCAAACGCTGGCCCTTGCCTTCAGGAGCTTTGATACAGGATTTCGCTGTATCGTCTGTCCATGTTTTGGAGACTGTGTGATTGGCGTTAAGCCACGTTTCGTCCAGATAGACCACATTATCCCAATTCTCTATTTTCTTTATTTTTCGTAGAAAATCACACCTCATCAATGCTATATCCTTACGCTCCATTAACACTTCTTTTGTCACACTTCCCATACCGAAATCCGCATTTTTTTATGACTACTCTGAGCGAAGTCATACTGCCATTAAATAAACTGGCTGATTTCAGCGACGTCAATAACTTTTTACAAGTCGGCAGTTCACCTCGGAAGTAGTAGCCGTAAATATGGTTACGTATCGCAGCTATGTCGAAGTCATCTGGACTGGTGACGGGATGTACCCTATTACATTTTTTCTTCTTTGGAGTTGAGAGTTTGTTCTCCTCCATCAATGATTCGCCGAACTTTTCCTTTGTGATTCGGGAAACGGTAGCCTTGCCAATCCCTAGAGCATCAGCAACACGGTCGCGTACGTTGTCAAGTGGCAACAAAGGGCCGCCATTTTGTTGTTCACGAGCAAAGTAATCTCGCAAACGCACAACAAACTCCCGCGTTTCACTGTTGAGTACAGTTTTCGTAGTCTTTTCGGCATTTTTCAATACCAGCAATAACAAAACAGCAAAAAAAACAAAAAACACGTGGCGCATACAAGGCGTTAGCACTCGTACTGAAGAAGCGAGCGCCGGGCGCCGGCCGCCGAGCGATCGCGCGCGTCGCGTCGTAGTGACCGACCAAATAGTGTGGCTATATCGAAAAATATCCTATAATATTATTATAACCTATTGGGCGCTTCTTCATTGGACGGCCCGGCCCAGCAACGACACCGACACCGACAGTTCACAACGACACGGCACCGGCATCTACATTCTTCATTGGACGGCCCGACACCGACACCGGCACCGACCGCGGCGGCTAAATATATTTTATTTTACAGTAGGTCGTGAACTCATGAACAAGAACGATGACAGCGTTTAACAAATTATATTTGTTGTATTTATTATATTTGAGACGCAAAAAAAGAAGTATCAGTAAACGCTTTTGGGTGCAAAGTAAGATATTTAGATGGCGTGTATTAAGTACAATTTATTTGAAAAACTAACCGATGATCCGGATAAGTTTTTTAATTATTTCCGTATGAGTAAAGACACCTTTGATTATTTACTCATGAACTTAATCGAAAACATCCGAAAAGAAGACACAAACTTCAGAATGGCAATTCGTTTTCCTTTTTTCCTCATCATTCATTTCTGTTTATCTATCTTCCAAATATTCGCAAACTTCCAACCAACATTTTTCTCTTAATATTTTATTTTTGCTTTCCTCTCTTGTTTTATCCCAAAGGGAGGGTTTCGACTCCACCGCTTCAATTAGTGTTACTACGTCATATTTAAAATGAGCCATAATAATATATAAAAATATAACCCCATGCGTACCACAGCTTAGCAAAAACGTGCAAACCTTTCCCCAAGCGCCGCTGCAAATGAACTACTACTAGAGCTACGGGGGCGCGGGGCGGGGTCTCTCATCACGCCACTCGCACGCCCACATGGACGTTTGTATGCGTACACAACACATGCATAAAAATGTCGTCCCGACACCAGTGGGAGACTTGCTAGCGACGACATGCCGGTGCCGGCGACGGCATGTCGTTGCCGGGCCGTCCCAGTGAGACAGCGTGCCATACAACTTCATACAATTATGCGTCCACTGATGTCGGTGTCGTTGCCGGGCCGGGGCCGGGCCGTCCAATGAAGAAGCGCCCATTGTAGGTTATAGTAACAAAATTTTTTCAGACAAAATAAATAAATGGGGAACATTCATTTTCATGATAAAATATATACATTTAGGAAAACAGAAGTGGAGTAAAGTGAAACTAAGCAAATATAACAAACCACAATTTATTCTAGTGAACGATTACAACATATCACACATAAAATAACCAAAAAGGAACACACTTAAATCTGAACACAATTATGACTCATTAAGAGTTTCACAATAACGCAGTTTACAGCTCGGAAGGTGACAAAAGAATGACTACGCGGTAATACAGAGAGCGCGTTTTATAGACGTTTATCCGATGGCGCCACTGTCTACAGGAGGTTAGGCTGATTCTCCTAATTCGGCCATCCTGCTCGCGCACCGTCCCGGCTGCGCTGTGGTCCAACGCCTTCATCTGGAGCGTCCACAGTAGTCTGGTGCACGGGCAGCCAAAAGACCTGCGCCTGCGTCATTATTACCACGGTCGGAATCTGTTGAGCAGATAGAAGGCTTAAGTACAACATCAAAGCTTCGCAGCCTTCATTCAACGTTACTCAATTGCAATAGAATTCGAAACTATTTCAGAAGTGTTCAAAAAAGAATTCAAAAGTACTGATATGTAATCAAACTTGAACATGTCACTATTTCTGTTAACTAAAGTTGAACAAATCCATGCGCATTTTAAAACACAAACTTTTGAACTCTCAAAATAAATAATAAAAACGAACAAGAAAAGGGCAGGGCTTTCATTTAGTTAATTAATTAAGCAACGGTCATCTTCTAGTGTCATTTTATCTTTCAAACTTCTCAAAGTCTGTCTCTGTGGACTTCAAAATAATAAAAAATGATAGGGCAAATCTTTCAAATTTCGCAAAGCTTAGAGAGATGTATCAAAATAATTAAAAAGATAAAATAGTAAAGGGCAAGGCCCTGTTACGAAAACTCCTCTGTGTCTGCAACCCGCCAGTGCGCCGCCAGCGCCATCATCGCCGCCATTGCGCCACCAGCGCGCCGCCAGTGCGCCATCAGCGCGCTGCCGCTTGGCCGCCAGCCACTCAGTACCGTGGCTCGTTGCAGAAATCTTTCTTGCGCTAACGCACCTACCCAAAACCATGGGTACCATTGTGATTTTCACAATGAACCGGCTCCACACCGGACCCGAGGTCGACACACACATTTGTGCTGCATCTCCCTGTCGGTGGTAGCCATCCTACCACCCACCTGACAGAGTGCTATACCACACTCCTCGCAGGTCTGCCGACATAACCTTCTTCTCAATCTGCCCACTACATACAACGCTGTCCGCTGTCATCCACTAGCCTAACAGAGCCTAAAGTAACCTAACCTAACATGTAAGCTTACATTTTGACCTAACAACTGAACTAATAAGTAGCCTAACGTTTGACCTAACAACTGACCCAACGTCTGATTTACGACTAACCTAACTTTACTAGAGAAAGCATGTAACTAAATTGGATGACAGCAAGCAGAGCCATAGGCAATGTTTATGCAAATTAAGTTGAAAGTGTCTGTCACCGAAGAACGTGCCGCGTAGTCCGAAGCACGACTTCGAGGTACCACTCCAAGGCACCGCTCCAGGACCCCGCTCCAAGGCACCACTCCAGGGCACACCTCCAGGGCCCCGATCCAGGGCACCACTCCATGGCGCCAAACATGTAACAGAAATTAAAACCAAATCGTTATCACGAAACGACGTGATCATCGTGGCTATCCATACATAGCAGGTAGTCAACGCATAGTCAATTACCTTCACAAGCTCTCTGACTTAAAAGTTCATTACCAGCACAGTTACCAGTACCAGCACAGGTACCAACAAAATTATTTGACTGCTTCAGCAGAGCTCATACATACAAAGCCGATAGAACTCACAGAACCTGTGGAGCTCTCAATAGAGCTGGTAGAGCTCCTAGATACAGTAGCGCTGGTAGAGTACCAAGACACAGTAGAACTCGTAGAGAAACAAGAGACAGTAGAGCTGGTAGAGCATAACGAGTCAGTTGAGCTCATAGAGCAACAAGAGTCGGTAGAGCTGGTAGAGCACAAAGAGTCAGTAGAGCTCATAGAGCAACAAGAGTCGGTAGAGCTGGTAGAGCCCTCACTAAAGGTCGCTTAACCATAGTACAAACTCACAGTTGTACCATGTCGAAACAACTTTGAACATTCAAAACATCAAACATCATCATCGATGAACACAGAAAATGAAGAAAGTTTACTCATACCAGTTATGTTCAACCATATCGAGTAGGCTAACGAGCAGCCTCGCTCACTATACAAGCACGCAGCCCTGCGCGACCAGTAGACGCGCAGTGTCACGCCTTAAGCGCGGCAGGCGAGTGCGCAGCAACGCGCACTAGACAAGCGCGCAGCCCTGCGCAACCAGGAGCGCACAGCATCGCACACTAGGAGAGCATGCATCCCTGCGCGACCAGTAGACCCGCAGTGTCGCGCTTCACAGCGCAACAGGCGAGTGCGCACTAGACAAGCGCTCAGCCCTGCGCGACCAGCAGACGCGCAGTATCACGCCTCACAGCGCGCAGCCTGGCGCGTCCGGAATGCCTCGCACGTGGTGAGCGCCGAATACGAAAGGAACATAGAACAGATGAAACAGAAAATGAATCTGTGGCCTCCACCACACACGTCATGTCCTTGACAGGCTCAGAGTACCTTTACGAGCAATTTAACTTCTTAACTAGAAACACCGACGGTTTTATATTATCAGCTGTCTGAACCAGTCGTTATTTAACTTTACTCAATAAAAACACCGACGATCAATTGTCTTAACCAGTTGTCATCATGCCTCATACATTTACAACTGAATTTTAACTTCATTGCACCTTATGTAATCCTTGTATCGCGCGGATTACAACCATTTTGTTTAAAAGCCTCGTATGTAAAATTACTAACGAGAAAAAGTTAAGGTTCTGACAGGTAGGCATGTAGACTCGTAATCGATCCATCCAATACTTGACCGTAGGTGAAACGAAAACAAACTTTCTATCCATGAGGGTAGAAAAACAAAACTTCTCTAATCAAAGTAGAATGCAACAACTTGTCATCTAAATTACGTAACCAGGTTTGGTAACATTAAAGAAACCAACCTGCAAAACTTAAGTTAATTTTAACGTTTATCAGAACTATAAATATGTTTGCTCGTCCATACCTGACCTCAACAATTTTTTTTTTGTGTACAAGCACTATTCCTTTGTAAAAGTATCACAGAGGCTAAATTAACAAACCCCAAGGGATACTAGCGAGTTTAACAGGTGTTCTCAAAACTGCTGTCTAACATCATGAATGCATCGCATCATTCGAAAACACAGTGAGCGTTATTAAGAGACACTTTTTCTAAACACTGCATGTTTAAAACAATTGAATCATAAAGTGGGTAATCTGACTTTTAACCACCACGCATTTATTACATATTTGACGCAAAAAACTTTCTAAATTATGGATGATTAGTATCCGATCGTAACTAGGTCACGGAATTTGAACTACAACCCTCATTTTAAAAACAAAATAATAAAATCTCGTAAAAACAATGTATCTGTACTGCATGTTTTAGCAAAACATTACTTTATGACTCAAAACTTAACAAACTTAGGGTATGAGTCACCTCTTTTTCTCAAAAATATTTTTGTACTCGGTCGGTACCCACAAAGGTTCTACTTTTGAACAAGATGTTTCTGCTAGACACTTTATACTGTTCACAAACTAGCATTCAGGGCAATTTAGGGACTCAAATGTATGCGTTATGCCAATAGCAACCACTGAGCCAACACAGCTTGCTAATTTACTGGGAAATTATCATAAAATGGAAATCGCGTAAATACAATTGCGGTCTAAACCTTTTCTTAACAGTCAATTCAGTAACATGAATTACTGTTCATTTGCTTTGTGGCTACGCTTGATGGGTATGACATCCTTAAGCAAATAAATTAAAAGACCTTACTGATGTCGCATATTACGTCATACATCCAGAGGCTCGATGGTGTCATCACCTCACCACCATGCCAGGCGAATGCCAGCCGTAACACGGGAAAGCGCGCAGCACCGCGGCTCCGAGGCACGCAGCAAGACACGACAGCGTGTCGCGCAGACTGAATTGCCCTCGTGAACGCTGCCCAGAGCGCCCACGTGGCATGCACGGCTGCACACCCAAGCGCACTCGTGACGCGCCTGAAGCACACGAGCTGTGCAACACCACATCTCGGCCACACTCCGCGAGCCAGCGTTACCAATCACATGAAAACAAAACACAACTTTAGCACACAAATAAACACTGCACATTACGCGAGTCACCCTTCGAGAGATATCTTGATCGGTCACGTGATCAACTTTAAGCACTTTAAATTTGGGTATGTTCCTTTTTGATTCATCTCGTATGTGGGCCTATTTAGCGGTCCTTTATCCCACTTCTGAATTTAGGAAACAGAAGTGGAGTAAAGTGAAACTAAGCAAATATAACAAACCACAATTTATTCTAGTGAACGATTACAACATATCACACATAAAATAACCAAAAAGGAACACACTTAAATCTGAACACAATTATGACTCATTAAGAGTTTCACAATAACGCAGTTTACAGCTCGGAAGGTGACAAAAGAATGACTACGCGGTAATACAGAGAGCGCGTTTTATAGACGTTTATCCGATGGCGCCACTGTCTACAGGAGGTTAGGCTGATTCTCCTAATTATACTTATATAGCAAAAACGTGTTTACCGGGTTAAACATTATTAGAAAATAACAAGGTTGGAAACTTTCGTTTTACTTACCTACTTAATCTGTGCCAAAAATCTTAAATTAATACATCATCATCATCATCATCACTACAGCCTATTAACGTCCCACTGCTGGGCACAGGCCTCCACTCTAGTGGTGGGTCGTTGTCGTATTTTTGACGGACGAAACGCAACTGTTTTCCTGGCGACGAAAACGGTTGCAGAAAACGGTTGTCGTTGCAACTGGTTTGAAGACGGCATAAAAACCAGCTTCAAACCAGTTGCAACGACGAGTCTTCAAAATGGTAATACATTATCGACTGTACTTCATGGGCATAAAGTTCACTTTTGATTGTAAGAACGAACGTGGAACGAGGACGACTACGTTCGCGACGACATTTGTCGTTGAATAAATTCATTCTCGACTGTATGTCATGGGCACAAAGTTTACTTTTGATTGCAAGAACTGGTTTGAGAACGAACGTGGAAAGAGGATGATTACGTTCGCGACGACATGTGTCGTTGAATCAATTCATTCTCGACTGTATGTCATGGGCATAAAGTTCACTTTTGATTGTAAGAACTGTTTTGAAAACGAACGTGGAACGAGGACGACTGCATTTGCAACGACGTGTGTCGTTGAATCAATTCATTCTCGACTTTATTCTCTTAGACGTAAAATATAAAATCGCACCAAGTTATTCGAAGACTGGTTTGTGCAACGAAAACTGTTTCACCCAGGACGTAAAAACGGTTTCGCCGTCGCAGGACAGAGAACGGTTTTTAAAAACAGTTCGTCGTCGCAACGCCCACCAGTACTCCACTCTCATAGGAGAGCGGGAATTAGAGCTTAGACCCACCACGCTGCTCCAATGCGGGTTGGCGGGCTAAAAATTAATACAACAACATAATGGACATTAAAAATGCACATTATAATATTTTTTAAAACATGTTTACCAACGTGGCTGAATGCAAGCCACGACCCATCACTAACACGAACTGTCATAGGGATCAAGGTTCGCCGCGCCGAGTATAAAGGCCGATGACCTGATTTTCAAAGGAGACAATTTTTTTTTGTATGGGGAAATGGGCCCACCTCAAATTGTCGCGTTTATTAGTGAAACTTATGGTGATGGGTTCCTAATGATCTCTGTATTAGAATGGTAAAAGTAGCTAAACCTCCTCTAACGGGAATATTGAGATATCGACAGTCAAACTTGAACCCCACATTAATAGCCTAAGTCACTTGCGACTGCCTAATATAGTAGGCAAAGTCTATTAGGATATAGACTAGTTTAAAGGATACTGCCTCGTTGGTTTAGAGGTTAGCATGTTCGACTGCGGCTGACGACGTCCCGGGTTCGAGTCCCGGGTCGGGCCATGATTAGGTATTGGATTTTTCTGACGAGAAATTCACAGTACTAGCCCGAAGTTAGGAAGTTGGCGGTGTTTCACCCCCGTGCTTCGGAGAGCACGGAAAGCCGTCGGCCCTGCGCCTGATCTCTCTCCGTTCGTGTCAGATTTTCCGTCCCATCGGGCTATGAGAGTAAAGGAACAGAGAGTGCACCTGTGTTTGCGCATACACTTTTGCACTATAACATCTCCCGCGCAGATGGCTAAACTCTGGAGATTGGCCACAGTGGCCGAAATTCGGTCGGGAGCACATTAGTATATAGGATATTAGGCTACACAGCTAGTAGGATAAGAAATACTCTTTTTTGTAGCTTTTTAATATTTATTTATTTTTTAATACTTCTAGAAACATGTTTAATAAATTATATATTATTATATGTATTAAGTATGTTTAAATATGAATAATATATAAATAAAAGATGTGGTATGATATTAAATAAAAAGTTAATTATTGGATACAAATTAAAATTAAACCTAGTGATAGTAGTGGTAGTAGCTGTAGTACCTAGGTAGTATTGATCCGTTGTTGTTGTTTTATATAGAAGTATTGTACTTGAATTTTCTATTAAACTATAGTTTTTTATGCTTAGTAACTAGTTCACATTTTTCGGGTTGTGCCATGTGTGATACGATACGTAGGTATATATGATGTATGCTTATTATGTGTGGCACAATTTGGAAATAAATAATTTTTCTTTCTTTCTTCTTTAAACAAACATCAAATAACCGTGACCAGATGTGTATTTTGTTTCTTTCTATTATAGTTGTAAATGCACATGGCCAGAATCACACTTATGTTGCAATTTAGCTTTATTTATTAAGTGAAGCTACCACAGTTTCGGAACCTAATTACTGTTCCCTGTAAATCAATCTATCTATAAAAATTATTTAATACTCATCATCATCATCATTTTCAAAATCATGTCTTACAAGTAAAACATCATCTAAAAATGATGCAGGTGGCTCGACCTCATCTTGATACCGTGCCCACGATAAATACCACACTACAGACATTACATGGGCACAAGACCCAACAGTGCGCCTGCCCACCAAGCAGTTGCAACAATATCCAGCAAGAGCAGCCCTAGTGTTAGAAATTGATGGGTCAGTGTCAACAATTACATACAGGGTGTATGGAGACCGCACCCGAAAACAAAGACAGGTGATAGTACTCGTGACTACTGATAAGATACCATACATAAAAACGCAAAAAAAAAAAAATTAGTTTTACAAAAAAAAAAAATATGCTGCACTAGCATCGGGGACTAAAATAATATTAGAACAGTTTTTGCATAAAAGAAATCAAAAATCACTTATTTGCCTAAAACTCTCAATGTAGCAAACAGCAAAGTACAATTTAATAAGAGGTCAACGTCCGTCGGTCGCCCGCAGCGCAGCGCATCAGCTGATCGTGGCGGACTATTTTATGCGGGCGGTTGCGCTGTCGCCGCGCCGCTCGCATAAAGTACCCAGCGGTTCAGTAGTCACGAGTACCTTAACCTGTCTTTGTTTTCGGGAGCGGTCTCCATACACCCTGTATGTATAATAAGTTTTCCTACTTGTGTGTCTTGATTGTATCCTACAGCGTGGTAGTTATTTATTTGGACCAAACTCATGGACAGGTTGTCGGTATACCTCAATCTTGTACTCCCCAGAGGGCCTGATATGCTCACCATAATAAGAACGAGCTTGTTTAATTTGATAAATCCTAAGACTAAACAAAATTAGATCTTGGAATGTCAATCGAGGAAAATTTATTAGCTCGAGAACATTACCATCAATGCTGGAAAATTGCACTCTCACTCTATTTAAATTATGTGTTTCCATATAGGAGGCTAAATCATTTGGAGTGTTTATTTTGCTTCGAACTATAGCTAATATATTTTAATGTATATAACGGGTACATACCACGATTAATTTTTGTTTTTATTTGTCGATATTTCAACCCAATTGCACGGGTCGTGGTCACGACGGGACTGCGGTGCTGCGAGAGATGAAGTTCGAGCTGTCAAGGGCAGTAGCGAACTACCCTCTTTCTTGTTCTTTTCGCTGGAACTTCACGAGTTGTCCGGCAAAAAACACTCACAACGTCACTATTAATTTTCGATGTCGTACGATGCTGTCCTGGTTTACATAATTCTACCACTGGATTCCACATACTTGCTAGTTTAAAGCCCTCTTCACGATTGAAATTCTGGTGTTTGCGAATTTCAATCGCTTCGCGCACTAGTCTAGGCACATAGTGGCGGTCTGTGGAGAGAGCTCGAGGACTGTGGAGTTCGATCCAATGTTTTGTGCCTGGCTGTAGGATATGCTCCGCGATCGCAGACTTTTGAGGATCGTTGTTTCGCACCGCTTTAATGTGTTCTGATACCCGAGTTGCTATGGGTCTCTTCGTTTGACCAATATAAGAGCTCCACAGCTGCAGTCGATCTTATACACACCCGGACACTGGTATGGCAGACGATCCTTCGGTGATCGCATCAAATGGGCAATCTTTTGTAAGGGAGTAAACACGGTCTTGATGTCATATTGTTTTTTCAACAATGTACCTATTTTATCAGTTACTCCTTTTACAAAGGGTAGGTAGGCCATCTGTCTTTCCGCAACCGAAGGACGTGCCTTCGGGCTTTGAGGTCCGTTTTTACTAGATGGTAATTTGTGACCATTCTGTCGTAAAACGTGTTTTACAGATAATCGTGTACTTAGTTGTTTAATAAAAATATTGAAAAATATCTTATTTTTTACTTACCATATTACTTTGCCAGTCCCTGCACTGCACATTTATAGCATTTAAAGCCTCGTCGAATAATTTGAACCACTTAATTTGAGGAATGTATAGGTCATCCGTTCCAGCTCCCGATTTTATGCTCTGTTTTACTTTTTTAACCTCTTGCGCATATGTAGACTTCAAGCTTCTTATTTTAGTATAGGCTTCTTTACTTCCAAACCCAGGAATGTTTAGAGCTTCGCTGATTTGTAGAAGTGCCGCTTCTCGGGCTCCTTTAATTTTATATTTAGGGTCTTTACAATTATACAGACATCCATGCTTTAGATACTCCTGTACAAATTTATAGGTCGTATCTTCGGTCCACTTCGACATTTTTCCTTAATAAATAGTAAGTATTTATTCCAGATATAAAACAATGCTAAAAAATTATAACTATACACTAAAATTAAACGTTAAAAATGCTAAAAAACACAGCGAGTTTCGTCCGCGCAACGATGCTAAACACTAATCACTAAACAAGTATGTCCAAACGTGTTTAGCCAGCTGACAAGCTGCGAGTCAAGGGGAAGGAAGGGCGCGCGGGACGGGGCTACTCGCAAAAAAATAGAACACGTTTCTATTCACTTCACTTCGCTGATTAGTAATCACTCGCACTAATCAGTTGCAGTCCACACGTGTTTTGTACTAATCACTTCGCACCTGCAGTAAACACCTGCACTCGCACTAATCAAAGTGAAAACTAGGCTATACGTGAAGGACATTTTTTGGTGGATGTTATTTAGATGTGGCAAATATTGCTGCACTTGTTCTTCTCCACCTTGCAATATAGCAAAGACATCGTCCACGTACCGCTTCCAAGTTTTAATATGTATGGGTGCCGATGTGATAGCCCGATTTTCAAAATCTTCCATCCATAGGTTGGCGACCACTGGCGCGACCGGACTACCCATCGCTACACCATCAATCTGGAGGTAATACTGACCCTTATAAAGGAAATAATTGGAATCTAAACAGTGCTGTAATAAGGTTATATACTCCGCAGGGATGTTATTTTCCTGTAATTTCCTTTTAATTACCTCTAGACAATCCTCAATGGGTACGTTCGTGAAAAGGGATTCGACGTCAAAACTCAGCATACACTCATGTTCTTCAAGTTTTATGTCCTGTAAGAAACGTATGAAATACCGGGAATCCTTAACATAAGAAGACGTATGGCCCACTAAATAGCTAATATATCTTCAGCATACAAATTATCTCTGATTTTTTTATGAAATCGATTTATTAATGCAGCTGCAATTTTATAGTCCAACATGAAATGGGTGGATGCAGTATTGAAATATTCCTGACGGAATAATTTAAAATCCCGTTTAAATCTTCCATTAACGATTTCAACCACCCACCTACACAAGGTTACACATCTAGATTTGTTGGCTGCCATTATTGATAGTTGGTTTTCACCAGCCTGTTTAGATTCAGGCATGTGAGCCTTATAACCGAGCTGCTGCATGATTGGAATTGAATCCTTAAAACCCCTATCTAGTATGAAAACATCGTTTTCTCTAAAGAAGGTTCGCAGTGGACTGTTGTCGCTGAACAATCCAAGCATTATAGTACTCATACATACATTATCTGATTCTGTCGCAGGGAATGGTCCAACGACATCAATGATATAACCATTGCAGCATACAAGTAAAAATGGCTTAACCAGGTTGCGAAACTTATGCAAACTGTATGTTTGTTTTTGGTATAAATAGTTACTACTTTTTTGCACATAAATATATGTACCATCACATATTACTTTTGCTGGCATAAATGCAGGATCCATGTCTGGATTACTAAATAACCCGTTTGGTATTGTCAAGTTATATTGAGCAACTCGCTCAATACATAAGATATTTGTCCCTAAGTGCAATCGAATGAATTGGTCTTCAAAGCACTGTCTTACAATATTTAAGTTATTGTACACAGTTGATGAAGCTACATTAAAAAGAGAAGCTATGCGGTCATTGCTATCTCCTGTACGAAGTTTCATTAAAAACATGGCTAGACTAGTTTTTTTGGATATTTAACCCTTTCACTGATAGATGGTATCTCAAATAATAATTGTTCAAATTGATGATGGGTAAAGCCCAACCAATACTTGCATAATGTTGAATTATGCTGAATGATATTTTCAATATCATAATTACGAGTTGCACTACTTTTAAGTAGTGAACAGAGGTCTTCCATTTGAGCTGCAGTGAAATCTGAGCAGTTACTAATAGTGTATAAATGATTCCTATCATGAGATTCATTCAAGTGATATTCACAAATACGAGCACACCGGGGCACATAAAATGAGTGATCAACTAGTAATCTCTCAAGTAAGTTCATTTTTGGAAACCATAAACCGTTTTTGAGTGGTCATTTCTATTGAAAGGTCCATTTGCATGCGGGCAAACTTTCACTATCGTCATGAGTAGATAGCCCTTCACCCACCTAACACTGAATCAGCTTTTCTGGCGATCGTTACCAAAAGTGCAGTTATCTCTTATAATAAAATTGAAGAACCACATGGAATGCAAAATATTCCTATACCCAAATCTTCTAATTGGAGTTAGAAGACTGAATATTGTCTTGCAATATTACTAAGCAGTTTGCACAAACCGCATCTTGTGGGCATATCTGAAAAAAGGCAAAGTACTTAGTAGGTACTAACATAAATTAATAAAAAAATATATAATTGCTGGTTAAAGCAGCGACAATCAGTGAAAACTGTAAGCCTCAGGCCTTATATGATAAAACATACCTCGCGACAAATCCACTCTGATACGACTTGGCGCACTTCTGCAGCGGTCTCGGACGGTAATTTTTTTCGCACATTGCGTTGAAATCTTACTGCACAATTGACACAACTGCGTTGTGTAGTTGAATTATCAATTTTCGAAAGAAAAAAACAAGAAAAGCAAACAGAATCGGCTCACTTGAAAAATAACGACCAAGTAAAGTTACAGTTACACTGGTATTTGGTAACGACTTGACAAGTGACAACTGACAACCAGTGTTGCCACATTTAATCGGTGTAGGTCTCTAGAACGCCATCAGAAAGTCCCTAGTTTAAAGTGAAATTAGTAAACAAAAAAGTCTCAAAATGTCGCTAAATATAATTTTATTAAAGAAATTAATTTTTAATAACTAAGAAATATTTTTCTTGACCGGAAAATCCGTTTTATATTCTTGATTATTATTGAATTTAAGTAGTTAAGAAATAGTCACTTTTAAACACACGAGTGATTTAAAAATACACTGAAAGTACCTACGCCTGACGGGAGTTTTGACCTCACGTGGTTCACGTGGTGGTAGGTTCAATTTGGGAATTTATGATTTCGGCCGTGTCTAATTACCACCCTACCAGCAAAGATGTACGGCCAAGCGATTCAGCGTTCCAGTACAATGCCGTGTAGATGCCGATTAGGGGTATAGGTTTAATATAACTGCCGTATCCTAACCTAGGTTAGCCTGCTACCATCTTAGACTGCATCATCACCTACCATCAGGTGAGATTGCGGTCAAGGGCTAGTAGTGGCGTAAAAAAAACGCAATAACAAAACTGCTTTATTATAATTCCCACGGAAACTCCGTGGGAATTATAATAAAATATTGCTCATGCTTATTGTTAATGAATTACAACTAAGTACATATTTTTACTTGCATCCCCTCTCCCAAGGGAACAGTACTAAATTTCGGGATAAAAAGTATCCTATGTCCTACCTAGTAGTATGAACTCAAATCATGCCAAGTTTCGTTTAAATTCATTCAGTAGTTTCGGCGTGATGCGCGGCCAAGCTACAGACAGACAGACAGACAAAAATGAAAAAAATACAGTTTTGACTTCAGTATCGATTAATGAGTGCCCGCCAAAAAAATTTTCAAAATATCTTCAGAATTGGACTTACAGTTTTATTATAAGTAATAGATAGATAGGTAAACTCATCGGTCCCAGAACAAAGACTCCGAATATAGCTATCGTGGCAGTTCTGTATTCATTGACCATACCTGAATTAAAAAAAATGTGAAAAGTGGTTATAGATTGTGTAAATGTCGCTAAACGTCACCAGAATATTTTTTTGCGGTTGAATTAAAACATTGAATTAAACTCCCTAAAAAACTTGCTAGATTAGCGACAAAGTCGCTAAAGTGGCAACACTGGTAACTGAACATAACAACTGAAACAAGGGCTGACCGTAATAGCGCAGTAGTCTTGGCGAATCCTAGAGGTGGGTCGGTACCCGTTGTTTATGCTGAGTCACATTTATGGTCAATATGTATACTATATCTATGGTCACTTGATCTGTGACAGTTCCGTGTTCGAAAAAAAAAAAAAAATCTGATTTTTTTGACATCTTGTTTGACTGCTTCTCTTTGAGTAAAAAACCTAAAAATTATTGTAAAAACTACTCAATTCTTGTAATCAATATTAAAAAGAGTGCATTAAAAGTGTTCGTGTGATAATCTGCTTATTCATTCACAATCACAACCTTACCAGGGGAGTACATTTTGTTCCTGTTCGAACCGGATGGCGGCCATGGATGGCGGGTGGCAAGTATCCAGGCAAGGCGTGAGTACTCTGCAGGCGTGAGTGTTCTGCTGGGTATCTTATCGTAAAGTGCAGTGTATTGTGAGGATTTCAGTGCAGGTTAACGAGGTCAGTGAACGTTACGGCAGTTTTGTACCCATACAAGGTTTGAACTTTGAGGTTAAGACATAACCATGGAGTCATACATCAAATTGCAAAATGACATTTTTAACAACATTTCAAGAGGTCTCATTAATTTAAAAAAGTCTTCAAAAAGTAGAATAACAGAGAGCTACATTGAGGCTCGTTTGGAAAACTTGGAAAAGTTATGGAACATGTTTAATGAGTATCATGCAAAAATTGTAACGTTAGCAAAGGATGATGAAACTTATGACTATTTTACTGATGGTTTCTATGAAAAGACTGAAGAAACTTACTTAGATTATAAGACAGAACTGTCATCTTATTTAAAGAAATTAATTAATGTACCTCAAAATTCTAACTCAAACCCCGGCTCGGATTCTGGTGCTAAGTTTGAATCAAGTAATATCAAACTGCCTAAAATAACTTTACCTACTTTCTCTGGCTCGTATAACGAATGGGTGAGCTTCAGAGATTTATTTTTATCACTTATTCATAATAATAGTAGTTTGGATGATGTTCAAAAATTACATTATTTAAAAAGTCATTTAACAGGCGAAGCAGAGCAGTTGTTGCGGCATGTGCCAATCACTGCTCAAAACTACCAAGTTTGCTGGTCTCAATTAGAAAAGCGTTTTAATAACAAGCGGTACCTCTCAAATTGTATATTGAAGCGCTTTATGAGCCAAAGAAACATAACTTCAGAATCATCATCAGCAATTAAAGAGCTATTAGATACTAGCAATGAATGTTTGAATGCTCTTAATAATTTAGGCATTGACACTCAATCATGGGACATTATGGTTATTCACATTCTATGCTTAAAACTTGATAGTGAGACCAGGAAACTATGGGAAGTTAAATTAAGTGAATTAAATGATGAGTTACCAACTTTATCCAAATTTAATGAGTTTTTAGAAAGCAGGTTTAGATCCTTAGAGTTTTTACTAAACAAACCAAATCAGAATTATAAATTTAAGCCGCAGGTTAAGGCACTTCACATAACAAACCCAGTATCTTGTATATTTTGTAAAGAAAATCATAAGCTGAGCAATTGTAAGAAATTTTGTAAGGAAGATGTAGATGAACGCCGTAATTTTGTGCAAACTAATCGTTTATGTTTCAATTGCATGGCCCCATTTCATTCTGCATCTTCTTGCCGCCAGTCAACTAGGTGTCAAGTAGCAAGGTGTCATAAGCGCCATCACTCTCTTTTACATCCTAGGGGCACAGAGCCAGGGGAGGGGGTTCATCAACCCTCACAAGCACTAGGACAGAGTAGTAACATTGTGCATCAACCCGCACAAGCGTTAGGGCAAGGTAGTATCATAGAGCCTAAACAAGGCCGTGCAAATGAAACCGGGACACACAATATTGTAACATGTTTCTCTAATATTAGCAGTCAAGTATTGTTAGCAACAGCCTTGGTAAAGGCAGAGGTGAGAAACGGTTACAGTATAACTGTAAGGGCATTGTTGGACCAAGGGTCACAGGCATCTTTTATCACAGAGGCCGCAGTCCAGCTTATTGGTTTAAAGAAAATATATACAAACAGTAATGTGTTTGGATTAGGAGATGATCACCATAGGTCAGTTGTGTCTAAGGCTGTTGTATCATTAAAATTGCAATCACTCCGGGATCCATCGTTTAGCATTACTATAAAGGCACATGTTTTAAAAAGGCTTACTTCTTTCCTTCCTGAGACAAAGGTGGAGAGTCAAGCATGGAAAGAATTAGAAAAAATTGAATTAGCAGATCCTTTATTCCATACACCTAATAAGATTGATATACTGTTAGGTGCGGATGTCTATGGACAAATTTTACTCGATGGAATTTTGAAGGGTCCGGCAGGTTATCCAGTTGCCCAAAATACAAAATTAGGATGGATAATATCTGGCCAGGTGGAAAACAATGTAGACAATTCGCTGAAGTGTTGTACTTCAATAATCAGCTTGCACGTTCACTCTGAAATCAATGAAAATGAATTGTTAAGAAAATTTTGGGAATTAGAAGCGGAACCAAAGGAAAGGAAAATTTTTCTGACTGAGGAAGAACAAAAATGTGAAGAAATCTTTTCTAAAACTACAAAAAGAGATGAATCTGGCAGGTATATAGTTAAGTTACCTTTCAAATCTGTAGATCCACTTTGTAAATATGGTAACTCTAAGTCAATCGCCTTACGTAGATTCCTTATGTTAGAGAAACGTCTAGGGAAAGATAAACGATTACAGAAGGAGTATGGCAAGGTAATACAGGAGTACTTGGATTTAGGGCACATGGAGATTGTACCTGATGCTGAGGAAGATAAGCCAGGAGCAGTGTACCTTCCTCACCATGCAGTTGTGAAGGAAGAAAAGGATACGACAAAGGTCAGAGTAGTTTACGACGCCTCGTGTGCTGGGATTAATGGTGCATCCTTGAACACTGATCTAATGATAGGGCCAACTTTACAATCTGATTTGCGTACTCTGTTAATGCGTTGGAGACTTTATCCAATCTGTCTAGTTGCAGACATCGAAAAGATGTATAGACAGGTCAAGGTATCCAAGGAAGATGTGGATTTCCAGCGGATATTGTGGCGAGACCCAATGAACCCGGAATCTGAAATAAAAAGTTATCGTTTATTGACTGTCACATTTGGAACAGCAGCGGCACCCTACCTGGCAGTCAAGGTCTTGCAGCAAACAGCGTTGGATGAAGGCAAAGATTCTCCAGCAGCTGCTGAAAAAATAAAAAATGAATTTTATATGGATGACCTACTCTCAGGCTGTCAAAGCGTAGATGAAGGTAAAAAACTGCATAAAGAAATGAATGAAATTTTGAAAAAGGGAGGTTTCTTATTGAGGAAATGGTCGAGTAATAGTGAAGAGCTATTAAAAGAAATACAGGAAGAGGGAAAGGCCAGTGAAGGTAACTTACAAATCAAAACAGATAAAATATTAAAAATCTTAGGACTTACCTGGAACCGGAACAGCGATGAATTTGAATATGTGGTCAACTTACCGCAGCTGAAGTACCCTGTAACAAAAAGAAATGTAATATCAGATATTGCTAGATTATTTGATCCCTTAGGTTGGATAGCACCCATGATAATTAAGGCAAAGATATTTATACAGCAATTATGGATTTCTGGAATCGATTGGGATGATGAATTGCCACCCAATCTTCTTAATCTTTGGATTAGCTTCCGGGATGAACTCAACCAGCTTGTGAGGTTTCGACTTCCAAGATGGTTGAACACAACAACAGAGGATAAATTGGAACTTCACGGATTTTGTGATGCTTCCAATGATGCATATGCTGCAGTTGTATACTTACGAGCTTCTGATAAATTTGGAAAGGTTCATGTCAATCTCGTGTCATCCAAAACCAAGGTTGCGCCAATTAAGCAAGTTACCATTCCGCGACTGGAATTGTGTGGAGCAGTTTTGCTTAGTAAGCTACTGCAAGAAGTTTCTAGCACATTAAGTATTAAAAGGGAGAATATTTTTGCATGGACTGATTCGTCTGTTGTTTTGGCTTGGTTGTCTAGCCATCCGAGTCGATGGAAACCATTCGTAGCAAACAGAGTTTCAGAAATTCTATCAGTATTAGATTCCAGTCAATGGTCGCATGTACAGTCCAAGGATAACCCAGCTGACTGTGCTTCGCGCGGCGCAAATCCGGAGCAGATTAATATGCAGTTGTGGACAAATGGCCCTAACTGGTTAAGGGATGAAGAAGTTTGTAACTTTAAAGAAAAAAATCTATACAATACAAATCTGGAAGAAAAAAAGGTAAATAGAATTAATACTTTCAATACCTTATCGCAGGATGCAAAGGATGATAGTTTGTTTTCAAAATATTCCTCACTAACTAAACTAATCCGAATTATCGCTTATTGTAGAAGGTTTTTACGTTTAAGAAATAAAAATAAAGAGGATAAACCTAAACCTACAAAATGGCTAGCAAATAAAGAATTAGAAGAAGCTCGAAATGTGTGCATTAAGCATTATCAAAATTTACATTTTTTTGAAGAAATAAAAAATTTAAAGGATACAGGGAAGGTTAATAAAAAAAGTGCACTCACCTTATTTAATCCATTTCTTGACAGTGCTGGTATTGTCAGAGTGGGTGGTCGTCTTGAGAGGTCATCTTTGACTGAAGGTATGAAACACCCGGTGATCATACCGCGAAGATCTCATATTACAAATCTTCTCATCGCGGATGCTCATAGCAAAACTCTTCATGGAGGACCTCAACTGATGTTGAACTATTTAAGATCACAATATTGGGTTCTTGATGCAAAAAATCAAGTGAAGTGGTTTGTCAGGAAGTGTGCGGTGTGTTTGCGGTACTCATCCAAGGGGAGTCAACAGCTTATGGGACAGTTGCCTCCAGCAAGATCGAACTTCAGTCGACCATTTCTACACAGTGGCGTTGATTATGCTGGTCCCATTAGCATCCGAACCACAAAAGGAAGAGGACATCATGCTTATAAAGGCTATGTGTGCTTGTTTGTGTGTATGTCAACTCGAGCAATCCACCTGGAAGCCGTGAGTGATTTAACTGCCCAAGGATTTTTGGCTGGATTTAAAAGATTTGTGTCCAGGCGTGGGCACTGTGCCCACTTGTGGAGTGACAATGCCACTAATTTTGTTGGATCTTCGCGCGAACTGAAAAGATTATTCAATTCAGAAAAATCAAGTATAACAGCTGAAGTGGCTGACTGGTTGGCCTCCAACAACACAGAGTGGCACTTCATTCCGCCACACGCCCCAAATTTCGGTGGGTTGTGGGAGGCTGGAATCCGCTCCACAAAATTCCACCTCAAAAGAGTGATTGGATCTTCAACCCTGACCTTTGAGGAGATCACAACAGTGTTGGCTCAAATTGAAGCCTGTCTTAATTCGAGACCGATATCTCAGTTAAGTCAACACCCTGGTGACCCTTGTCCCTTGACTCCTGGTCATTTTCTGGTTGGTGAACCACTAGTATTGATTCCAGAGTTAAATTATGAAACATCTAATATTAGTAATTTGAATCGCTGGCAACTGACACAAAAAATGACACAGGAGTTTTGGCGTCGCTGGTCCAATGAGTATTTAACTCGTTTCTTACATAGGTACAAATGGGCATATCAAAACCCCGAGCCCAAACTCGGTGACCTGGTGCTTGTGAGAGAGGATGACCTACCTCCAGCAAAATGGCTTTTTGGAATAATTGTACAAAAACACCCCGGCTTAGACAATATAACTCGAGTGGTGAGCATAAAATGTAAGGGCAGTATTTTTAAGAGACCTGTATCTAAACTGTGCATTTTACCAGTCACCGATTAAATTTAGTTGTAGTTTGTAGTGTAATTCAACTCAACGTCTATCCAACGTTGAGTTCTAAATTGTCGTTACATACCTATTATGTATTTGTTTTTTTTTTTTTTCATTTTTGATTCAAGTAGTAATTGCATTATATACAGTCCATAGTCAACCTTTGTTAATTTAAATTAGTTGATGTAAATTATTGTCTTTCAATTTATATATTTAGTAAAGGCTAAGATCTGTAACAGAGAAGATATGTGTGTTTGGTTTAGATATTAATAGTATTTAATAAACTGTAACTTTGTTATGAACAAATTATGTTCATTTGCCATAATTTGTTCATGGAGGCCGGTATGTTTATGCTGAGTCACATTTATGGTCAATATGTATACTATATCTATGGTCACTTGATCTGTGACAGTTCCGTGTTCGAAAAAAAAAAAAAAATCTGATTTTTTTGACATCTTGTTTGACTGCTTCTCTTTGAGTAAAAAACCTAAAAATTATTGTAAAAACTACTCAATTCTTGTAATCAATATTAAAAAGAGTGCATTAAAAGTGTTCGTGTGATAATCTGCTTATTCATTCACAATCACAACCTTACCAGGGGAGTACACCCGTTTTCTTAATACCGTAACTATTTATTGGTATTATTGTCAATAAACAGTTATGAAACTATTTATTTTAATAACTATTTATTGGCGAAACCGCAATACTGACTACCGAGCTAGGTGTAGGTGTTTTATAACGTTTCGCCGGTATTATAAAAAATATTTCTGAGATAACTGTAGTACCCTGTTCATATTCTTAATGGCTGCTTACGAAAATCGAATAAGTACATCGGGTATTTGAATTAAATAGTTTTATTTAAATGTTTACTTTTTTTAAAATGTCAATTAAGGAACTTTCCTTCATACTTGATCCAGGCTTAGGACTGGCTACAATAAGGTGGAGTTCACCGACTTTTTAAACGGCTGATTATCAGTTAAACAGCTAATTAAATCTTTTTTAATGTTCACCAGAACCTAACCATTTACAACGCTTGAACGGCTGTTTAACTTAACCGAGCTCGGAAGGGTCGTTTAACCGCAGTTTACCTCATTTTGACATTTGAATTATTGCGTTAGTGTAATTTTTAGGTTATTTGTAATAATACGAGGATGGTACTCAAGGTAAGTTTTCAATTTTTATATACAGTTTTTTTAAGAGAATCAACAGTTTTATTTACAACCCTCATTAAATAACTATTTGAAATTCATGTTTAAAAATGTTAACTGATTCACTTTTGAACTTGTCAAACTTGTGCGGCGGTTATTTATTATAAGTCCCGTCTTACTAAAAACACGCTCGCATGGCACAGACGTAGCCATGATATTTGCATATTTTTTTACGAGTGTTGACAAGTAGGGGTAGGTATATCTGTGGTTACGCCACCATTCCAAAGGGCAGTTCCATGACCCATCCATATTAAATACAGGCAGCATGTCTTCGTTCATGTATGTGTCAATTTCTTTAATCGCCTTTGATAAAGGAGCGCCTACTGTTTGCTGTTGACTAACTATATCTTCCAAAACCGTCCATGGGGAAAATTTATTATGTTTTGAGAAGTAGTACTGGTAGATGGTCTGTCGGTGTAAGATTGTTTGTTTTTCCCGCGCTATTTTCTCTGTTAGCATATCCTGTATTCTTTTTCTTGTATTTTGGGCTTCATTTAAATCGGTAAAAACTGCAGTTTTATAACGCGGATCTAAAAATGTACAGACAGAAAAAGTTCCGCTTCTATCGACGTTGTTAAATCTCGTTAGTAGTCCTGTTCGTAACTGACATACTACATTTTTAGAAGCTTCGCAGAAATCTTCAGCTTGAAGTTTGTCACACCCAGAAACAAGGCATCTTGTCATCACTATAACAGAGCTTGCCGACATGTAATTTTGTCCACTTAACGATGTTGTGGCATCATCAAACGGTTTCACGATTTGGCATAGTTCTGCGCAAAACGACCATTCCTCGTTGGTAATGATTGGTAGATCTTGCCGCAATGTCGCCACTGTAGACCTTACATATTGCTCAAGGTCTACAAATCTTTCCAGCATATAATATGCTGAATTCCAGCGCGTAGGCACTTCCTGCTTAAGGCGCTTCGGTGTGCAGCCAGAATTTTCATTTATTTGTGCCTTTAAAAACTTTGCCTGTGCAGATGAACTTGTTTTAAAGTGTCTAACAATTTTCTTTACCTTATCCAGAATCACATTTAAAGTCTTCAATGTATCTTGCACAATTAAATTTAAGGTATGGGCATAGCAACCGTAGTGTTTCCATTCCATGTCCCGAACTGCTTTCGTAATATTAGGTGCGTTGTCAGTTATAACAAAATTAATTTTATTTTCCAATTTCCAGTCAGCCACTATTCGACATAAAGCTTCCTGAATATTTTCACTCGTGTGGGAGTCTGAGAAGCTACTGCCGTCCAATAGAATAGATTTTATAGTAAAATCGTCGGTGATATAATGTCCTGTTATTGCGAGATAAGACTCGTTCGAACGTGAAGTCCACAAGTCCCCTGTGAGACAAACATCTTGGACACCAGAACTAAATATTTCAGCTTTGATGTTCTCTTTTGTCTTATCATATAGAGCTGGAATCATTACATTCGATATTGTCTTTCTGGTTGGTAATGTATAACCTGGAATCCAGCTGGCGAATCTCCTAAAATCCTCCTCCTCAACGAGTGAAAAAGGTTGGTAGCCCTTAATAAACAGACGAAGGAGGTCGTCATCAATTTTTTTGCTTTAACTGATTAGAAATTTTTTTTGGTGCGCCATATTTATCAATACCTTGCTGGATTTTCGCAGTTGAAAGCGACGGAGGCGGTACACTAGTGGTTGTTGCTGTACTTGTCTGTGTTGCTAGTAAAGATGTTGGTGGGCCAATTGCTGTTGCAGCCGATACAGCTGTTGTTGTTGAGCAAGTGGATAAGTCCTCGGGAAGCCTACCAAGGTTTTGGCGCTGTTGAGTTATTACGCGGCGATACGCGTCAGGGTGCTTCTTTTTTAAATGGCCTTTTAAATTCCCTGTTGACGCTGTATAACTGTACAAATCACAACATATTTTACATTTCGCTTTTTTATCTACATTATTTTTTTCGAAAAAATCCCACAAAATGCTACTATTTGCACGGGACATTGTTTTTATTTATATACTTTCACTATAAAATATGAAGATTTACTCGGGAAAATGTTTTCTTTTATTTACACGATTTTTACACCCTAATTAAAACTATTAACTATATAAATCACTAAAAATTGTTCAACAAAAACAGTTCACAAGCTGATACAAAAACACTTATTAAGTTATTATTGTTTTTGTTTTACAATAATTATTATTATGCGCGTATAATAATAATAATTATTATTATTATACGCGTATAATAATAATAATTATTATTATTATACGCGCTCGCTCGTGCACTCACAGTCGCACATAAAACAATAAAGGCCTGTTCAGACCTAAGCGGTATTCGCTACCGTCTGCGGCAGAGAAAACTCAGTGGGTATGCGGTAATATTACTGTTCAGACCTAAGCGGTATTCGCTACCGTCTGCGGCAGGGAAAACCCAGTGAGTATGCGGTAATATTACTGTTCACACGAAAACGGATTTCGCTATCCTTGTGGGTAGAATAACGCGCGGTAGTCGAGTTTCGCTCAGAGAGGTAAGAAATTTGCGCCAGTTAGTCATTTCTGAGTCGCCAAAGAATATACACGTCAGTCACGTTGTAATTTCTGCAGAGCATCTGATTTTAGTGATGGATAGTGATGAAGAGGAAGTTTTACTTTTATTAGCCTTAATTGACTCACCAGTTAAGAAAAGAATTTGGATCCATGACATCAATAGACAACACCGAATTCATGGGGAATTCCACACTTTATATCCAAGATTAAGATTGGATGAAGATCGGTTTTTTAATGCATTCAGAATGACGACTGAGAACTTTGATGAAATATTTAATATGATAAAGGAAAATATCAGCAAATCATTCACTAAATATCGAGAACCCATATGCCCTGAAGAACGCTTAGCAATAACGTTGAGGTAAGGAAAACAAATTTGAATATTAATTGACGAAAATCTTTATTTTAGATAACTAGGAAGGAACTTTGATTTTTTACAATATTAACATAACTTTTATCTTAAACTAAAACCTTCTTATTTGATTTCTGAGTGTTTCTGTTGATCGTAATCTATTTCGTGTTCGTAATCGAGACCTTCTCCAGTCAGTGAAGGTGCTAGAGGTGATAGAGCATTATCTTGAATACAACGCAGAGCAGACTGCAGTTCAGAATCATTAGTAGACTGGGGACTACGAGAATAACATGATTGTTGAGACATACAACGATCATTTTGGCTTGTGTTAGGCTCACTACGAGAATAACATGATTGTTGAGACATACAACGATCATTTTGGCTTGTGTTAGGCTCAGTGGTGTAGTAAGATCGCAGTGTTGTTTCTCGTTGTAGACTACGTTCTTGCTCTTCTTCCAATTCCGCTTCCATCATAACTTGAGCTATTTTCATTTTTGTTATAATTTTACGTCGCTCAGAAAACCTGTCTATTGTTTTTGCATATCCAAGCATAACATGTTCAATCGACGATAATTTATCTGCTTTTGTATTCAAGTACGTAATCACTTTATCAACAGGATGTTCGTTAACAGAAGTCCTTTTTCTGGAACCCAAACGTGAAGTATAACGTTCGGATGATGCTACTGAACTTGACCGTTGTGTTGAATTTTCATTATAAGATTCGGGTTCAGTAATATTTTGGGTATCAGATACGCTTTCTTCTTCTCTTGCCACATTAGTATCAGTTGGAGCAAATCCTATGTGATCTTTTAAAAATTCCATTGAAGATGCCCACTGCCATTTGCTGTAACGACTGTAAGATTTAAACGCACTTTGGCAGTAGTGGTTTTTGTAGTTTTTAAATATTTACCATAAGTGTCCCGTAGATTTTTCCATTTCATTTTGGCTTCATCGCCTGTAAAAAATATAGTTTATTTATAATCTATTCAATTACTTTTATTCATTAGTTATACTTAGACCAGTTTAAAACCCTGAATTTGTTTAGGTTAGTAAGGTGATAAATACTGAGGAATCTTAAAAACCAAATTTTTAGTAAAAATGGCTTAGGGCGTGGACCCATGTCTACGGTGCGGCGCCGTTCGCCGTGCAACGGTATGGCATCGCCACCGGTGGACGGCGCGGCGCCGTGCCGCACCACGGTACCGCGAACGGTGCGCCGTCCATTGCCCCTCATTCGATCGAATCAACAGCGAAATATCGACTGAAAGGGGCAATGGATGGCGGGTCCACGCCCTTAGACCTGGAGTAAAAAAGCAGATTTTTGCAGATTTTTAGCAAGTGGAGATTCATTTCGCTGTATTGCAAACAGTTATAGAGTGGGTTGCTCAACTGTCGCAGAAATTGTTGATGAAGTTTGTGATGTTATTTGGACTACATTACAACCCATATACATGAAGCCTCCTACAGAAGAAATGTGGAACTTAACATCTGAAGAGTTTTATAATATGTGGCAATTCCCCAATTGCCTCGGCAGTATTGATGGAAAACATGTCACTATCGTTTGTCCGCCTAATTCAGGCAGCAATTATTTTTGCTACCTCAAAAAATTTTCTGTCGTCCTTATGGCAATAGTAGGACCACACTACAATTTTTTATGTATCGATGTTGGAGGTTTTGGAAAAAATAGCGACGGTGGAATTTTCGAAAACTCTGTCATGGGAAGGAGGTTTAATAATGGGACTATGAATGTTCCAAGGCCTAAACTATTGCCAAGAACTAATGATGTCACACCTCATGTGTTAATAGGAGATGAGGCATTTCGATTGCAAGCACATGTAATGAAACCATTCAATCAAAGAGTTTCTAGGGTTGATAGAAGAAAGGAAGAATACAATAAGCGCCTATGCCGAGCTAGACGCGTTGTTGAAAATGCATTTGGATTACTGGCTCAAAAATGGCGAATATATTTCAAACCTATGCACCTAAAAGTGTCTTCAGCTAAAAAAGTGATAAAAGCAACATGCGTACTCCATAATTATTTACGCTCTAAAACTTGCAATACCCCGTACTTGCAAAATATGTATTTTACTACTCAACAAAATAATGCAATGAACAATGAATATCAAAATTTTGAAACTTTGCAACTTTCAGGCGATAGGGTACGTACACAATTTGTCAACTTCTTTAATGGCGGTAGTCGTATTTAGTACAGAATTGAAAGATAATATAATAATATAATAAAAGATAAAAACTTACCACTTATGTTACATTTTTCTCCTATCTCATCCCATATTTTATTTTTCATAAATATATTTTTATAATCCGTAAGTGACATATCATACAAAACTGGATTGCACTTCACCATCTCAATAAATGAATCGTTATTCGTTCGTTTCGATGACGCCATGTTGCAAACGCGTCCTTTCGCTAAGGAATATCGTGCGTAACTGTTGTCATGTTAACCCCGCTTGCGGAGTGAGGGGCGGGATGCATGCCGCTGCTCCCGCGCAGTATTTACCTCTACCCACAGCGGCAGCGAATATCGCTCAGGTCGCTCTAGCCGCGGTACTTGATACCAAATCCTGAGCGAAACCCGCGCGGTATGTACCTCTACCCACAGCGGCAGCGAATATCGCTCAGGTCGCTCTAGCCGCGGTACTTGATACTAAATACCTGAGCGAAACCCGCGCGGTATGTACCTCTACCCACAGCGGCAGCGAATATCGCTCAGGTCGCTCTAGCCGCGGTACTTGATACTAAATACCTGAGCGAAACCCGCGCGGTATGTACCTCTACCCACAGTGGCAGCGAATATCGCTCAGGTTTGAATAGGCCTTTAACATGACTGCAGAAAAAACAAAAATCTAATAAAATCTCGTGAGTAGAGCAAGAGTCGGGAATCGGGATGTTCCAGGGCGACCGCGTAACTTTTGCATCAATCATTGATATATCGCAATCACCTCTGATTGGTTAACACTCTTCCACTATTGGACGAAATCCATTGACGCAGCAAGCATACCATAAATTCAGCCAATCGGAGGCGATTGCGATGTATCAATGATTGATGCAAAAGATACGCGGTCGCCCAATCGGTAGGTACTCGCTTCGGCGCTTGCGGCCGGCGATTTCACCCGAAGGCGTATCTCGTCATTGTTGGAAACACAACATAAGATGTATGTTTTAATCTATGGACAGATCGTTCACCAGTTCATTCAACCTGTCATCTATGTAAAATTTAAACGTCTGTCTATCTCTTACCTCAAGAACTGCCACAGGGCTAGGACGTATTTTCGCTTCCCTTTTGTAACAAGTTTAATTAAATCACTGTGCCACGAGTCGTGTTTCCTTAAACAATAACCTACAGTCCATATACTCTCCGACATTGGTCCTTCTACGCCGTGAAAAGTGTTTTTTTCAAGAGGATTCTCAAGACCGACACGCGGCCAGGCCACACTGTCTGTACCAGTACGTACGTGAGTCAAATTTTGTAGATACAAAAAGGAGCGCAATTAATCAGATCGCGCAATTAATTATCCTGCCAATCTGAGAGAAAACGCCAACTGTGCGATCGCAGTCACAAGATATTTTGAGGTGGAGCATACAAATTCAAGATGGCGCAATTTGTGTGATTTCTATATATTCCATCGCCATCTTAGTTCATACAGCGCAAATAAAGCGCTGCAAGCAAGCTGCGAGCAGTGTGCGAACCCCGTACCTACGTATTCGACGAATAGCGGGCCGACTGCGAAAATCAGCGCGGGCGCGACCCAATCAGGAAGCGTTACCTGATCGCCTGCCGACAGCCGAGCGTCGTGATTCGTCGACGAGGGCCACATTTGCGCAACCACGTTCTCGTTCATTCAGTCACCATACTTCCTGTTTTTTGTTATAATTAATAAGGTGACGCTAGACATGGGCGTTTTCAGTTATTTCGCATATCGGCTCCATATCCGATATTAAGTTTTCATATCGATATGAAAAACGGTTTTCAGATATCGATATCAGTAGTACAGTTGAGCAAATAGGTAAGAATGCGAACTAACGCAAACGCAAACTCACATTTACAGTTATGCAGTATATCGATGCAGGTCTTAGGTAGATATTTATAGTTATTTATCAGTTTAGCTACTTGTAACTACGGCGATTCCCCTTCATGCTTTACTAGGCTTAGGACTAGCAGAAAAGTTTTTGAAAAGTAAATGTCAAAAATTGTTAATTGAGATTACTTTTCTGGCGCATTTAAAAATCGTCATATTTACAATGATTGTATATACAATATTATATACAGACCTTTTATAAATGTATCCATATTGTAACAACTCAAATTCAACCTTATTACTTGGACTTGTAGTTTTATTTTGTAATAAAGTGTTTCACTAATATCGAGTAGCCGTAGCCGCCAAAACCGTGATCGTAACTATACAATAGAAACTAACTCTTATTGCTAGTGCAGTAAAATATATTAACCACGCAAACATGGCTTAAGTTATATTCTCATAACTCATATTCGCTTCATCTCTTTTATACTAGTAAACTTAGAAAGAGAGGTGAGGTAGCGAATATGGTTCATATCATATCCTTTGTGAAGTTTGCGTTTTGTTCGTACGTGTTCGCATCGTTCTCGCGCGCTAGTAGGTTTTGACTCGATACTGGATACAGTTTTTGTGATATCGGTTTTTGTGATAAAGTTATCGATATGGTATGATATCTAACACATATCCGTTATATGTTACGTTTTGGTATAACGAACTCATGTCTAAGTGACGCATAAACTGCCATTTTTACTGTGTTATAGTTGTAAATTGTTGGGACTTTAGTTTAAAAGTAGTGTTAATAATTCAAAATTGTCAAATTTCCTGTGTAATCTTAAGTAGTGAGTATAATAAGTGAAATATCAAGTGAAAAATGTCAGAAAGTAATGAGCCCAAATTAAAACAGCTCAAAGCGGCGAGGGGCTATACGAAGGCTTCTATTTCGCGCTTATATTTATTTGTGTCCAATGAGCAAGACGTAAATATGTCCAATATATTTAACTTAGAAACTAAGCGTGCAAGGATAGTAGAATTGTTCAAAGAATATGAGGCATATAGCAAGCAAATTTTAGCATTGGACGACGACGACCAACGTCGCGAAGATGTGTCAGAAATTGAAGGCAAATATTTTCACATACTGACAGTATTAAATGAGGCCATTAAAACTAAATCTATGCCCTCGCAGGAGGCTGGCTCTTTCAAGGCAAAATTGCCACAAATTGATATTAAAAATTTTACGGGTAAGTACGCGGAATATACGCCCTTTATCAACTTATTTAAAGCCGTCATACATAATGATAGGTCAATTGATAACGTTCAAAAATTGTATTACCTTAGGACTTTTGTAGAAAACGAGCCCTTTGACATAATAAAAAACTTGCCCCTTGTAGCAGATAGTTATGATGAGGCTATTAGGCTTCTCGATGAGAGGTATAATCATAGGTTTAAGATTATTAATGAGCATATTAATTCCTTGCTTGATATGAATGCAATGTTAAAATCTACTCCAATTATCCTTAGAGATTTTGTGTCTAAAGTCAAACAATGCTTATCAGCCTTAAAAAATCTCAGTGTAAAAACAGACACTTGGGATCCTATTATTTTATCCATTTTATATCAAAAATTAGATACCTACACATCACGGGCTTACCAATTTGAGCGAAGCGATGACGACGAACCAACGGTGAATGATTTCCTGATGTTCCTGGAAAAGAGGGCCTTGGCATTAGAGAATGCGGAACCTTCAACTTCAGGCAAGGCTCGCAAAGCAGCGGTGAACATTACCACCAAACCAGGCGCTGGCTCGTGCTCTCACTGTAAGTCTGAACAACATAAATTATTTAATTGTAGTAAATTTAAAATCTTGCCTTTTACTGAGAAGATTGATTTTTGTAAGGATAACAGCTTATGTAAGGTTTGTTTAAATAAGCATACAGGAAAGTGTAGATTTCATTTCCGCTGTAAAATATGCAAGGACCCAGCTCACAGTACCATTCTCCATGATAATACAGCCTCCGAGCAACCAGTATCATTGATGTCCAACGTTAGTTCGGACAGAGTCCTATTACCTACAGTCAAGGTAAAGTTATATGCGCAAAATGGCAGGGAAGTACATCTGAAGGCAATCTTGGATTCTGCATCACAGATATCCATTGTTACAACTAAGGTTATTGAAATCCTAGGGATTACCCCTAAGCGAGACAACACCAATATAGTGGGGATCGGCAATTCCAAAAATGCTGCAAATTATTCAGTCCCCCTTGAAGTGTTTTCATTAGTCACACCTTATAGGGTGACAATAAATTGTCATGTGCTAAATAAAATCACATGCAATATACCTCAATATAAAATAGATGTTTCATCTATTATAATCCCTCCCGATGTGGAGCTAGCTGATGTGGATTTTCACATTCCATCAGAAATAAATATGCTAATTGGAGCTGACATATTTTTCCAGATGCTGATCCCGGAGCCGCTAGCGTCTTTGCAGCAACAAGCTCTGCAATCTGCTGAGAACCAGCATCTGCAACCCCGCTTCATCAATACAAGGTTTGGCCATGTAATAGCTGGCGCTTTACCACCACAATCTATTTCAAATAAAAGTAAGGTGTCACTCTGTACAATCAATAGTAAATCAGATATTGATGAAACTTTACAAAAATTTTGGGCTACTGAAACAATACCAGAAACTTTCAGCGAAAATATCCCATAACATGAATTATGTGAAAATATTTTTAAGCAAACAACCATTCATGAAAACAATAAATTTCAAGTTGATTTGCCATTAAAGTTGCCTTTGAGTCAAGTAAAAGATACTCTAGGTAATTCATTTGATTTCGCATTATATAGGTTTTTGAACCTCGAAAAGAAATTGCATAAAAATATCAATTTACTGTCAGAATATGATAAATTTATAAATGAATACATTTCATTAGGGCATGGTCACTATATTGATTTCGTTTCATTAGATTTCAATAAATACCCTTTATATTTTATGCCACATCATGCAGTATATAATGAGCAAAGCAAGAGCACTCGGTTAAGGGTGGTATACGATTGTTCAATGCTTACGGACAAAAAGGTTTCTCTAAATAATCTTTTACTTAATGGGCTTCCTGTACAAAAAGATTTGTTTGATATTATGCTTTTATTTCGTTTTGGTGAATATACATTTTCGACTGATATCCGCCGCATGTTCAGATGTGTCAATGTGAATCCAAAACATGCTAGCTTGCAAAATATTTTATGGCGCAGCAATGTTAATGAAAAAATAAAGTGTATACAGTTAGATACTGTCACATATGGGCAAAAAAGCTCAGGGTTTTTGGCTACTCGATGTTTGCATGAGCTCGCTACCAAATATAAGGAAGAGCTTCCTTTAGCATCCTATATTTTAAACAATTGCACTTATGTGTATGATGCTTGCTATTCACATGCTGATCTAAACACTATGTTAGAGGCTAAAGAGCAATTATGTAAATTGCTTAATAAAGGTGGCTTTACCACACATAAATGGGCATCAAATTGTCAACAAATTTTAGATAACATCCCTCCAAACGAGCAGCACTTTGATGATTTTGACCTACAAAAGAATAACCTATATTTAAAAACACTAGGGCTGACTCTTAACATTAGAAATGATAGTTTTGTATTATCTTGTCCAGAAGCTTTTGATATTAAAAATCCTACAAAAAGGCAAATATTAAGCTATATTTCGAAATTTTTTGATCCATTAGGTTTCATATCACCTGTGATAGTAAAAGCTAAGGCATTTATGCAAAAATTATGGTCAGAAAAAATAGGCTGGGATGAAGTACCATCAAAAGGATTATTGGCAGAATGGCAATGCTTTGCTGAAAGCTTATCTAATATGCAACCCCTTTATATTGATAGAAATATAAATATTCCTGAATATGCTAAAGCTGTGCAGCTCATCGGATTCTCTGATGCTTCAAGTTCTGTCGGCTATGGATGCTGTGTTTATATACGGGTGGTCGATCAATCAGGTAAGGTTTCACTTACTTTACTTTGCTCTAAATCGCGAATTAACCCCCGCAGCGATCAGGCACTCAGCATACCACGCTTGGAGTTAAATGCCATGCTCCTACTTACAAAGCTTATCAATAGAGTTTATCAAACATTAAGCCTTAAAATAAATATAGAGGATATTTATTTATATTCGGATTCGCAAATTTCACTTGCATGGATAGCAACTGAGCCCATGAAACTCCAAGCATATGTAGCAAATCGGGTTAAGTTAAATCAGGAACAAACCGCTAGATGGCGCTGGTTGCATGTAGCTAGTGAGGAAAGCCCTGCAGATTGTGTTAGCAGAGGAGCTGATCCTGAACAACTGAGACACTGCAAGCTGTGGTGGCATGGGCCAGAATTTTTAGCGGACAGTAAGTATAAAGTTGAACAAAATACACCTACCTTGACAGTCCAAGATGATTTACCTGAAATGAAGAAAGGTAGGCCGCTCTCTGATGCCAAGGTAACCTTAATTACTAAATCGGAAATAGAGTTTTTACGATTTCTTGATAGATTTTCTGACATAAATAAAATGACTCGGGTTATGGCTTACATACTTAGGTTCTGCAGTAATTTAAAAAATAAAACTGCGAGGAAGTCGGGCACTCTCTCTCCCCTCGAGTTAGAAAATGCTTTACATAAAATAATAAAGCACGAACAGAGCATTCATTTCAAGCAGGAGATTAATGAATTAATGTCCAATAAACAAAGCATAAAAGGTCATTTAAAACCTTTACATCCTTTTATCGATAAGGAAGGTATAATAAGAGTAGGTGGTAGGATAGAAAATGCAAATTTTTCGTTTTCACAAAAGCATCCTATTATTTTGCCCAAACAGTCTAGAATCACAGATTTAATTATTCATAGTGAGCATATTAGGCTGCTACATGCAGGAGCTAAATTATTATTAGCTAATTTAAATCAAAAATACTGGCTAGTAAATGGCCATAGACATGTTAAAAAGATAATTTATAAATGTTTAACTTGTTTCAGAATGAAGGCTCAATGTGCAAAACAGCTAATGGGTTCATTGCCCTCTCAAAGAGTAACAGCTTGCAGACCTTTTCAAAAAATAGGTATAGATTTTGCAGGGCCTATTCAAGTAAAAAATGCACGTATACGACGCGCTTTATATACAAAGGGATATATATGTATTTTTGTCTGTTTTGTAACAAAAGCTATACACCTTGAGCTTTCTTCTGATTTAAGCACTGACAGTTTTCTTTCTTGCTTTAAGCGTTTCATAGCCAGAAGAATGGCACCAATAGAGGTTTTTTGCGACAACGCTGGTTGTTTTAAAAAGGCAAGCAAAGAATGAGAATCCTTATATAAATTACACATCTCACAAGAACACCAAACACTGGTGCAAGAGTATGCAGCTCAAAAAGGTATAACTTTTCATTTTGTACCGAGTTACTCACCAGTTTTTGCTGGTCTTGCCGAAGCAGCTGTTAAGAGCATGAAATTTCACTTAAAGAGAATCATACAGAACTATGTATTAACATATGAACAGCTTAATACAGTTTTATGTCAGATAGAAGCTGTTTTGAATTCAAGACCATTGTTACCGGTCACAGCTGATGATGTAAATGATTTCAGTTATTTGACACCAGGGCATTTCTTGGTAGGTAACGCTTTAACAGCTTTCCCTGAAGAAAATGTACAGTCAATGCCTTTAAATAGGTTAAAATATTGGGAAATATGTAGTAAAGTTAGGAGTCATTTCTGGAATATATGGCATAGGTAGTATATGGCATGGGTTTACAGCAAATAAGTATAGTTATTTATCTTCATAGATATCTTGTTAGTATATCTATTAAAGCTGTAGGTATAAAACCTAGGTATATTATGTAATCTGAAAGATTAGTTTTTCAAAAATTGTTTTTTGCAAGTCAATTGTTATCTCAGATTCATCCAGGATAAAAATAAAACAAGTTAATTAATATTAAATAAAGTTAAATTTATTATCTTCATTTAATTGTTGTTACATAAATAAGTATAACTTGTAAACCAGGATGCTGTGAGCTAATTTAGCGTTGCATTTTAGACATTTTAATAATGATAGTAGTATTTATTCATTGGTAAGCATCGCCGCCCCCAGCATGTTGGAAACACAACATAAGATGTATGTTTTAATCTATGGACAGATCGTTCACCAGTTCATTCAACCTGTCATCTATGTAAAATTTAAACGTCTGTCTATCTCTTACCTCAAGAACTGCCACAGGGCTAGGACGTATTTTCGCTTCCCTTTTGTAACAAGTTTAATTAAATCACTGTGCCACGAGTCGTGTTTCCTTAAACAATAACCTACAGTCCATATACTCTCCGACAGTCATGATTCGGTAACGCGACGAGACGGGATAGGTATTACTTCGTTTCGTTGCGTAGTTATTCGGCAATAAAGAGTTTCTGTCGAAAACTATGTATCGGAGAATACCTATGTTCCGTGAACCGAGTACCGACCGGCCGCTACTCGTTGACTGTCGCGTTTCGGGTGCGCGTTTGTTGCGTCATTCGTGGTATTCTCCAATACATAGTTTCTTGAAATAAATAGTTTTCATGCAGCCTAATACCTTATTTATGGTATTTTACCTATACATAGTTACTGCAACTATTTACGGTTTGCAACGCCCACCTCTAGCGAATCCGGCAAGCGAGGTCCGACTTATCAACCAATCGCGAACAATCATGCCGACTGACCAACCAATCACGTGTATGCACATCCGACCAATAGCGTCACCGTTAGACTTTGGTGCCGCTAGTTGTAATATGAACTAATAAAAATCAAAACATCACCTCTTTTTGATGATTTCATTATTCCGGTTAGGTTTTTATATAATGTTACTCCGTTTACTATGATAAATCGGTTACTTTTTTTCAAGTATGATTTGATTAGTAAACGCTATCAAATCTAGTGGCCCCAAAAAAAATTATCTCCTTTCTAGGCATAATTCACAATTTATACCACTTAAAAATTAAGCTCGGCTTACGACTCTAATCTCAGAAATACATTACATAGGTTCGAACAAGATCACATAATATTATCCTCACTAAGAGGTTCCGGCTAATGGAACTTGTCGAGAAAAAACTAACTTAGTGACTCAGTGTTCCATGGTGTAAGCACTACTCCAAACTTTCGACGAGAAATAATTTAAAGAGTTCACCTGGATTTAAGCGAAGTCCCATATTCCTACAACCTCTTCCATTTGTAAGGAAAACTATCTTCTTGCTTTAATACATATTAGTATTTATTTAGTTATATTTGAACGAATCGAATTCTTCCACACCTGAATTCGAATCTAAATTATTATTATTATTCCACGTTGACCTGGAATTTGAGAAGTATAAAACATTTTACAACCTCGAAACCATGTGCCACCAGGCGTGACCGAAACGCAATTCCACAAAACCAATAGAATTATAAACAGTTTTAACTCACCAGTATTTACTAGTCAAAGCCCGCGACTTCCCATTTATACTTAGTTCGTCTTAATAGGCACGGCTTATTTAGCACTCCTAGTTAAATTTGTATACGGGCTGGAAAAATTACAAAATGGCGTCAGTCTTTTGTATCAAGAATTTGGAAAAGGCAAGCTAACTTGTTACAGCGGTATTTTTACTTACTCATTTCATATTTATTCTTCTTTAGGTTTATAACGTTTTTATTAGATGCCAAATCACATTTTTCTTTATTACATGTCCACCTGTGTATTTATTACAACAATCCTACGCAAAAATCAAAAAAGATCCAAAGGCACTTGAAGAACGTTACCGCTTCTCTCTCTAATTGGGATACCTTCAACCTACTAACTCCCTAAGGTATATTTGTACAAATCTTAAGCGCATTATAGATATTTATGGTTGAAATTACATTTGAATAAATCGTCTAACAAATCCTGAGCTCACTATAATAATTTGAGTTAAATACTCTTTTACTTGATATAGGTTATTTTTCGAAAGATGGTTTCCTTAAAATTATCTATCTCAAATTTAGACAGAACTGGGTTTAATATAGCAATACCGAGTACGAATTCTTGACAGTCTCTTTGCCAAAGCTCTCTTTACAAAAGACAATTATTTTATTTATGGTTTCGAATAATGTTTATTTTATTTCCTCTTATCCACAAATATGGATTCTATTTATTTTGAATAATTTTAAATGTCTGAGATGTAATTATTTGAAATAATATTGCCATATCGATTAAAGTAAGGCAGCGCCATCTAGCGTTCCATCCTAACTTGTCTTCCTAAAATGCCATAACTCTTTATAGGTGTCGCTATTTGAAAAAACTAAAGTACTAATAAAAATGCAATTTGTTTATAATTATTATTCGTGTTACAATATATAATGTTTATTTTACGTTTTTACTTTCTTAAAGTTTTGCTGTAAAAAAAGCAACTGTTGAACCTTCCTGAAACCAAGACGTGTTTGTCGGTCGCATAAAATGTTGCCAGCTACGGAAAACAATCTTTCACATGGCACACTTGTTGCCAGAGCATTTAATCTCTTGCGAGCAAATATTACCAAATGTGGGTACGAATTTTTATTTGCCTTCCACCATTCTAATGGCGAATCAGTCTTTGGGATAACTGTGTCATCTATGTAAGGCTGAACTTCAACCACGGTTCTAGAATATGCGGTACCGCTGGGCCATACCGCATATTCTAGAACCGTGGGCATTTTTCTATAATAATGGGTCCAAATAGAATTGGCCAGCCAAAGTTTCTGAAGTCAGCAGTTCTTCATTTTCTTCAGAAATTATTGAAGTAACCAATCCAATTATATATTTTTTGAATCTGCGGTATTTTCATTTTCAAAATAAAGTTTATACCGTGGATCTAGACACATGCAGGTCATAGAGGTGCGGCTGTTTTCTAGTGAAGAAAATCGTGATTGAAGTCCGCTAAAAATATCTTGCCTGACTATTTCTACTTTATCTGGTTAAGGTTCAGCACCATCTATAACAAACGTTACAAAGGTTGATTTAAGTGCTATCGTTATTGGTATGACTGTACTGCCAGTCACGAATCTATCGCCGCTAATTTCTTTGGTCACCTCATCATAGGGCTTCAAAACATGAACAAGTTTTTCGTTAATACTTGTAGTTCTGTGAATTTTTATGTTTACAAAGTTCAAATAAATTATTCTTCTGCTTCTCTTATTATTATATCATCAAGAAATTCTGCCGGTGCTGAAATATCAAGTTCCAATGCAGGATAACGGCGCAGTGTATTAACGCATATGTTACAGTTGATACACAGAAGTCGAGCTGGTTTGCCACGACCTCCCATCTTAGTGGTAGCCAACCATTCAGTTCATAACATCCAAACAATAGGCAAAATCAGAGTCCAAAGAGAAAAGCACAATGTCACACAGGGAATGTAGGTATCAGGAAGTCCTTAGGCGGATACGGGTCAAACGGAAAATGGCAGATATCAGTGTCCAAGCAGTCCGGGTCAAGTAGATAAAACGGAAAAGTACCGGAAAAAGCACCACCATCCACAACAACGAAACACCGCAAGAAAGAAAGCCGCCACTGAAAGCCACAATGACAAGAAAACCACAGACCCATTAAACATTAATTGGCAAACACAGACCATCAGCATCAGTGCTGCCATCATATTATTTCATTTATAACCATTCTGTTAGAGATTATTAGATAAAATAAAAAAAATAAAATGCTCTAAAATAACAGAAAATACATTAAAAATGGGCTATCCCATTGTTTCAGCAAACATCAATCAGATAAAATATTATGTACTCGTAATTACAATTTTTAAAACGATACAAAGTAATCTACCAATTTAGATTTATTCTAGCTACTAGGTAGATTATAGTATATAAAATGGTAATGGTGGACAGAGAGAGAAGAAACGTGTCAAGGCATAGTATAGAGAACTTACCATAGGTACTTACTTACCTACGTAATCAAATGTTCCGGATAAAACAGTCGGCCGGGAATTGAACTTCTGGTTCAAGAGCCGATCCGAGCCTCAGGTACGCTCTCGCGCTCAGCAGTAGGTTGCAATGATGGTGGGAACGTATCAATAAAAAAGAAATGTTACTTGCTCGTATGACATTTAACTTTAATATGAGTTCAACAAACAAAAAGAGACAGGCCTAGTAATCTAATTAAGGGTACACTTACACTTACAGTGTCTTTGGTATACCGTTAAGTCCAATGCTGGGAGATGACCCGCTGAGACGTAAAATTGAGTAAGGGGGCGCTCAAGATTGGCGTATGACCCCTTTGATGCACGTAGTTAGCTGCGAACGGCGCAAGAGACGATCCACACGCACGGGTAGACTTTACCTTATATTGCGAGCACTTTTGAACAATTCGAACTAAGGCGCATTTGAACTTTTCACTAGTTTCACTGCTTATATAATAAAGTACAAAAGGAAACTAATATAACAAGAACATATCGCTATTGTGAAGTGAATGTCTTCCGTAATGGCGTCGAACGCGTTATTGAAATCTCAGTCTGACGACGTGAGACGTAATAAATATTAAAAAGAAGAAAAAATATATAAAGAAAAGTAAGTGAGCTGACTCCCAATCGATATAGGGCCTGCTAAAATATGGGATAGGTACGGGGACCTCCCGTTAAGAGAAAATCGAAAACCGCGCGGCGGCCATTGCCCCGGTTTTCACATTGCACGTGTCCTGGCGAATCTACCAACGACGCGGGTTAATGCTGCAAGGGTCTGGGAATCGCCCTCTCGCGTCGATAGATTGCGAGTTTAAAAAGAATCCTTCGGGAATAAGAGGGACAGCTATATTGGCCTTCCATCTCGTGTGAGCGAGATAGCGAGATAGCGAGTCTATAGCGAGTCGAGAAATACTCGTACCATGTGTTTTTTTGATGAGAATATCTTCTTACCACCGTTCGTATATTTTATTCTCATATAAATGTAGCCTGTAATACTACACACTAAACTGAGAAACGGGAACTACATATAATCAAAAAAGATTCCCTAAATATTTTATTTTTTTACCTAGGTTCAATTAATGAAGGTGAATACTTGATAAAATATAAAAAAAAAGCAAATTCCTTTCGTCTTTACCTTACTTTTGTACAATCAAGATGTTGTCTGTACTAATTTCGCCATTGCTCTTTGTAAATACGTAGTACATATTCGCCAACTTTCTTTCTTTCTTTCTCATGAAAGTGAGAAAGAATTTAGCTATCTATCCCGTTGTATCTAAATGCATCATAATTATTAAAACTGTCGTAATATTTCAGTAATATTTAATAAGGTCTATTGTCAAATGGCAAAACAAGAGTTCCTCGAACGCGTCTTGCAAGGTACGCGTTCGGGACATAACAGTATTACGAGTTCACTGTTCAGTGGATTTAAAGACTGTCTTAACTGTTCAGAAATAAGGTTGATTTTCATTTGGTTTTTGCAAGTTTAGGATTCGGCCGTGGCTATTTACCACCCTACCGGTAAAGACGTGCCGCCAAGCGATTTAGCGTTCCGGTACGATGCCGTGTAGAAACCGAATAGGGGTATGGGTTTATGTGTTTAATATAACTGCCATTCCCCTAACAGGCTAGCCCGCTACCATCTTAGGCTGCATCATCACTTACCATCAGGTGAGATCGCAGTCAAGGGCTAACTTGTAGTGGATAAAAAAAAGCACCTCACGACTTCCTAGTACCGTCTAAATATTTAGGTACTCGAAACGCTTTCGTACGCAGACGAGAGACTCGGTACTCATACGTCTTGGGTGAAACCTAGTTTTGAAACCTGTTACAGTATAAACGCCTCATCTCTAGTTTGGTCCAGAACAAAATACACAAATAATCATGTTTGGTCCAGATAACAAAGTCACAAAATTGTCGGCCAGTGACGTACATTTGTGTTTGCACTTGGTAATACTAGTTAGAACTTTTTTAAGCAAACTTGTTCACTGTTATCTCTATATAATCCGAATTATTTACACTGATAAATTCATTCCTGTTTGAATAAGGACACTTTACTTATAAAACTGTCTGACTGCAAACAAGGCCATTGAGTCAAGACTGAGGCAGTCAAATATGGATGGTCTTGAGAAATAAATAATCCACAACACATCACAATGTTTGTGGTGGTAGCTTCTTTATATGTTGATATTGCATTCTTCTCATTCATATTTCCCCACGTAGCCAGCTCAGACTTAAAATGTCTAGGATTGATTATGAAATAAACAAACGTCTCTTTATTTCTTACATTTAATTAAATTAAATCTAAATTAGATTAAATTAATTGATATTTAGGTGATCTTCAAGCAAGGAGCAAGTAATCATGGTCATTTATAGTTCCTGAGACATTTGCTGCCTCAAATGTTCCACGAATAGCCAGTGTTCGCTTCCGTTTACTGTTGAAATAAATGACAGCGTTTCTTTCATTGTCATTAAATGATGACATTAAGCACATGTTTGATTTCGATTTCTTTTGTATACCACGGTCTTAGGGCGTAGACCCATCGCCACGGCACGGCGCCGCCGCCGTGTAAGAGCGTTTTCAGATTATCCGATCCGATATCGGTGTCGCACGACGATAGCCGACATACGATAGCCGACACCATGTGCTATTTCCACATATTTCCGACAAAATCGTTCATATTTGCCAAAAAATATGGGAAACCTTCCGTAGCGAACATTTAGAAAATATGTCTGAACAAAAGTGGAAAACAGTAGCAGAGGGTTTTAAAAAAAGAGCATCTTTTCCCAATTGCCTCGGTGCTATAGACGGAAAGCACATACGCATTCCACATGGCGGTTCAATGTATATGAAATACAAGAAATTCTTTTCAATTGTCCTTTTGGCAGTTGTAGATTCAGATTATTCGTTCATTTTTGTTGATATAGGCGCATATGGCAAAGATTGTGATTCCTCTATACTACAAAACACTCATTTTTGGAAATTGTTGATGCAACGAAATTTACACATTACACAGCCAAAACCCATTACTGAAGGAGGACCCTACGTATTTGTTGTTGATGATGCATTCCCAATGAATGAACATATGTTACGAAGCTATTCTGAACATAATTTAAGTCAAAAACAACGCGTTTTTAACTACAGACTTTGCAGAGCACGTCGGTATGTTGAGTGCGCATTTGGAATTATGAGTAATAAATGGAGAATATTCCATCGACCCATCGATGTGTCCCCAAAATTTGCCAAAAACGTAGTGAAAGCTTGTGTTATTTTACATAACATCGTGAGGAAACGTGATGGATATCGAATAGACGATATAATTTTAAGTGAGAGATCATCTCTAGAAACTTTGTCCAGTCCCCAGACAAAATCCACTAATAAAACAGGACGTGGAGTCCCTGCAACCTTTGCTGATTATTTCGTTTCAGATGTAGGTAAATTACCATGGCAACTGTCCAAGATCTAGGTCATAAAAATAAATATTATAGGGTTCACTCTCCTGGGTAGGTAGAGCCGGTGAGGGTGACGCCAGGCATGACAGATAGAAACACTCGGTACACACGGGAAGATAGTTTATTTACAGTCTAAATGCTTCATAGGCCAAATATCATCCACTGTTGGGTAAGTAAACACTAATCCTCTATTAACTTTCGATTCCTACTTTTTTCTCACAAATTTGACCACAGGAATGTTATCTTTTATTGATATTACTTTTCCTACGAAATGCTTCACGCTTTTTTTTGTAAGAAATTGAGCCAAAATCCAGGAGTCTGTTTTTAATTTATTATCACCCTCTGTGAAGTATTAAATGTCAGAAATTCCGTAGTGTATTGATGGTTCTATATTTTCTTGTTCTTCTTTTTGGTATACCGTAATGAAATCGTCCATTGTTTCATATTCTGAATCGTCCGTATCAGCTATACTCATTTCAATGTCAGTTGTTAAGCTAGATTGACTACTACATCTCTTCTTTCTTCTTTTGACAGATTTGTGCTTTTGAGTTTTCTTTTTTGCGTTAGTAGTTTCTCTACTTTTTCTTTTTCTGGTTTCGTTTGGTTTCTTTTCAACGGTATCTGTCATTTCTTCTATTTCTTGTGCAATTTCATCTGGGACTTTTCTTTGTTCAGCTACCGCTTTATTTTTTACTGAGACAAGTTTCATTCGTTTGTTCATTTTATTTTCAATGGAACTCTTCTTTTGTTTTTGTTGTTTCTTCTAGAACTTTTCTTTGTTCAGCTACCATTTCTTTTTTTATTGGGACTAGTTTCATGTGTAAGGCAGACCGCGTGATTGTAACCCCCTTTTTTTTAAATTTGTGTTTTCTTGTTTACGCTGTAGAATTTTTTGAGACGGTCTGCTTCGATAATAACATCAGAGGTAATAATAATTTTTGTGTTGTTTGTTTGATTGAAGGCATTCTGGGATTTTGTCAATGAATGGCATATTTGTTTCATCATTCCTTGAAACACCCAAATATTTAACTGTTGATGCTTGCGTCGAGGATGCCTCAGCATTTTGCACAAATGGAAGTAAGTAAGTATTGACACTCCTGATACACAACTTTTTGAGGCTTTCAGGTTTTCAGTCGGAATTTACCTGCACAGTTTCTTTAGTTCTAGGGTTTTTTTCCTTTTCCTTTTTTTTTACCGTTTTTACTTTCTTTTGTTGACTAATCTTTGAAGTCTTTTTCGCAGACTGATTTGCCTGGTGGGACATCTAATTTCTTGTTGCGTATTTTTTTATTAGGATTTGCACTGCGAGTCTTCTTTAGCCAGTCTAATAGAACACTGTCGATAGTACATGTCATTGTTAGTTGGTTTGAATCTGGCAGTTTACTAATTACTTTATCGGGGTTGAATGGCGCAATTCCAGTGCTTTTGAATCCACTGATTATGTTATGTGTTTTCTCGTTAAGTTTCTCCACTAGTTTTTTGAGTTAATCTGGAAAATGTCCCTTGTGAATCGTTGCTTCTCTCGGGTTTTTTATTTTGTAGTTTAATAGAATTTCTCTCCAGTTTTTTTTAATGGACCAAAAGCACACATCCAGAGGTTGAGTTAAATGTGACGAATTTGGGGGTAAAAATACGAAACTTATTTCATTTTGTTCACAGTACTTCACAATTTTGTAATTTATGTGGGACGCTAGGTTATCTCCAATCAAAACTTGCTTACCAGGTTTGTTTTTAGCCCATGGTAAAATAATACTTTCAAACCAATCCTCGAATAACTGGCTATCAAACCATCCCGATTTAGAACGGTTGTATCTGGTTCCTTTACGTCCATTAAGTGTCCATTGTGTATATAAGTTCTCCGCCTTGTATACAACGTATGGAGGAAGGCATTCTCCTGCTGCAGTTATTGCAAACATTATAGATATAGCCCCCTTCGTAAAATTTAACACTCTTTCGGGGTACTTGACTCTTCTTCTAAACATACATTTTTGGCCTCCAGGATTATCCGTCAAGTTTGTTTCGTCGTAATTTAAAATGTTCTCATCAGGGACGCCTTCTAGTGATGACTTCAGATTTGTGAAGTAATTTTTCATTTCGTCGGTACTTTTTTCAGCACGGCTCCTTTTTATGTTTTGGATCACTCTGTAGGTTAATTTAGATTTGTTTCTTTTCATAAAAGAGTATGCCCACTTCTTTCCAGGTAATTTGTTATTAAAAATAGAAAGTCTTCCATTGCCCTCCAAATATCTGAAAATGTTAAATAGCAATCTCAACTAAACTATTACCTGCTACTATCTACTAATGTTGTAACTATTACATACCTTCTTACTATTCAGAAAAAAAAAGAAAAAAAAATATATATATATTATAATAATAAAATAATATTAAAACGATAATAGAATGGTAGTATAGTATGGTAGTGTGTATATGATTATCTAATGAGGCGCGACTAGAAGCTTACGGAGAAGTTTCCCGTCGTTCCGACCGCTCGCCAAGGGTGGGTATGGCGACAATGCATCGACTAACGCGTTCTTGCACGCGGTTCATGTTCATTCGTTCGTCACTGTTGCGTCGCGTCGTGTCGTTGTGTTCATGTGTATTCGTTCTGGTGGAGATGTGGCGATACATAATATTATTATATTTATGTATATTTGCAATAAATCGTTCTGGACGCACTGTGTTGTTGGATGCTGTCTAATGTGAGGGACCGTGGCTTTACGCGCTTCGTGGATCTGGCTTGGAAGCTTCCGACGAAATCTTATCTACCTTTGGTGGATTTATATACATATCATAACTACAACATATTTACACGTATATTTACTATACCAATTAGTATCGCAGGTCGGGTCAGGCCTGTGGGGCGTACGGTGTCTCGCTTCAGCGATGCCTCAGCACGGCTGGTTCTGTCTGGATGTCTACCTAGTTGGACGTTCAGATGGGATTGGTTTGTTGTTGAATCAGAGAGCTTGCTTTCTGAGCGCAGTGCAGATCGAGTATACTTCTGCGTTCCGCAGTACGTCTGACTTTACCTTGCGATCTACTTATCTAAATTACGTACGACGTTCGCTATGCTCGAACGATAACTTACCATGGTTGGAAGGACGCTGGTTATTATTGCCGAAGGTTGGATTATGCGTACGTTGCGCCTGATATCTTACTACATTTTGCACTACGCTTGTTCAGCCTCGACACTTCACAGTTTCATGGATTCACAACCCACGTTACTTGTAAAAGCATAGCTTCACGACCTATGCTGCGGCACATTGGCTAAAAACCATGTTACGCACAAACGACATTCTATCACCCATGGTGGTTCCGCGCTGTATTTGATCTAACATACTATTACAGAAGAGTGCATCACGCCTGTGGGCTCTGTTACGTTGCGACGAACGACCCTGCAGTGCGTCCGGTGTATCCTTGAAACCTATGACTTTTGGTATTCTTAGAGATGTATTAGTCCATGTATTAATGTGCCTCTACCAAGTGGTACCAAGAGAGGGAAGAAGCCTACCGTTGGTGGCGGGGAGGAGCCAGCCAGCCATCATTTATTTTTTAGAAATATAAATGATGCCATACAAAGCATCTTCCTTTTCTTTATAAAAGGTTATAAAAGGAGGATGCTATCACTTGGGTTAGTTCGTAAATATCCCGAAGAGATTTATCTCTTCGCGATCACGTTACTTAATGCCTGTTTTAAGTAAGCTGAATTACATTTAAATCTGTGTATAACTTAGTCGTTGGGTTGATTGAATTCAAGGCTTCCGAAACTCTAAAAGATCTTGGTTTATTATGGACACAGCAATGTAGTGAGGGTCTTACTGCTAGATGTATCACGTGCCATTTTAAAGAAATATTGAATTTTATAAGTAGAGAGAGGTGTAGATGCTTAGGGACTCCGTCAGGTTGGTTACAATATGAATAGAAATAAATAATGTAGTGGATGCCTTGATTCAATAAATCACTTGATCTATACAAGGTGTAAGGTAAATGGTATAACATACCGGCGGCTACCCATGCCATTTTGACGTTATAAACACTATGGTAGAGTTAAAAAGTCAAAATTAATTATCAAAAACTTCCATACAAAATTAATTAGTTAATTATGGAAAATAAATTTTGGCAACCCTGTGGAGTCCTTTGTTCCTTCTGCACCTAAAGTCAGAACTGTACTACAAGCGATAATAATAAATAATAATTATTATCGTATCGTTATGCAATTTGGCAATTCATTACAATTTGCAAATCATTGAAAAAACAAACTACACAGAATAATTAATTATTATTATCAAAACTTAAACAAAGTAAGTCGAGAAATTAATCACAGGAAAAGCCGACTCATAAAGTAAGGATAAGTGACTGACTTCGACTTGCGAAGTCCGATACTAGTCGGGCATTTTTTTACAACAATACGTAAGTTCTTGCCGGGCTTTTGCTTTGAGAATTTAATTTCATGCCGAATATTGATTACTTTAGAATCGCGACTGGATTTTATCGCAACGCTCGCACTGGCAACGAGGCGTAACATACGTCGTATTGTTCGCAGTTCATTGATATTGAATCAGCTGTTTTAAGGGATGCCACCTAAACATTTATGCTAAAATTTTGAAGTCCACATAACTCCCCCAGGATATGAGCTACACGTCTTACGACATTTTTCCACCATCTAACATGGGTAGCCGCGGGTATGTTATACTAATTACCTTACACCTTGTATATATAAAAATGAATCCCTATTTCCCTTGGTCACGGCATCACGCGTGATCGTCTGGACCAATTTCGCTAATTCTTTTTTTGTTGATTTTGTTATTGTAAGGAGAAGGTTCTAATGAAAGAAAAAAATAAGAAAGTTGCCCAAACATTAGAAAATTTAAAAAAAATTTACGATCATATAAACTTCGCGCGTTTGACAGTTTGCGCGCGTTTGATGAATGTGAATTTAGCAGACAGCTGTTTTTTTTAATTGTATACTACTTTTTATCTCGGAAACTTAAAGAGTTCCCGCGGGTGCCAAAAAACCTCAATCCACGCGGACGAAGTCGCGGGCATCAGCTAATACAAAATATTTTAAACATCACCTGTATACAACAATTCTCAAATCCAAAAGAGTCAAAGGGCTGCCATAATCGGCGGCTGCAATTAGCACTTTTTAACCCCCGACGCAAAAAGAGAGGGGTGTTAAGTTAAGTGTTAAGTTAAGTTAAGTTTAACGTGTCTGTCTGTGTATCTGTGTATCTATCTGTGGTATCGTAGCTCCCAAACGGATGAACCGATTTTCGTTTAGTATTTTTTGTGTCATAGATAATTTTATCCCGAGTGTTCTTAGCCATGTTTCATGAAAATCTGTTCATCCGTCTGAAGGTCATCAGCTTCTTTCTAGTTTTTTTAAATTTGTAATTTATACTTGTACTATATTAGCTTCCTCCTGATCAGTAAGCCTTGTTGGGCATCCTGGACTCTTAGGGTGTTTATTGTGTAACTTGTCCAATAAAGTACGACGAGGTATGCCAACGGCTTTTTCGGCGTCGTACGAGTACATTTTCTTCTTTTTTAGGGCTTCCATCGCTAAATCCATCATAACTTGCGAATATTATGCCCGTTTTTTGCGTTTGGTTTTTTCCTTTTTATTTGCCATTGTGCCTGTAATCAATCGATTTCATAAAGGATTCGATTGTAGGTTATATCACCTACTACCAAGGTACGTCGGTAACCAAGCTTTGCTCAGGATAGATAATATAAATTCTCAGAAATGAAACCTATCAAATAGATTTTATATATTTAGTGCAACTTGTCACAGATGATAACGCGATATTAGGTTCGATTCCCAGGTCGGTTCAAAGCTTGATTTCTGACTCGAAATTCTCAGTATCAGCCTTTAGTTACCTAGTAAGAAAGTTACTGTACTTGGAGGGTCTAATTTTAGCTCCAATCACTCGCCTATGAGAGGCACAGCACATGTCTCCCCTCAAGAGGGATTTAGACCCTAACTAACCCTCCACACGTTTTTCTAATGCGGGTTACGGTGAATCTGTCTAATATCGGTTGTATTTTATGAAGTCGTGAAGTCGATGCGTCGTCGTTCTCAGAAAAGTGTAAATATCGCAGCAATAATTGAAATCGATTTCTACTCATGATTTGTCTAAAAAGTGGCAAATTATATAGTGGATCTAACATCCAATAATGGGCAATTGTAGGTAACTTAGTCTATCCCATATATAGCAACATACCAACAAACTTGCGCATTTCCGTGATGGTGGTGTCTTTCCACTGTCTAAGCCGTGCGTGTTTTTGTAGAGGTCCGGCCATGCGATGAACGTAATTGTTAGTTGCTTGCACCATAGAACCCAAAAATTCATTAGAAAAAAATAGATCAGCCAAAGCACTCGCAGAAGAAGTATCGAAGGACAAAGGACTCGCAGAAGGACATTGATCATCAAAGTATGGGCTTTGGTTTCACATTCTATCACAATGTACTTTCATGAAACTTACCTCATTTGTAGGGTACAAAAATAACAATACATCCTCAAATTATTAAATCTGTAGTTCGACGGATTTATGAGAATCAGGTTACAAATGTTCACGAATTTAGGTTACTTTTTTGACACAATAACGTCAATGATCAGCGTCCAGCGATCAGAAACCAAAGATAATATAACCACTACGTGTCAGAAACGTCAATGATAGGGAAGGCCGGAAGGTGATCTGAGATCGATTAATCGACAAAATCCTTTTTGGACTAACAGAATCGCTATTTTTAATCGATATTACGAAAGTGATGAATAATGTGTTAAGCCTTGTTTTATGTTTAAAATAGACCTAGGACACAATATTTAATGGTTAAATAATATTACCAAATTCTCATGATCGTTGTGACCGTCAGTCGCGTCTTATAATTATACAGCGTTCCTAGTACCGGGCGCTTCATCAGATTTTTGTACCACATCCGAGAATTCAAGGTCGCGTCTGCGACTTGTTATTGTTAGTTTGCACGGGCTATATTATGGAACTATATACACCAAATACAGCGTCAGTCTCAAATACTCTTTGTAATTCTTTCTAAGTCTTTGGAGCGACTTACATAAGCTGCGTCCGATAATTAAATATCTCTAAGCGATGATTAAAGAACATCCATTCATGCATCGATAATTTAGTTAAGTAGGTATATTTCGCAATTGTCTTTGGATACTGGCAGCCCTTTGAAACGTCAAACGACATTAATGGATACAGGAAATGATAAAATCACTTGTTTCTTTACAAGATTTTTGTCCGGCGACGTTATGGTTTGGTATTTTAAAGGATTTTGTAAAAAATATAAACTTAGTTTTTGACACCTGTTTGAATCTGATACAAAACGAAACCATGTTTGAGCAATCTCCATTGGTCTTTATACCTGGTTCCCCTAAAAACAGAAATCGTTGCGGTCTTGCTGAATCCATTTTCCACTGAAACTCTGGGTCACAAGACGGCCCGTCGACTCCAGGCGTTGGCGCGGGCGATGGTGGTGGTGCCTCTTCATCGGACTCATCACTCTCAGTTGAAGTATTTTCATCCGGCTCAGGATCGTAATCGTCACCGGACCCCGGAGAAAAATCCCCGTTATCTGACGATAATTCTTCATAAAGAATGGCAGAAATTTGATTTTCTTGTAGCGGTCGCCCTGAACGTATATTTCGACGACCACGTAAGATACGTTGATTCGATTGGCATCCACGTGGCATGGTGAAAAATCAACCTAATTCAACGTGTATTTCACCGCACGCGTCGCGCGACACTAAGGATGATGCAATAATTCGATCGGGTGGCGTGATCTAGGTGGGAAAGGGATAGAAGATGAAATGGTCATCTACGTCAGTAATGCGTATACGCATTATAACCAATAACGACCTGAAAATATATCTGGCACTCAATGTGCTAGAAGATACACTCTCGCACGATTAACAGGGATTTGATAGCAGTGAGCAAAACGATTCGAGGGACAGGGAACAGGACAATAACCAGGAGTCTGATGTTGAGTGGAATGATTGTGAGGACGAGTGTGAGCGAGGGTTAGTGAGCTTGCCCGCGCGCGCTGAGGGTTCCCAGCCTCCTGCGCCCCCGCCGGCCGAGAGTAATGAGGCGGCTGGGACCGCGGTCTCGCCCGCGGCGGTGCTGCCGTCGCCCACAGCCGTACCGCGTATGCTGTTACGACCTAGACCTAAGGAAGACTATAAGAATTTGTTTAAATATTGTGCATATTTTATTTAATATTATTGTATTTTGCAAGGTTTGAAAATTAAGCCGGAGGGATGATGTAATAATGCATAAATGTGCATGCTAGGCGCTAGCTATCTACCTACACGTCGGTGACGCGCGAGTCAGTAATAAACGGTTAATTGCGTAAGATGGTTGTTTCATTACATATCACATTGTTTTACCGGTTGATGGTATTCCATAAAAAAAAATCTTCTTTCCAGTTTTTCCCATCAATGTTGTATGTCAATTGTGCAACTTTTGCGATATCAATTTCGTTATTTTTCAAAATGTTTATCAAAGTTTTATACGAATTATCTTGGTATTCGTCCGTCATCAGTTCAGGGTGAGTCTTTTCAAATTTTGCTTTTGCTCTCTCGAATCTCTGCTTTATCGGTTCTTGAAATACCATAATTCTTGAGATATGGAGGTAGTTTTTGATCCTTTTCGAGTATTGTTTAGAGCATATAAATTCAATGCCTTCAGGCGTTCTTGCAAGCACTTCCATAGCTTCTGATTCCGTGAAAGCACTGATCTGGCATAGAAGTAAAATAATATCTGTATTTCTGTCAAAAGAATTGCGGTTTTTTCGATTGCCAAATTTGTTGTCATCGTTTTTCCGTCCGAATAAAACTTGCTCGTTTTTGCGTGATACTTGATTTCTGTCCCAAAGTCGTTTTCGTATGTTACGCTCATCGGCTTCACCAAAGGCATCCACCAGTTCTGACTGGTGACTGTTCTTCTTTTAATGTTGGGCTTTCATTTCGAAATATTGTATCTCCCCCTTCGGCACAGTCAGCCTCGTAGTTTTCTGCCGTCCATTGATCGTACCCGACCATTCCACACGAATGACCGGCGCACTTACAAGCTTCAATATGTTCGTCGCTGAGAATGTCTTGTAGTACTTGACGACCATCGCCGGAATAAAGATACACGAACACGAAAGTGATTAATGATTATTTTTTTTGATTATTGATCAAGATTTATGTTGTTTTTTTTTTAGTTGTTGTCTGTCTCTTGCATATAAGTAGGCCATTAGAAATACATATTATTTGCGAGTAGAAAGATGATGTTTGATTAAGACTTGAAAAATTTAATTTGTATAATTTAATTAAATGTTTTTGTATAATTATTTTTTATAATGCATTTATTTAAAATATTATTAATTACGATCAGACATCGTATTTTATTCAAAATAGTGCGAAATCAAACTTAAAATAATTATGACCGGGTTTACGATACAAAAACTCCTATGTGCGGCGGCTTACCTCCCGTCCTGGGTCATATGGCTGGGGCTCGTAACTCCAGTCTTGTGTTACCATCCTATCATTATAATGCGTATACGCTCTCTGCACGTCGCGGGCTGCTTGGCGGTTGCCGCCGGGATTCTGGCCTCTGCCACGGTGAGAGTTTCCACGAATCCTCGTCGCCAAATGAAGTGTATGAGACGTAATGAAACAACCGATAGTCGGGACAACCCGTTTATTACTGGCTTTGGTTAAGTCGGCAATGCGCGTCACCGCGTGGCCGGGTTCCTCCATGTTAGGTATAGTAGGACTACTTGCATTGACAACTGTTCTGAGTTTTGTTGAATGACATTCTGTATGAAGGTCCCAACATATACATATAAAAAGTGGTCCAAAACGAGCCGAATTACGCGTTGAATTCACGTAAATTACAACAGGCTTAACAGTGCATTGTATGTTACAGAGTATGTAATATTACACCAAATAAACATGTAGTGCTATCTTTGACAAGCATAGAATACTGTGTATGGTGATGTAAGCATATTTCAATAAATGTCATTCAGTTGCTCTCGAACAATCAACGTGTTTCATTTAATAGGTTATGGGCGATCTGTTAATTTCAAGTATTTTAGTGTCAAATACAGTTGAATTAGTGTTGATTTGTAATAATGGCTGTGAACTACGTGCAAAGTATTCCAAAACTAAAGGGCAGGGAAGATTACGAAGAATGGAGTTTTGCGGCGGAAAATTTGTTCGTGTTGGAAGACATGATTCACTGTATCAGGCCAATGTCCAACATGGAAGCTAGGCCCGAAGAAGACGCAAAAACCAATTCAAAGCTAATTTTGACCCTCGATCGTGGATTGTACGTGCATATTAAGGAAACTACCAGTTCAAAAGAGTTGTGGATTAAGCTAAAAAACATGTTTGACGACTCGGGTTACAGTAGGAAGATTAGTTTACTACGGCATTTAATCTCAATTCGGCAAGAAAATTGTACTTCTATGACTACACCACAGATGCAATAAAATCGAAGTTGATCGATATGGAAATTTCAAACGTTACCGATTCCAGTGGCGCTGCATTCTCTGCGCAAAAATGGCATTCAATAAATTATAACGCTAGAAAAGATGGCGGACTGACAAAGAAAAATATGGAAGAAAAATCTATTACATTTTTTAGGTGTAAAAAAAGTGGCCATTATCGAAGTCAGTGCCCCTTAATTAAGAAAAATAAAAATACGAATGCTTTTAGCGTGGTTTTTCTGAACAGTTCATTCAGTACAAACGAGTGGTACGTGGACTCCGGCGCCAGTGCACACATGACACCAAACCAAGATTGGTTAAACAATGCCAAATTTTTCACCAATTTATCAGAGATAACAGTGGCAAAAGACTCAAAAGTGCCAGTTGTGTGTTCCGGAGACGTACGAGTAACGAGTTGTTATAATTACGATATCACGATTAAAGATGTGTTATGCGTGCCAAGTTTGACAACTAACTTGCTATCAGTGAGTGAATTAATCAGTAATGGAAACTATGTTAGTTTCAGTGAAAGTCAGTGTTTCATTCGAAACAAGTAAAACGTATTGGTTGCAACTGCAGAACTGACTAACGGAGTCTACAAGCTTAACACAAGAGAAGCAGATTGTAGGTTAGCTGCCCCAGCAGTAGTAGCAAGTGCAGAGTTGTGGCACAGGCGATTAGCACACATTAACAGCAGTGATTTGAACAAAATGAAGAATGGCATAGTTGATGGATTGTCGTACCCAGCCACTAGTGATATGTCGAAGGATAAATGTGTAATCTGCTGTGAGGTTACCATTTTCTCATATCGGCCAGAAGAGTTCTGATACACTACAGATAATTCATGCGGATTTATGTGGCGCTATGGAAACTAAATCTATTGCAGGTTCACATTATTTTCTTCTATTTGTGGACGACTATAGTCGTATGACATTAATATACTTTCTTAAGCATAAAAATGAAGTTTTCAAGAAATTCAGAGAATTTAAGGCTATGGTTGAGAACCAGCAAAATAAGAAAATAAAGATATTCCGCACACACAATGGTGGTGAATTTTGTAGTAGTGAAATGGAGAATTACTGGGCACACCATGGGATAATTCATCAGAAGACTGTGGCATACACGCCAGAATAGAACGGTGTCTGCGAACGAGCAAATACACTCGCGAGCAAAACTATGGAATCACCTACTTAAAATTTGCTACGAGCGATCTTAAAAACTAAATGACTATTGAAGATGGATAAAAATGGTACCATTTTAAAGGCTATACTGTAAACTTTAAATTAATACCATATTCATTGAAATTGGACCCGTATTTCAGGAGATGTCCTGGTTTAAGGGAAGGAGAAAGGAAAAGTGAAGGATTTGAATTGCGGGAAAAGAACAAAAAATAACAAAAATTTAGGGAAAATATTTATTTGGTGCTTATCAATATTTAGTGTTGCCTCCCCTTGCCCTAATTACAGCACGAAGACAATTCCTCATGGACCTTATCAGCTTCTTGATGGAATCTTGTGGGATACCTTCACACCCATATAGCCATTTTCGGTCGCAGATTTTTTTAAAGCAGTCACAAGTGGTAGCAGTGTCGTAACTGCTACGGCACATCGTAACTGTGTAAGGTTTGGTTTCTATGTGTGGTAATAAATAGTTCACACACAATCTACCCGAAAAAGTTTCAGTAATTGTGTGTCGTCGCTGTGTCCACACGTTACCTAATTATTTGCGTCGACTAATTTTTATACACTTTGCATTTAGTTTGTAACTAGTATGCAATCTGAACAAAATGTGTAGTAACATGTTACGACAATATAAGATCTAAAAATCAAATCTACACTATGTGTAGTAACATTACGACAATGTTCCTGAATAATGTTCCTAAAATGCTAATAAATAAATCATCATAAAATCAAACCTTCTCAAACTGTTCCGACTGCGTGCCTATTATAATTAAAAATAGATAAAAAACCGAAACGATTTCGTCTCTCGTCAACTTTCTACAGAAGAGTTGACAAATTAAAGATTCCACAAAACCTAGTAACGCCAAGTAAGTATTTTTTAGATTAGCTAAATATGAAATGTATTTAGTAAATCTTGAAAGTCAGAATTCAATACTTAAAATTGTGTCCACATATTACTTACTTTACTTCGAATTTGTAAACACTTACTTATGTCATAATGAATGAAAATAATGAATATCTGGTTCCGGTTTTATAATTCTGTAAACACGTACGACAGTGAGCTCTGCAAGTTTAAGCTTTGGACCATAGTGTGCTAGCCATCAGATCCACTGGACAGATCAGGCTGAAATTTGGTAAACAGATAGCTGTTGTGACGTAGATATCCGCTACGAAAGGTTTTTTTGTTGATTCAAAACGTAAAGTGAAATTTTAAGCAAGTATATTGCGTCATGCGTGCACGGAGGAGTATGAAAGGCATAGGTAGTTAAGATCTATATGGAGAAGGAGTATGCAGTTAGATAAATTACCGATTTGACTTCGGTCTAATTTCGACTACCATAGGCGCGACCACTAACCACCACCACGCGCGAGCTAAAACCAAAACATTATTTTATGCCGCGCACTGTAGTTAAAGGCAGATAATTTTTAGTTCTCAGATTCTTAATTCTAATTCAGTTTCATTGATCTATGCCTCAGAGGCCCTAGAGAGTAGGAAGGTCAGGTGTCCCAATGACGACATCCCGAAGGAATGTTTCACACAAAAACTTTGGGATGTGCCGTTGGTTCGGCTGACACATACGGTTCAAAATCTTACAAGTGAAAGAGATCGAGCAAGGCTTCTAGCCTTATCTGAAAAAGAATCCGGGTATTGGCTTCATGCCTTGCCATCGAAAAATCTCGGCACTCTTTTAGATAATGAAAGTTTTCGTGTGGCTCTAGGTCTCAGATTGGGAGCACCCCTGTGCTACGAGCACAGATGTCCGTGTGGAAAAGAGGTTGATAAATTTGGAATTCACGGACTCTCTTGCCAAAGGAGCGCTGGTAGGCTTTTTCAGCATGGCTCTCTCAATGATACGATCAAAAGGGCTCTTGCCACCATAGATATTCCTGCGCTCATTGAGCCGGCAGGGATAAGTCGGGATGATGGCAAGAGACCTGATGGATTGACGCTGGTTCCCTGGGAACGGGGACGGGCGCTAATGTGGGACGCAACATGCGTAGACACATTGGCCCCGTGTCATATCAGGGAGACAGCATCAAGGCCGGGAGCCGCAGTAGAAAAGGCTGAAACCGGCAAGCGGCGGAAGTATGCCTCTCTCATAGAGAGTTACATATTTGTTCCGTTTGCCGTGGAGACCCTGGGGCCATGGAGTCTTAGTGCCAAAAACTTTTTACGAGATATTTCACCGCGGTTAATTGCCTCATCTGGTGACAGAAGGGCTGGCTCATTTTTTGCGCAAAGGATCAGCCTGGCTGTCCAGCGCGGAAATGCAGCCAGCATTATTGCCACCATTCCACGCGGGCATGATTTATATAGTAATTAGGTTAGGCTAGCTAGCATTAAGTTCTATTGTATTATTTTCATTTTAGTTTGTTTTTCTGCAACTTTTAAATAAAAAACATACTGGGCACTAAAAAAAAAAATAAGATTCCAAAGGTAAAAAAAAAAAAATACAGTAACCTCATCAGAAAATGACGCGGACTACAGCGGATAGGTAAAGGGTAGGTGGGGGGTACTCTCACAATATAATAAATATGTATTACAGTAGTAAAGTAACATATCATTGTATACGCTTAATGTGACGAAATAACAAGTCTCAAAAAATTTGATTATTTTTACTCCTTCAATCGATCAATCAATAAATTCATCAATGCCACATGCAGCGCATATTCGACTAACATAACTTCCGACTAACATTTTTAATGTCTATTAAAATATTAGTTCCGAGTCCACTTAGTTATAAACTAAATACTTAATAAATAAATACGTCCACTACGTACTAAATACGTACAATTTGTGTTTTTGAAAATACTTAAAAATACCTACTTTTTTTGCATTGTCTACGGGCATTTTCGTAAGTGGCCGACGTTCATTGCCGAGGTCTCTTGACGTCGATGCGATAGGACTTTCGAAAATTAATAAGCACATTTTTAGGAAAAATAGCAGATTTACGAACTATGCCAAATTAATATTAGCATTATAACATATGCAAATTTGATGATGGTTATGGTGATCACCGCTCGTCATTACGAATAAATTAATCCGACGCTCATTACTACTTCTCATACAAAATACTTATTAGTACCTTTGGTGCTACCACAGAATAGGTAATAGGTGCTACTTCGGGCAGATAAAACGTCGCCTGTTTCCGATAAATACTTAACAAAAAAATTTGAAATAAAAAAGTAATTTATAAAAAACAAAAAACCCGACTGCTTGGATACCAAAAAGTATGAATTGAAGTATTTCATTATTATCAATTTAAATCGTATAATATTAATAAAATGTATCAAGGTGCAGTCGCACGTCCAATAGCTAACCTTAACGTGCGACTGCGCCTTGATAAATTTTATTAATATTATACGATTTAAATTGATAATAATGAAATACTTCAATTCATATCTTGTTTTATACTTTATGGTATCCAAGCAGTCGGGGTTTTTGTTCTTTTTAAATTACTTTTTTTATTTTGGCAAAGCTTTAATCGATGGACAGTTAAATTTGCCTGCTGATCGTTTAATACCGGGTACAGACTTAAGGTTACCACATGTCATCGTTGGAGACGAAGCTTTTCCTTTACCCAGACATTTGATGAGACCATATCCAGCAAATCAGTTGACAAATGACGAAGACAAGAAAGCTTTTAATTATAGGCTGAGTAGAGCTAGGCGTGTGAGCGAAAATGCTTTTGGTCTATTAGTGAAAAAGTTTAGAGTTTACGAAAGACGTTTTTTGTTATTGCCGAAACACGTTAATGTTATTATACTAGCCACTTGCTGTTTGCACAATTTACTGCGAAACGACATTTGCTACTGGTCTGAAGAGAAAGCTCAGAGAAATGGGGTAACAGAAGCTATATCAGATTTGCCATATATTGGAGGCCATGCAGCACTAGACGCAATGTGTGTCCGTGATCAATTTTAAAGATACTTTGTATCTCCAACTGGTACCGTTGAGTGGCAGTCCAGGGTTATTAGAAGAGGTATGCGAAGAAACTAATCTACAACTAAACTAAGATACAGCCCGCTTACCTACTTAAAAAAACCGATTGCTTATTATTACTTAGTTATATTCATTAATTATTGTCATAATTTATATAACATACTAATATTATAAATGCGAACGTCACTTTGTTTGTTGGTTTGTTGGTTTGTTGGTTTGTCCTTCAATCACGCCGCAACGGAGCAACGGATTGACGTGATTTTTGGCATGGGTATAGTTGAGGACCTGAAGAGTGACATAGGCTACTTTTTATCCCGGAAAATTAAGGAGTTCCCGCGGGAATAACAAAAAACTTAAACCACGCGGACGAAGTCGCGGGCATCAGCTAGTAATTTATAAAGTAATACCTACTCTAATAATGAACGATACACTATGGTTGTTGGTGTCAGACAGCCTGGTTCCAATAAACATTTCCTCAGAAATCTGTCTAAATACGTCAAATGTAATCACAATTTTCATATTTTATAACTAAGGAAATAAATACTTGTCAGTGTTACTTACCAGGTTCTTTCATTGTGTCCCCTATTTCCTTCCAAATGTTATCTCTTCTTTGTTGATCATCGTAATGAGAATCTTGCAAATCATAAAGTTCTTTGTATCCTTGAACTAAACTAATCAAAAATTCTTCATTCATTTTTGTGAACACCACAGGAACACGCAAGTACTAAAAAACGCAAATATCGTAAAATAAACACGTGCGCGCGTGCGCACCAATCCGCTAGCTATAGCACACTGTTGACGGGGCGCAGCGGGGCGGGGCGGGCCGCATCGCACGGACGAGAATCCGCCTCGCATTAATGCGAGCCGCTGCGGCCCGGCATAGCGTGCGATAATTCATACAAATTGTATTCAAGCGATTTGAGCGGATTTTTGCGCTCCGCCCCGACACGCTGCGGCCCGGCATAATGTGCTCGAACCTTAAAAATACCATTTTATATCAAACATGTGGTATTTTACATGTTCTTTGTAACGTGTAAAAGAACTTACGGTTTATTAACCTGAAATTAATAGAATCCAATAGTTAAGCACTGATCTACACTCAGTCTAGTAAACGTAATAAATTTCACCGCTTCATCGGTACCACATTCTTATGACGTGCGTGCGTTCCTTCGGAAGCGCGCAGCTCAACTGACCTTAGACGGACTCGACCGACCGACTCGTGGTCGTACCTCTCTTTCTCACTCTTCGCGCACTCAGTCGTATTCCGCATTGTCCATGAGCTCTTCCAGTCTGAACTTCTGAAGTGACGCGCCCCACTACTGCATTTTACGTACACGGGGCCGCGGATTGTACAATGCGGTAGTAGGTCGCGTCACTTCGTCGAGTAAAACACGTCGCAAAACTTACCTCTCCTCATCTTCAGTATCCTCAAAATTGGAATACAGTTCTTCTAATTTAATTCCTTCAGCAAAAGTAGCTATGGCTTTTACTTTCACGACACATTTTAATTTTCTCCAGTTCTCCAAAGGCACACTTTTTTCATTTCTCCTTAATTGTTCAAGGTCGCTGTTTTTTCTCGTCCTTGGTCAAAACAGGACAGAGTCTTTTTTGTTGACCCATGTACTAGGCACAACCGATATAAGGTGGGACGAGCCCTCTTTAGTTAGTACTATAGAAAACATTTTGATAACAGGCCTGTCCGAATGTTTGAGAATCGCTGGAAGCAATAAACCATTTTGTGAATTCGGTAACTTTGTAACTACTTCTGGTTTCACGTCGACATATGTCGACACTATCTATTTAGTAACTTCCTGACCAGTTGTGACTAGAATATTTCCTCTAACTAAAAATACGTTTTCTAATTAATATTAACAATTTTGTGGTTCATTTTTGGTTCCATAACATATAGTTAGTATTAAATGTATAATAGCAAAAGCTTTCAAGCTCTATTAATGTAAAGACTTGTTAGTAAAACTATTAATTGTTTTTACAAACTTTTGTTTACATTATACTACACAGGTTAAATCACAATTTTATGGTGGCGCATTGAAAATTTCAAACTAATTGAACAAATTACACAATGAAATTCATTTCCCACATAGATTTGAACAATAAAAAGGAATTAAAATATGAATAAAAATTTTCCTTACTATACAGTGATGGCTGATGTTTTCTTCTTATTATTTTTTAACTTCACGCCAGTCGCAGAACAAAAAGAGAACGAAAACGAATGAACGAACGAATGATTTCTGAGAAGTGGTTGCAGACTAAGAACAATGTTACCACACTGCAACGTAACTTAAAAACCAAATGTTACTGTGTCGACTGTTGTTTTATAAGCGCTATATGGGCACTCCTCTATCAAAGCCGATTTTGGCTCTTCAACACTTGAAGGAGCCGGATTTCTGGAACGAACCCTCTTTTTCAGCTCATCCCACAAGTGTTCTATTGGATTCAAGTCGGGGCTGAGCGCTGGCCAGTCCAATGTGGCGATACCAACTTCAGCCAGGAACTGAGTTGTCGCACGTGAAGTGTGACAACGGGCGTTATCGTGCATCAGGAGGAAGTTATCACCGACATATCCCGCATAATAAGGAATGACATGTTCTAGCAGAATATCGGCTATGTATCGGTCTGAAGTTAGACCGCCTCCTCGTCCCCCACCAGGCACGAAAACAAGCTCCGTTTTTCCGTCAACTGATATGCCGGCCCACATCATACACGAACCACCCCCGTAGGCTACTGTTTCAGCGAAATAGCACTGAGCAAATCGCTCTCCAGGCCGCCTATAGACCCGGCTCCTTCGGTCGCTACCGTGCAAGCACATCCTGCACTCGTCTGAGAACAGAACTTACCCCCATTGCTCGACTTCCCAATTAAGATGTTCGCGAGCAAATTGAAGACGTGCTTGTCGGTGCCTTGCCGTCAGTTTTGGGCCTGTGGTAGGCCTTTTTGGAGTCAAGTTCGCTTGCTTAAGTCTTCGCCGAACTGTCCACTCACTGACAGCCACCCCACGAACTTCTCTCAGTTCCTGCTGGACGTCAATGCCGGTCAAATGGCGTTTTCGAAGAAAAGTTGCCGTGATAAAATGGTCGTCTCTCTCCGAAGTGCACGGGCGCCGCCCAGATCTTGGTCTCGGATTGATCTTGGCCTCCAGTCTCCCGAAAGCGTTAGTAAACTTTCGAGACACAAGACTGGCTTATGTGGAGCTGCCGTGCGACAGCCCGCTGGCTAAGCCCTTGTTGCAGTAGGGCAACGATTTGTGCTGCTTCTGTAGGTGTGGTATCCATTAAGGTCCAAGGTCACGAATTGGATTTAGCGGAGATGTGTACTGGTCAACTTTTAACAATCAACTGATAAAATTCCGATACCATGCGCTTTTATAGGGGGTTAATTGTCGCGCAACTCGCCAAGAATCAACAAATTGAAACTGTCTTTTTTTGTTACTCCTTCACTTAAACCAGGAAAGCTCCTGAAATACGGGTGTAATTTTAATTAATTTGATATTAATTTAAAGTTTATAATATAGCCTTTAAAATGGTACCATTTTCATTGATCTTTATTAGTTATTTAGTTCTTAAGATCGCTCGTAGCATTTCATAAGTGGGTGATTCCATAGTTTTGCTCGCGAGTGTAGAACTGTAACTGTAACTTAAAAAAGCTAGATGTTTACTGTTTGATGCGAATCTTGAAAAAGAGTTTTGGGCTGAAGCAGCAAACACAGCGGTTTATATCAAGAACAGATGTGTGACTTCAAGTCTAGAAAATAAAACTCCATATGAAGTGTGGTATGGAAAGAAGCCCGACTTAAGTATGTACATATATTGATTCAGCCATACAAATTTACGTACAGGTAAATGAAAACCATATTACATTTACATATTTTACATTTATTACAATTTATATTTACATTTATGAATATCTTTAATGACAAATAGGAAATAAACAAAAAAAAGTGCAGACAATTTGTAGTAAAACTAGTCTTTACTACATAATTACAATTAACGCTTAAAAAAATCTTGAATCTTCGTCTGCCGAAGCAAGCCTACCAGCTTACGAGCGGCTAGATCACGTACTTTTTTGAGAACAGATATTTGATACTGGTCGCTCTCGGCCTGTGTTTCAAACCACCGCAAGGCAATATCTAAGCAAGTAAAAGCTTCAGAAGCACTAACTATGTTATCATCTTCATTATCTGAACTTGCAGTTGACGTGGTGCTAGTGGTGGCGTCAGCCTTATCAGTCATGAGGTCTAAAATTTCGCTATCCTGCATAATTTGGTACCCGGGATCTTCATCGTCGATATCCATCCATTCTTGAACCTGTTCTCGTCAGAAGAATCGAGCTGGGATGTAAAGTTACTTATGCTCGTCTTTTGTTTTTAGGGTTTGTAAAATATTGAATTAAACGCCGAATCGCAACAACGGTTTATTCCAGACTAATCAAAATGACAGAACATTATAAAAAGAAACTAAATTATTAAAATACCCACATTAATTATACTACATTATCCCCCCCTTTATTATTAGTAAGTCCTTATTTATTATGTTAGTCTATACGTATGTTTCTAGTCTCATAAACCACTTACAATAATTAAAGTAATGGTTAACAACTTACAGCACGATTATACTTGTAATAAGTTGTGGCAAATAGAAATACATATTATTACTAATATTATGCTTAGACTTCATATAATAACAATATTACTATAACATTTAAACGGAATCATCATAACCGAAACGAACTGGTCGCCTTCGGTCCCGTTTATTCTGTACCGGGGATGTTCCAGTTCGAGACTCGCACGTGTCATCGACGTCCTGGGCATTATGTTTATCATAACGACATGTATAGTCCGCTAAGGCTGCCTGGGCCGATACCGTAGGCTGACCATGAAAGTCACATGACGTCGTCGAGTCCCGACTAGCCGCCACTAAGCTAGAACGCAGTTGATCTGAATGTCGTGTCCAACGTAACCCATCCTCGGTCTCAACCTCGTACATATTTCGTCCTTTCCTATTTATAACTTTCGCTACACACCATTTTCTATTCTTTCGAAAATCTTTAGCCCATACTGTCTCCCCTTCTACCCAAGATCTATCAGTTCCGCCTTTGGCTAGCGCTCTTTTCTGCAACCGATCCGACACGGATTCCATGATTCCAGATTTTAGCAGATCAAACCGCGATCTAAGGTGACGTCCCAACATTAATCTTGCAGGTGTTTCCCCCGTTGTACCGTGGATACTATTCCGATAATCAAGAAGAAATCTTTGTAAAAAACTACTCAAATTAATTTTTTCAACTTCTGCTTTCTTTAGAGCCCGTTTAACGGTTCGAACAGCGTTTTCAGCCTCCCCGTTGGATGACGGGTGATAAGGAGCTGACGTAATATGTTTGATACCGTTTTTTTTTAAAAACGAAGAAAATTCGACGCTAGAAAACGGTTGGCCATTGTCACTGACCAGGATCCTGCAAAGCCCAAAACGACCAAATATTTCTCTTAATTTTAAAATCGTATTTGTCGCCGTCGTGGTGGACATGGGCACAACTTCTATCCATTTTGAGTGTGCGTCCACTAAAATTAGGTATGAAGCATTTTTGAATTCAAAAAAATCTATATGAACCCGTTCAAATGGACTCGATGGCCACGACCATGGCACCACTGGCGATTTTGGTGGCAAATCCGCTACGTCTCCACACGTCCGACACGCTGAACACATACGTTCTATGTCATCATCTAGACCCGGCCAGAACACAAAACTTCGAGCAAGACCTTTACACTTAACCATTCCTAAATGCGAGCCATGCAGCTCGGCCAACACCGCGGTCCGAAGCGCGAGGGGCACCACCACGCGACAGCCCCACATCAAACATCCGTTCTCGACATATAGCTCATCGCGGCGCCGCCAGTACGCGACCATTTCTCGATCTGTTTCTTTACAACCTGATTTAGGCCAGCCCGTCTTAACAAACTCTAACACTTTAGATAAATATTTATCTTTGGCCGATTCAACTTTAATCTGATTTGAATCAATCGGAAATTTATTTTCGATAAATTTGATAAAAGTATCAGCGTCGCTGGTACCTTCTTTGGATTTTATGGGTAATCTAGACAGAGCATCCGCGCTATTCGCCTTGGATTGAACATATTCAATGTCATACTGGTACCCGGACAATAAAATAGCCCATCGAATTAACCGCCCTGACGCCATGTGCGGAATATCTTTTTTTGACCCAAAAATGGCTATCAATGGCTGATGGTCAGTGCGCAAGATAAACTTACGGCCATAAAGATATGTATGAATTTTTTTTACCGCAAATATTATCGCCAACGCCTCGCGTTGGATTTGACTATAATTAGCCTCTGCAGAGCTAAGCGTGCGAGACGCGTAAGAGACCGGCCGCTCGCCCTCCTCCCCGCGCTGCGCTAACACGGCGCCAACGCCCCGCGCGCTCGCGTCACACGACAAAATAAGAGGTAACCGCTCATCGTAATGCATTAAAACCGGGCAGCTAGTTAAAGCTACCTTTATAGCCTGGAACGCCTTGTCGTGGTCCTCGTTCCACTTCCATTCAACGCCTTTTTTTAATAATAAATATAGAGGTGCTAATAACATAGATATATTTTTAATAAATTTCGAATAAAAGTTGACCATTCCGAGAAAGGATTTTAACTCTGACACGCTATTTGGCTTCGGCGCCTTGACTACAGCTTCGATCTTTTTATTGTCCGTCCTAACCCCGTGCTCTGATATAATAAATCCCAAATAGCTGACCTCCTTTTCAAAGAAAAAACATTTTTCTTGTCGAACGGTGAGACCTTCATCAGCTAACCGTTTAAAAACCGCATGTAAGTTATTTACATGTTCCTCTTCCGTTTTACCGGTTATAAGAATGTCATCTAAAAATACCGAAACGTTTGGAATCCCAGCTACCACTTGCTCCATAAGACGTTGAAATATCGACGGAGCTGACGATAAACCGTAAACTAGCCTATTGTAAACATACAACCCTCGGTGAGTATTAACGACGGTATATTTCTTTGAGTCATCCAAGGTTACCTGGCTATAAGCTTCCGATAAATCAATTTTAGTAAATATCTTGCCCCCGTTCAAATCATTAAACAATACCTCGGATCTAGGCAGCGGGTATTTATCTATCTCTAACATCGGATTTACTGTGCTTTTGTAATCACCGCATATCCTTAAGGAACCATTACTCTTTAAAACGACCACTAAACACGAGGCCCAGTCCGAGGATGGTACAGGTTCTATAATACCTGCAGCTTCCATGCGTTGTAGCTCCGCGTCGACGTCCGATCGCAGCGCGAGCGGGAGCGGACGCGCGCGCCGGAACACCGGCGCCGCCCCCTCCCGCAAGCGCAGCGTAGCGCGCTGACTGCGCAGCTGGCCCAGCTTGCCACTGAACACTCCCGGGTACTTACTTATAAACTTATCTTTATCAAATTCGCCACCATTATTATTTTTATCAATAGCGAGCACAGATTTAGCCACCGTAACACTAATACACAATTTTTTAACCACTCTCTGCCTAACAACGGCACCGCACCTTTTAAAATGATATACAATTTAAGATTTTTACTGATAAGGCCATACTTAACAGGCACTGTAATGTAACCGACACATTGAATATTACTTCCATCGTAACCTTTTAATTTATAGCTGTTATCTTGCAGTTTGTACTCTGGGAACATCTCTGCATACATTTTGTCGCCTATGCATGATATAGGCGAACCGGTATCTACATGCATGGCCAGCCGTCTATTCGCCACGGTCACCTCGGCCACCACCGGATCAGCTCCCGTCAGCTGCACCATATACAACCCGCCGGGGCCTCCGACTCCCTCGTCATCATAATATCCAGTCGAGCTCTCACGTTCGCTGTCACTGTTGTCACTTCGTTCTATCTCTTCCTCCTGTCGCGTTGTGTCTAGCCGAAGGACCTGGCCTTCCGCTTTCCGTCCTGCCCTAGGACAAACGCGCTGCAAATGGCCCGGTCTTAAACACACGCGGCAAGAATAGTTTTGAAACCGGCACACCGCCCGGGTATGGTCCCGGCTTCCACAGCAAAAACACCCTCCGCTCGTCACCGTCCTTCGATCCCTGTTGCCACCGTCCGACCGGCCCCTACCGCCCGAGCCTTGGCTACGCTGGCGCGGCCCCGCGCCCGCGCGCTCGGCGGCGCTCGCTGGCCGCGCGCCCTGCGCGTGCACCGCATGCACCGCGCCGACCGCCGTCCGTTGCTCGACTGCCGCAGCATCATTGCGGCCGCGTCCAATGCCACGGCCTTTTTGAAGGCCGACGAGAAGGTCACGTTGTCTTCACAAAATAATCTTTGTCGCGTAGGTTCACTGTGTAGGCCACACACAAATTGGTCTCTCAAGTTCTCTTCAAGGTTTTCTTTGAAATCACAATCTCTGGCTAAGTGTTTCAAAGCTGCCGCAAACTGAGCTACCGTTTCGGTGTGAGCCTGCGTCCGTTTCCGGAATTTATATCTTTCAGCGAGAATCGATGGCGTCGGTTGTATGTGTTTTTTCACCAGATGCACTAACTCGCTGAATTTCATCTCACCGGGCTTTTTGGGAGAGCACAAATCCACCATCAGCTCGTACGTTGCGTCACCCACGCACGCGAGCAACGTAGGCACTTGTAGGTTAACCTTCACGTCATTTGCGAGAAAATATTGCTCCATTCGATCGATGTAGGTGCTCCATGTACCCGAACTGAGATTAAACTCGCCTAACTTCCCTACGGACATCTTGGAAGACATTTAACTAGCTAAAAAAACTTATAAACGACTGCGCCACTGTAAAATATTGAATTAAACGCCGAATCGCGACAACGGTTTATTCCAGACTAATCAAAATGACAGAACTTTATAAAAAGAAACTAAATTATTAAAATACCCACATTAATTATACTACAGGGTTCCGTAGCCAAATTTGGCAAAAACGGAACCCTTATAGATTCGTCATGTCTGTCTGTCTGTCTGTCCGTCCGTATGTCACAGCCACTTTTTTCCGAAACTATAAGAGCTATACTGTTGAAACTTGGTAAGTAGATGTATTCTGTAAACCGCATTAAGATTTTCTTACAAAAATAGAAAAAAAAACAATAAATTTTTGGGGTCCCCATACTTAGAACTGAAACTCAAAAATTTTTTTTTCATCTAACCCATAGGTGTGGGGTATCTATGGATAGGTCTTCAAAAATGATATTGAGGTTTGTAATATCATTTCTTTCTAAACTGAATAGTTTGCGCGAGAGACACTTCCAAAGTGGTAAAATGTGTGTCCCCCCCTCGTAACTTCTAAAATAAGAGAATGATAAAACTAAAAAAAATATATGTTGTACATTACCATGCAAACTTCCACCGAAAATTGGTTTGAACGAGATCTAGTAAGTAGTTTTTTTTTAATACGTCATAAATCGTAAACCGCAATTTACCTTTCATTCAATCAACTCAAATATTTAAAAAAAACATTTAATTTAAAACTTACTCCAGGTTTGTACGGAACCCTCGGTGCGCGAGTCCGACTCGCACTTGGCCGGTTTTTTTATTTATATCCGTAATGGTAGACTTACCAACTTGGTATTCAATGGATAACTTGGTTGCAGATTCGCCTTCCTCTAACCGTTTATTAATCTCGTATTTATCTTTCATAGAAAGGACAACACGTTTACGTTTAGGCATTTTAAAGAAAGAGTTTACTTTCACGCGGCAAAATTTAGTTTATCGACTAGCGGAGCGGTTACTAGGAAGTGACATACGAGTACAATAACAAGTGAACGACTAACGAGTCGCGACAAGTGGGCTAAGGGCCATACCTCACCGAGATGCCATGGCAACGTGGCCAGCGACGTTGCCCCATGCCAACGTCGCTGGCCACGCGGCGACGCAGGGACACCAGACGTAGCCATCTACGTCTGGTGTCCCTGCGTCGCCAGACTGAGTCGCCCAATCGCGTCGCCAATACATCAGTTCTGTCTCGACACAGTCAGGAATGGACGTGGAAATTACTGCACTGTTATTATATTATTACCAGCGTCGCAAAAAGATGAAACGAAACAAGAAAAAAATATGGGTACATCCGTTTGTATCAAACCGAAGCCAAAGCGGTGTTTTTCTCAATCTCTATGAAGATTTAAGAAAATACCCTGAAAAAATGTTCAATTATCTGAGGATGTCACTAACATCATTTGATGAATTATTGAGTTTATGTTGGAATGATTTAACTAAAAAAGATACAATATTAAAAAAATCTATAAGCCCTGAAGAAAAACTATTTGTGACATTGAGGTAAGCATATATTTATAATTTAATCATACATGTCTAAAATGGTTGATTCGTCGGAGTAATTTGACAAATTCGACAAGGGTGAGGTGTGTGACATTTCAGAACCTCCGGAACGAGTAGAATATCCAGGATGGTAGCTTGAAGGAGACTGTTGCATTTGTTGGGATTGCGACCATGAGCTTTGGGGGTAATATACAGGCTTAGTTTCGTTGTCGAGTATAGACATTATCTTCATTTTCGTATCCATTTTTCTTTCTGGAGGTACTTTTTTTAATGTACCTACCAAAGACAACATAAATAATCTGTCTTCGTCATCATTTTTTTCGTCAATTTTTTCTCTCGTCTCGATGCTTCTCTGTAGAGTTTCAAGGAATTTATCATCTTCGGGACACGTAGTGGCCTTTGTTATCTTTTTTTTACGTTGTACCATCTGTGTATCTGGTTCATAGTTCTCCGTAGGTTCTTCATCAGCAACGTGTTCGTGTTCAGGTTATTTTACAGCTACAACATTTTTTAAGAATTGCAGCTGTTTAAAGAAGATGTATTCACTTTTACGTGATCCACCGCCAGATCCAGACTTAACATTTTTTTGGCGGCCAATTTCCCTTGTGAAGCAGCCGCGGATACTCTTCCACTTTCTTTGTAATGCAACAGCTGAAAGTAAATTTTAAGTTAGATTTTTTTTGCAGGTATCTTGCAACAGGTTCGAACCTGCTACAGATCAGAATCGTAATAGAGGAGGGAGAACAGCTTTAACAGTTCGAGACAAACTTGCAGACTATTTTGTTAATCATAACCCACTACCATGGCAAGATAGAAATGTATAAGTTTAACAAAATATTAATAAAACATTGCACTTACATTTAGTTCCTTTTTTTCTGCATTTGTTATGTCTTCTTTTTCTTTAAAAATGTTCACCATTTCATCCCAACATTTAATTTTCAAGTTGCGGTCAGAGTACTCTTTCAATCCGTTGTTCCATAAACACGGCCGATTTTCAATTTCTATGATAAATCTCTCAGTATCGAACGACATTTTGCTTTCAGTACGACGTGCGTTCAACGCGGCGACTGGTTGGCGACTGAGTGAGTGACGGAGCATACAAACACGTGCAAACAACTGGCGGCGTTGCCAGGTAGCCAGCGTCGCCAGTCGCCGCATGCGGAGCGGTCGACTCTGGCTACTCTGGCTACTTGGCAACGCCGCCAGTCGGTCGCCAAGTGAATTAGCCGTCATACATCTCAGTATGAACTACTTGGCAACGTCGCTGGCCACGTCGCCATGGCATCTCGGTGAGGTATGTCCCTAATGGTACATGTCCCTAAAGAACGGAGGTCAAAATGGGACAGAAAAGCAGAACAGTATATCTTAGTTGGATTTTCAGAAACCATTAAAGGATATCGTGTTTTATGTTATGTTAGATACTATAGTAATGGAAGAAAAATACACAGAAAGTAAAAGAAATGACAATGCAGTATGGATTCAAGAGGACAAAGTACCGGGAAACATTAGTAAGAATGAACTAAAAGTGAATGCTGGGAGCAAAGATTCAGTGGGGGATACTACATTGAATGGATCTCTGCTCAGCACAAGTTCTAGTCATTCAGTTTACACAAATGCAAATTCGGGAGATAGTGATGAGACTCTAACGGACTACTACCCTAAGAGTAAGAATAAAGAAATAAAAGATGAACAGCAATCTCAAGAGATTGAAGAGGAGCCAATTCCACAGGAACCAGTAATCACCAAACGAGTAAGGAAGCAGCCTGAGCGTTTTGGTTATACAAACCTTTGTACAACCCGTCCAGAATTCAGTGGTGATCCTGTTAGCATTCGAGAGGCTCTGGCCAGCCAGGACAGAGACAAATGGATTGAGGCTATGAAGGAGGAGCTCCAGGCATTTGAGGAAAATGATGCATGGGTACAGGTGGATGAGCTACCTAGTGATAAAACTTTAGTGCAGTACAAGTGGGTGTATAAAAAAAAGGTCTATAGTGATAATAGTGTGCGGTACAGAGCACGTTTAGTGGCTAAAGGCTTCACGCAGAGGCCTGGTATTGACTATGAAGAGACATTTTCACCCGTAGTTAGGCATTCTAAATACTCTTAAATTGTTATATGCACTGTCTGTACAATTGAATTTGGATATCATTCATTTAGATGTGAAAACAACCTTCTTAAATGGTTTTCTCAAGGAGGACATTTATATGGTTCAACCAGACATAAATTGTGATGTTAATAATTAGAAAAAGGTTATTGTTAAATTAAAAAAGGCAATTTATGGGTTAAAGCAGTCCTCAAGGTCTTGGTATGAGAGAGTTGTGCACTGTTTATGTGAACTAGGGTTTAAAAGAGTCGCTTAGAGCCATGTGTTTTCACAAAAATTAATGATAATTCAAAAATTATTATTGCATAATATTATGTAGATGATTTTTTTGTTTATTCTGACAATAGTCAAGAGACTAAAAACTTAATTTCTGTGTCGAGTTCTAACTTTAAAATAAAGAATCTAGGACAGGTTCAACAATGTTTAGGTATGAGAGTTAAAATTGATAAAAAGTCTACTATGATTACTTTAGATCAGGAGCAGTATATCAGCTACTTGATAAATTCAATATGTTAAATTGTAAAATTGCTAGTACTCCGATGGAAAATAAATTAGATATTGAAAAGTCTGTAATTTGTGATAGTGATATTCCATATCAACAATTAATTGGAAGTTTAATGTATTTATCGGTTCTTACCAGACCAGATATATCTTTTTCAGTTAGTTTTCTTAGTCAGTTTAATAATAATGTCCTCCCGACCGAATTTCGGCCACGGCGGCCTATCTCCAGAGAGATTAGCCATCTGCGCGGGAGATATTATAGTGCACAAGTGTGTGCGCATACACAGGTGCACTCTCTGTTCCTTTACTCTCATAGCCCGATGGGACGGAAAATCCGACACGACCGGAGAGAGATCAGGCGCAGGACCGACGGCTTTACGTGCTCTCCGAGGCACGGGGGTGAAACACCGCCAAATCAGTTTAATAAATGTTATACAAATGTTCATTGGAATTATGCTAAGAGAATACTTAGATACTTAAAGAAAACTAAAAACTATTGTTTAAGATATGTAAAGGAAAAAGCTGAACTTGTGGGCTTTGTTGATGCTGATTGGGGGAATAATACTTTGGATCACAAGTCATATACAGGTTATTGTTGTATGATGTCAGGTTCAGCTATTTCCTGGGAGAGCAGAAAACAGAGAACTGTGGCTTTATCCAGCATGGAAGCCGAGTATATGTCCATAGCTGAAGCATGTAAAGAGGCCATGTACTTGAGATCTTTGTTTTGTGAACTCACTGGCAATTTGTGTACTGTGCTCTTATTTAATGATAGTCAGAGTGCACAGAAGTTAGTAGCAAATTATGTGTCAAACAGAAAAAGTAAACACATTGACATGAGATATCATTTCATAAAAGATGCAGTTAGCAATAAAATAATTAACTTGAAGCATTTTTTTTTTGTTTTGATTTTTATCCCTCGCCTCCCGCCTACTGCGAAAGCACCTGTTTCGGGAGGATATGTGGGACTCACGGTTGCCCGTCCTACCCACTAAAAACCCACCATCGGTCCTACCTCTCCTGTTGCTATTATATTGCAGCAACTTTGATACTGAACATTTAATACTACGAGTAAAAACCTTGCTAGTTGCGCGCCATATGGTGTGTGTGTGAGGGTTTTTTTTTCCCACACTTAGTTACAACTTTATTTTCTTCCTGGACTTCTTTTACCTATTGCCCTTTTTTTTGACTCACATATTGCACACTACACACAAGAACTGTACATATTATAAATACTATATTATACCTATGTTTACCTTATTTATCACCAGTGACAGTCACACACATAAAACACTACATGAACTATATACATTATATTAACATTGTTTACATATACTATATACATTGCTTATGCCTTACTTCTATACTATACTATAAATACTAATTTGCCAAGTGAACTTACTACTATACTATTATACTATACTATTACTACAGCTATAACTAACTATTACTCCCTAATAGTCTGACTACACCAGCTGCTCTACTTATCGCCCTGTTGGACTAATTGCTGTGTTCGGAAAACTACTTGAAAAACTATCGGCTGAACCGAATAAACAGCACGTTATCATGGTACCGCTCGACATCGAAGAAGCCTTGGACACGCCTGTTAGCCTGCATTGATCGTCCTCAAAATATATACCACATCCTTAGGGCAGAACTGTGAGTTAAACATTTACCAACTGCCGGGTTTGCAAAATATGACTAAGGGCTATGTGCAAGGATCGGTGTGCGGATCAACCCTATTTAATCTTCTCAATTGTCCAATATTATTCCTGCGATGGGCGCAAGGGGGCCTACATTGAAATGAACTATGTACAAATATACAACTTAAGCCGCAATTATATTTAGCCCACCCCGCGTGTCGCCACGCTGCCTGACGCAACGGCAGGTTATTACATTTGCGTGTCGTGTCGCCGCGCGGCCACACGAAAATTCGTCGTCAGTACAGTGGTGGCCTTTGGAGTAAACGTTTATGATTTCTTCAGACTCGGATACGGATTTTGAAGATAATCTAGCACACCTGTTCATGTTAAGCCTACTCAAAAAGGTCTTGACACACAGACGGACGGACAACGAAGTGATCCTATAAGGGTTCCGTTTTTCCTTTTGAGGTACGGAACCCTAAAAAGGAAAGAAAGAAAAGAAGATATTGGGGACATACTTCAAGAGGAAGCCGAAGTAATATCAATTAAATTTCAACAATACTTCAGGATGACAAAACAACAATTCAATTACATACATTCTTTAATTGAACAAGATATTTAAAAGATTCATACCAGATTTCACCGACCCATTGGAACAAAAGAAAGGCTAGCAGTATGTTTGAGGCAAAACATTTTTATTTTGTTTTAAAAATCAAAAATTTTAACAATTAACAATTTAAACAATTTTAATTTTAAAAATCAACAATTTAAACAAGTTTAATTTTAACAAGTACGAAACTATTATACTACTACTATATTAATAATTCAAAGACGGTACTCAATTAAAAGTTACACCGCTGTAATAAGTGGACAAGTTTTCTTCTCCAGTTGAATTAGAATTTTCGGCCTGAGGATCGAGTATGGACTGGGATTCAGGTGAAAAATCATTTATTTCTGTAAGTGAATTATGATAGCAGTAGGCTCTGGATGACTCTGAACTACCGTTTGAGAAACTATCCTAAGCGGTGTCCTTACTACACGTTCCATTTCAATTGTCGTGATCGTGTGTTCGACTGGCAACATTTATTTATTATTTATAGAATGGCAATACTGATTTCATGTTGGTATTGCACTATTAATGAATTCAGAGTTGGTAGAGGGTAGGCGAAAAAGACGTTGTGTATAAATACGGGCGTCATTCTGTAAACAGGAAGTGGAGTATCGCTCGCCATCAGAGGTGCACGCCTGTGCTGTGTACATTCTTATATATCATATTATATACAGTGTTATACTTTTGTGTATAGAGTGAGTTGAGACGTGGTGTTGGAAAGTAAAGTGTGTGCGAGATGATAGCTGAAATGCCAGTAAGTCCTTTGTTGTATCGTTCCAATTTATTATTTATTTATTATTTAATCTCTGATGCATTATAAGAGTAATCTTTAACACATGTGTTAGTGTGCTATTTCAGGATTTCTATAAGTTACATTGTGGGTTCTATGCCCACGTGTAGTTTTATGAACTTCCAAATAAAGATCCGTAGTTAGTCAATCGGTCTTAGGTTGTATCTAGTTATGGAATATATAGAGACCTTAACGGGAATTCGTGACAACTTCAGAAGTGAAAATGAACCCAAGAAAACAATATTTTTTAACACGAGAAAAATATTGTTCACTAAGTAGTTATATTGTGACACAATTCTCTGTGTCGTACCTTCAAAACTTTTAAACAAAGAGTATTCCGTTTACTAAGTTCAAAAGAGATTGACTACTTTAATCAAAGTTAGCATGTACTTGAGATCCATTCTTGCTATGCTATAAAGATAACGTGCAGCAAAGAACTTTTGGATATTGCTAAATCTGTTTTGACACCTATTGTGTGGGTACATTGAATAACATTAGTTCTGGGTGAACTCTTAGATTTGCTATTTTGGCTATAATATTATGTTGTATTCCATTTGAGTAGAGGTTAAATCGAGTGTTTGGTAATGATCTCGTGCGATAATAATTGACATTGTATCAAGGCAATTAATATTTGAATTACATTTATATTTCGTATTTAGTTACCCACAAATTGGAAAAGAGTTTGCTGTAAACTTTAATATTACGTCATCACGACGTTAAGACTGTGAAGTCTCATCTGAATGAATTGCCAACTCAAACCAGCTTGGCGACTGGCTTCCATCGAGGAGGATGATCCCCGAATTACGATTTTGTAAACAGTTTACTTTAGTGTCGAAGTAATTCTGATTCTAAGGTATTTAGTTTAGATAAAACACATCGATAGAAATTTCAGTGAATTGAGTTTTGAATATAGTGTCCATAGTATTTATTTATGATAGATGATGTAAAAATGTCATGTCCTGGACATGAGTCCAAGAAATTTTGTGTTATTTAGCTATAATCAACAAATAAAGCGTCAAGCGAGAATTTCGCCAGTATGAGAGTTGACATACTGGAATAAATTTCACTAGCACCGGCCGTCTGAGCAGCCATTTTAGATGATTAAATGCGATACCATACAGCTTGGTTATTACTACTGGTTAACCTGAGGTACTCCTAGAGATATGAAATAGGTAAATAATTATCAGTTCTAATTAACTCAAGTATTTGTGAATTATTCTCTGGACCATTACTTTGGATGAACGTTACCTAAAGTTCATTTAGTGTAAATGTAGTTAAATGATTATTGAATTTAAAAGCAGCCTCGTGCCTTCAGACTAGTGTACTGAATGAGATTGTAGTTTTTTTTACGCACTGTTTCAGTTTCGAATTTTGATTTTACAAGGTTTTTCATTTTTAATTTAGTTTTTAATTTGAAATTTCTATTAACCAGGCATAGATTAGATTACTGGTTATTCACGAAGAGAATTCATGGAGTGAATAATAGTAATAAAAAAAAAAAAAGACAAGTGAATATGTCAAATAAGATACCCTCATGTCAATACTAGGATGCAAAGCAATTTATCGAACTCTGATTAGTTTCATGTGTGATTTATAAGAAATACGATAAAAGTATGATTTAGTTTTAAATTCTCGATATAAAAGTGTACTTACTGGTATACTTATTTTATGTGATCTAGATAGTTTAGTCTGGTAGTACTAGACTCGATCAAAACAGGTGTCTTAGGAATTTGTAGTGTTTAAAAAGAATTTTTTTTGAGTGGCAGGGCAACTATTTATATTAGTGCCGCGAGTGAACTTAAATTACATTAGTGAAGTACATTGGCCAGACATGTAATTTATGATAAGTTTATTTAAGCACTTGCTTAAAATCATTTGCCCTTTTATTAGTGATCTGTTCGATGGTAGTTGTACCTATGCTGAAAGAATAATAGTGGTTTTACTGACCAAGTCCATTTGCAACTCTTAATTTGTGCTATTATCACAGCATATGTATTTTAGTACTGTATTGTATATCAGCTATTGATATCATTATCATTTGTAGTTTAAAAAAAAAAAGGGGAACCTCTTTCTATCGCATTACAGGTTGATTGACATCAGGGGTTCCGCTTTCATGTACGGAAGCCTTAGTGTCTCTTGACAGATTTATCAGTGATTGAGGTTAATAATGAAGGATTTTGGAAGAATACAAGATAGAGACGTTAGAATATCTTAGATTTCAAGTTGAAATTGACATTTTGCGTAGCTGGTATTGTGGGAGTAAGAATGATGGTCAGAGAGCTCGTATACGTTTGGAGTAGTCATGAGTGTGTCTACTCACTATTATAGAGTGGCCAAGTGTGTCGATATTTTAAGGCCATGTGAGTCACCATTTTAGAATGACTATGTATGTCATTTGGGCCATGTGAGTCCATAGAATGTAACCAAGTGTGTTACTAGAGTGGAACAAGTGTTTCCATAAGTTGTGACCTAGGTGGCCATGTGAGTCACCATTTTAGAATGACTATGTATGTCATTTGGGCCATGTGAGTCCATAGAATGTAACCAAGTGTGTTACTAGAGTGGAACAAGTGTTTCCATTAGTTGTGACCTAATGAGCCGGTAGGTTGTGAACAAGTGTGTTACTGTTTTTGACAGTATGTTAACTAACTGATCTAATGTATTTTATTTACTTAATTTTACGTACATATCAAACTAAAGGGATGTACATAATGAAAGCAAGTTTTCTAGTTCAAAATTATTAGCTGCTTTAGTAGATTACTGTACAAGTAACTCGTTCTATCTAGAACTACCATGGCATTTTATTCATTTTTCATAGTTCCTGTGTGCCTTTAAATGTTTTTGATCAGGGAAAGTTCTACATTTTTAAATTTTGAATGATTTTAGATATATTTCGGTTATTTTAAACGACTAAGATCAATTTTTACAAGTAGTATAACTGTACCTAATGGTACAGCCGCAAAAATTGATTGTATTTGTATGGACTTTAAAATGGATTAATTAGTGATCCCGATGTAAGGCGACCGATCCTCGACGTGTTTCGGATGTATATAATCTGAATGCGCCGAAATACGAATGAATTATAGTTATTTCAAAAAAAAAACTATGATGATCAAACGAACTTGCAAATTGAAATTAGATCGATATTATATGAGTACGCTTCATTTGAAGATATACAACAACATAGTTATTATATGTACACTATTTATAATAACGTACGAGATCGATGTCGATATGGTTTAGGAAATGATGCATTTAATAGCCTTATTGTCATTGGTTCAACTTATCAGTTGGTCACTCCTCCAATTCGTTATATTTGAAAGATTTGTGTTTCTCAAATATATGACTCACTTGTAGACTATGCTTATTAGTTTAAAAAGTTAACAAGCAAGGAATGCATTAAGTAAATTGAAACAAAGGTTCCAAGTTTGTTGTTGTTAATAGATCTTTCACTCGTTTGTTTACACTATTTTATGGCTTTCAACATAATGCGGTCCGATGTTCGGAATGCGTTAAGAATTAAATACGGAAGGATATATACTTCAGCTTGTAACGGTGAAGGTTGTAGTAGTTTTGAAATTCTAGATATCGCAAAAATAATAATTCCAAAAATAGTTCAAACGTGTTTCGTCAATACTAATTAGCATTCCAGTGATTCAGTTTAACCAAGTTAGTTCATTAAATGTTAAATTGAATTTAATAAAAAGATTAAAATTTTTGGAACATTTACTAATCACAAAGAAAGATAAATAAATAAATATAAGGGCTGAACATTTGAGGCTCGAAGTTAAGTAGCTTGCTAGAAACTACAGTCACGACACGAGAAGCCCGTTTAATAAAGTAATAAAATTGTAAAAATGCGCCATTCTCGTAGTCACATTGGGTTTTCTTTCTATATATTTATCTGAGTGATTTGAAATAATGAACTGGATGATAAAATTTAACAGACTATTATTTGAATTGAAAATGAAATCGCGCAATTAATTATCTTTTGCCGTCCAAAATCTCGAGAGTATAATATGATGTAAAAATTATATTTTCTAGAGAGTGACTAGTGCGTGCTTGCTTACTCTAATTTTATCTCCATATTGTTTTTCTCAAATTTATTGAATAATGTCGTGTGATGCACGGGCGTTGTGGATCCGCAAGCTCGTGACGAAGGTATACCCTCACCTAGCGGCTCCGGCCTACAACCGTCAGTTAATTTGTAAATACTTACTTTAATTATTAAAAGACGCAGAAAAGTAAAGCAAAAAGTATTAAAAAGCAGAATGAATAAAACACTCAGTATATATACTATATTATGTTACTGACGTAATATATTATAACTTGGTGTAACGTTTTTGATTTATAATCGGTTTGATTTTTGTTCATATGTTGAGGTAATGATTCTGAAAAAAAAAGACAAAAGAGGTTTTGAGTATTAAATTCAAATTTCTGAATTTGGGGTTTTCATCTAGTTTTTTTTATTATTTAGTTTTGTATCAAGCTTTGGATTTACAGCAAAATTTGAATTTTGTATTTTAATTTGAAATTGCTATTGAGTAAAGTCAATTTAAAATAATTATATGATAGCGATTTAGTATTGTACAATAATTGCAAGCCGATTCTACTTCAATTCATACAAAAGTTTTGCATTTCAAAGAAGCCTTTGATGAAGTTTAGTTTAGTTTAGAATTTAGTTTTGGACTAAGGTTTAGTTTTGGACTTTTTGTTTGGTTTTCAATGATGATTGTAGTCAAAGTTCAGGTATTTGACCCAGTTCAAAGCATTGGGTAAGATTCTAAGTATTTCACAAGTTAAAGATTGTCTTGGACAACATAACCTGAACTGATTCGGTTGAATTTTGTGGTGCTGTCTCTTTTTGATGGGTTTATTCAGAGGTTAACACGGAAAGGAAAGGTTAGGAAAAGAAGGGAATAAACTAAAACAACTTGTGTTTTGAGGCGTGTTTAATAGAATTGAACTCTATTTGATAAAATTTTTGATTATGCTACGAAAAATTTCATTTCATTTATTAAAAACGTTGACTGTTACATAGTTAAAGATTTTAAAATAGTAATAATTTAACATAGTGGGAACAGTCTACCGCCAACAGGTATAAGATGTCAGGAATTTAGAGCAGATAATTTAACATAGACTTAATTTGATTCAAACGATTAGTAAAGATTAGTTAATGGTACAGCAGATCCAACTGAATTGAAGAATTGATAGATTAGTAATCCTGATCAATGTTTGCATTGGATGCAGTTGTAGATTTTATTGTGAACTCTGGGGTAGTGTGTGATACTTATTTCTTGTCAAGTCCTAAAATTTTAATAAAATCAGCTTTCCTTTACGTTCTGATAAATTTTTAGATTTCAATAAAGTTTTTTAAAAAAAGCAGGCATGACACGTCATGTATGACACATGATAGGTGGAGCTCAGGATGATGGACCTGTTGGTCTGTTACAGATTGTAATCAGGGTTTAGATATTTACTTAGCTTTAGATTCAGCGTCAGATGCTTGTAAGGTATAAATAACTGAAACGGTATAAGAAATAAAATAAATATTGGGTATTTTAATTTGAATTCAGTTTTAGACTTTTGCTTACGGTATATGTAACATACTGTTTAGATTATGTTTTAGACTGTAACTGTTCCAGACTTTGATTAAGTTTCAGATTAGATTTTTATTCAGCTTTAGATAATTAATCCTTTATTTGCTTAACTTTATTCTATATGAGTTTTAGATTTAAATTGCGATATTTTTATTTCTGTTGTGAAATTTCGACTCAGCGATATCAATCAGTTTAATTGCACTTCACACACACTTCACAAATCTCAAGATCAAAAGCTCGATAGTTTTGGATTTCAGATCGGCGTGAGGTTTTAAGTTTGATATTACTAAATTGAAAAAAATGTAGGTTTCCTTTTTGTTATCCTTTTTAATTCTCCCGAATGTCGTGATTTACCAAAACTAAATGTCATCGTGCAAGTATGAATGGATGAAGATGTTTTGTTGTACACTACAGATTGTTGCAAGGAGTGAAGCGAACTAAGCTTAGCAAAGCAAATGTTTGTTGGTTGTGCACCGGGAGGTTGCACAATGTCGGATGGCCGAATGTCGTGATCGTGTGTTCGACTGGCAACATTTATTTATTATTTATAGAATGGCAATACTGATTTCATGTTGGTATTGCACTATTAATGAATTCAGAGTTGGTAGAGGGTAGGCGAAAAAGACGTTGTGTATAAATACGGGCGTCATTCTGTAAACAGGAAGTGGAGTATCGCTCGCCATCAGAGGTGCACGCCTGTGCTGTGTACATTCTTATATATCATATTATATACAGTGTTATACTTTTGTGTATAGAGTGAGTTGAGACGTGGTGTTGGAAAGTAAAGTGTGTGCGAGATGATAGCTGAAATGCCAGTAAGTCCTTTGTTGTATCGTTCCAATTTATTATTTATTTATTATTTAATCTCTGATGCATTATAAGAGTAATCTTTAACACATGTGTTAGTGTGCTATTTCAGGATTTCTATAAGTTACATTGTGGGTTCTATGCCCACGTGTAGTTTTATGAACTTCCAAATAAAGATCCGTAGTTAGTCAATCGGTCTTAGGTTGTATCTAGTTATGGAATATATAGAGACCTTAACGGGAATTCGTGACACAATGTTACGAATTTCAGCCTGAGAAATAGCCATATGTAAATCTAATTTAATTTTTGTTTGGTCTAGTTTCCTCATTGGTTTTCATTCCAGTCTTCACTTCGGATGCGCTCTTATATCGGCGAACTATGACGATACCAATAAGGAGTGCACAAGTGTACTTGATTGTATGACGTGGAATGGTATCGTCGTGTGATAGATTGTTCAGGATTTCTTCTCCATGTGCAATGTTGGCTGCAGCATGACTGTATTCTGTACGGAATGCAGATTTCTTAGATCAATCTTTTTCAGATTTATGTGATTGTGGCTCGCACGTTGTAGTCCCTTTTCATAGTACTGTTGATATCCATGATTTTAAGGGGTAGACTCGCAATTTTGTCTTCAGTGTGTAACTATACGTATCTTACTATTCAGTGGAAAATAGATTATTAAAAAATATATATATATATACAAGGTGTAAGGTAATTAGTATAACATACCCGCGGCTACCCATGTTAGATGGTGTATAGAAAAATGTCATAAGACGTGTAGCTCATATCCTGGGGGAGTTATGTGGACTTCAAAATTTTAGCATTAATGTTGGGGTGGCATCCCTTAAAACAGCTGATTCAATATCAATGAACTGCGAACAATACGACGTATGTTAAGCCTCGTAGCCAGCGCGAGCGTTGCGATAAAATCCAGTCGCGATACTAAAGTAATCATTATTCGGCATGCAATTAAATTCTCAAAGCAAAAGCCCGGCTAGAACTTACGTATTGTTGTAAAAAAATGCCCGACTAGTATCGGACTTCGTAAGTCGAAGTCAGTCACCTTATCCTTACTTTATGAGCCGCCTTTCCCTGTGATTAATTTCTCGACTTACTTTTTTTAAGTTTTGATCAATAAATAATTAATTATTTTGTGTAGTTTGTTCTTTCAATGATTTGCAAATTGTAATGAATTGCCAAATTGCATAACGATACGATAATAATAATTATTATTATCGCTTGTAGTACAGTTCTGACTTTAGGTGTAGAAGGAACAAAGGACTCCACAGGGTTGCCAAAATTTATTTTCCATAATTAACTAATTAATTTTGTATGGAAGTTTTTGATAATTAATTTTGACTTTTTAACTCTACCATAGTGTTTATAACGTCAAAATGGCATGGGTAGCCGCCGGTATGTTATACCATTTACCTTACACCTTGTATATATTATAATAAAATAATAGTAAAGTAATATTAAAACGATAATAGAATGGTAGTATAGTATGGGTGTATATGATTACGCGACTACAAGCTTACGGAGAAGTTTCCCGTCGTTCCGACCGCTCGCCAAGGGTGGGTATGGCGGTGGTGTAGGGAGCTCGTGTCGCTGTTGCGTCGTTGGTAAATTGTTGTTTCGTTCTGGTAAGAGAAGTTGGGCGATACATAAAATTAATATATTGAGCAGGTATATTTGCAATAGATCGTTTGAACGCACTGTGTTGTTGGATGCTGTCTAATGTGAGGACCCTTAGCGGACCTAGCATCCGACGAAATCTTATCTGCCTCTGGTGGATTTATATACATATCATAACTACAACATATTTACACGTATATTACTATACCAATTATTATCGCAGGTCGGGTCAGGCCTGTGGGGCGTGCGGTGTCTCGCTTCAGCGATGCCTCAGCACGGCTGGTTCTGTCTGGATGTCTACCTAGTTGGACGTTCAGATGAGATTGGTTTGATGTTGAATCAGAGAGCTTGCTTTCTGAGCGCAGTGCAGTTCGAGTATACTTCTACGTTCCGCAAAACGTCTGACTTTACCTTGCGATTTACTTATCAAAATTACGTACGACGTTCGCTATGCTCGAACGATAACTTACCATGGTTGGAAGGACGCTGTTTATTATTGCCGAAGGTTGGTATATGGCTGTTGACTTTTGGTATTCTTAGAGATGTATTAGTCCATGTATTAATGTGCCTCTTGGGGTACCAAAGGAGGGAAGAAGCCTACCGCTGGTGGCGGGGAGGAGCTAGCCAGCCATCATTTATTTTTTAGAAATATAAATGATGTCATACAAAGCATCTTCCTTTTCTTTTTAAAAGGTTATAAAAGGAAGGTGCTACCACTAGGGTTAGTTCGTAAATATCCCGAAGAGATTTATCTCTTCACGATCACGTTACTTAATGCCTGTTTTAAGTAAACTGAACCACATTTAAATTGGTGTATAAGTAAGTCGTTGGGTTGATTGAATTCGAGGCTTCCGAAACTCTAAAAGATCTTGGCTTATTATGGACACAGCAATGTTGTGAGGGTCTTACTGCTAGATGTATCACGTGCCATTTTAAAGAAATATTGAATTTTATAAGTAGAGAGAGGTGTAGATGCTTAGGGACCCCGTCAGGTTGGTTACAAGTGTTGCTTATTGAAAATTTCTCTGTGTGAAGAACGCAGTCCAGAGGAATCGTAGCCAGAAGGCTTCCATTGAGCGTAACGAAATCTTCTCTTTTGCATACGGTGTGAACTTGCGTAGGATGTGGAAATGACAGGATATAATGGCGTCCATCTAATTCTTCCACGGCTTCTCGTGAAAGGGTTATCGTAGTCGTACCGCAAGTTTAGTCCAAAGTTTGATTTCGGAAGAGATTCTGGATGCAACCCGATGACGTTCGAAGCTGATGGCTTTTCTCTTCGCTGAGCTACCATTGGTTGTTGTACTTCGGGCATTCAGCCTCGCATGTACAGGAACATAATATGCCTGTGGGATAGGATGTAGGGAGCGGGAGTAATGATAGCCTGCATGTCCCTATTTGGAAATACAACTAACTTATACAAATCAAAAGACTTACAGATACTATAGGTACCTTAAAAACTATAATAATTTGCTTGCCATAATAATTATAACCTGGTTTTATAATATCAGACCCAAGAAATGTTTTTGTGTCACTGTTGCAAATTCTTTCAGGTAGAATCCATTGTGGAAAAGGAAATTTTCCAATTGTGTCAAAATCTTTTGTACGTTGTTGTTTGTTGCACATTCTGCAGAGGTCTAGTTTTAGTTGTAGAGATTTGCCCCGCTGGATTCTTTGTTCGGGCCTCTCTTGAAATACCAGAATTCGGGTTATTGAAATTGCTGTACGGATTCTTTCTCCTATTTTTTTAGTAAATTGCACGTCAATTCTCTCAAGTGCGTTGCGCACAAGACTCTTTGAGCTCCGGCTTCGTCGAAAGCTCGTTCACATAATTGTAGAACCAGCTTGTTATTAATTTCACAATATTTTCTAAATCTTCCCCCTTTATGCACTCCATACTCGTTATTGGTTCCCGATTGTATGGTAGAGTCTGGATGTATTTGTTCATTCTCCACACACATTTTCACACTCCATTCGTCCGTGTTGTCCCATATCAAATAGAATTTCATTGGTTTCACAATCGTTTTCCACCATTCCGCTGATAGCTTGACGTAATACTGTGCTTTGTTCGGTAAGTACTGAATTTCTCCCTTCGGTACGTGTAATGTGATTGTTGATTGCTTGTTGCGGGATTGTTTTGACGTGATATCCCAACGAATGCTTGACGCACACAAAATTTCTTTTATCCTCTTCAATGAGAATATTTCTAAGTTCAGTACAATCATTGTTGGGAGATAAAACTCAAGTAGACAAGTAATGCATGCAATTTTTGTAACCGAATGCTGGCATTCCCTAATACTTTGGCCAAATCGACTATAATGTCCCCATGCTTTAGTTGTTGATATGTAGACGATATGATAATGGTTACTGCGTGTTGCCGTATGCTTACTGACGACTTTCCAAGGTGATCGCACAGTTGGTCATAATTTATGTTTTATTTTTTTCAATAATTGTGCATGAGAAAACTGGGGTTGCTGAGATGTCTTCGTCGTCGTCACGTCCAACGGAGGAGACATCCTCCAGAATTATTCGTGTTTGTTTCTTTTTCTTCGGGGAGTTCGCCAATTTCAGTGGTGGTGTTATGTTCCTCTTCGTTGTTGAATTTCGAACGGCGACAGTTGTCTCTCTGGAGGCAGTTGCAGCAGATCGCCAAAAACACTATATGAATCTTGCCGAACTATCCGTCGTCAGCGTCACCGGTATCATATATTTCTGATGTATGTACATTAATGTGATGTTGGAAATCATAGACACTTCATCAATTATTAAAAGTGCTGCAATTTTATGTCACATCTTAAAACTTTTAGTATTTGGTCTCTCGGTCTATTTCGGTTTTTAACTAATCCCACGGGAACCATGGATTTTCCCGGGATGAAAAGTAGCTTATGTGTTAACCCAAGATGCAATTTATCTCCATTCCAAATTTGAGCCAAATCGGTTCAGTAGTTGCGGCGTGAAGGAGTATTGAAGCTTGGTAAAATACGAACTTTGGAGCCCCGTTTCACCCCTTTAGGGGGGGAATTTTGAAAAATCCTTTCTTAGTGCACCCCTAGACCTCATAAGGAACCTGTGTGCCAAATTTGAAGTCTCTAGACCCAGCGGTTTGGGCTGTGCGTTGATATGTCAGTCAGTCAGTCAGTGTCTTCTTTTATATATTTAGATAATAAACATGGTGAGATGCGTGGGGGCCTAACAGCCTAAAGATTAAAATAAATTTCTCACATCCACGGACCTCTGTTTTTGAGCCACCAGTCTCCAACTCATTTATAATGTTCTCAAAGGCTATGAAATGATCTTATAATTTATCAGACAATTTAAGCCTTACAAATAAAAAAATATTTAAACCACGTTTATTCCAGGCTTACACTAAGAATTGTTATGCATAGAATATCCTAAGAATAAGCAGATACTATTTTCTTACAAATAAACTCGGTATAACTTCGTACTATCTAGTTATGGTTACACCTCGCGCGTCAGCTCTAGATTAGACACCTGCCTGTACCTAATTCTCAGAAGCTGCACGTGCAGCAAGCTCCGCGAGATATGGACAGCGTGTGACCAATGTAACTATCGAGTAAGTAATGAATACACGGGCCTTAGCATCGGACGTGCGTTTTTATTTTAGTTTTAAATATAGTAGAGTTCATGTAGAATTCATAAATACGCTCCAATATCAAAAGTGGCGCAGCCGTGACGGATATTACCTTAAAATCCGTAGTTTTCGCGTTTTCCCGACGTCCAAATCCGTCATCAAAAATTACGCTGTAATTCTACGAGAGCAGAGTAATATCCGACGAACCCAATAAATATTCTTTTGAGTCGCGAGTGTGCAGGAAAAGCCGACTATGGGAGTAGCGGTGGTCTGGTGAGTCAAACTTTTCGCCATTCCTTTGTTCCCCTAATCCTCCTGTATTTTTCATGTTAAATATAAGTGATTGTTATTCTTGAGATCAAACCTTGCTCATTATAACTTTGTTAGACTGATATCTCCGTATGAAATTATATGGTCTTATCTTTATTCTTAGAATGTGACATAGAGTAGCTACGAATTTAGAGACTTCTTTTAAAAATTTTATTTTAAATAATTTTACTTATTAAAAGTCTTTTAATCTCAAAATCGATTAAAGAATGTAATATTAAATATAAATTACAATATTTTTTATGTTTTTTAATATGTTTTTATCTTTGAATATTCAGTTTTAAATAATTGTGTTAAAGAATATTCTTTTAATCTCAAAATCGATTAAAGAATATAATACAATACATAATTTACGATAAGTTTGTATAATACAAAAAAAAAAACTGTATTATTTTACTTTTTCAAATTTTATTTTTTTACTTTTAATTTACATTATTTTATATTGTGCTTTTACTTTTACTGATCTTTTTGTGTTATATGTGTGATTATTATTTAAGTGTGTTTTATAGCCAGTTGCATCCTCTGTACATCTCATTACTCTATCATGGCAACCACAACCGTCGAATCGATACCTAAAGAAATTATTCAATTAATTCCCCTGTTTGGTGGTGATAAAAGGCAGTTAAATCTGTACTTACGGAAATGCCAATACTAAATATAATTAAATTGTATTGTTTTATTAGCCTTAAAAATTTTCTTCTATAAATGTGGCTCTTACTGCAGCTCCACGCATTGTATTTTGTGGTAGGGGTGCCACTGGCGGTTCAGGCAGTGGATCTGCATGATTAGTGAAAGGCCCTTCATTCAGCTCAATGGCTATATTATGTAACACTGCCAATGCTACTATATACATTTTGGTATTTTCCAGAGATGTTCTGAACCCTGTTAGTAAACATATAAATCTGTTTTTCTATACACCGAAACATCTCTCTATGGCATTGCGAGTTCTAATTTGACTATAGTTATATGATTCTTCTTTATGTGTCCTGGGATTAAATAAAGGTGTAAATAAATATGGAGTACATGCATAGCCAGAGTTTCCTAGTAATCTGCCATGAAACTGACCACTTTCAAAAGATTGTTTTATTAGGCTTTCAATAAAGATCCTGGAGTCATGAGTGCTACCACGCCAATGAGCAACAATATTTCATCATACAAATCACAAGGATTTTTCCTGTTTTGAATGTTTTAACTTTTCTTTGAGTCTGTATTTGATTTAATAAATTATTTACTTGCTCTACTTGTTCTATTGCTCTTAATGCAATCATAAATGTTAGATTTCAAAACCACCGTTCCGAATGTAATGAAAATTACACGATTTTGAGGTTATCCCGAATTGAAACTAGGGTGTGAGTAAGTTTAGCGATGGAATAACGTTCGTATGAAGAGATACCCCGACGTTATCCTAGGTTATATTAGGTTATTCCGAGTTTATTTGTTGACATTTCGCTTATTCTTTATACATTCTTAGTATAACATTTTATACTGGGTTTATTTGTAAGGCTGTTTGTGTTTCAGTGTAATTAATTTCTTTTTTCAGTTGAAAGTACTTTTTCTTTCAAAGACACTACTCAAAAATTTCAACATCTCTAATGCACTGTCCGCAGGTTTAAAAATTTCTAAAGTGTGAAGAATGAACACTATTAACAGTATTATTACGATGCTAAGTTGTGATTCATAAATAATTTTACATTACATTTCATGTTCAATTTAAATTTCTTACAATGAATTGTTAATTTTACTTTAGAAATTATATTTTGGCAACATTGAGTGTTGCAGGATGCAGAATTTATTTTGATTAATGCTAAGTAATTTAATCACCAATCGTAGCTTTTCAATATATAAACTGTAATCATGACAGCCAATCACAAAAAAATCAGGAAAATGTTGATGGGTGGGTAACAAAAAAATAATATAAAAGAAGCGAAAATGGCGTCAGGAGTTCAGTCAGTATTAAAATTTTGAGGAATTATTACAAGTGGATAAAGTGTATATTATTATTGATTGTTTTGGTGAAGAATAAGGGTGGATTACGACATTTTGCGGAGATAAGTAAAAATCTAAATTTCAATTACTGTTTTAAGAGGTTACGTTAGGTTATCAATATCAATTTCTAAACAGTTGGGTTTTGGAATCATATTTTGAGACAAATCTTGTAGTGAAATTTATTAAAATCAATATAATTGTAAAATCAACTTTAATAGTTCATCGTTTTTATATACTATTATGTTTTAATATCATTGACTGTTCAATAATTTTAAAAGAGCAACTATACCAGTTTCTTGCAGTTTCTTCTGGATAGAAGGGCTTTCCGAAACTGTGGTAGATTCATTTAATGATGAATAGATTTAACATTGAGATTAATAATTGCAATATAAATGTGATTCTAACATACACAACAAACTGGAATGAACAGAAATTAAAATCTATTCATGGTTATCTTTGTGTTTATTTTTAACCTACTAGCAGTGTGGTCTAATATCTTTGACATTTTCAGAAGTGGGTTCCTACAGAGGTAGGATCCCGCAGCCCACATACAATTGGAGCACGAGGCCACTTCCTGATGCAATTGGAGCATGAGGCCACTTCCTGTGAGGCAGTACATCAAAGGAGTATCCGGATTTACTGGTAGGATCTAATTAAATTATTATTACCGATAGTTATGCGGGGACGGTACCCGCATTTTATCTAATGTTTATACAAAGTCGATCGTCCTTCAATTGGTGGTTTAATAATAATTATTAGATTTTCCTAGCAGGTTTATTTTACTGATATAAAGGTGTTATTTATGTTCCAATTTTTACGTTACGTTCCATACAGGAATTATTCTGAATTATAGAAGAAAGCATAAATTTATGGTTCGATTTACATGGTGTCGTTTGGGATATTAAGTTTTATTAATTGGTTAATATCAGGATGGTTATGGTTATGGCGATATGAAATGTGATCTTGGTTTTAAAAAGTGTTGGATAAATTGAATGCATCCCAAACTTCATAGACTTTTGTCAACCTGTCATCTATGGTATATACTTCCTTCCTTGTTGTCTCCGATCTCCGCCACGTTTGTCAGAATTAGATTATTGTAAAATTATTTATAATATTAATTAAAACAAGAGCCAAGCAAATCCGCGTTTCATTTCATGAGGTTATGGGCCGTCCCATACCTAGTAATAAATTAGTAATATGTCTACAAATAACCATCTAAGTTTATGTGAAAAACTCAAAGGCCGGGACAACTACGCCACGTGGAGGTTTTCGATGAAAGCCCTGTTGCAGCTAGGAATGCATCCATGATGGCCGTCTAGACCCCAAGAAAGACACAAAGGCAAGATCTAAACTTATTTTATTAATAGATCCCACACTTTATATTCACGTTAGAGAGGCAACTACAGCCAAACAAGTATGGGACAATTTGGCGCTGGCATTTGAAGACTCTGGTCTAACACGAAAAGTAGGGCTACTAAGAGACCTTATTAACACGACGTTAGACAATAGTACAAACGTGGAAGACTATATTAATAAGATTATGACCTCCGCACATAAATTAAGAAATATTGGCTTCAATGTCAATAATGAATGGCTCGGGACGCTAATGTTGGCAGGCCTACCCGACATATATAAGCCGATGATAATGGGAATTGAAAGTTCCGGTGTAACAATTAGTGCAGATATGATAAAAACAAAACTTTTACAGGAAATTAAATTATCTGATACTACCGCATTTTACACAAACAGCAAGAGAAACCCTCCGAAGCACCAACATCAGCAGTCAAAGCCAAAGGGACCCCGCTGTTTTCATTGCAACAAATATGGGCATTTAAGCCGGAATTGTTGGTTTAAGAAGAATGATAGCCATAATAAGTCTGATAATAATGATTTTCGTAATGGTTTTATTGCTGCTTTTTCAGCCACTACCCTAAATGACTCTCAGAGCTGGTATGTTGACTCTGGCGCCTCCACGCACATGACAATGCACAGAAGCTGGCTAGAAAATGAGACGTCTCCTCCAGTCAAAAGCATAAGGATCGCTGACAACAAAGCCTTACCTGTGGAAAGCTGTGGCAATATTACAATCCCAGTACCTGATGCTGAAGGCTGCATAATGAACATACAGGTTAGAAATGTCATATACGTACCAGAGCTCACAACTAACTTAATATCAGTTAGCAAAATTATAAAAAATGGCTGTAAAATAAAATTTGATGCAAATGGATGCACAATATTAAATTCAAAAGGTCATACGGTAGCGAATGCAACCTTAACAAATGATATGTATAAGCTTAATACTGCTCCAAAGGAAGGTCATGCCATGTCCGTTCTCGCAGAAAGCGATGCCTATCTGTGGCATCAGCGCATGGGCCACTTAAACTTTAATGATGTAAACAAGATACCTAACTGTAGTACTGGTGTAAAATTGTCTCCGATGAAGAAAGATATAACATGTATAAGCTGTATAGAAGGCAAGCAGACCAGGCAACCATTTCCAAGTGAGGGCTCCCGGGCAACCGAGTTGCTAGAGCTCATTCACTCTGATGTATGTGGACCGATGCAAACTGCAACACTTGGAGGTGCCGGGTACTTTGCCACTTTTATAGATGATTTTTCACGTAAAGTATTTGTATATGTAATTAAAAGTAAAGCAGAGGTATTTGAAAAGTTTATTGAGTTTAAAACCATGGTAGAAAATCAATTAGAAGGAAAAAAGATAAAAAAATTAAGGAGTGATAATGGCCGGGAATATAAAAACAAAAATTTTGAAAATTATCTTAAAAAATTTGGTATTTTGCACCAAACTAGCAACCCATACACGCCTCAGCAAAATGGCCTTAGTGAAAGAATGAATAGAACTATTATTGAAAGAGCTAAATGTATGCTTTTAAATGCTGAATTACAGAAAAGCTACTGGGGTGAGGCAGTGGTCACCGCAGCACATATCATCAACCGCTCGCCAACAAGATCTCTCTCTGACATCACACCTGAGGAGATGTGGACTGGCAAGCAGCCAGACCTAAGCCATTTGAAGATTTTTGGATGCAAAGCCATGGTGCACATACCAAAAGAATGTCGACAAAAGCTTGATGCTAAATCACGTGAGTTAATTTTTGTTGGATACAGTAACTGTGTAAAGGGCTATCGTTTCATAGACCCCAAGAGCAAACAGACAATAACCAGCAGAGACGTTGTATTCCTTGAGGCCACTGTAAAAAGGAATAAAATTAATAAAGAACAAAATGAATTTTAATTAATAGAAAATAATACATTAAACTCTGCCTCGTTGGTCTAGTGGTTAGCATAGTCGACTGCGGATCACGAGGTCCTGGGTTCGATTCCCGGTCGGGCATAAAAGTTAGGTATTGGGTTTTTCAATTAAGAAATTCTCAGTGCCAGCCCGGAGTTGGAAGTTGGCGGTGTTTCACCCCCGTGCCTCGGAGAGCACGTTAAGCCGTCGGTCCCGGTTATTATCACTAACATGATAGTAGTCGTTAAAGCCCGCCAACCCGCATTGGAGCAGCGTGGTGGGTCTAAGCTCTGATTCCCGCTCTCCTATGAGAGTGGAGGCCTGTGCCCAGCAGTGGGACGTTAATAGGCTGTAGTGATGATGATGATGATGAATACATTAAAAAATAAAAATGATTATTTATCACAAGAAAATGAAAACAATACTCAGATCTCTTACTCACCATCCAAAATGATTTATATACCATTTCTTGACACTGATGTAGAAGAGGAAAGTCAGCCTGATGATAAAAATGATGATTTAACTTTACAGCAGGACTCAAGTCTGTCATCACAATATACTGATCCTGATGAAACTTACACACCTGAAGAAAGTTGCAGCTCTCCTGTATTTGTAAATGTTAGAACTCGAAGAAATATAATTAATAATGAAGACTCCACATCACCTATTTCTTACATCTGTATGAACAGTGAATCAGCAATGAGTATTTTAGACTGTGATCCACAATGCCTTACCGAAGCCCTGCAATGCAATAAATCTGAGCTGTGGAAAGAAGCAATGAATGAGGAATATCAGTCATTATTAAATAACAATACATGGACTCTTGTAGATTTACCAAAAAATAAAAAAGCCATACCATGTAAATGGGTATTCAAAACCAAAACGGATGAGAATGGCAATATATTCAGATACAAAGCAAGACTTGTTGTGAAAGGCTACTGTCAAAAGAAAGGGATAGATTATCATGAAATCTATGCTCCTGTAATACGCTATTCATCAATGAGGTATGTCATTGGCCTGGCAGCAAAATATAGTTTAAAAATTTATCAAATGGATGCTGTCACTGCTTTTCTACAAGGAGACATAGAGGAAGAAATATATATGTTACAACCGCCATGCTTTGTGGAGGGAGACAAAGTCTGTTTACTAAGAAAGTCAATATATGGCCTAAAACAGGCAAGTAGACAGTGGAATAAAAAGTTAAATACAGCTCTCCTTGAAATTGGTATGTTGCGGTCTAAAGTTGATCCCTGCATATACTATCGAATAATTGACAAAGAAGATATATAATTTATTACTGTCTATGTTGATGATTTGCTATATATATTTAACAAAGAAGAAACAGCTTCTATGATAAAGAAAAAATTAAATGAAAAATTTCATATGAAAGACTTGGGCATAGCAAAGCGATGTATTGGTTTTAGAATAAATCAAAATAGTAATCAAAATGAAATATCATTAGACCAGTCTTTATAAATAGAGAAAATACTAAGACGCTTTAATATGAATGATTGCAAACCTGCATACACATCTTGCGATGCCAATGTACAATTAAAGAAAGCTAAAAGTGATGAAGAAATCTTAAAAAACATTCCATATCAAGAAGTGATCGGATGTTTGTTGTATCTATCACAAGGAACCAGACCAGACATAGCTTATGCAGTCAACATGTTAAGTAGATATAATAACAGCCCAACAGCTCAACACTGGATTGCAGTTAAAAGAGTTCTGAGATATTTAAAGGGAACTTTGAATACCAAACTTACCTTCAAGAGAAATGATGCCAATATTGTGGGCTACTGCGATGCAGACTGGGCTACTGACACAAGACAGAAGATCATGTTCCGGATATGTATTTTTGTTTCAGGGTGCTGCAATAAGTTGGTGTTCTAAGAAACAGCCAACTATAGCTCTGTCTAGTACAGAAGCTGAATACATGTCATTAGCCACTGCTATACAGGAAGCTATCTTGTTGAGACAGTTGGAAACTGATTTCTGGCCACATCTGTCAGGTATACCTACAGTCGCTGCCAATTGGCAAAGGAAAATATGTAAACAAAACATACCAGTCACGACATTTCAACTTTGCTAACAATATTTTCACTGTTGTGTATTGCAAATCACTCACAAATGTCTTATTTCCTGAAGTAAAACATTTATAGTTCTTAGTATACTCAAAAGTAATTCAATTTATGCACTAAGAAGCTAATAATCTAACAAATAACTTGCAAAAATCCCAAAATAGAAACACAGACTAATGACTTAATGGGTGTTTGACATATAGAAATTGAATGATTCCATAGAGATGTGACATGAAAAGTAAACCATAGACTGAATGATATGAGCGGGTTTAGTCGATTGTAAAAATCGAATATCGTTATATTAGGTTCGCAGATCTTTAATCTCTTTATTACGGCAAGCAGTCAGCGGCCGCGCCGGCACAAAAAAATCCGGTCATTCGTTTCGCTGCTTCTATTGATGTTGTACGTTTCGGGTGTTCTCTGGTGCTTTTTAGTTTTTATTTTCAACGACTTGGCTTTATTAACGGATTTTTGTTTGCTCTACGATTGGACTGTGTTAAACTTTGGACTGACGACCATTTGCTATTCTTCAAGGACATCGTTTTTGCATAAGAATTGGATTATTCGGAATTTATTTTGTTTAGACAAGGTATGTAACTTATTTTATATTAAGTACCTATTAGTAATCAATGAAATTTTCAATATTTCATAATTTATTTAACTTTTAGCTTGGATATATTTCGGATACAACGTTTTTAATATAGGTGCTGTTTCCGTGAAGTGAAATTTTCTATTTACAACCTAATACTAATCGTCGCTGCATACAAATTATTTTATTTATTGTATTACCTTTTTATTACTAGGTAAGCTAGGTTATCTGCTTTACCAATTTGAACCAAAGGAATTTTTGGTGTTTTTTAATTTTGTGTTTTAGTTTTGCCGGCCAAATAAAAATAACTTTTATTTTTATGGTAAAAATATATATTCTGCGTCACTTGTTATTACAATATATTGAATGAAAAATGTTAAGGTTGTGAGTTTTGCCCGGAACAAATTTTGTCAGGTTTTTCTTTGATTCACTGAAATTAATAAGCCCCAATTTAAGCGATATCCTTTGATGCGTGGCTAGGAAAGGACCACGGCATTATGTAAAAACTTATGCAATTGACAAAATCGTGGGCGCATGTTTTTAATAATGTCTTATCTCTCTTAAGTGTCTTAGTATTTACAATAGACTTTTCGGACTTCGGAAACAATGGCTTACCTAGTTAGTAGGTAATAAAATAAAAGAGACGCAATCATTTAAGACATAACGTAAGAATATTGGTGCAATAAAAGTGTCACTATTCTTGGTAACCCGATAAATATTTACCGACTTTAAGTAGTTTATTGCATTTGGTCAACTTTAAGCTTAAATTATGACTTTGACTTTGAAGCCGCTTATTGGCGTACCACATGATATTTTCAAAACAATAGGTATTTATTACATTATATGCCTGTTTTCTACCATATATTCAAAAAATCACTTTCAAAATTTTAGAAGTCGCTTTAAATTTACTTAAAATTTTCTTTATTTGAAATAGTTCAAAGTACATTAATTTTTTAATTTAAAATATAATACTTAACCGACTTTCCATTTAAAAATTACATTTTTGATACTTTCAGATAATGAGTGAACCAACACCTGGCCCATCTGGTTCTACACAACGGAAAAGGATCCCTGAACCTTCTTCGTTCCTTAGATCGCCAATGAAGAAAAGGCCTAAACGGATTCCATTACGTTCTAATGTGAAAACCATAGCAATCAATCTTTATAAAATTTTAAACAATATGATTTCTACTTATCCATATAAGTTAGAAATCACAGAGCAAATAGCACAGGTGATGGGAACTGCTCAATCGACAATACATAGGATAATTCAAGAGTATAAAAAATCGGGAAAGGTGTCTTCACCTGATAAGCCCAAAGATAGGACGACAATTTTTCAAAAGCAAGATAGCTTTGTGCTGGCAGCTATAAAGCGAAAAGTCCATCAATTTTATTTTAATAATGAACTGCCTACACTAGATAAAGTATTTACATATGTGAATGAGGATCCGGACCTTCCATCGTTTTCCCGAACAACTTTGTATAGAATTTTGAAAAAGTTGAAATTTTCTTACATGAAAAGATCAAGGAAAAGTGTTTTACTAGAGAGACCCAATTTAATGGCATGGAGGACAAGCTACCTACTTAAAATAAAAGATTTTCGGAAACAAAATAGAAAAATATATTATACGGACGAGACATGGCTAAACGAAGGTAAGTTTTTCGACCGATTATTGACGAATAACTTATAACGAATTTCATAGCAAAATCAAAAGTTTTAATTTTAAAGGTCTTTGCATCGAGGTAAATTTAACTTTTTATTGGCAGGACACACTGCAAACTATGTATGGATTGATGAAGATATTGAGAGTAGTCGACAAGCTTTTTTACAGGGCTTATCAACAGGCCCCAAAAATCCGCAAAAAGGCAAGCGTGTCATTATAACACATATTGGTAGTGAAGATGGTTTTCTCGAAGGTGCAGAGTGGATTTTTGAGGCCAAAAAAACGGATGCAGAAGGCGACTATCATGGTGAAATGGACGCTCATAATTTTGAAAAATGGTGATTATTTGTTAAATCTAATTATCTAATTATCTAATTATCTAAGGCTAATGATCTTACATAAACACTAAAATTATAAATGCAAAAATGTGTTTGTTTATTGGTTTGTCCTTCAATCACGCCGCAGCAGAGCATCGGATTATCGTGATTTTTTGCATGGATATAGTTGAGGACCTGGAGAGTAACACATTCCGGAAAAACAATTAGTAGTAGCAGTTTCCGCCGTAATCAAAAATCTTAATCCACGCGGACGAAGTCACGGTCATCAGCTACTCATGAATAAAGCTGAAGAACATTCAGCTTCTTAGCTTATTATTGTGAACCCATAAAAATATAATTTTAACAGTTGATAATATATTTACACAATAATGGATGAATATACATTTATTGCACACGAACAGATTTAACAAAGACATAATATAGTAATAAGCATTATAAAAAACTAAGTAAGCCGACAATCGCGGCGGCGGCCCTATCGTAATTTAGCGATTTCTTCCGGGCAACCAATGGTGCAAAAGGATATGGCTACAGATACAGATGGTAGATGGTGCAGCTATATACCAAAAAATATATCTATCAATACCTGACTTCTGCAACTAGCCTTTATAGTTATTAACTCATTGCCTTTCTCACAGGTTTAAGAAAATTTTAGAAATAATTGAACCGGGGTCCGTTATTGTTTTGGACAACGCGCCGTATCATTCTAGACACGCAGACCGTGTTCCAAACATGAGTTGGCGGAAGGATAACATACAAGCGTGGCTGCAAGGAAAAGGAATAAAATTTGAAACTTGGGAAACGAAAGCCCAACTTTTGTGCAAATTTAATAAGGATAATTTTAATAAAAAAGTTATAGACGAAATGGCAGCCACAAAAAACGTAACTGTGTTGCGCCTTCCACCCTACCACTGCGAGCTAAATCCCATCGAGCTAATATGGGCTCAGCTAAAGTCATATGTTGGCAAAAATAATAAAACTTTTAAAATTTCTGAGCTAAAACAATTAATTAATGATGGGATACAGCGAATTGACACGGTCTCCTGGAAAAAATGTATAGAACATATAATCAAGGAAGAAGATAGAATGATGCGGCTGGATGGTATAATAGATGACCAATCAACTGATACGACCCCAGAATTTATAATTCGTGTCTCCGACAGTGAAGATGACAGTGATGAGTGGTGAAGTTGTTAATTAAAATTGTAATTAAGAAAAGCTATAACTCGTGTTTTTTTTTGTACTTGTATTAATAAACCGACATCGGTTAAGAACACGTTCTCAAGCATCGGTCATTTTATGTTTAAGATTGGTTATAGCCATAGATAGACCGATACTTGAGAACCTGTTCTTAGCTTATGTCGATTCATTAATACGGGCCCTAATATCATGCCAAAGTTCGTGCAGAACTTTTGGTAGTCTTTTTGAGTTTACCACAATGCAATAAACTTAGCTTACCACGCTATTATCGCCGAAACAGCAGTGTTGCTGACACGGAAGTAATTATATTTATTTATATATGTATAAATATATTTATTTATGATGTAGGGTCTTAATCGCTACAGCCCATTAACGTCCCACTGCTGGCACAGGCCTCCACTCTCATAGGAGAGAGAGAATGAGAGCTTAGACCCACCACGCTGCTCCGATGTGGGTTGGCGGGCTTTAACGACTATTATCATAATATTAGTGATAATAACTGGGTCGACGGCTTAACGTGCTCTCCGAGGAACGGGGGTGAAACACCATCAACTTCCTAACTCCAAGCTAGTACTGGGAATTTCTAGTCAGAAAACCCCAATACTTAATTATGGCTCGACTAGATAAGAAAACGCGAAGAAACCAGGTGCTCAAAATTTCAATTTATTCAAATAATACAGTACACACAGAATACTACATAATATAACACATAAATATATTTTACTGAAACTAAAATATATTTATAATACTAAAATATATAATTAAATAAATAAAATAAAAATAAATAATAAATTATTTCTCAAAATTTAATAAAAGTAAGACTTAGGTCTATAATAACAATGTATGGTCGGTCTCTGCAGCCTAATGTAGGATACCCTGTGGTTGAGGCTGCAGTGACTCGCCTTGCAGTGAATTACTTATTACGTATTATATACATACACATACATACCATAGAATTATATAGAATAAACAGCTAGTCGTCTTCAATTTGAAAGAAAATATGTCTTTAGAGCATTTTTGGACAAGCCCAGCAATTTCGACTGTCTAATAGTAGGTGGGTTGGCGGGCTTTGACGACTATTATCAAGTAAGTGATAAGATGTTAGTGAAAGGTTTAATTATAATATCTTCTTCAACATCACAAGTGTCAAAGACATTAGACCACACTGCTAGTAGGTTAAAAATAAACACAAAGATAACCATGAATAGATTTTAATTTCTGTTCATTCCAGTTTGTTGTGTATGTTAGAATCACATTATATCCAGAAGAAACTGCAAGAAACTGGTATAGTTGCTCTTTAAAAATTATTGAACAGCCAATGATATTAAAACATAATATTATATAAAAACGATGAACTATTAAAGTTGATTTTACAATTATATTGATTTTAATAAATTTCACTAAAAGATCTGTCTCAAAATATTCCAAAAGCCAATTGTTTAGAAATCGATAATAATAACCTAACATAACCTCTTAAAATAGTATGTAATTATAATTTATACTTATCTCAGCAAAATGCAGTAATCCACCCTAATCTTCACCAATACAATCAATAATAATATACACTTTATCCACTTGTAATAACTCTTCAAAATTTTAATACTGACTGAACTCCCGACGCCATTTTCTCTCACCTTTATACTATTTTTCTGTTACCGACCCACCAACATTCTCCTGAATTTTTGTGATTGGCTGTCATGATTACAGCCTATATATTGAAAAGCTACGATTGGTGATTAAATTACTTAGCATCAATCAAAATAAACTCTGCATTCTGCAACACTCAATCTTGCCAAAATATAACCTCCAAAGTAAAATGAACAATTCATTGCAAGAAACCTAAATTGAACATGAAATGCAATGCAAAATCACCTATGAATCACAACTCAGCATCGCAACAACACTGCGAAAAGCGTTCATTCCTCACACAAGGTTATTTCGTAATCATAGTGTGTGGTAATCGATTTCAGAATGTATTCATTCAATCGTTCATTCACAACTAGTCTGTCAATGTTCGCATCACTATATGTCCAATGACAATTTTAATCACGTGACCTGAAGCCATATTTGATTACATTAATTCCTTCGCTTCGTGAAATCGAATTTACCTCTATTTATTGTGATAATCAAAGTGCTATTAGTATTTCAGGGAACGATACATTCCATGCAAGAAGTAAACACATAGACATCCGCTACCACTTTATAAGAGAGAGGGTGACGAATAAGCAAGTCTCAATAACCTACAAAAGTACACAGGACATGGTAGCTGATGTCCTCACCAAGGGTTTGCACCGACCTAAGCATCTAGGATTCACCAAGGCAATGGGTCTGCGTTCAGAGGAGGGTGTTGGATAAATTGAACGCATCCCAAACTTCATAGACTTCTGTCAACCTGTCATCTATGGTATATACTTCCTTCTTTGTTGTCTCCGATCTCCGCCACGTTTGTCAGAATTAGATTATTGTAAAATTATTTATAATATTAATTAAAACAAGAGTCAAGCAAATCCGCGTTTCATTTCATGAAAAAGGTTTTATTATTTTCTATATACTTTCATATTGAGATTAAGTGGTTTAAGTTTTGCTGTTCAGTGCCGTATGATGATCATTTGATGATATGTGCTAGTGTTTAAATTCCACGTATTTCGAAGTAATCAACAAAAAGTAACTATTCTACTTAAAACAAATTATTAACAAAAGCAAAGTTTTCAAGCAAATATTCTAAATTAAGATTAAATACTTAAATTTGAAAAACGAATCGTATTAGTAACTATTGATATTAGTAATGGTACATATTTCTTGAACTATGTAGTTCCTCAATAAAACTTTCTTGTTTTACTACTTGCATTGCAAACGTTTTGGTATAGTTTGTTTACTTTAATTCTTAAATGCCAATTAAATCGTCAACGAAAATACTATGACAGGATGGCGTGAGCAATCCAATTTTTTTAGCGTATTTTGACTTGCTAAATTATTATTATATTTTTACATTTTAAAACGAAAGGATGGTAAATGGAGTTTAATTGAAGTGAATTTTTGATTATGGCTGGTGTAATGGGGATTTTGTCATATTTGGGTTGGAAGAAGATTCTTCTAGATGAAAAAAGGAGGAAACTGGAGTACCTGTGTCATATACTTCGTGGCCCTAAGTATGACCTTCTATTATTAACAAGCGTTCCGCCCCCGAAAAAAAATTTTCGAAAATAAGATTAACTATATAATCATCATCTAGAAAATGATGAGTAGATTCCAAAAATACATAACACTATAGTTCAATATCCAGTGATTCACCAAAAAATATCATTTAATTAAAATGAATAAGATTTCAAAGGTATTAAATGTTTTCCATTCGAGGGAGATTTTTTAGTACACGACTGCCCAAAAAAGGAGTGTTATGTTTTCAGGGTTCGTGTATGTATGTGTGTCTACGGCAGAGCAGTCGTGTTTTTTAATAATTTTAATTATATTCACTTGTTTATCCATTGCATGGACTCTTGGTTGGACTCCGGATCATATTGGCGAATTCATGTTTCATCTACGGTGGCTATCCGTTGCCAAATGTCTTTCGTGTTATCGCCGACCAGCTCCAAAAAATCTTTGCAACTTGGGAGTCGACGTTGCTTGTCGAGCGGTGTGAGCATTTTCGGTACCCAGCGCGCGCAAATTTTCCTCCTATTCAAATGTTCATGTAAAATTTCTCCAACTCGTTCTTTGCTAATCTGCAGTTATTCAGCAATCTGCCAAGATTTAATTCTTCGGTCGGCCAGAACGATTTTTTTCGACTTTTCGGACGTTTTCTTCGGTCAGTACTGTGACGGCCCGGGCGAGAGTCGTCTTCACAGCTCTCTCATCTTTGATGAAATAGGTGGGCCCATTTTTTCACCATCGTATATGAAGGCGCAGAATCCTGAAGAACCGATGACATCTCTTCAAAAATGTCTCTCGGTGTATTTCCCTTCTTTACGAGGAATTTTATCACGGCGCGGTGTTCAAGATTCCGAGAATTTCCAAATTCGGCTGACAAGGTGATGTTTGTTGTTCGATAAATAATTAACCTATGAGTGCAAACTTAATTAGTAATTGCTTTTATAATACTACTGAGTGTCGCAACTAGTGACATGAGTAACAAGCTAATTACTCCGCGTAAAGTATCCTAGGTCGCGAACTTTTCAGCCGCCCTGGTACAATGTGAAAATATACGGCAAGAATTTTCAAACTATTTTAATTTCACCGATATTTTGCCATGGCAAAACAATATTGCATAATTGCATAAATAATTTATGCACACCTTTTCCGAAATAGTTATCATTGTACCTAATAAATATAAACATAATTATAATAAAATTAAATAAATATAAGTACCTACTCACCATGTTTTTATTTAGGTTAGTGTCAAAACAAAATGTTTTCCTTCGTTTATATTTATCAAGAAATAATACATGCTTTTAAATGCAAACCATTTTGAATTATAACTGCAGTCGGTCGGTAGTTATTGCTTTTTGCCTTTCTCGGCAGTAAGATGCGAGTCGGTATGCAATGCAATATACAATGCACTGAAGGATTATATACGGGTAAGTAAATTAAAGCAGCGATGATTAGTATAAATTAAGCATTTATTGTTTGAAAATAATTATTAAGTTGGTAGGTACTAAATCTGTTTTAAGAAAATTTCCATGCTTTGCTCAACGCGTCTTCTTGTTTCGAAGTAAGATGGTGTTTTAGTAGTTGTTTGTACCACATTGTATTTTTCATAGGTACAAAATAATGATTAAGAAATAGGTTAGGTAGTTAGGTACTCACGATCCGAACGTTACATCCTCACTCCCTTTTTTCACAGCAGTCAGGCATGCTGAACAATAATAAACTTGGTCCGAGTTAAGATGTTTTTTCTTATTGGCTTCAGTAAAAAATCAGGTGTCCAAAATATTTCCAACAAAAGCTGCTTTTGTTTTTTGCGTTGTAAAATACTTCAATCAAAAGTTTATTTACTGTTGTTTTTGATAGTTCAGTCATTTTAATGCACGTAAGTCACTCAATTACATCAAAAAGTCGGAAAAATCACAAAAAATAATGAACGTCTTTACGCCACCCACGTCACGTGGGGGACGACGGCGGCGGCGGCGGCGTGCGGGGGATACACAGCGGCGCGACGCGCCGGCGCGGCGAGCATTCAAACCATCAACTAAAACACAAAAAAAATGTATCACTACATCACTCATCATCATCAAGCACACAAGTTCATTTCGCTCACACAACTCGTTCTTGCATCTCGGTAAAGCTTTTGTCAAAATATCTGCAGTCATCTCTTCAGTCTGCAGGTACTCCACTTTCACAATGTTATCATTCAATGCTTCTCTAATGTAATGACATCTCACATCTATGTGTTTAGTTCGTTAATGATGAACAGGGTTCTTCGCGATTTGTATAGCTGACTGACTGTCACTATACACTATACAATGCGCACACTTGCACGGCGTTCCTTTGCGGTTAATTCTTCTATAAGTCTCTTCAGAAACGTCGACTCTCTGCATGCCTCTGACATAGCGACATATTCAGCTTCTGCACTGGATAAGGCTACTGTACGTTGCTTCTTGCTTTCCCAGGATATAGGAGCTCATCCTAAAATAAATATATATCCGGAAAATGTTTTCCTATCACTGATATCCCCAGCATGATCAGCGTCTACATATCCAGTCAGATCTTTTCCTGTCTTCCCAAAGTTCAGTTTGTAGTGAGCTGTACCGTTCAGGTATATCAACAGTCTCTTTGCTACGCTCCAATGTTCACCTGTATAGCAACTGTTAAACTGACTAAGGTAGTCAACGGCAAACTGTGTCGATTCTATAATTTATTTCTCGTCTAATTACGACATTTGCAATTACAATAATTTTGACCGTTTTATGATAAAATGTTTGCATTTCATAAAAGCACATGCCACTGACCAGTATTTTTTATAACGTTCTTGACAGCTTCTTTCCAATCTTGGACAGGACATTCTTTTCCGACTTCAACCAAAGTGGTATTTTCATTTATTATATTTATGTAATCACACGGTTCCAATATTGTGTTTCCGAAATTCTTTTTCCGTAAATTATTTCGGGGTTTTTAGATTTATTTTAATGTGTGTGCAGTCAATAGCGCCCATAATGTTGTTGAGTCCATGCTGAGTATTGGATCTTCCCAGTTCTTCAAATTTTCTTTTACCACATTCATATTAGTTGGGAAATTTATATACCTTGGCAATAGCTTGGTCAATTGCTTTGATACATTATTTATGACAACACATACTGTTGATTGGCTTATTCTATTCAAATCACCACACACCATCTGGAATATCAAGGAATATATTACTTATTACACATAAAATATGCACTATACAGGGTGTCCCGTAAATAATTGATCAAACTTAAGTGGAAGATACATCACCCAATTATCTAAATTCTAAAACTACTTTGATCAGTTTTAAAAAAATCCATAGGGTGACCAAGTTTTTCTGTTTTATTATTTTTTCTGCCCTAAATCAGTTTTTTTAACGCTGTAGCTGTAATAAATAATATTTTTTAGTTAAATATTTCTGACTAGCTGATGCCCGTGACTCCGCCCGCGTGGTTTAATTTTTTTTTCATTCCCGCGGGAACTCCTTTATTTTGCGGGATAAAAAGTAGCCTATGTCACTCTCCAGGTCCTCAACTATAACCATGCCAAAACTCACGTCGATCCGTTGCTCCGTTGCGGCGTGATTGAAGGAAAAACCAACAAACCAACAAACAAACTGACTTTCGCATTTATAATATTAGTATGATCAGTTTACAAATGTATTATGAAAACCATTTTAGTAAATAATGTTTTATTTGATTCGGATAAAAGGTTCGAATTTGATGAAGACAACCCAAATTAAAAACAATCTCCTGTAAAAAAATTGTATGACACCGTAGTGTTATTTTAAAAACTTGTAGGTACACGTATCAAGGTTTGCAAATTGGTATAAAACTTGCATCTGCTCCTTGTCGTTACAAAGATGCTGCCAAAAGTCTAAGGGAGGTGCTGAATTTACATGATATTGGCTTCAGTCCTCTCGCATCAAACGTGGGTTCACCAGTTGCCAACTGTGCAAATTATGTAAATTTAAATATCCGTCTCGCCGGCACGAAGACTCGTCACTCTATGAAATTGTATCAAAAAATTGTGGATCCTCCCGAATCATTCTCAACATCCTTTGGCAAAATTTTAAACCCCTATTACACTGCACTTTTCACAGGGCCCTGTGTAAAGGGTGGGCGTGGCCGCTAGTTTTGGCCTCGCTATTACACTGCACTGACTATCGGGCCCTGACTCAGTCTGAACGAGAACGTCAAGAGAGTAGTACGTGTATCTTTATGTTAATTATCGTTCACTAGGCACTCATGCTATGGAACGGTTGGACCGATTTTGATGGTTTTTGATTTGTTGTATTTGTTTCCGTCCCGAATAGCAGAATAACTATTCAAAACATTGGACAATTGACGAAAAAATAAATAAAAAAAAACATTTTCCCTTGATTTTCATGGGTTTCGTAACTGTGAAACATCAGATTATAGTCTGGAATAACACACGTCAATCCACGCGGACGAAGTCGTGGGCATCAGCTAGTATTAAATATATTTAACGGCTATATTAATTATTTGACACCTCTACCACGCGGACGAAGTCGCGGGCATCAGCTAGTCCTACATAAAATATGCATTTCATCACTTTTATCCTTGAAAACTAAAGAGTTCCCGCGGGAACCGAAAAACTTCATTCCACGCACACGAAGTCGCGGGCATCAGCTAGTAAAATACGAAATTCCTCAGCTCTTATATCTTTATTCATGTAATCTGTATGTTATTTTTTCCATAGATAAGGCATGTCTTTGTACATTTATGTCACATTTATCAAAATTTCTTTTTCTTTTGGACACGACATAATATTGTCAAAATGCTCGCGCGAGCCGGAGAATCACAACTACCGAAATACGCTGTACGCTGTACGCTGGTCGTGCGACGACTGAGCTCCCTTCCGCCCTGAACGTTATTACATTACCCTGACTGCAGGGCGCAAAGGCAACCAGGCAGATCGGGACCGCCCGATCTCCCTGAACAGGGACCCTTCCTCCCTGTGGCTTATTACAATACACTGATTCAGGGGAAGGGTCTCTTGAATATTCATGAATATTGACAGGACTCGAGACCTTTACACGGATGACTCCTGATTGGTCAAACTACTGGATGGAAAATGGAAATCAAAATGGATGAGTTTAGCATCAACTTCTTTTTCAATTTTGGTTGTCCTTTTGCAAACCTGACACCTCCAACAAAAACAAATGACCCTTATTCCGACAACTAAAACACAAACACTGATTATTACCTTAATTATGTTTTTAATATCGGAAAAGAAAGACTGGAACGATTCAAAAAAACCGGAATCTACAAAGGATGTATCTTCTTGGATAGAAAACTCTTTATCCTCGGAATCTCCTCTTCTCTTCTCCATTTGTATCAACTCTGTTACCTCAGTAATTTCTTCTTCTTATCATTTGTATGCTGATGATCTGCAGATTTATGTATCGGCAACCATTGATGATCTAGCTGTTGCTATTAATACTATCAATGCAGATTTAAATAAAGTTAGTGCTTGGTGTCGTTCTTATGGTCTTTTGATAAATCCAAATAAGTCTCAGGTGACTATTATTGGCAGCAATTATTACGTTTCCTTACTTTCCCATAATAGTCTACCACCTGTTCACTTAGATGGCACAGTCATATCCTTAAGTAGTGTGGTTAGGGATCTTGGCCTTATCTTAGATAATTCTTTGTCTTGGGTTCCACAAGTTACAGAGCTAAGCCGAAAGATATTTGCTGCACTTGGGTATTTAAGACGGTGGAAACATTTTTTGCCCATAAAGACTAAAATACTTTTGGCAAATACTCTTCTTTTACCCATTTTGGACTATGCTGATGTTAGTTATTTGGATTTATCGGAGACCATGCTTAACAAATTGGATAGATTGCAGAATGTATGTATTCGCCACATCTATGGCCTGCGCAAATATGATCATGTGTCTGAGTTTCGGGCACAGTTGAAGTGGCTGCCAATTCGATCCCGCAGAAACTTACACGCTCTTTCGCTCCTATACACTATTTTATATCATCCTCAAACGCCACCATATTTGAAAGAGCGATTCACTTTTCTTGGCAGCAAAGACATTCAATTTTATTTGCGGTCCAGGGACGACAACAAGTTAAAAATACCATTGAGTCGGACTGAGGTGTATGCAAATTCCTTTACGGTAAAGACAGTCTAGTTATGGAATGCGCTACCAGGTAATATTAGACAGTCAAAATCTTTGAGTATTTTTAAGAATCGTTTGAAAGAATTGTATCTTACTAATATGCTATAAAATATTTATGTATTTGTTTACTTTTGTTAAGTAGGTCCGAAATATTTATATATGTATTATGATTAAATGTATTGGTATTTTATTATTTATATGTTTTAGTATTTTATTTGTGTAATTGTTTATGTATTATTAGAATGTATAGTTTATGTAGTATATTATAAATATGTATTAATGTTGTTGCACTATCCCGCCTCATTGCATTATCTTTTTAATGAAGGTTGTCTGGAGGAGATCACTTTTAGTGATAAGACCGCCTTTGCGCACTTGTTATTTCTTTTTGATTGTTAACTTTATTGTTTCTTTTTAATGTTTTGTGTGGCAATAAAGCATTTATCTATCTATCTATCTATCTATCTCAAATTGAATATAAGTATAAGTGTTAAACTTTGGTGTTTCTATATTTAAATGAACCAGTAGTCCTATTAAGTATCCACGCTCAAACATTTTGTGACCTGAAAAAAATAACAGCTGTTCTTAGCAATTGTTAAGGTCTAAGCAAATGATTAGGTGTTTATCAATTACATATTATAACTTTATATGCTCCCATTAATTAGTTACACAACAGGAAGTGGACAAGAATCACAACTACCGCTCTAAACTCGCGAGAAACGATTTTTATATAAAACTAACTGCCTCATCGTACGGAGAGCACATAAAGCTGGGAGTTATAGTTGGGCCATTACAAACGTGCGAACTGAGTCATAAATCATTTTTATCAGATCTCTTTTTCACACTTATAGGCATATTGGAACTCTCGCTCGCACTTCTAGTGCTGTGTCTAACAACAAGGAAGGGATTTGTCGATAGTCAATAGCAGGTATTCAAGGAAAGGTGAAGGAAAAATTGCAGAATATTTTTAGGATGTATTTTAAATATCTGCTTTTAAAACATACAATATATTAAATGTTATACAAGTTAAATTCATAAAGTTATAAAATACCACGCTATTTATATACAAATTGTATAACAAATTTTAAACAGAGTCAAAGATCAGCTTAGAATATTAATCTATGTGTATGTCATCGTCTGAGGAGCTATCGCTGTCATCTTCGTGTAAATTTATTATCAGATGCTGTATTCTCTGATCTCTTAAAATAGCCTTGGCTAAATCGCGATCTTGTAACTTCTCTGCATGCCTCACACATTTAGCCCAGTCCTCTTTGGATACATTCTCGATAGATTCATGTAAAAGGATCTCGACATCTGCTATTTTAAAAGTATTGTTTTTTGATGCCACTTCGCCCTATACTTGTGCCCATACCAATTCAATGGGATAATATTGGCAGTGATACGGTGGCAGCCGAATAACTTCGTGGCCATGCTCAATTGCCAGTTGGTCAATGGCATAAATCTTTTTTGGGTTGCTTTGTTTTACTTTAATTATTAATTCTTCTTTTATGTCTGCATTCGAAAACAGAATATTTTTCTGTTGGAGCCATTCCTGTATGTTACTTTTTTTCCAAGACATTGTCGGTACTAATTGCTTGGTATGGTAACTGGCATTATCTAAAATGATAATCGATGGTTCCTCGAAAACTAGTAATAAGTCCATAAACCATGCCATATATGTTTCCGCATCCATTTCAGTGTGGTAATCGGTGTCTTTGGATTTCACAGCTCTGAAAACTAATTTTGCTTCTGGTACAAAGCCTGTCTTAGCGGAGCCGGCGTGACATACAATCAAACGTTGTCCCTTCCCCACTGGTTGATTTTTAAAGCCACCTTGATCATTTTCTCCAAGCCACATTCGTTTTCTGCACTGGTTTTGATTGACCCAGGTCTCGTCCAGATAAAACCGCGGACGGGTATCGTTTTTCTTCTTTAATGTGTCAAGTTTTCTTAAAAACTCCAGTCTAGCGCAGACAATATCAATTCGTTCCATTAGGTATTTTCGGCCATCCATGTTTTTTTTGAATTGGTAATTTGGCTATTTTCTTTAATATTTTTTTGTCAATGATGACTTGCCGCACGCAAATTCAGGCATTTGTTCTTTCATTTTTGCTAATATTTTAGCCACTGTTGGATATTCATCACTGCCGTAAAATGAACAAATGGTGCGTTGCAACAAACAAACATCGAAATTATCGATATTTGTAACTGTTTCTGGTTTTACATATGTTTCTCTTGGTGTAGATGGATGGCCAGATTGAAGTATTTCTTTCTTGACTTTGTCTACAGTTCTCGTACTAACTCCACAAAGAAGCGCCGTAACATGTCGTGGTTTATTAAAATTTGGAGAAGATATTTTTACCGGGTCACTTTTTAATTCATTAAACACTGTCAACACATTATGAATAACCGTACGAGTTTGGGCGTTAATATCGCCCTTTAATTTTAACAAAGTTAAGTTGGAGAATAATGCGTCCATGGTTCGCTTACGATTGTCTAATGATAACTAACACAATTTTCACAAACACCTACATTTTATCAACGACATACATCAACGACCACGTCGTTTATGTCGTCGTCGTCGGGTCTGAGCGGCATCCCTTTATCGATAACGAGTTGTGCAGCATAGCCACATTCATTTGACTTAATGATTTATGACTCAGTTCGCACGTTTGAATTGGCCCAACTATAGCAAATATGCGGTAGTGGATTGTACACTAAACTGTTACTTACCATCGTAATCGCATCCAAAATAACATTTCCAATACTTATTATACGACATATCTACCTACACAATACCAATTCACTTTTGCAAAAGTAAAATCCAGTACAACAAAGCCAAGTAAAACGTTCAACAACACCATCAATATCCTGATGGGGAAGCCAGGGTCGAATAATTATAACAGGTATCAAAAGTCCAAATAAAATACTCAATTCAATTCAATTCTTGGTTTTATGGCTTGTGTTTGTACCAAATGGGTACAATATACCTAGCCAATGACGCGTGGGCCGTGGAATGGAGGAGACACGCTTTATAGGTGATAGCTGGGAAGTTCTAAGTATCCAGCTTTTAATTTGGATTATGTAATAATCACCCAGTTGTGAAATAAATCTATCGAAATGAGAACTTCAGATAAGCAGAAGTTTTGATAATGAACAAATTACAAAACAATGACGGACCACAAAGTACGAAAACATACCACAGAGTACAGACAGCAGATCGTTTTTGCGCCATCGATTTAGCGAGTAGACAAAAAATAATTTACATATTTCTGCCGTCTGTAAGATGGCGCTTGCAACAACCTGACAGCAAGCTAGTATGAGAGTGACACCCCCCTGAATTCAAATTTCAAAATGGCTGTTGAAAGTAAATAAATTGAATTGAGCTGACTGCTGAGCGCTATAAATAAAAGTACTCTGACTCTGTCTCTGTGGAGTCTGTGGTTTGACTGGGCCGGGCGTCTGCGCTGGGTAGGTACTTTATTCGGACTCTGTATCTTATTAAACATCTCAATTATGTGGTAAGGCTCACAATTTTGCCACATGTAACATAAAAGTAACATAAATGCATTTGCGTGACCGTAACGCAAAAGTAACGTAAAAGTGATATAAAGCTAATTACACACACGTTGGTACATACATACATTATAATATTATAAGTGATTTTATTTGAAAAAAAAAACAAAAGAAAGTTTAAGTTTTGTAATATTTATTGAGAGTTATTATTGATGTTTACAATTTTATATTATTGTCTAGATAATGTACAGACCTAGGTATTGGATGGGCAATAGGCAGCATGTTTACCTACTCAATTTTGTACATTTTAAATGTTGATAAATCGAATGTAATAGTACCCCTTCTTTGCATGACAGGTTTTGAAAGAACTCTTTCAATATCTGTCACACAAATATCCGATACATCTTCGGTAATGGGCCAGACAAATTTTCCCTTGCCCTTATGGCGTAAAAATTTTACTTCGTAAGTATTTCCGCCAATGATATCTATTACCTGTCCAACATAAAACTTTTCTCTCTTCTCTAATGTGAACTTCACCAGTAGATAGGTATCTTTATCAATTTTCGGGCCATCATCTTTTTCTTCACATATAGATTCATTATCGATATCCGAAGAAAACTGCAAAGAATCATCACTAAACGAAAGGAGAATGACCAAAAGTGGGCCACTGTTGCGTCTAAACCATTTATTCATAAAAAATCTTATTTTGAATTATAATTTCACATAAATTAATTTTAATCAAAAGCGAATGGGGGTATAAAAGTTGATTAAAAAAAAGTATTGTTTTGTTTTGAAATAAGCGGAAACGCCATATTATTTTGTCTTTGAACTGCCACTGTTGCTGTATGATACCAGTTTATTACGAATTCCCTTTGTAATGGTAAAAAGGGGAGAATTACATATGGAATAAAATGAATGAAAACTTAAATACAATTTACCTTTTGGATATTATTGGTCAAATATTATTTCATTAAATCATTTCTATGATAGATATCGGTTCCCGATTCAAAAATAGGCAAAGTAATGAAAAGTTATCATGGAACATGGCGTCCTTTATTTCAAATATTTAGGGATACGTATTTTTATTGCACCTGCAACCCTGTGTCAATTTGAATGACATTAATTAGTTCTGTAAACATTTTGGTCTATCGACAGGGATGTTCCGATACCATCGAAATAAATATCGATACCTACTCTACTACCAAAAATGTACTACAAACTAACTGTAAAAGTAGTTCACAAATCGTTTGGCGATTCTTCTCATAATATTGTCAGTATAGTAATGGAAGTTTTTAAGTATCGATAACTACTCATATCTTTTTTTGTATTAGCTTCTCATAGCTATAAATTAGCATTGATGTTTAATGCGATACCGATTAAATGTCGGATAACAATTAAACATATCCAGGTGTTCAAATTACTCTTTTTAATAAATAAACAATTAATGTAAAGCAGTAGATATATCAATCAGGCAGGTCATAGAAACCATCCATCGCCAAAAATGTACGGTGCTTAAAGCCCAAAGGACAATAAAGAAAGCTGCATCTTGTGATGCAGCTTCGTGGCTATTTTGAAAAGGAAAGTGGTAGGCACTGGTATTTTTTTTAATTTTATTACACTACAAGATAGCACTTGACTGCGATCTCACCTGATGGTAAGTGCCGATGCAGTCTAAGATGGTAGTGGGCTAACCTGTTAGGAGTATGGCAGTTATATTAAACCCATACCCCTAGGCGGGCTAAATCGCTTGGCGGTACGTCTTTGCCGGTAGGGTGGAAACTAGCCACGGCCGAAGCCTTCCCCCAGGCCAGACCAGAGAAAATTCAGAAATTATAAATTCCTAAATTGACTAATTATAAATTCCTGAATTGGGAATCGAACCCGGGACCTCCCACGTTAAGACAACAGCGCTAAATACTGCGCCAGGGAGGTCGTCAAATTACTAGTTAAGTACCTATACTAGGCACGTCGCTTCACTATTGTAAAAAAAAATTGTGTGTGTGTAATTCACACATGGCAGAAGTGAAACTTCAGCAAAGTAGCCTATACGAGAGAATGAGATAAATATAACTTGTATTCTATCTCATTCTCTCGCAGGCTTAATCCGATATAATGTTTTTTTTTTGGTGTCGCTTTTTCGTTTCATTTTTTGGTTTCGTTGAATTTTCAAATCAACGATCCTAAAGAAGTTTCACTTCAAAATCCTGCATTCATTTTAGTATTGCATTGTTTTGTATCGACAAAACCATCCGGCAACCATCGGGTTGCCTGACAATCATCATCATCACTACAGCCTATTAACGTCCCACTGCTGGGCACAGGCCTCCACTCTCATAGGAGAGCGGGAATTAGAGCTTAGACCCACCACGCTGCTCCAATGCGGGTTGGCGGGCTTTATCGATTATTATCATGTTAGTGATAATAACCGGGACCAACGGCTTAACGTGCTCTCCGAGGCACGGGGGTGAGACACCGCCAACTTCCAACTCCGGGCTGGCACTGAGAATTTCTTAATTGAAAAACCCAATACCTAACTTTTATGCCCGACCGGGAATCGAACCCAGGACCTCGATGATCCGCAGTCGACTATGCTAACCACTAGACCAACGAGGCAGTTGCCTGACAATAATTATATGAAACTGCAGCGTGCCAAAAGTTAAAAGGTTGTAAGGAAGGAATGTAATCTACGGCTTTTTACTTTTCTTTTGTATATAAATCGTTCAACATGTGCAATAAGGAGTTATCCACCAAATTATACAAAACATACTGTAGTGCCCGTTCCTCACTATACATACCTACACTTAGTGTAGTACCTTTCTCTACTCAGGAGTGCGTGCCGAATCGAGTCAATACAAGCCCATTTATTTCGATAATGAGTATCGAGTTAATGGCTCGATTCCCAGAATAGTCGATATCGAAACGAAAGTATCGAATACTTGCTTGCACGTCTCTGTCAATCATCATTGAGTTAAACCAGCAGGGCGACCGCGTATCTTTTGTATCAATCATTGATACATCGCAATCACCTCCGATTGGCTGAATTTATGGTATTCTTGCTGCGTCAATGGATTTCGTCCAATAGTGGAAGAGTGTTAACCAATCAGAGGTGAATGCGATGTATGAATGATTGATGCAAAAGATACGCGGTCGCCCTGCAAAACTGCTTTATTGTTTACCCTGTGATCGTAACGCTTGCGTTCATCATTCAGTTGTGAAAAATAAGTGTTTTCTTCATTTTATTATTCTTTTTTAGTTTAACGTTGAGTCGAGTAGGGAGTACGAGTAATCCGTTGATTAGCAGCACGTTTTGTGAACCGAGATAGGATTCTTTAATTAAATAGGCCCCAAGCAGACCAGAACTCATGTACCTACCTATATTTGTGAACTAGGTAGAGTGACCTAGAGTAATGGTAGATTTAGTTTTTTTATCAAGTATTTCTTGAATAATGCACAAAACCTACTGTAAATAAATTTTTCTTGAATGTTACCGAAGTCCCTACCTAAATTATATTGCCATCAACCAGACTTTCACTGTGATTAGCTAAGATAAAATAATTATCTCTATTTATTTATGTATTTCGGAATCCTGCATGTCGATAAATATATTATTATTAGCTAAATGGCTAAATATTACCTAACAATTGCCAAACTTAACCTCAAAACTTAAAAGTCAGATTACTCCAAACTCCCAGTTAATATCTTAATGATTTTTTACTTATTTAATCCTGAGTATATTTCTAATATTTTACCGTTAATTTCATTAAGACGCAAGAATGGCCCAAATCTCATACAAAAATGATCAAGATCCTTTCGTCAGTGTCATCATATTCGGAATAGTCGCTATTAGCTTCATCTGAACTTTCACTATTACATTTCTTTTTTTTTTTTTTGTTTTGACGTGCTTTCGATATTTTAGCAGTGTTTTCAATTTCATCCAGGTCACCATCAATTTGAATTGTGTCATTATTGTTTTCTTGCATTTCTTCATCTTCATCATTTTTTTAAATGACTTTGCTATGAATTATACCAGTAACCTCGTCTAAAATCTCCTCTGTGATGATAGAATGATGTTCATTTATTTCAAAACTGTGTAAAATTGGTGAGTAGCAATCGCATTTTCCATCCTGGCAAAAACAACTTAATTCTCTGTGTTTTACTAAGAACATTTCAACAGCTACTACTTGATGAATCTTCATAGTGTATTTTAAAGGAATAAGTTTTGTTGCTATAGCCTCTTCTAGAGGTTTGATTGCGTCAGCGGGGATGTAAAAAATCTTAATGACAGTTTCAGTCTTTATCAGAACATTAAATGCTGTTTTTGCATCCGGAACGTCAATACCGTGAGCAACTTGAAAGTCAAGGCTTCTCTTGATTGCGCCCCCAATGCCATCTGCGGCTCCTTTTCCATGCGCCGCTTCAAAGAAATTCCAAGTGGAATGGCAGAACCCGTATTGGAATATATTTTGGCTGAATAAGTAAAAATTTTTTTTGTTCCTGTATTGAGTTGTGGGTCCATCAGAAAAAAATTGCAGGGTGTCAATTTTCGAATAAGAAACCTCAACGAGTTTTAATATTGGATCAAGATGTGCCCATATTGCTTAAGGAGTATGGGAATTACTCGGTGAGATAGTACAAAATGAAAGTGGTGGTTCATCTTTTGTATATAATACTCCTGTGTGTAACGTGATTGGCGTTTTAGCTGCACCAAAATGCATGGCTTGGACTTCTTCGTGATATTTACATAACCAATTCTCAGAAAAGTCAATGTGTATCATGGCGTCATTATCCTTTAGGTTGCTAGAGCAAACTTGTTTCTGTTGGTACTGATGCTTTATATTAAAAACATGTCTTTTGAATGATTTCATTTCCGTGTTAAATGTTTTTAGCAAATCCTTTATCGTACCGTCTTTCTTCATTTTTGTCATTCTTTTTGTTTTTTTTATATTAGGGTAAGGCTCACCATTTTGCGACTTTTTTGCTACTCAGCGTGTCCTTGTCAGTATTTCAAAGTACAGAAAAATTTAACCATTCATTGTTATTTTTTATACATTATTTGATGTCGGCACTAGCCGTTCCAATAAAGTCGCACTTAATACTATTTTAAATTAATCCAAAATATATTTTTTTAATATTTAGGTACATCTGATTGCTTAGTAAATATACAAGGTGTAAGGTAATTAGTATAACATACCCGCGGCTACCCATGTTAGATGGTGTATAGATATATTGGAAAAATGTCATAAGACGTGTAGCTCATATCCTGGGGGAGTTATGTGGAAATCAAAATTTTAGCATAAATGTTGAGGTGGCATCCCTTAAAACAGCTGATTCAATATCAATGAACTGCGAACAATACGACGTATGTTAAGCCTCGTAACCAGCGCGAGCGTTGCGATAAAATCCATTCGCGATACTAAAGTAATCATTATTCGGCATGCAATTAAATTCTCAAAGCAAAAGCCCGGCTAGAACTTAAGTATTGTTGTAAAAAAATGCCCAACTAGTATCCGACATCGTGTCAGTCACTTATCCTTACTTTATGAGCCGCCTTTCCCTGTGATTAATTTCTCGACTTACTTCGTTTAAGTTTTGATCAATAATTAATTATTTTGTGTAGTTTGTTCTTTCAATGATTTGCAAATTGTAATGAATTGCCAAATTGCATAACGATACGATAATAATTATTATTATCGCTTGTAGTACAGTTCTGACTTTAGGTCTAGAAGGAACAAAGGACTCCACAGGGTTGCCAAAATTTATTTTCCATAATTAACTAATTAATTTTGTATGGAAGTTTTTGATAATTAATTTTGACTTTTTGACTCTACCATAGTGTTTATAATGTCAAAATGGCATGGGTAGCCGCCGGTATGTTATACCATTTACCTTACGCCTTGTATATGTCCTTTTTTCCACGGTGGCACTTCTACCGTCAATACAAAAGCTTTGCTAGAAATAGATGTTTAATAAGTGTTAACAAATATTAGTAAACATTGTGTGATCATATTTAATAGGTTTTTAGGAGGAGATTACTGTAATAAAACATTTTTTCGATGATTTTAGTTTTGTGTAAAATATTGTGCTTTTACGTTACTGAATTTACGTTACTCATTTTCGGAATATTTTACAACAAAATGAAATGGTAGAATATGTTTCTACACGCTGGCAACACTCAAATGTCTCTTCACTGAAAAAAAAAAACAAACGGCCATGTTGTTTTCTCAGTCTATGTCAAAACGTGGTAGGTGTTCAACGTTCGTCACAAATTTTGAAGTTGTTTTTCGGTGATTTCAAGGTAAGTTTGTAGTTTTTAACTTTAAATATGATTGAATATTATAGATTAAGTTACGAGGGATCTCTAGGATGTTGCTTCTAACTCATTAGATCTCTTTAATAGGATTTTGAAATGAGAATACATCTTCGCAGTATTTCGGAGTATAGCACTTTCACGTAACTTTTATGTTACTTTTACGTTACTGGTAAACAAACCTTACGTTACCGTAACGAAAAGGACTTGTCCTTTCTTGTAAAGGGCAGTACATAACAGACATCTCTCAAGTTTAATTAGCATACACTAGGATTGATTTATATATAGGTACATATTTTTGCTTGATTTTAATAATGGCATACAAATGTGTAACTTACAAAATATAGGTACATTTAAAAAGTACATTGTATTAAACCAGCAAGAACCAGCAAGAAACTCGGCGGTTGCTCTTTTGAAAAAAATAATATACAATTTCATTAATTTGTAGAATACATTAAGTAACAGCTGTCCGCAAAGTATAAAAATGGCATGAAAATATTAAATTTGTATGTTATCGACAATGGAACGACATCTTTATTAGGGCGCCAATGGTTAGCTGAATTAGATATTGAAATACCCAAGTGCAAGGTTAATAATTTGCAACTTCCGGGTTCTACAAAGAATGATACAGAGGAAATATTTTCCAGGTTTCCTGAATTAGTGTCGGGCGGACTCGGGCGTTTCACGGGCGGTCGCGCTCGTTTGCACGTGCGGGCGGGCGCCGTGCCGGTGTTCTTTCGCGCGCGGCCCCTCGCATATGCACTCCGGGAGCGAGTCGACGCCGAGCTGGACGCGATGTTGCGCGCCGGCGTTATCGAGCCTGTCGACACGTTGGACTGGGCTACCCCGTTGGTTATTTCCATAATTTTTGAATGTATCCCGTGTGTCAGTAAGCGTTAGTTGTAAAATTTCCACCTATACGAGGAAGGTCTCGAAGTTGTATTTCTTCATGCTCTTCGTTGTCATACAATATTGTATCGTCTCTCAGAAGATTGTGTAACACGCAAGTAGCTAAGATTACACTATCCACATGTTCAGCACTGAGTCTCTTGCGATAGTAAATTCTGAATTTTTGACATAAGATACCGAACGCGTTTTCTGAAACTCGTCGTGCTCGACTATGTCTGTAACCGTATACCTTTTTTGATTCATCATCTAATTGCGTGCCAGGGTAAGGTCTCATCATATACGGTTTAATGGGAAGGCTTCGTCGCCAACAATCACATGGGGTAGTTTTTCTTTTGTTCCCGGTATTTCTTTTGGACCTGGTATACTTAGAGTATTTGTTTCTAATCTTTTTGCCAAATCTGAACGCGAATATATCCCCGCATCACTATTCTTACCAAGATCACCAACATTTACATATATGAACATATAATTTGCATCTACTAGGGCTACCAGCACTATAGAAAAAAAATCTTGTAATTAAAATACAACGAACAACTTTTTGGTGTGGTTCACTTTTTTTGATCATGTTAATTTCAGCATCATATATGAGTTTATGCGTTTGAAACTTAATATTAGTTTGATCAATCTTAGGTATTTTTTTCAATTGTTTGCTCATGGAAAGAAAAAAATATCCGTTTCATTTATCTCCGCCATTCTCTTTTCTCACAATATTTGAAAAGATTTCATTTCGTCAACTTTCTCTTTAAATGAATTAAATGATTTATTTATTTCACATAGGACAACTTGTGTCACTGATATGATACGTCAAGACTCTACCACCGGTTCGGAAAGCTGATTCTACTGAGAAGAATCTCTTTTCTCTTTCTCTTTTATATATTGTTATTATTTTGAATATTGTTCTCATTTTCTTTCGTATTTCGATTAAATTTTCTAGGCAATGAAGAGGTTCGAGTTGGTGTTTTTGAGCTGGGCATCGGTGTCTTCTCGGAAAAATCGGAAAAAGTTCCTGACGAAAGAGGTGTGGTGATTGTACGAGGTCATTCAGGTTCTTCTGACAATTGCGAGTCTTGTGTTGAATTGTCAATATCAGTAGACAAATTTGTGTGCTTTTTTTGTTTGTTTTGCGTTTTTACCTGCTGTCATTTTGCTTACGTCGTCTCTCGCATAAAATTCTTTCAACTGAGTCTGTATTATATTACCTATATATTATTTTTTTCTTTAATGTTTGTCGAATTTTTCTTTTCAAACCCAAACAGGTTGCCATTTTTGTTTTCATGTTGTATTTGTCTAGTATTTCACTTTTTTTCACAATATTTTTTAATACTTGTTTTTCTTTCGTGTCTTTAGTTTGGTAACTTTCTTACATAGTTGCATGTTCAAATAATGTTTTTTTTCACTCTTTCTTTTTCCTCAGGGTGGATATCCGGTAAATTTTGTTGAATATAAGCATTTGTCTTCGAATAAGGAGTCATTTCGTCAACATTTCTTTCTATTATGTCTCTAGAATAGAGACATAATAGAAAGAAATGTTTTTATCTTTGATCAGATTTAGTAGCTTATTATTTTTCTTCAAACATCGGTTTATTCTTTTCTTATAATTTTTCAAAGCTGCAAATGTCCTTGATGTGTTTTCAATGCGATGTTTTCTTCTTTTAGTTTATAAAGCACTCTTCTATTTTGATTTTTCTTCTGTCTTTGAGGGTCTTTTTCAGATGGCATAACTTCAGGTAAGTATGACGTCGATTCTTCTTTACTTTTTTCTTTCTATCTCCGCTGTTTTCTAATATTTTCCTGCTCAGATAGAGCGTATTCTGCTATTTTCTTTCTTTTTTCGCGTGTTCTGTCAGCATTTATTCTTTTTTGAGACAAAATCTTCTCAGGGTCTTTCTCTTTTAACCTTTCCCGATAGAGCTTAATTTGCCTTTCAGCAGGTGTTAGTGGCATCTGCAAAAGCGTAAACAATGTTACAGACCCTAGAAGGGTGTAAAAGTTAACTTATGCTACTCAGTAAGTAAACTTATGCTACTCAGTGACAAATCAATATTAGCGCGAAACAACTGACTGACGAGCGAGCTTAGCTTACTTACAAATGCGTATTATAACGTATTTTGTTAGACAGAAAATCTATATCACTTTTGAATTTGTGTTGTGAACAAATTATATCTTCTTCTTCCTGCCCTTGTCTCACGCTACAACTTGTGAACAAATTATATATTACTTTTATTTATTTCTATATATAGTTAGAATAAGTTTTCTTGTAATGAACTGTAAGCTTTATATTTTTCACGTGTCTCACGTCACACAATTTCGTAACACACATAAAGCACGTGAACAAACACGCGTGAAAAAGTAACCTCAAAGTCATGTAGCTACTTCAAATGCAATATAATTTAGTAAACAACTACATTATGCAGTCCTATTTAGTATTAACTTTAAGTCTCCAGACTTCAAACAACCTATTTCATTACTTACAATGAGAAATTACTTCCAAAAATTCAAGAAAATCTCAAGACGAACTCTTAACACACACCGAGCACCGTTCCTTCTATGCAAACTAAGCTGGCTGTCAGATCACTGACATTACTATTTGACGGATGAAATGTTGCGACCACAAAAAAATAAGTGAAGCAGGGGCAGTCAACTTACTTGGAGAACAATGGGTTCGGCCTTGAGGGGTATTAAAGTGCGAGCGAGATAGAAAACTATGTTGCCATTCAGTAATAAAAAATATTTTTAATTATTTGACCTAGCAACCAAGTCATCAACTTGTCAATTTATTTAAAATTACAAACATTTCAAATGGCCGATCGCTTGCGTTTGCGCTTGTTTGTAGTGTAATAAGTTTGTGTTTTATCATATAAACTTATTTTGAACAATCCCTACATTATTTAACTTTGAGTCGAGCATCCTGTTCCTCCGTTATAGTGTTAGCGTACTTAAAAATCAAGTACTGTTCAGTGAGATAGAGACTCCAGTGATTTATCTTTTATCATGAAAGAAAACGAGAGAAAATGCTTTAAGTATGGGTGCTCTCCTGCTGAGGATCCTAACATCACTTTGCATCGTTTTCCTAAACCAGGGAGATTAAATATCCTACGGTACGTGGTTTTTCGCACAACCTATATCATAACCAAAACAATTGTCAATAATATTTTAAATAATTGAGCTGCATTGTTTTAGGTGTGAATTATGGGCGAAGTCCTGCTTACCGCTTTCCTCACGACTCATGGATGATGGTCCTCACCATAATTTCAAAACCAGCTTTTTTCTAAACATTACATGTTGTGCAATAAACATTTTAAGAAATCATCATTCGTTGATAATTCTGGGAAGTGGCTATTCAAATCTGCAGCACCAGATGAAGAGTTCGACAAGGTAAGTTAATTTTTCATTATACTAAGTACTATACACGAAAATTTGGATGGATGGATGGATGTTTGTTACTCATCACGCCAGAACGGCAGAACAGATCTGGATGAAATTTGGTACAGAGATAGATTATAGTCTGGAATAACACATAGAATACTTTTTATCCCGGAAAATGAAAGATTTCTCGTGGGAACTGTAAAATAACAACTTCATAAGTATAATTTCTCATTTTTTTTAAGAAAATATATTTTTAACACTGATCAAATCAAATAATCAAATCCATACAACCAACACATTTGCGTAGTCTCATTGTTTTAACTGTTCATGCTGACGTACTGTGACGTTTATATTTAGTAGTATAAAATAAAATGCTATCAACATGAAAAGTATAACGACACCATTAGGGAGGATAAACTACGCTGTAGTTCTGAATTTGGACAGGTAATACGGTGTCATGGCCCCTTTTGTTTTGAACTGACAAGATATTTTGAATTGTGCCAGATGTGGCGTGTTGAGTTGCAGAAATCTGAAATTATTGAAAACGCAGATAAGCATCAGTCAAGTGATTTTTGTGGTTCTCTGCACAGTTTTTTTTAAATTTTGTAAATATGGAAGGCCAAAAGAAGCGCACTCTCAATTTCACCAGTGACGAGAAGCTCATTATTTAAATACTAGGGGTTCGCCCCGGATTCACACGTGTAGCACCCATCATAATAGTCCATACCCAATAATAGCCAGTCGGTACTGGGCAGCAAATCAGGTTTTACATTAGCACTGCGATATCTTTTCACCCCGCCTGCCAATGCATGTCGCGGCACCTATTTCTATTGCGCGTTACTTTATTTCTATGATATCTTCTAAGATATTAATCTGAATTAAATGGTGTAAAGGGCGAATTTGGTTTATAATAAATACTTGAGATGAGAAACCACTTTATTTTGATAAGGATTCGACGACCTCCGTGGCGCAGTGTTGAGCGCTGTTGCCTGAACATGCGGAGGTCCCTGGTTCGATCCCCGGCAGGGTTTGGAAATTTATAATTTCTGAATTTTCCCTGGTCTGGCCTGGTGGGAGGCTCCGGCCGTGGCTAGTTACCACCCTACCGGTAAAGACGTACCGCCAAGCGATTTAGCGTTCCGGTACGATGCCGTGTAGAAACCGAATAGTGGCATGGGTTTAATATAACTGCCATGCCCCTAGCAGGTTAGCCCGCTACCATCTTAAGCTGCATCATCACTTACCATCAGGTGAGACCGCAGTCAAGGGCTAACTTGTAGTGGATAAAAAAAAGGATTAATACAATGTCAGTAAAAACACCTTGGAAAATAAAGCTTTGTTTCAGAACAAATTTTAAAATCATAAAAATGGTTAATATTATATGAGACAACCTTAAAAGATAGATATATGCTATTGCGGACTTTTTTTAGAACTTTTTGAGAGGAACAATTCCACCATACATTGTTTTCGGACGGAAACGGAAGTTCTCAGATGAGACGATTTTTTCCGACTTCATTCACATTATTGCAATTTTCGTTTTTGAAAATAAAATATAGCCTATGTTACTCGCTGATAAAGTATCTATTCTATAAAGAATTTTTAAAATCGGTTGAGTAGGTCAAGGTGTTGATATTGTCCACTACCAAGCAAACAAACAAATCTTTCCTCTGTATAATATTAGCTAAGACAAATGTCAAAATGTAGTAATCGGCGTTTAAACGATCCCTCCGAGCTCGGTTACGTTAAACAGCCGATCAAGCGTTGTAAACAGTGGTTGGGTTGTGGTGAACAGTAAAAAATATTTAATCAGTCGATTATCTGATAATCAGCCGATGAAAAAGTCGGTGTCTGTCTGTCAGTCGCGCCTGTGTGCGTGCATTAGTTATTGCTAATACAAGCGAGGGTTGTCACAATATGGAATTAATGAAAAATTTAAAAAATATTTATTTGTTAGAATTTTATAAACGATTCGTATCGTTTTAAAGAATGGCTATGGCAAGGTGACTTAAACCGGCACCCATGTATGAATTTAAGAATAATGAATGTGGAAGAAAAGAAAGATGTAAGTCAGGATCAAAAAAGGGCGACGTATGTTGTTTATTAAATTTCATTGAATATGTACCTCTAAGCATTAAAACGTATCTTAATGAAAATGTAATGGTCAACATTTCATTAATAAAGCACATCAATCAGTACTCGAAGCAATCTTCAATTACGATCGAAAGCAAAAACATCATTCATTATCATTGACAACCCATATTCGGCTCAATGCTGAGCACGAGTCTTTCTCAGGGCGAGAAGGGAAAGGCCAATAGTCCACGCTGGCCCAATGCGGATTGGCAGACTACACATACCTCAAGAATATTTAGAAAATTCTTAGGTATGCAGAATCCTCACGATGTTTTCCTGCAAAAACATGGGTCAACTCAATATCTAATAATGTTATTAATACCTGTACCTATTAATAACATACTATCTTATGCATGTAAAATGTAAATGAAAGAACCTCAATTTCATATTTTACTTTAAAGTGTACAACCCTGATACGACCGGCCACAATAAAGGATAGGGAGTCAAAGTAAGTACTTCGATCGCATTTTTACTTTGCTATTTTTAAAAATATCGAGATAGGAGAATTTTACTGATGGACTTAATTTTTTACCTAATTACCCAGTTATGAACTTTAGGGACTACGGTTAGGAATATGAATAATTGTCTACGAGCTTGGGTTCCGGTTCGAATACCAAACAAGGGATTAAACGAAAAGTAGTTAAGTAAGTTTAGTAGTATTAAAAAACATACCTAAAAGCGAAATATTAATTAGGTAGGAACTTGCTGACCTACGTTTGCGCAGTCAAAAAAATTGACGGAACTGTACCTACTATTGACTTGTGTGTATGTTTTTAATTTCGAGTATGGTAAATACGGCGGTATGTAAGCTTGAGTGAATTTAAATCGTTTTTAATTACGAGTCAGCATTTATTACTTAGGTAATACCTACCTTTTACGAATAGCGGTGTAGTTTTTTTATTACCAGGTAGTAGATTTTCAATATCGCCAAACTGTAAACTGTAAAAGATAAATCTGAGGAAAATTTATGTTTTATCGTTTGCGGTAAGACTTTATCGATGCCGACAAGATAGCTTCTACTGGCACATCACTAGTTACACCGTAGGATATTAATTTTTCAATGATTTAAGTTTGGCAACGTCGCAAAAACAAGGATGCGGTATATGGAAAACAATTTTGGATCTATTTATAAAAGAAAAATTATTTTCTCCGAAAATATTCATTTTAGAACACATGATCTTTAGCCATTTTTGATTACTTTTCGTTAAGGAATCTAACCCTAGAGTTATAGGAAATGCTCATAAACACGTTGTATAATACCTTTATGGACACTTACTTTTCTGTTCTGTCCTGACACTCATCGTTTATTCATTGGATTTCAGACTCTATTTAAGAGAACTTGTCAATAGGCACCTGGAGGAGCATACACCAAGCTTTGACACTGTTGGATATAAAACCTATTAGTACTTTATGGTAGAATTAGAAGATATTTGAAATATATGTCAGTGCGAATAAAATCAACGTGTTGTCATTCATGTAAAATTAATACGTATTTATAATATTATAAATACATAACAGACACCATCGAGAATGCCACTGCAATGGACACCATAGAAAAACCTAACAATGAAGCTATGTATATCCTGCCGCTCAACTTAGCTATAACTGCATACAGAAATAATATGTATATGTTGAGTATGAAAAGTTGCCCGTGTTCATCATCATCTTTGTCAAATTGCTTCAGTAGTTTTAGCATGTAGTAGTACCAAAAACACACTTGGTAGTTGATAATGATATCCAGCAAACTTGTACAAAACGTTTTTCCTCCACGTTTCTGATTTGTGTGGAAAGGTGTGGAACACCCTCCATCTTAGCTGGGAACATGGAATGTTCCATGTTCCCAGCTAAGTATAATTTGGGTAACTTCAAGAGAAGAGTGAATAGGCATTTTCTGAGTAAGCATGTCCCACCTAGATCTCATCATCTCTTTCCATCATGATTGCAGTCAAGCGCAAGCCTATCTATAGTAAAACAAAAAAAACATACTAACTTCCTTTTATAATAATATTAGTGTGATACTGCTTAGCAGAAAGGCAGTGGTAGGTTTATGAGCCACATTAAATTTGTATTTTATATTATAGAAAATGGGTTCACTAATGTTTCGCAAAAAACATTTAACAAATGATCATTTCACAAAAAAAGTTTCAAAAACTAATCATTTCACAAACGTGGTATTCCGCAAACATATATTTTATTAAAAGATGATTTGACAAATATTCATTTCACAAATACTTTACTTTGCAAACGTGCTGAATCTAAAAATGTCATTTCATCACTACAGCCTATTAACGTCCCACGTGGGCACAGGCCTCCACTCTCATAGGAGAGCGGGAATTAGAGCTTAGACCCACCACGCTGCTCCAATGCGGGTTGGCGGGCTTGAAATGTCATTTAAAAATGTCATTTACTAATATATTATTTAATACAATAATTCATTCTTCAAATTCGTAATTTTACAAAATATTAAAATATAAATTGTTATTTGAAATAAAAGCAATTTTGTCCGCGTACAATCTCTGATTTCATATGAGATTATGAGATTTTTTATGATATGAATATATATTTAACGGGCAATGCTAGAAGATGTAGTAAGCCTAGGTTTACACGTGTTTACTTAGCCACAGCTTATCTTGCCATTAGCCGTAGTTTAGCTTGGGTTTACCCAAACGTTTTGGGTAAAGTTCGAATAATAAGTAAAATTTTTAATTCGGAATTTACCCATACTCACCTTGGTCTACTGAACTCTGGCTGGATAATGTTAGGGATATGGGTTCTCTGATCTCTCCCTCTCTCTCTCACCACCTCCAAGGTCCGGTCGACGGAGCCCCGCTTTGCGGGGCTCCTTATTTCTGGGTGGTATAAAAAGGGAATAACCACGAAGATAAGATGGTATAAAAAGGGAATAACCACGAGTCACCTAAACTATCCGAGTCGGAGTGCCCCCAGTCCCGAGCTCGCTTCGCTCGCTCTTGCATAGGGAGTAGTGCCTAAAAAGGAAATGGAGAAGCTAGGAAAACTACTCGACCTTCGTTCAGGACCTCCTTCGCCAGCTTCTGGCTACGCTCTTTACAAAAACACTCTAGGGGTAGGACAGACAAGACTGCGTGCCCAAGAATGTTAACTTTTTAAAACGGGCTACGCCAGAAGACTTACAGTATTTACCAAACAATTCATTTTATCAAAAAAGAAATATGCTTTACGTTGTTTTATTATATAACACGATTTATAAATCAATTGTTTGTCAAATTATATTTTATGAAATGATAATTTGTCTGTAAAATGATTTGTCAAGTGAATTGTTAGTAGGACCAAAAGTTTTATAACGATTAATATATGATTCATAATTTTGGGAAACGTTGTTTGTGATATGAAAATTTGTTATTTGTTTTTTGCCAAATTATTGGTCACCCAGAAAATGAAAATTCCTTATTTTTATGGAACACACAGTGCGTGCTTCTCCTTTTAAATATTTATGAGGACAAAATGGAAGAATTTAAAGATGGATCCAAGAGCCATCAAAAGATATGGGACGAAATAAGTAGGGAAATGAAAGAAGTTAATGTAAAATATAATGTAACAGGCTTACAATGCCAATCAAAAATGAATGGTCTGAAACGGACCTATAAGAAAATTCTGGACCACAATAAAATTTCTGGGAATGATAGAGCATCCTGGCCCTTTTTTAATGTAAGTTATTTGGGTCATTAAAGATACTCTTTCCATTTTGCACTAAAGCTTTCAAAGTTGACACTCTGTGTCTAACTTGAAATGAAAAAAATCATTATAGTTCTACTTTAATATCAAACAAAGAAATAATTCTGATTTCATTTTCATAGATTTTTTCATTACAGAGGATGCATGAAATATTTGGTGTGACTGGGTGGGTACAACCAATATCACTGGCATCATCAGATCCAGGAGTATCAGCAGAAGCTACAGCATCTACTAGCAATACTCAAGAGTCGCCAAAACCAAATAAAAAAGATCAACTTGAAAATACTTTAGTGAAATGAAAGAAGAGCGACGTGTGAGGGCAAAAGAAAGAGAAGAAAAAAAAGGAAAGATTTGCAAAGTTTTTGGAAATGAAAGAAAGGCAACATATGGAAAAAATGAAATTAATAGAGCATCTAATGAAAAAGTAGATACAGAAAATATTTCAATTTTAAAATAGAATGATTAAATAAATAAAAGTATTTAGTAATAAACTAATTGTTTATTTATAGCTTTAGTAATAACATAGTTTCTATTAATGTTTTTGTTTAGACCTATTTTAATTATTTCTTATTATTAGCATATTTGCAATTTGCAATCGTTTAGTAGACCGTAAGGCTCTTGCTTCTTCTGGTGTTAGCACGCCTCTCCTAGTAGTCCGAAGAACATTTGCTACTGTAATTAAATCTTTATAAAGAATGCATATGTTATGCAAAACACATGTTGCAATGATAAATTCTGGGATCTTATCAATCCTCACCATAGGGAGACATTCTTTGATTCGCCTCCATCTTGTTTTCCAGAGCCCAAATGCTCTTTCAATAGAAATTCGTGCTGAGGAGAGACAAAAATTAAAAAATTTCTGTCTTGTAGTCAGATGCCCATTGTCTTTGAAGGGCACCATAATATTTGGATGGATTCCATATGCAGCATCACCTACTAAGTGAGACTCGTCTGGGAAATACTCTGGATCTCTAGATAATTTTGTACAGGCGATAATCGGAACACTCTAGCATCATGAACGCTTCCAGTGTTTCCAGCGAACACATTGGTGAATAGAAGATTCCGTGTGCAAACAGCCTGAAACAAAGATTAGCAGATGTAAATCTCAAGTACCTTAAGAATTTCAGGGTGATCCACTAATTAAATGCAGTAAATTTGACAGTTTTTAGATAATGCGACTGTTCAAATATAAAAAAATTTACCTGTACTTGAATGGAGGTGTAACCTTTACGATTTATGTATGAATTTTTGTCACTGTTAGGGGGATTTATTTTCACATGTGTACCATCAATGGCCCCTACAACTTTAGGGAAAGCACTGAACTTTTCATAGTCTTCCATGACATCTTTAGCATCCTGTCTTTTAGACCATGTGATAAATTTTGGAGCCCATCTACATATATAGTGTGTTTGACACACGATGAACTGCTCTTATGGCAGTAGTTTTGTCAACATCAAATTTTTCACAGACTAATCTGAAAATGCAACATAGACCTTTCAAGTAAAACCATGTCCAACCAAGCAGCACATGGAAACACCTAAGCAATCAGTGTCGTAAAAAATGATACCTGTAACTATCTGAAGTGGCCATGATCCAAATTGCTATAATCAGCTGTTCTTTGGCGGGTATTGGTTTTCTGCTTGGGTTATACTTTGTGTCCTGTAGGTCTGATCCAATAACACTCAGGACATATTCAAATGTTCTTGGATACATCCTAAATAGATAAGAACATAGGAAATAATACACAAATGAAAATATTGGTTCCTAGCTTTACTATAGTTGTCACTCAAATAAATAAGATATACTCAATTACCTGAAATGACTTTTAAACACTTCGCTGCTATAGCCTGGAATCACTTTATGTAAATATTCCTTATTACGCACCTTGTGCGTTGGAAACCGCTTTTTATGCCCCAAAAAAACAATATCCATTTCATCATCGCTTATGGATGATGAAGACGATGAGGATATTTCATCCAAATCACTGGCATCGTCGTCACTTTCTAAAAGTTCCATTATTATGATGAGTTGAGCTATTTCAAAACGTACTTTGCATATTTAACAAGGAGTATGATTTAGCTTTCTATCATAAGATTGTTCACAAACAATAATAATAGTGACAGTGACAGGACTGACAGGCAACAGCGCGCTGTCGTCGGTTTAAATTGTTGTCGCGCTGATAGCGCGCTTGCAATTTAAACCTAGCGTCAGCAGCGTTTGCAATGTCAGCACTGTATACGCATTTTAAACCGTACTGATAGCATGCTGGATGAAAAATAATGGAATTTATCAATCAACTGTCAGCACGTAGTTAGCATGTCACTCACATCAATCAATACAATTAAACTGTCATGCATGCATGACAGCACGTAACGCATGTCATGCCGCATGACCGTCTAGGGACCGCTTATGACTTGCGGGGGGGTCGCCGTACGCTATAGCAACCGATGCAACTTCAAACGTGTTATCTTCTATAAGTTTTGCTGCCATTATTTAAACTGATTCTTTGTGGTGTTTGGGTAGGGTAGCCTGTCCATCAATGGAACACCTAAATTTCAAGGCTCCCTATCTCTGCAGTTACTAAAGATACAAGTCTGATATTTTGCACCATGATAGACAATTTATTTATGCATCGCTTGGTATTGCAAATCACAGCTTTACTTTTAATGATGTCAGAGTTATTATATTTTTTTCAAAAAATAAGATTTTTTCATTGTGTCCATGTATATGTATTCAATAAAACACCTGAATTTTTACAATGAAACTTAGGGTTGAAACAGTGTAAGAAGTACTTTGCTTTTTACCTATCCATCAATGGAACGCCCAAATTACAAAGCACCCTATCTCTGCAATTTCTAAAAATACGAGTCTGATATTTTGCGCCATGATAGACAATATATTTAGTAATCGCATGGTATTTCAAATCATAGCTTCACTTTTACGATGTCCGAATTTTTATCATTTAAAAAAAACGAGCTTTGTTTCATTGTGTCCATATAATGACCCCTGATTTGTCCATCAATGGAACACCTAAATTTCAAACCTCCCTATCTATGCAGTTTCTAAAGATACAAGTCTGATATTTTGCACCATGATAGACAAATTAATTAGTAACCGCATGGTATTTCAAATCATAGCTTCACTTTTACGATGTCTGAGTTACTATATTTTTTTTTTAAATGAGCTTTGTTTCATTGTGTCCAACTCCTAATTTTTTTTACAATGAAACAGGGGTGGATGGCACAATGAAACAGGTTTTCACATTGGCTTTTACCAATTAGGTGGGTACGAAAGCAAAAAATAAAGTAGTTTAAAATGAATAGGTATGTGTTTTATTTCAATAAAAACTTCAAAATAATAAAATTTCAAAACAAAAAGCGGGTATGTCCCCCCAAAAATCTAAAAGGTAATCTTCTCTTCTTAAGAATCTAAGCAGTGCGTACGCACCTACATACAAAACTTAAGTAATTTAAGCTTGTTACAACTTCAATAACAAAAAGCAAATATTCCTACAAAAATCTAGTAATCTTCTCTTCTTAAAAATCTAAGCTGTGTGTACGGTACATACGACTTGCAGTCTCATTATTACGAATATCACAATCATCATTATTATTTGGCATAGGTAAACTTACCTAATTTAAAACTTTTTATTCTGACTTTGATATGAATACGAGTGTTCATATAATAAGCAAATACGCGAATAATAAAAGTTTGCTTGATTAGATTTACAAACCGAAACTCATTTAGAATTAACGCAAATTTAGCTTCGGTGACACACAAATTGGGAAAACAGAATGAATGGGTAGTAATAAAAGCTCCGATAATAAATTTAAAAATGTCCTTACTAAAAATATAATATTTACTGCCCGAAATACTAAATCTCCGACTACTTCTGTCCGACTAAAAATGACGAAACGACCGAATGATATACTTAAATCTCAGAAAAAATCTTATGACTATTAATTGCTGTAATACTTTTTTACCATATAAAATTATGTTCTACTGATAACAATGCTTTGTAATTATTACCTTTACTTGCCAACTAGAAATTCATCAACTACATTTAATTTTTCATAAACTCTGTGCTATTTTTACTACAATGTTATACTTAAATTTCTATTGTTGGCGCTTGTCCAGAAAGTTATTAAAAATACAAAAATGTACTTACTATAATCATGAATTCTAGTTACTACAGGTACAGGGAGCAAAGAATAAAATAAAATTCAGTTTATTATATCTAAAATATTCTTTAATCAGTAGTAGAAAATGTCATCATTTCTTCTTATGACCTAAAATAAAGAGGTAGGTAAGTAGTACCTAATCTTAATAATATTTCGCGTTATAAGAATTCATTGAATTATAAGAGCAGGTCTGGATTTAGTAGGACGACCCCGTTTTCTTTTTTGTCCTATAGGTAATGCTTTCGCTTCCAAAGGCGGAGTCGCGAGTTTCAATCTGATAGCGAGCCCAAGAAGGTGTTTACAAATGTATTTTTTATAAAACTGCGGGCAAGTGCAGGATCCTTTTTTCCAATTTACATTTTCAGTTCCATTTTTTGGGACCTTGACTTTCCAGAAAGCAAAATGTTTCCTCTTGTAATCATCGAAGTTTAACCACTGTTCGCCGTAATTTACGTCTCCTACTTGGCTACTTGGGATCAAGTATTCTGTGTATGCTGTGTTGGATGATAAAATCTTTATCTTTAAATCTTTTTTTGCCCAGCAATAACCATCAGTCCAATCCTTTAGCTCAATAGTAGGTTCTTCAGGTAAAGATTCTTTGCAGCTTTGTATAGACCATTGACCAACCATCTCAGTCGCAATGGCCAAGAAATGTGAAAGCGGAAAACGTTCACGTAAGGTGTTGTGGTCTTTAATATTCCGATTAAAAGCTTCTAACGCATTATTTGTGACAGGTGAACACGGCGCTGCACCTAAAAACCAATTCGGATGCTTTTTTAACCATTCTTCTTGGAAGTAGTTAACAAACTCGGTTTGAGTCTGCCATTTCTCAACAAATGCTTGTGACGCAGCATTAAATACTTCATATGATGTAGCATTATGTAGCGTGTCTATGTCCTGTATGATTTCTTTCTGTTTTGTTTTGTGGACGGTTTTCTGAACTTCCTGTTGCATATTTTTCTTCGCGTGAGCCCAGCACATACGAACAACAGGTGCATTACCAAAAACTTCTATGAAAGCATTTATTATAGCCTGAGCAGCGTCACAAACTAAAACTCTAGGTTCCAATATGTGATCAAATAAACTTAGTGCCTTTTCTTTGAGGCCACCAAAAATCATTTGGAAATCTTCTTGACGTTCATTTGTGGAGATACCAAGGCAAAGCGGATGAAACTTGCGGTTCTTGTCAGTGGTACCAAGAACTAAAACAGGGAACCCTTGCCATATGAGTTTGTAGGTGGCGTCTATGTGAAGTACGTCAGTGGAACAAACAATGTTGAGTAATTTTTTTGTTGACAATGCAAGACGAAAAGTTGGTACTTTATCTTCTAGCACGTAATAGCTAAACACAAAAACTTCATTTTCATCATCGGGAATAGTTGTTCGATCGAAAATCCACTTTTCAAGTTCACCTAAGTAAATTGTAGCTCTTCCATACTTTTCGCGCCTTCTGTCATATAAGTAGTTATTAAGTTGCCTTTTAGAAGGGACCTTTATCCCTTCAATCTTATTCAGAGCCTCTAATATAGCTTTTGGCTTTAGACGTAAATCAAACAGCTTATTTATTTCTCTTTTAACATTTTCCGAAATTCCGTAATCACTTCGCGTACCAATCTGGTCATGGTTGTGCTCTGAAGTAGTCTTAAAAATAAGAACATCTTCGCAATCGTTCACAAACAATAAATACAAGGCACAATCACACTGTGGCCCTTTGGATTTTACTTTATTACAACGATAGAACCGTTTTTGGCCTTCTTCACTATCCCGCGTATAATTTCTTGACCAAGTCTTTTCATCATTCACAAATTCTTCTGCTTCTTGTTCACTGCACCGTTTGATTAACACCCAACTTTTAATATGACGGCTCTTCTTCGCCGGTACTGACGGTTCAGCTCCCACTTCTTCCTCATCAGAGTCAGAACGGTACACAGGTACCTCATCCATACTTCAGTGTCCTTAGTTTCAACTACAAATACAAATATTATAATTATTTATGTAAACAAACAAACGAAACACGCGGCGAGCTGTCGTTGCAAGCGCACTGCGCTCGAAACTTCCGACGTCACGCCGAACGTACGCGAAAACACCCGAACGCGACCCAAACGCCGTTCGCGCGGTCCGACCAGTTTCGGTATTTTCATCAATGTTGAGAGTTAAAAAATATATTTGGTAACCAACACTAGAAAATTAAATAACTCATAAAATTCGTAAAAGAATGATTATTTTGACATGACCTCTGTTGTCAGTAACCCAGTAATCTCGTCGGAGGTTCAGTATTTTATTCAGAAGTGTAGTTTTGTTATTCGAAGTTTAATATATTTATAAGTAGAAATGTAATTTGATTGTGTTCATAGGTGTCAGCAAAATTTAGGTATTTTATTCGGTATGCTTTGAATTTTTTTGTCGGTATATTATTATAACGCTGGTAAATTAGAATAAAAGTCGGACAGAGATAGCTGGAGATTTATTTATTTGTCGGAACCATTATTATTTCCCATGAATTTCGGTTTTTGGTGCCAGTAATTGTTGGCTTAGGCATGATCATCTTTATATCCGTCGGTCTTATTTCTGAAAGATCTGGCTCCAGAGGCATATAAAATTTCATTTCAGTCCTGTTTTTTCTTTCTCATGAAAGAAATAACATATGTATTAGCACTTACTTTTTCAGTAATCAAAGCGACGTAGCATATTTCAAGTTTTTTAGTTTCAAAACCAACCGAAACGTAATCGCCTTCTTTGGGGTTTCGATTAATTTCTTTGAATTTTTCTTTCACTAATGGTAAATTCTCTTTGGAGTTTTCATCTTCTTCATCCAAGTCAGTAAATTCTGTTTCACTTTGGCATAACAACATATCTACTTCTTCTTCGCTAGTTTCTTCATCTGATTGTTTGACGTGATGTTTAGTCTTTTTGCGTTTATTCTTTTCTTTTCTGTCACACAGAACTGTCCGCTTTGCTTTCGTGCTTGCGGATTTTCTTGCTTTAGCTTTGTTTCTTTCTTCAGAGATTTCAGTTTTTTCAGGCGTGTCCGTTGTAATTATGCTTCTACCCAACTTCCTTAGCTTGCGCCCTCCAGTTCGTGGGCTAGCTTTTAAAGGTGGCATAAAATCTTTGGGTGACTTGAATTTCGCTAGGGTACCAGAAGAGGTACTTGCGGCATCAAGAGTGTCGCAAGGCGGCGTCATTTCCCTAATAGTAAGTAAATTGGGTGTTTTGACCCTTTCTTCGATAACAGAAGGCGATGCTATTTCTCTTTGAATAAGTAAATTTAAGTCCTGTGAAGGTAAGAAAGCGTCATGGAAAAGGGATTCAGCAAAAAGCCCATCTGTTTCCATTATGGATGGACTTTCAGCTTTTGGTGGTGGAGAACTGCCAGCTCGTGATGATTGAGGGCTTTCAACGTACGTTATATCTGACGAGGGACTGCCAGGACATATTGACTAGGTGGTCAGAGAAAGCAGATGTATGCAATTCTGTGGATGGTCCAGGCTGTTCCCAGTTGGTGATTGCTTTGGCAGCTGTGGTGGACGAGCTTGAGGATGGTCCAGGCTGTTCCCAGTTGGTGATTGCTTTGGCAGCTGTGGTGGACGATCTTGAGGATGGTCCAGGCTGACCTCTGTCAGCGATTACTGAGGAAGCCGGTGTGGGCAATCCCGAGAAAGCTCCAGGGTGTTCTCTGTTAGTTACTTCTGATGGCATAAAATCGACGTCTTCAAAAATGTCTGCGTAGTATGGAAAGATTCCACATTTTTTGAACACTGCTGCTATATTCAGTGGCGTCATTGCCTTTGGATAAGCTTGACCCACACAGTCGGCGACATTGTAGATTGTCATTTGTTTGCCGGGGTTTCGTCGCAACCACGAATCTACGGCACCGTTATAATAGGTTTTAAACGTTGCTACCACATACTACCTCTATGTTTATTCGTCTGTGGTCACTTGTCGACACGGTTCCTAACTTAGGGCTTTAGGCTCCAAATTTAGGGCGTAAACAAAGGCGAAGAGCTTCTTTTGGGCCCTTATAGTTTTAGGACTCTATTTAAGGATTTCTCGGCTTCTTATATGTTTTACCTATTTTTTTTATTTCTTAGATTTATCTACCGATTCTTCATTCATACCGATTCATCTACTACCGATTCTTATTACTAAGAATGCGGAGTTGAATGAATAACAAGTCACCATAGTGTTTACCATAAACATAAACATAGGACGCGATATATTACAACTATGGAGACTATACATTCTGTGTCTCCATATTCAAAACCACTCTGTGGTGACTGGTGGTCCGTGGTTACGTTGTCTATGCTTGCTGAAAAAAAATACGATAGTGTACAGTAGAGTATTTACTTGTTTGATTTAATTTCGATTTACGTTAATCGAATTTTTCTTACGACCAATAAGAAAGCCGTAATTCCAAAATTAAGATTTACATAATTAGCAATTTGGAAAAGGTTCATTTTAGGCCTACTCTCACACTCTACCATGAATAGAGGAAAATATATATTTTTAGGAAACAGAAGTGGAGTAGAGTGAAATTAAGCAAATAACAAACCACAATTTATTCTAGTGAACGATTTCAACATATCACACATAAAATGATCAAAAAGGGACACAATTATTACTCATTGCGTGAATCTTAACGGACATACTCTACCATGAATAGAGGAAAATATATATTTTTAGGAAACAGAAGTGGAGTAGAGTGAAATTAAGCAAATAACAAACCACAATTTATTCTAGTGAACGATTTCAACATATCACACATAAAATGATCAAAAAGGGACACAATTATTACTCATTGCGTGAATCTTAACGGACATAATAACAGCACAAAAGGTGACGATAGAATGAGCACGCGGACGACGACGTGGTCTTCTCACACACCAATTGGGTGTGGGGAAATCTGTTCGGGGCGGATTTGCCCCCTGCAGATGGTTTGCTGTCCGCGTGCCGTTAAGACGGCACGGTCCTTGGAGCGGCCATTTGTTGGCCTACGAACTTTTGGGGGCGATCTTTCCGTGCCGCGGTCGAGCCCCGCTGGGTGGAACCCGCTGGTGGGAGGCCCAGCGAAGCGACCAGCGTAGACGGCGGATCAGCCCCCGTGCTTATAGTTGATGTCATAGGATAGCTTTTTTTTTAATTTTGTGTCTTCTGTGAGATCACAGGAGATCGGACTTAATCTCCTGTCAGGAGGTCTCTTGGGTATGCCCTCCTGTCCGGTGGGCGGGCGTGCCATGGTGCAATATTCCGGATGTGCGGAAATGTGGAGGTATCCGCCCGCGCGAAGATTCTATCGGCCAGGCGGGTGACGAAAGCGTCGAGACTCTCGATACGCAAGTCTCTCGAGATGGTGGAGTTCCTTACGTATCGAGGGGCGTTCGGGCGATGAGACGGAGGGCCTTTGAATGTTGGGCACGGTCTTCTTGTTTGCCTCGCTCGCTAGTCCGAACCACGCTGCGGCGCTGGTGCGGCGTACGTGAGGCGCGAGCGTATGTACGTCTTGTGCACACCGATCTTAGTGCGTAGCGGGAGGCGGGACGTTAATACCGGACGGAGGGCATATGTGGCGATCTTGCCTTGAGCAAATACTTTCTTTGTGTGGCTTCATTGTCAATTTGTGGTCAAGTGTGAGCCCGAGGTATTTTACTTTTGTCATCCACTCTATGGACTCGTTCAGAAAGGTGAGTCGTGGCGGGGGAAGCAGTTTTTGGGGGCCGATATAAATCGCCCGGGTCTTTCTGGCGTTTGCTCTGAGCCTCCAGCGCTTCAGCCAGTCCGGGAGGAGATCCAGCGCGCGCTGCAGTTTCTTCGTCGCGTGTGTGATGTTCAAAGATTTTGCAATATATGCAGCGTCATCTGCATATAGAGCGAGGGTGGTTTCTGGTGTTGTGGGAATATCGTCGGTTTAACAGGAGTATAGCACCGGCGATAGACATCTCCCCTGTGGTACTCCTGCTAGGATGGGCTTCTCGGGGGACAGAGCCGAATCCACCCTCACTCTGAAACTCCTCCCTTCTAGAAACGATCTTAGAACCTTGGCGATCTGGGGAGGCGTCAATGAGGTGGTGATGATCTTGTATAGAAGGCCGGAATGCCATACTCGATCGAACGCCTTTTCCATATCAAGAAGAACCGCCGCTGCTTTCTCCTTTTTATTTATGGCCTCAGTGAGTAGGTGTATCACCCTTGTCAGTTGGAGAGTTGTACTGTGCTCAGCACGAAAGCCGAACTGCTCCGCGCGGAGGCTAAGGTGGGGCGCCAGCCCCACTGCAGCAGTAACAACTCGAAAATCTTTGACATGGTCGGAAGGAGGGTTATGGGTCTATAACTCTCGGCTTTGAGAACGTTCTTCCCGGGTTTTGGAAGCATGATCACAACGCCGACTTTCCACGAGCTAGGAAAGTGGCCCGTGTGGACGATGCCGTTATTATATAGACGGGTTAGTGCCGCTATTGTTGGACGCGGTAAGTGACGTACCGCGGTGTTCGTAATAACGTCCGCGCCGGGAGCCTTCATTGGTTTTGTCCTAGCAATGGCGCGTGTGACCATGCCCTCGGAGAAGAAGATGGGATCCATTCGGTGTGGGGGCAGCAAAGTATTCCAGGATGTGTCCCTCGACCATCTCCGAATGTGAAGGGTCCTCATCGGGAAACGACTGGATCTGCCTTTCCAGATGGTCGGCTAGAATTTCCGCTCGATATTCCGTTCGGTACCTCACGGTGCCGTCGCTGTGTAGTAGGGGTCTGATGGGGGCTGGTGATTTCGATAGCTGTCGACACAGGGCATGGAGCGCTGTGATCTCCTCTGACGCTGTCTCGAGCCTAGCGTCCCAGTCCTCGGCGGCCTTCTCATTCAGTTCAGCTTTTACCCTTTGCACTAGTTGGTTAAGCTGGGATTTTAGGGTTGGGCAGCGTGAGATCTGCCATTGGCGACGAACTCTCCTTTTCCGTTCTATCAGTTCTCGGAGTCTTCGCGACAGCGGTGGTTTGCAAATTGGGAAGTCTGTTGAGGCTTCGTTCAGCGCTACCCCAATGCCGGTCGTCAGATCTTCGGCAAGGGTCTCTACGTCTTCTGCTGTTGAGGTAGGTTTGGATGGTGTCGTACGGCCGATGCGCTCCGTAAAGGCCTTCCAATTTATAACCTTCCGGTGCGCTATCCGAGGGGCTCGGTCTTGGTCTGGAGGGAAGATGACTAGGATCGGTGTGTGGTCCGATCCCATGGCGTCATTGAGCACTTCAAGTGAGGGTGGTTGTCGGAGGTTTTTGGATACTATCAGATCTATGACGCCCGGCATGTGAGAGTCGTAATATGGGTCGTATGTGGGCGCTTCCGGTCCAGTGATGTGGTAACCCCGGGACTTGGCGTCATGCAGGAGACGTCGTGCATTTGGGCACGTCCTGCTGGATGAGCACGCGGTAATACATCGAGCGCTTTTTTACACGTTCGTGCGGTGGCGCCATGATCTACCGGAAGTTGAACTGATTCTCCTATTAATATACTATATTAACTTCAATATATTTTATTAAGCCTTTATGTCAAAATTGAATTTATAAATGACAACACCAAATTATTTATGGAAACCCTATACGTCATTTCGATGTCATTTTTGTCAATAAATTTTTCGTGGTAAGTGATCTACTATCAAGTGCTCCCAAACTTTAATTAAAATAATTGGGATAAACTTTGTCTACGTAAGTATATTTTTAATATTACATTAAACTAAGGGTCTGTTTCACAATCTCCAAATAAAGTTCCTAATAAGCTATTTGTAACTTATTTGGCAAATAAACACATTGTTTGCGTTTCACAATCATCTAATAAAGCTAACCATAACATAAAGTTCTCAACAAGTTATAGGTCGGATCAAGTGGCCAATAGCAGTTATTTGATGGATAACTATGTAGTTTGACAGCTGTCTTCTTACCCGCGTCAGCGTTTCACACGCTGTTTACTAACATTACATATTCAATGGTAAATAAAATTATAGTGTTTTTGTAAAAATGGATATTTTTGAATTCATTGAGGACGAATTTGATGATTTTTATGATCGCCTGATGTTATCGCGAAGAGTTCCGGTATTTGGAAATCGACAAAACTATATGGAGTAACTGGATGAACCGATAAGTAGGTAGTTATAGAGTCAGATTTTAATTAAAAATCACCACGAAAGAGCCACAAAATCACAAGTTTACTTGAACTCTGAAAGCAAATGTCAAAAATCAAAAGATTCGTTATACGCGTAACGAATTTTTTTTTTTCATACAATATCCATACTAATATTATAAATGCGAAAGTGTGTCTGTCTGTCTGCCTGCTACGTTTTCACGGCCCATCTGTTCAACCGATTTTGATGAAATTTGGCATAGGGGTACTTTGTATCCAGGGGAAGGACATAGGTTACTATCCCGGAAAATTAAGGAGTTCCCGCGGGAATTGAAAAACTTAATCCACGCGGACGAAGTCGCGGGCATCATCTAGTCTAGTTATTTATAAATGTCAACAAGAAAGCAAAAAAAATACAAATCAAAGCTTTTACCATGAAAAACATGTAATGCGAGTATTTACGCGTAGATAAATATTAAAAAAAATAAGATTTCCCTAATTTGAGAAGTGTGCCTTATTTTGAAACTGCCTAAAAATAGTACGTAGCAATCATAATGCGACGTTGCCGCCTCGACCTTCGGATAAACTGGACAATAGTTATCTTGCAAATATTTTATTAGACACTTGAGTCGTGAAACAGAAAAAAAATATCAGACCTTTATTAGACAGATTTACCCAGCAAATATTTTATTTGTTAGGTAAGTATTAGGAACTTTATTTGGACATTGTGAAACAGACCCTAAGGTTCTTTTATTTAAATCATATTGATTTGCAGTGTTGCAAGCTACAAGAAATTGGCAATTAGTGTGATCGTGATGTAACATATTTAGTGAGAGGTTAGGGCTGCCACATTTTTTAAAATAAATAGATCAGTTTTATTATTTTTATACATTAGGTTATTCTGCGAATCTTTATGTAAAAGAAAAGTTGAAGCTGAAATATGATTCAGAATTAAAATCTTTAATTTCTTAGACGAACTATACCAAAACATATCGCACCTTTGTGTTTTTAACTTGTTATGCGTCTTTGTCTCCTTTGGCATACCTATTTTAATTTTTTTTGCCAATTATGCCCGTGCCTTACTGAAAGTGCAATATGCGCGGATCGCGTACACAATTATTATTCATATAACGCAATCAAACCTAAATCCATATATTTGGTTTTATTTTTTTAGAACATGGAAGATTTCATTTACACATCGGTCCACATACAAAAATTATTCTACCGAAATGTTAGAAGATGCCGTAGACCTAGTCAAAAGTAGAAAAATTTCGTCCCTGGAAGCCTCAAAACGATTCCACATACCACGGCGAACTATCGAAAATAAAGTAATAAATAAACATAATAAAAAGCCAAGGGGCCAACAAAGACTTACCTATTCTGAAGAAAAACAGATATAAATGTTTTAATAGCAGCAGGTGATTTTGGCGCTTCCCTCTCACGATTAGATTTAAGTTTTGTTGTATTTAATTACTTGAAAGGAAACAATAAACAACACATTTTTAATAACAAGCCGCCAGGTAAATGGTGGATAAGTAATTTTCTGGCTCGCCATAAGGATAAACTAACAACCCGAGCGGCACAAAATATCAAAAAAGTTCGCGCTGCAAAAACTGTCGATGTATTTTCTATTTATTTCGCAAATCTAAAAGATACCTTAAAGGACATACCTGCAAGTAATATATTAAATTACGATGAAACAAATCTCTCAGATAATCACGGATCGTCAAAATGCATTTTTAAGCTCGAAATAAAATATCCTGAAAGAGTTCTCAATCACACCAAGGGTAGTATATCGATTATGTTTGCAGCGGCAGCAGATGGAATACTCTTGCCAACTTATACTGTTTATAAAGCAGAGCATTTGTGGTTGTCATGGTGTCAAAATGGACCAAACGGTAGCAGATTTCAGGTTAGATTCCACTGTTTTTGAAGATTGGTTCCAGACAATCGTTATACCTTGGACTGAAAAGCTACAAGGCCCCAAAGTGGTTATTGGTGATAACCTTTCTAGCCATTTAAGCGTGAATATAATACGCCTATGTGAAGAAAAAAATATAAGGTTCACATTTCTGCCTCCTAATTCTACACACGTTTAGATGTCGCATTTTTTGGTCCACTTAAAAAAAATGGTGTCAGATTTTAACAACCTACAAATATGAAAATCTATCAGAAAGTCAATTAAATAAAACTCATTTCCCATTATTATTTAAATCTCTCATAGATTTCAATTTTCAATTTCAATTTCAATTTAATTTTTTTATTTCCTAAAAAATATACACGTTATACTCCTCAGAAAACTGGACATAATTATGATTCATCACATCGTGTACAAAGGAGAGCTTAGACACTCGTACTAAGGTAACTTGTGGTACGAGTGTCGTCACCTTCCTCCGAACCTTTTACAATCTTGTGAATTTGTATTTCCTAGTCATATAAATTTACCAAGAATTTATTTAATGAACTAACAGAAATAAATTATTATATAATTTTGAATATTATTAATAATAATTTAAAAATATCTCAACATTATTATTACCTTACATAACAATATTTCCGACATAACATTCTTATTTTTATTATTAAGATAATTTACTTTCATTACTTAAACCTAATAATAGAATTAACATGTATACTATTATTGGATGTGTGTGGGTTTGTATGTTTATGTGTGTGTTTGTTTGTACGTATGTATGAGTATGTGTGTGCATGTGTGTGTATGTGTGTTTTATGCGTGTGAATGTTCGTGGAATACCATACAAATTACTTTACTATTTTTAAAAGTTCTTCTGTTTCATAGATGAAATAAACGTGACAAGCAAGGAAAATACACGATGAAATTTTAGTGGTTTTAAAGCCGCGGCGAGTTGAATCGCCTTTAGCAGTACCGAATCCACTTTAGATTTTTTTTTCGAAATATACTCGTAACTATGAGAAACATTAGTACCGCTACGCGGTGAAGTTCAAAGAAGCTAGCCGACGTACCGACGCTATGGAGGCGCGAGCGGCGTCTGGCGTCCATTCATCGAAGCCCCGCCCCTCAATCCTTTGACGGCCCGCGCGCCGCCGACCGCGTTCGGCTAGCCGACTTCCGGCTTCAGTTACGCACGTTACGCAACACGCGTCACACGCGCGGTAGGTGACGCTACTTCGGTTTTCAAATACGCGCAAAAATGGATCGCCATTACGAATACGCCAATTTGGAATACCTAAGTATGGTGCAGACTGCAGATGTACGCCATTACAATGCGACAGACGCTCGACGGCTTTATTTGCAACCGGATGACTTAAACTCCTTTCGTCTACGAGAAATCCGAAACCCACAAGTTCCGTCGAGTATTACTATCTTAGCTGCAATGCAGCGTTTAATCGACCATGGGCAATTCCGAGCACCAAAGCATGCTCAAGGTCGAGGTCGTTCCCGCATGTAGGTACTCGCCGGAGCAAACGATGAGCCAGCCAGGATTGAGTTTTGTCAGTGGTTATTAAACAATCGTGAATTAAGCATTCTGTGAACTGACGAACTTTTTAACCAGTACAATAAACATTTTTGGCCCTTTAACAACCCCCACGTGATCCGCGAAAGTGCTTATCAAAGAAAGTGCGTAAATACGTGTAAATAAGATTGTAAAATTTAATACCTAAAATAAGTGTACTCACCTACTTCGTGAGCTGTAAATAACTGCAATGATGGTAAGTACATCGAAACTTTACCGAATGTTTAACAGCTGATAGCCAAAGGTGAACGACCAGTCGCGCGCCGCTCGGTTCGTGCGTCACGTGACTCGCCCAGTCAGCTGGCGCTAGCGCTACTAATTGATCGAAAAATTTTCAACATCATAATTTCTCGATTTTTTATTTTTTATTTTAATACTAGGGTCAGGATAAATGGTAGAAATAAATTCTACTGTTAATTCAGAATCACCTCTCTGAGGCCTTAAAACCACTAAAAATTCAGCTTGTATAATTTCTGGGTTTAAGGTTACAGGGATAGTCCCTTTTAACCCTAAAAAATTTTAAAGAAGCTTCCTGAAGGTAATGAAGAAAATAAATGTAAAGTAGACACCGCACCACACAAGAAAATCGAATAAAAAAAACATCTGGAATGCGAATGCGAATGTCAAAACCCAGTACCTTCACCAGAACCTATTATGAATCAAACACCAGGATTCGACTCTACATCTAAGTCAGGTGGAGAAAATGTAACTATTTTATCTGAAATGAAACTCAGTCCATATAATCGTGCTTACACTGATTTGAAAAAAAGTAATTTGCAATTGCATGTAATAGATAAAACTCACGATATATATTCATCATTAATCACACACACCCAAAACAGTCTTATTTCAAACCAGAAATTGATTTGAAATTATTTGACTATTACAATTTACAACCCGGTCAACCCGGTAGCATCGACTTCCACGGGGAAAGATGATTTGACTTTATCTAATATCGGAAAGAGTAAACTTGTTAAAAAAAATACTCATAGTAAAAAAAGATTATTAGAAGAAGAGACTGATGAGGGCAGTGATGATGAGTATTCATTAAGAGTCTTCTGATGATAGGACTTTTATTTCTACATTAGAAGAAAGCGATACAGTAGAGGAATTATAAACGCATAATTTAGAAAAAACAACACAAAGTTAGATTTAGAGGACATAAAACGAATAAGTTTTATGTTGGGAAGATTTTAGAGTTAACGGAAAATTCGGGAATGCTGGTTAAATTTATGAGAAGAAGGAAGGCGGAAATTTTTATTGGCCTGACGTGAATGATGTTAGTTTTATTCTGGAATCCGATGTGGAGTTGGTCTTAACAAACCCCCGAGAGGGTCGCCGGGGAGTATTTAAGTTTGAGGATATTGATTACTCAAAGTACAATGTCCAATAAATAAGTCATATAGAAGCAATATTCATAAGGACATTCTGATGGCTCGGAATTTCACAATAAGTTCAAAACTAACATAATGAAACATCGAACCTTTGTTCAACTCTTTATCATAAATTATTCATAATATGTCTTCGTAATTACGTATTCACGATTTTTTCAAATGGAGAAGTTTACCATTTTTTTTTTAAATTATTATGAAAACTAAGACAAAATAAAACAAAAATATGAAAGAATCGTTAAAATGTCTCAACAAATTAAAACGTTATGGAACTTTAAAGTTGCGCTTGAAAGACGGGAGACGTGACGTCATAACTCCCTATCAACCGACTTTATAAAGCCGAATAAAAGAAATAAATGGACTTAACGTGACTTAATTGAATTAAAAGTACTTAATTTGTGTGTGAAGATAATTTTGAAGTATTAAATCTCGGCTAGGTATTAAAACTCACAAAATTTCTCAGTCCAGTAAGATACAGCAATCGGTGTACATTAAATAATTAAACTTTTAAATCGTCATTTCTCAGTCATTTATTGATGGATTTAAAAAAAATAACACTGATTTATTAGTTTTAATCCTTTCTTTTAATGCTTCCGTTGTGTTAAATATGATATTCACAACATCACGAAACTTCTCCATTCTCAAGAAAAAAAATTCAGGTGGATGTTGCGGGTTTTGCTTTTATATAACTTAAATATCTTGGATTGTACTTAAGGATTCCTAGAAATCTGAAATTATTTCTTGCCGATACCAATTCAGCGTAATTCTTCTTTATAGCCAAAGAAAAGATTTTTATATTAATTCTTTACTGATACCACACTACAGGTAAGTATGTAGGTATGTATCGAGTATGCGTTACCACTACTAGTCGCTATGGACACAGTAAAACTCTGGATAACCGACAAGAGATTTATTAAAAGGTCTAATTCGCACGACACTGATGCAACCCTACTGGCTTCATACGATGCATTCTCGCGGTCAGCGAAATGCGATCGTATGAGCTTCAACATATGTTGCTACATCAACCACCCCCTTTTTGAAAATAAGGGTTATAATATCGCTTATCCTTGTAAGATAGGTTAAGTATACATTACAAATGCAATAATTTGTCACAATGTAACATGATGCATTTGTTTTGACAAAACAATCTCAGTCAAGTTCCATTGTCATAACAATTACAAAATATGCTAACGCAACAAAGATCAGTAGGTACGAACACTGGAATTAACAAAATGCGATTAGGTATAAAGGTAAATGTAAAAGTACAAAAAGATAATTATACAATGTATACCTATTGTCATAATTTTTTTTTAAATGTATAAAAAAATTGTAAAAATAAAATGTAAAATAATATATAATAATTATAATACCTTAGGTATCGTTAAATTCAACGATTTCCTATATGTAGGTTAACACTACAGTCTACATTTTATAATTTTGTCACAGATTGGTAGTAATAAAGTACATAATTTTTGGATTAAAATAATAGATAAAATAAATTTTGAAACTGGTATCTTAAAGGTAGACACTACACGCGCAGTAGGAGCTTACTAGATTATTGCACACGGACAAATTACACGTATTGGGTAGCAACAGGCGCGGGGTTAGGTGTGGAATTCACGACCGCTGCTGGTGCTGCTACCGACGGCTGCAATACTTGCACGTGGGTAAGAGGTGGAGCTGCCCCCGTAACTTCCTCGCGGAGCCAAGCCCTTATGCGGCTACGGAACTGCCGCCGTATGCCTCGCCGAACCTTGCGGATCATGGCACAGCCCACGATGAACAGGAGTAATCCGACAATAACCATAGCCATGATGCTTTGTCGGGACATTTGCGCCTCTACGTCCGTGGAATTTTGAGCAATTATAATTTGTTCGTTCTTAGACTCTTTCGACTGGTTCTTTCCCATGTTTGTAAAGATCATGGACGTGTGTGTACTACCGAATTTCGCCAATTACTGAGATTGTGCCGGGGTGGAAATAAATAATTTAGAAAAAAAAAGAAGATATGGAATTAAAATGCAAAAGAGATAACGATAAAAACTTTTATTTGCGGAACTCTAAAAATGGGCACAGAGAATACCGCGACTAATTTCAATGAGTAGGCACACAAATTTAGATTGGGTCGTGGTGTAACATGATGTCTGCTTTGACCTCAGTGGTAGTTAGGTACTCTCCTGGGTGATTGGCCGCGATGGTGAAGGTCGGCCCGGAGGTAAGGAGCGCAGCAGATGGTCACGTTGGGATCCCGAACGGTGCTGGTGTGGCGTGGCTGGGTGGTATGCCACGATGATCTTTAGCGCGAACGTTGCTCCTGGAATTGATAATACCAACTATGTAGTTAACGTCTGGTATATCAAATTCCATTCTGGATCCGGCCCTGGCCTGTGAAGACCACAGGAGGTACTTTGGCGTGATAGAATTGTCGGTGTGGTGGATCCAGAACGGAGTTTACTGTTTAATGCTTGGCTGATGGCCCTAACATATGAAAAGAAAAGATAAAATTAACTAATTAACCAAATGAAATGAAAAATAAAAAGATGATGCAATCTAATGGGAAGTTACGAACTAATTTTTATAAAACTATTTACGAAATACTAAAACAAAGGTTGGAATGGACAATTGAAATAATTAATTTACTAATTACTAAGCTAAATTAACAAAAAAAAAAAAAACTATAAGCAATGTTTGAAGAAAATTACTACGAATTACGTGTTTTAGGTACCATTCAAAACTTACCCTAATGCGGGAAAAAGGTTGCACGGAATTTACATATTATATTAAGATTTTAAAAAACGCATTTAAAATGGCGTCGCGTCCCAACTAGTGCGCTGAGACGCAACAAAAAGCATCACGCCCGACGCTAGAAGCGCACCGGGCCTGAATGAGGTTAGAACAATTAACCAACTTCGAGCCGCGGGTTCCGTCTATTGCTAATATCAGACGCTAGCAAAGTCGCGTTCGGAAATTGGTATTGAATACGTTTATTTATGATAATATATAAATAAGATTAGATAAAATATTAATAAAAACTTGGCATTAAATAATAAATAATTACATTATAAATAAATAATACTTAAATATGTAACGCTTCGTTAAAAGATTCCAAAAATTATTTTCGCATGGAAATAAAAATTTTACCTAAAAAAAATTTCGACGTAAGTAAATCTCTGAAACTCGTGAAAATTGATTCAGCATTTCTAATCTCCGTTCAAATCTCGACCTTAAATTAAAGTCTATAAAGTCAAACTAGTGTCTATAAATCTATAAAGTAGGACATATAATTACAATGCTATTATAATTATAACATAAAATCTTACGTATTTATCGAACTAAGTACTTACTGCGTAGTTACATATAGCTAGGTAGGTACTTTGGCTTGTAAAAGAATGTGCTATAGTAGTGTTATTATCTCGCTGCAGACTTGGCCATAAATCATAATCGGACTAGGGATGTGCGCTAGTTGCGCGCGCGCAAGGCCGTTATCGATAACGGAATCATCAAGGTTACGACGTAAACATACTGCATATTTACACCACCTATAGTTGCAACCAAAAACAAAACCTTCAAGATAGCTGATGTCGAGAAGTAAGTCGATGAAGCCATTTCCAATGTCTCTGTTGAAAATTGGCAAAAATGTGTGGAGCATGCAGAATTGCTTCAAGATGAAGACTTGAGAAAAGCACATTTATGCGAAGAGTTCATCGTTCATGTGGATGATGATGACGATTGCGACGAGTCAGACATAGAATTTTAATTTTGTATTTTTAGTTTTATATACGTTCTTATGTTTATATATTTAATATGCTATGTTATAATTTATTATTTATTTTATTTTATTTATTTATTTATTTATTTATTTCACCCAACTTAATTCTATCCTTACAGGTCACCTAATGCGATAGAATAAGCCTTACATTATTTACAATTGAAATAAACGAATTATAAAAATATACAATTAACTACAATATCATACCTACTTAAAACCTAACTAACTTAATACAAATGAAGCGGCTTTTGTGAACTCGCTCAGTGAGCAGCTGAACAGGTCCTTATGTTCAGCCACTGCGTTGAGCGTGCGAGTCGCACGTATCAGTGGCGCTCTCTGCAACAAGCACGTGCGAGCGCACGGTTGCGCCAGCAGCGGTGGCCTACGCCTGCGCGAAAAGCTATCGTTCGGCACGCACAATCGTAACTCCTGCAAGATAGCGGGGTTATGAACCTTCCCACTTAGTACCTTAAATAAATAAGTAGCCAGGGACACTTCTCTTCTCAGTTCCAGTTTGCTATATCCCACCATGCCCATAACAAACAAAGTGGGATATAGCAAAGGATAGCCCGGATACACCCCATACAACTTTAGGTACAAAAACCTTAAAAATTTGTTTTGAATGCGTTCCAACATTACCTTATATTTATTTTGGCTCGGTGACCAGACGACCGCGTTGCATTCCAATTGACTTTTCACCAAAGCTTCGTATAAAGCTCGCAATGCCTTGGTGTTTGTGAATGTGTTGGCTTGCCGTAACACAAAACCTAAATTTCGGTATGCTTTCTTGCAAGCCTGCATTATGTGTTGCCGGAAATTCAGGTCTGCGTTGAAATGGACACCAAGATCCCTAACTTCAGTGACGCGCCGTAGCGCCTGTCCCTCAAGCTGGTACTGATGGTGGCGTGGGGCGCGCGCACGGCTGAACGTCAGCACGGAACATTTGGAGACATTAAAATAAAGTTTATTCTGTTGACTCGAACTGATTGTTGATTTTAGTGGTAATTTAACAAAAAACAAAAATAAATAAAACGTGTTTTTATTTCTATCACCCATTTAAAAAGATGTCAAAAAAACAACTATCGATATCACTCATCGACTGCAGTAAAGGTACTGACAGACATGCTCATTAGTAGCACGAAAGCATGCTAATAATGAGCATTTGCTCATTAATAGCAAGTGTGTCGTAACGTTGCTAGTAATGAGCATGCTTATTTCGAGCATGCTCAAAAATCAACAGCCGTTCGATTTTTGAGCATGCATCTCTAAAAAGCATGCTCGTTTTGAGCATGCTTTTTAGAGATTAATTAGCATGCCACTAATGAGCATGTCTGTCAGTACCTTAATGCACAGGGGCCGTGCCATAGGGCCCGTGAGTGGAAAAGAGAGCGAAACACTCGAATGATTTATGGCCGAGTCTGCAGCGAGATAATAACACTACTATAGTGGTCAATCAGACTGCTCTAGCGGGTGCGGGGGCGGGCGCGGGCGCTCGAGTCTTGGCGTCTGCGTATTCACAGTGCCGAACGAGCTACGAGTGTCATTGCACATGTGTTTGGTCGTTCTCAAAGTTTGCTTGCTACGAAGACATGGATGAAGATTTGCTTTTATTAATGGAAAATTCATTTTATACTTGAAGTGGAAATTGCAATATATGAAGTTTGGCACACACGATTTAAATAAAGGAAGAGAAGAGTTTGGAGAATTTTATGTATTATACGCTGAATTACGGACGTATCCCGATAAATTCTTTGAATACACGAGAATGTCATTACACACTTTTGACTACATAATATTAAATAAGATCTCACCATATTTAGTCAAGATTGACACCAATTTTAGAAAAAGTATAAAACCTGAAGAGAAACTGCTTATAACAATAAGGTAAATGCATGTATGTTTCCATAGTAAAACAATATTTGATTTAATCACTAATATTCATTTTTTTCCTCGAGACTGCCTCGTTGGTCTAGTGGTTAGCATAGTCGACTGCGGATCACGAGGTTCTGGGTTCGATTCCCGGTCGGGCATAAAAGTTAGGTATTGGGTTTCTCAATTAAGAAATTCTCAGTGCCAGCCCGGAGTTGGAAGTTGGCGGTGTTTCACCCCCGTGCCTCGGAGAGCACGTTAAGCCGTCGGTCCCGGTTATTATCACTAACATGATAATAGTCGTTAAAGCCCGCCAACCCGCATTGGAGAAGCGTGGTGGGTCTAAGCTCTAATTCCCGCTCTCCTATGAGAGTGGAGGCCTGTGCCCAGCAGTGGGACGTGAATGGGCTGTAGTGATGATGATGATGATGATTCATTTTTTTATTCTTAATTAAAATCTATAAATCAGTCGAAAAATTACGTTTATGGAGTAGATGATTAATTTCTGTCTATCCATGTTGTGATAAGGGTTGAAATCCACGTTGCCTTGGGTATTATAGCCATATATATGAGTCATATCGTCTTTCGTACTCCAATTTTTCCGTCTCTTCCATTAATAATTGCATCATTTTGTTCTTTACTCGCAGTTTTTGTAATGGCGGAAATGCTTTCATTTGTGGAATGAGACTTTTAAAGAAATAATAATCTTCACATTTCTCTTCACCATCATTTGAAGGTGTGCTTGCGAAAGTTTCATTTGAAGTAACTAAATTTTTTTATTTTCGAGTTCAATAAATTGCTCTCTGTAATCAGAAGCACACTTGCGCTTTTTGCTTCCCGAACTAGATTGAGATACTGTATCAGTGACATCAGTTATTATACTAGAGTCATCTGTATCGGCATGGTCTTGTGAAATGTCGTGTGTTACTGCATCCAAATTTCCGGAAGATTATAGTACAGTTACAAGTATCACCTGGATCACCTGAGCGTGCCGGTGGAAACATCTTTAGTTCTTTACGAAAATGGTCCCTTAAATTTTTCTATTTTTTTCGCAGCTGTTTATCTGAAAATAATTTGTGTTTTGAGTATTTAACAGAAGATTATCTACAGCGCGGCAAACAATTGAATGTGCTTACGGTATTCTAAACACGAAATGGAGGATATTACAAAAATCTATTGAAACCAGTCGAGAGAACGCTTGCTTGATTATTAAAACAACATGCTTATTACATCATATTATACTAGACTTAGATGGTGACGCGGATCCAGATTGTCATACCTGGGCTACATCCGAAATCGACCATAATAACATGCAAAATGTAATGCGTAACTCGGATAGAAATCCTACAAGACAAGCAAAAATAATTCGTGACAAGTTTATGAATTTTGCGAACATAACTATTAATTTTTCAGTTTAAACATATTTCATATTGGTAGGTATATTAATTGGTTGTTTGTTAGTACCTACCTAGTACCTACACATTAAACTAGCACGTACATATCTACCTACAAAGTTATAGGTAGTTATAATCTGTAATTTTAACAATTAGGTACATGAAAATAAACTAACCGTTACTTCCAGGAAACAATTGTTTTATTTCTTGCCATAATTTATTTATGGCTGCCCTATTTAAATGTTGCATATGTTTGCTTTGCCAAATAGCAGTGCGATGTTGTACTGCAGATATAAATTCTTCCGTATTGATATCCATGACGATTGACGACGCTTCGGCGGGTGAATCAAAATGGTTTAGAACCACAAGCGTAGTCACCTAAAAGACGCTATATCACTGTGAACGATACGAGCGGAAGAAATACCCGCGCCACCCGCGCCCGCGCCCGCCTCATGAAGACGCGCGGCTCGCGGGAGCACTGTGAACGCAACTGGTGTCTGCATACATTTTGAATTACACGCGCCCGCGCTAGCAACCGCGCCCGCCTCCACTCTGAAAGAGTACCTAGACATGCACAACTTGCCTTTGTATTACAATACAACTAGTTTCGATTACTTATTATACTTCGTCGCTTCATTCTTCAGATATAATCATAGACAACGTAGTTTCCTTTACGTATCAGCAACCGATCGCACAGACTTCAGAGGAGTTATAAAAAAAGAACCCCCACTACCCGCCTCTGTCTCGCACGACAGAGGAGCGGTTTCGTTCGTCATTCCTTTTTCGTGCGTAGCAACGATCTCACGTTCCTACTTTCTACACACTTATAGATTAAAGATAATTTTCGCTTTAAATACCTATTTAATAATATTTAAAAAAAAAGTGCTTTTTGCAGGTGACTCTTTAATGTTTCATTTTCAGCAATTTATTTCAGCACCACGTGTTTGAGTAATCATTATTTCATGCAGTGTTTATATTTTACACTAAAGGTTTTCCTGGCGGTTGTCCGAGGGTCAACACGAAGGAGAATAAACCTTTCAGCATGACGCGCCTAATCAAGCATACTTTCATGCACAGTTTGTTTACACTAAAGGTTTTCCTGGCGGTTGTCCGAGGGTCAACACGAAGGAGAATAAACCTTTCAGCATGACGCGCCTGATCAAGCATACTTTCATGCACCGTTTGTTTACACTAAAGGTTTTCCTGGCGGTTGTCCGAGGGTCAACACGAAGGAGAATAAACCTTTCAGCATGACGCGCCTAAACAATTATATTTTCATGCAATGCGTGCTTACTCTAAAGGTTTTCCTGGCGGTTGTCCGAGGGTCAACACGAAGGAGAATAAACCTTTCAGCATGATGCGCCTAATCAATTATAGTTTAGTGCAGTGTTTGTCTACACTAAAGGTTCCCCTGGGGGTTGCCGGAGAGTCAACATGAAGGAGAATAAGCTTTTTAGCATGGCGCGCCTAATCAATTATATTTTCATAGTGTTTATTTCCACTAAAGTTTTTTCCTGGAGGTTGCCCGAGAGTCACTACGATAGAGAATAAACCTTTCAGTACGACGCGCCTGAGGAATTGTGGTACAATACTATTACTATGTAAAGTATGATTTCCTAAAGAGGGTACTTAAAATAAAAGTTAGTATTGAATCATCTATACGCGCTCATTACTGGAATTATACTTTCATGCAATGTTAAATTGCACTAAAGGATTTCTGGGAGGTTACTCGAGAGGTAACACGAAAGAATATAAACGTTTTTCAGCATGGAACGCAAGAAATTACTCGTCCATGTAGTGTTTAATTGCACCAAAGGTCTTTCCGGCGGGTTTCCTAAAAGGTAACACGAAGGTTAAGCGTTTCAGCATGATTCACTTGAGTAAAATAGGTACTTACACGAAGACGTGCTAAAGTACGACAATGGTACACTGGGAGGTCACCCGCGAAGTAGTGTTACGTTTGTATTGTTTATTAGGTATAGACGTAACAAGTAGGTAATTAGAGATAGTATAGGTAATAGGGTTTAAGGCTGTAAGGCCTTAATATAAAAACAACAATTAGGATTATAAATACTTATTTAATTTACTAAACCGATTGAGATACTAATGATATTAATTATTAATAGAGGTTAGTGATAGTTAATCAAATTGGTAAAATGTTGCAAGGTGGTGGCGGAAGGCCTTAACAATTTAGTTCACAACTGATGTATAAGAATTTGGAATTTTGGTAGGGCAGATTTATTTATGGGGTACACTGTAGAATGTAGGTCACCGGCTAGCTAGAGCTGGACGTGGTCCTGCCAGATCTCGTTAGGCGAGATTGGTGAGTAATATTGACATAGTGGCTGTAGCGTTGGTATACTGTCCTGGGTGTTGTGGACGAAGAGTCGCTGCTCCGGTCAGGTCGCTATGTAGGACGCTCTCGCTTCTCTTCTGTCACAGGTACCATGCACCCTTGCCCGTAGTCGTGGTAGCAGATTCGCGTAGAGAGTAGAAGTCGCACTCCGTGGACTGAAGTCGCACTCCGTGGGTTAGAGTCTCACACCAGAGATTGAAGTCTCACACCGGAAGTCGAACCCTGGAATACAGCGTTGTGCTCCAGTGAGTAATCACTCAGCTTTCCACTCGTCAATGAAGGTCACTAGCATTCCACTCTGCTCAGTGGTATGTCACAACACACCAGAACAGCTTGGTATACTGTACGACAACAGTGACGAACAGACATTTAACAATTATTAGGCAGGCGTTAAGATATTAGGTAATTAGTAACTTAGAATAAGGATTATGCGTGTAGCTTACAGGCTATTAACTAACAATTGTGTTTAAAAACTCTTTATAACAAGAATATCAGAAAATTTACTTGATATATTGATACTGTTAGGTTAGGTTATTATATTCTTATTTAGGTTTTTGTAGGTTACAACAATCCAAAATAAGAATTTTGTTGGAATTGATTTGCAGAAAAAACATAATTAATAGGACTACTTATAATAATAATGAGAATTAACAATGATGTAATTGGATTTATCTGCATTCGTGATCACATGGTGTCTATGTAAGAAAATACATCTATTTAACAATTATAACTCACCGAGTTCCGGGTAATTAATTTTGCGGCTAATTAGTTTTAGCGTTTTTTGGAAGTAATTATGTTTTATTTCACTCAATTAAACCATATATTTGTAAATTTAGAATTTTGATTTAGTGCTCCCCTGTAATTTATGCCGAAAATTTTATGCCAAAGTGACATTTTACGTCCGGTTGTCAAGTTAGTCGTGCCGTAATCTTTTTTCCGAGCGTAGTTAGGCTCTGGACGCGAGTATTTTTGTTTATGACATTTAGACCATAAACTTTTACTAAATGTGTGATTTTATTTAGGAAAATCACTACAGTAGCACGACGGAAATCAAACCTTTCAGCTAGACGCGCCTGGCGATGGCATCTGCTCAATTAGCAGTCCGGCGATGAAGAATTTGTCCACCAAATCAAGATAGCTGGCATTTAGCAAGCTGTTCACCGCCCTCTGAACAAGGGGGAAGGCGTTGAGGGTCAAAGTGGACCAACGATCGGATACGTCACCAAGGCCCAGCTTAGTAAGCCTAACACAAATTGATTTCGACCAATACTTGAGAAGTAACCGGGACTCAGGTAAATGCTATGCACTTACCATAAAGAAGGTTACCTTCTACTTTATTTATCCTCTGCTGTAAATTATTAACAATCTTCAGTATTTACTGGATCAAAGATTGTATGGATACTTACTTAATTCGAAATCAAAGCTAAATCTTTAAAAGATCTTTCGTACCTAGGTGTTACCGCTAGTTATATCAAAATAGTGGACATGATTTATTCAATCATAAGTACCTATCATGTAATATAATATATTATATTATTAGTGTTTGCATCGCCTACCCTTTTTGCTTTGTCTTCATAGTTCATACTCTATCACCGATAAGGCCAAGAAACCTTATACTAATGAGGTTCTGTTTTCAAGATAAATCTATTAGCATGGAGGCACAATAAAAGTGTTTATTATTTACGGTGACAGATAAACAGAATACTTAGAAATATATATGTATTTAATTTCTTTAAGCAAGTAAATGCAATTATTAATCTAATACTGTTACCACAAAGCCTTATTTTAAAATGTAAACATATGGAACAGATTCCATGATATAATCTCTGGAGTACCGTCTTATAAAAAATGTATGTCTAATCGACTATAAAGAAGACTAGTAAAATTCTATACCAGTGTTTTTACTTTCAATGAAACACTTGTGGTGGTTCTAGTCATTTCTGCAAACGTTACTGTAACCCGGTAAATCAATTAATAAATTAGAAATAAATAAATTGCATTTTATATTTCATTAGCTTTCTCCAACAGCGACATCTTTTCGGAGCTGGGAGAGTTTTAGGAAAACAAGCTAGGACGGAACGCTAGATGGCGCCGTCCTACCTAAATCCATATTGAGATATTAATAATTTCAAATCAATTCATAACATACACGTAAATTTACACAAAACAAAATTAGTAATTAGAAATATAGTAAATCAAATAAACTTTTTTAAAAAACTTTCTTTGAAAATGATTTCTGAAAATATAAGCTATGGTACTGAGCGGAACGTCAAAGAGCTAACAGTGTTGCTATGGGTAAACCCGCTCTGCCCGTATTAAAGATGGATATTTCGAAGGAATCGATCTTGGCAAAACCATAACATTAGTAAAAAAAAAGGATAATAAACAAAAATTTAAATAGTGAGTCCGTGGACAGAAAGACTAATCATTCGTACCAAATTACAAACATAAATTCTTAATATTATATAATATTTGTTCAGACATATTTCTGGAAATTGGTAGGAAAAAAGCGGCATCCCAGATGATGAGGCGATTTAGTTCCTTCGGCGAAAAAGTTATTTTTCTTGGACGGATCGATATTGGCAGCATCTCAGAATGCCAAAAAAGGGAAATATAAGAAAGTGCGTAAAATAAAAATGTGAATTATAAATAGAAAAGCACCTATGTAAATAAAACTATTTGATGAAATGAGTAAGTAACTAAGTGTGCCGTTCCACAAAAATTTTTACCTTAGCATTTTCTGTGACGAAGTCTGACGCCATATTCTTTTGTTCTTACATTGTTTTAGCCCGTATTTGAGGAAGTATTTTATAAGTAATGTACGAAGTAATGAAAAACTAAGAAATGGGAGGTCGCGGGGTTTGACCAGGAGGACTGGTGAGTTAGTTATTGTATGAACCTATTACATAGATGTATTGCGTATTGTTGTCCATAGAAGCGCATGGCCGTAATTTTAAAATCGTGTTTTTTTCTCAAATTACAGGTCAACAGGATATATATAAACCTATATATAAATATATGTATAAATGTGTACATAAATGTCCATATCAAGTGACAAATATTATTACACTAATGTTTATAACAAGCAATAGATGTTATTATCAAGAAAAAAAATGCTTATTAATGTAAGCGTCCATATGGAATGTTTAAGAGAAATGTTTAATTTACATAACTACAGTTCTATGTGATTGTAAGAAGTCATGGAATATCATAACAAGTGGTAAGGACATGCTGTAAGCAAGAAGTCGTTCTTCACTACAAATGTAAGCATTTGTGGAAGTAAGGACCTCGCTCAAATCCAGGTGAACTCTTTAAATTATTTCGTTTGGAAGCTTTGGAGCAGTGCCACACCTGGGAGAGTTGGTTATTCTCGTCAAGTTCCGTAGTAGGGAACCTTTAAATAGACTAAATCTTGTGATCTTGTGCGAACCCACATTACTGTAAAACCGTGTTAGTGTTGTAAGCCGAGCATAGGTTAAGCGTTGTAAAACTAAAATGTGTGTTCAGGTTCTAGGCAGCTGTCTGACCTAGAACTTGACGGATAAGTTAGTGACCTATTGGCCTGAAATGAAAACTTGGTCATAAGTGAACTCAGATGTAATTACACCTATTTAGGCTTAGATTATTTAAATAAATGAATTCTATTTTTGAGCAACCAACATCATTCTTTTATTAACTAAATTAAAAATTTCTAGAATCTACCATATTTCAACTCTTACCTTTGTGAGCGGTCCCTCGCCCATGTTTAACTATTAATATTCTTATTTGCAAATTCAAGATCACTACGCGAGAGGGACCACCCTTACAAATGGCGCCCTGGGATTAATTAATTATATAACATTTTGACAGGTAATGTGACAGTTTTGTAATTTTGAGTGTATTTCAGTTATTTATTAGTTTCATTGTTTAAACAGAGTACGGAGAATGCCCTGAGATTTGATACATTTTGATTTCCTTATTGTGTATATCTTAATATTGTTATGTCTTATTGTAAAATATAAACTATTTCGGTGGGAGTTGGAATTTGTTTCACACAGTTCAAAAATAATTTTTTTGTAAGTACTATTATTAAACAAAAGTAAATAACATTCAATATAATTGCTGTTGGTTGTTTAAAGTCTGAGCCTAGGTATTGGTTAACAGGTTTTTTTAGTATAAATCTATTGTGCCGGTATTAACCTATATATTGTATTGTAATAATTATATAATATTTACCTTAAGTTTTGGCTTGCGAGTATAAACCAAAAATGGAAAGAGCTATACAGTTTCACTCCTTTAGGAAGGATGAACTGACATATGAGGTTAGCATTAGGTCGGAAACACCTGCTTCTACAACTGATGGTCTTAGACGACAACTGCGAAAATTAATGATAGAATGTCCCTCAGATGCAATATTAGAAACGGAATTCAGTATAGAAACGGAACTCAATATAATAATATTGAGTTCCGTTTCTATACTGAATTAATTGAAAAATTAATTGAATTAAATACAATTTTAGAAAAGTGGGAGAAAAATAAAGAAAACATTTCACTTTCCCGTGCTAAAGCTTTGGGTTATCATCTTTTTTATAGATTATCACGAGTTCAAACCTTAGATAAAACACATAATTTAAAGAAAATGGAACTTAATAAAAATTTAGAAAAATTATTAGGAAAATTTGAAAGTCTGTCGCCTTCAGCAAGTACTAAGCAGACAACAGAGGTGATTTCTGATCCTGATCCTACGCAGTCTCTAAATATAGAATGTTCAGGGGATAGGAATATTTCAAAATGGAATTTAAAATTTAATGGAACTTCTGATCCTAGGTCTTTCATTGAACGCGTTGAAGAGTTAAAGTGTTGTTACAGTGTCTCAGAACGAAAATTATTTAATGCTGCAGCTCAATTATTTTCTGATCAAGCTCTTTTATGGTTTAGAGGTATCAAATAACAAGTCTCGTCTTGGCAGGAATTGAAATTACTTATTTTAAAAGAATTTGAGCCAGTGGATTATGATTATAGATTACAGAACGAAATTAAAGCAAGGACTCAGGGTTTAGATGAACCAGTACACATATACTTTTCCATAATGTCATGCCTCTTTGGTAGATTAAAAGAATCCTTACCAGAAGAGGAGAAATTAAAAATATTGTTACATAACATTAGACCATCCTTCTCACAACAATTAGCTTTAGTTGAGATTACATCTGTGTTGGAATTAAAAGAAAAGTGCACGTTGTTAGAGGCCGCGGCTCAAAGAGCAAATTTATTTGCGGAACCGAATAAACAACATACTGGCATACTTAGTGCAGAATTCAGTTATAAACAAAAAACTAAACAGATTTCAGGAATAGAAAGCAAAAATAACATTAAAAAATCAGAGAATACACCTACAAGTAGGAATATCGCGGAAATTAAATCAAATAATAAACCCCAATATTCAAGGAATAATTATTATAATTCGAATAATAAACCCCATTATTCAGGAAATGGTTCTTATTCAAATAACCCAAGATTTTCTACGTATCAACATTATGCTCCAAATAGAAACTATAGGGAAAACTATTCGAATCATCAACGTTTTGACAAATTTAGAAATGGACAAGGTAAATTTTTTGAGAATAATAATTATAGTAAAAAACAATTAAAGTGCTACACTTGCCAAGAACCTGGATTCACAAAACGAACATGTCCAAAGTGCAATAGTGTTGAACCTAATAAAGGAAAACCTATTACTGATTCAAAAAACTAATAGAGACGAATTGTAGTACAGTTTCAGATAAGTATGCAAAATTAATACAAAAGTTTTATAGTTTAGATTCAATAGCTACAATTCGATTTACCCTTAAGAAAGATGATATTAGGCCTTATTTAAAAATAAATATAAATAACCGTGAAGTAGTAGGCTTGTTAGATTCTGGAGCATGCATTTCAATTTTAGGAAACAATTGTCATAAACATTTTATAGACTGGGGTTACCAATTCAATAGTTGTGTTGATAATTCTTGTAGTGTTGCAAACGGGGTAAAGTTGGAATCTTTAGGTCACATGTTCATCCCAGTTACATTTAATAACCAAACATGTGTTATAAAATTTTTCATTATGCCAACTATTGTATCAGATGTAATATTGGGATGTGATTTTTGGAAATCTTTTAACTTGGCCCCTAAAATATTTGAAAGTATTGATTATATAAAGCCGCCAGAAAATTTCTGCGACGAAATTTCTAAACATAATATACATAGTATTCAACCATTCGATTCCTTACCTACAGATCAACAGGAAATAGCTCAGGCTATTATTGAAAAATTCAAAGATATTTCTTTTGAAAGGAAAGGATTAGGTAGGACACAGCTCGGAGAGCACGTCATAGACACTGGAGATTCTCTGCCGATTAGGACAAAACAGTATCCTCTTTCACCCGAGAAAAAATCTGCTTTGCAGAGTGAATTAGACAGAATGTTAAAGTTAGATGTAGTAGCACCTAGCGAAAGCCCATGGAACAATCCGGCAATATTAGTAAAGAAATCAAACGGTGATTGGCGATTTTGTCTTGATTGTAGAAAACTGAACGCTATTACAAAAGGAGATTCGTATTCTATTCCATATATACCACAGATATTAGACAGTCTAAAGGAAGCAAAATTTCTCTCAACTATAGATTTATCCTCTTCCTTTTGGCAAATTCCCTTATCAGAATCATCACAAGAAAAGACTAGTTTTACTGTGCCTGGTCGTGGATTATATAAATTTCGTGTTATGCCTTTTGGTTTAAGTAATGCTCCCGCTAGACAGCAACGCCTCATGGATTTGCTGATAAATCAGAATTTTTCCAATGATATAGAAAATGGAAAGGTATTTTGCTACATAGATGACATAGTAATTTGTTCGTCAGATTTTTCCACACATTTGTTATTGCTAAATCGTGTGCTTGAAAAACTTAAAATGGCCAACCTAACGGTAGCATTCGAAAAGTGTAAATTTTTCAGAAATTCTATTAAATATTTGGGCTATGTAGTTGATGAACATGGTTTAAGAACAGACCCCGACAAAATTTCAGCAATTTTAAATTTTCCAACACCCACAAATGCGCATGAAGTAAAGGTATTTTTAGGAACTTGCTCATGGTACCGTCGTTTCATTAGAAATTTTTCAACCATCGCAGCACCCTTAAACAAGTTAACAAGTCGCGGGAAAGAAGCACCTAAATTTGAGTGGAGCGAAGCTGCAGAGCAGTCATTCACTACACTCAAGAATGCATTAGTTTCCGCGCCAATTTTGGCTGTTCCAAATTTTGATAAACCATTTGTCGTCCATTGTGACGCCTCAGCGTACGGTATTGGGGGAATGCTTTCACAAGAAATCGAGGGTCATGATCATCCGATAGCTTATGTTAGCAGAGCCTTAAATAAATCAGAGAAAAATTATAGTGCTACAGAAAGAGAAGCGCTAGCGGTTATTTTTGCTGTAGAAAAATTTCAAGCTTATTTAGGTTCGCGTAAATTTAAAATTATAACAGATCATTCTTCTCTTAAATGGTTTTTAAACCTAGAAAACCCTTCAGGTAGACTAGCGCGCTGGGGATGTAGACTGTCCCAATACAATTTTGAGATCGAACATCGAAAAGGGTCTGAAAATGTAGTTCCAGATGCCTTATCGCGACTCATGAAAGTAGAAGCAATCCATGCAACTTCATCTCCCACATCAAATGAAAGAGATGAATGGTATGAAAGGATATTAAATGGATGTAAACAAAACCCAACGCATTTTCCAAAATTGTTAAGAATGACATATTATACAGGTTTAGTAAAGGTAAATACAACTTATTGAGTGAATTCGACTGGAAAGAAGTAGTTAAAAGAGATATGATAGAAAATATTATTAAACAGAATCATTGCGAACCTACGGCAGGACATTTTGGTGTTTTTAAAACACACAGACGTATCTGTTTAAGATATTATTGGCCAGGCATGTACAAAGATATTAAAGAATTTATAACAAAGTGTGATATTTGTAAGGCATATAAGCATACAACACAGGCAACTCCTGGATTGATGGGAAAGCCAAAAATATGCTCTAGACCTTTCCAGGTAGTGTCGTTGGACATAGTCGGTCCACTGCCACGATCCCGGTCAGGATATTGTTACTTATTAGTTGTTACATGTTGCTTTTCAAAATACACTCTTATATTTCCATTGCGTCGTGCCACCGCTGCTCTTATAGCTAAAAATTTTGAAAATTACGTCATTTTGGCTCATGGTGTTCCTGAAACTGTAATCCTTGATAATGCGACTCATATGACAGGTTCAGAATTAAAGAACTTATTTTCTCGTTATAATATCCCTAAATTACATTATTGCCCAAGATATGCTCCTCAAATAAATTTAGTTGAACGCTATAATAAAACAATAATGACAGCAATTGCTTCATACGTACAAGATAACCATCGTTCTTGGGATGAAAATTTATCAAAAATTCAATTCGCAATAAATAGTGCCATAAATGAGTCGACAGGATTTTCTCCATTCTTTTTGGTACACGCTAGAGAACCTATAATAAATGGAAATTTTTATAAAGATACAGAGCGCGAATATAATGTAGGCATGCCTCGTGAGGATTATGCAGGAGAATTTGGACATTTAAGTCAGATTTTTAATAACGTTAGAGAACATTTATTACAAGCTCATGCTAAAAATGCATCACATTATAATATGAGACGTAGAAATGCAAGGTATAATGTAGGAGATATAGTTTGGAAAACTACACACATACAGAGCGATGCACAAAAGTTTAAAATGGCTAAATTAGCACCAAAATATGAGAAATGCAGAGTGAGCAAGGTATTATCTCCATTGGTTTATGAATTAGAAGCAATGGATGGACACTCTTTAGGATCATGGCATATTAAAGACTTAAAAGCTTAAAAGACTCTTCTCATGATAAAAATCAACTCAAACAAGTGTATAATTATTATTAGAGAATAAATTAAACACATAAATGTAAGGTCCGTGGTTGACATAATATAATATGTCTACTACTGGGTTAAGTGAATGAAGTATGATAGGTATGTAGTGAAAGATGTGGGAATGAATTTTCATGGGTTGATCACTCACACTTGTAGTGGGAGAGTCACCTTCAAGCAATAATATTTACATTCTTAAAATACTGTATTAAATATTAAATAATTCACCATAGTGTGTTTTCACAACTTCTAGCAAGATATAGCATTATCTTTGCAGGTATGAAGTTCAATTTAGGTACTTGTGAGTAGTCACATAGGCATTAATATATAGTTAGTTACACCTAGTTATGTTTATGTTCCGTAGGCCTAGACGCATTGTAACCAGTTACTCCTGATTACAATGATGCCAAGGAATCAAGCAACAGTAGTTATTAGGTACTTCCTTAATTAATATGTATATAGATATATTCCCTTTATTAAATATTCAATTGTTAGGTTACTTATATGAAATACGGGTCATTTCACATAAATGTGGTATATTAATAGGTCATTTCATACAAAACTCTTTATTATTAGGTCATTTCATACAAAAATACTTTATTATTAAGCCATTTCACATTACTTTAGTATTATTATTTTTTCTCCTTTCTTTATTATTAAGTGATTTTAATACATCTTAAATAGTTAATTAGTATGTTTAGTAGGTAGTTTTTTTGTATTTCATTAGCACTGTAAGGAATGTTAGGTTAGGGTTGCTCAAAGTAGATTATAGGAGTAATAAGTACTCACACATTATTGATGGAGTAGATATATTGCTTGTTATTTCTTATTAGGGATCGCTGGGGGCAGCGATTTTCCGTAGGAGGAGGGTATTGTAACCCGGTAAATCAATTAATAAATTAGAAATAAATAAATTGCATTTTATATTTCATTAGCTTTCTCCAACAGCGACATCTTTTCGGAGCTGGGAGAGTTTTAGGAAAACAAGCTAGGACGGAACGCTAGATGGCGCCGTCCTACCTAAATCCATATTGAGATATTAATAATTTCAAATCAATTCATAACATACACGTAAATTTACACAAAACAAAATTAGTAATTAGAAATATAGTAAATCAAATAAACTTTTTTAAAAAACTTTCTTTGAAAATGATTTCTGAAAATATAAGCTATGGTACTGAGCGGAACGTCAAAGAGCTAACAGTGTTGCTATGGGTAAACCCGCTCTGCCCGTATTAAAGATGGATATTTCGAAGGAATCGATCTTGGCAAAACCATAACATTAGTAAAAAAAAAGGATAATAAACAAAAATTTAAATAGTGAGTCCGTGGACAGAAAGACTAATCATTCGTACCAAATTACAAACATAAATTCTTAATATTATATAATATTTGTTCAGACATATTTCTGGAAATTGGTAGGAAAAAAGCGGCATCCCAGATGATGAGGCGATTTAGTTCCTTCGGCGAAAAAGTTCTTTTTCTTGGACGGATCGATATTGGCAGCATCTCAGAATGCCAAAAAAGGGAAATATAAGAAAGTGCGTAAAATAAAAATGTGAATTGTAAATAGAAATGCACCTATGTAAATAAAACTATTTGATGAAATGAGTAAGTAACTAAGTTTGCCGTTCCACAAAAATTTTTACCTTAGCATTTTCTGTGACGAAGTCTGACGCCATATTCTTTTGTTCTTACATTGTTTTAGCCCGTATTTGAGGAAGTATTTTATAAGTAATGTACGAAGTAATGAAAAACTAAGAAATGGGAGGTCGCGGGGTTTGACCAGGATGACTGGTGAGTTAGTTATTGTATGAACCTATTACATAGATGTATTGCGTATTGTTGTCCATAGAAGCGCATGGCCGTAATTTTAAAATCGTGTTTTTTTCTCAAATTACAGGTCAACAGGATATATATAAACCTATATATAAATATATGTATAAATGTGTACATAAATGTCCATATCAAGTGACAAATATTATTACACTAATGTTTATAACAAGCAATAGATGTTATTATCAAGAAAAAAAATGCTTATTAATGTAAGCGTCCATATGGAATGTTTAAGAGAAATGTTTAATTTACATAACTACACTAGCGGCACGCTATGATGGCCGGTTTGACGTTTGTCCGCTCATGAAGTTCCGTATTAATTGATAACGACTAACGACTTTGAAGGAAATAATTGTATTACTTTATTGACGATAGTGATGTGCAGAGATTCATAAATTTTATCGAATGTAGTTTTAGGTTTAGGACTCAAAATTTATTTATTAAACCGGGTGTCAAACCGGCCATCATAGCGTGCCGCGAGTGTACAGTTCTATGTGATTGTAAGAAGTCATGGAATATCATAACAAGTGGTAAGGACATGCTGTAAGCAAGAAGTCGTTCTTCACTACAAATGTAAGCATTTGTGGAAGTAAGGACCTCGCTCAAATCCAGGTGAACTCTTTAAATTATTTCGTTTGGAAGCTTTGGAGCAGTGCCACACCTGGGAGAGTTGGTTATTCTCGTCAAGTTCCGTAGTAGGGAACCTTTAAATAGACTAAATCTTGTGATCTTGTGCGAACCCACATTACTGTAAAACCGTGTTAGTGTTGTAAGCCGAGCATAGGTTAAGCGTTGTAAAACTAAAATGTGTGTTCAGGTTCTAGGCAGCTGTCTGACCTAGAACTTGACGGATAAGTTAGTGACCTATTGGCCTGAAATGAAAACTTGGTCATAAGTGAACTCAGATGTAATTACACCTATTTAGGCTTAGATTATTTAAATAAATGAATTCTATTTTTGAGCAACCAACATCATTCTTTTATTAACTAAATTAAAAATTTCTAGAATCTACCATATTTCAACTCTTACCTTTGTGAGCGGTCCCTCGCCCATGTTTAACTATTAATATTCTTATTTGCAAATTCAAGATCACTACGCGAGAGGGACCACCCTTACATTACTTACATAATATCTGCCCGGATATAACATGAAAAGATCTAGCATTTCAGATTTTTATTTTTGAGACTGCAATATAGTAATATTGAAGCACTATTACTTGGTAATATATATATATATATATATATATATATATATATATAAAGCGTAACACCGCTTTTTAAGTTTTCAGCTTTTACAGATTTCAGCGCCTTTCAGTCTATAGTGACTGCACTATATAGGTACCTAAAAGAAACATAAATGTTCGTCAATCTCGTATGGAGATTAGTGCTTCCTTGTCCACTATGTTTCTGTTTTTCTAAGTATTTCATAACTTTTTGGTACAAAATAAAATAAAAAAGAATTTTAAGTTTAAGATCCATTCATATAATTATATTCATTATCCACATATTAGAAACAATCTTCGAAAAACCGTCATAAAACTTTCGTTATAATAATACGTACGATGTAGGCATCGTAATCACTCGTGGCAAACATGGTAGGTAGTACAATTTACTCGCGTAAACAATAATATGCTCCCGCAACACTTGCCTAGAGCAAAATTAAAATTCTTGTTTAGTCGATTCAGACCCTGAATGAGAGTAACCAATTAAGACATTAATGAAAAACAAAAATCGGCATGGAGCAGCGGCCGCAAATGTAACATTTGGATCACGGTTACCTCAAATAGATCAGCCGTGTCATAAAATATCAGGGAATTAATGCATCCATTCAAAAATTATTATGAATTGAATAGCTTATAATGATGTTTTTTTTTTCTCACATTTCAAATGTTTTTTTTTTTAATTAAAATTCTATATTCAATGACCTGCACAGCTAGGTTATCCATCGTTGAAAAGTATAGAAAGACTCTTTAAATAACTTACTTCAAAGCACCTAACGTCAGTGGGGCTAAAAAGTTCAAACCAATTGATTAACCCTTCAAAGTCGATATTAGTAGTTTGTCACAATATCGACCGAATATTCATTCTTCACCTATAATTTAGGGCTAACATTTACGCGGATAGGAATTTATTAAATTCCATAACCTTAATGACGATATAATTGTTCGACAAAAAACTTAAAACGGTATTTTAATATAAAATGTTACTTAAACATAATTATAGCTAAAGCAATACCCGAAATACCTTCACAACAGGACCAGAATATACCTGTTCTTTTCCCGCCGCACTTCCAAAAAACAAAATATGCCTTCTTCTGCTTCTGGGCAGGATTTCGCACTTAAGCGTCCCATTGGACGTCTGTTGGGCTAATTGTGCAAATAAAATAAAGTATTGTCCCAGCTAATTTACCTTGTAGTAGATTATAAATCTTACAGTATTGACATCAATAACTAGTTCCATTCGTTTGCATCGAAACTATAATACGTTTATGCTTGTTACTAGCAACTAAAGCAAAAGAGCGCGAGATTGTATTATTGGTAAATTGAAAGTTATTTAAATTGAAACTTAAGTACAATAAATACTTAAGAGAAATTTTAAAGTCATATTAAATGTACGTAGATAAACATCTCGGGAAATCGGTACATGATTCCAACCTTAAACATATTTATAATTATATACTGGCTTCATACGATGCATCCTCGCGGTCAGCGAAATGCGATCGTATGAGCTTCAACATATGTCGCTGTATAGGATAAGGTTCCACCAATAAGACACAAATTAACTTCACAACACGTCTTACCCGCGCGGCGTTCGAACAGCGAGCACGCGGTGAGCCATCGCTCCCCGCGACCCCACTTCCGCACCCCTCGCCGGTACGAGTGAATATTATATTTATTATCAATACACTACATCTACCTTTCACAAAATTAAAATTAAAACTTTATTTCCATCGGACACAATTATTTCAGATAACAAAAATAAACGTATTCCTTACGATCAACAACAAATATTCTAATAACCTATTACAGATCTTCTATTCTATAATCATTGACCCACATAACCTAAGATGTCTGTTTATAATCATCGTTATTATCGTGGTATCAATGCAATCTTTGATTGACTGATTTTCACCTGCACAAACCTTCCACTGTCCTTCGACACGTTTCAGGTGAACTACGTTTCTCCGTAGTCGTTGCCCACTGTCGTCAGTTTGCAGCTCCACATCATTCCCTGTCTTGTTCAATTCAGTTGGATCTGCTGTACCATTTACTAATTTTTTTAATCAAAATAAGACTATGTTCAATTATCTGCTTTAAATTCCTGAAATCCCACTATGTTAAATTATTATAATTTTAAAATCTTTAACTATGTAACAGTCAACGTTTATAATAAATGAACTAAAATTATTCAAAGCTTATTCATATAAAATTATTTATAGTAAATAATTTTGTTAAACACTTGGCCTCAAAACACTAGTTGTTTTAGTTTATTTCCTTCCTTTCCAAACCATACCCTTTCATGTTATGATCGTATGCTTTGAATTGGGTCAAATACCTTAACTTTCACAACAATCATCATCGATAACCAAACAACAAGTCCAAACTAAACCTTAGTCCAAAACTAAATCAAACTCTTCATCAAAGGCTTCTTCGAAATGCAAAACCTTTGTATGAATTGAAATAGAATCGACTTTCAATTATTGTACAATAGTTAATCGCTATCATATAATTCTTTCTAATTAACTTTACTCAATAGAAATTACTCTTTACTCAAATTAAAATTCAAATCTTGCTGTAAATCCAAAGATTGCTACAAAACTAAATAAAAACTTAATGAAGACCCCAAATTTAGATATCAGAATTTAATACTCAAAATATCTTTTCTCTTCTGTTTTTTTTGAATCATTCCCTTAGCTCATTTAAAAAAATCAAACCAATTTTATTAATCAAAAACGTTACACCAAGGCATGATATATAACTTCAGTAACATAATATAGTTTATACAGAGCATGTTTTATTCATTCTGCATTTTTATACTCTTTACTTTACTTTTCTGTCAGTTAATAATGGAGAAGTTTCATGATGTTGTGAATATCGTATTTAACACAACAGAAGTAAAATATAGATTAAAACTAATAAATCAGTGTTTTTTTTTTAATCCATCTATAAAAGACTGAGAAAAGACGATTTACAAGTTTAATTATTTATCGTATTGCTGTATCTTACACACCGAGTAGTGTGAACTTACAGGAGTGAAAAATTTTGTGAGTGAGTTTTAATACCTAGCCGAGATTTAATAATTTAAAATTATCTTCACAAACAAATTAAGTGCTTTTAATTTAATTAAGTCACGTTAAGACCATTTATTTCTTTTATTCGGCTTTATAAAGTCGGTTGAAAGGGAATTATGACGTCACGTCTCCCGTCTAAGCTAGCGCAACTTTAAAGTTCCATAACTTTTTCATTTGTCGAGATATTTTAATGATTCTCCATATTTTTGATTTATTTTGTCTTAATTTTCATACTAAATAAAAAAATGGTAAACTTCTCCATTAGAGTGGTAAGTTCTTACAACTTAATTGACGGTTGTAAGCCTGAGCCGCTAGGTGAGGGTATACCATCGTCACGAGCTTGCAAATTAACAACGCCCGGGCATCACACGACATTCTTCAATACATTGGAGAGAAAACAATATGGAGATTTAGAATAAGCAAGCACGCACTAGTCACTTATTAGAAAATATATATTATTTTTACATCATATTATACTCTCCAGATTTTGGACGGCAAAAGATAATTAATTGCGCGATTTCATTTTCAATTAAAATAATAGTCTGTTAAATTTTATCATCCCCACTTATTATTTCAAATCACTCAGATAAAAATAAAGAAAGAAAACCCTATGCATGAATATTCAGCATTATGATGAGCCTAAGCCATTTTTTGGGTTGTGCCATGCGTGAATATAGTTCATCCCCGCGCCTCATCGGTGTTGTTTAGATTCTAGATTTTCTTTAGATCGTTGATGTGCAGGGGTGATCTACCACTTTAGGTATGCTTGTTATGTATGGCACAATTTGGAAATAAATGTTTTTTTTTTATTTCTTTCTTTCTTTTCTTTCAATGCGACTTTCAGAATGGCGCGTTTTTACGATTTTATTCCGTTATTAAACGGGCTTCTCGAGCCGTGACTGTAGTTTCTAGCAAGCTACTTAACCTCGAGCCTCAAATGTTCAGCCCTTACATTTATTTATTTATCTTTCTTTTTGATTAATAAATGTTCCAAAAATTTAAATATTTTTATTAAATGCAGTTTAACATTTAATGAACTAATTTAGTCAAACTGAGTCACCTGATTGACGAAACACGCTTGAACTACTTTTTTTTTTTACTTTAAAAAATACTGCAACCTTCGCCCTTACAAGCTGAAGTATATATCCTTCCCTATTTAATTATAAATGCATTCCGAACATAGGATCGCATTATGTTGAAACTTCAACCCTCCAAACTAATCAAAGTCATAAAATAGTGTAGCTAAATAAACGAGTGAAAGATTTATTAAAAAACAAACTTGAAACCTTTGTTTCAATTTACTTTATGCATTTCCTTGCTTGTTAACTTTTTAAACTAATAAGCATTTACAAGTGAGCCATATATTTTAGAAACAAAAATATTTGAAATGTAACGAATGGGTGAGTGAACAACTTATAAGTTGAACCAATGACAAAAAGGTTATTGAATGCATCACGGGTCCTAAACGATATCGGCATCGATCTGGTACGATATTATAAATTGTGTACCTACACTACACAATATTTTACACATTAGTCAAATAATAACTATGTTGCTATATATCATCGAATGAAGCGTACTCATTTAATATCAATCGAGCTTCACTTTGCAAGTTCGCTTGATCATACCTATACTTTATAATATCATAGTTTTTTTCTAATAAATTAAAATGATACCCATAATATAGTTCACCGGTTTTATCTGACTGCGCTTGTTTTTTTTTTTTGAAATAACTATAATTCATTCGTATTTAGGCGCATACAGATTATGTATACATCCGAAACATGGCGAGGCTCGCTCGGGTAACATCGGGATCACTAATTAATCCATTTAAAAGTCCATACAAAAACAATGAATTTTTCTTTCAAATCATCTCAGAACCTTTGACCAATATGTTGCGGCTATACCATTAGGTACAGTTATACTATTGTTCGAAGTTGTTGTTATTGATCTAACGTCGTTTAAAATAACCGAAATCTAAGTTCATTCAACAATTAAGAATGTAGAACTTTCTTTGATCAAAAGCATTTAAAGGCACATTTAAAACTATGAAGATGAATAAAATGCCATGGTAATTCTGGATAGAACGAGTAACTTGTACAGTAATCTACTAAAGCAGCTACCTACTACGTTATTGGTAATACGTCTGGACTGGGAAACTTACATTCATTATGTACATCCCTTTAGTTTGATATGAATGTAAAATTAAGCAAATAAAATACATTAGATCTTTCACGAACAGTTAGATAGCATACTGTCCGAAATAGTAACACACTTGTTCACAACCTACCGGCTCATTAGGTCACAACTCACAATTCAAGGAATCACATGTTCCAATGCAGTAACGCACTCGGTTACAACTTACAATCTGACAACCTACTGACTCTTTGATCAACTTATGCAAACAATTGTTCCACTCTAGTAACACACTTGGTTACATTCCATGGGCTCACATGGTCATTCTAAAATAATGACTCACATGGCCACTCTAAAATATCGACACACTTGGCCACTCCAATCGTTTCTATAGGTACCGTTCTAAGAACATAGAACTACCTCTTAAGTTTTTTGTAGGTACCGTTCTAATTTATATAGAACTACCTCTTGAGTTGTTATAGGTACCATTCTAATTTGCATAGAATTACCTCTTGGATTTTTGTAGGTACCGTTCTAGTTTATATAGAACTACCTCTTGAGTTTTTATAGGTACCATTCTAATTTACATAGAATTACCTCTTGGATTTTGTAGGTACCGTTCTAGTTTTTTTAGAACTACCTCTTGAGTTTTTATAGGTACTATTCTAATTTACATAGAATTACCTCTTGGATTTTTGTAGGTACCGTTCTAGATTATATAGAACTACCTCTTAAGTTTTATAGGTACCGTTCTAGTTTATATAGAACTACCTCTTGAGTTTTTATAGGTACCATTCTAATTTACATAGAATTACCTCTTGGATTTTTGTAGGTACCGTTCTAGTTTGCCTAGAACTACCTCTTGGAGTCTTGTAGGTACCGTTCGATTTTCATCGAACTACCTCTGAACCTTTGTTATTTAATATGTAACTGTCCTTTAGACTACCTCTCATATTCAGCATCAACTTCACTTGTTGTCAACATAATAATGTAATTTTTTAAAAATGTTACCATGATAATATGTAGGTATATAGATCCACAAGGTATGTGATTTAGGTTCGTGTTACATAAAATTATAAACCAACAATCCTAACGTTTTAAACCGTTATGATAATGGTAGTCAATTAAAAAAAATAAGCAATAAAATAACACCGTACATTTAGGCTTATTAAGCCTTCTAACATATTTACAATGTATGTATCACTGGTTTGTTATATTTTGCATCTTGTAACTGACGACATTTGTAAAAATCAAAAGTGATTGTTTTCAAATCTAATACCGTCCCCGCTTCGTCTAATAACAATACCTAGTCGAATCGCAGTAGGTATTGATAAACTAACATCGAATGATCACCTAACCATCAAATATTATTGTAAGTACAAGGTAACCATACTTTATAGTATTTACACCCTCATAGATTTTACATGTTGACAACAAATTATTGAGGCATTACTGATACTTAATGTAGGTAGGTACGCAACATAACGATTTCAGATGTTTTAGGTACCAATCAATATTACACGACCGGTTTTATATTTTAAAAGCGTTATATATTTAGTTTACTAGGTTACATCTTCCCTTTATTAGTATTAAATAAGCAAATAATGTAACACTGAATAATTATACTAACGTGATAAAACCGATCACGTTTACTGATTTACCTCTAAACTTCCTCTAAGTTTCATTTGAAATTTTTCTTATTGGCGCATAGGCACGTACCTTGAATCTTTTAGTTACTGGCAGGGTCGCCACTTGTATAGGATAAGGTTCCACCAATAAGACACAAATTAACTTCACAACACGTCTTACCCGCGCGGCGTTCGAACAGCGAGCACGCGGTGAGCCATCGCTCCCCGCGACCCCACTTCCGCACCCCTCGCCGGTACGAGTGAATATTATATTTATTATCAATACACTACAGTCGCTACAATTCTTTACTTAATTAATTTATTCTAAGTATTTCATTTTTGTTTAAAGATATAGGTATAAGTGCAATATACTTTAGTGCCAGGAAACATCTTGAATAATCATCTAATTAATCTTGCTATAAGTTCCTAAGCTACTGTTGTTGTAATGCAACCCGCAATAAACACGTTTTATTCTTTCGTGGTGACTATGAACGCAATACATAAATGCAAAATACAAAAACATAAATTGAAATACTACTGAAATCTAAATGTTAGTCAGTACATTAACGCGCTAATAATATCCTTAAGTTTCTGTAGGTAGACTTCTGCGCTTGTAAATTGCATTTATGTACTTTTGTACCCACCAAGGAATCACTATCTTAAAGATTTCAAGTTCATAAAAACTACGAAAACATTTGACAACCCTAATATCTTTCTCCTTTTTTATACGACTGCCTGAAAAAAGGAGTATTATTAAAAAAATCCTTCATATAAATCGTTTTCATTATTAAAAGCCTGAAGAAAAATGTGGCAAAGTCTATGATCACTTCTGCTAAGATTGCCAGACGAAAATAAAATAATATTTAATAGGAATTATATGCGAACAAAAATATATAGCAGGACTTGGCCTCTATACATCAATATGAATTATTTCGCACTGGTAATATTTTTTTTAGGAAAGTGGCAAATTTACCAAACTTTTCAAAATTCTTCATACACAAGTGAATATAATTAAAATGATTAAATAATACGACTGCTTTGCCGTAGACACACATACATACACGAACCCTGAAAACATAACACTACTTTTTTGGGCAGTCTTGTCATAAAAAATCTCATTTTTCTTTCATTATATTTTTTGTGAATCAGTGGATATTGAACTATAGTGTTATATATTTTTGGAATCTACTCATTATTTTCTAGATGATAATTTGTCTTCTAATCTTATTTTCGAATATTTTTTTTCAACATTACTCTTCTATGCGGAACCATGGTCACTCCATCAATTTTTTTTAAAATTTTACTAGATTATGTCACCCGGAATAATAAGCTAGGGATTCTAACGATACCTCATTTATCAAAATCGGTTCTGGCGTATAGAAGTTATGGTGGAATATACAAACTCACATACATACATACATACATACATGAACCCTGAAAACAATATACTTCTTTTTTCAGGCAGTCGTATACCTTTTTTCAGGCAGTCGTAAAACTTTTTTCAGGCAGTCGTATAAAAAAAGTCGAGTCAAAATTTTATGACCCAAAAAAGTGGCAAATTCAGCAGATTTTACGGTACATAACTTGTTTGTTTACATGCTAAGTCATGTTTTCATTTCGATTTTTTGAATATTAGCGAACACAAAAATCTTTGAATGAATCCAGTAAAAGAGCGAATTAAAAGCAAATGTATCTTCTAGTAGAGAAATTCCATCCTAAAAATTTTATCCATGGATGCCCTCGGCCACCGTGGTGAATAACCTGGTGGCAAACCTATGAAAGTAAAAGGCTAATAAAGGAAGCAATTATTGGTACCTACTGCATCGGAAATTATCGCTGCTGCAACGACAGACATCTAGGAAGGAAGGATCACCGGCCGGCGTTTGCCTGTCTTCCGTTCCGATTCCGTGAAGTCCAGTGTTTGTGTACCGTATAATAATCCTAACTGATGCCTGAATCTTTTCATGTCTAGGCGAGTCGGATTAATTGTCGCGAACATAAAAGTAGATTTATCGAAATAGAGAGTAACTAACAATATAACCTACAATCTGGGCGAATCTGTCTCGTTTAGCATCTAGCGTCTCAAATACTGTTTAAGACTGTTTACTGTACTGTTTACTGTCTTGTATCAGTGTAAGACTTACTCGTATTAATAATAAACCACATGTGTGGCTCAGAATCATATTAGTTTTATTTGAAAACCCCCTGCATATACTAGGACTCGTTAAGCAGGTAAACCCTGCATAACCTATATTATCAGGGTTGCACAGAGAATGTACGAAGTGTACCGAAAAATATCGTGGTTTAGTTTTGGATTCTAAATTAGCATGGCGAGCTCGTTTAGATTACCTGCAGTCAAAACTCATCTTTAACAGCGGCTTTGCGCAGATCAAAATACAATTACCAAAAGCTAGAACTAAAACTTATGGTACTAAAACTATACAGTTTGAGGGAGCTCTACTGTACAATGCCTTGCCAAATGAAATTTTTTATGAAAAATCTTTTGTTAAATTAAAAAAAAAATATTAAAACAAAGTGATTAGTTTATAAATAGAAATTTCTGTATAACTTATAAGGTCACCTTTTATCTGTAAGCATAGTTTAAGTATTATGTAAGTTCTTCTGTGAGAAATAAAAAAATATATTTGAACCTAAATTTTGATTTAAAGTTCGACTAAAGTACTTGAAGTCTAGTCTACCTAGACCCAGGCACTCTGTTACAATAATCATAAATAAGTTGATTTTACATGTAATAACTATTTATAGTTGATGTTTAGGCTATAGGGGATGTTTGTATGATTGGACCATCAAATTAACCAATTTTGATCAAATTTAGTACATAGGTAGGCTTACAGCCTGTAAATTACTACTTTTTATCTTACGGCCGAAATTAATAATATATCCGTAATCTATATATATAAAATTCAAAGTCCTGACTAACTGACTGACTGACTGACTGACTGACTGACTGACTGACTTATATATCAACGCACAGCCTAAACCGCTAGGGTTAGAGACTTGAAATTTTGACAGTAGCTTCCTTTTGTAACGTGGGCGCTCACTAAGGAAGGATTTTTCAAAATTCCACCCATAAGGGGGTGAAATAGGGGTTGAAAGTTTGTATGAAAGTCCGTCATTTCTCAAGTTATATCCATGAAACTTAGTATATGAGTTATCGGTAAAAAATAAAGAAATACGTGTTTCACAGTTTTTCAAAATTCCACCCCTAAAGGTGTAAAATAGGGGTTGAAAGTTTGTATGAAAGTCCTTGATTTCTCAAGTTATAGTGATGAAACTTAGCATTTGGGCTTTCAGTTAGATATGCAGACGTACGTGTTTCACCATTTTTGAAAATTCGACCCCCAAAGGGGTGAAATAGGGGATGAATGTCCTTCATTTATCAACATATTTTTCAAGTTATAACAACGAAACTTGGTATTTTGGCTTTCGGCATAATATAAAGAAATACGTGTGTAACAGTTTTTCAAAATTCCACCCCAAACGGGTAAAATGGGGGTTGTAAGTTGGTGTAAAAGGCCGACGTTTTTCAATTTAAATAGCCGTGAAACTTGATATTTGGGCTACCGGTTTAAATTATGAAATACATAATCCACAGTTTTATAAATTCTATCCCAAAGGACGTTAAATAGTCCTTCAATCACGCCGCAACAGAGCAACGAATCGACGGGTTTTTTTTCATGGGTTCTTTTTATCCCGGAAAATAAGGAATGCCTATGGGAATTAAAAAACTTATGCCACGCGAACGAAGTCGCGGCCGTCCGCTAGTCCAAGATATAAATCGATCGCAGATATAGCTCAGGCTACTTATGCAAGCGTTGTATGGGAACCCTAAAATAAAAAATGTAAAGCTGATTTTTGGCACAAGTGTTCCTTGGCGTCTGAGAAGTACCTCTTAAAAATTCCCCCTCCCTAGAAATCATTATGATAGGACAAATAGTTTTGGAAATATGCTGGCTCATTTTGCGTATTTTTTATTTTTTTGAAAAATTGTTTAATTTTCTTGTGATTTACACGAAAAGTATAAGAGCTAGGAAAAAAACCACAGGAACAAAGTGAAAGTTCATAAAATCGTCTACAAAATGTTTTTTATTTCATTTCAATAGACCTAATACTTTCGGAAATATTACGATCGAAAATGTGCATGACATTTTATTTGAAAATCATCGATGCTATAATACAATAAACTAATAGTAAAAATCATGATATCTTTATCTATCTATCTACAAAACAACACCACACTACGTAAATAATGGGGGGGGGGGGTTGTGGGAGGGAGGAGGGGGTTGTGGGTGCTGGAGGGCAAGGGGTTGTGGAGGGTGGAGGGGGGTTGTGGAAGGGGAGAAGGGGGTTGTGGGAGGAGGGGATGTTATAAAAATATGTTACATTTGTGGGTTAATTTCTATTTATTATGTAGTATTATGCTAAGTCTACATGACTACCACCGGTTCTTACACAACAGCAAGGTATATTTCGAAAACTATTTGTCCTATCAAAATAAATTAAACACTATTTTGTAGGTAAATTAATAATCTTTGTACTAAGTCCTGACAGCTTTTTTCCTAACTCTAATACTTTTTCTTGAAATTACAATAAACATTTACGGATTTTACAAAGGTTTAGTTTTTTATTCCAGTTAGGCAGCCTTATTTCCGAAACTATTAGTTTTATCAAAATAAACTAAAAACTATTTTGAAGATAATTTAATGAAGTTTATTTTTGCTCCTTATATATTTTTTCCTAGTTCTAGTAGTTTCTGTGAAAATTCAAAAATATAACCACGGTTGTTGAAAAAACAAAAAAAACTTGGAATAATGGTTGCCATATTTCTCGAACTATGGGTCCTATCTAAATTCACCATGAGACTTTTTTGTGGGTAATTTAGTAAAATTAATTATTCTTCCGAGGATTTTTTCCAGCTCTAATAGTTTTTGTGGAAATTGCAAATAACATAGGATTCTAGCAATTTTTTTATTTTTTTTCGTACACTATACATGGATATATATTCTAAATTATTAGTCCTATCTTTATAAACTATTTTTTTTTAAATAAGTGGTTAAATGGTGTTTTTTTTTCTTAAAGTATTTTGTCTGGCTCTAATAGTTTTCTAGAAATTACAGAAAACATATAAAAGGCAATTGCCCACCTCTGGGCCCTCCGCGGACAGCACGATAGAATTTATCCAAATTAAAGAACCATTTTAAAATAAATAATTACGAATTATCATAATATTATGAAACCCGCCACTATTATCACAAATATTTTTAAAATAATAGTATTTATACTGATATTAAATGGTCAGCCTTCAAGTAGAATTAACTGGGTCTCTAGTCTGTGCTCAAAATGTTGCACTAACATGATGCTAATCGATACTGTCGATTTTTGTCGATTATGATTTAACATTAGGTTTTATTTTTTAAGTTTATTGTGTGCGTGTGTTTTAATATATTTCAAAAGTACATCTTTGTATCTTTTCATGAAGTGTAGGAATTAGGACGAAAGTATTCATATGTCGAGAGACGCAAGGTTACGTCATCGTACCGATTATAGTATCAATACATAATCTTATGTATTGATACTATAATCGGTACGTAGATTTTGCCACTTTCTGAAAAAAAAATGTGTCCAATTTTTAAGTTACTAATTTAAAAAAAACTAACGTGATTATTGTAGTGAAGATTTTTTATAAGCTTGCGGCATACCTATATCTTAAGAAAATATATTTAAATTAAATTTAAAGATCGCCGTGAATATTTTAAAAAATCGCAAATCTTCAGAGACCACGAATTTGGGTCCAAAATACGATGTCTTTCGACCAGACTAATTTCTTTGTTGTCCTAATTTACGTCTATTTTCTAAGGTAGTGTATTACTTTTTAGTTTATTTAAAATCTCAGACTGTTCGGCTGCCAGTATATGGTTTTAAAATATTAAAATACGTGTTGTGTATTGATTTATCAGTTTTCAAACATTTGTCTCCGTTTTTTCGCTTCTTCGTTACTTTTTTCTTCGTTACTAACATTTACCTCAAGAAATGTTTAATTTGCAATTATGGTAGGATTTAAAAAGAGACTCTGGCAACACTAAGAAGCCATGCCGAAGAGAAAAAGCTACGCCATTTTGTCTTGTCTATGTAGTGTGTCAAAAGTGCCGGTGCGTGTTTCGTCAGTGTGAATTAAAAATTGTTTTCGGAGGTTTTAACGGTAAGTAACCGGGTTTTAACAAGTAATTGTATAATTATAAACGTAACAGTAATTGAAATGCATTTTTAAATTTAATTTCATTCGAAATTAAGCGTAGTTTGGAAATTATAACCTATACAATCCAAATAAAATAAAGCTTTCGCGTTACTTTAGCGTTACTCTTACGTTACCGTAAACAAAGATTCTATGTTACGTAACAAAGACAAATCTTAAGGGTAGTACATACTATTTAATACTATAACTACCCCATTACGCGGAGAAGTTGCGAGGGCTATATTTTCTGGTGCACTAGTGTTGGTATAAAATCAATGCGCACATTGTGTCTTACTGTCTTATCGTTAATGTTTTTCAATACGTTTGCTGAATAAATTTTCGTAATTTTCTCGTTAATATTAAAAAACTTTTTTTACGGGATTTGCGGATTTGAGGAATTAAGCCTTTAGATTTCGGTTCAGTTTTTAGAATTTGCACCTTGTGTATAAAAATATACTTTTTTTATTCATTACAAGTTAGCCCTTGACTACGATTTCACGTGATGGTAAGTTATGATGCAGTCTAAGATGGTAGAGGGCTAACCAGTTATGTTGTTGTATGGCAGTTATATTAAACTCATACCCCTAATCGGTTTCTACAAGACATCGTTATAAATTCCCAGAGTGTCCCTGCCAGGGATCGAACCCGGGATTTCCGCACGTTAAGTCAACAGCACCCAACACTGCGCCAGGGAGGTCGCCATGCGTAAAGTGTGTTTAAAACTTCCATTTTTGTTGAACAATGTATAATATAAACTAAATTTTATAAAACATAAATTGTTCTAGATGCCGATGTCACCAGCCGAAAAGCAGAAAAAATATAGACAAAAATTAAAAACTGAAAACCCAAGTAAGTATGAAGAAATGCATAGAAAAGCTAAGGAAAGATCTAAAAAAAATTACCAAAAGAAAAAAAATAGTTACAGTGAAGAAGAAAAAGCAGAATTACGAAAAAAATGGAAAGAAGATCGTAAAAAAGCAAAAGAAGAAAAAGAAAAGCCGTCCGCACCACAATCAACTCATAACACAACCACAACGAAGCCCGAGTTAAATGCTCTCAATATTCAACGACGAGTTGAATATAGGTTAAAAAAAGAAAACGCTAAATTGCGAACAGACTTAAACAGTTTGTTACAACGTTTTAAAAATCTACAAAAGAAAGTTAGCAGACAACAGCAAAAAATTGACAAAATGAAGGAAAAATATGAAAATATGATGATTCGGTTGTCTGAAATAAACAAAAAAGAAGAAACAGAAATTAATCATATTGAGACTAAAAATACACCCAGAAAAAGAATAAACGAATTTATGAATACAATAGCTAATATCGAAACGCCAAAAAAAGATGAAATAAAGAAAAAATTATTTGAACATGACATTCTTACGGAATCACTAAAGTCAGAATCCAAAACTTCAAGCAATAGAGAAAAGAATGTTCTTAAAAGAATCATAAATAACGAGATCGTAAAAAAATATAAATTTAAAACTAAACTAACTGCTTTTCTAGGAATGAAAAGTAATTTTAAAAACTATCGTCAAAAAAAGAGGAAGCATTTTGAACTAATAAAGAAAATTGATGACTTCTACAACCGAGACGACGTGAGCCGAGCTACTGCTGGAAAAAAGGAATACAGGACCTATAAAAAAATTACTCGTCAAAAAAGATATTTACTAGACACAATAAAAGTACTACACCAAAAGTTTATCTCTGAAGTGGCCAAAGTTAGCATCAGCACTTTTAAAAAATACCGACCCTTTTATGTAGTATTCCCTAAAGTAAAAGATTGTGAAAGTTGCGCGTGTAAAAAACATGCTAACATGCAATTTCTGGTTAATGAACTAAAATCACAAAACGTTCTTCGGACTGACAGTTTAAATGATGTAACTGCAGATTTGGTATGTGACTTTAAATCCAAATATTGCATGTACAATGAATGTGATGCGTGTTCAGAAAAGAAACTAGAAGCTAGCACTGCAGCTTTACTATCAAAAGCAAGCTGGTTTTCATGGGTTTTAAGAGAATTTAATTATGAAAAGTCAGGCCAAGAAAAAAAGGTTAAAAAGATGGTAAAAATAAAAAGAGAAGGTACCTTACAGGAGTTACTCTTGATATTTAATTTAGAAATAAAAAAATTTAAAACTTACATTTTCAACTTCTATTACCAATATAATCAGTATAAGGCTTGTATAAATAATATAAATAATAATGAGGCAGTAATCCATGTAGATTTTTCGGAGAATTTCACGTGCAAGTATCACACGGAAATCCAGGCCATGCACTTTATAAAGCACCAGATTACCTTACAAACGGGGGTAATATATCTGAAAGGAGAGACACCCATTTCGTTTTGTTCGATTTCTCCTGATAATCAACATAACCCAGAAGCAATATGGGCCCATCTTGACCCTGTATTAAAGTACATCAAAACTATTCCTGACCATAGTATAAATACTGTCCATTTCTTTTCCGACGGACCTACGACGCAGTATCGGCAAAAAAAAAAATTTTTTTTATTCAGCCAAAACATTTATAGCTACCAGTTCAACCATGGTACATGGTCTTTTTTTGAAGCTGCGCACGGAAAAGGCGCTGCTGATGGAATTGGGGGGGCCATCAAGCGGACATTAGATATGAAAATAGCTCATGGCACAGACATCCCTAACGCGCAGACTGCGTTTGAAGTACTAACCGCTACTAAAACAAATATCAAACTATTTTACATATCTCCTGATAAAATTAAGTCCCTAGATGCGTCCATAGTTAAAAGAATAACACCGTTACCTGAAACTATGAAGATACACCAAGTCATAACCGAAGGGAAACTAAAACTAAAATATAGATATCTCAGCTGTTTTTGTGAAGGTTTAAGTGGAAATTGTAAATGTCACTCACTTAGGTCTCACGATTTTACAGAGGTAAATGATAATAATCCTAAAAAACAGATAAAAAGAAAGAAAAAAGCAGAGCAATCAGGAAAATACTTAAAAAGTAAGAAGAAAACAAGGCAAAATCGTGACATGAGCTCATCATCTGAGGATAATACAGATTATATCGAATATGCAGATAGTGATGCGACAGATTATATGACTGACGAATCATTAAGTCTAGATATCAACGACAGTGAATTTAATGAAATCCCGACCACTGAACAAGAACTTGATGAAAGAACTGGTTTTCTTAAACCACAATTTCATCCCAACAGAAAAGTAACAGTCTTGTCGACAATCATCATAAATAAAGCATGTGCTGATACATCAAAAAAACGAAAACCGGAAGAGTCTATTAACGAAAATGCTTTTAAGCAAAGAAAGATTGAGAGATCAGATGATAAAGAAAAAGTGATACAAAAGAAAATGTGTACAAGTTCCGAACATTTTGAGAAAGAAAACGTGACATATTTGTCTGAAATAAAAAATACTCCTGAAAATGCTGCATATTATGATTGTAATGATTTTTTTGGTAAAAATAAAACTAATTGTGATTTAACAGAAACGGAAGACGAGAGTTTCAAACTAAATGATAGTGTAATTGTACGATATTTCCAAAGAAACACTTGGAAATATTATGTAGGACACATAACGCACATCGAAAATAAAGACGGAGAATTGTATTACAAAATCAAATTCTTGAAAACTGTTACAAATTTGTCAAATTTTGCAAAGTTTGTAATTCAAAGAAAAATTGATATCGACGTTGTTACTAATAATTCTATTGTTAAACGAGTGAGATTAACACAAAATCAACAAAATTTAAAAGAATTCTACTTACTTGATAGTAACGATAGCGTATATTTTTAAGAAATATATTATTTTCAATAATTTATAAATATAACATACTACCACTACTATGTTACACTACTATACTGTTGCCTTTAACAATAGAAACTGTGAATTAATAGCAATTTTTAGCTCATGATTTTATCAGTCACTTGACGAATAATGATTGGAAATTGATATAATTTGATTGATTGATTGAATTCAACTAGTTTCATCACTATTGGTGAAGTGACAGATAAGATACCGTGATTAGAAGCCCTAGAAGCTGAAAATTGCTATTACTAAATGTGACAGAATATAGTAGCTCTTTAAATACTACTACTACTACTATTATATATTCTGTACTGCTACTATCAGCTGTTTCTAAGGCCGCGTTTCCACCTCCAAGATAACTTCCGCGAGAAATGTCCGACAGTCTGTCTGACAGCAGCTTGCAAGTGTAAACCCTGTAGCAAGTGCTGTCGCGACAGTTTGTCAAGCGCTTCCTGCGAGTACTTGCGAAAGCAAGTCTAAACATGTACGCGTCGACTCGCGACAGATCTCGCTGCTTATCGGTCTAGTTTCGTATATCTCGCAGCAAGTATCGCACGCACGGCAAATATTTTTTTAATACAGTTGCATGAAAATTGGCATTTTAGGGGCGTTTATCTGTGAAATTGAGAAGAATGAGTCAAAGACAAAGTCGTGAATGGTCGCGTGAAGAAACTATACAGTTAATAGGATTTTATGAATGTAATCCTTGTTTGTGGGACAATCGGCATGCGAATTATAAAAACCGAATAAAAAAAAGCTCTGTACTCAATTCCATCGCACAAGAATTCTCTACAACTGAGAATGAAATATCCCGAAAACTGCATAATTTAAGAAGTCAGTGGCAGAATGAATTAAAGAAATTAAAGATCAAGAAAAGTGGAAGTGGCCAAGATGATCTTTATAAATCTAATTGGGGTTATTTCGAGGCCCTTAAGTTTTTGGATGTGGGCAGCGCACCCAGTACTGATGCCTTGGTAAGTACCTACCTATAGATATGGGTATTTATTTAATATTCTAAATGAAACAATACTATATACACTGATTCGTATATTTACTTTTAATTAATAATTTAAGTTTTACATAATAATAATTAAATATGCTGATATTGCCATGGTACTTCACCTTCCGGAGAAACAAAATAATCCTTGAATGCTTCACGAATTTGCTGGGCTACATTTCCTGAGTTATTATTAGGGCCTCTTTCCAAGTTTATCAAATTATGTTCAGGTAAACTTTCGCTGTCATTTGTATTTTCAATGTATCGCTGACGTGTCGACTCACTTCGAGATATAATAAAATTATGTAATGCACAGGCAGCCATAGTCACATACTTTGTTTTTTCGGGGTTGAGTTCAATTGCCCTTCGAAATATACGGAATTTACTAGCAATAATACCAAACACGCTTTCTACCATTCTCCTTGCCCTTGACAGCCGATAGTTGTAAACTCTATTAGGTGCGGGTTGGTTTCTAAATGGGAATGGTTTCATTAAGTATGGCTTTAGTGCAAATGCATCATCAGCTACAATAACAAATGGAATCGGTACTGAACTTCCCGGCAATGGACATGGTCTTGGAATGTTCATCGAATTATTTTCCAGTGCTGAAAATAATGATGATTGAAAAAAAACTCCTCCATCAGAAACTCTTCCATTGCATCCCACGTTCATATAAATAATTTTATAACATGGGTCTGCCACTATCATCAGTACAATACTATGTGAACCTTTATAGTTAAAATAGAAACTTCCACTGTTGTCTGGTGCCTTAAAAACCACATGTTTGCCATCCAACGATCCAATGCAATGCGGAAAATTCCATCTTTTATTGTAAATCTCAGCTATGTGCGACCATTCCGATTCAGTTGATGGGACCTGAAACAAATTTATCTTATTACAGGATAATTCTGCGGCTAGCTGTAGCAGTGATACAACAGGATCACAACAACCAAGTGTAGCACAAGATAATGACAAGGAAAATATTGAATTTCCAAGGCCAAATCGAGCGGCAAAGAAAAGAAAGGACGAGGATATTTTGCGTAAATGCAACAAAATTTTATCAGAACCAAATGACGATGACCAGATATTCGGCGAATATGTTAGCTCAGTGCTTAGGAGCTTTAGTAGTGCAGGCAATAAAAAACTTCGCCGAATCATACAAAGAGCTATTGTTGATATTCAAGATGAGGAGGACGGTATATCCTCACGTGAAAGTTCAAATCAGTCGACTTATTTAACCCTTCCAATTTATTCTCCGGTGTCTACACTTTCTGAAAATGACGTAGTCATCAGTGCCAATCAAGAAAACACCGCTGAACAAACTTATGCTGTCGAAGTCCAACCTTTTAATTTAAGCAGCAATTTTTAATTTTATTTATTATTAATTATAAATTAGTTTTCAGTAATATTTAATGTACTTACTTTTAAATATTCCTCATTTAGAGTATCGTATAACGCCTTGCAAACTTCCGGAACAATTTTTGATATAGTACATACAGGAATCCTAAATAAATACATCAATGAATGGTATGAGTCTCCTGAAAAAGAAACAGAAATGTTCATTAAAAAGTCCACCTACTACATCACACTAATATTATAAAGAAGAAAGATTTGTTTGTTTGTTTGTAACTAGTAATATTATAAATCGCATGTAATATTATTAAATTATTTATATTTACCAGATGCTAAAAATCGCAGCGTTAAGACGAGTCTTTCCTTCGGTGATATCGAATCTCTGAAACGTGTGTCTTGTTTTTTTATAGCGTGACCAACTTTAACTAATAACGCTTCTAAATCGACTGCGGTCATACGAATAAAATTAAAATACTGCTGTCCATCTTCCAGTTGTATTTCGCGTAGTAAATTATGGTAAACACCAGCTTCTCGTCTCCTAGAAATCCATTCTCGAACCCAAATTGATCTTTTTTTCTTTTTCAACAACAAAATAGTTAACGCAGCTGCTACACGTACGCGTCTTGACGTCATGCCTCAGAGTACAGAATAGAATAAATTGCGATAGTTCTGATAGCGACACACGTGAGCTTTCGTGTGTAAATACCTGTACGATAAGTTGCGACAGTATGAACCGCGAGCTTCTCGCACGACAATGATTGCAGAAATAAATTGCAGGAAAATGTAAACGGTATATCAAGAAACTTCTGCAAGACTTTCGCGAGTTTGCTTGCAGATGGAAACGCGGCCTAACAATGGTCGACTTCTACAACGTATTGAATAACGTATCTAAAATATACATATTTACGTATACACTAGGTAGTACACAATGTTGGATGTTTTATTTACCTTAATTTACACAGGGTTAATATCAACGTTAATTATTAATATGTTGTAAACTTAAAACGCAATTTAAAACAAAATACTATAAAAAACTTATTAATATTATAATGTATGTATAAGCTAATTGAAATTATTGAATAAATATGTTTATTACAAATAATGTAATGTTTTTATTTTGTGTCCAATATTATTTGTACATTGTATGTAATCAGCTTTACAATTTACTAGCGTTACTCTCGCGTTGCTTTCGCGTTACCGTAACGAAGAAGTTTCATCGTTACTGTATGTTACTAAGTGGCAAAATCTACGGCCTTACCCAAGAATCGATTATATTTTTGCACTGGCTAGTGGAATGGCAACATTAATTATTTTTTGACATCAAATGACACGTCTTGATTTTTATTAGCACTGGTATTTGGATTTTGCGAGTGTTTAAAGAAAAAGTGTTTAGTTTCCCCTCTAATATTGCGACTGGCTTTGAAATACGGACTTTGGACGGATTACATTACGACTTTAGCTTTGAACAAACGGGTTTCGTGCCCTCATCAAATACGACTTTGGCTGTGGAATAAGGACTTTGTACCTGTACTTAACGACAAATAGGGTTTTGGAACTGTGACCGGCATATTGTTTTTCTTTACAATGGATGAACAACGTTGTATTAACTGTGGTGTCAATTTATCCAATGTGCAGAGGCATACTTTAGAATCGGAGAATGTCCGCAGCCTTATACAGCAATGGGTTGCAGCTTTTCAGGTTAGTCTCATTAGCAATGTTTTATAGAATAAGTAGAAATGTTCTTGATAAAAACAAGACCGTTATGTAGCAATAAAACCAAATTGTATAGTACGTACTGTGTTAAGCTTAATGTTTTTGTTACCAATTCAATCACTGTACAATTAAAGTACATCCATTCATTCAAAAACCATTTTTGTTATACTTATAAGTCTTAATAATTTTATTCGAATTGTTTTAGGTCTCTATTGACGATTGTATATGCCTAACTTGTTGGAATGTGGCTAATGAGGATATTGATTCATCAAGTCAAGATTCTGAGAGGAACACAGACCATGCAATTCTGTGTATAAATTGTGATTCATCATTAAGACGAACTCGTAAACATTTTCTTAGGGATGATACACAAAGAGAGCTCTTAATTAAAAACAAGATTGCAAGTTGGATCCATCCGAGAATGGTAAGTTTTACTATGAAGTGTGTATTTACATCATAGATTGGTTGGAAGACATAATAAAGATTACAGATAAATCTTTAAAATGTTTTATATGTTTTTTTTTGTTTTTTAGGTTTCATCAACAAGTGCTATCTGTCATCCTTGCTGGCAAAGAGCTGACAGGGCATCTTTAAGTGATCAGCAACCCACAACCTCAGCATCACAAGTTACCCAAATATGTTTACCTCACTATAAAAGAGCTGTCAGCTCTGAAAGACACTTTATGACATATTTATGCACTGCAGGGAAACTGATCGAAGAAGACTCCCTGAATCAATACGTGTACGAATGTTCTGTGACTACTCGCTTTACATACCGATTCATTGCCGCATTTGCAATTACCACCTGGAAAATAATATGTGGGAGGAATTGAGCAACGAATGTAATAATCATATGTTTTCGGCTGAACATATTGAGGAATATACATCGTTTTTAAAGCAAAAAATTAAACATAACATAGATTTTGAAGACATGGAAAATACAGATGACCATCTTGTCAAATATTGGCTTGGCTTGTCTAAGCAACAATTAAGACAGTTACTAGAAGAAGTTCCACATTTCAGAACCAGCCATAGAGGACTAACTGGGCTTGCTGCATATTTAATAAAACTACGGACAGGTGATTCTGATGAAAGGCTTTCCACTTTGTTCAATATACCAAGAAGTACGTTGGAAAGAATGATGGGGAAAGCTAGACAGATATTAGAAAAACATTTTGTTCCCGAACATTTGGGACTAGATCATAATATGACAAGAGCTGATATTGCAGCAAGAAACCTTGCAATTCCCAATGCACTATTTGGGAGTGATGATCGCTCTAAGCCCATTGTTATCATGGATGGAACTTATATTTATATACGAAAAAGTTCGAACTATAAATATCAAAAAAGACACTTATTCCTTGCACAAGTTCAAAAACTTAGTGAAGCCCTTTTTAATAGTGTGCTGCGATGGATATATTTTAGATGTCTTAGGCCCATACCCAGCTACCACATCAGATGCTAACATATTAGTTAATGAATTTGATGAAGAAGATAAGCCCTTAAGGAGGTTTTTCAACAGGGGAGATGTGTTCATTTTAGATCGAGGCTTCCGTGACTCTCTTCCTCTTTTAGAGCAATGTGGTTACTCTTCACATATGCCATCATTCCTTGAAGAAGGAGAATCGCAGATGTCTACACTGAAGGCAAATCAGTCAAGGAAAGTGACTATTTGCAGATGGGTAGTAGAGATTGTAAATGGAATATTTAAACAGGCATTTAAACTTTTCCGCCAAGATTATTTTAATCGTGCATCTACTCATCTGCCATAAAACAACCTTTCCGATGACACCCTCAGCTAGGGATCCAATCTATAGCACTGTGTACCTAGTTTTTTTGCCTGCATCCTGTGTCCATCAGATCCATGTTTACTTTCACGGTTAAGATATGACTGATAAACACGCGCATGACAATGTTATTATCTTCTGTAAACCTTTCATTTATGCAATTATTATTTTATTTATGCTTTCATTTTATGCAATGTTGTTTGTAGTAAACAACTTTGCATAAATGCCATGACAATGTATGGGATGGGATGGGATGTATGCGATGGGAAAAGTAAATTCTTAATTCTATTCGCATCTGTCAGTTCAATTCACTATCCTTTTCACTATTCATCAAATGTGTCAAAAACATAACCTCAAAATGGTAACAAAAATACGCCATATTTCTTATATTATTAATCTGGCGGCCACCTGAACCAGATTTAATTATTGAAAATACACTAAAAAGCCTAAATAAATAATGCATTATTATATCTTGGCCTGTCCGCGATGGGCCCAAAGTTGTATGGACAGTGGGCATTCCCCTTTTGAGCAATATTGCTTTCATGTTAACTATGACAGGTATATTTCCGAAATTATTAGTGCTATCAAAATGAACTAGATACTATTTTGTAGGTAATTTCACTATGTTTCTTACTGCTTCAATCAGTTTTTCCTAACTCTGTAATTTTTTTTTCGAAAAATAAAAACAACGTACACGGTATTTGCATATTATTTTCTTTATCTTACACAATAGGTAGGCATATCTCCAAAACTATTACTCTTATCAAAATAAACTAAATATCATTTTATAGCTAATTTAATAGCCTTTCATTTTGCTTGAGACAACATTTTTGTAGCTCTATCAGTTTTTATGGAAATTACAACAAACTACATTACAAATAGCCATACGTGCAAAATATTTTCTTTTCATGCATAAAGAGTTAACATATCTCCGAAACTATTAATCTTATCAAAATGAACTGTAATATTATTTTGTAGATAATTTAATGAAGATAATTTTCGCCATAGAAAGTTTTTTTCTAGCACTAATATTTTTTGAGAAAATTACAAATAACTGCGGTTGGGGAGACGTTTGGGGGGGGGGGGGTGAACGCCCGCTGCCTAGGGGGGGGAATTTTTAAGGGGTACTTCCCAGACCCCAAGGAACACTTGTGCCAAAAATCAGCTTTACATTTTTTTTTTAGGGTCAATGTTTATTAGTCCCGTACTAATATTTGCTTATCTATGGATCTCCTATCCGCGTCCCAAGAAATCCGTAGATACCTTTTCCTCTTTCACCATTCCGTTTTATGCAAAACCAATACTTGAATGCATCGTTTATTTGTAACTTAAATTTCAATACTAAGAATAACACGTATCTATAATAATTATTTGGTACCTACTGTTTTGCTTTTGATGTATTTATTGGGCCCATGAAGTTTTTATAGATTATATTATTACCAATTTTTAAATTACAAGTGATAAATTCAAAGATCTTTAAAAAACGGAACGTCAAGACTCGCTGTTTTTGACAGATGACATTGAACATTCCATAACAACAACTTTCTGTTCGTTTGGCGCCTTTGATTTTGCTAACTTTATTCATTAATTTATTTACATATTCACATAATTATTCACATATTCACCTATTGTGATAAATAGAAATGGACTCGGAAGTGGTAAGTGACTTTTATGCATCCATACCATTAATTATTTTGTTTCTTGGTGATGGCGCCAAATATGTTCGAAAGCATTTTTTTGTAAAAATATCTCCATATTTTAGGTACGAGGCAAACCTCTGACGAAGGATGAGACGAAATCATACTTAGACATACTACTACTATACATCAGACTTTGGCTTAATTGAGAGCAGCCCAATAATTTTGTCAAAAACTACTAAATGAAAAATGAGGAGTGGGTCAGCTTGACACGCAGATTCAATGCCACTGCCACGGGTTGTCGTCGATTGCCCCAGCAGCTGCATTTAAAGTGGGAAAATTTAAAGAAACTTGCTCGTAAACGCAGCACAAAAATTAGGATGAATCGCATCCAAGTAAAGTGATAAAGATCTTTTTTCATCTTTGTTTGAAATTATAGGTACTTATCTCAGTAAGTTATCAGTATAATGTACTTAATGTTTATTATTTTCACAGACTGGTGGTGGCATTCCTGAGTACATTCCCCCTGATGGCATACTGGACAGAGTGGCAGATTTACTGGGGAGTACTGCGAGTGTCTTTGTTGTGCCATTTGGTGGTGACAAAGAGGAAGGAGTTTTTGTTTGTGGTGGTGATAGTGGTGGTGGTGGTGGTGGTGATGGTGGTGGTGATGGTGATGATAATGGTGATGGGGCAGGGCAGGCTAGGGTGCTGCCGGTAGAGTCAATACCAGTGTCAGTAGACACGGGTATTGGTACTACTATGCCAGTCACAGTATATAATACTTCAATAATTGAATTAATGAAGTATTATATACTGTAATAATTTCATTAACTTTATATAATGGAATTGAAGTTCAATTCCATTATATAAAGTTAATGGTACTAGTCCTCTAGTATCAGAAACTACATATAATGTGACTGACCTTGAAGTAAATGAAAGCATGCTGGCAGGAAAAGCTGGGGACAGTACACTACACACACCCAAGAGGCCTTCATTGAGTACTCTTAGAATAGGTATTACCATTCATTAATAATTATTATCATTGTATCCTATAATTACTATATCAGCCTAACAAGTTTAGTAGTTAGAGTTAGTATGTTTGAGTGCAGATCAGTAAAGTCACTTATTCTTTTAAAACAGATTAATTCTCTGTACCAATCACTTTTGACAGGTGGTGGCTTTGTTTCTGGACTGATTTTTCTAACTGTGACTACTGTGCTTGTTTACTGGACTCTGATTTGTGCTTGTGATACTGGACTGTTGAAAATGGCAACATACTCGAACGAAGAATATGCGGATATGCTTAGCTCGAACTGAGTACATACGACGCTATCCCGACCGTCGAGTACCTGATGTGAGCGTTTTCGACGGAGTTTACCGACGACTTCGTAAAACTGGCTCTGTTTCGCGACGACGTACGGACTTAGGAAGACCACGTGTCATTGATGACGACGAGGAACAAGACAACGAAATCGTAGAACGGTTCAGAAGAGACCCAACCACTTCGACCAATATTGTTGCCCGTGAACTGGGCCTAACTCAGTGGAAAGTGTGGTTTACGGTTCATACGGCAGGCCTGTATCCATACCACTACACGCCGGTACATGTAATTGAAGAAGGAGATCCCGCGAGACGCATGGACTTCTGCAGATTCATGCTCAATGCAGATATCGAGGACCCGAATTTCCTAAAATTAATATTGTGGACAGATGAATCCAAATTCGATAAGGACGGGATTACTAATTACCATAACGCACACTATTGGGCTCCTAAAGAACTAGGCAATCCAAATAAGAAAAGATTAAAGGGGTCACAACGACGATTTAGTGTAAATGTGTGGATGGGCATCATTTCCAACCATTTGATTGGGCCTTACTTTCTTCCAAACAATCTGAATGGTGAAACTTATGAAAATTTCTTAAGAGGTCAATTAGGTGACCTACTAGATGATCTCCCATTACAATTACTGCGGGACATGTGGTTTCAACATGATGGCTGCCCTGCTCATTTCAGAAGAAGCGTTAGGGAATGGTTGGACACTAACTATCCTAACAAATGGATTAGACGAGGTGGGCCTTTACCCTGGCCAGCCAGATGTCCCGACCTGACCCCCATGGATTTTTATGTATGGGGGCACATGAAGAGCCTCGTTTACAGTGAGTCCAACCCCATATCGTCAGTGGAAGTTCTCAAAGAAAGGATAATTATTAATGCTGCTAACGACATAAGAAGAACATTAACCACTGGTGTAGTGAAAAGTGGACTACGTGAAAGAATGAGAAAATGTGTGCGAAATACAGGTGGACACGTAGACATGAACTATAAAAATTTATTCAAAAACATTAGGTGAATAAATGTTATTTTGAACCACAGAGGTAGTATAGCCTATAGAGTGCGTGCTTGTAAGCAAGAACAGTAGGCACCGGTAGGAACATAGCATCGTTCCGTCAGCAAGCTCTTTAGTCAAAGGAACGCTAGCGCTGAGAGCGCCCATCACAGAACAATATTACCCTAGGCGGGCCGCCCATCGCGAACTCGGGACCGAAATTCCGTTTTTAAACTGGAAAAAATGGTTAAATGTGGCATAGAAACATGCAAACATGATACTCGTTATCATAATAAACATAATTCCAACATCACATTTCACCGGTTAGTCATATTTTTTAAACTTTCATGTAAAATAGAAATACGTGTCGCGGGGGTGATACAAACGTGGTAACATAATACCGCCCGCACCGCCCCGCAACCCCGCTACGATAGCCGACTGTTCACCGAATCGAATAGTGATGTGATACATTCGACTCGGGCGCCGGCACAGATATCGCTGTTCCCTGGGATCACAACAGAGAAAATTGTTAACAAAATTTTAAAAAAAGTTAGCGCCATAGGTTTTGAAATTTGTTATTGCTGATCCGATTTCGTTCAAATTACGATTCAATTTCGATTTAGGGTTCCATGAGATCATAAATTTTATAAGTCAGCGCCAGATTGAAATTCTTTGTTAGTTGGGAATTTTTTTTTCAAAATCGATATATTTTGGTTTTCCCTGAGATCACAAAAGAGGTATCTGTTACCAAAATTAAAAAAGGCCAGTGCCATATTGAAATTCTTTGTTATTGGGCCGATTTAGTTCAAAATCGAACTATGGGGTTCCCTGAGATCACAAAATAGGTATCTGTTACCAAAATTAAAAAAGGCCAGCGCCATATTGAATTTTTTTGTTATTGGGCCGATTTCGTTCAAAATCGATATTTAGGGTTTCCTGAGATCACAAAAGAGGTATCTGTTACCAAAATTAAAAAAGGCCAGCGCCATATTGAATTTTTTTGTTATTGGGCCGATTTCATTCAAAATCGATATTTAGGGTTCCCTGAGATCACAAAAAAGGGTATCTGTTATCAAAATTGAAAAAGGCCAGCGCCATATTTAAATTCTTTGTTATTGGGCCGATTTCGTTCAAAATCGATATTTAGGGTTCCCTGAGATCACAAAAGAGGTATCTGTTATCAAAATTGAAAAAGGCCAGCGCCATATTTAAATTCTTTGTTATTGGGCCGATTTCGTTCAAAATCGATATTTAGGGTTCCCTGAGATCACAAAAGGTTATCAAAATTGAAAAAGGCCAGCGCCATATTTAAATTCTTTGTTATTGGGCCGATTTCGTTCAAAATCGATATATAGAGTTCCCTGAGATCACAAAAGAGGTATCTATTACCAAAATTAAAAAAAGGCCAGCCGTATTGAAATTTTTTTTTGTTACTCAAATTATGATCAGAAACTAAAGATACATATTATAGTTGTAATTTTGTTAAGTGTTATCTGTTGATTAGATGCGTAAGACTGGTTATTAATTTCATACAATATAATTTTTTGTTACTCAAATTATGATCAGAAACTAAAGATAAATATTATAGCTGTTGTTAAGTGTTGCCTGTTGATTAGGTGCGTAAGACTGGTTATTAATTTCAAACAATTTAATTTTTTGAAACATAATTATGAACAGAAACTAAAGATAAATATTAACGTACGTTATGAAAGAATTTATTTTCGATATTTTTATAGTAAAAGAATCAAAGAATCAAACTTATACTTTTATATTATAATTGCACATTAAAACACAGGTTTGCACCTTTTCTTACATATTTTATACATCGGATATACATCAATCCATACTAATATTATTAATGCGAATGTGTGTCTGTCTGTCAGTTACGCCCAACTACTTAAGCGATTTTGATTAAATTTGATACCGAGACAGGTTATATACCGGGGAAGGACATAGGCTACTTTTTATCCCGGAAAAATGAAGAGTTCCCACGGGAATAAAAAAACAATCCACGCGAACGAAGTCGCGGGCTTCAGACGAACGGACAGACAGAAAGACACACTTTCGCATTTATAATATTAGTATGGATATACGATCGATCATTAAAAAACATATCGGCTTAATCGGCGTTTTTTTAATTCCCACGGAACCGCTTTAATTTTCCGGGATAAATATCACTCTCCACGTCCTCAACTATACCCATGCAAATAATCACGTCTTGCGTTGCTCTATTGAGGCGTGATTGAACAGACCAACAAACAAACACACTTTCACAATATTAGTATGATAGGGTACAAACAAACACAAACAATAGGTACCGTACCGTTCAGATGTAATTTATCGACTTCGCACTTGCAGCGCACTATTGCCCATCCCTATTTTTTACATATTAGTAGCTATAGTTCACTTGCCTACGCCGCGCACAAGGAGTGCGGTGCGATAGTAGTACTCTTTACCTCATACTACCTCTATGTTTTGAACTGATTTATTGTTTCATTTAGCTTACTACAATCACCGACGATCTGTACGCCAACTATGAGTTGAGCGTGAGTGACTTTGTATGCGAACTAGCGTTAACAACGCACCGATTACGTTATTTTCCAAACAAAAGCCAGTAACTAGTCACTTACGCTTTTTATAATTTGTACTTATTTTCTTAAGTTTCGATCGTCTACAATGCTATTTAGTTAACTTACGTGCAATTTTAGTCATTGAGGTCATTAAGTATCTCATTCTTCATGTAAAAAACCAAAAAAATAAATCATAAGAGTCAAAAAAATTCAAAAAATTCAATTCAATAGCCGAAAAATTGGGCATTTTCATAAAAAAAAAAAACTCGAATATCTCGAAAACGGTTAAGTTTAGGATGGGGGGTTCCATAGTGAAATCATTCAGAAATGATGTGTACTACACGCCCTTAACGGATCTAGGTCGACTTTTCCTGTAACCCTGTATATGTTTGTATGTTCCTTGCAGGACAGCTACAGCCTAAACGGCTGGACCGATTTTGATGATTCTTGCACCAGTTTGTGCCGAATATATCATTAGTGTCGTGAGCGTAAGTCATGACGTCATAAGTGACGTTTTCACCGCGACAACAACGACCGCGGTCGTTATGTCGAACATACGACGACGACGAGGAACGACTAAAGGAGCATTTTGATCGTTGCTGGAGCGTAGTGGAACGTACTGTGGAAAAAGTTTTAGTGTTGCCTTCCACCGAAAAATATTTTCTACAAACGATATTTTTCATAATTAATTTAAAAAAAACTGAGTTTTCTAAAATTATTATTTAAATGGAGTTAAATGTTATATTTTTTTTCTTTTTCACGTGATGGCAGTTTGGTTCTGGTTCATTAACACTCAGAATAAAAAACCAACTGGGACATGTCATTTGGCACAGAGATAGATTATAGCCTGGAAAAACACAAAGGCTACTTTTAATCCCAGAAAATTAAAGAGTTCCCGCGGGCACCAAAAAACCTAAATCCATGCAGACCAAGTCACGGGCATCAGCTAGCCCTAAATAAGTACTTAAATCCTTTTTAACAATACATTATGACGTTTGAGCTATCGTTTTATTCTAATTATGTATTTTCTTTTGTTTAACAGGTTGATACCTGGAGTTCATGGACTCAAAATAATCTCAAAACGCCAGTGTCAGGAGCACTGAGAGTCCAGAAACTTAATGAAAACGACAGGTTGAAAAGAAGGAAACCAAGAAATGACTGTACGTCTGACGTCTTAACAAAAGAAAAGCTAAAATTAGTGCATATTTTACAAGACAATGTAGTCAAAGAATCTTATCTGCGACTAGCTATTTTGGAAGAGCAGCTTAAACAAGAAAAAATAAAAACCCAAAAAATGATAGACAATGAATTTGTATAACATTCCTTCTCTGATTTTTAACTTTATTAACATGTTGACTATCCGCGCTTTTATTAAAAATAAAAAAAACAAATTCAAATGTTTTTTTATTCTAATTAACTTTTACAAGTGTTTGAATCGTCAAGTGAATCTACCACTGGTTAGGAATGTCATTCCTACCGAAAAGAACCAGCAAGAAAGTCGGCGGTTTCTCTTATGAAAAAAAATTTACAATTTTATTAATGTATATTAGTATAGATATATACATATGTAACCGCTGTCCTTAGCATTGCTGGAGCGAGTCAAATCCATGCTCTTTATGTAATCTTTATGTAATCTTCAACAATATAATAAGCTTTTTCAGAAGCATACTTTTACTCTTAAATTTGTGTTAAGGCAACTTTAAAATAGGTTGTGGAATTATGTTATAAAATCAAAAAATTATCAAATCTCCAAGAAGAAATTGGGCTTCATCTAGTTCTAGGGAATCGCTTGACAAAAAAACATATTGAATTCCGAAATTCTATAATGAATGTCAAATTGGCAACACAATTATTGAGCAGGAGTGTTTCTAAGGCAATACAATTTTGTCGATTTTGTGGCTGCATATTTAATTAAATTAAAGACCGGGGATAGTGACGATAGAATATCCTCATTAATGAACATACCCAGAAGCACATTAGAAAGATATATGGTAAAAGTGAGGGAGATTTTTAACCAAGAATTTGTCCCACAGCATTTTGGGTTAAATTAATAACCCGGGCTGAAATCTCGGCCAGAAATCTTATCATTCCAAATAGGCTTTTTGGAGGCGAAGAAAGAAAGCCTATTGTTATTTTGGATGGCACATACATTTACGTCCAAAAAAGCTCTAATTATTCTTATCAAAAGAATACTCACTTCATAAGTATAGGAACCTGGTTAAGCCAATGATGATTGTCTGTTGTGATGGATACATTATAGATGTGTTGGGTCCCTATCCAGCAACAACATCAGATGCACAAATAATTTTAGACGAATTTAGTGAGGAAACCAGTGCTATGAGAGAATACTTTCAGGCTGATGACGTTTTTATACTGGATAGGGGTTTTAGAGACTCAGTGCCATTATTAGAGTCATGCCAATATTCCATTTACACACCTTCGTCTCTCCAGGAGGGTGAAACCCAGCTCTCTACATTAGAGGCTAATAAAACTAGATGTGTTACAATATGTAGATGGGTTGTTGAAGTGGTCAATGGCATCTTCAAGCACTCTTTTAAACTATTCAGACAAGAATATTTTAATAATGCATCACGTATATAACAATTTGCCTGATAACATCAAAGAACTTCCCCTACCTAAATTCAAAAGAGTCTTGAAGAATTGGTTGATAAGCAAAGCCTACTACAGCCTAGAGGAATTTTTTCAATGACGGTTAGCTGAATTATATGCTGGGTTTATGCAAATACTTTGACATGATTGATTGTAAATGGAATATTTCTTTGACTGGTAATATAATTTTATGACATACCTATTCAATTAAAGACTTGACATATATTATACAATACAATAAATAACTAGACACTATTAACTTTAATTTAGATTATGTTTAAGTATTGCACGCCAAATGGTAATACACTTGACTTTTTATCTTTTATACCACCTTTATAATTTATGTGTATAATGCAATAAATGATTTCTGATTCTGATTCTGATTCTGATTCTGACGTCATATAATGATAGATTTTGCCATTGCCCTTTCAATAATTAATCGGTTTCACCCTCGAATAAGAGACCACGTTTATGCTGAGGTGATATTACAAAATATCAGGAGATTCTTTTATGTAAATAACCATTTAGCTGATTTTGTGGATGAAAATAATTTAAACCGAAGGCGTACACAATTTGTAAATAATAGGTCCTTACATATGAAATTGCCGTTTTGTCGTTCTGGCTACTTTGATCTCAAATATCTCCTCTTTGGTTAGGAATTTCAATTTCAAATTTATACAGCTATTTACTCATGCTTTTGTGTTTTGAAAATCTTCATTCATTTGTTTTTCCTCTTCTGGTTTTTTCTTTGCGTCAATCAGTTTACAAAATGGAAAACTTAAAATTTCGCGTAATTTACGAGAACGAGTTCCATCATGGCACCAGTGCTACAGAAACGGCTCGACGGATTAATGATGTGTACGGCGGTGGTGTCGCAAAAGAAAACACAGTGCGTTTTTGGTTCCAACGTTTTCGTTTTGGAATTTTCGACCTGCAGAATAAGCCCCGTGCAAGGCCGGAGACCAAAGTTGATAATGAATAAATGAAGGCTATTGTGGAAGCGGATCCATCGCAATCCACGTACGAGCTAGCTGCAGGCTGTGGTGTTAGTGATAAAACTGTTTTAATCAACTTAATGGGATCAATGAATAATAATACAAAGGGATCAATGAACTACCTATGAGATGGCAAAAGTGCATAGATATCAATGGTATATACATTGATTAAATAAATATATTATGTTTAAAAAAATCGACTTTATGTTACTCCCATAAAAAACGGCAATTTCATATGTAAGGACCTAATATAAATGTTGGCACAGAAAATATAACTGAGTTTCCCCAACTCACTTACAATGATTTAATATTGTTTGCATGTGGAACTTATGAACGAAAACAAGCTCGCTCTTATTATGGAGAGCATATGAGAGCACAAGGTTCCTTTATGGTTGAAGTGTGCCAAGAAACAGGCAACAGCCTACTGCAAGGATTTCCTTCGGCCAGTAGCAGCATCTTAGTCAGAAGAAGAGTAAGAAGCCGACACATAAGCAGAAAAATTTACTTTGTATACATAATAATTAAAACAGACGAAAGTGGCTTAGAAGCTATTCGTCAATATTGTTGCAACTGTATAGCTGGTTGAAGGACAGTAGGCTGTTGTGCCCATGTGATGACTATTGTGTGGTTCTTGGGCTGGGCAAGATATCAGGATAATATAAATCCCCAGCCCAGTTCCTAGACGACGTTCTAGTTATGAATTTACGAGAAAATTAATAAAAAATCGAAAACTACATTTTTGTTTTATTGTAACTTGAATTTTTTTATACATGCTCTACAAAAGTTCGTCAGAGTTTTACGTTCAAAATAGTGCTTGTTTCTTAATCTACGATTTCAATCCTTATGCCTACAATTTGTTCATTGATGGCTGCACCTTGGCCAAAATCCCTTAGTCAACTGGGCGTTTCCCTTTGTTGAGTTTTTAAACATATAAACCACAGATCAGGTATTTGATATAAACTATAAGTCCGTTACTTAGCTGTCAGTTGTGACAGTTGACGTTTGACACTTTGTCGTCTGACAGCTCTGTATTCTGCATTTACTCTGTCTCTGTATCTCGGCAGCTAGCGCCATGTAACGTGTAACGTGTAACTATCTGTGAAATATATTCAAGTGGTAATCCAAGTCAATTTTTCTTTTATTCAAGAATCCACGCCCTGTTATATCAGGTTATGACCCAGTTTCGCCGGATAAAATGAATTTGGAATATATTTCGTGAAAAAATAAAACGTGAAGATTCAAGATGACATCTATAGTAGCCAACGTGGAAAGTCCGATCGAGAAGCTAAAAGGATTAGGCGATTACAACAATTGGAAATTCATAATGAAAATGACTCTCATGCACGAAGACCTGTATTTTGCATTTTGTCCGAAGATGGATGCAAAGACGAGAAGAAAAACCAGAAAGCTTTGGCCAAAATATGCTTGTCGGTGAGCCCATCTGCATTGGCCCATGTAAGAAACGCGCAGACGCTTTATGAAGCATGGAGTCGATTACAAAATGCGTATGAAGACAAGGGATTATGTCGGAAGTTAGGTCTTCTGAGGTCATTATTTGGCATGAAGTTAGATGAAGACATGGCAAGCTACCTGAATAAAATTACAGAGCTATGACAGCAGCTAGCAGACATAGGTTCGCCTTTAGACGATTAATTCATTGCTGTTATAATGCTAAGTGGACTGACGAGTGATTATGATCCGATGTTTACGTCAAGCTTATCAGTGAAACTGTAAAATCAAAGCTTCTACAGGAACAGCAGACGAGAGATGACAAATCAGAACCACCTAGAGTAAGTGCTCTAACAGTCAAGAAAACAGTCCGGTGTTTCCGATGTAAGCAGACAGGCCATTTTTAAAAAAATTGCCCGGCGAGCTTCAGTAACAGTAAGAATAACTCGATGAAACCCAAGAAAACTATATCGAACCAAAAGGAAAATTTTTTATTTGCTGCTTTGTCAGTGAGTGTGACTCAACTCTAAAAATCTACACACCGGTGCTGAAATCGAACTCGGATTTCACCGGATTTCTTGGAGTTCTAATTTGTATTTATAGTTTAAAAGCGTTATATGCAACTGTAATAGAATCACATAAAATGCAATCATCCATCCATCCATCCATCAGCCTGTATGCATCCACAGCTGGACATAGGCCTTTTCGAGAGCGCGCCACCAAACACGGTCCTCCGCCAATGCAATACTTATCCACATATTGCAACAGCCAAGACCACATTGAATTATTTTTTGGAGCGATACGTATGCATGGTGGTAACAACGATAACCCAAATGCCTGACAATTGAAAGGTATACACAGAAAACTTTTATGTCACATGGAACTTAAATCTGCTGGATCAGGAAATTGTGTGCCGCTAGAAAACATAAGTGTTTTGACGTGCTCTACGGCACTAAAATGTTTTAATTTAACTACACCGGTAACACGCAAGGATGATGAAGATGAGAGTGAAATGGCAGAAGAAAATATTTCGGATGAAAACGGAGGGAGTGTGTCTCGATTTTTAGACGATTTTTCATTATATGAATATACACAACAAATAGTTGGGTACATTTCAGGTTGTGTTGTGAGATGTCTGCGTAGACAAATCAAATGTACTGAATACATTGAATGTTTGTTTTCAAGTGAAAAGCATGAATATCATAAATTAGTTACAGAGTAGAGTATATAATCAAAGGCTTATGGGTAAAATACCTCCTGGGTTTAGGCTTAGCTATTCTATAATAATTATTTGAAGGGTGGATATTTATGTTTTATTGGTCTGATGAATAAAAAACTTCGATGGGACATTTGTGTTTAATTTAATTCAAGAAAACAGTTTTATTACTTAACCATACATTATTCCATACGTTACACAATACCTTTCTACGTGTGCCGTCCCCCCGGTAGTCCCGTATTTTCTTAAACGAAAACGTGCTCGCATGCACGTTACCGGGGGGACGGCCGGTCCAGACGATTATAAACTGAATTTTCTTATTGATAGAGTTTATTTTTGTTTGAACAACTTTAGACCATAGAAAAGTATATTAAATAATCAATACACTACAACATCAAAAACGTCAAGTTCAAAATAAAAAAAAAGATAAAACGTCATTTAAATAAATAAATAAATCTTTACTGACCCACATAGTAACTGACAAAATGTAACAAATGAACTCAATTGGTACATGATATGTACTACTTAATTTAAAACTGTGTGGTCAATGGGCCCGCCTCCTGCCAGCCTGTGCCACAGCATGATATGCGTTTGCCTACCAAGCCGCAACGCTGATTCATTTGAATCAATTTTTGAAAATTGAATCTGTGTCATTGCTTCGCGGGTTTTCTGTGTAGACGGTGCCTTGCGGTGAAGAAAAACATTATTATAAAAGGGTAAGTAAAGTGTTTTGAGCAATAACTAGTTTAGTGTGTCTTCTTACAAAAGCAATAAAGCTTTATTCAATTGGATTTGCGAATTTCGTTGTATTTTTATCGCAATCTAGCTCAAATACCGGCAAGATAATTTTGCCATTTTCATGTGATTTTCGTACAAACTGAGTTCAATTTGATTGAAATGTGCAGCAAAAACCCATTTGCAATAGTTATTTACCCAAATAATATTGGATAATTCTGAAAATAACACGAATAAATTACTCACAAAAATTAGAATGTTTTCCGTCATACAGTCAAGAGAAAAAGACGTTTACGAGATTCAAATTCCAATAACGCGAATCTAAGCTGTATCGTTATGATTTTAGGGTTCACAATAGGATGACAGTTCGTGACTTTGGAACGCGAACTTTTTTGTACACTTATACCCAATAGTGCTGGGTATCGATTTATCAGATATCGACATTATTTTATCATCGTACCCTGAACTATTATTATTTAGATTATTCGTACTATAGTTGTTTACATATAATTTTAGTTTACGAATCTTTATTATATAAATAAAAATCTTCCGTAGTTAGGTAGGTGTATTTTACTGAACTTCTAAACGGCTAAACCGATTTTGACAAAAATAATTGTATGTGTTTGAGTGGGTCCATGGATGGTTTATATTCACAATTGGACCCGGTAGGTGGCGTTAAAATCGGGTTCCAGGATTTTTCATTTTTTTGGACTTTGGTGAGATGGCTTAGATTTAAAATTGGACCCGCTAGGTGGAAGGCCAGTGAAGCATATAGTTGAATGAAATGACGGCCTTCGTGGCGCATACACGTAAATAGCCGGATAAGCGGAGAGGTCTGGGTCTTTTCTACATAATATGATATTTATGTATTTTTAATTAAAAAACGGTGCTTTCCTGTGGCAGTTCATATTGTTTTTATTTATTTTTTGTTTATTTATTGTACATGTGGAACCCAGGCGCAGGCTCTCCCGCCCGAGATTTTCTGGCAGCACTGTATAGCGATAGCGAGGATGAGGGCCATGAGGACCCAGTAGATTACCTGGAAGAGGTGATAGATTCTGGCGATGAGGGCCAGGACGCAATAAGTGATGAACAGGTACTGATTGTTTTTTTTTTTTTTCAAAATATTTGTTTTCTTTCAAAAAAAAAAAAAGGCGTGTGGCACTCGGAGACTGCCGCGGTAAAGCTATTGCATAGCAAGCATTTTTTATCAACTTATGTAATTATAATTATTTATTTATTTTATTTATGCAGTATTTTTTTCCTTTGTTTTTCTTTGATATTAAGTCAAGTTACTAAAAGTTCAAAGTTCAAAGTACAAGTCATTGAACGTTCTGCTATTCATCGATAGATGGCAAAACTAAAAAGTATCACCGCCACAGATCACTCATATACTAGTCCCTGGGGACAGATAGGACAGTGCAAAAGTTGACGGTTAGTTTCGGTGCATTCGCAAAGCGCTAGTGTCGCAAGAAGTGTTGGGACATAATTTATCTGGGTGGGTATTTTTTTTGGTAAATAAATATAAATTAAATTAAAATTTAATAAAAATAAAAATAATAATAATCGAAAAAAAAAAATATAATCGGACTGGAGACATCTGGACTCGAACCGGGGTCTTCTGGTATCGTGACCGCCCTATTTCCCACCTGAGCTACTTAAATCTTGTAGATGACGGCGAAATTTACCTTCGTATTCTAATGATAGTGTTAGGTTATTTTCGTTACGGAATTTCTGGATTCGGTTTCCACGCTCAAGGCCCGCGATAGAAGCTATGCAATAGCTTAAAAAAAAAATCTTGATTTTATTTTTGCTGAATGATTTCTCGTCACCTGTCCCGCTCCCATATTCTCCGATCACGAAACGCGCGTCACCAGAGTCGGAGTTGGAGTAAGTTAATACTTTTTATCTAGTTCACTCAAGAAGTGAAGAATATAACTAGTCTAGCCATAAATATTGTTACAAATTAAGAACATCTGTTTTTTTTCTGAATTCAAATTTGGAACGTGTTTATTATGTTTACATCTTCGATAGATTCTCCTTTATTTTGCGTATTTTTTTTAGTTAAATATTAAATACAATATGGGAAGGGATGTTAAAGAAAACAGAATTGCTTTGCACAAAGTGGGTATGGAGCCGTCGGTCATTTTCAAGACGCTTCAAGTGCTTGGTACCAGCCAGCCTTACGTTCGTTTATCGTACTATGAACAGATATAGCAATACTTCAACTGTCGAAGATCATAAAAGATCGGTGTGGCCTTGTATTTTAGAACATCAAAGGCTGTTAATGCTGATAAGGAACAGAACTCACAGTTCTTCCTCCTCAAGTTCTTCCAGTAGCAGGGCAACAAATGCTTCGTAAAGAGCTCCTTAGCAGTCAGGTTCCATTTTAAAAGTGAAGTAAGAATAAAGTTCTTAACCACGGCTAAGGTGAACTGTACCTAGTTATAAATTAATTTTTTTAAGGTACAGTTTAAAAGGCAGAGTAAGTACATTATGATGTTTAACTTGCCCAGATAAAAATATAAGGGATGAATGAATACATTTTATATTTTGGTATAAGGGATGAAAATAGCTGGAAAAAGAATAATTTGAAAAGACTAAGGAATGAAGGAAATTCCTATGTAAGTACCACCAAAAAATTGTGCCATAGCGTGATATGAAAAATCTCTGCTCCGAAAAATGCAGTACAAAGTTTACTGAAACTGAACGAAAGTCTATATTCCATGATTATTGGTCGTTAGGAAACGTTTCAAAACAGTGTAATTATATTTCTAATAAGTATGGAGGCTATTAAGCCTAAAAATCGCTAAGTGTATATGTAAAATGTACGTGAAGGTGCCACCAGAGAAAAGTGACAGTATAATTTTAATAGACCCGAGCCAGTACGCTACTTTTGCAACATACTTAAGGCGAAATTACACGGTTCACTTTTGTCTTTCAATTTGGATGAAGCAACCAAATTGATCCATGTAAACTTATAAGTGAATCATTCAATGTCATTGAATGTTGTCGTTCTACGGCGTTGAAAGAATTAAACATGCTCAATATTTTCACTTTTAGCGTTCAATCTTCAACGCGGATGAATGAGAAATGAATGTGTAAACACAAGAATTGAACGATTCACTTTTACAGTCAGTGGTGCGCGCCGCAGTGTCGAGGAAGGGCGTATTTTTGGACAATACATACCTACCTACTACATACCTACGAAATGGTTTTCAAATGGAAGGAAAATCACACGCCTCTGTTCTTGGAACATTTTAAAAAGTATCCGTGTCTATGGAATTATAAAACGGAGGGTTATAAAAACCGAGATTGTCGTGGAAATGCTATTAAATCGCTAATTGAAGATTTGAACATTAGGGGTGTAACCGAAGAAGACATAAAATTAAAAATTAAAAGTATACGTACCCGTTATACTTGTGAATTAGCGAAAATAAAACGATCGACCAAAAGCGGTTGTTCCACAGATGATATTTATGTTCCAAAGTTGTTTTGGTTTAAACAAGCGGATGAGTTTTTGAATGCTGTATGTGTTCCAAGGGAAGGCACATCTAACTTCGTGAGTACCTACTATTTAAATTAATATATTAAACCCATGCGAAGCTGGAGCGAACCGCTAGTCTACACTAATATTATAAAGAGGAAAGATTCGATTAGTTGATTGTTTGTATTGAATAGGCTCCGAAACTACTGGGTTGATTTCAAAAAAAAATTCACCTTTAGAATGCTACACTAGCCCTGAGTAACATAGGCTACTTTTTAACCGACTACGATGGAGTCCAACAGGAGATTAATGTGTTCATACTTGTTGCGATAGCCGACATCGACGCGGGCGGAGCCGCGGTTTAAAGCTAGTATTTAAATAAAACACAATAGTTATTACAAGCTTTTAAACAATCATACACATATACATAAAAAACAGATTGAAAATTATTCTACTCTTCTTATCATTTGCAATTGCCACGGTACAATGTCAGTAGTGATGAATTTTTCTGCAAACATATTTCGCACTCTGCGTGCGTTTTCAGTATGATTTCCTAGCCTGGTTTGCGGTATGCCCACAATCGCTTCGGATGGTACTTGTCGCCATTCTCCTGGGATAATACATCCCTTTTCCCAATCCTCTCTCTCAAGTGAATGTTGTAAGTTAATATTGGGAGTTGTTTTTCTAAGCCAGTTATGAAGAGTGCACGTTGTTTTTACTAACTGTTCAACTTTTGACACAGTGAGTGGGGATGGGTTTTTCAAATATTCTAAATTTTGCTACTAATATTCCAAATGCATTTTCGACTACGCGTCTTGCTCTGGATAGCCGATAGTTGAAAACTTTGTGTTTTTTGTTGAATTCCCCTCTTGTATTATATGGTTTCAAAATATTTGTTTTCAGAGGAAATGCATCATCTGCTACGAAAACACCTTCATTTGGTATGTTTAATAGATTTGCGGTTATCGCTTCATTCAAAGTTGATTTTTCAAAAACGCAAGCATCATTTGCTCTTCCATTAGTTCCCACATATATGTAAATGAAATTGTAATTGGCGTCTACGACAGCGAATAAAATAATACTGAATTTTTTTTTGTAATCAAAATACTCAGAAGCACTATTTGGCGGGCATATTATCTTTACTAGCTTTCCATCCATGGCTCCACAGCAGTTTGGAAAATTCCACATCTTGTAAAAACTATTCATTATCTTTCTCCACTCACTTTCGCTTTGTGGAACCTGAAACAAAATCATAATTTTATTTAGAGAACATCCCAGAGCAGCAGTTACAGGTGACAGAATATGAAAACACAGAGAAGAGTTAGGAAACTCCTCAAGCAAAAGATAGCGGACATTCTCAGACCTCAAAAGATGAACAGCCTCTCGCGAATATATCTCATGCGCCGAGAAACCGGAAAAGATGCAGTGATACACCAATAGACAAGGCTATTAAGCAGTTGAAAATCATTAGCGATGATGCTAAAAATAACACCGAAGATGAATTTGACTTATTCTGTAGAAGTTTGGCTGTGCAATTAAAGCGAATGCCACTACATCGAGCTTTGATTACAAGGAATACACTAAATTTACTTAATTCATTTGTTTTATTTACTCTATATTTTACTGACCTTAATAAAATCTCGTAGCACTATCCATATCGCTTCACACACTGCTTCGAAAAAAGATGATATTGAGCATCTCGGTACTCTGTATAATGCTTCCAATGATCCAAAACAATCCCCAGTAGCAAGATGTCTGAGAACGATTTGCAATTTCACTCTTGCGGGCAAAGCATCCCTCATCATAGTATTTTCTTTCTGAATTAACGGTGTAACCATTGTAAGAAGTTCATCAAATTTTGCTTCATTCATGCGAAGATGATTGAGGTATGCATCTGGATCCTCTTCTGCCAATTCTCTCAATAGACGGTTTGACGCTCCTAAGGCTTGCCTTCTTAATACCCATGATCGCACCCACCAACGACGGCGTTTCTTTAGCTTCTTTTTCGATAATTTTTTTATTAAATGATCACATATTATTGCAACTCCTAAACGTACGACCTCATTCGACGACATCTTTCGAAGAATATGTGTTGAACAGTTCATTTTCCAGATACCGTGTAAACAGCATTCCTTTCATTTCTGCTCCATTCAACCAAAGTGATTCAATTCGGTTGAACCATGTAATTTCGCCTTTACGTACGTAGTATGCACCGTGTTATTACCAGACCCGAGCCAGTACGCTACCTGTGCAACATACTTACGTACGTAGGATGCACCATGTTATAAAAACTTTGAGTCTTTCTGGTACGTACAGACAGCTACTTATGTACGTAGTAAAGTCAGGTAAATTACGTAGTTCGATGTAAGTATGCCGGCTACTTAATGAAAGCTACGTAATCAACATGGTGCTGGCTATAAGCGTAATAGTGTCCTGTTTTGCTACGTAAAATAAGTAAGGCGGTCCAGGAAATTTTTCTCAGTGTAGTATGGAGACTATTAAGCCTAAAAATCGCTAAGTGTATATGTAAAATGTAGGTGAAGGTGGCACCAGAGAAAAGCGACAGTATAATTTTGCATTTTATTTTAATTTGCATGGAGAAAAAGCAAGTGTGTGCAAATTGTTTTTTAAAAAAAAACGCTCGTCCTCATCCACAGATCGTCCTATCCGCACAGTTTTAGAAAAACAAAATAAAGTTTCTGGCAAAAGTAAGTTACATTTATTGTTATTATTAGTTTGCAACGCTTTGATTACTTTAATAGAAAATCAAGATAGACAACACCCTCACATTTTACAAAAAACATATGGGTTTGCAAGACAAAATTATAGATAATATAAACGAAGAAAACCATGATTTGAACATTAGCCATTTAGGGCGGATTTCACCGATCGCATATCCCTTGGTCTGGCAAGTAACCATATTTCGGTTACAGGCGTTTTCGAGTCATATGGCGTGTAACCGGATTTCGGTTACTGTTACCTGCGGAATTCATGTTGTGCATTTCGTTCTAATACAGTGTGAATACTATACTGGTCCCTCTCTAATCTAGTATGGCAACTCTACACAATACGAACCTCTGTCTACGACCGCTTTCAAGCTTCACTCTAGTAAAAAATAATCTATGTTTTTGGCTTTGAAAACTCAAATTACTTTCTGGTCATTCTCGTTCGGCGCGCACTAAGTGATTGGTGTTTTGTGTGTGTTAAAAGAGTAAAAGTGTTAAAGCAATTTTTATTAAACCATGGATGGGTAAGTAGACAACAGTTTTTAATTAGCTACATGTAGATTTAATAACATTTTTGCACAAAAATTAATAATTTCATCAACGGCCGACAGAGTTAACGCATGACGCTACCTAACGGTTCGACATGGTTTGTTCTCATTTTATTCTATTTATAGTTATAGTAATTTATTAAAATGATTTAAATATGATACTACACCTAAAACAAGTGTTTAATTTGTAAATCATTGATATAGTTTTACAAAATATTGAAATGAAATACGATCGGCATAGGGTCGCCATTTGCCGGTTAGTTGCCAGGCCGCGTTGAGCATTCAAGGTCAGCGAGTCCGCCATGTTGTTTGATAATATCATGTACGCTCAATTGGCATGGATAGGACTTTTTTGTTCTGGTTTTTTGTTTTTAATATATTTTTTTTTGCATTTACTTTTGGATTGCATTGTGCGCGTTAGTTTGCAACGCTTTGATTACTTTAATAGAAAATCAAGATAGACAACACCCTCACATTTTACAAAAAACATAAGGGCTTGCAAGACAATATTATAGATAATATAAACGAAGAAAACCATGATTTGAACATTAGCCATTTAGGGCGGATTTCACCGATCGCTTCATGAACTAAGTTCAACAAAACTACGTTTTGCTTATCTGAGTTCAAATGCTCTCGGTTTTCGTCAAACCGATTTCACCTGCTGGCTATAAGCGTAATAGTGTTCTGTTTTGCTACGTAAAATAAGTAAGGCGGTAAATTACGTAGTTCGATGTAAGTATGCCGGCTACTTAATGAAAGCTACGTAATCAACATGGTGCTGGCTATAAGCGTAATAGTGTCCTGTTTTGCTACGTAAAATAAGTAAGGCGGTCCAGGAAATTTTTCTCAGTGTAGGATGGAGACTATTAAGCCTAAAAATCGCTAAGTGTATATGTAAAATGTAGGTGAAGGTGGCACCAGAGAAAAGCGACAGTATAATTTTGCATTTTATTTTAATTTGCATGGAGAAAAAGCAAGTGTGTGCAAATTGTTTTTTTAAAAAAAACGCTCGTCCTCATCCAGAGATCGTCCTATCCGCACAGTTTTAGAAAAACAAAATAAATCTTCTGGCAAAAGTAAGTTACATTTATTGTTATTATTAGTTTGCAACGCTTTGATTACTTTAATAGAAAATCAAGATAGACAACACCCTCACATTTTACAAAAAACATAAGGGCTTGCAAGACAATATTATAGATAATATAAACGAAGAAAACCATGATTTGAACATTAGCCATTTAGGGCGGATTTCACCGATCGCTTCATGAACTAAGTTCAACGAAACTACGTTTTGCTTATCTGAGTTCAAATGCTCTCGGTTTTCGTCAAACCGATTTCACCAGCTTCATTTTGGATCGCGTTTACGAAAACAAAGTTTAAATGAATTCTTATCAATAGTCATAGACAATTGAACATTAGCCATTTAGGGCGGATTTCACCGATCGCTTCATGAACTAAGTTCAACGAAACTACGTTTTGCTTATCTGAGTTCAAATGCTTTATTGTTATTATTAGTTTGCAACGCTTTGATTACTTTAATAGAAAATCAAGATAGACAACACCCTCACATTTTACAAAAAACATAAGGGCTTGCAAGACAATATTATAGATAATATAAACGAAGAAAACCATGATTTGAACATTAGCCATTTAGGGCGGATTTCACCGATCGCTTCATGAACTAAGTTCAACGAAACTACGTTTTGCTTATCTGAGTTCAAATGCTCTCGGTTTTCGTCAAACCGATTTCACCAGCTTCATTTTGGATCGCGTTTACGAAAACAAAGTTTAAATGAATTCTTATCAATAGTCATAGACAATTGAACATTAGCCATTTAGGGCGGATTTCACCGATCGCTTCATGAACTAAGTTCAACGAAACTACGTTTTGCTTATCTGAGTTCAAATGCTCTCGGTTTTCGTCAAACCGATTTCACCAGCTTCATTTTGGATCGCGTTTACGAAAACAAAGTTTAAATGAACTCTTATCAATAGTCATAGACAAACACTCGATGCGTTTCGTATAAATTGCAACATCTTGGCAACATTAAACAGCGACTTGGCGGACTTTTTAAACAAAAAGCAATACGCAATAAGCAGTCACGCAGACACTTGTCAAAACCGCCATTCTTTCGCCTTCTGCTCTAGTCTCTACTCGTCTCTTTTTCCAAAGAATTCTGTAGTGGCGCGAACGTGGTAATTTCATTGTTTTCGTTGTTATTATTAAGTTTAAATTCGTTTTATGTTAGGCGCGAACGTGGTAGTTATTTTTCGTTGTCGTTTTTAGTTTATTTTGGTTTTGTGGTTTTTATCTAGTGTTAGTTATCCGTGTAGTTGTGTAGTTTTAGCCATGTCTAAAAGAAAAAGGGATCCAACATTTGCCGCTAGCGAAAAACTGGCCCTCATCGACTTGGTCGAAAGTCATTATAGCATAGTAGAGTGTAAAAAGACAGACACTACGAATATGATGTTACAAAATGATAAGTGGCGCAAAATAGCACTTGAGTTTAATGCAATGTCGATTGGGTATATACCAAAAGAGTGGTCTGTGCTAAAAAATTGCTGGGAGAATCTGAAAAAGCGCGCGAAACAGCAGCAAACACTCCGGAACCAGCATTTTTTGGGAACAGGTATGTAGCTGATGGAGCAAGTGGAGGGGACTTAGGCACGGTCTTGGGCGTTAAACTTGTAGAAATTAAACAACTTTGTCCGACTTAGGATCGCAAGATGTACAGATACTTGATAGGCGCGCAAGGCGGCAGCCATCGAACTTGAACAACGAATACGTACAATCAGTGTTGCCAATCTTTTTACAGATTATTACTAACGCTGTACATGGTGCGATTTGCTTTATTGTTTATGGTAAGTACATACATATAGTTTATTATAAAAAGGTAAGTTAAATTTAATTATATAATATTTTTATATACTATATTTTATATCTATTCATGTTATACATATTTGCTTTAACTAATTATGTTTTTATGTGTTTTCAGGTGGTGCGTCGGTAACATCCTCCCGCCCAGTGTCACGACCGTGACACTCATCAACAATAGGAAGGGGTAAGATTTTAACAACAGGTCTCCGAAAGACACCTGATTTGGTCTTTACGTCAACCACCCTAATTCTACCGTCTTTTCCAGGGTATATTTCCTGGATGATTCCTTTCGGCCAAGTGCCTCGTGGTGCACTCGGGTCCATGATCAATACTAAATCACCTTTTTTGAGGGTCGGTGTTTCATCTTGCCATTTCTTTCTAGGAAGAAGATCTGGTAGCACTTCTTTGATCCATCTTGACCAAAACATATCAGCCAGCCTCTGAGCTTTACGCCATTGCTTTCTAAAATAAAATTCATCATCGGTGAAAGATCCAAGCTGAGGTAAGTTCGAAGATGAGCCGAGTAAAAAATGGTTTTGAGTCTGGGTCTCAGGATCACGATGATCCACCGAGACGTGAGTCAGCGGGCGACTGTTGATCATGTTTTCCACTTCAGCTAGTAAAGTTAGCAGAGTTTCTTCATGTGGTGCTCTCTCTTTGAGAATTACTTTTAAGGCCGTTTTAACACTCCGGATGAGCCGCTCCCAGGCCCCCGCCATGTGTGGCGTTCCTGGTACTATAAAGTTCCAGTCGACTAGTCTGTTTGCTAGTTGTTCATGAAACCCTTTGTCATTAACAACTTCCAAATACGACTTCTTTAATTCTGCTTCAGCTCCTCTCAGGTTCGTCCCATTGTCGGAAAATAACCTGGACGGCCAGCCTCTCTTAGCTGCCATTCTTCTTAGCGCCATAATCATGGAGTCAGCTGTAAGTGAGTGTACGACTTCGATATGTATGGCGCGTACCGTTAGACAGGTAAACAAAACTCCATATCGTTTCTCTCTGCGGCGGCCTATGGTAACTACCATTGGTCCAAAGAGATCAACTCCGCAGTTCGTAAATGGACGAAAATGATGCGCCACTCTTGCTTCTGGTAGATTTCCTAAGCGCGGTGGTTGTGGCGAAGCTCTGCGTATGCGGCAGTGAGAGCATTTAGCAGCTACGCTTCGAATGGTAGGTCGCATATTAATAATCCAATATTTTTGCCTGAGTTCATTAACGATCATTTCAGTACTTCCATGTGCGGCAGCTTCATGGTACGATTTAACAATCAGCTTGCTGGTAGGGTGACGTCCGTCGAGTATTACTGGCTGTTTCAGGTCTCGGCTGACATCCTTAGTTGCGTCAATTCGTCCTCCAACGCGCAGCAATCCAGTCTCGTCAATGATCGGCGTTAGTGCTCGCAGGCGGCTATCCCGAGGTATAGCTTTATTCGTTTGAAGCATTTTTATTTCAATCGGAAAAGATTGCATTTGTGAAAATTTTATCAAAATGTGTTCAGCTTTTATCAGCATTTCAGCATTTAAATCAGCTGGGCCTTTCCTGCATTTCTGTATAAATTGTAAAATTCTCGCTGTGCTCCTTAATAGTCGAAGCCATGAAGAAAATCTTCCTGAGTCCGGCACTGGTAATGACTCATCATTGTTTGTAGAAATTAAATGAATTAACTCTAAATCTTCTTCATTTAATTTAGTATTTTCTTTTTCAGGTTCGGAGATCCAGTTAGCGGAGTCTTCATAAAGAAATTTAGGTCCACGGAACCACTCACTGTCCTCGTGAAGTTCATAATTACAGCTCTTCGTAGCTATATCTGCAATATTTTTATGTGTAGAAATATAATTCCACTCGTTTTTATTACTAGATTCGTCGATTTCGCCGAGTCTATTAGCTACGAATACCTTGTAGCTGCGACAATCGTTTCTAATCCAATGTAAAACAGTCATCGAATCTGTCCAGTAATAAGTAGCTGTAGGTATTAAGCGATGCTCACTTTTAATTGTATTCGCTAGACGACAAGCAAGCGTAGCGGCTTGCAGTTCGAGCCTCGGAACCGAGGCCGGTTTTCTTATCGGAGCTACTCTGCACTTGCTAGCGACGAACGCAACTATAACTCGTCCATCGCTGTATGTACACCTCCAATATGCGCCCGCGCAGTAGGCGACTTGCGATGCGTCACAAAATAAATGCAACTCCAATGTTGCTATCTCGCTCGCACTCCTGTGGTCGAACATGTTACATACGGCCCGGTTGAAGTACCATCTAGGTATTTTCAGGGTGTTTACTGCCTGCATTTGAGTCATCCATGCACAAAATAATTTGAACAAATCTTCATTTAATTCATCGTCCCATTTCATGTTATTTTTCCATGTTTCACGCATTAATATTTTAGCTTTAATGGTGATTGGACTAAGAAAACCGTAAATATCTAAAATAGACATAATAATTCTCAGCATTTCCCGTTTAGTAGGTTTTCTTTCGAAGTTTATAATATCACTCGGAATGCGTTTCAGGGTCAAGTCGATCGACAGCGTGTCCTCGGACGGACTCCACAGTAATCCGAGCGTTCTCTCCGGCTGATTACTAATGTTGAACTGTACGGATTTGACTTCGTTTGGGGTTTCTTCAAGCACCTTCGGGACGTTACTTACCCAGTTTCTCATCTCGAATCCGCCACTTCGGTGGATGAGTGAGATATCTTTTATCATTTGTTTTGCAGTGGAGACGTCGTTCATCGAGTCTATGTAATCGTCCATATAATGCGATTTAATTACGGCGTTTACAGCGTCTGGCATCTCTTTTACGAAGCGTTGCGCGTTCTTATTTTTTACATATTGCGCTATGAAGGGGGAGCAATTTGCGCCAAAAATCAGTGAAGACATAGCATATACCTTTATAGGTTGTGAAGCGTCATCTCTCCATAAGAACCGTAGTGCATCTTGGTCTTCCTTTTTTATTTTTATGCAGAGAAACATATCCTTTATGTCACCCATTAGTGCAATAGATCCTTCGCGAAATTTGAACATAATTCCTAATAAGGATTCCAGTAAATCCGGCCCCTGTAGCAAATAAGAATTCAAGTTCTTACCGGCAGAGGTCGCGGCTGCGTCGAAAACCACTCGTAACTTCTTCTTATTAGGGTTGTCAACTCCAAAGTGCGGTAAGTACCAGGTTCGATTACCAGGTTCAGGGTCATCGACCTGTCGGGCATAATTATTTGTAAATAAATGATTTATACGTTCATTGTACCGCTTACCGTAGTCTTCGTCAGCGTAGATTTTCTTCTCAACTGACATAAGTCGTTTGAACGCATTAGGATATGAATTAGGCATAGGGCTGTCACCCTTCCAGGGTAAACCAACTTCCCAGTGACCATCAACCAGTCGCGCGGTCTCCTCCAGGATGGCCACAGCGCGCAGCTCTTCTGCATTCTCTCTGGGCCTGCTGTGTACGCCTATGGATTCGAAGGAGAATGAGTGGCGTACCAACTCGTGGAGATCCGCATCAGGGTTCACTTCTTCAGTGTAGGGGGCGGGCGTAGTGACCAGGACATCGTCTTCTATTTGAATGCTAGACCTAGGAACAGAAGGATGAGCAGACACAACACCATGAACACACCACCCTAACGCTGTTAATGTGGCAACAGGTTGGTTATTATTATTACCAAAAATTATTTTCTTTGGAACAATCAAATCATAATTATCCTGTCCTATTAAAACACTGGGTTTTACATTCTTACAGGTATACAAATTAGCAATAGTATTTAAATAACTGTATTTCTTACAATTAATGTTTGACAATTTTTGCAGAGGTAAGTCTAACTCAGCTATTTTCCTAGCTTTTAAGTTAAATTTCACATTCTTTTTATTAGAAATAGTGCAATCGATAATTTCAGAATTACAAATTATTTCAGAATTGAATGCTCCGCGTAGTCGCATTGTTGCTGTTCGACCAGTGATGCCGACGGCATCAGCCAGTGATGACAAAATGAGTGATATTGTTGCTCCGTCATCGAGCAAGGCATACGTACTTACTATACCTAAAGGTCCATGAATGTCTATAGGCACTACCTTAAGTAAAACGCATGAGGGGTTATCTATCATAGCGACCGTTTCGCTTTGCACTTTTATTTCACTCGATTGCCCATCATTTTCACTTTCACTTCTCACTACACTAGCCACTTCTAGCGTTTTCTTCTTATAGTGCAGAATCTTGTGGTGCGGAAGCCCACACCCATCCACGTCACACAGCTCGGCCTGGCAGGAATCCTTATGGCTGTAGCTGTCATCCAAGCACCGGCAGCATAGACGTTTGTCCTTAACGAATCTCCATCTATCTCGACGTAAAGCGCGCTTGAAGCGCTTGCATTCGGGTAGTGTATGATTTTTGCCACGGCAAAACATACATATTTTGTCTTCTGCGTGAACTGTATGAATGTTGCGAATGCCTTCCCTCTTCCTCGGCTGCTCTGCGTGCTGACTTTGGATGTGGCTCACGCCAGCGGCTGCAGTTTTTGTTGCTTCGTCGTGTAGAAAATCCGAAAACAATTCTAGTTTCGCCTTCTGCGAGTTTTCGCTGTAAATATATAGGTAATCCGACCACTTTGTTATGAGCGCACAAGGGCACTTAGTTAAAACTGTATTTAACAGGTCCGGACTTCGTAGATAGTCATTTTCTTTTAGGGCTTTTACAGCGGCAACGTAATTTTTTATTTTTATAGAAAAACTTACGATTTCGTTATGATAATTTCCGGGCAGGGTAGCAATTTTCTTAATTTGTTTATTTAAATGAAATATAATGACCTCCGGCCTTCCGTACCGCAATTCTAGGGCTTCTATAACTTCATACGGCGATGTTGTACCTATAAGAAGCGACGAGACGGTGTCCTTGGCTTCTCCACGCAAACACTTTCGTAGCCTCCATAGGTTTTCATTATCACTATAATTGCATAGCCGGGTAGACTCGTAATAGGCCTCCTTAAATTGAAGCCATTCTATGGGATCACCTGAGTATGTTGGCAAATCCTTTCCTGTGGCGAGTCTTGTTAGCAAAGGTTTATTACTTTCGTGTTTCACGTCTGCGATCACATTTTTTAATGCGGACGCTAAATAGTGCACGTCGTGCATCTCATTATGAGGTGGCGCGCTGACTGAAGGCGGCGCTCGGGGAAGACTTCGATGACTGCGCTCGAGCCAGTCTTGAACTTTGCTCTTTTCGTCCTGCGAGCGTATGCTTCCCGAATATTGCGTAAGTGCAGCAATATCTGCTTCGAGTTTTTTATCTATAAGGTCCTTATCGATGGCGGCCTTTTGTTTCGCGGCTTCATATTCTAGCTGCGCCCTGCGGGCCGCTGATGAAGTGCTAGTGCGTGCCGCCATTTTGACAGTATCCGTTTCACAACGGGTCGGCGAGTCAACTGCAGGAGTTTTACCTACCGCTTGTTCTGACTGCGCATCTTGTATGTCTTCTTGTTCCTTCATCACCATGCGGCGTGTTTTCGGCATAATGCGTCGCAGTGGTGTAGTGAACAAAAAAGTAAAACGTGAGACCGCGTGTCTCCACTTACTTGGTTCACACTTACGTGATCCGGCTCGAAGGACCAGATTTTGTAGCTGATGGAGCAAGTGGAGGGGACTTAGGCACGGTCTTGGGCGTTAAACTTGTAGAAATTAAACAACTTTGTCCGACTTAGGATCGCAAGATGTACAGATACTTGATAGGCGCGCAAGGCGGCAGCCATCGAACTTGAACAACGAATACGTACAATCAGTGTTGCCAATCTTTTTACAGATTATTACTAACGCTGTACATGGTGCGATTTGCTTTATTGTTTATGGTAAGTACATACATATAGTTTATTATAAAAAGGTAAGTTAAATTTAATTATATAATATTTTTATATACTATATTTTATATCTATTCATGTTATACATATTTGCTTTAACTAATTATGTTTTTATGTGTTTTCAGGTGGTGCGTCGGTAACAAGGTACGTACATACTCGTAAGTATATTTTTCACACTACAGATAATCATTGTCCATCCTTAACTTAAGTTAACATAATAATTGTTTTTTTTTTAATTTATTGTAGGAGGAGGTCCACCAAAAAATATAACTGAAGATCCAGTAATTGATCGTGTGCTGGAACTAATACAGACAAGAGTTTCAGGCTATGTCAATCCCTTTGACTCGGATAATACCCACGTTATAGGTAGGTATTTATTTCATTCAATAATAAGAATATATTCAGAATCATTTTTGTAATTAAAATGGTATTTTCAGCCTCTGGTAGCGATGTGAATGATCCAACAATGTCAACGGACTACAACTCTGATCTACAGAGTATATATATAAGTGGTATGTATGTCACCGTAAGATTGCAAAAACCGTTAGATTGTGTTGAAATAATACTTTGTAGAGGTGTTACTTCCAGTCCGTGCCTCGATGATCTGACTCATCCTTAACTTTTTGAGAGGCCGTAGCTATCAGCCCCACCACCAGCGTCACCTCACTTTTCGTTCGGTATTTGGTGTGACCAGCTATTTAATATTGCCACACTAATAAATAATTATTATTAAATACTGTGTCTTGAAATTTATCTGATCCTATACAAATTATACAACATTCTTTTTTAAATAAAATCATGACAATCAGAATTGCCATTCTATAAATAATAAAAAAATGTTGCCAATCTACACGATCACGACATTTGTAATCCAACTAGCGATATTGTAAACTGTCGACGGATTGTCAACCGTTCAATGGTCCGAGTGTCAGTTTTTGAAATATTCATTGTATTTACGTTTTTTTGTCTCTTTCTTGTAGGTTAGGTTAGGGTTCGACATAAATGATTAGGTTTTATCGGGTTTATATATCTAACAGATTACAATCTAACGAAAAATAATGCGTTAAATTGTAATCTGTCGAAAGTTTACAATATCGCTAGTTGGATTACAATCTTACGGTTTTTGGAATCTTACGGTGACATGTACATTGAAAGTTGAAACCCATATTCAGAATTTTTTTGAATCGATTGAAAACTCTCAACATTAAATACAGTGTGGCAGTGCAGTCACCTTTAAGTTTTTATAAAACTACTTTTATTTTCAGAGACTGATTTTCAGGCCCGATGACAGTGAAAGAGAACTTTTGCAGGAACCCACTTCAACTGAAACAGCCACCACTATAACAGTTGTAAGTATGCTGATGAGCAAGAATTGTTTAGTGTTCTTCATTAATTTCCATTATTTATTATTTACCTATTAGGTACAGATTTTGTATATAAAGTTGTAATTAAGTATAATGTCTTCATTGAATACTTTTATGCAGGACTGGTCTCAGTATACTCCCCGCATGCTGAGAGATCCAAGAAACCCTATTCTGGGTAGATCACCAAGCCCATCAAATAATGAGCAACCACAGCAGGAGCAGGTGGCTCAAGATGCAGATATATCTAACCCACAACACTGTAACATTACACCATCAAGGTATTAATTACTTTTTATTAATTAATTAAAATACATAATTTTGATAACTATCACTACCCATATTATAAATGCGAAAGTGTTTGTTGATTTGTCCTTTAATCAAGCAGCAACAGGGCAATGGATCAATGTGATTTTTTGCATGGATAGTAACATAGGCCACTTTTGATTGCAGTCAATCAAAGAGTACCCACAAGAATCTTCTTAATCCACACATCAGCTAGCTATTACATTTCTGGTCTGTGTATTATATTATTCTGTTCCAACTTCCAAGTGGGTAGGTGTGTAATATCTATCAAAAATATTCATTCATGCAATAAAAAGTTTAACTTTACAAATTGAACAGCCTCGACTAGCCGCAGAAGGCCAATTTTGAGGCGTGACAAGGACACCCAAAGCCTGACATTGGAACGAATAAACACATTAACAATGGCCAACCAACATGCCCAGGAAGAACATCAGATCCAGATGCGAATATTACAGCTCAAAGAAGAGCAAGAAAAACAAGTATTAGAACAAGAAAGACTGAAACGTCAACAAGAGTGTATAAAATTAGAAATGTTAGAAATACAACTAAAGAAATTAAAAGATTAAAGATTTTTAATTCAAAAAACATAAATTTAAAGACTGTGTTAAACAGCATCTGTTAAGTCGAGGTTATTATAGTATAGATGATTTTCTCGATGACAAAGTTGCATGGAAGCAACCGGCCTCGCATCCAGTAACCCACAAGTCAGTGTTATACTTGATGTAAAGTTTGTAACAGAGTGGATCTGCTTGCTTGACACCTTTTTGAATGTGGATATTGGTTATGTAAAATTAATTTAGAATTCATGTAAATTATAATTAGGATATATATAAATTAATTTCATATTATGTTATGTAAAATTAATATGAGTATAAACAATAAATGAGACAAAAGTTTAAAATATAGACTATTTATTACAATTATTTTCATACCATTTCATTCCATTACCATCATCCTTCTATCTTATCATTCATTTGTTAAGTAATATAATAATTATGTCAGTGATGAATTCTGGAAGTTTGGCAAAAAGTTCCATACAAAATATAATTCTAGGAATGGAATTTCACATTCTTAACCATTCCTAGAATTATATTTTGTATGGAACTTTTTTGCCAAACTTTCTATGTTCGTAGTGTTAAAAAGAATTATAACAACTGGATGAGGGAAAAGTACTAGAGTACCTTGGAACCCTTGGGTGAACCAGTAAAAAAATTTTTTTTAATAGAATAGAACAGTTTTTATTAAAAAAAACTTTTACAAAGTGCTTATTAATCAACATGTGAATCCACCACTGGTCTGCCCTTCATACAGTGCAGAACCAGCAAGAAAGTTTGCAACTGCTCTTAAAAAATTTAATAAACAATGTATAAGCCATAGTAATGCAGAAGTACTTACAGTCCCAACAAACTAGTTATCTTGCTAATCTGAAATCAAAAAAATAAATCTTTATAGTATGCTTGGCGCATTGAGTTTTGCTCGGCGTCTATTTGGTACGTATTGACGTTGGCGTTATTGGTGTTAATAACTGCAAAGTAAAAAAATCGACGCCTCCCACGCATAAAGTCGTAACACATTTTTTGAGTAAAATTACTTTTTTGTGCCATTAGAACCCTACCAAAGAACATTACATAATCCTGAAACCCAAATTTTAATATCTTCTATAGTTCATGAGTTTTTGAATTGATAATAGTCTTAACTTTTGAACGCTCCCGCGCACAACGTCGCGCTGATAGTTCCGACGATGCGCGCTGATCTATTGGACCGCGACCGACCAATCAGAGTGCAGTACCGACGTCGTATAGCACGAACTGACTGCCTCGTTGGTCTAGTGGTTAGCATGTGTGACTGCGGCTGACGATCCCGGGTTCGAGTCCCGGGTCGGGCCATAATAAGTGTTGGGTTTTTCTGACTAGAAATTCTCAGCACTAGCCCGGAGTTAGGAAGTTGGCGGTGTGTCACACCCGTGCCTCGGAGAGCACGTTAAGCCGTCGGTCCCGGTTATTATCACTAACATGATAATAGTCGTTAAAGCCCGCCAATCCGCATTGGAGCAGCGTGGTGGGTCTAAGCTCTAATCCCTCTCTCCTATGAGAGTGGAGGCCTGTGCCCAGCAGTGGGACGTTAATGGGCTGTAGTGGTGGTGGTGGTGGTTGTTTTTTGTTTACTTTTGATAGATAAGACTTGTACAATTATAAACTAGTGAAATGAGTAATGTACTCGTACGTTAGTCAAAGATTTTAAAATTATTGTTAGATAAACCCAGTCCAACCAGCGAAGTAATAACGGCCGACAAAAGTTTTGGAAATTGTAAGTTTTACTGTATTATTATTTAATTTACTTGTTTATAGTATGTGAGATACCATCAGAATAAATAATATTACTATGTGTTAGTGTTTAATAGACCTCGACAAAAAAATATAGTTCCGGCGCATAACGTTGCAACGTCTATCTTACGACTGTATGCGTTGGTTTCAATCACTAGCAGTGGTCAGTTAAGACTTTATTCGACGCAAAAAATTTAGTCTAGGAGTAGTAACTTATACTTACGACCGTATGCGTGGTTGTAGTTTAAAGATAAATAAATGTATAAAGACGGATTATAGACATAAGATTTTATGCTTGGTTATAATATAATGAAGATACGGTTATTTGCTTTTCAATTATAGCTAAAATATCCCTAAAATTAAACTTTTAAATCTATTTATAACTGTTTTTGTATTTTGCACTAGGTTTTTAACTAATTGGAGTTTATTATTTTCAGAATTACCGGTGTCACCTGAAGCTCAACGCCAGTGGGATCTGTGCAAGACGATGTTCGGGCACTCTTTTAATAATAGTAGCAGGAATAGTGACAACAGCTTTGTAACAAGTATTCACGAAGTAACATCTAATCCAGCTGCCAATTTATCTTCAATTTCGTCTCCCATGCCAAATGAAACCCCTATAAGATGTATGGATTCAGAGCTATTTGCTAAAGAATTTTCTCACGAACCAGCTGACGTAATCGAACCTTCTTTTGATATAACACCAGTGCCCTCCCCGAGTAACGATTTTGTCGAGAACAATGTGGCCACTTCAACTCCGGATTTTAGTAACTTATCTATTTGTAATTTAAACCTTAGGCACTATTTTATATGTTAGTTATTTTTGATCAATATATAGTTACGACAAGGAAATGTATGTTTTGTTTATAATTATTTTTATTTGTTGACTCTAAATGAAACTTAATTGAACAAAGCATTTTCAAATAATCACTGCGTTAGGAACGTTATGTCCTTTGACAATGCATCGGCCATATTTTTTCGATCATTCACAGAACACATTTCAAGTGATGTACCGAGTCGCTGTTTAAGTGGATCGAGTCGACTCGAGTCGGTTCATACAGTATTCGAATCATGGCTTGATTCCGCGATTTCAGCCCAGTACTCGATATTTTCTGTTTGGTATTCGATTGTTGATTCGAATCCGTTACCGATTTTAGAATGAAAAGGAGAAATCGAAAAGAAGTAAACTTCAAACAATAGGTACATACCTATGTAGGTTTAGCATAGTGACTTATCGATAATAAATCAAACCTTTTTGAAATTATCTTTAAACAATTGAGTGTGACAACAATGTGAGTCGAGTAATTGATAGGATGAACATTTTTAGATGTCTTTAAATACGGAATCACAATTTTTGCACTTTATTTTATCGCCGTTTAAAAGGTATTCGTGCATCCTATCCACCTCCATTCCTTCTGAGAGAATGCTCCCCAAAGCAGGTCAGTTGTCTTTAAGGAGGAACAACCTGCTGCCAAAGCATTTCGATCACATTTTTTTTTAAATGCTAACTGCCAAATATGATGACTGATTTTAGAATTGTGGGAGCCCTATTAAATAAGTTTCATCCATTAATTGAGGACAGTCCAAACGCTGAAGAAATAATATAACGAGTTCAACGATACATGGACGAACCAAATCATCTCGGCTGTTTCATAAATGACTTTAACCTCAACAGAAGAAGAGTTATGTTTAGTCGTATAGATGACAACCTGCCACAATTATATTTTTTTCCTGTTTTGGAGTATAATGATTTACTTTTATTTGGGTTAGGGCCATATCAAGTCAAACAAGCAAGGTCGTATTATGGGGAACACATAAGACAAAATGGAATATACCATGTTGAAGTATGTCCAGAGCTGGAACATTCCGCAGAAATGGTTTTACATGTTGGTGGGAACCATCCATATTTACTCAGAGGTAGAATAAAATCAAGACATATCAGCCAAAAAATATATTTTACCTATATATTAATAGACAGAGAGCCTAGCAGCAATTCTGCATTGGATGCAATATTAGGTTACTATTGCAACTGTATAGTTGGCAATCGTACAGTTGGTTGTTGTTGCCATGTGATGACACTAGTCTGGTATCTTGGGTGGGCCAGACATCAAGATAACGTGCGAGCACCAGCATCATTTCTTGAAAATGTTTTGGTTTCTGTGGAAGAACAGTAAAAACTGTTCTTCCACAGAAATCATTCTTTCTTCTTGTTTTGTTTCTTTTTCTTATTATCTACTGCACCAGTCAGGCAGTAAGTTCAATAATTGTTTTTCTATTATTTAAATCTGTTAAAATAAATATTACAAGTATGATTATATTATTGTGATACCTACTGTATAAAAATATTATTGTCATCAATTAAGGCCATCCCAAAATGTCCCTCAGCTGGGCACAGGCCGATTCTTTCATAGAAGGCAGTGATTTATTAGTGAAATGAATTAAAAGAATTACATAATTCTTGCAAATATAATTCAATTCAATTCAATTCAATTCAATTCAAATCTAGTGTGGGAAAGCAGTTTTTTGGTGAAACTTTTTTTATTTATTTTCTCAGTTTTCCGAGCCTTCAGACTCCTGAAACTTTTTTATCTGAAAACTATAAAATATTTCAATTACAATAATAATAAAATCATTGCTGCGCATTGATTTTTGATATCTAGGCAAGCTCCCATAGTTCGTCAGTGGGTCTTCTCCGTTTGGCCCGTGAGGGCCAAGCGGGGGTACAGGCCTCGAGGCTGAGCCTCCTTACCCGGGCGGGGCGCGCAACTCTGTGCCCCGGTGAATGTCTTTAAACCGGGATAAAACCGGTTAGGGCCTGCCTTGTAGGCTACGGGCCCCTAGGTTGGATGTCATTTCCGGTGTTGGGTCCGCACTGTGGGTGACGTCATCACCTCCGCGTGCAGGACCCGTGTCTCGTCCAGGGATCTCGGCGCTGCGGGCAATAGGGTCGCTCTCGCGCGCCGAGATGGTGTCAAAATCGGTGGACTCCGCGTCGTGGGCGATAAAGTCGCCGCTGCGCGCGGAGTCGATGTCAAATCCGGTATGGGTCGCGTCGTCGACGTCGCTACGCTCGCCTGCGTGCCGCGCAGGTGATGGCGATCGTAGGAGCTCGCGAGATAGTGGACGCCCGGTCGGAGGTCGGGTGGTCGGCGGTGCGATCCCGTGGAGGTGTTCGTACGGTCCGTTGTCCGCGCGCGCAAACATGCGCCGCGCGAGTGTACGGACGTACCCCTCCACGGTGGGCGTCTTGAGGTCGCGATGGATCACGTCGTTCCTCACGTACCTCAGAGCTCCCACGATTTGGCGCAGGCACTTGTTCTGCCGGACTTGTAGGCGGCTCTTCTGGTATGCAGAACACAGCGCATACCAGGCAGGAGCCGCGTACGTCAGCCGTGAGCGGACATAGGCTCCGTAGATCCGGAGCTTGGTCTTCGGTGAGAGGCTTGAGGTGAGGACCTGGTGCAGCATCGACTCAGCATGCCGTGGCGTGGTTCACAACATGGTCAATCATGGGAACCATGGCCAGGCCGGCGTCAATGTGGCACCCCAAGTAGCGCACCGAAGTCTGCCACTCTATGTCCTGTCCTCGCAGTTGGTGCTGACGCATGTGCTTCCGGGCGCCGAACAAAATGGCGGCCGTCTTCCCCACGTTGACGGCCATTCTCCACTTGTCCAGCCATTCCGGAAGCAAGTCCAACAGACGTTGCATGCGGTTTGTAGCGACGATTTGGTGGTACGACGACGCGAAGTACGCGCTGCCGTCGGCGTAAAGCGACAACAGCACGTCTTCCTCCCCCTCGCGCAGGTGGTCGGCGAGGGTACGGCTGGCCATAGTTCGGCTGGCCATGCCCTTTGAAAATTCAAAAAAAAAAAATTCAAAATTCAAATTATTTTTATTCAAATAGACTTTTACAAGTACTTTTGAATCGTCGAGTGATTCTACCACTGGTTCGGAATGCCATTCCTACCGAGAAGAACCAGCAAGAAACTCGGCGGTTGCTCTTTTGAAAAAAATAATATACAATTTCTATTTCATTAATTTGTAGAATACATTAAGTAACAGCTGTCCTTAGCATTGCTGGAGCGAGTCAAATCCATGCACCTTTGTCATTTACGTAATCTTCAACAGTATAATAAGCTTTTTTCAGGAGCATACTTTTAATGGACTTCTTAAAATTGTGTAAAGGCAAGTTTAAGATAGGTTGAGGAATTTTGTTATAAAATAGAATGCTCATTCCCACGAACGACCTTCGGACCTTCTTGAGGCGGAGCGATGGAGTCACGAGCTTATGGCGGCCTCTAGTTTGCCTATCATGCAGATCGCATATTTTTTTGTAATTGTGAATGTGCTGTTTTACGAAGATTAGATTACTATAAATATATTGCGAGGCTACTGTAAGAATACCTGTTTCCTTAAATTTCTCTCTAAGGGATTCGCGCGGTTTTAAATTATAAATTGCACGTATTGCCCTTTTTTGTAATACAAATTTTTTTTGAATATCTGCCGCTTTACCCCATAGTAAGATTTCGTAAGACATAATTTAGCAATTTATTATAGAAATGACATACGCGTAGAACATGATGTAATTGGTTATTGTGATTCTGATTGGGCGGCTGATTGTACTGATAGAAAAAGTGTTTCAGGATTTTGTCTAACGTTATATGGCAATGTTGTTAACTGGGGAACCAAATATTAAAAATTAAATAAAAATACTTTCTTCATGACCACCATTTTATGATAACATAATATTCTTTTTCACAATGACAGTTCACATCATACTGTGTACGTAGAATGTGGGTTTACCTAAATAGGTTTTATTAACACTCCCCCTTAAACCACATTCTACATACGACTTATTTATATATGACAAACTAAACTAAATAACTAATATAAATAACTTAAACAAAAAATACGTGAACAAATAGTTAATACTAATCATTGAAACAATAAACTGCCTAGTTATAGTTAATTTAACAATTCAATAAACCTAAGGCATTCTTAAACTTAGTGAACAAGTCCTTACATAAAGCCTTTGTGAATATATCTGCCTTTTGTTCTGAAGAAGTTACATATTTCTCGTTTCACTTAGTTACATAGGTCTCGCAGAAAAGGGCTGTTCGTGCCATATACAAAACTAAATTCAAAGAAGTTGAAATTATGACGGTCCACGACCAACACATAATTGAAAACTGGATGATGCCCGCGACTTCGTCCGCGTGGATTTTTGATTCCCGCGGGAACTCTTTAATTTTCCAGGATAAAAAGTACCCTTTATCCTTCCCCGGGTACCCTATGTGTTATTCCAGACTATAACCTATCCCTGTACCAAATTACATCAAAATCGGTTGAACAGATGGGCCGTGAAAGCGTAGCAGACAGACAGACAGACACACTATCGCATTTATAATATTAGTATGGACTGAATGATGCTAGCGACTTCGTCCGCGTGGATTAAGGTTTTTGATTTCCGCAGAAACTCTCATTTTCCGGGATAAAATAACCTATGTCCGTCCCCGGAATACAACCGACTCCTGTACCAAATTTCATCAAAATCGGTTGAACGGATGAGTCGTGAAAGCATACAACCAAACAAACAAGCAACCAACAGACACACTTTTACGTTTATAATATTAGTATGGATTATGGATATTATGGATTAAGTATAATATGTGTGTAGTAGGTCTGACGACCTCCGTGCGGCGCAGTGCTTTGCGCAGCCTTAACGTGCGGAGGTCCCGGGTTCGATCCCCGGCAGGGTTAGTAAATTTATAATTTCTGAATTTCCCTGGTCTGGCCTGGTGGGAGGCTTCGGCCGTGGCTAATTACCACCCTACCGGCAAAGACGTACCGCCAAGCGATTTAGCGTTCCGGTACAATGCCGTGTAGAAACCGAATAATTAATATAATGTCATGCGCCTAACAGGTCAGCCCGCTACCATCTTAGACTGCATCATCACTTACCATCAGGTGAGATCGGAAACTAGGGCTAACTTTGTAGCAGTACCTAAGTATATAAAAATATCCATATCCATACTAATATTATAAATGCGAAATTGTGTCTGTCTGTCTGTCTGCTACGCTTTCACGGCCCAACTACTCAACCGATTTTGATGAAATTTGGTACAGTGATAGGTTACATCCCAGGGAAGGACATAGGCTACTTTTCATCCCGGAAAATTGAAGAGTTCCCGCGGGAATCCAAAAATATGAATCCACGCAGACGAAGTCGCGGGAATCATCTAGTTCTATATAAATATTTTTGGGGTCTGTATACATAATAAACATTACTCCAAAGATTTATCATAAGCACCTATATAGATAGATAGAATGAAACATAACTTAAACAAAACAAAAGTCCTCATAAAGGCACAATTTTTCCAATCCTCTCTATTGTTTTGTATAAAACAAAGAAACGTGCGCACGCCGCCTAGCTTCATCCACTATTTTACTGAACGCGCAAAACTTGCTTCGCAGTTTTCAGTCGCACGTAGGCTGTCAAAATAGCTTCGTCTGATCTGAAGTGATAATCTTGCTTTCTGTCGAGTACAAAAACAATTTACTTCTGCAGTGTGTGACTATTGTAAAAAAGTAAGTATAATTTGTTTTATTAGTTACCTACAGTAATAGTCAGTGTGATTATTTGTAATATTTGAAATAAAAGATCCCTTCAAAAAAAATTAATATGGCGTCGGCCGCGGTGATTTTCGTATTGTTGCGCTGATTGTTGGGTTTTCAAGTATCATTGTGTGATTTCAAATTTGACGTTTGTTGAAGTAAAACTTTTACAGACACGTCACCACGTACTTTTACAGCCAGCGCATAATATAATGGAGAGTGCAACGCCAGTAAAACCCATGTACCGACACTTTAATTTTTTGACATAATGACGTAAACATACCTGAGGCTTTTATCAAAGCTCAGCAAAGTTCATCAGTCCATGTATTTTTTAAATTATCTAGACATGATCTAGAATGATTTATTGTGATTCATTATTTTTGCAGATGGGAAAACATAAAAGAAGGTCTGCCTATTATAAAAAAGAAAATAAGCCGTTGCATTGGAAAAAAACAAACAAAAAGTATACTCTTATTTCCTGAAATCTTGAAAGCTGTCATCCCATATCACTTCCACATAATATCACATGCAGATTGCAGAGAAGAAGCAAATAAATGCATTAGTTACCTACATAATTTCTGTACAAGTTTCGCGCTTTATCGCAAAATGCAATTATTCGTTTCTCAATACAAATCAACTAAATTTTCATTTCATTGTACCTACAACACTTTTCCGCTAAGTATCATAGCATCAGAGTTATACCATTTCATGTACCTACTCTCACCATAGTCTGTACACTAGTAAAAAAATATTAATTTATAATTAGTAGACTATACCAACAAAAGACATTCATCTTTCCTATCTAAACATTTTGGTTATTTACGTATTGCAGCTTTGAAATTCTAAACGATGATCAAGTTATAGAATATAAATTGGAGAGCTCTGAACAGCAAGGTAAAAAGCATTCGGCAAAAATAACTAAAAGGTAGGTAAATTACAAAACTAGGTATAAATCCTTATCCTTACTAATATTATAAACGCGAAAGCTTGTGAGTATGGATGAGTGGATGTATGCATGTATGTATGTATGTTTGTTACTCTTTCACGCCTGAACGGCTGAACGGATCTGGATGAAATTTTGCACAGAGATAGATTATAGTCTGGAATAGCACATACAACTTACTACTTAATAAAACAGCTACTTTTTATCCCGGAAAATTAAGGGAACCAAAAAACCTAATTTTTTGTTGTTGTTTCCAAATTATATCTGTCGGTTTAGTTGATGGGTAAAATTACAATTGTAAAGGTTTGAAATAAATAAAAGAGTACCTTTTATTTATTTCAAACTAGCTGCACTATTGGTAACTATCGCCAGGAAGGCTGATTCAGTATTAGGTAGGTGTAGGCTCTCCTCTTATGACGATAGTGAAGGACTGCCCGCATGCTGATGGGGTCTGACTACTTATCGCCTCTCAAAGATGTCTTATGGTTGCCTAAAATTAACAATGACTAGGAAGGCTAACACATCTTTGAGCGGCCATGTCTAGTGAACGGCCCGATGAATAGCGTCAGTTTTTATACTGTTTACATAGGTTCTGCGCATACTTTAATACTGTACAAGAATCAGCCTTCCTAGTTATGGTTCATTTTTGGTAACCATAGTACGTGTTTGAGCGGCCATATCTAGTGAAAGGCTGATCTGCATGCAGGCAGACCTTCACTATCGTCATCAGTGGAGAGCCCTACACCCACCTAATACTGAATCAGCCTTCCTGGCGATAGTTACCAAAAGTGCAGCTATCTCATAGTCAGTACCTACATGATATTATAAACGTTTTTTTGCTGTCATAAAACTTCGGTTTGTCAAAATGTGACAAGGGTAATTTTTATTTATATGAATTATATTAGGTACTTTATACTAATAAACTTTATATTGTAGTAATAAATTGCGGTTTTATTTTCCATTTCAAAGTGCTATAAAAGTTTCACATCAAAAACTAAATAAATAATGGAAATAGGTTTTTTAGGATGAGTTGTGTCATTTATGATGAATCAACGGGACTTTACCCAGCTTGAAAAGGAGATTCTACTGAGGAGAGATGACAATAACTCAGCAGTTTATAAAAAGAAAAAAAATTGCAATAATGTACCTAGAAAATAATACACAATATATAGGGAGCTACATAAATATATGTACATACATAATGTATCAAGTATTACTCTGATTTAGTGGGCTGTTAGTGGATAGTTTCCATGCAACATTAGGAAAATCATCAGTTGATGCTACGTTAGTTGTTACGGATATGTCTCAAACCCACCAGCATCAATTGATTTTCATAGCTTAGCTCTAGGGGAAAGGGGTTCAACTAAGCAACGAAGTTTTTCACATAATGAGGAAAGGAAACACGTCCTTCTAAGTATTTATTACGAGAGAGGGAATGACAGCATGACAGTCACGCAGCTTACTTACGTCCATAATGTTCCCTTCATTACACATTATACTAGTTGAAGTATGGAACACAGAAGCTGACTAGTTACTTCTCAAACCACTTCATCTACATCGCACATCTCAGATGGAAATGGAATCTCCTAGTGCTGTCTTACACCGTTTTTATACTATTCATGCAGAACTACTACTAATACTAAGCGCCATTATTAATTTAATTTATTTTTCTACCTAAGCATACAACCTTTATCAAATAAACACCTATCTTTACCTATACCTACTCATAGTTATAAATCAGTTCAAAGCATTTCAGTATCAAAGCAGGAATCAGCCGGTTGGTATATTATCAAGAACCACCTCTACAATCCATACTATGATATTAAAAATGCCAAAGACGTGTAATTGAACGGCCCATTATTTCAACCAAGTTGGTATAGAGTAAGGTTACATCCCGAGGAAGGACATAAGATACCTTTATCCCGAAAAATTGAGAAATTCCCGCAGAAATAAAAAAAAATTAACGAACGCAGACGAAGCCGTAAGTATCATCTAGCTATCAATCAATAAATAATATTATTTGTGCCATAGTGAGATAGTTGATCGCATATTGTGTGCTCCCGTGGTAGGGGCTGAATCCTTCTATGTGTGCCTGCATAGACTGTGGTTGTATGTGTATAGAAACAATTGACAGCGGCTGACAGCAACGCCTAGATGTCGGCCAAGGGTAGGACCCTTAAATGCATTGTGATGGAAATTTCCATCAACCAATTCAATGTAATTTTTGTCGCTTCCACAGGGTATTTGGATTATATGTTTTGTACATGGCAACTTTTAAGGAACCATAGTATCGTTTCCGAACGAAAAAAAAAGTTCATTCTTCAATGTCAGCTGTCAAATGTCATTTCAAAATATCATTACGCGCTAGTTTGCTCGGTGAAGATTTCGGCTAATGTGATTGGAAAAAAGTGGTATAAAATTCTCACGGTTACTTCTCAGTTTATTCGTAATTGATGGATTTGAGGTCAGTATTTTGATTTATGTATATAATTTTGTTCATAAATAGAAAAATATGAAGAAACAAACTCAATATTGTTTTGATGTAAATTTACATCATCATGTAATGACGTTCATTTAGCTTGTATGAAAGTTAGTAAAATACTATTGTTTTATTTGATTTCGTTAGAGATATTGAACATTATTTAGCATCTTTGGAAGGTGGGTGGCTGTCGGAAGATGACATGGAGAAGTCTGATGAAGAGGAAGAAAATGTGCCTGGAACTTATGACACAGACAAGTTACTGAACATGTTAGAAAGTGATGAGGACGACACAGAAAATCCACAAAACTACGAAAGTGACCCACCCTTGGTTGAAAATGATATAATGGATAACCAGGTTGTGGACAATAGTGACTCTACAGGACACATATTTTCTGCCCCCCTAGCATGGGCCGGAGATAAAAATTTTATCCCCTCCGACAGTTTTATCCACTCTCCGAGCATGGGCACAGGGGTGGATATAATTATCGACGGTGATAACGCGGGGAAAGACTAGTCCTCGACTAATGTCAAGGAGTCATAATTTTTTATCTGTGCTTTTGATTTTGCTTGTTTTCGTTACTCTTTAATTTATATCCTTTCCTAGGGGAGAAAATGTCCCGGCCCATGCTAGGGGGGCAGCATTATTAGATAAACGAAAATTGATCTGGAAAAAAAAGAACATAGAATTTGATGAGTCCAAAATTACATTCAAAGGCAATTCAGACCTAGGACCAGAGTTGTCACCATTAGATACTCCATATGCATGCTTCAACTACTTTTTCTCAGAAGATTTCATGGCAAGGATAGTGGAAGAAACAAACCTGTATGCCACACAAAAAAATCCAGCAAAGACCAGAGTTGTCACCATTAGATACTCCATATGCATGCTTCAACTACTTTTTCTCAGAAGATTTCATGGCAAGGATAGTGGAAGGAACAAACCTGTATGCCACACAAAAAAATCCAGCAAATACAACTGCAACCAATTTATCAGACTTGAGAATGTTTTTTGGAATACTTATATATATGTCAGTCCAACATTTTCCCAATATAAGAGTATACTGGTCTCCAAAATATGGCTATGAACCAATTTATTCGGTGATGTCTAATAACAGGTTTGAACAATTGAAAAAAATATTGCACTTCAATAACAATGACCACCACAAGGCAATTGGTGATCCAGGCCATGATCGCCTATTCAAAATACGCCCTGTTATTGATGAATTGGATTCAAAATTTTCATCAGTACCTATGGACCAACGCCTGTCCATAGATGAACAAACTTTCTCAAACAGTACTTGCCCAACAAGCCTCATAAGTGGGGGTTTAAACTGTATGTTTTGTGCAGCTTACAAGGATTTGCACACAACTTTGAGGTTTATGCTGGGCAGGACCTTACCAACAAACCTGAGAATGAACCAGATCTGGGCTCAACCAGCAATATTGTCTTGCGTTTAGCTCGAGGTATACCAAGACAAGTTGGCCACATTGTCTATTTCGACAATTTTTATACTTCTGTGCCCTTGGTGTTCTATTTGGCAACTCAAGGAATCCTTTCAGTGGGGACAGTTCAACAAAATAGAATACCTAATTCAAAATTACCTGATAAAAAACAATTTATGAATAAATCTACTCCAAGAGGTGCACATGAAGAAAGAGTGACAACATTTCAAGGTGTGGATATGAGTGTAGTAGCATGGAAAGACAACAAAGTTGTCACATTACTGTCATCTTATGTAGGTGCTTTGCCTTTGAATAATGTATCTAGATATGACAAGAAAAACAAAGAGAAGATACAAATTCCATGGCCGAAGATCATAAGTGAATACAATGCCAACATGGGAGGCGTAGACCTTATGGACAGTTTTCTGGGAAGGTACAGAATAAGGATCAAGTCAAGAAAATGGTATATTCGTATTTAATCATCTTTTAGACCTGGCAGTGATAAATGCATGGATAATATATAAAAAAAATGCTAAAAATGTACCTAAGAAAGATATTCTCAATTTAGGTACTTTTAGAAATGAACTGGCCTTCGTCCTTTGTAACATGGGAGCAGCAAAAGAAAAAAGAGGTCGTCCAAGTTTTAGTCTTCTAGAAAATGAAATCCAGGCCAAAAAAAAGAAGTGCTGTAGCAGTTGCCCCACCAAGAGAAGTTCGCAGGGATGGGCAAGATCATTGGCCTTTGGTAGGGGGATCCTTGCGTTGCAAATACCCCAATTGTAAGGGATATTCAACTATACACTGTTCCAAATGTAATATTAATCTTTGCCTCAACAAAAAAACAACAATTGTTTCAGCAAATACCACAATGAATAAGTTTATTATCTCACTGCATATTTTGTTCTCAGTAGGTTAGTCTGATTACATAATGATGTAAATTTCCACCAACCCATTTTTTCTAAATAAATAAAGTATTTTTATAAATATATTTTTTTAATATTTTTTCCTTATTATAGAGCTAATCTTACGTCCAAATAAATTTAATTTGGTAAAGAGTTAAAATTATGCATTTAAGGGATAAGGTCGTATGTAACTAAAATGAGTAATTTTGTGTAAATATGGTTTTTTCTGACATACAGCTTCTAGAGCAATGTTTTTAAACTAAAAATTTATCGCATAGTGCAAAAATATCGGTTGAAAATGTTTCACAAATTAAGTTTATCATTAACGAACACAAAAATTGCTCTCCTGAAAAAATGCTTTTTTTGCCTTACGACTTTATGCGTGGGAGGCGTCGAAATAACTAAATACCAAATTTCAACCAAAATTATACAAAATTTGGTACTCCGATAGCTGGCATCCCGGGGACTGACATAGGCTACTTTTCATACTGGAAAATCAAATAATTCCTGTGGGATATTTATAAATATATAAATTCAATTAAACATAGTCGCAAGCGTCATCTAGTTTTTAATAGATTTACCTAAATAAATCAAGTAAGCTTACTGCGCAAAATAGTTACAAATAGTAGTAGATAGTAGTCACAAATTCACGACGTCTTCTATGATTTGGATTGATCCTTTGAGCTGTTCTTACAACAGCCACATTATTTGCATTATTAATACTACCCTGAGCTAAAACGGCATCCCAAGAAGCTGGACTTATCACTTGACTATCATCAGGAGGTGTAGCTTCGCCACTTCTTCTTGCGATATTATGTAATACAGCTGTGGCAATAATTATTGGAAATGAATTCTGTACCGTAACATGTAAACCAATAGCCATGGCTGGGAATCGTCTTTTCCAGACTCCAAATAATCGCTCTACGCAGTTTCTTGTTCTTATGTGAGACTCATTGTATAAGTTTTCTGCAGCAGTATTGCACTGGTCCAATGGAGTCATCATATAATTATTACAGGCATAGCCTGCATCTCCAACGAGAAACGCATTTCCATATAAGCCCTGATCAAACAAAGCTCTTCTATAACAATTGTTGAAGATATACGAGTCATGTGTACTCCCTGGCCATCTAGAAACCACATCTTTAAATTCCAATTTAGCATTGCAGATAGCTCGAATATTTAGGGAAAAATAGTGATTCTTGTTGCAGAAAATCTCCGGATATTCCCCACCTAAAATACATTTACATATTAGTAAAATAGCAGCGTTGAGTTCGGCGGGTTGTGAGCCCGAGCCAGGGGAACCGGCACGGCAGGCAGTACAGCGTCGCCAGCTCGTGCGGAAGCGTTGGCCACCTAGGCGTTATGGCATTGACGATGTATTTTATAATATTATAAATATATTGTTTAGTGTTAAGTTGTATAGTTTAATTTTTTAATATTAGTTTTAATTTTGTTAGCAGACCTAGTACCTACTTGCGTATGGTCTTCTTCTTCTTCTTGATGGATAGGTTTTTAAGATGCAAACTAACAATATATAAAACACAGACTCGACCATTTATTTAGGAAAAAACATATGAACATGTCAGATATATTAAATTAATTCCAATGTAACAATATAACAACAACTAGATCCATAACCACTCGCAACCAAGGTATAGATAGGTCAGGCAAATCTGAGTATCGAATGGTTAGAGAACACTGAAGTTGTTATAATGTAAAATTCTAGAATATCATGACGTCACGTCATTAAACATGGCTGCCATATAAGCGGAAACGTCTCTGATTGGAAACCTCGCGTAACGACTGCTTTGCCACCTCACAGGTACAGCGCCATCTCTAGTCATCGAGCGGCGCTAACAATTTTAATATTGTTAGATAAGAGGGGAGATGTTATGTAAGGAGGTTCAATATTGATTGTTTGATAAGTTTGCGCGCGGCCAAAATCTGAACTAATCATGTGCCGCCATTTTGTTGTCTCTGCTCAGAGAGTTTGCTGGTTTCCGTGTATAAAAATTCGTTTTCGAAGTAAATAATCGCTATCACTATGCCGAAAGTGATTTAAAGTGCTGGCAGAGATATTATTTTCAAGGTCAAACGTGCTTGTGAAGAAGAACGAGCCAATAACGGGCCTTTGATACCGTTTTCCAAAGTTAGAGCCTGCATTGCTTATTTGACAGGTAAATTTTAGGGCTGCCATAATAATAAAATCTCCCGCATTATTCTCGAGTTGGTGGTTGTTTATTCATTTGTAGTTTTCTTCTTATTAATGGATATTTTGTGTTCCATTTAAAGCCAGAAACAACTGTGCCTAACATCGTTATTAATATTATGTTATATATTTAATGAATTTTTTTTTTGGCGTTTCCGAACGCACGGTCACCCAAATAACTCGAGAGGGTAATGTAGCAGCGGTTTCCTCATCAAAAATTGTGACCCCAGGGGAAAAAGGAACCGGAAGAAATAAATTGACGGAGTAGACAGTTTTGATAAGAGCGCTATAAGGCATAAAATTAATTCGTTCTACGTAGTGAAGAAAGATATTAATTACCATTCCAAAATACCATCAATAAACTTTGGTTGGAATTGAAAGCCGACATTGATTTTAAATAGGCAGAACATCGTTGAGAAGTATCTTAAAGACTATTGGGTACAAATATTTATAAAAAGTGCCAGTCTAAACGTAAATTATTGATAGAGCGTAAGCGCTCGTGTACACGACGCCGCCTCCGTACCGCCGCCGCACCACTGCGCTGTGTATGTCACCGTAAGATTGCAAAAACCGTTAGATTGTAATCTAACGCGTTTGATCTCGTTAGATTGTAAAATGTCGAAGGATTATGAACCGGTCAATGTTCTGAGTGTCAATTTTTTAAATATTCATTGAATTTACGTTTTCTTGTCTTTTTCTTGTAGGTTAGGTTACTGGTTAGGGTTCGACATAAATAATCAGGTAGTGTGTAGTTACGAGTAGGTTCTATCGGGTTAATATATCTAACAGATTACAATCTACCGAAAAATAATTCGTTATATTTTAATCTTTCGACAGTTTACAATTTCGCGAGTTAGATTATAATCTAACGGTTTTTACAAGCTTACTGTGACACGTATACGAGACGCGTTAAGCCCGCCACCGCGCCTATAGATGTAAATCAACCGGTTTAAAACCGTTTTGAGCCAAATGTGCGGTTTTAAACCACAAATAAACCGTTTTAAACGGTTGAAAACTCGTGAGGGATCGCGCGTAAACACCATACATGAAGCACAGGGATCGACCTTCGAGACAGTAGTTGTGCGTACAATGGAGAAAAAGCTGCAGATACATGACAGCGTCCCACACGCGGTCGTGGCGGTGTCGCGGCACACCACCAGCTGCACATACTACAGCGATGAGAACACCGACACGATCGCACAGTTCGTCTTGGGAGTACAGGGCGCCTCAACAAAGAAAATACTGGACTATAACATTAAGATGTCCTTGAGAGATGGTGATGAGGGCCTTGCGAGGGAAATAATAGTTATTCAACAAAAACAAAGTACAACAGTTACTCTTAGTAATTAGCTTGTAACATGATGGTAAAATTTTAGTATTGTCACACGAAAGAAGGATATGTAAAATTAATCATAATACCTATGCACTAGAAATAAGAGTAAGTAGCGTTACATAAAAGAATGATAATTATTAAAAGAAAAAAAAAAAATTGTTTGTGTGTTACAAAGCAGAGTTACCACCGATCTCGTGACTTCCTCCAACGCGAGCGCCACCACCAGCAAAATGCCGAGCGGAATGAAAGGTGTGAGACACAAACGGACGAGACGGTTGCGTCATGAAGAAAGAGAAAAAGACCGCCTCTTCAGGAAGGAGATGTTCGACAAACAGCAGGCGGCTATACAAGAACAACGTGAAAATAAGCAACGCGAAATGCGCGAAGCCGAGGAAAGAAAGGCTCGTCGGGTGGCTGAACGAGACGCCCGACTGGAACAGCAGCGAGAGCGCCAAGAAGAGAAAAGACACATGCGCCAGCTGAAGAGGGACGAGAGGATGGCAAGTCAACGGCACGGCAAATGAGGGAGCACGAAGATCGGACTGCGAACCGCCCAAACGCTTCCACTAATGTCATAAATATAAAGGGTTTTTCAATAGGGACGCTCGAACTTTGAAAGTTTATAGCGGCCATCTTGGAAAAGCGATAGCTGTCAAATTTGGCAGAAATACATATTTATTCGTGACATTTCACCATGGAACGCTACATGCTTCAACAACGAGTAGAAATCGTTAAAATTTATTATCAAAATCAGTGCTCTGTTCGCCTAACGTTCCGTGCGTTGCGTCCAATTTATGGTATTCATGGACGTCCTGCAGAGTCCACAATCCGTCGTTTAATAAATAAATTTGAGACAACCGGGTCGGTTTTGGATAAAGCAGTGCCTGTACGTCAAAAAAACGCAAGATCGTCGGAAAATATTGTTGCCGTTCGGGATAGTGTGCGAGAAAACCCCAGACAGTCCGTTCTGCGTCGTGCGCAAGAGTTGGGTCTTTCTGCGACATCAACTTGGCGGATTTTGCGTCGAGACTTGGGTTTTCATCCATACAAAATTCAATTGACTCAAGAGCTAAACCCCAACGACCATAGACAGCGGCGTGAATTCGCGGATTGGGCCTTGGGTCATTTTGCGGCTGACCCTGATTTCGGGAAGAAAATTATCATTAGTGATGAGGCTCATTTTTGGCTGAGTGGTTATGTTAATAAACAAAATTTCCGGATTTGGAGCGAGGAAAATCCACGGGAGATCCATCAGGTGCCTCTACACTCCGAAAAAGTTACTGTTTGGCGTGGATTTTGGTCCGGCGGTATCATTGGCCCTTATTTCTTCGAAGATGCGCAAGGAGCCACGCTCACTGTCAATGGCGACCGATATCGGACGATGATAACAAATTATTTGTGGCCTAGAATCAATGGTATGGATCTCACGAACATGTGGTTCCAACAGGACGGTGCCACTTGCCATACTGCACGGGAAACATTAAATTTATTGGATGAGAAATTCGAAGGCTTCGTCATCTCGCGTGGTGATGACATCAACTGGCCACCGAGATCGTGTGATCTAACACCGCTCGATTATTTTCTGTGGGGCTACGTGAAATCTCGAGTCTATGCTGACAGACCACAAACAATTGCTGCCCTGAAGGCCAACATAACTCGCATTCTTCATGAGATTGAGCCCCATTTATGCGAAAATGTCGTCCAAAATTGGTCCACCAGGATACACCACCTTCAGCGGAGTCGCGGCGGCCATTTGGCTGAAATTATATTCCATACATAATGTCATCAAATATTCTTTAAAATAAAATATACATTGTGGCAATATCACTTAAACAGGTTGTTTTATTCAATTGCAAAATTCGAGCGCTCTTAATGAAAAACACTTTATTAGGTCTTTACCTATGAAATTGCCTTTCTTCAGTACTGGTCATTTCAAATAAAAAGTTTGTAATGGCTCTGTATTCTAAATTCAAATTAATTTTGTTTTAAAACCATGACATTATTTTTACAAACACAGACTTTTGATTTTTGATTTATTTTCATTACATTTCAACATTTTTCGTCATAATGGATACTTTAAAAATTCGTGTAATTATGGAATATGAGTTCCGTCGTGGCACCAACGCGACACAAACGGCACGTAACATCAAAAACGTTTACGGTGAGAACTGTACAAACGAACGCACGACCCCTTATTGGTTTTCCCGGTTCCGTTCTGGAAATTTTGACTTGAAAAAATGAAGCTCGTGGTCGTCCGGAGACTTTGGTCAACAATAATGAATTAAATCTAAAACTAATATAAAATCAATAATAGACTGGCTTCAATTAAATAACTTAGAACTAAACTTTACCAAAACAACTTATATGCAATTTTATAATAAATCAAACACTAAACTGAATGTAAAATATAATGATAAAAGTATTGACGAATCACTTAATGTAAAATTTCTAGGAGTTTTCTTAGATGAAAGCCTAAAATGGTTAACTCACGTAGACCACGTATGTAAAAAAAATAAATAGATTTAATTTTGCACTGAAAAGACTCACTTCGGTCACTGATCAACAAACTGCCCTAACAGTGTACTATGCTTACGTAGCATCAGTCCTCAGATATGGCTTAATTCTATGGGGAAATAGTTCTGAATTTAACACGGCCTTTATAGCCCAAAAAAGATGTGTTAGAGCAATTTGCGGAGTCTCGCCACTAACATCTTGCAAACCCCTCTTTATAAAATTAAATCTTTTAACACTGCCTAGTTTATACATCTATGAAATATCTGTGTTCGTGAGAGAAAATCATAGTATTTTTATGAAAGATAGTGATATCTACCCACGGTGCACTAGAAACACCGACAGGCTTGTGTTGCAGTGTCGACCGAGGACGGAATTTTACTTAAAAAATTGCCCAGCCTTATGCGTAAAAATTTATAATAAGCTGCCAAAAGATATTAAGGCATTACCAATTAAATTATTTAAAAATAAGTTGTTTAAATGGCTAGTAGCCCAAAACTTTTATTCTTTAAAAGAATACTTGAATTGTAAAACTCACCCGATTTAAACATTCATTTGTGTATTTATTTTATGTTGAATTTAATTTTACAAATATTTTGAAGCTTGCAACTTATTTTAAGCATAGACATAGAATTTTTTCGCTACGCTATGGTTTTAAGTATTTTGCACGCCATTGCATGGCTGATTGTAACATGCTCACCTTATTACATAATAACACCGTACTATGTACCTACTTACAATCATGCAAATAAATAAATATTCTATTCTAATCTATTCTATTCTACTAAAAAGTTCAATTTACGAGGCACAATGCGAAATTATTTTGCAAAATAAAAGGGGCAACAATATGCGTCCATTTTGACATTGACGTATATTACACGTGTCATGATGATATTTGACATAAAAATAACCTGAGAAATGAGAATTAACCTTAAAATATCCAACAGCAGTCAGCGAGTCGATCGAAAGATTTTATTTTACAAGTTGACGGAATAAATAATAATGAGATAAGTTTATGTATTCTCATTTATGTTGTCTCGATGTTAGACAATAGAAATGACACGTAACGTCATTACAAACATAGACAACAAAAAAGATGGATGCGCTGCGACAGTTGCTATTCCACAAATATACCTAATCAAACTTTTTTTTGTACCTCTTAATCACTTTAAAACTGCAAAAATCCATATTTTATTTTGTTTTCTGTGTTTTTATACTATTTTTTTGAATACTGTTCAAGTACATGGCCCAAGATGAAACAACCTCTTTACATCACTGTTCAGTAACTTCACTTGTAATTTATGGCGAAAATGTTTTTTTTAGTAAATCTTTATTTTATGTTTTTTTTGTAGAAAAACATGAATGACAGGGATATTGAAGCTTATTTGAGTCAGTTAGAAGATGGTTGGCTCTCGGAAGATGGCCTTGATGACGAAGATTCCGACGATGAGTTCCTATCGCGATGCTGATAAAATAAGAGTGATTTGGAGGAAAATGATGATGATGATGTGGGAGTTGAAACTGCTGACATTGATCCTCCTCTTGTAGAAGAAGTCATCTTCAAGACCATTCCTGGTCCCCTCTCACTCGTCGAATTCATCCAATTTGCAGTCTTCATCCAGTTTTTCATTTGACAAAAGAAGCTTGCTTTGGAAAAAAAGGAATCTGGTGTATGTCGCAGATAAAATTACTTTCTTGGGGAGTTCTGCTGCTCCAGATGTTATATCACACCTGGAAACCCCATATCAATGTTTCAACCATTTGAGCACAAAACATTTTATCAATAGATTAGTGGAGCAGACAAATTTATATATAGGTAACTCAAAGTAATCCCAGTTCATCTATAACATTTACAGAAGATAATTTGTATGCTGTTATACATGTCTGTACAAAAATTTCCTAGCACAAGGTCATACTGGTCACCAAAGTTTGGTTATGACCCTATTTCTTCAACAATGCCACTGAACAAATTTGAGAAAATAAAGTTATCATTGCATTTCAACAACAATGATCTTCATAAACCTATAGGACATCCAGAACATGAAAGGCTTTATGAAATCCGCCCTGTAATCAAGCACCTCAATGAGAGGTATGCCACAGTGCCAATGGGTTAAAGACTTTCTGTGGATGAACAGATGTGTTCTACAAAAATAGGCCACTTTCTAAAACAGTATCTGCCCAATAAACCCCACAAACGGGGCTTCAAATTATATGTTCTTTGTGATTTGATGGGAAATGCCCATAAGTTTGAGGTATATTCTGGACAAGAGAATTCGGAAAAACTCCCAGATGAAAAATCTCATAATCATCTGTTGTTTGCAGTGCGCATATTAAATGTAACGACTTTATTCCTGGTTATACAATGCTGAAACCTGATGCTGTTCCGTCAATATTTCCTAAGGTAAGAATAAATCATCTGAGTGTGTCCGTGCATTAGCCTAATAACCTTGAAATCTTTCAACGCCTTTTTCACATAATTCTAATGAACTGATTTCCATTAAATTTCGTACACGTGTTAAGATCGCGTGTCAATATAATCGTGTTGCATAACCAATATGTTAAGTACTAAAAATTTTGTGATGAGGTTCCTATGAGAAGGCGGAAATAAAAGTTCTTAACGATTGCTAGTTTCTTGCTAGTTTCTAATAGCAATCATCAAGGAGAAGTTTACACAGTAGAAAAGAGTAGACTTTAACTTGTAACTGTTTTTGTTCCAAATAAATAAATGGACTGCAGCAGAGTGGAGCAGGTCAGAGCTTCTGCTCTGATCTACACCACTCTGCTCCAGTCTACTCTTATCAACCGTGTTCCATTAATTTCAAATTTCTTTACAGATCGAGCCCTGCGAAAAAGGAGTACATGTTTTAAGCAAAATATGTATAGCGGATGGACCAGACCAGACCCAATACGATAAAACTGCAAGAAAGTGTCAAAAAAGAGATAATCACTACGGAAAGTGTCTGCACGCAAACACCATCTGCTGCAACTACTGCCACACCACGTAAAAAGAAATTACGTCGAGATGTCAAAGTCTTACAACAACGCCTGGAAAGAAGTAATATAACTATTGATAACCTAAAATGTTTGTTAGAAATATTAAAATAAAAGTGTGATAACTATTCAGAAGTCGAACAGATGGTCCAACATAATTTCGAAACATTCACACAAGTATAACTACGACAAAATCCAACACGTCCAATAAATATTCAGATGAAATGAAATATCATTGTATTATTATTCTGGTAAAGTCTATTTATTTTTGAGGTTTTTTTTATCCACTACAAGTTAGTCCTTGACTGCGATCTCACCTGATGTTAAGTGATGATGCAGTCCAAAGATAGTAGCGGGATAACCTGTTCGGGGCATGACAGTTATATTAAACCCATATCCCCTATTTGGTTTCTACACGGCATCATACCGGAACGCTAAATCGCTTGGCGGCACGTCTTTGCCGGTAGGGTGGTAACTAGCCACGGCCGAAGAAGACCAGGCCAGACCAGGGAAAATTCAGAAATTATAAATTCCCAAATGAACTCTGCCAGGGATCGAACCCGGGATCTCCGCACGTTAAGGCAACAGCGCTAAACTCTGCGCCACGGAGGTCGTCAAATCGTACCTACGTATCGTATTCCTTAACCTCACCTTGCAACTCTGCGAGAATATTGGCGACGCTTAAATGGAACGTGGGATTTATGGCAGAAGTGATGGATTTCTCCTGAAGGTTAAAAAGCTGAAAACGTTGAAATGAACGTCGCTTTAATTTTTATACGACTGCCTGAAAAAAGGAGTATATTGTTTTCAGGGTTCATGTATGTATGTATGTATATATGTGAGTTTGTATATTCCACCATAACTTCTATACGCCTGAACCGATTTTGATAAATGAGGTATCGTTAGAATCACTAGCTTACTCCGGGTGACATAGGCTAGTAAAATTTAAAAAAAAAAAATGGGGTGATCATGGTTCCGCATTAAAGACTTAAGTTGAAAAAAAATATTCGAGAATAAGATTAACTATATAATCATCATCTAGAATATGATGAGTTGATTCCAAAAATATATAATACTAGATGATTCCCGCGACTTCGTCCGCGTGGATTAATTTTTTTTGATTCCCGCGGGAACTCTTGAATTTTCCGGGATAAAAAGTAGCCTATGTCCTTCCCCAGGATACAACCTATCCCTGTACCAAATTTCATCAAAATCGGTTGAACAGATGGGCCGTGAAAGCGTAGCAGACAGACAGACAGACAGACAGACAGACAGACAGACAGACAGACAGACAGACAGACAGACACACTTTCGCATTTATAATATTAGTATGGACTATAGTTCAATGTCCAGTGATTCACAAAAAAAGTTCATTTAATAAAAATGTGAACAAGATTCCAAAGGTAATTAATGACTGTGGTACCCTACTTAGTAGCAGTGGTAGCCGTACATTCGAGGCAGATTTTTTATTACACGACTGCCAAAAAAAGGAGCAGGAGGAGGAGGATGTTTTCAGGGTTCGTGTATGTACTCGTATGTGTGTCTATGGCAGAGCAGTCGTATTTTTTTACAATTTTAATTATATTTACTTGTTGATGCAATTGCCATAAAAGCTGGCAAACAATATGATAAAGGTTCAGACAAGTATTGGGGTGTCTCATCTCTCCGAGTCCATCACCTATAAACCACTAATGGTCAAGTATTCTCTGAAGCTCAACGTTGAAGGTCAAATAAATGACTAATGAATAATGTTTGATTCCAAAATTAATTCAAACATTATTTTTAGCTTGGTTAGTTGAACTATTTAAATCACACTCTGAGTGGGATGGAGGTGTCGGATATCTTTGGAAATCCATGTCAGAACGAATCTTAGATGTTGTAGACCTACATCTAATTAATTCCAATGTCTGCCGAATGCTAGTATCCGACTGTGATTTCTTGGGATTCACTGAAGGATCTTGTGTCTCATCAATCCTAACAGAGAGAAGATGGGATGGAGCCAGATCTTGGGAGTTAATGAGCTCGGAAAATCATCTTATAATCATCTCCTTAAAATACAGCTTAACCATCAAAACTTTTACTCATGATATTAGAGATTCGCTTCGTGATCATGGATTTTTTAAAGTAGAACTGCCTGAGAGGATGAATGCCAAACTTCTTGAGTATATTGGCCTTAAGAATAAATTGCCTCATTATTCACATGAGAAAAGTTTTGAGACTAACTATTAACTATTAATTAAGGCTAAAGGTCCTCAATCTCCGAGAGTCAGATCAATTGTTCACAAACATGAAGTTGACTCTTTTAAAGCGACAGCTCCACCTCCATACGAAAGTTCTGATTCCGATGATGACTTTTGATACTATAACGATAATTTTAGAATCTTTTAGATATAATTTCAATTTTAATAAAGTAAATAAACTTAGGAGTAAGAATAATCTTTTTATCAAACATTTTAATCAATTCAATAGGAATAATCGCTTATGAAAAAAAAGGTATCAAAATATTAAAATTGCAGAAAATAGCTTTGATATGGTTTGTTTTGTTTGCTTTGATTGATTTGTTACGGCTTAGCGCTCAAAAAACATTTGGGGGTACTACAAATTAAATTATAAAAGGGTTTTCCCTGAATCAGTAAGAATGACTGAATACACGGTTTTTATTGAGAGTGCGGAAAATGCGGTACTTAAGTGTATACATTTGGGTAGCCCTCGCGTCGCAACTCGAAATCTCTAGAGACTGTCCAATAAAATAAAATAAAAATGGATGAAAAGTATAATAGAGATCTACTTATGCAAAAGTTTTACAAATAAAACAAACTCATTTATTCAACAATTATAATGAATAATATCCCTGCAATTCATATAAAACAACAATAAATATAGTAACAGTAGAAAAATCATAAGTTAAACCTAAAGACACTCCTAAAATACAGAAATCAAAAACAGAAACTGCCCAAACTAATACCACAACTAATAATAATAGCTTTTGCTTATTAATTATCTAGTTAACAATGATATAGATATTTGATTGCTCTATCAATTCAAAAGGGACGACCAACGAGTAATAAGAGTGATAAAGGGAAACAAAAATACAGATCTGATGACTGTCTAAGGACGTGGTGGACACGAAAAGTCGGCCATAAAATACCGTTGATTCGCTGCATTTTCCATTTGCGCCGACGTCTATGCATATAAATTTGTAATTGGCATCGCATATAGCCATCAGCACAATAGAGAAATAGTTTTTGTAGTTGTAATATAGTGAGCCTGTATGAGTAGGCTGAATGACTTTTATGTGCTTTCCGTCCACAGCTCCAATACAGTTAGGAAATTGTACATTATTCCTTAATCCTTCACTTATTTCTTTCTATCCACATGCCTCTATCGAGTTGTCGAAAGGCAATATCTTTTATGTTTTGCCATACGGCGATGGCGATGCAAACCTCAAATACATGTATGTGAGTTTGTATATTCCACCATAAATTCTATACGTCTGAACCGATTTTGATAAATGAGATATCGTTAGAATCCCTAGCTTATTCCGGGTGGCATAGGCTAGTAAAGTTTAAAAAAAAATTGATGGGGTGACCATGGTCCCGCATTAAAGACTAAAGTTGAAAAAATATATTCGAAAATAAGATTAACTATACAAGGTGTAAGGTAATTAGTATAACATACCCGCGGCTAACCATGTTAGATGATGTATAGATATATTGGAAAAATGTCATGAGACGTGTAGCTCATATCCTGGGGGAGTTATGAGGACTTCAAAATTTTAGCATAAATATTCAGGTGGCATCCCTTAAAACAGCTGATTCAATATCAATGACCTGCGAATAATACCGTATGTTAAGCCTCGTTGCCAGCGCGAGCGATGCGATAAAATCCAGTAGCGATACTAAGTAATCATTATTCGGCATGAAATAAAATTATCAAAGTAAAAGCCCGGCTAGAACTCACGTATTTTTGTAAAAAAATGCCCAACTAGTTTCGGACTTGGTAAGTCAAAGTCAGTCCCTTATCCTTAATTTATGAGCCGCCGTTCTCTGTGATTAATTTCTCGACTTATTTCGTTGAAGTTTTAATCAATAATAAATGATTCTGTGTAGTTTGTTTTTGAATGATTTGTAAATTGTAATGATTTGCCAAATTGATAACGATACAATAATAATAATTGATATTATCGCTTGTAATACAGTTCTGACTTTAGCCACTCCATCGCCATTTTACGTAAGTAAACTTAATCGGGATACCTACCACTTACCAGGCTAACATGAATCAATTTACATAATAAATCGTTTTAATTCACGAGGTGGGTTCCGTATTTTTAAATTTTAACTAGGTAGTCGTCAATGTCTCTAATGGTCTTTGGTAGTACTTTGATCGAATGCAGATCTTGGGGTTCTAGATTATTGTCAGCAATCAAATTTTTGCCCGCCAACCAGCATTGGAGCAGCGTGGTGGGACTAAGCTCTATTTCCCTCTCTCCTATGAGAGTGGAGGCCTGTGCTTAGCAGTGGGACGTTAATAGGCTGTAGTGGTATAAAGTTTTTAGAATGTGAGTTTTTCTGCCAAGACATTTTTAGTACCAATGAGAAAAGAAACCCGTTCTTCGGTCGATTGAAGAATTTTTCTACACGATGCTACGGTGGTCCCAGTTATTATCACTTATCAGTATTTCACCTGAAGTCAAAATAATCGTTAGAACCCACCAATTGCAACAGCGTGGAAGGTTAGTTTCTACATTTCTCTCTCTTAGTAGGAGGAGGCCTGCAGTGCCCAATGATGGATTAATTGGTGAACAAAAATTCCTTCAACTCCTACACAAATAACAATTTTTTTTATAACTAGTAAGTACTTAGTTTCTACCTGACTCAAGATAATTTCATAATTGCCAATATCTTACAACGGAACCCTAATAATTCGGCCATATTGTCGTAGGGCGGAGTTAGACGTATGTCTGTGTACGTAGTAGAGAGTGTAGGTAAATAAACAAAGCCGAGCTGACGGGCAACGGTACTAGGAACACATGGAAGATGGAGATTTTTAGAAAATACATTTTTGATAGTGTTTCTTTTCGGAATTTTACCCTTAGGTTGGGGAAAAACATAACACAAATTAAACAAGAATTTTACAGAATGACTTTGGGTAAAACTGCGAATGATCTGTTTAAATTGTTAGGTACTTTACTAAAATGGTAATGAAAATGAAAATATTTATTTCAGCTTAACTGTAAAGTTATTACAAAGAAAAAGTATAGTAAAGTTACAAAGAAAATTGTAAAGTAAAAATTACCGACTTTTACATCCTACATAAAAAAATCCGTTTAAAAAGTTACTTGTCAAATTTAGTAACTGAGAATTTTTTAAGGGTTTCTAAAGGATATTTTTTACTAGGGTAAAATCAACATCGTGACTGGAAACCCTGTTTTTTAAACGCATTATTTTATTAGTTTTTTGAGATTTCAACAGTTGCGCGTAAACTGTCACGGTGGCAAGTAAGTGAAAATGAGTTATTCTAATTCAGAGTATTATGGTATGATTATGTGTGTAGGAGCTTGTAGTGGTAATTTAGAAGCAGCTCGAAGGCGGTATAGTGACTTGTATGTTATAACAAGACCTAACCCGCGACGGCTTCCATCATCGGCGTGTTTTCGAGGTCTGGTGAATAGGCTGCACCAGACTGGATCTTTTCATCTACGCCAAAGCGAAGGCCGGCCTACGACTATTAGCACCGATTTGCAAGAGTCAATTTTGGACTATTTTGAAGAGGATCCGACCCGTAGTACTCGTGGTGCGGGGCAGGTTTTAGGTGTTAACCATTGGGCAGTGTGGAATACACTGAACCGGGATGGTCAGCACCCATATCACTACCGTAAGACCCAGGAATTATCCAGCAGTGACTTTGACCCCCGCGTTCAGTTTGCTCAATGGTTCCGTGAGCGAGCGGCAGGTGACCCGTCCTTCAGCCGCAACATCCTATGGACGGACGAGGCATCTTTTACGCGAGGAGGGCTCATTAACTGCCATAACCAACATGTGTGGGCCCACGTAAATCTAAAAGTGCACCGAATGTCTAGTTTTCAACATCGTTGGCGGATCAATGTTTGGGCTGGCATAATCGGTGACCGGTTGTTGGGTCCAGTGTTCATACCGTCCGCTTCGAACGCAGAAAATTATGTTCAGTTTTTGAGAACTGAACTAGAAGAGATGCTGGAAGACCTGCCGGTTGCAACAAACGCGTCTATGATTTTTCAACACGACGGGGCTCCCGCTCATTTTGCAAAAAAACGTAGTAGGTACTTACTAGTAACTGTTTATTAAGTAATTAGGTACCTAGTAAGTCAGTACCTAGGTAGAAGTATTCGTAATTAGGTGTAAGTACAACTTTCCAAAAAAAACATACGCGCTGAATTGAGAACCTCCTCCTTTTTTGGAAGTCGGTTAAAAATATCATTCATTTTGCAAAGTCGGCCCGCGGCGCGAGCGGCGTGGCGGCATCATCAAAGGCGCGGTGTTTTGCAAAGAGGATATCGCGTGTTAGTAGGGAGGTACTAGGTAGCGTCCGTCCGTCTAGCATTGTACCAGGTGTACATAAAATTTCAAGAGATTGCCTGTAGTGAGAAGTTGATTTGGATTGCATTTTGTATGAAATAGCGTAGGTACATGACTGCGTCTGAGTGACCAGTGGTTTACAGGTTCGGTCGCAATCTCGTAGTCTGGGTTCGAGTCCTATTTCGGTCACAACATTTTTAGGTTTGAGTTTTATGTAAAGAATTTCTCATAAGTACCCGGCACCAGCCCACAGCTAGGAAATAGGGGTCGATCTCGTTTCACCTTGGGTTTTCGGCAAGTAGGTAGGTAATTTACGTTAAGCCGTCGATCCTAGTTATTACTTAATATCGATAACATGAAATGATAGGTACCTACCACACGTAACAATGCGGGCTGTATTAAGGGGCTCCAAGCTGCCAATGGCCTTGAGCGTTCGACTTCCCTTCCCCCCCCTCGTAGGAATGGCAGTCCGAACCAGTGGTAGATTCACTTGACGATTCAAAAGTACTTGTAATAGCCAATAGTTAAGATTTGAACCGATCCGGGAATCGAACACAAGACCTCGTTATCATCAACACTACTAGACAGTAGATACCGTCTTCGTCAGGTCAGGTCGTCAGTGACGTCAAAGTCGCGCGGCGGCATTTGGTCAAAGGACTCGCAAAAGTTCGTCGACTTTGTCGGTTGTACTAGGGCATTAGAAATTGATGTTGCTTAAGTTATGTATTACGTAATAATAATAATAATAGGTATGAGGTTGTTAATCGCCATAGGGTTGCCAAAATTTATTTTTCTTAATTACCTAATTAATTTTGTATGGAAGTTTTTGATAATTAATTTTGACTTTTTAACTCTGCCATAGTGATTATAACGTCAAAATTGCATGGGTAGCCGCCGGTATGTTATACTATTTACCTTACACCTTGTATAGTTAATCTTATTTTCGAACTTTTTTTTTCAACTTTAGTCTTTAATGCGGGACCATGGTCACCCCATCAATTTTTTTTTTAATTTTACTAGCCTATGTCACCCGAAATAAGCTAGAGATTCTAACGATACCTCGTTTATCAAAATCGGTTCAGGCGTATAGAAGTTATGGTGGAATATACAAACTCACATACATACATACATACATACATGAACCCTGAAAACAATATATATCCTTTTTTCAGGCAGTCGTATAAAAAATACCCGATTCGGTAGCAATGGCTGAACTCAATATTTTTTCCTTTTGTTTTTTCGCTTCTTACTTGAAAGATATACAAGCACTGCTATTTCGTCAACGTCCATTTTGAAGCAATCTGTATTTTCAACTGACGATTGTAGCCAGGGGTTTGGCCGCGTTGCTTGGTCGCGAGCCTTGCGGGCGGGTCGCGCGTCATGGCCGCGTAGCCAGGCTGCCAGTGCGCTACAGTTCTAAAAGTCGGCGTACCGATTTGCCATCAGAGTCAAGCATTGCATCATGTTCAAAATGTTCATTATAGAAACTACACAGATCTCTAGTGGCAAAGAGTCATATTTTAGAAGAATGTTTAATAGGAAGTTTAATATAAGTTTTAGTAATCCAAGAAGTGATACGCTGGCTGCTGGCCACCGGACGTGCTTGCAGGAATGTCCCCTGGAACGTCGCGAGATGTCTAATTTTGTATTTTCCTTTGTTTATCAGGTTGATGACAGTTGGAGTCCATGGACTCCAAATAATCTTAAAGTGACATTGTCAGGAGTATTGACAGTCCAGCAGGCCTATTCTGTATCTGAGTGGCTTTTAAAATATAATGGGCACCGGCTTGTCTGTTAGAATCTAAAGCTGTCAAAATCAAATTTTGTATTCTGTATCTCGGTTGACAAGAGGTTGATATTCGAAATGACGTCGAAGGTACTTATTTAGTGACATGGATACGCATAGTGTTGGGATGGCGACTGGAAACGCATTTTGCCTTAGATTCTCGTATCGACAACTATAATTTCGTATTCGCTAAGCAGAATGACCGGTCATTGTTGACAACTCACTGAGACGAGTGCCTATATCTTTAGCAACTAATAGAGAGCAGTGTTTTTGAACATCAACAATAATAACTATTTAGTAAGATAAAGAAAATTTAAATTTTTCCAAAGAATTTAGGCTCACAGCAGTAATAGAAGTGTAATAGCATGCATTTATATAAATAAAATGGCACAATAAACAAAAGCCAAGCGAACGACAATGGCTCGCGCAATTTTAAATGCACATGCTGAGGAACTGCGTAAAGAGAAAGCTTTACGCGTTCATAGGCGTAGGCTGCGCGACTTTTACGATCCTATGGAGCTGATAGAGACACAGTTCATTGCGAACTTTCCATTGAACAAGTTTGGGAACCTGCAGGTTCTTGAAGAACTCAGGGATCATCTCCCAGCCGTTCGTCAAAGGACAGCTGTTCGCAATGAAATAAAAGTAAGTACTCATGTCTGTTAGCCAGAGACAATAAAGAGTAAAGTCAATGAGTATAATATATCTGTGTAATAGATTATTTCAATGTACGTCAATTTTGACAGGCCTCTTTCTTCTCTGGCTGCTCAACGACAAACAATGGATTTGCCTGTGTTCTTTATAACTAAATAAAACAGTTAAAATATGGCTTCCACTTTCTTTAATTTATTATACTCTGCCAATAGGTTATGGGCCCAGTGTAGTTTTTTAATATTCAGTCAGATGACAATAGATTTAAAACTTACTATCGAACACAAGTCGTTATGGCGAGCGTAAGTATGGCGTCATCATCATCAAGTGTAATAACTCTGCCTCAATTAACAGATGGAAGCAATTTTGCCAACTGGTTGTATAGAATCGAAACATACATGGAGGAAAAAGGTTGCGTCGACGTAATAAAGCTGGATGGACAGAAACTTCCAGAGGATAAAGTTAAAACAATGGATACCCAAGCTAAAAACATAATTATTCAAACCTTACCGGATAAACATTTGGAATATGTGAGGAACAGCAAAACGGCAATGGAAATGATTAATAACCTCAGAAAAATATTTGAAAGAAAAAGTACGCTTTCATCTTTATACCTAAGAAAAAAGTTAATAAGTTTGAAGTATACATCGGGAGAATTGTCAGATCATTTAAGAGTATTCGGAAGTAAAGTGTGGGTAACAATATAGCCTAAGAAGAAAAAGCTTGAAGCAAGAGCTAGATCAGGCATAATGGTTGGCTATGCAGCAAATGGCTATCGCATATGGGACCCTACAACAGACGAAATAATATCAAGGGATGTTAAGTTCAATGAAAACAGCTATCAGTTTAATATGGACAAAGAGTCAGAAAGTGAAGAAAAGAAAATTGTTATATGAGAAAGTGGGCAGTCAGAGAAGAGAGAGCATAAAGAACACAACACAACAATAGAACAGAGTCCAGACATGACACAAAAAAGGAAAATAAAACCACCAGAAAGATATGGTGATTATGAAACATATGTAGCTTATGCTCTTATAACAGAAAATGACCCGTCAACATATGAGCAGGCTATAAAAGAAAGCCAGTGGAAGGAAGCCATAAATAAGGAAATAAGCTCATTAGAAAAGTTAAAAGTTTGGTCTGAAAGTGCATTACCAGATGGTCATAAGCCTATAGATACCAAATGGGTATTCCGCACAAAGCAAGATGGTACCAAGAAAGCTAGGCTTGTAGCAAGAGGATTTCAACAACAAAATGCTGATGATGTGTATGCACCTGTCGCAAAGATGGCAACAATTCGCCTTTGTTTGTCTCAAGCTTTAATAAATGATTGGGAAATAAAACAGCTTGATATACCTACAGCTTTTTTGAATGGCACATTAGACACAGAAGTCTATATAAAAATACCACCACCACCACCACTACAGCCTATTAACGTCCCACTGCTGGGCACAGGCCTCCACTCTCATAGGAGAGCGGGAATTAGAGCTTAGACCCACCACGCTGCTCCAATGCGGGTTGGCGGGCTATTGACAATTTTGCCGGACCTAGATTGTACGGCTGACTGTCTACCAAAATGGCTGATAGTAATGTATTTGAGAACCCCACAGGTACTCATGCACCCCCCCACCCTGCACCGCAGGACCATGGCGCAACTAACAAGAAACGAAGAGGAAAAGGAGCGAAGGCTCGCGCAACCGCTAAATTTACGACATCTAGCAACCAGAAATTTATGCAACAACAGCGTGAAGCAGCTCTCAAGAGGCTCGGCGTATTTGATCAATCAGCTGAGAAACAATCGCTTTTGGCTATGAAGGTAACTGTTCAGCCGAGAGCAATCCCTCTCCCCATCGCTACTCGAGGCGTTGGATTTGCAGTGTTCGCCGAATATACGCGTCTAGCGAGTGCATGGAATTTCGACACCATTTGGCAGATTTGTACGGTGTATCAGTATTACCGCGTGGCAATGCATCTCATCATGTATAAGGCGTATCTCGCCAGATACAATAACCATCTTGAAGAGAGCTTTCCTCTCAGTCAGAGGTTTGTGATGAATGAAGAGCATCGACAGATTCTACAAACAGTGTGTCAAGTTCCTATCAGTACTTACAATGTAATGAGTACTATTGGGACGATCGAAGGAGAAACTGCTTTTAGCAGCTATTTCCCAGATGCTGGATTGGACTACGGGCAAGATGTTGCCCTCTATCTGACTCCCACTAACATACGTGAAGCTCTAGAAGCGTTAAGCGACCCCGCCACGCAGCAGTTACATAGGCGGTCGTTCTACGAACTCAACCCTATCCCTGGTGTAAGGTGGACCGATGAAGCAGAGGTAGGACCGTTGATACGTAACGCGGATCAGATATGGCCAGCAGGCTACGAGCCCGGAGACCTGCAAGTTGATGTTCATGCGTACAGTAATTTGCTGACGCGTGCTGGAAATAGATTGCCGAAGAGTTTTCTGACGAACTTTGAGTGGCATGGACAAGGTAGTAAGGCCCTCAACCCTATCCCTGGTGTAAGGTGGACCGATGAAGCAGAGGTAGGACCGTTGATACGTAACGCGGATCAGATATGGCCAGCAGGCTACGAGCCCGGAGACCTGCAAGTTGATGTTCATGCGTACAGTAATTTGCTGACGCGTGCTGGAAATAGATTGCCGAAGAGTTTTCTGACGAACTTTGAGTGGCATGGACAAGGTAGTAAGGCCTGCACCACCTCCATGTACGCCGTTCCATCCAGGCTACATGCTCAGTTTACCAGACAACCTCGGCCCGTCACCAGAAAGAAGACTCGTGCTGTGGACGGTACGCAGAGAGAAGTTGACGTACCACAGGATGTGTGGACCTACATCAGTGATATCCATATAGGCGTGTCCCTTGTCGTTGAATATAAAAATACCAAATGGGATTAATACAAAAAGTAATTGTGAAGTGTTAAAATTAAATAAAGCCTTGTATGGGTTGAAAGATTCTCCTCGCTGTTGGAATGAAAGATTTAATCAATTTTGCGAAAAGATAAAAATGAAAAGATCCAGCCATGATGTTTGTTTATACTATGGGGAGAATATTTGGCTTATACTATTTGTCGATGACATACTATTAATGGGAAAATATAAAGATGTAGATAAGGTAATAAATTTATTAAAATTGGAGTTCAAAGCAAAGGATATGGTAAATATATCAAATTTTTTGAGTAAAGATATCTTAAGAAAGGAAAACACATTGATATTATCACAAAAAAGATTTATTAAAAAAATATTACAAACATATAATATGTCTGAGAGCAGACCAGCATTCACACCTATGGAAAATAATTTTCAGGCAGATCCGAGTGAAGAGATTATAGATGTACCATACAGAGAACTCATTGGGAGTCTTACCTACCTCTCCATGGTGTCACGACCAGATATAACATATGCTACATCTTACCTTAGTCGATTCCTTGATAAACCAACAAATACTTTATGGAAGGCTGCAAAAAGAATATTAAGATACTTGAAACACACAGAAGAAAAGGTGTTAATATACACAAAAAGCATTTCTTGTCACATTTCAGCTTTTTCAGATGCAGACTGGGCTGGAGACAAATTAGATCGCAAAAGTACAAGTGGTATAGTCTGTTCAATAAGTCAGTTTACATGGATAATATTGAAAGAAATAAAAAATCGCAATCTGGCAATACCTTACTTGCTGTTTCCGTTTCCGGTCGCCGGTGTCAAGTATTTGTGTAATGTTGGATTGTTTCTCATATTTTATTCAAAATCTTGCTTTAATTGTGGTTTTTAAAATGCCTAAAGCATTAAATAGAGGTGAAAGGGCATTACTTAATAAAATTATAATATATTGTGAACGAGAAAAAGCCGAACAAAGAGATTTGGTGGATAAAAACAAAGTAATGGAGCGAGTGTCCGCCATGACCGGTGTGTAGAACATCAAACATTGTTTGATACTTGATTATTATTTAATTTCTTTTATTGTCAGTACATATTAATAATATTGTAGTGTATTAAAAGTTAATATTATTGAATTGAAAGAATATAAATAAGTAATACAATATGCAGTTATGTTACGTTAGCTGCATAAATACTTGGTTAAAATACACTTTTCCGTTTTCAGGTATTTCTAGAGTCACACTTACTCGTATTAAAGCAGAGGCTAGATTGAATGATGGTGTATTCCGTACACCGGGAAAAGGTAAAGGATCGAAGTCTGGGCGTCCTCTCAAAGTAAATTTAGATGACTTTGATAAATGTGCCATCCGGAATAAAATTCATTCTTTTTATGCAGTTCGAAAACAAATGCCAACACTTCGTAAACTTACAGCGGAACTGAAAGTGGATATAAATTTTCAAGGAAATTATGTAACTTTGGGAAAAGTGATAAATAATTTGGGTTTCAAATACAAAAAACTAAGAAGCAAGCGAACACTCCTCATTGAAAGAACGGATATTGCGGCATGGCGCTTCAGATACCTAAGAGTTATGCAACAACTTCGTGAGGAGCCCCCCGAAACCAGAAAACATTTGGTTTTTGTGGACGAGACTTATGTGCACACATCATATCGGCCTTCAAAATGTTGGCAGAGTGAAAATGAACCTGGTCCATCATCTGACATATCCCTTGGGGAACGGTATATAGTAGTTCACGCGGGAACTGAAGAAGGGTTTATACCTAACGCACTTCTAGTATATAAATCAAAAGATAACAACGCTGATTACCATCACGACATGAATAAAGAAAATTTTAAGAAATGGCTTAGCTCAAAACTAATACCTAATCTACCGGGGCCTAGTGTCATAATTATGGATAACGCATCCTACCATTGCACTCAAATAAATAAAGTACCTACAATTGCTAAACGGAAAGATGAAATAAAGGAATGGTTAGTGACTAATGGTATAGAATTCACAGATGACATGACCAAGGCTGTTTTATTGGAGCTTGTGAAAAAGCACAAACCTATACCTGTCTATGAGATTGATAGGATTCTTGAAGAACATGGTCATACCATACAAAGGTTACCTCCCTATCACTGCGACCTGAACTCCATAGAGCTAATTTGGAGTTTAGCGAAAAGAAAATTTGCAGAAAAAAATATAAACAGGGAAAAGAAGGAAATTCCAAGATTGATAGAAGAAGCATTTACATCTATAACAAGTGATGATTGGAAAAAAGAATGTAATCACGTAAAAATGTCGAAAATAAGTATAGAGAACAAGATTACACAATAGAAAATTATTTGGAAGAATTTATAATTAAACTGGGCGATGAATGTAGTTCTGTATCAGATAGCGATTGTGAAAGTATACGACTGAAAAGTGCTGGTGAAATGTCTGGAATAGAGTTTTTGGATTCAGACTTCGATTATGATTTGTAAGAATCACTGCTGAACTACACTATATAATATTAGAAATAAAACACATATTTTAAGTTTTTTTTTAATCCGTATCCAACCTAAAGAAAACCTATTGTAAGCCCAGTAATGATAAAATAAAAAGATATCTTCGCAACGCGCCGGCTTACTCAGTGGGAAGGCAGAAAAGCCGACTACCTCTTACGGTCCTGACCCCTAATCGTCCATTCATTCGACCTTTTTGATTTATGTGTATATTTTTTTAAAACAAAATTAATACAGTTTTTATGTAAAGTATCAAAACTATTCGATTCATCAGTAATTATTTTACAGTGTTGCTATATACCATTTTTCAATTACCTTTTAATTTACCCATGTAAACTGACTTATTGAACAGACTATATGGTTGTGTACCATGGCAGTAACCTTGTCTCATGGTCTTCAAAGAAACAACACACAGTGGCCTTGTCAACAGCTGAAGCGGAGTATATTGCAGCTGCTTTGTGTGTGGCAGAACTTCTCTATATTCAAGGTTTGGTGCTTAATCTTCAAAAACAGTGTAATATTGTGATTCAAGTAGACAATCAAAGTGCTATTAAAATGATTAAGAACTATGAAAACACAAAACGTTCAAAACACATAGACATTAAAGTTCACTTTATAAAAGATGTTATTTACAAAAAGTTAATAAATATTAATTATGTACCTAGTGAAAATAATATAGCCGACATTATGACAAAACCATTGTGTAATAATAAATTTCAGTTTTTTAGGGATAAACTAACTATTTTGTAGAAGAAATAAGTATATGTTTTGCATTGTATGTAAAATAATCGTAAGTCATAACATAATTTCTTTCAGGTTATGTCACTTGTCAACAAGAAGTTGACAGATGACATCTAAATGATAATTGTCAGTCTTGTCATTAAATGTCAAATATGCAATCGTAGTGTTACCATGTAAAAAAATTGTAAACTTCCAATTTCAAGTTAGTATTTTTTTTTATGTAAAAGAACTTGAAATTGAAGGGGAGTGTTAGCCAGAGACAATAAAGAGTAAAGTCAATGAGTATAATATATCTGTGTAATAGATTATTTCAATGTACGTCAACTTTGACAGGCCTCTTTCTTCTCTGGCTGCTCAACGACAAACAATGGATTTGCCTGTGTTCTTTATAACTAAATAAAACAGTTAAAATATGGCTTCCACTTTCTTTAATTTATTAAACTCTGCCAATAGGTTATGGGCCCAGTGTAGTTTTTTAATATTCAGTCAGATGACAATAGATTTAAAACTTACTATCGAACACAAGTCGTTATGGCGAGCGTAAGTATGCGTCATCATCATCAAGTGTAATAACTCTGCCTCAATTAACAGATGGAAGCAATTTTGCCAACTGGTTGTATAGAATCGAAACATACATGGAGGAAAAAGGTTGCGTCGACGTAATAAAGCTGGATGGACAGAAACTTCCAGAGGATAAAGTTAAAACAATGGATACCCAAGCTAAAAACATAATTATTCAAACCTTACCGGATAAACATTTGGAATATGTGAGGAACAGCAAAACGGCAATTTAAATGATTAATAACCTCAGAAAAATATTTGAAAGAAAAAGTACGCTTTCATCTTTATACCTAAGAAAAAAGTTAATAAGTTTGAAGTATACATCGGGAGAATTGTCAGGTCATTTAAGAGTATTCGGAAGTAAAGTGTGGGTAACAATATAGCCTAAGAAGAAAAAGCTTGAAGCAAGAGCTAGATCAGGCATAATGGTTGGCTATGCAGCAAATGGCTATCGCATATGGGACCCTACAACAGACGAAATAATATCAAGGGATGTTAAGTTCAATGAAAACAGCATTCAGTTTAATATGGACAAAGAGTCAGAAAGTGAAGAAAAGAAAATAGTTATATGGGAAAGTGGGCAGTCAGAGAAGAGAGAGCATAAAGAACACAACACAACAATAGAACAGAGTCCAGACATGACACAAAAAAGGAAAATAAAACCACCAGAAAGATATGGTGATTATGAAACATTTGTAGCTTATGCTCTTATAACAGAAAATGACCCGAGCAGCTTTTTCCACATTCATAACAAACATCCAGTATAGGATTTTACAATTTAAGTACCTACTTATAATGTTTATGTGTAATACTTCATTTAAATTTGCCTGTAGATCCTGGCAGCTCTGCATTTTTATGCCACAGGGACATACCAGCGCCCTGTGGGTTCTTCGATTTTTAACACAGTCTTGCAGCCTACATTCAGTCGGTGCCTACGGGAAGTCACCGATGCATTAAATGCCCGGAGAGGTGCTCCAACAGTTCATAAAGTTTCCAGCTTCCCAAAGAGAATGGGAAACCATCATGCAGGGGCAAGTTATATTTTTATAACATAAACTAGAGGTCGCCCGCGACTTCGTCCGCGTTCAATTGTTGATGTCCTATGAGGTTATGAAATTTTCCCGCTGCAAACAGCCTATCTACAGAGGCTTTATATAGCTTATGCAGGTTTTTTATTATTTAAAAATAATAACTTAAATGCTAATTTTCATGTCTATACTTCAAAATCATAAAAATTGTATGTTACCTTTCATCCCCATTTCACTCTTTTTGGGGTGGATTTTCGTAAAATTGCTTATACAGGTTATTATTATTTAAAGCTAATAACCTAAATCCCGATTTTCAAGTCTCTAACTTCAAAAACATAAAACTTTCATACAAACTTACAACCCCCATTTCACCCTCTGTGGGGTAGAATTTCCTAAAATTGCTTATACAATTTATTATAACTTAAAACTAATAACCTAAATCCCGATTTTCAAGTCTCTTACTTCAAAAATTTGGAACCCTTATGTATGCTGCCAACCACCATTTCACCCCTATTGGGGTAGATTTTCGTAAAATTGCTTATACAGGTTTTTATTATTTATAACTAATAACTTAATTGCCAATTTTCATGTGTCTAACTTCAAAAACAAAGGACTTTCATACAAACTTCCAACCCCCATTTCCACCCCTTAGGGGTGGATTTTCTCGAAACCCTTTCTTAGCTGGCATCTACACCATAGAAGGGATCTACCTTCCAAATTTCAAGTCTGTACGCTTTATAGTTCCTGAGATATCGTGATTAGTCAGTCAGTGAGTGAGTAAGTGAGTGAGTGGTATTTCGCTTTTATATATATAGATTAAACAGATGTTTGTTACTCCTTCAAAACGCAACAATTGAACTGATTTGGTTGAAATTTGGAATGGAGATAGCTTATAACCTGACTTAACAAATATTTTATCCCGGAAAATTAAAGTTCCCATGGGAACCAAAAACCTTAATCCACGCAGATGAAGTTGCAGGCATCATCTAGTCAATAATAATTTGTAGAAGGTACCTATCTTGTTATTATACAGTCGATGGCCCATACTTTGGAACGGTATTCTTACATGAGACGCTCTGAGTCGTTTTGGTTATCGGTCTTTTCAACCCTATTATCAGTTTATTATCTATGGCATTATTACTTTTTTGGCTCTCTGTGAATTTATGCACCATGGCAACACTCGATCTGTCACTTCATGATGGCTATTAAGATTGTTATTAGCTCTCATCGAGAACATAGTATTTCAGTAATACTTGTCAAATATTGTTTTGGAAGCTTGTTTTGTTTGCGATATATTAAATTTTTTTCCGAATCGTGGCATGGGTACGTTTACTTGGGACACTGTCCCAATTTAGGTTTCAATTTTAATTACATACGTATCCCGTAAATGTGTATAGGTACGCATATGTATGTAGCATCTATTTTATGGGATACATAATTTTAATCCTCTCACGTCCCAGCGACCTACTCGTAGGTCAGCTAAAAAAATACCGTTGCACCCCACCGACCTATTCGTACGTCAGCGTACCGCATCCGAGATTATGCGTTATTACGATGGATTTTGGTCTAAAATCCAATATATCATAGACCACAGCTTGTAAAAAATATAATTTCCATTCGATTGGTGTATGACAACGTATTGATAACGGTAAAAAAGTTAGTAGTTTCAACTAAATATAAGATTCAAAGTGGTCAGTGCTTGAATGAATGGACGTTGTTTTGTAATTCAGTTTTATTGAGGTTTTTTTCAAGAAAAAAGTTGCACGATGTAACTTTTATTATAGGAAATTTTATCAATTATCTATTTACAAACTTTTTTTTTTTACAAATAATGTTAGATTTACTTAGAAAATAATACGCATTTTACGAACGCCTTTTTCGCATACGCCATTTTCTTTATAACCGCCATTTTTTCGAATTTTTAACCGACTTACAAAAAAGGAGGAGGTTCTCAATTCGGCGCGTATCTTTTTTTTTTTTTTTTTAATGTATGTCGGTGCATATCTCCGTGGTTTCTAAACCGATTTGAAATTTTTTTTTACATTGGTTAGAGGAAGCTCACGAGGTGGTCCCATAAAAAAATCTGACTCCAAATCCTCAATCCTGATGCTGTAGGTGTACCTACGTCTCAAAACTAGGGAGTTAGGAGTTTTGATGGTGAATTCATATAGTAGGTATCAAGTCACGTGTATACGATACAACTCTGAGTCCCAACTCCTCAACCCTGAGTCCCAACTCCTCAACCCTGATGCTGTAGGGTACAGAACTCCTTAAAAATAACGATTTAAGATTTTTTTATAATGAATTAATATTGTAGGTGTCAAGCAACGACTTCATACTTAAACCCAAGTCCCAACTCCTCGACCCTGATGCTGCAGGGTACAGAACTCCTTAAACATAGTGGTTTAGGATTTTTTTATGGTGAATTAATATTGTAGGTGTCAAGCAACGACTTCATACTTAAACCCAATTCCAACTCCTCAACTCTGATGCTGCATGGTACTGCACTCCTAAGCCGTAGGGATTTAGAGTACACTAAAAAGTTAAAAATAAAAATTCTTTCCAAAAAACCGACTTCCAAAGCCACTGTAAAGTAAAAAAAAAGTAAAAAATAATTTTGATTTCTACACACTATGTTGAAGTCGGGCGAGTATAACAAAGATAGGCATAGTTGACGTGTGAGGCTCGCCCGACTTCAACATAGTGTGTAGAAATCAAAATTATTTTTTACTTTTTTTTTACTTTACAGTGGCTTTGGAAGTCGGTTTTTTGGAAAGAATTTTTATTCAAATACAGGATGTTTCATATTTTCAACGTCCCTAAGTGACCACGAGGCGGGTGCATGTTTTTTTTGCTTTTTTGAATTCTTTTTGTGCATTAAATGATTTTGTTTTTAATTTGTTGCGTAACTACAAGTCAGTTTTAGTAATTGGGTAGTTCATTTTTTTGTTTGAATTTTTAAATATTTTTATGCTGAGTTAGTACAACTCAATTGTAATATGTTAAGGTTACAAAAAGGGCCCAGTTACAACACACCCTTGCATCCAAAAACAGGGGCCCATTAGCTGCGTCCAGATGCAAGAGTCACTGTTCCGTTGCCGGTCAATTTGAAATGGGGAATCTACGGTTACTGGGCAAATACAATAGATAAGACTTATGAACTAGACTTACTCCTGCCTTCGAATAGCTGGGATTTTCCCCAGGAGGTGGTAGGTGTATAGGTGGTGTTAAGTGTAAGGTGGTGGGTGTTTAAATTGTGAACCTCCGGGGTGAACTCGAGTGGTGCTCAGGAACGGGGGGTTCGTTGACTTCTAACACCTTCCTCGGCAGGTTGCCAGGAAAATCACCCAAAAAACACGTTGCAAGGTCCCAAGAGAACAACACAACTGTCAGATGTTTTCGAAGTAAAACATAATAACCTTAAAATTAAACAGTTCACAACACAATAAGTTATTCAATTCACCGCGGTCACTAATGTTAATATATAAACCGGGAAAATAAGAAATGCACTGCACGTCAGCACTTCGGACGAAAAAAAGGGCGAGTTTATCGCATTAACCTTTCTATTTCGTTAATAACACACCGAAAAATCTGCAATGTCAAGCGCGCTAGACCAGAGAGTAGTCCGCGTAATTACCGACCAAAACTGACAAAAACTACGCGTGGCGCCATCTAACACGGAATGGTGGAGGCTCTGTGACAAATATGTCTCATATCGATAGCAGCCAGCTATAAATCGCAAGTTAAGTACCAGGTTCCATCAGGTCGTCCCAGATGGCGCCAACATAATGATTAGTAATTGTTTTTGTTTATGATATTTTTTATTGCGTGAGCTGAAGTAATTTAATTTTTTATTATTATTGTTTATGATTATTTTTATAATTTTTTTGTAGTCAATTTTACTGATGAGCTTAGTATTATTATTTCTCTCACAGCTGTCATGATGAACGAAAAGTTATCGGCTGATGCCAGCAGCCAGCTCATAATTACAGCAAATGAAACTGCTGATGCCAGCGATCAGCAGACGTCGCATCACAGCATCGCAGACAACATGGTTTTATTGCCCGCTATCCCCATGGCGTATACGCCAGGGGGTTCCTTGCGCCCCACCGAAGCCGATCCCACTTTAGCATTCCGCCAAGGGGACGGATTTGCCGTAAGTAAATTGTGTGAATGATGACCGGCTAATTAGTGTTTAATTTGAATGATTGAATTACATTTTTACACTTTTTTTAAGGTTTGGAGACCGCCCGTCACCCCACTCGTCTAAAGCGCCAATTCAACACCGGTGTTAGCGCCAACACCAACCGGCATTGCAACTCCAAGTTCTTCTGTTCGCCACTCTCGGTGTTGCCGCCGGACTCGTGCGAATCCCGTAAACCTCGCTGCCCAATACCTCCAGGATTCGGGCAGTGAGGAAGAGGACAATGAAGACGATGCAGAAGGCGAATTCGTCGACTATGCCGGTTGTTCGCGCCACCTATATATTAGTTGTCTGTGGTCCTTATGACAGATTGAATACTGTTTGTGAACAAAGCGAGTTTAGCGCGTTTTCTTGATAAAACCTTTTTTTGACAGTTCTATGCTTCCGTCGTCGAATTGGGGACTTGGCGCCGAATTTGCTTGTAAAATAATCTTTTGTAACGCGCGTTGTTGGTAAATCGTGATTTGATTGGTTTAGTTCCCGCGAGAACCTGCTCTTAATTATTTGTGAGCCACTTTGTAGTCCCTAGTGACGAGTGATTGTTAAATATCGACGGAACCCCTTTTCGCCACGTTGACGCCATCCTTGGCCGGGCAAAACTGTATAAATAAGGATGTAAATCGTTAGCCTAAATGACATAGGACAAACTTTAGTGCTGTGTGTCAGTGATAGTGCCTGTTTTGAAGCCAGAAGCGACAGGTCGACCAGCAAGCACCCTTTACTCCCTCCCACGTCCTAACCCAAAGCCTACACCCTTCCTTTAGTGAGAGAGCAGCGATCAATCAAGACCCGTCTCGACGCAGCCACCGCTACCTCAGGTAAGTAACATAAAACATTTACTAGCATAGAAACCCGTTCACACATATAGTAGGCCCAGCCTCAGCGACAGCGTTCGCAGCTTGCTATGGGCCCCGAGCTAGTCGCTATATTGCTTCGCTGAGCTGGCTTGCAGCCCCAACACCGGTCTACGGGAGGTGATTCAGAGACTACAAGAGCTGGCTGACACCGAAGATGACGCAGGCGAAGAAATAGGTGCAGGTGAATCTACCTACAGCTGGAGCCAAGATTTCTCGACATTCAGAGGGAGAGAGGAAGAGTACGAGTATATTCGTTCACCAGGGCCTGCCCAAGGATCTCAAGATCCTCTCGAGATATTTTTAAGCATTTGGGATCAGGCCCTGGTAGAAAAAATCGTTGCAGAGACCAATCGGTATGCTTGGCAAACCATCGTCGCTCTCTCTGAGTTAGGAGAAATCAGTGCGAACCTTAGCGCATGGGAGGAAACGACGGTGCCCGAGATGTACCGGTATTTCGCAATACTCGTGTTTATGGCTATCGATTATAGAAGCCATATATCCGAGTATTGGACAACGGGCATCTTGAGCATGCCGAAAGATTATGTCGCTCAACCGGTTCCAGTTGCTAGGTAGGTTTCTCCACTTTGTGGATAATGACTACCTTCCCCTCAACGTAAGATCGTATTAGAGAAAGGTAGCCAAAATTGCACCTCTCGTCGAGGCTTGCAATGAAAAATTTTGCACCTTATATACCCCGCAGAGGCACCTGAGCATAGACGAGTCGCTGCTTTTATGGAAGGGTCGCCTTAGCTGGGTGCAATGCATTCGAACTAAGGCGGCCAGGTTTGGTATCAAGACCTTTGAATGCTGTGAGGCAGTGACTGGATATATGCTCAGATGCCTTATCTACGCTGGGAAGGACTCTACGGCGCATCAAGGACCCATCCATGGATTTGAGAGCGCTACCGAAAAGGTAGTACTCAAACTCATGGAGGGGTTCCTCGTTGCCGGACACTGTCTGGTAATGGATAACTGGTACAACCAGTTACCCCTTACCAGATTCTTGAAATCGAGGAAGACCGACGTAATTGGGATGTTGAGCAAAAGACGGCGCCATGTGCCAGAAACAATCAAAAACTTAAACGAGCTGACGCCCCGCGGGCATCATGTAAGTGTGCATTGTGGTAACCTGAGCATAACGACGGTGAAAGACGTAAAGCTGGTCACCACAATCAGCACTTACCATGATGACCAAATGGAGGCTGGTCATCGTGCCGGGGAGGAACGCGACAAACCTGTGGCAGTCATTGAGTACAATAAATACATGCAAAGAGGTTGCAATGACGAGGTGGTTGATAATTCAGATGATGATTGTGTTATGTCACTTCATGATAGTTTAACATCAATTGGCGAAGAAGATTTCTCAGATTTATTTAATGATGAAATTCACAGTGAAAGAATTGACTTTGAAACTATTAATGTACAAGAGATTGCAAATAGCAATGATAGTTTTACGTCAGTTGCTGAAGACATAACAGATGCATTTGCTGACACAGTCAGTGACCAGCAAACAGAGAATGAAGGAGATTGTACAAATGTAAAAAATAAAACTGGAAATTACGCGGCTAATGATTTTGTACTATTTGAATACATTTACGACGAAAGGAAAAAAAAATCAATCAAAAAAGACTTTCGTAGGCAAGATAATATGTGTCAGGAGTAATTCTTGTGGAATTACATTTATGAGAAGCTACAAAGGATCTGGGGGAAATTTTCATTTTTCCTGTAGTAGAAGATGTAGATGAAAATGTGCCATTTAATAAAAATGTAAAAAAATTGATTCCGGTGTCCCAATTTAGGGGCCGATGTAATTTTGTAATTTAATACAACAAATAATAGATTTCGAATTTTGTTAAAATTGATATTTAAGGGATAATATTAATAAATAAATGAATATAATTCCAAATTAATACGATTTTCATTAGTTATCAGTAATTATTAATAAGAAATAACATAAAATGTTTATGGCCTCTTTCTTCCACTTGTATGGATTTTTTCAACTTTGTGTATTTTTTACTAAAGAATACACTTTTAATAAACTCTTAAACTGTCCCATGATTTATTTCTAGCTATCTATCATGGGATATTAGCTAAAATATTTAGTGTCCCAAGTTAGGTAGTTAGCAGTCTTACTTGGGACAATGTTTTTTTTTAAAAGAGAGAACTAAAATAGATTGCATATTCACCACTGCAGAAACTAATTATATAACTACTGTCCAATGTATGAGCTAGTCCCATTAGGTTTTATTTTCATTTTTATGTCAATATTTTGGCTGTAAAAGTGAAAATGGTCCCAAGTATGGGTTTTCGACTGTACCTAATATGTCTTCCATGCTATTCTTTCCAGCCAATCTACTTATCTGACTTTGACTAGAAGGTTTTCACTGTATGAAATCCAAAGTTTCTGTTAGCTTTATCTGTTATGTAAATGTAATTTATTAAATTGTTATCAGCTTTATGGACAAGTTTGGATTCCCAGGCATTTTAGGATGCATCGATGGCACCCACTCCTATCCTAGGCGTTACTGCTGGATCCCCAGAAGAATACTACACACAACTTCATTGTCGTGTCAGGAACAGTGGAGCGATGCGTCGGAGTGCTGAAAGCACGCTGGCGGTGTTTGTTATCAAACCGGGTACTTCACTATGATCCAGTCACTGCTGCGAAAATAGTGAATGCCTGTGTAGTGTAACACAACATCGCCAAAATGCATAATGATCCGCTTCCTGATGATCGTGACACTGTCGACAATGAAGTGGGTGGTGATATCCAGCAGCCCCAACAGAATGAACCAGTTTCTGCACTCGTATCCACTAGGGCAATGCTGGTGAGAAGATTATGGGATGCAAGACCACGAAGATAGGTGGGTATCCATAACTTAAAAAACATAAACGTCGCAAATAGCAATGTCTACCTTCCACAGATTATTGAACTCTAGTATTATTCGTACAAATTAAAAAGTCTGACATTTGCTCCTACAACATTTCTCAGACGGGGTGTATTAATTTGACCACATAAAGTCGATAAAACAAATCAAATCAAATCAAATGTTTTTTTATTCAAATAAACTTTTACAATTACTTTTGAATCATCAAGTGAATCTGCCACTGGTTCGGAATGCCATTCCTACCGAGAAGAACCAGCAAGAAACTCGGTGGTTAAAATTAGCAGTGACTATCAAGCAATCTGATAGTCATTTTATGCAGCTGACATTAAAATATTTTAGTGAATACGAAACATGTGACGTAAGCATAATCAACCATTAGACGAGTTACCAACAATAGAGTGTTGGTAACTTGTCAAATATTTAGCGAATAGGCCTGCAGAAACTCAATGAAGAGGACTTACTTAAGGAGAGGAGTGGAGTTACTTAAGGAAGTTACCTTGAATGAGTGTCAGGAGTATTGAGGGTCAAGAAACTCAATGAAGAGACTGGTCGAAAAGAAGGAGACCAAAAATGAATGTCCATCTGACATACTCACATAAGAATGAAATTAATGCACATTCTGCAAGAAAATGCAGTGAAAGAATGTAATGTTAGAATAGCTAAAAGAACAGATAACAAGAGAAAATAAAGACTCAACAAGTGAATATAATTAAAATTATTAAAAAATACGACTGCTCTGCCGTAGCCCGTATTGAATTTTCAAAAATTTATAGCTCGTGTCACTCGGGATATTGAACTATAGTGTTATAGGTATCTTTTTGGAATCTACTCATCATTTTCTAGATGATGATTATACAAGGTGTAAGGTAAATGGTATAACATACCGGCGGCTACCCATGCAATTTTGACGTTATAATCACTATGGCAGAGTTAAAAAGTCAAAATTAACTATCAAAAACTTCCATACAAAATTAATTAGGTACTTAATTATGAAAAATAAATTTTGGCAACCCTATGGCGATTAACAACCTCATACCTATTATTATTATTATTACGTAATACATACCTAACTTAAGCAACATCAATTTCTAATGCCCTAGTACAACCGACAAAGTCGACGAACTTTTGCGAGTCCTTTGACCAAATGCCGCCGCGCGACTTTGACGTCACTGACGACCTGACCTGACGAAGACGGTATCTACTGTCTAGTAGTGTTGATGATAACGAGGTCTTGTGTTCGATTCCCGGATCGGTTCAAATCTTAACTATTGGCTATAAACCCACAAATCAAAGCAAATCAAATGTTTTTTTATTCAAATAAACTTTTACAAGTACTTTTGAATCGTCAAGTGAATCTACCACTGGTTCGGACTGCCATTCCTACCTACACATTAATACAGCCCGCATTGTTACGTGTGGTAGGTACCTATCATTTCATGTTATCGATATTAAGTAATAACTAGGATCGACGGCTTAACGTAAATTACCTACCTACTTGCCGAAAACCCAAGGTGAAACGAGATCGACCCCTATTTCCTAGCTGTGGGCTGGTGCCGGGTACTTATGAGAAATTCTTTACATAAAACTCAAACCTAAAAATGTTGTGACCGAAATAGGACTCGAACCCAGACTACGAGATTCGCAACCGAACCTGTAAACCACTGGTCACTCAGACGCAGTCATGTACCTACCTACGCTATTTCATACAAAATGCAATCCAAATCAACTTCTCACTACAGGCAATCTCTTGAAATTTTATGTACACCTGGTACAATGCTAGACGGACGGACGCTACCTAGTACCTCCCTACTAACACGCGATATCCTCTTTGCAAAACACCGCGCCTTTGATGATGCCGCCACGCCGCTCGCGCCGCGGGCCGATTTTGCAAAATGAATGATATTTTTAACCGACTTCCAAAAAAGGAGGAGGTTCTCAATTCAGCGCGTATGTTTTTTTGGAAAGTTGTACTTACACCTAATTACGAATACTTCTACCTAGGTACTGACTTACTAGGTACCTAATTACTTAATAAACAGTTACTAGTAAGTACTACGTTTTTTTTTGGTAAACTAGACATTCGGTGCACTTTTGGATTTACGTGGGCCCACACATGTTGGTTATGGCAGTTAATGAGCCCTCCTCGCGTAAAAGATGCCTCGTCCGTCCATAGGATGTTGCGGCTGAAGGACGGGTCACCTGCCGCTCGCTCACGGAACCATTGAGCAAACTGAACGCGGGGGTCAAAGTCACTGCTGGATAATTCCTGGGTCTTACGGTAGTGATATGGGTGCTGACCATCACGGTTCAGTGTATTCCACACTGCCCAATGGTTAACACCTAAAACCTGCCCCGCACCACGAGTACTACGGGTCGGATCCTCTTCAAAATAGTCCAAAATTGACTCTTGCAAATCGGTGCTAATAGTCGTAGGCCGGCCTTCGCTTTGGCGTGGATGAAAAGATCCAGTCTGGTGCAGCCTATTCACCAGACCTCGAAAACACGCCGATGATGGAAGCCGTCGCGGGTTAGGTCTTGTTATAACATACAAGTCACTATACCGCCTTCGAGCTGCTTCTAAATTACCACTATAAGCTCCTACACCATCGATTTACCAACTTAAGTCAATGTCCTACACACATAATCATATCATAATACTCTGAATTAGAATAACTCATTTTCACTTACTTGCCACCGTGACAGTTTACGCGCAACTGTTGAAATCTCGAAAAACTAATAAAATAATGCGTTTAAAAAACAGGGTTTCCAGTCACGATGTTGATTTTACCCTAGTAAAAAATATCCTTTAGAAACCCTTAAAAAATTCTCAGTTACTAAATTTGACAAGTAACTTTTTAAACGGATTTTTTAATGTAGGATGTAAAAGTCGGTAATTTTTACTTTACAATTTTCTTTGTAACTTTACTATACTTTTTCTTTGTAATAACTTTACAGTTAAGCTGAAATAAATATTTTCATTTTCATTACCATTTTAGTAAAGTACCTAACAATTTAAACAGATCATTCGCAGTTTTACCCAAAGTCATTCTGTAAAATTCTTGTTTAATTTGTGTTATGTTTTTCCCCAACCTAAGGGTAAAATTCCGAAAAGAAACACTATCAAAAATGTATTTTCTAAAAATCTCCATCTTCCATGTGTTCCTAGTACCGTTGCCCGTCAGCTCGGCTTTGTTTATTTACCTACACTCTCTACTACGTACACAGACATACGTCTAACTCCGCCCTACGACAATATGGCCGAATTATTAGGGTTCCGTTGTAAGATATTGGCAATTATGAAATTATCTTGAGTCAGGTAGAAACTAAGTACTAACTAGTTATAAAAAAAAATTGTTATTTGTGTAGGAGTTGACGGAATTTTTGTTCACAAATTAATCCATCATTGGGCACTGCAGGCCTCCTCCTACTAAGAGAGAGAAATGTAGAAACTAACATTCCACGCTGCTGCAATTGGTGGGTTCTAACGATTATTTTGACTTCAGGTGAAATACTGATAAGTGATAATAACTGGGACCACCGTAGCATCGTGGAGAAAAATTCTTCAATCGACCGAAGAACGGGTTTCTTTTCTCATTGGTACTAAAAATGTCTTGGCAGAAAAACTCACATTCTAAAAATTTTATACCACTACAGCCTATTAACGTCCCACTGCTAAGCACAGGCCTCCACTCTCATAGGAGAGAGGGAAATAGAGCTTAGTCCCACCACGCTGCTCCAATGCTGGTTGGCGGGCAAAAATTTGATAGCTGACAATAATCTAGAACCCCAAGATCTGCATTCGATCAAAGTACTACCAAAGACCATCAGAGACATTGACGACTACCTAGTTAAAATTTAAAAATACGGAACCCACCTCGTGAATTAAAACGATTTATTATGTAAATTGATTCATGTTAGCCTGGTAAGTGGTAGGTATCCCGATTAAGTTTACTTACGTAAAATGGCGATGGAGTGGCTAAAGTCAGAACTGTATTACAAGCGATAATATCAATTATTATTATTGTATCGTTATCAATTTGGCAAATCATTACAATTTACAAATCATTCAAAAACAAACTACACAGAATCATTTATTATTGATTAAAACTTCAACGAAATAAGTCGAGAAATTAATCACAGAGAACGGCGGCTCATAAATTAAGGATAAGGGACTGACTTTGACTTACCAAGTCCGAAACTAGTTGGGCATTTTTTTACAAAAATACGTGAGTTCTAGCCGGGCTTTTACTTTGAGAATTTTATTTCATGCCGAATAATGATTACTTAGTATCGCTACTGGATTTTATCGCAACGCTCGCGCTGGCAACGAGGCTTAACATACGGTATTATTCGCAGGTCATTGATATTGAATCAGCTGTTTTAAGGGATGCCACCTGAATATTTATGCTAAAATTTTGAAGTCCTCATAACTCCCCCAGGATATGAGCTACACGTCTCATGACATTTTTCCAATATATCTATACATCATCTAACATGGTTAGCCGCGGGTATGTTATACTAATTACCTTACACCTTGTATAGTTAATCTTATTTTCGCATATATATTTTTTCAACTTTAGTCTTTAATGCGGGACCATGGTCACCCCATCAATTTTTTTTTAAACTTTACTAGCCTATGCCACCCGGAATAAGCTAGGGATTCTAACGATATCTCATTTATCAAAATCGGTTCAGACGTATAGAATTTATGGTGGAATATACAAACTCACATACATACATGAACCCTGAAAACAATATACTTCTTTTTTCAGACAGTCGTATAATAAATAATAAAAATTAATGCATTTTTATAAGCTTGCTTATAATTTATTTACCTACTGATTTATTGACTTTTGCCAATCACCTTTTATTTCTATTTCATAACTCATTTTTTCAAGGTTTCTTCGGCCTGGCCATGAGAAAAGAGGATCATGGACCAAATTTGTATTAAAAAAATCGTAACATGACAACATATATAGTTACCAACTGAATTGAATTGAATGACTTTTAACTCTTTCATATCGCACTGATAATACAATATCGTTATATAACAATGCAGAAATGTAAGAAACATAATTGTTTATCTGTTATCCGAATAAAAGGCTTATTTATTTATTTATTTATTACATTCTAGGTAACTTACAATATTTAAGGTGTTTTACTCAACAAAGACTTGTTTTTTTTTTGTAGAATAAGTATGCATCGTGGGAGATTGCTTGTTGATATGGCGTTAAATACAACCTCAAACAATCACCAGGAGAAGGAAAACGACGAACCTGTTGAAGAAACCTCGCTTCTTTTCAATTCATCTCCTTCGTTATTTGAACCAGTGAGTACAAACAATGAATGGTATCATGATGACAACAAAGCTGCGAAAGAACAACCGGCGTGCTCGATAACTTCACCTTCTACAAAAAATAAGCCAGTTCTTCAAGAAATTAACATGAGCAATGCAGTGAGTACGTGTAGTAATGTTGAATCGATGACTGAATCCAACCAAAGGAAATATTACATTTCACCCCTGCACACCGATCAGAGTGATTATGATGATTCCGACTGTGACCCTAATTTTATACCTGGTAAAACAGAGACTGGTTTTGTACAGGATGATATGCGAGGGAAACATGGTAATCAGTGATCAGGTCATCAGTTGGATCATACACATGGTATGTATTCAGTCTTAGTAGGTAACTCTATAGTGCCGTGGGAAAGCCGCAAGCAGCGAACTGTAGCACTCTCCAGCACTGAAGCTGGGTACATGGCAATCTCTGACTCATGTAGGGAAGTATTGTTCTTACAAATTTTTACCAGAGAATGTTCAGGAATGTATTGTTCATTATCAGTCTGACGACGTCTGTCAGACGACGGCGTGCCGCACATGATGCGGAATTTTCGAAATGCGGGTAGTCTTATTTATGTGCAATAAAGACTTTAAAACAAACAAGCGTACCACGCCATGGGAGTCACATAGGCACTCGCTCCACTCTACCACCCGCAAAGTAACCCAATCGAAAGGAAAATTCTGGATCTCGAGTCACAGCTTGCTATTTTAGTCGGCCAAGATCACGCTTCGGTACCTCGCTGCTATCCGCTTTGTGATGAACTCCGCCATGGGCTTTGAAAGCGACGATCTTAATAGAGAAATGAAATTTATTCGGTTGTGTTAACTATCAGACAAACATTAGGTAGAACGATACATTTATTATTAACGCGGAGCATGGCTACATTTATCTTGCGGCGTCGCGCACTTAGTGAGAGCGGGCCTCACGTGTGGAGACTCGAGACCAACTGTTAGTTGGCTGAATTGGTTTCGATGGCACTAAAATCACATATTTGCATACAAGCTTTGAATCTGGCAAAAGCCACCGCATTCCACAGGAAAATTGCAGCCATTGGGTGTCGGTTTTTTGGGCCGTTCAAAACTGCTTATAACAAGGCAGTAAGACAGTTGGATGTTACGAAACCCTGGAAAGACTTTCTCCATGTATGAAAAAGCTGGATGCGTTAAGGTAGCTCACATGAAAGCTATGAAACCCGGGAATATTTGCGCTGCATATAAAGCAACCGGAATATTCCCTTTCGACAGAGATCTAGATTTTGCGCCTAGTGATGTTACTGATCGACCAATTGACAAGGTACAAAACGAGAACATTAGTCCCGTTCATTATATTGAAAATATTGGAATAACAGCCTCATCTTCGACAGTACTAGAGCCTACTCCCTGTCCTGATTCAAGCTAACTTATTCATTCTAAAGAACATGATGTTCATGGAAATGGCAGAGGCAGAATGGAAGCCCCGCCGCCTTTTGTTCTAGAACCTCCTCGAACTCCAACCAAAAATATACCAAAAACACCTGGAAGTTACGTTAGTCAACTCTTTGTAGCCAATCCAAAATGCCGCGGTGCACGACAAATCACCTGAAGAGGTCACGATCATGGTAATTTAGTGAGTCCCAATAATACGGCAGTTTTTCGAAGTCAACGCGCCACCGCCGACTCATTCTCCAACGGCGTTAATATCTAGTATATACCGGAAAAATAAAAAACAAAATAAAGATACGTCAGAGGGCCATGGAGAGGAGTATCCTCAAACTATGAAAAATCGATAAAGTAAGAGCACGGAAATAAGGAAAAAAAAAAAACAAATTAACAGACGCCCTGGAATATACCGGACCTGGACCGGCCCATTTCAATATTTTTAGATTAGAATGGAAATGGGCCGGTCATATTGCAAGGTATAGGTACACACTTACCTTTAAATCTCAATATGTTTACTAATTCAACTAACAAAGCTAACACATTATAATCAACCACTACTGAATTTCGAATATTAATTTCTTAATTAAAAATTGTATTGTAAAAAGTTGTACTTTCTTTATAGTACCGTTAGTACACTTCCGCATCCGGTTTCGTGCCCTCTAAACACCTTTACATCTTTAGGTGTAAACTTTTTACACCTGTGTTTTTTTTTTTAATATTAAAAAAATAAGGGAAAAAAATAATCAGACTGGAGGACATATGGACTCGAATCGGGGTCTTCTGGTTTCTGGTTCGCGGACACGTACGAAGATCGTTATGGTGCATCTGCAGATGGAAGACCAACTAAAGAAGTGCAGATGAACTTGGAAGAACTGAAGTCGAGTAGAATAATCTCCTTTGAGGGCAAGAGCCCCCGTTTTGGCCATTGCCCCGGTTTAGGCCACTTGCAACTTCGGAAGTCCATAAATAAGAAATAGAGAACAAACTTGCTCATATTCTGTGATCAATATATATATCTTGTCCATGGTACGTTTTGAAAAGTGACAGGTGTGGCAGCTTAATTAGCGACAGATTTTTGTTGCGATAGAAAAGTAATCCTATGAATTTTAGATAAATCCTTAAGAAAAATAGTCCTTAAGATTCTTTAGTCTAGTGGCAGGACATATAACTCACATCTCGCACAAAAAAATTAATATCTTGGGAACTTCTTCACTTGTGCGTGTGAATTTTTGTGCAGTGGTTTGTGACTCACCAGGATTATCGTTTGCAACACCATCGTGCGACGGTTTCCTGAGATACAGACCCTCAACTTTCGCCATCAACTGTGCGAAGAGCAACGAAGCCACAAGATAGCCACTTACATCTGGCTTATCCTCATCGAGTTCTACCAACTGGTGAAATCGGATCGAAGATCGGACGTCTGGATCGCAAGAAACAGATATCGGAGTTTTCTAATTACCACATGGTCGCCACGCGGTTTTCGTGTGGAAAATTACTGACGACCTAGATTCTCCGAAAATACACGTGTTGGCGTGACGTCGGTCCGAGGCAACACACCATCGAAGACTCCTTCGAGGGACCGAGGACTGCGCCTTCAGTGAGGAACCGGAATGACTGTAGGAGTAGAGATACTGGAGTGTAATAGACTAGAAGTTCCTCGTTCTCAGAACGACTGCAGACGGGGACACCCAGCATGGTCTTCTTTACGTCGAGACGAACGGGGGTGGAAATGGAGTTTCCACGAAACAGGCAAACGAAATGCTGCTGAAAGCACAAGCACAACCTGGAAGAGGAGAGAGCAAGGCACGCGCAGGAGCTGGTTCGGGTCGAACGAGCACACAATAAGATGATGACAGATGCGCTCAGAGACCTGAACCAGAGGCTAAGTTATACGCGAGTCAAGTGCTTCCTAACAATGGAGACATTAAAAGCAATCAACACTCGGTATCCAAGGAAACTATTAAAGATAGTCAAAACATGGAGACAATAGAGTTCTCGATTACTCCATGGACTTCGACGAATGAAATATCCAGGCAGCAACCAGCACAAAAGAACAATGGTTATTAGATCAGTATAAAACGGCGGTCCAACAAGACCTGTCGGCACTTCTCGACTACATACCTACTCCTAGAGTTAACTAGTGCATAAGAAAATTGTAATTTAAATTTCAGATTCAGATTCAGATTCAGATTCAGATACTTTATTTGCATAATATGTGTACAATTACATATAAGATGATTCATTCAGTTACATAGTCCCAACATTTTAGCCAAACCGGCGTACAAATATTATTTATAGGTTATGATATAAAGTGATTTTATTATCATATTACATTACATTCTTACTATACGATTTACCTACATTTTACACTCATACTTAATATTTATTCTTCTAAATTCTTAATTAAGAAAGCAACAATAATATTTTATTATTAAAATACCTACATACAAGTTAATTTACATTTATAATAAAAATAAATACTCATAATAATAAAAATAGATATTCATATGCAAATAAATATTTATTTTTTTTAATTCAGTGAGTTCGTGTATTTTGACTCGCGTGCTGACATCTCTGGGAACCTGGAGGAGACAAAGGCCATTAGAAGCTGGCTCAGGTATGAGACGCAAGAGCCACATCGCAAAATTGACGAAATCAACAAAAAAATGGCCAGTCTCGAGAAAGCCATCGGTGAGGTAGCGCAGAACAAGTCGGACACCAACATCGGCAATTTAAAAGCACTCATCGATGGGAACGCGAGGACTTTCTCCCAATTGGACTAATTTCCAATCAGCTAGACGACCTGAGAAGGAGTCTAGACATGGTAAAAGAAGATTTTTTTTTTTTTTTTTTTTTTTTTTTTTTTTTTTTTTTTTTTTTTTTCGAGGGTAGGTGCTCAAACTGTAAACACATGTTTTTGAAGTCTTGTAAATTTTTTATTATTTTTAAATAAATACAATAAATTTCAGTGTTGAAATGTGTTAAAAGTGTTCTTTTACCCACCAGGCAGTGTTTCCTATAATAACTCCTGTGATTTTTGCACCTTTTGTGTGTCCTCTAATTCACTGTCACTACTCAAGCACACACTTCTATAATGGAGTCAATTAAACAAACCATCACTGAGCTCAGTGCTCATTTCAATTCAAGAATGGAAGAATTCCAACGCAACATTCAGGGCGCAATTCCATCCACAAGTCCTACTTCTAATATTGCAGCTCAATTCAGCTCTTTCAGAAGTTTTGTGTTGGCAGCACTCGAAGGTCTCCAAATGCAAGTAAAACTCCTTTATCGCTCAACTGATGACATTGAAATGAGAAGCAGGCGCAAAATACTCCTGGTCCATGGTATTCCTGAAATCAAGGATGAGGCATTGGATTGCGCCCTCACTAAGAAGCTCTCTGATCATCTTAAATTGGCAGTTAGTTTTGAAAGCATTAGTCGCTGCCATCGTCTGGGTCGTTCCAAAGCCGAAAAGCCTAGAGCTGTGCTGATTAAGTTCCGTGACTTGACATTAAGGAATAAGGTGTGGTACGCCAAGACTGGCTTGAAGAATTCAGGTGTTACTCTGTCTGAGTTCCTTACTAAGGATCGTCACGACGTTTTTGTAGCGGCACGCCAGCGTTTTGGTGTTACCAAATGCTGGACCAGAGACGGGCACATCTTTGTAGTAGGCCTAGACGGCTCTCGGCACCGTATTTGCACAAGCGAGGAGCTAGATTCCATTCCAGCGGCGCCCCCTGCACCGTCGATCTCAGCTTGTGCTCCGACGACTGCATCAGGAACCCCAAAGACCTCTAGACCTAAGAGGGCCGGTAGGAGATAGACTTTTTGTTTTGATGCGGTGGTTTTAATAATAAGTTGCAAGTTTGTTTTCCTGTTACTTTTAGGTACTCAGTTTGTAACTTTCTAACTTTAAGATTATAACTTATAATAGGTATGCCTATACTTAGAGCCTGTGTTTGTTGTGGTTATCTTTTTGGCTAGCTCATATATTAATATTGCAAGTTGAAGTGAGTTCACTGACACCGTCTAATTATTAATTTTATTTTTGATGTTTGCTTCAATCAATGCTGTCACTTGTCGCTGTCTAAACCCAATTTTGACGTTGACATTTGCTGTCAGTGTATGGCATGCAGCATGCAATGCTCACCATAGACAATTCCACTCGTTTAGGAACTGAACGTCCATTGGTACACCTATGTAAATATTGTAACCAAAGACCTAGTATGAGTGCTAGTTTAAGTTTGCCTTTTCTGTATTGTATTTTATTTTTGTTTATGCTTATTATGTTACGCGAAATTGTTGCTGGGAGTAGTAATCTTAATATAGCTGATTACAGATATGTAAGCAATCTCCTTAGTCTATGGTCACTGGTGGGGAAAAGAACAAGTTTAACTGATATTCACTTTATCTCTTTTTGTTGTTGTATAATATATTTATATATATATATATATATATTATTTTATCATAATATTATTTATTTATTTTTAATCTATGGATACTAATGATCAAATTAGTGATAATGATATTTCAGACGACAATGTTAGCTTTTATTCAGCAAATTCGGATGAGAGTTTCCACAGCCTCTCGCTTCCTCTTAAATCTCTCCTTGACTCCACGTTCTCCCCTTTGTCCAAGAACTTCAATGTGGTTCACATTAATGCCCAAAGCATTCCTTCTCACTACCCAGATTTTCTTGATTCATTTGATAATAATAATAATATACACGCTATTTTAGTTTCGGAATCCTGGCTTAAGCCATGTCTACCCTCTTCTTCCTACGCCTTACCTAACTTCCATCTAATTCGTAACGACCGCGTCAGCAAGGGTGGTGGTGGAGTTGCTATATACTTACGCAACCAAATTCCATTTTCTATTTTAAGTAAATCTCCTTCGCAATACTCAGAATCTGCCGAGCATATCTTTCTTGAGGTTCTTTTTGGTAGTACCAAAGTGCTTCTGGGCGCTTTTTATAGTCCGTCGCTCCATATCGATTACTTCAATTCACTTGAAATCCTATTAGAACAATTCGTGCCCACTGTTGATCATTCAATTATTATGGGCGACTTCAATACGTGCTTGATAAAAAACGACCACCGATCTAGACGCCTTGTCAATATTGTTGAGAGCTCCAACCTTTCCCTACTCCCCACTAATGCAACACACTTTTTCCCAAATTGTACCCCTTCCCAGTTGGATTTAATGATAACTTCCACTCCAGACCGCGTCCAAACCCATGGCCAACTCTCGGCTGAGGGTTTCTCATATCATGATCTCATTTATCTGTCGTATAAAATTCGCCCCCCAAAGCCTAAGCCGACCGTTGTTATGCGGCGTAGTTTTAAGAAATTCAATAACCTTAGCTTCATGTCTGACCTCAACAATATTGATTGGGATCTTATCTTTAAGGCCGATACGATCGATGACAAAGTTGAACTATTCAACTCCTTCCTCACTGAGTTGTTTGATAAACACGCTCCGCTACGTCCTATTAAGCTGAAACATCTCCCTGCCCCGTGGCTAACGCAAGACATCAGAGCTTTGATGTCTAAGCGAAACGCTGCTAAAGCCAAATATAAGTTACTGCCTACTCAAGAGAATCTTAATAAATATAGGTCTCTAAGAAATCGCTGTAGTAAAGTTTGTCGTGATGCGCAAAGGAACTTTATTCATACTTCTATTGATAAGAACCCAGGAAGGACTTGGAAATTCTTAGAATCACTCGGTATTGGGCGTCAACACTTGATTTCTCCTGACAAACTTGATATTGATGCACTCAACAAACACTTCTCCACCATCACGCCCATTGATAGCCAAGTTAAATCCGCTTCATTAAATCACCTTAGATCCTTACCTACCTTGTGTTCCACTCCATTTAGATTTCAGAATGTTACTACAGATGATATAAAAAAACACATCATTGCTATCAAATCGGATGCTGTTGGGTGTGATGGCATAAATCGTAAGATGATTCTTCTTTTACTTGACCATGTGTTACCTATCCTCTCTCATATCTTTAATTTTTCCTTCTCAAACGATAAGTTCCCTAGCTCCTGGCGTAAGGCGTACGTCATCCCAATTCCGAAAACCAAAAATCCTACTTCCTACTCTAACTACCGCCCTATTTCCATCCTCCCCTTCCTGTCTAAAGTCCTTGAGCGTATCGCCTGTCAGCAACTAAATCTGTACCTATCCAAAACCAATTTTCTCAGTCCGTACCAGTCTGGCTTTCGAACAGGGCATAGTACTACTACGGCTCTTATTAAGGTATGCGATGATCTTCGTGCCAATATGGATCGCAAATTGGTTTCTGTCATTGCGTTGCTAGACTTTAGCAATGCGTTTAATACTGTGGACTTTGAGCTACTCCTGTCTGTCCTAGAATCCCTTAATATTTCTTGTAATAGTATCTCTTGGTTCTCCAGTTATTTGTGCGACCGCCAGCAGTGTGTGAAGCTTAACAATAAATTCTCCTCCATCACCTCACTCACGGCTGGTGTCCCACAAGGTGGTGTCCTCTCTCCTCTCCTTTTTGCGATCTTTATAAATACTGTCACTCAACTCCTCTCCTCTTCTTTTCACTTATATGCTGATGACCTACAAGTTTACGTTGCTGCTCCTGCCCATGACATTAATGTGGCCATTCAAAGATTGAATAATGAATTAGACAAGATCTGCGTATGGAGTAAATCTCACGGTCTCAGCATTAACGCTAATAAATCCCAGGTAGCTGTAATAGGTAGTACCAGTCAACTAGCTAAACTGAACTTCAACGCTTTGCCTCCCATCCGAGTAGATGCGACCAACTTACCATTTAGTCCTACCGTCAAAAACCTTGGTATTCTCATTGATAGCTCACTCTCATGGGTCCCCCAGTTAGCTGAGGTGAGCCGTAAAATATTTGCCACAATTGGGTCGTTAAAGCGTTGGAAAAACCTACTACCTATCAAAACTAAGACTGCATTAGCTAATTCCCTTCTTCTCCCCTTACTTGACTATGCTGACTGTTGTTACCCTGACTTAACAGAAGAACAGCTCAATAAGCTGGAGCGGCTACAAAACCTCTGCATTAGGTTCATTTTTGGCCTTCGCAAGTTCGACCATATTTCCAGCTATCGCGCCCAGCTTAAGTGGCTCCCGATTAGGCAGCGGCGCAACATACATGTTCTGACTCTTCTTTACTCAATTCTTTATAATCCCTCTACTCCCTCTTACCTCAAGGAACGTTTCATTTTCCTCGGTGCTGATAATCCGTCGGGTCACTATCTTAGGTCTCGCTTTGATAATCGCCTTAAATTTCCTACACATTTTACTAAATTCTATGGTAATTCTTTTACCATCAAGGCTGTCGTATTGTGGAACTCCCTACCATTTGAGATTCGCCATTCTAAATCGCTCCCTATATTTAAAGATCGTCTGAATAAGCATTACCTTTCTATACAATCCTAGTCAACATTAGTTTATCTCAACCACTTATGCATATATTTTTATTACTATCGTGTACCATATTTATGTTTATTCAAAATATATTGTAAGTATTTATGGATATGTATTTATATATATATATATATGTATGTGTGTATATATACATATTGAGTATAGTATTGAGTTTATTTATTTATAGTATCTTACCTAGTAGGTATATATTTTATTGACTATTAATTAGTATTATATCTAATGTGTTTAAGTTTTACTTGCACTATCCTGTTATCTTTACTTTTTCCTCTCTAGCCAAGGGTTGCCTGGTAGAGATTGCTTGCAGCAATAAGGCCGCCTTTGCATACTACCATGTTAGTTTTGATAATATATACATTGTTATTTTTCATGTAACTTTTTTGGTGTGCAATAAAGTTTTTTCATTCATTCATTCATTCATTCATTCATTCATGCCCAATCACTCATAGCAGCCCAAAACACAATCTCGAACATGAACCTGGAACCGCAACGAGAGTTAGACTCACCCAGGGAACACAGGGGTGATCTGAGAAAGGGCTGGAAAGTCGTTTTTCTTGGCACCTAAAGGTGGACTTATTGTAGCACCAAAAGGTGAACATGTTTATGATACGTCCAAAAATAGTGACAAAGAAAATATCACAACTCTTTTCACTGTCAATGCTGCAGGGGAAATGGCTCCACCTTCAACTTTGTATAAATATTAAAGACTGAGTCAAGATATTGTGCAAAATGCACCGAAGAACTGGTCGATTGGTAAGACTGATAAAGGCTGGATGACTGCAGAAAGCTTCTATGAATATATTGGGAATCTGAAAATAGAAGGAATCCAGTTCCCAGTAATTCTATTTTTAGATGGACACAAGTCACACTTAAGCCTTCACTTGTCAACATTATGTAAAGACAATGGCGTCATCGTAATAGCTTTGGTACAAAACACGACGCACATGCTACAACCACTAGACGTCGCTGTGTTTTCCCCCCTGGCGTATTGACCATGAAGGAGAAGAAATAACGAAATTTAATCTCCCTTCTGCTTTGAAGAACATCCTGGTTAATGACGCTTACTTTACCGAATCAAGTAAACTATAAAAGAATAATTAGAACACAAACGATTGAACAAAGTTTTAGCTCAAGTGTACATGTAGCAGAGTCGACACATTTGCAGTATCTAGAAAGCAAGCTCCAGCAGGCCTATTCGCTAAATATGTGACAACAGATTACCTACACTCTATTGTTGGAAACTCGTCTAATGGTTGATTAGGTATGTGCACCTGAGTAAAGAATCGTGCGATTTGTGAGTGTTTATATCAAGTGTTTTGGCATAATTCCATGCTGAAGAAAGACTTCGCCAATTAGACGAAGATTTTTTTGGACGCCAATTTAAAGGTAAAAAAGAAAAAAGTAAAGAAGCAAAATAGTAAATTTTAGAATCGGAAATGTCAGAAGACGAAGAAGCTCAATTTTCTGTACGAGATTCTGACAATTCTGAAGGGTTTTTCTCTAAGCAATTTGATGATAGAGAAAACATTAAAAACTTTGAAGTTGGCGATTTTGTAATTTTTGTATATGAAAGTGACCATTTTGTCGGTAAAATTGAATCGGTTAGTGCAGAAGCGGTTTTAATCAGGGCAATGCAAAAATCTTAAAAAAATTGGAAATGGCCAGAAAAACCAGACGTAAATTTATATGCCTTAAGTGGCGTTAAAGAAAAAATAAAAACACCACAGAAAATAAATTCCAAACGGGAATTCTTTCACGTGTTCTTTCCTGAAATGAGTAAATATTCGGAATTTATTGATTAATGTTTTATGTGTTTAAAATAAATAAAGATTAATAAATTCATTGTTTTATTTTCATGTAAATTTAGAAAAAATATTATCTAATATAATGGCCAAAAATAGTGAAATGACACCTTTTACATTTAAAAACAAATAATAGAAAAAATTGACTCGCGTTATTCAGCTGTACGAAATCGTAATGATGAAGGATTGCTCTATCCTAAGGAGTTTTGAAATCAAGTAGATACGCAGAATTGGTATTAAGGTGATTTTTTTAAAACTGATAAGTCCTTAAAGTGACCAATACTGGGGCTCTTGCCTTACTTACAGTTCCAGCTTGGTGCAAAAATGTGTTCCTCAGTGCCGACTTTTGGCCTGAGGGCATTGTGTACCGTCGCATTAGGGAAACGAGAGAAAAATCCCTGCCGTAGTATTAGTCTTAATATTTTAATATTGAATTACCTACTTATAGTTTTTTATAATATGGGCCTTGTTGCGGGTAATTCCATAGTGTAGGGTAGAGGGTGAGAGGAAGGCTTACTTGTGGTCGCTGGTTGTAGTTTCAGAGATTGAGGTTACACCGGCCGGCACTTGTTATCACTAATCACTTTGAGTCTTTGTTGTGGTGCGGCGACACTCGCGAGGTTTGATGTGAATTTGCGTTATTTATTAAAAAAATTAAAGAATTGATTTGTGATAAATTCAATCCACTCTTGTGTTGCGGGTTTTTGATGATTTATGTCACACACTGACGTTTCGACCATAGACGTAGGGAAAAACAGGAGACTAGGAGTGTGGAGTGTCACAGACTAAATATGAAGTGTTATAGAGTAATATGCATGTTCAATATAAACATGTATAAAATATATATATATGAGCAGATATGCGTGTACAACTCCCCCCGCTTAGAGGTAATCCTCTAAACAAAAACGGATTATAAGTAAATTAAATTTATGCGTAGAGTTAAACGTTAAAAATAAAACTGTTATTGCGTGGGCAAAGGACATATCCGGACCACAGGCCTCATGTAGCTCCCAGAACGTGTTCTAACTTTAACTGTTCTAACTACATTGTCCTTGCCTGGATAGAGTTGATCTACAACTCCTAAGGGCCAACAAAGCGGATGCGTGTTTGAGTCTTTTATAACTACAAGAGTTCCAGTAGTTATTGGATTAGAGGGAGTGTTCCATTTTTGTCTCTGTTGCAAAGAGGTTAAATATTCTTGGCTCCATCGTTGCCAGAATGAGCAAGTAATTTTTGAGAGTAATTGATAACGAGTTAAGCGGTTGTCAGGTACGTCAGTTAAGTCTTCAATAGGCAAATATTTTAAGGGTGTAATATTGAGAAAATGATTTGGAGTAAGTGCGGAAATGTCTGATGGATCAGAACTTAAAACACATAATGGTCTGCTATTTAATAAATTTTCAATTTGAATTATAATTGTATTTAATTCTTCATAAGTGAGGATTTGAGTACCTATAACTTTAAATAAGTGTGTTTTTACACAGCGTACATTAATTTCGCTGAGTCCGTTAAAATGAGGTCCATAAGGAGGGCTGTGTTTAAATTGAATACGGTGCTCTGCGAGGCGATTTTCAATAAAGTTTTTGTGAGCGTTGGACTGTATGAGAGTGTAGAGTTCATCTATTTGCGTTTAGAGCCTAAGAAATTAGTGCCTCCATCACTGTAAATCAAGCTTACAGGACCTCTGCGTGAGTTCAATCTTAAAAAGGCGGCAAGAAACAAATCCGAAGTGAGATCTGACACCAACTCCAGATGTACTGCTTTAGTAGTTAAGCAGGTAAAAAGAGAGATATAAGCTTTATGGCTTCTTATGCCTCGACGGCGAGTGTGAGTAACGAAGAAGGGCCCCATGTAATCTACTGCAGTATGGACGAACGCTTTTACTTGCGTCACTCTGAAGTCGGGTAAGTTTCCCATCTGCGGGAATGTATTTTTAGGATTCACGCGAAAACAAATATTACATTTGTGTACACGCTGACGAACCAAGTTTCTGGCAGCAATGATCCAGAACTTCTGCCTGAGCAATGCGAGCAATAATGCGGGTCCAGTATGCAAATTAGTAATATGATAATAATCGACTATTAATTGAGTAATGCGTTCTTTTGAGGGCAATATTATTGGGTGTTTTTGACCAAAGCTCAATTGAGAGTTGCTCAAACGACCACCAACTCGAATGATGTCGTCGTCGAGAAATGGGTTGAGTTTTAAAATTAATTTAGAACAAGATTTATTATTTTTGAGAGCATGAATGTCATGTGAGAAATGCTTGTTTTGAATATAGCGAATTATATAAAGTTCTGTGAAATCTAAATCAGCAACTGTTATAGAACCGCGTGAATTTAAGCGTTTAGAAAATCTGAGTATGTATACCATGGTTCTGAGTAATTTAGACCAACTTGAAAAACGTTCGGCTAAGATTTCAATTGTATGTTGAGTTTTTGAAACAGAAGTTTCAACCTTTAAAACTGTAGTTTTAGATTCTTCAAGATTTTCATTATGAGTGTTTACATGGAAAGTTTTAATAGGCCATTGAGATGTAGGCCGGGTTAACCATAGAGGAGCGTGAAACCAAAGCTTTTGTTCTAATAAATCTTTTGGAGTGATTGGACGAGAAATGATATCTGCGGGATTTTCACAACCATTAATGTGAAACCAATGTTGAGAAGGTAGTTTTGAATTTATTTCTGCGATTCTATTAGCGACAAATGTGTGGAATTTATATGCGGGTGAATGAATCCATGTAAGAGTTACTGTTGAGTCAGAAAAAGCATAAATTTTGTGTATTTTGCAGCGCTTATTAAGAGTTTCACGAACGGAATCAATTAAGTTAGTTAAAAGAAGAGATGAACAGAGCTCGAGGCGAGCGAGTGATGTTTTCTTAAGAGGTGCAACTCTGGATTTTGAGGTGAGTAAATGAACAGATCCCGTTGAATTCTCATCTGGGCTCACTCGTATGTATACGGCGGCTCCGTAGCATTTTTCGCTAGCATCCGAGAAACCTATTAGCGTGACATGAGACTTAGTAGTCATGCCTATGTGACGTGGAATTTTAATTTGTTCTAAACATGAGAGTTCTTTACAAAATTGATCAAATTGTCGAGCGATCGAGCTGGGTACTGGTGTATCCCAGTCGAGGTTTAATTTCCAACATTCTTGGACGAGAAGTTTCATGAAAGCGGTTACAGGGCCTATAAGACCTATGGGATCGAATAGACGCGCGGTAATAGAGAGAATTAAGCGTTTTGAGTATTCACGAGAATTATTATCGTTAGCGTTAATTTTAAATGTAAAACTATCAGATTTAGGATGCCATTGCATACCTACAATCTTAGTAACATCGTGAGAATCAGTATCGAAATTAATTGCGTTTGCGTTTTTATGAGAACACGGAATTTCATCTAAAAGTCTAGCATCATTGGAGATCCATTTGGTTAAATTGAAACCACCTGAGTTGAACATATCAACCATTTCATGATAAGTCGCATGGGCTTTGTCAAAACCATCAATGGAATTTACGTAGTCGTCCATATACATGTGGTTGGTAGCTTCATTAGCAGCGAGCGGATAGCTGTTTTTGTTATCTTCAGCTAGTTGCCGCACTACTCTCATGGCGAGATAAGGCGAGCTTGAGACTCCGAATGAGACTACAGTGAAATTATATGTGTCTATCGGTTGGTTAGAGTCAAATCTAAAGAGAATGCGTTGAAAAGCGTGATGTTTTGGAGTGACTTTCAATTGAAAATAATGTTTTTCGATATCTGCGGTTACCGCGACTGAGAATAAGCGTAAATTAATTATGAGTTCAAAAATGTTGTTTTGTAAGTTAGGACCTATGTATAATAAATCATTAAGCGATTTTCCTGATGAACTTTTATTAGAAGCATTTAGTACAATACGCGTTTTTGATGTCTGCTTATCAGGGCGATAAACAGCTCGATGAGGTATATAATAATGGTCTATGTCGCGAGAGGGGTTCTCTACCTTTGAGAGATAACCTTTGTCTATGTAAGACTGAATTGTTGCGTTATAATCTTCGCGAAGTGCGGGAGTGGAGTCTAATTTCTTTTCTAATTGAAGTAAGCGGCGTTTGGCGGTCAAGTATGAGTCACCGAGTTGTGCGGGGTCATCTTTAAAAGGTAAATGTACTATGAAACGACCTGTTTCATCGCGGGTGTAAGTGTCTAAAAAGATGCGTTCACATGCCTCATCGTCTGGGCTAATGTGAATTTTATTAGGTACGTTTTCTAAAGACCAAAAACGTTCAGTTAATTCTTCGAGAGAGGGTGAGTTTATATTACATAAAAAGGTTTTATCAGCGGCATGAGCGTTATAAGAGTGGTGAATATCACAATTAGCTTTACCCATGAGGATACAACCTAGAGTGCTTTGAATTGCTACCACAGAGGATTTCGGCGAAATTACTTTATCACAACGGATTAAAAATGGGAACAATTCATTTCCAATTAAACAGTCAATTGGACCTGGAGTATGATAATTATTATCAGCTAAAGGTAATGTACCTAAATGTTGAAGTTGAGAAATATCAATGCGGGCGTTGGGTAAATGGTCGGTAATGGTGTCTATTACCCTAGCGTTAATGGTGTATGAGCAGCGAGGATCAAAGCGCGAGTGGATTTGGAAAGTAACAAAACCTAAAGATGTACTTTCTGTCTGCCCAATACCTTTGACAACAGAAGGTGCAAATTTAATTTTCAAATTTAAGCGTTGGCAACATTCTTTACTTATAAAATTAGCCATTGAACCAGTGTCTAAGAATAAGCGAATACAATGTTGGACATTATTATTGTATACATGTACAGATGCGGTAGGTAATAATACTGTTGTGTCCCTAGTATAATTGCGGGTGGTTGTTGTAACAGAGAGGGCTAAATCGTTTGAATTCTGAGTGCAGGCCTGAGCAATAGGAGCTGTATTCTGTGTTGAATGCTCGCTCTGTAAGTTAGCCGACTGTGGCTGATGCGATGAGATATTGTTAGATTTTTGACTCCAATGGTTCTGTGAGTGAGGGGCGGAATGTGACCTTGAGGTGCTGGGTTCAATCCTAGATTTAGCAAAAGAACTACATAAAGTTGAGTGATGCATCTGGGTACAGTATGCACAGCGTCTCTGACTCTTGCACTGAGAAGTCTTGTGAAATCCAAGGCAATTTCTACAATTACCATTTTTATTTACTATTTCAAGTCTAGTTTTAGGATCTTGATTCATAAAATATTCACATTTGTATAAAGGGTGAGAGTTCTGATTTTTACATACAGAACACAAGCGTTGATTATAATTTTGAGAATTTAAAGAAAAATTGTTAATGTCTGCGGTGCTAGTAAATGAGTGAGTTTGAGTTTTAGATTTATAAGAACTAGGTTTCTTACTAGAATTTTGAGCATTGTTTTGTGAAGGAGTGGACGGAGAACGCAAAGTAAGAATCTTTAATTGTTCTTTTAAGAATTTATTTAAATCTGCAAAAGTGGGAATTTCAATGTGTTTATGATTCTGTTCGAACAAGGACACTGTATCTTTATTGAGTTTAGAGAGAGCAATATGAGTTATCATGAAGTCTGCCAAATCTTCAATTTTTAAGCGTTTCAAAGCGGCTTCTGCCGAACAAAATTGGTCGATGAAAGATTCTAGAGGTTGATTTTGTTTACATTGCAATAGTGTATCTATATATTGAGCTGCTTGTACTCTGGTATCTTGATATTTTTCTAATAATGAGTTCCAAATGATAATATAATTATCAGCGGTAGGTGGGATACCTGCGCAAACTAATAACGCTTTACCTGTAAGGCAACCGATTAAATACTGGACTTTTTGAATATCTGAGAGTCGAATGTTATTGTGTATTAAGCTTTGGAAGTTTTCAAAGAAGACTGGCCACTGAGAAGGCGTTCCGTCAAACTTCTGTAGCTGTAGCGGAGGTAACTTTTTATTTAGTAAGTTGTATTGTTCATTACATTGTTCGGTGGGTGATTTCTCCTTAATGGTATTTAATGTGTGTTGTATTTGGCAATACAGTGTGTCAAACGCATTGAGAGCTGCATAATTTGGCCTAGTGTTAGTGTCGTGATCCAAATAAGCAGATATTAACTGGTCTAAATTTTCTATAAAATCTTGGCGTATTTTATCAATGGATTGAACGCGGATTAAGAATTGCGTTTTGTTTATAGGATTACTGACTTGTAAGCTTAAATCATATACTTGTTGAACTATTTCAAACAAGCTGTCTTTGCGGGCTTCCAACCTCAAATAGTGGGGTTTATTGGAGTTTCAGAAACAATATTGCGCTCTTTAGGCATTCTGATATGTGAGAAAAAGCTATAAACTTAATATGGTAAGTGGGTTTGGTGTAACAATAAAAATATTGTTAAATTTTTCAAAGGTTATGTTAAGTGAGGTTAATTTTTGGTAAAGTGCGAATAAATATGAAATAAACTTATGTAACAATAAAATAATGCGTAAATAATGATATGAATGCGTTTGGTTATGCGTTTTGAGTGTATATATGCGGATGAGATGAGATTACTTGATAATTTGTACCGGCATGTGGTGTGCGAAAATGGTGTGAGAATTTTCTATAAGAAATTATGCGTAAATATGAGTTTTGAGTAAATTGTGCGTGTAAATTTGAGGGGGATCCGGTTCGAAGGACCAGACTTGTAGGGTAGAGGGTGAGAGGAAGGCTTACTTGTGGTCGCTGGTTGTAGTTTCAGAGATTGAGGTTACACCGGCCGGCACTTGTTATCACTAATCACTTTGAGTCTTTGTTGTGGTGCGGCGACACTCGCGAGGTTTGATGTGAATTTGCGTTATTTATTAAAAAAATTAAAGAATTGATTTGTGATAAATTCAATCCACTCTTGTGTTGCGGGTTTTTGATGATTTATGTCACACACTGACGTTTCGACCATAGACGTAGGGAAAAACAGGAGACTAGGAGTGTGGAGTGTCACAGACTAAATATGAAGTGTTATAGAGTAATATGCATGTTCAATATAAACATGTATAAAATATATATATATGAGCAGATATGCGTGTACACATAGTAAACGCTACTTCAGGTTTTTTTAATTCAGTAATTTTAGTTATTAGTTTAGGTTAAGCTAATCTACTGATTAATTATATATTTTACTATAAAGTTCAAAACTTTTGCCTGTCTAATTTATTGATTTTTCCTCACACTAAACTCAGATCATTAGGTTTGATCGATGGTAGTGTAATTTTTTCCGATAATGGCAACATTCAAAAAGAATGAATAACTGTCAAATTGTCAACTCGGACCTGTCATTCGGAAAAAAAATATTGTCATCTGCTTGTGCGTGAATAATAATTTGGTAAATATAATATTTTCATTACTTTCTTTAGCAAAAATCAAAATCAAAATGCTTTTTATTCAAATAAACTTTTACAAGTGCTTTTGAATCGTTAAGTGAATCTACCACTGGTTCGGAATGCCATTCCTACCGAGAAGAACCAGCAAGAAACTCGGCGGTTACTCTTTTGAAAAAAAAATAATTTACAATTTTATTAATGTACCTATATGTAACCGTTGTCCTTAGCATTGCTGGAGCGAGTCAAATCCACGCTCTTTTGTCGTTTATGTAATCTGTAGCTTTTAAAGCAGTCCCATTGCCTTGTAACACCCATTACAAAAATAGTGTTTAAGTTTCTTTAACATCTAACCTGTTGCAGGCATTGTAAAATGCATTTGAGAAAGTAAGGTTATGTTTGCAAGCGACTTATATTTGCGTTTATTTGTATGTTTGGCTAATTTATTTATAAAATATTAAGGGAGAATGTAACGGGTGTTTTCTCTTTTTGATATAATATTTTGGGACCAATAAAATAATTATAAAATAATTATGGGTTCAGTGAATTGTTCGAAATTGTTAACACAGATTAAAAATTACGGGAAAGTTTGATTTTAACGTTTTTACATGCTTTTATCGCCAGTTACGTCTTTTTGTCCCGTAATTTCTAAAAATCAGACGAGGACTCTGATTTTGATTATGAAGATTCACTGCCACTCGCTACTGTAAAAGATGTACTCGAAAATGAAAACATGACAGAAGACGAGATAGAAAACGTAGAAGATTAAGAGAAAGAAAACACTTAAAATGATAAAGATATAGAGAAGCAATCTAGGAAAAAGGACAAAGAAGAGCTGATTGAAATAGAGAGAGAGAAAACCATCAAAGAAGTTGGAAGAGAAAGAGCATTAAATAGCGCTGTAAGACTTATTTGTAGAATTCCTCTGAATCTTCTGCCAGCTAAGTTCTCGTCTGGTATGCTAGGGGCAGTTCAAAATATTAAATGAAAACTGCACTATAATGAGGTGTATACAGATTCTGAAGACGAGTCTGACTTATGCAACAGTTTATCGGTCCGGGATATAAACCGGGAATATTCATTCTAGTGAAAATAGTCGCTGAAGGTGAAAAGCAACAAGAGTTCAGATATGCTGCTCTGTGCCAAAGTTCAGTATGTGAGGGCGACGTGCAGGTCTGTATCTAAAGAAAGTCACCGCAAACACATTCATTAGCAATGAAAATAATATTTCAGATGTTCAGACTTTCAAAAGTTCAGACTCTTTACGAACAAGTCCCGAACTGAAAATAAGAGGAGACCGTACTTACTACAGTTTTTGTCCACTGTTGATGTTTTAGAACAATAAATTCATAATAAATATTAAATACTTTATTTCAAGTATTGCCACCATAAATAACAACCAAATATATGATTTAATATTGACTTATTACCGCAAATATTGTTAAGGATTTGTACGCGTAACACCCGTTACAATTACGAAATCGATGTAAAAAAATAATACATATATTTTTTTACTGAAAGTATCCTACAGTATCAAGTAGTTAGGGGAGATACGCAATGAAGCGGACGCGTTTTGAAACGTTCAGTGACTGTTTTAGCTAAAGTTTCTGAACGAATTAATTCAAATGTTGGCAGCACTAGCCCCCATAGACTATACCACAAAGATGACAGTTCCCGGCGTATGCTTGTGTTGATTGTGTGTGCCCTATAAGTTTTTGTCGAAAAAAAGTAAAAAAAAGGGGTAATTTGAATGAATTATCAAAGGTAAGGTTGTATAGTTATTGTATTTTGCATGATATATATGATATTGTATATATTTGAGTCAAACATTAATGTAAAGTTATTTTTCAAAATGTTATTATAAACAAATTCATTTTGTTAAAATAATTTGAATGTTACCTACGCACTGAATTGGACAGGGATCGGAGCATTGAAACGGACGTCCGTTTCAATGCGCTTAGGCGTCCGTTTCATTGCGTCGTTTCATTATTGTTAGTTATAATATAATAATTGATACATTTTAAATTTTAATATTTCAGATGCCACCAAAGAAAAGAACTCGACCAAGTAAAGAAAACATAGAGGCTGCTGTTAGAGAGGTATTAGAAAAGAAGCAATCAATTCGCTCAGTAGCTAAAGTATTTAATGTATCTGTCACCGTAAGATTGTAAAAACCGTAAGATTGTAATCTAACGCTTTTTTTTCGATAGATTGTAAACAGTCGAAAGATTGTGAACCGTTCAATGTTTTAAGTTTCCATTTTTGAAATATTCATTGTATTTACGTTTTCTTGTCTCTTTCTTGTAGGTTAGGTTAGGGTTTGACATAAATAATCGGGTAATATTTTATCGGGTTAATAAACCTAACAAATTACAATCTACCGAAAAATAATCCGTTATATTGTAATCATTCGACAGTTTACAATTTCGCGAGTTAGATTATAATCTAACGGTTTTTACAATCTTACGGTGACATATTATCTGTCATATTTGGGTGATATAGTAAAAAAAGCCAGAGAATGTTCGGAATCGGACTACGTTCATGCTCCACATATAGGTAATAGAAGGATTTTTTCTCTCGAACAAGAACAACAGCTTGCTGATTATCTAAAGACATCCTCAAAGATGTGTTACGGCCTAACCACAACACAAGTTAAAGAACTTGCATTTCAGTTTGCTGCTATTCATGATATTGCCCCAGAAAAGTGGATTCAACGTCAGAAAGCTACAAAAGACTGGTTTCGGGCATTTATGAAGAGAAATAGTTCGTTGGCGGTACGAAAACCTGAAAGTACATCATTGGGAAGAACTACATCTTTCAATAAAGAAAATGTACGTAGTTTCTATGACAACCTTGAAAAAGTTTTGCAAAAAAAGAAATTCGAATCACACATGATTTGGAATCTAGATGAAACGGGTTGTTTGACGGTTACTAAAACACCGAAAATTGTTGCTACTCGAGGTTCTAAACAAGTTGGCCAGGTAACATCGGCTGAAAGAGGACTACTTGTCACTATGTTAGGATTTATTAATGCTTCAGGTGGTACCATTCCGCCGGTATTTGTGTTTCCAAGGGTCCACTTTAAAGAATTCATGCTAAATGGAGGCCCTAAAGGGGCCCTTGGATTAGCGAACCCTAGCGGTTGGATAACCGAAGAAGGTTTCTATCAAGCTATCAAACACTTTATTAAATTTGTTAAACCATCGGAGGAAAGTCCATGTCTGATATTGTGTGATAATCATACTACTCATATAACAATTCATATTGTTTTGATGGCAAGGGAAAACCATATAACAATACTTACATTTCCACCCCATTGCAGCCATAGATTACAACCACTAGATGTTACCGTATATGCTCCATTTAAAGCTCTTTATAAAGATGCCATGAATTCCTGGATGATTTCTAATCCAGGCAAGACGGTCACTATCTACGAAGTGGCTCAGTTCGCTAACATAGCTTATACTAATGGCTCGCTTACACCTAATCCGTTATCGGCCGATCTTTACTCGGGCGTCGTCGGCCAAACTCGGCCGATCAAATCAAACGTATGTAAAAGAATGCGTGCGCGTACACTACTGCAACCGTCATCGCCCGTAAACTCCCGATGACGGCCGATCAACCGCCGAGTCCGAACTTGTTGGGATTTCTCGCCAAGTCTGCCGGCGACTATAGAGCAAACTGCATGAGTTTGATTTAATTATTCCGTCTTTGTTCTGTTGTTTCGTGAGTAAATTGTATTCTGTGATTTTTTTCGTCAATTTTGTTTACTACCTAAACGTGTTACTATGGATATTGAAAAATTAATTAGTTGTGTTTATAATAGACCAACTCTGTGGGATAAACATTCAAAAAATTACAATAATCGAGATGTTTCGAAACGGCTATGGGCTGAAGTTGCGTCGGAAATGGATATGGCGGTTGCAGACATTAAAAAAAATGGAGCAACTTAAGAGACCAATTTCGAAAAGAATATAACAAATACAATGAACCAGGTAGATCCGGTGCAGCGGCGGATCACAAATTACCTTCGTGGACATATTACGAATCGCTTTTATTTTTGATGAAACAAATCACACCGAAACCTTTAAGCGGGAATGTGCTTGAACCTTCCAGTCAAGAAATTGAAGATGATACGGAATCAACGCAGTTTTCATCTGAATCACTGCCACAAACAGTACCGCAGCCTGGACCCTCACCTTTGTCGCAGCCTGGACCCTCAACTTTGTCGCAGCCTGGACCCTCAACTTTGTCGCAGCTAGGAGCCTCAAATTTGAGCCAATCAGTAATCTCCACGCCACAACAACATACTACACCACACACCAAACCTATTCGTGTACCTATAACGCAAGTTTTACATCCAATCAACCTGGAGGAAGACTTATGAAAAAGCGAAGTATTGATGTGGACCAGGAGTATTTAGAGATCGAAAAAAGAAAACTTCAATTATATGAGTCCAGGTCAGCAGATAAATCTGCAGACGATCCTGATCGTAACTTTTTGTTGAGTTTGCTTCCGTACTTAAAGAAGTGTCACGAAATAGAAAAATCTTTGTTCAACGAAAATTGTTAGACGTGTTCATGGAAGAAGAAAATACCCAAACTCACTATTCTCCTGCGAGCCGCTACTCCGAAGAATTAAGTCGCCCCGATTCTGGAGACTTGTCATCAAATATGTCATTTCCTCAATACATAGTCAATATTGAAGAGCCTTTGCCACTTACCATTAATCAAATGACGCCTTCACAAACATCCACATCCGCGGGAGGACATTTGCCACTGACCACGAATCAAAGGACTCCTTCACAAACATCAACACCTGTCCAGAGCCAACTGTACACGTTCACTCATGGAGATTTGGGCTCGAACTTACAATAATTTAATTTTTCAATTTAGTATGTTTAAATAATGTTTGCTTAATAAAAATAAAACCAGTTCACTAAACAATGATTTTTATTTCAATTTTTTTAAGAGACTTCTTCCGAAAACTTAGCACTATTATTCTACCTACTACCTAAACACAATCTAATACTAATAACCATTTGCTATAAAGGGTAGGTAAGTATCGCCTTACCAGGTACCGGATGCAACGGTAGGTATCTACCTGTAGGTAACTTGACCTCCATTATTTTATTTTATTTGAATTAGGTACGAAATTTAAAAAAAATACAGGAAATAGTAGGATTGGAATGTGAATTAAATTGAAGTAATTATGTTTTTAAATAATTTTTTTTTTTCTCTCTATTGGAATACATACAGCGTTTTACATGACAAATAACAACTTAAGTATAGTTTGCACATTTGCCTATAAAGTATTCACTAATTAAATGTAAATATAGTGGTTGCGGGAGTAATTTTGTATAAGATAAATTTAGAAAAAAAATAAAATAGGACAATAATGAATACTAAAAACACAAATTAATTTAGTTACTTATAAATATATAAATTCCACAAAAAATATTTACTTTATGTATTTTTTTTTAATTCTGACACATATTTCCCAATGCTGTGCTGAAACTGGTCTAATTGTACATATTTTTTATTGAAAGTGTTACATGCTCTGATTAAGAATCTATTTATCTGAAACATTATAATTATTGAATCCTATATTCATTACAAAAAAAGTGTTTAAAAGCTTCACGAATATTATAAGCTTCAGTCGTACTTCTGTTTTGCCCTCTCGAAGCAAAGTTACTTCTTTGACCAAAATTTCTTCTTTGATCTGTGGAATAATAATTGTGCCTTGGTGGTCCTTCTTTGTCTATTACAATGTTGTGTAGTAAACAAATACACTTTACAATAGTTTCAGCATTTTCTGTAGTTGCTTCTATACATTTGGTCAAAATTCTCCATTTTTGTGTTATTATACCAAAAGCGCATTCAATTACTACTCGTGCATTTGATAAGCGTTCGTTGAAAATTGTTTCCTGTTCTCCCAGGTTACGTCTTGGATACGGCCTCATAATATACCTTTTTAGAGGATAGGCTTCATCTGCTAGTAATACCAAGGGCAATAAAGTATTTGTATTTGGCAAACATTTAGAAATATTTAAATACCCATTTTCAAACTGTCGATACAACGCCGAAGAGGCAAACGTACCACCATCGCTTTGTTGTCCATATGCTCCTATTTCAATAAATAAAAATTTGTAATCAGGGCTTGCAACCGCTTGTAAAACAATGGAAAAAAATTTCTTGTAATTATAGTACATACTACCAGAATTAGAAGGGCATTTCATTCGAATATGTTTACCATCCAAGGAACCAATACAATTAGGAAATCCCCACTTTGACCAATATAATTCAGCGTTTTGGTGAATCATTTCGTCGGTTGGCATGGGCATATGAGGTGATACTAGACTATCAAATATAGCCTTGCAAGTCTCTCTGACAATTATTCCAACGGCACTATTTGAAACTCTAAACGAAAATGCTAAAGATCGAAAAGAATGTCCAGTTGCAAGATACCTGAAACAAAACGTAACATATTAATGAACGTGTTATAAGAATTAATTACTTTGTTCATAGTTCATAGTTCTTTATTGCATTTCACATGTAACAGGTAGGTACATATACACATGAGACCCTGTGAGGGTATGGCAAACAAAAAATATTACATTTAAAGATACATACACAGGAAATAAAATAAAATAATGTCAGTTAAAAGCTGGTTAAAAAAGGTTAAAAGCTACTTAATAACCATACAATAACCTATAAAATGACATCAATCTATACTCACCGCAATGTTATTGCGAGTCTTTCCGCCGGTGATATGCATTCCCTATAATTTGTATTCTGCTTTATTATTAGTGGTTCGACTGCGTTCAAAATATATTGAAATGTGCTAAAACACATTCTAAAATATTCGAAGAACTTTATGGGTTGTAACTTTAATTCTTCAAAAAGGTGGTGGTATTCACCCAGTTGATTTCTGTACATAAATATTTCATTAACCCACAAACGTCGACGTCGCCGTCGTCGACGAATTAAAGTGCGGTACGAATTTTCTAAAAGATACATTTCTTCGAAATCCTCCATTTTAAAAATGCGTCTGCACTCTGTTAAGCCGCACAGTCAACTACAGAACAGAAGACCGGCAACGTCCAATGTCGGAACGTGTGTAAGCACATGCACGTCCGAATTACTCGTCCGAGTAGTTCCATCCGCCATCAGCCGACAAAGTCGGTTTTGGTGTACGCCTACCGTAACGCTTTTTCCTTGGAAAATATTATTGCTGGATTTCAAAAGACTGGCATCCACCCCTTCAACAGAAACATATTTTCAGACGATGACTTTTTGACATCATTTGTCACTGATCGTCTTGCTCCTGAACATATTCTTCAACCTGTTGAACAGTCTACTGTTCATCCCGTTCCTGGAACATCTGCTAGTACTCGTATTTCCGAAATAATAGTAGAAGACTCTGACTTAAATAAACCAAAAGTTTATTCACCTGAACAAGTTCGACCATACCCTAAAGCGTTACCGAGAAAGCAGACTCAAAAACAAGCTCGATAAATGAAAAGTACTGTGATAACTGATACACCAGAAAAAGACAAAATTATTGAGAAGCTGGCTGACAAGAAAAAACCTAAAGCTATTATAAAACACCGGCCAAGTGCGAGTCGGACTCGCGCACCGAGGGTTCCGTACAAACCTGTCATCATCATCATCATCATCATCACTACAGCCTATTAACGTACCACTGCTGGGCCCAGGCCTCCACTCACATAGGAGAGTGGTAATTAGAGCTTAGACCCACCACGCTGCTCCAATGCGGGTTGGCGGGCTTTAACGACTATTATCATGTTAGTGATAATAACCGGGACCGACGGCTTAACGTGCTCTCCGAGGCACGGGGGTGAAACACCGCCAACTTCCAACTCCGGGCTGGCACTGAGAATTTCTTAATTGAAAAACACAATACCTAACTTTTATGCCCGACGGGAATCGAACCCAGGACCTCGTAATCCGCAGTCTACTATGCTAACCACTAGACCAACGAGGCAGTCAGTACAAACCTGTAGTAAGTTTTAAATTATTAAAAATATTTTTATTATATGATGTAACTAAAAATTCATGCTTTTCGCAATTTTTCCTTTAACTGTGCTATAAGACGTTGTTACAGATTAAAAAAAATAATGGTTCACGGTTTATGCATTATGAAATTAAATGTTTTTTTTAAATATTTGAGTTTATTGAATGAAAGGTAAATTGCGGTTTACGATTTATGACGTATTAAAAAAAAACTACTAACTAGATCTCGTTCAAACCAATTTTCGGTGGAAGTTTGCATGGTAATGTAGGTAAGGTCAGTCGGGGCAAGTGCCTCTAGGGGGCAAGTGCCTCTGGCATCAAAGAGCAAAGGCGAAGTTCCATACATCAATAGTATTATGAGAAAAAATTAATGTACACGTGTGAAAAAAATATATTTAGTTAAGCGTCGAATACAAAGCTCTCAGAAGCAAGAATTATTTTTTAATGAACCTAGAAAAAAAAGATATTTCGTTTTAAAGTTTTGCAGGTTAGGTGATAATGTAACTTTTAAAAATGTCAATACTCCGTTAAAACATCACAGAATGATCGAAGATCTATGTTTACAGCTTTTTACTTTTTATTCTGAGTGTAGTCTTTAAGAAAACCACGATTTATATTAATTTAAAGTACCAGATGATTGCGACTTTGTCGCCGTGTATTCTATTTAGCCACATAACCACAGACCACATTTATATGTGGTCTGTGGTTCTATGGTTATCCATAGAACCACAGACCCATATAACATCAGCATCAGTGCTGCCATAATATTCTTTCATTTATTACCATTCTATTAGAGATTATTAGATAAAATAAAATAAAAAATGCTCTACAGTAACAGAAAATCCACTAAAAATAGGCTATCCCATTGTTTAGGCAAACATCAATCAGATAAAATAATTACAATTATTTTTAAAACGATACAAAATAATCTACCAATTTAGATTTATTCTCGCTACTAGGTAGATTATATATGGAGTGGTAACACTAAACTGTGAAACGGGAACTAAATAATCAAAAAAGATTCCCTAAATATTTTATTTTTTTACCTAGGTTCAATTAATTAAGGTGAATACTTGATAAAATATAAAAAAATAAGCAAATTCCTTTCGTCTTTACCTTACTTGTGTACAATCAAGATGTGATCTGTACTAATTTCGCCATTGCTCTTTACGTAAACTAAGCAACTATTTGAACTTAATGCCATCTAGTGTAAAAGTACGAACTAAATTTAGGCGGAAATATTAATTGTTTATGCCATAAACTTTATGGTAACACACGTGTCGTCGTGGCGTAAGACGCCATCTTAATTTTAGTGTCAAATGTACTGTGAAGTCGAGTTGACTGCTGCCCCTCCAAGTGTCGAAAAATAATTGATATTCATTGTTTTTCGAGTTAAAAATAAGGTAAGATTACTCCATTATCCTTATACTTTACGTGTCAACGTTACCTTTGCTGTTATTTAGCCAAATAGTTTGTAATTTACATGGTACAAATATTGAACTTAAAATTTTTTAAAGGGTGAAGTGCGTCTAAACTTGTCGAGGCAAGTGCGTTGCTATGACGCACTTACCTCAAGTCGGGGATTGTCAACCTTTTTAGTAAAATGTTATAAAAAATAATTTCGAACGAAGAATGACGAAATAAACCTAGGAGAAGTAAAAAACAGAGTAAGGGTGTGTCCACATCTGGCGAATGCGCAGCTCGCGAGCCACTCGCAAGCCGCCCGCGAGCTGCGCGTGTTCAGTTTCTGCAAGCGTTTGGTGCATTTCTTTTTTATAACTCATGCAATACTCTTATAAAGACCATGCGCGGCGAGTGGCTTGCGAGCTGCGCATTCGCCAGATGTGGAAGCACCGTTCCTAGACTTAATGCGGAACTTGAATGACCGGCAGATTCCAACCTCTGAAAAAGTTTATAAGACCCATTTTTTTTTAATTAAGTAGAATTTTGGCCATCGGCAAACATACAATACGAAAAAAAAGAGAAATTAATAATTAGCTACACCATGGTGTCGTCCCCTTTAATCTGCGTTGATTTGAAAGAGACGACATGATGATGTTGCTAGTTATTTATTTCTACTCTTTTTTGTCGGACTATAGTTACTTTATTTTTCATTTTAAAATACTTATATGTAAACTGTTGTTCAATAGTTATTTTTTTTTATTTCAGATAAACTTTTTAATATGGTTCGTAACTATAAGAGAAAAAAAGAAGGGCCGTCTTGGTCACAGGAAACTTTATCGGAAGCTGTAGAAGCTGTAAAAAATAACAAAATGTCGGGCTACAAAGCTGCAAAAACTTATAAGATCCCCCGAACAACAATTATGGATCATGTCACAGGGCGCAGAGGGCAAAAATCCCTTACACTTGGTAGACCAACCGTCCTATCACCGGATACTGAGAAAATTTTGGCTGAAAATTTGCATACAATGGAAAAGTGGGGATTCGGTCTCTCAAGGGAGGAAGTCATCGAACTGGTTGCCGATCATATTAAATTGAAAAATATCCCATCACCTTTTAAAGATGGTGTGCCAGGAAGTGATTGGTTCACCAATTTTGCACGTAGGAATGGTTTGTCTATAAAAAAACCTCAAGCTGTAGAATACGCAAGGAAAAAAGCAGCAGACCCATTCATTATTCATAACTACTTTAACCTACTTGAGAAAAGTATCAAACAATTGAATCTGGAAAATCGACCTGATCGTATTTGGAACCTTGACGAGACATTCTATTGTAGTGACCCAAAAAAAACTAAAGTCGTGGGTTTGAAGGGCTTTGCTTCTACAAGAACTACCTCATCATCTGGGAAGAATAACACTACCGTGTTATTTGCAAGCAGTGCTGCAGGAGAGAAAGGTCCACCATTTATAATATTTAAGGGTAAATACCTGATGAGTGAGTGGACATCCTCTGAAGCATTTCCGGGAACTACTTTCACAGCAACGAAAAATGGTTGGATTGAAACAGAAGCCGAAAAAAAGCCGGTATATATCCATTTGATCGAGATGTAATATCCGAGAATGAATTTGATCCTGATGCCTTGAACAGATGGAAAACATACGAACAGAGCGCTACTCCAAATCCCGAAATTTCAAGTTAAAACTGTTGACACTGAGCCTGCAAAAAATAAATACCCTCCTCGTCTTTCAACAACCACACCCATCGCAAGTCCACGAACCTTCTCCACAACTACACAAACCTTGTTGTTCCGGTAGCTCGTTTGAAAGTCTTCTTCTGCAAAAAATCAAAAGAAATGAAAACGAGTTGCCAAAGAAAAAGAAAGTAAGAGTATCAGGAAATGCAGAAAATTTGGTGGCAGGCCGAAGAAGCTCGTTTCCTGGGCCTTTCGACTTAACTTTTACGTTTTTTATTTTTAAGTTATTTTGTGTGTATTTTTTCACTAACTTTTAATTTTTTATTTCATTTTGTTATTTATTGCTGTTTTCTTGTCGCCAATTCAATGAGTGCTTCAGTTGGTAGCCTTGGGAATAATTCATCACTGGAAAGCCAGCTGCTCTGTAAGTACTGTTCTCAACCTAAGTATTTCAAAAATAAAACAGGCCTTAACATACACATTGGGAAAATTCACAAAACTGTTTCGGTATACCAGCAGCCACAAATTATTCAAATTCAAAATTCTGCACCAATTAATACCTCAAATATTTCATCAACTGAATTTTGGCAACATCTTAGCTTTTTGAAAAACAATGTACCTATTATTAAACGTATTCCTAGGGGATCACGTTTAGTAGTAGCAAACACTTTAAAGAAAACGATCGATACTGTAGTTACTCAAAATTCTTCTCAAAGTTGGGAACATTTACTAACTTTTGCTTACAGAGTTTTAAATGTAGACAAAAGCGAGAGCTGCTCCCTTACTCAGAAAATAAAAAATAATTGCGGTAAATGTTATGAGCCAAATTCAAGTTATAGCCATAATATACCAGAAGCAAATAATAAAATTAGCAAAAGATTTGATTCGGTACTATATACTGAAAATAAAATTAATGATGGCGATTATAAGGGTGCAGCTCGGCTTTTATTTTCAAGTGATGTGTTGGCCCCTGATACAGAAGAGACCTTAGAGGCTCTTCGATCAAAACATCCGCAGCCTATTTCTTCTGTTTTATCAGATCTGAATATTTCAGACACAACTTCGCTTCTGGCTAAGGTGGAGGATGTTCGTGCAGCAGTATTGTCTTTTAGAAATGGTTCTGCTGGCGGTATAGATGCTATGTCACCACAGCATTTTAAAGACTCAATTGGATTAAACTGTGATATTGGCAAGGGACTTTTACAATCAATCACCAATTTAGTTAACTTAATGTTATCGGGCGTCGTACCTAAAGAAATAACACCAATTTTGTACGGCGCCAATCTTTGTGCCCTTGCCAAAAAAGATGGTGGTGTACGACCGATTGCTGTGGGTTCCACCATAAGACGCATTGTTTCCAAAATCTGCTGCAGGAACATTGCACCATCTATGTCAGAATTTTTTCAACCTATACAACTAGGCTTCGGATGTAAGGGTGGTTGTGAAGCTGCAGTTCACGCTGCTCGTACTTTTCTATTAAACTCAGGTGAGGAGGTGTTGCTGAAAGTTGATGTTAAAAATGCTTTTAACTCAATTGATCGTAACATCCTCCTCTCTGAGTCTGAGGTTAAAAACAAAATTCCAAAAATTTTCCCTTACCTTTGGCAATGTTACGCGGAACCTACCAAATTATTATATAAATCCAATTTTCTAAGCTCTGCTGCTGGCTGCCAACAGGGAGATCCACTGGGACCTGCTATTTTCAGTTTGGCTATTCACCCAATTATTTCGGAATTGAATTCTAAATTTAACATTTGGTATCTAGATGATGGAACTTTGGGAGGTGAAGCTTCATCTGTTTTAGGTAATCTTGCGGTTTTAATTGAACAATTTAAATCTGTTGGTTTGGAATTGAATTTTGGCAAATGTGAGCTCTATATTCCAAATTCAATGGAAGACCAAAAAAGACACATCATTACTGAACAGTTTAATCATTTGGCACCAGGAATCAAAATTTTAAGTGAAGACTCGCTTCGCCTTCTTGGGGCTCCCGTCTTAGTTGATTCTATTCCACTTTTTATCAATGACCAAATTACTAAATTTGATCAATGTTCGGAACGCCTCTTCCAAATTAATTCGCACATGGCCCTTTTTATTATTAAATATTGTCTTTTCGTTCCAAAATTTACATATTTTCTTCGATGCTCACCACTTTGGAAGTTCCTTCCCTTATTGAACGATTTGGATAAGAAAATTAAAAACACTCTATCCAAAATTCTAAATTGTCCTTTAGATGGCACGACTTGGACACAAGCCTCTCTCCCAGTTCGGTACGGTGGTTTAGGCATTCGTAAAATTAGCAGTGTATCATTACCAGCATTTTTATCTTCTGCTTATAGTACGATTAAGCTTACTATAAGCAATATTTGGCAATATTTTAAACCAATCTTTAGGTCCCATTGAGCCGTCGTATTTGGCTGAAGCTAGAGGTGCTTTCAATGTGGCATGTCCTAGTAAGGAACCGGTATCTTTGTTTTCTCAAAGACAATGGGACGACGCACTATGTTCAGATGTTTTGCAGGAGCTTATAAATTCATCACCTACTGCAAGCGACCGTGCTCGTCTTCTTGCGGTGTCTACGAGGGAATCAAGTTACTGGCTTCATGCTCTCCCGTCTAAGCATTTAGGCACTCTGTTGGACCACCTCACTCTGACGATTGCGGTTGGTCTTCGACTTGGCGCCAAGTTACAACAGCCACATCTTTGCCACTGCGGTGGGGCAGTGGACGCGTATGGCCATCACGGGCTTTCTTGTGTTAAAAGTGCCGGTCGTCTTTCGCGACATGCTTCCCTGAACGACATCATTCGTAGGTCTCTTGCCACCGCTAAAGTGCCTGCAGTATTAGAGCCTAATGGCTTGGCGCGCAGTGATGGTAAGAGACCTGACGGGATGACTCTTGTTCCGTGGAAGCAAGGAAGGTCGCTTGTTTGGGATGCCACATGCGTGGATACGCTAGCGTTATCCCACTTGCAGGCGTCCTCCGTGTCAGCGGGGGCGGCGGCCACTAATGCAGAAAGAGCCAAGAGGCGCAAGTATGAAATTATTGAAAATAATTTCATATTTGTGCCTTTTGGTGTTGAAACCCTGGGGTCGTGGGGCGAAGATGCCAGATCCTTTTTTAAGGATCTATCTTCTCGTCTCACAGAGTCCACAGGTGACCGGAGGGCTGGCAGTTACCTCGGCCAACATATAAGTTTGGCTATTCAGCGGGGTAACGCAGCCAGCGTTCTGGGCACACTGCCTCATTGCAGCGGGATGGATGATATTTTTAATGTTTAGTTTTTAGTTTTCAATTTAGTTTTTAATTTAGATTTAATTTAGATTTTAATTTTATTATAGTATTTTGTATTTTTTTTAAGGATTTATAATGCGATATTTTGAAAAAAAAAATTGGACACCGAAACTAATTTAAAAATTATTTAATATTAAAACTTATTGATTTTAACAGGCCTTCTAAAAAAATTTAAAAGTTATTGATAAAAATTTTAATTTAGCTGCTACTCAAGCTAGTGTCCAAAATCCAATAAAGAATTTTGATGAAAAATATAATATTCGAGATACAGTACTTGCCAGATATTATAATAGGAAAATATGGAAATATTATATAGGAGTATTAGAGGGCAAAATTGAAGGAAAATTCAAGATTTCATTTTTCAAATCGGTTGTCAAACAAGGGAATAATCTTACGTTTGTCCAGCCTAAACGTCAAGATTTAGATATTGTGCCCGCAGACAATATTGTCAAAGTGATTGAACTTTTAAAAATCAGTGAGGATCCTGCACAGTATGTTCTAATGGATGATAGAGATGGCGTTTATTTTAATAAGAAATGTTGATGGCAAGACTGACTCAGTTTTTAGTTTTACTATGGTATTTTAGATGCCATTCTATGTTGTATTTTTATAAATGCCAATTAAATAACCAAGTGCCATATTAAGAGGATAAGTATTTAAAAATATGCCTATAGCAAGACTGACTTATTACTAAAGTTATTTCATTATTTTTAATTATTAATTAAGCACAAAGGCTCTTCATTTTTTGTTTGTTAGTAAAACTTATCTTATTTTTGAGTCAGCTTTTATAATAGAAGATATTTCTTTAGATTATACTTCATTCTAAATTTATCTGCACCTATGGAAGCAACTCAGTAACTTAAAAAAAAGGGGCCCGATACATTATGGTCGTAAGAGTAACGTACCCACAGATTAGAGAGAATATGTCCTAACGTACCAATGTATGGAACAGCAGCTGATTCATTTTTCGAGTTACAGATTGGGTTCCATAGTTAAAAATGGTTCGAATCCATGCTTGTATTGCTATTACCAAAAACGTTTTGCAAGGGAATTAAAATAACTGTCAATATATTTTTTGTATTTTTTTATTCTCTTACCTTTAAAATTTCTTATTACTCACGAAAACGAAAACCGTTTCGATTTTTGTACTAAGTCTGATTTTGTACCTATATAATACCTTAAAATAATAATGAATAAGTACAATACGTCTACAATTATTTTTGATACCTGAAGCACCAAATAGCTTGCTGTAAAATATACTTACGTGAAAATAGTAGTAGGATCCAATCTTCCTTCAATAAAAATTAGGCAAATAAGAAGGTTGATAGCCTCTGACCAGTAAAGGTATGGCGCACTTACCCCTTTTGTGTTTGCCAACAGATTTAAAACCTTACATTGGTAGTTATGAAGTTTTAAATAGACTGTCTTGTTTGCTTCGATTACAGCTTTTTTTTTAAAGTACCAAAACTGCAAAAGACCATAGATAATATTATTTTGGAATGTGTGTCGCACTTGCCCCCATTTTGGGAAAGTGCGTCCACAGGGTATAGTTTACTTCAAATACAAATATTTCCAACAAAAATGATCCGATTTACACCATTTATGTATGTGCATATTGCGAGAAAATATGCCGTAATTTTATATTCACTTTAATGCCCAGTTGATGGATACTTACTGATATATTTACTATGATAGTCAACTTTATGAAAAGTATAACGCGCTTGCCCCGACTGACCTTACATCATATATATTTTTTTAGTTTTATCATTCTCTTATTTTAGAAGTTACAGGGGGGGGGACACACATTTTACCACTTTGGAAGTGTCTCTCGCGCAAACTATTCAGTTTAGAAAAAAATGATATTACAAACCTCAATATCATTTTTGAAGACCTATCCGTAGATCCACGTATGGGTTAGAAACCGTTAGATGAAAAAAAAATTTTTGAGTTTCAGTTCTAAGTATGGGGAACCCCCAAAATTTATTGTTTTTTTTTTCTATTTTTGTAAGAAAATCTTAATGCGGTTCACAGAATACATCTACTTACCAAATTTCAACAGTATAGTTCTTATAGTTTCGGAAAAAAGTGGCTGCGACATACGGACGGACAGACAGACAGACAGACATGTCGAATCTATAAGGGTTCCGTTTTTGCCAAATTTGGCTACGGAACCCTAAAAAAGTTAAAACAACTAAAAATATTTAACAACTGACAAAGTCTTCTTCAGAATCTGATTCAGATTTTTCTCTCCAAGAATCTGGTGATTCTGAACTAAGCACACTTGATTTTACCTGTTTTACTGAGCCAAGTTCACCCACACCAAAAAATACAAATTTAAAAGGATAAAGGAAAAGAAAATTAAAAAAATGATAAAAATGATAACTATTGCGCTGTATGTAAAGGGGCGTATTTTACTAGCAGTGTGGATTGGTTGAAGTGTGCTATGTGCAATAAATGGACACATGAGACATGCGGGCTTAAAGGAATACGTAACTTTTTTTGCAATAATTGCAATTAACAATGATGAAACCGAATTTGAGTACTTATAATGTTTATTTATATTATTTAAAATACTTTAAAATAATTTTAAGTTGATCTCAGAATATATTTAATTTAAATTTCATTTAATTTAGATGATGTTATGTTCGTTATTTAACTGTAGTCCGTTTCATTGCACTCACTGTCCTTTTCATTGCAAATAGTGTCATGAAACGGACAAAAATGGCTTATTTAACTAATAAGCAAATAATAAGTAACTAGCTGATGCCCGCGACTTCGTCCGCGTGGTTTAAGTTTTTTGTTATTCCCGCGGGAACTCCTTAATTTTCCGGGATAAAAAGTAGCCTATGTCACTCTCCAGGTCCTCAACTATACCCATGCCAAAAATCACGTCAATCCGTTGCTCCGTTGCGGCGTGATTGAAGGACAAACCAACAAACCAACAAACAAAGTGACTTTCGCATTTATAATATTAGTATGAAGTATGATTTTAGTTTATAAGAGTAAAATATATAAAGATATTTGTAGCATTGTTGATTTTTCGCCAGAGATTAGTTTTCTAATAAAAAATATGAATCAATCTTAAATGGCCGTTTCATTGCGTATCTCCCCTAATTATATTTCAGTCCACAAATGTTTTTTTTTTATTTAACGTAACGAAATTCGCAGTTTCACGTTTATTTAGTGCGATCTGGGACACAGAGACCAAATAGTGTAACACCCGTTACGCACCTAAATGGTTCTATATCTTTGTAGTGCTAATAGGCATATTAAATTCAATACAAAACAATAAAATTAACAGCACGTGGAGGAGTGCATTCATGCTATAAAATTGCCTTGCTTTCTGTAATTTAGTGTTTTTCTGGAAAGTAAAGGTGTACGAACTGTTACACCCGTTACATGGAATTACCCTTGCCTGAAATAAAATCATACTAATATTATAAATGCGAAAGTCACTTTGTTTGTTGGTTTGTTGGTTTGTCCTTCAATCACGCCGCAACGGAGCAACGGATTGACGTGATTTTTGGCATGGGTATAGTTGAGGACCTGGAGAGTGACATAGGCTACTTTTTATCCCGGAAAATTAAGGAGTTCCCGCGGGAATAACAAAAAACTTAAACCACGCGGACGAAGTCGCGGGCATCAGCTAGTGAATAATAAATAATAATAAATAACTACTCTTTTGGTTTGCTGCACTTGATTTAGTTACATCTCATAGATAATAAGGTGTAATACTCAGTTAATATATAGATGTAATTCTTATGCCTAATACATACTTATCAATACTTCTCTGACTAAATTGTGATGATGTTGAATACTGCCCTTACAGAACTTTGCCTTTTTTTTTGGGTAAATCCAGTGACTTCTGAAAAGTCTTGGGGTATTTGGTTAGGAATTTTTCTTTAATATAGTTAGTTTTGCTGTTCAAATTCCAAGAAAATACATCTTATAGGAAGTTGTCGCTCAGCTTGTTGAAATCACTTTTTAGGCTAATGTTTTTTATGTCATAGCGTAGGACTCAATGTTCTGACCTTTGATTTATTTCCAATACTTTGTGCCTTTCTGTAGTTAGCTTCAGTTTCAGTTTCAGTTTATTTATTTAAAACATGTAGGACATACAGGTGTCTCATATGCTACGTCATGTTTTGACTCTACCACCGGTTCGGAAAGAAGATTCTGCCGAGAAGAGCCGGCAAGAAACTCAGCAGCTGCTCTTTTTTTTTTAAAACAATATATTACAATACCTACTTAGGGTATATAAAATAAATACAATAGTGTAAGTAATTATACTATCCTGTGGGGAGCTGGAGCCAATGTCGGTTGCTTTCATACAACTTTGTCATTAAGAAATTCGTCAATTGTATATAGTTAAGTATCGCGCGGGCCGGGTCATCACACAGCGTCACCCGCCACGCGCCCGAGTTCTGTGTGATGTCGTTCATATAAATACAAGGAATTAAACCCGCCGCGCACCCGACCCGTGTGTTTTGCCCTTTTTAAATAAGCGTTCTTTTTATAAAAACTATATCTAAACGCCATACGATTAAATAAATTTGCCCTTTTTAGCAGAAAGACACGTAACAATTTCACCTTACTCACTTTCAAGGAAGGCTGGAAGAGATTTCTTTTTAGAGATAAGCTTTACCTTAGTAAACTTTTTTTTAATTAGTTTTAAGACAATATATTGTACAAAAAAATTAAAAAAATCCTCAACCTTGTCTAGCTGTTTCTCAGATGGGACTGTACCTATATCTTTTTTTCTCTCTCTGTGCAATATCATGCAATCAGTCTTCTGACTATGAGTGGATGTGTTGAAGGTTTTGTGACTCATTATGACTTTTCCCTTTGAAAAAATCATATAAACTGAGCCTGGATAAAGGTCTATCCAGGTCTAAAATGTTTTTCCTTTTCAGGTACCTATCTATATATTATATACATTATATTATGAGTAAAATACTTTTTGTGTCGATTAAACTGGGTCATTTGTAGTTTTCCATACGGTAACCGTGTGGAGACCATGTGGGTTCAGAGTGTTCTAATTAACAATTACTTCTTGGAGTTTTTGTCTTTTGATGGACCTTGAGGGCTGCAAGATGGTGTTTGTGGCTTGATTGTCGCTTCATTTTGCACATTGTGGTTGATGTTAGAAGCTTTGTCCTTATTTCTCAGTATCCCGTCGCAAGATGGAGCTGCAAACGATCATCCTGGTGAGATACACTATCAATCATTGTACAAAAACTATTACTATGTAGCAGAAACAGACTAGGGGTATGGGTTTAATATAACTGCCATACCCCTAATAGGTTAGCCTGCTACCATCTTAGACTGCATCGTCACTTACTATCAGGTGAGATCGCAGTCAAGGGCTAATTTGTAGTGGAATAAAAAAAAAAGCAACAATAAAATGAATTTTTTAATGGGAGTTCTGAGTTATATGTCCTGCTACTGGACTATAAACTATTGAAATAGGTTCTATTGAGGTAATATGCCTAACCTAAGTTTAAAAATATGTTTTAGAAGTGAAACTTCTTTAGAATTGTTGTGGTTTGAAAATTTGATGAAACGAAAAAGTGACACCAAAAAGAGACAAACATAATCTTAATAGGATTTAGCCTGCGAGATAATGAGAGAATACAAGTTATATTTATTTCATTCTTTCATACTTTTTTGAAGTTTCACTTCTCCGTTTGTGAATTGCACTTTTTTTTTGTGAGTAAATTTAGTTAAATTAAAATGTGGTTACAGTTTTGGTGGTCATTTACTAATTTTCGTGATCATTTATTGTTTCTGGTGATCAGTTAAACATTTCCCCTCAGTCGTTCCTAATATTTAGTGGCCACAATTTACTATTTGATGATAATATTAGGTGATAATATATTTTGATGATAGCTAATGAATTGTTCGTTTAAACTACAGTGAAACATGAATGATTTGAATTATTCATGTTTCACTGTAGTTTAAACTTGCTGTGTTTTAAAGTTAGTAGTCAATAGAAGTACCTTGTTGGTGTCAAATAACGTCAAACTGCTGAGTTTCTTGCCATCTCTTCTCTGTAGAACAGCTTTCCGAACCGGTGGTAGAGTCTTGACGTATCATAAGTGGCACAAGTTGTCCTATGTGATATAAATAAATCATTTATCATTTATATAAATATTTTCGGAGTTTACTGTTTGATAATCCATACAAATATTATAATTGTGAAAGTGTGTCTGTCTGTCTTCCTGCTACACTTTCACGGCCCAATTACTCAACTGATTTGATGACATTTGGTACAGGGATAGGATACATTCCGGGGAATTTTCATCCCGGAAAATTGAAGAGTTCCCGCAGGAATCAAAAAACATCAATCCATGCGGAGGAAGTCGCGGGCATCATCTAGTTACTAGATGATGCCCGCGATTCTAGTATGTTATAAATGAAAACAACAGAATATTTGTTTGCAAGCATGCTGTATGTAGGATTTAATAGTTTTTTGATTACTGATAACCAAACATATATTCTTAAGCCTTGCTTACTTGCGGTTTTTTATTATAAAAAAAAGTTTCAAAATGGTTATGGATTTTAGGTTATATGCATTTCTAATTGTGAAACAAGTAAACAAAATGCTGTGTATAGGTGTACAATGCTCTTGCCAAGAGAGAATATGGCTTTAAAATGAAGTACGATACTCAAATGCCTTCAGAGCTTGAGGTCTATCTGAAGTATGATACCTTATATACTATAAATATTATAGATGCTATATATATATATATATATATTGTTATCTATATTTAATAAACATTAAATATTATAAATGCAAAAGTGTCTGTCTGCACTTTCACAGCCCATCTGTTCAACCAATTTTGATGAAATTTGGTATTAGGATAGTTTGAATCCCTTGAAAGGACATAGACTACTTTTTATCCCGGAAAATGAAAAATTTCCTGCGGGGAACGAAAAAAAACTAATCCATGCAGTCGCGGGCATCATGTAGTTTTATATAAGTACTTTAGATACTTACTCGCAGTTTGGGTCTTCTGGTAGAAACGACGACCTCATTTTGTACTAACCATATCCGAGCGCTCAATGTTGGATACGGTCGGTTCTCGGATACAAACAGTCCTGAAAAATCAACAAATCAGCTAACACCACAGCGTTGCATCCATCAATGCTAATAATATTATGAATGAGAATGTGTGTCTGTCCGCTACGCTTTCACAGCCCATCTTTTCAATCAATTTTGATAAAATTTGGTAGATAGTTTGCATTGCATCCTAGGGAAGGGCAATGGTTACTTTTAATCTCGGAAAATTGAGGATTCCCGCAGCAATCAAAGCTCTAACGAAGTGAATTATTCTTGAATGATGAAAAATCTTTCCACCAAAATCACGATTTTTTTTAGGAAGGTAGTGATGACTGCGTAATTACAGTTTTACCTGAGAAATGTGCAATCCGCAGTTTTATTTCTTTGCGTGGACACACACACATCCAGGAAATTACCAAGTTCCCATTTATAAAATTTATGCAGATTCATTTCATAAATGTTTACGATTGAACACAAAAAAAATGGCTTTTGGAAGTTATGGAGCTTTGATTTTATTACAATCAAAGTTTTGGAGTGAGTTTTTACCATTGGTTTTTACACAAATTATTAATGACTCTGTGAGTCTGTGGGTCTGTGGAGTGAGTGTCAGAGCATAGATTAATAATTATAATACCTAGGATTATATATTGTCTTTGGCCCCATAGTTAATTATAATACCAAGTATAGATTGCTAACTCCCCTAAAAAAAAAAATTCTAGGTTAATACTATCGTTAGGTGGCGCTACCAGGCTCGCTATTGGTAACTTTATCAGAGTTTGATCAATTACCAATCTACTCAAAATATATTATAAAAGAAACTGCGTGATGTAGTTATAGTTCAATGTTTATTGAAGTGACACGTTTTAGAGAAGAACGTCTACATATTACTTAGTAACATATTCTTAATTCAAATATGAACAGAGTTTATGAATACAAATCATGTAAAAAGTATTTACTCCAACACTCCTCTATTCATAAGCTCTCGGTCACTAAACTCATACTTCTCCTTTATTATTTCACTCACTCACTCATGCACGTAACCCCATACCTCGCACACACCATTCAAATTTACCTCTTAACAATCCTTTTGTAAGTACGTCTGCAACCATACGTGAGGTTTCTATATACTCTAAAGAAATCTCACCATTCTCTATTGCTTCTCGAATGAATTGATATCGTACATCTATGTGTTTAGTACGCTGATGGTGTACAGAGTTCTGTGCGATAGCTGCCTGGCTATCTGTGTATACAGTTATTGACCCACAAGGTTTCCGTGTCATTTCAGTCATGAACCTTCGAAGAAATACAGCCTCTTTAGCAGACTCCGACAATGACACATACTCTGCCTCTGCAGTAGATAGTGCGATTGTTTTCTGCTTCTGACTATTCCAGCACACAGCTCCTCCTTGACACAGAAAAACTGATCCCGAGTATGTCCTGCGATCTAGGTCTCCGGCATGATCGGCATCTGCATATCCCACAATTATTTCCTTTTGTACTGCTTCTCTTGAGTACTGAAGTTTGAACGATTTGGTTCCTTTTAGATATCGCAGAACTCTTTTCAGCGCTATCCAATGTCAATCATCATAACACCCGTAAAACTGACTCAGACTATTCACTGTATGTGCTATATCTGGCCTCGTGCATACGGCAACATATAAGTGTGAGCCAATCAATGCTTGATAAGGTACATTAGGTGAAACATGGTCAGGGCCAGGTTTTTCTAACCTCTGTCCTTGAACCGAAGGTGTGGTCACTGGTCTAGCAGCTTCCATTCCGTAAGCATGTAAAAGCTTCCCTATGTAATCTTCTTGATCAAGACTTATACTATCTCTCTCCTGTGTTATGTTAATTCCGAGCATAAGTTTAGCGCTTCCCAAATCTTTAATTTCAAAATTCAATGTTAGCTCTTCTTTGACCTTTTTCATTTCTTGCTCTTCATTCCAAAAAATAAGTATGTCATCTACATAGACTGCAAGTATGATGATTTTGTGCTTATCACTTCTGAAGTAAACACAAGATTCATTTTTGGATCTCTTAAAGCCAAGTTTTTCTAATGTCCCATTAACTGAGTTGCACGAAACAAATTCAAAAATTTAAGCGGCAGTTAAACTTATTTAATCGCAAGAATTGTATGAAGTCTTGTCATTAAATTAGTTTAATCAACACTTAAATTTATAAAATTGTTTCGTGCAACTCAGCGTAAGTCTCTTATTCCATGTTCTAGATTTTAGAATCAACTATGTTGCATTTTCTCTCAGGTGGCTTCACCAAAGTCCATGTGTTGTTCTTTTTCAAAGCCTTCAACTCCTCCTGAATTGCAGCTCTCCACATGTGACTGTCTTCTCTAGACAAGGCATCTTCTAACGTCAAGGGATCTTCGATATCTTTTATTGCTTGATATGTAACATAATCGGGGTACTCCTTGGGAACTCTATTTCTCAAAGAATAGACGTGAAGTTTTAGAGAAGAACGTCTACATATTAGTAACATATTCTTAATTCAAATATGAACAGAGTTTATGAATACAAATCATGTAAAAAGTATTTACTCCAACACTCGCTTTTTATTCATATGATTATAGTAAAATCGGTGAAATATCGTAGGTATTTTCTTGGTTCAATTTGTATTAATAATATAGATAAAATTATCAAAATACAAAAATTTGATAAAATCACGTAAGCAAATAAGTAGCAAATTTATATTCAACTAATTTTAACAAACAGCTTGCACAGTTACGCCATCTCAGATTGTGCGAAGAACTGCAAGGTACCGGCGACTTTAATGCGCATTTGCGAGCTTTGATTGAATGTATGAAGTGAACAGTCTTAACCTGGTTTATATATTGTCTTTGGCCCTGAGTGAGTGTGATGTGAGTCTGCTGTCTGGGATTTGTTTCTTATATATACAAAGTACTCTGTAGGGAGTTGGGAGTTGGGACCTGCAGGGCGACCACGTATCTTTTGCATCAATCATTGATACATCGCAATCACCTCTGATTGGTTAACACTCTTCCACTATTGGACGAAATCCATTGACGCAGCAAGAATACCATAAATTCAGTCAATCGGAGGTGAATGCGATGCATCAATGATTGATGCAAAAGATACGCGGTCACCCTGCTGGGTCGTCATTCTTTCCAGATTCTTTCTTAGCTCTGGTCATTCTTCTGGTCCAAGAATGGTGGAATGGTTCAAGAATACTGAGTATCTGCATATTCGAATATTATTTTGGTACTTCGTTCCATCGGGTGTCCCTTGACACCTCTGAAGTTTTTTTTTTTTAATAATAAATTTTGTTTTCGTCTAGAGGCTATACCCAACTATTCATTTGAAAATTTTTAGACAATATGTGCAAAAAACATTGAAAACTGTTATGATATATGTGTAATGTTATATTTGTTTTACCTATTGTTTGAAATGTTACTGTATGTTTTTCAAAATAAAATAAAAATAAAATAAATAAATAAAATCTGTAAAACTGTTTCACCCTTGTTTCACCCAAGTTTTTCTTCTCTTCGTTTTTTAATTTTCGTTGTAGCGACTAGCGACTGCTACAGCCACAGCAAGGACTACTTTATTTCGCTTCGATAGCATGGGTGCCATAATCAGTGAACGTTAATAAACATAAAGATACACGTACAACTCTCTTGCGTTCTCATTCATACTGAGCACAGAGTACATTGAATATAGTAAGTGCAGTGTAATAGCAACGCCAAAACTTTTAATTAGGGGCCACGCCCACCCTTCCTTAAGAGCCCTTGGAAAAGTGTAGTGTAATAGGCCTAATAGTGATATCAGTAGACAGAGAAAATCGGATTCGCTTTTCTTTTCAATCTGTAGACCCAGCCGTTTTTTGCTCCTCTCCTAGCACGCTTTAAATGCTATTAAATACAATGTCGTAAAAAGACGACGGTACTAAGTTACTTGTCTGTGATTGTAGCATTGATGAGTAGCTGAGATAAGTAGCATGTATGATGACAAAATATTATCCATAATTGTGATGTGTGAGAGGGACACCAACTAGTAGGAGTTTTTTTTCGAGACGTACATCTATTTTATAGGCATTGCTTTAAATGGGACTTTTGTTCAACAAGATAGCAAAGTCCGTTTTTGTTGCGACTTGGGCTGATACTGTTTCTGTAGTGCGCATTGCGCAATCTCTCAAGTCAAACTTAACTAAATGGACAGCATTGAAAATATTGCTCACCCTTTCATAATACTCCCTGTGGAAAGGGACAGAACTAGATTTAAACACAGAGGTAGTATAGCCTATAGAGTGCGTGCTTCTAAGCAAGAACAGTAGGCACCGGTAGGATCATAGCATCGTTCCGTCAGCAAGCCCTTTAGTCAAAGGAACGCTAGCGCTGAGAGCGCCCATCGCGAACTCGGGACCGAAATTCCGTTTTTAAACTGGAAAAAATGGTTAAATGTGTCATAGAAAAATGCAAACATGATTCTCGTTATCATAATAAACATAATTCCAACATCACATTTCACCGGTTAGTCGTATTTTTTAAACTTTCATGTAAAATAGAAATACGTGTCGCGGGGGTGATACAGACGTGGGACGCAAGGTAACATAATACCGCCCGCACCGCCCCGCAACCCCGCTACGATAGCCGACTGTTCACCGAATCGAATAGTGATGTGATACATTCGACTCAGGCGCCGTCACAGATATCGGCGTTCCCTGGGATCACAGCAGAGAAAATTGATAACAAAATTTAAAAATAGTTAGCGCCATAGGTTTTGAAATTCGTTATTGTTGATCCGATTTCGTTCAAATTACGATTCAATTTCGATTTAGGGTTCCATGAGATCATAAATCTTAAAAGTCAGCGCCAGATTGAAATTCTTTGTTAGTTGGGAAAATTTTATTCAAAATCGATATATTTTGGGGTTCCCTGAGATCACAAAAGAGGAAAATGTACAAAGACAGCGCCATATTCAAATTTTTTGTTATTAGGCCGATTTCGTTCAAAACCGATATTTAGGGTTCCCTGAGATCACAAAAGAGGTATCTGTTACCAAAATTGAAAAAGGCCAGCGCCATATTTTTTTGTAACAATTATGGACAGAAACTAAAGATAAATATTAACGTATGTTATGAAAGAATGTTGATTAAATTCAAAGAATTTATTTTCGATACTTTTATAGTAAAAGAATCAAAGAATCAAACTTATACTTTTATTTTATAATAGCACATTAAAACACAGGTTTGCACCTTTTCTTATATATTTTATGCATTCGATATACATCGGATATATATCAATCCATACTAATATTATAAATGCGAATGTGTGTCTGTCTGTCAGTTACGCCCAACTACTTTAGCGATTTTGATTAAATTTGATATCGAGATAGGTTACATACCGGGGAAGGACATAGGCTACTTTTTATCCCGGAAAATTGAAGAGTTCCCGCGGGAATAAGTTTAAAACATATCGGTTTAATCCGCGTGGAATAAGTTTTTTTTAATTTCCACGGAACCGCTTTAATTTTCCGGGATAAATATCACTCTACACGTCCTCAACTATACCCATTCAAAAAATCACGTCTTGCGTTGCTCTATTGAGGCGTGATTGAACAGACCAACAAACAAACACACTTTCACATTAACAATATTAGTATGATAGGGTACAGACAAACACAAACAATAGGTACCGTACCGTTCAGATGTATTTTATCGACTTCGCACTTGCAGCGCACTATTGCCCATCCCTATTTTTTACATGTCTATGAATATTAGTAGCTATAGTTCACTTGCCTACGCCGCGCACAAGGAGTGCGGTGCGATAGTAGTACTCTTTACCTTATACTACCTCTATGGATTTAAAGCTGTTATTTTATAGTTTAGGTTTGGCCAACCTGAGCCGCTCAGGGCCCGTATTCTCTAACTCAGTGACTATCAAAAATGAAAGCCACTGACATATATGTAATATCCATTGAAGGTTTACTATCAAATGTTACTTTTTATTTCATAGTAAACCTCCAATGGATATTACATATATGTCAGTGGCTTTCATTTTTGATAGTCACTGAGTTAGAGAATACGGGCCCAGGTTGGCCAAACTCTCAGGCTGAGCGAGCAAAGGTTCTATCATAGATTCTATAATTTATGATAATAAGCTTTTTTTTTCTGGTCGGTGATGATCAAGCGTAGTAAGTAATCTGTGATGTTCAGAGACAAGTAACATGATGTTATTGGTCTGTGGTTTTGGCAGTTGGTACTTCTTGGAAACACAGATTTTTATAGGGAAGGTTGGAATTCGGCTTTGGAGTTTGGCTATTTCGATTTTCGATTTTTGGTGGCTTTGTATTGTATTGAGCTTGTCTTTCTATAGCATAAATAAATATGTTCTAAAACAATTCTGCTGTGCTACAGGGCGCAGGCGAAAAGATATATTTTTGTATAATTGGCTTTAGTAGTAATCATCCATGGAAGATTTCAAAATTGTATTAGCCTCAAATGTGTGTAGGCGTCGCGTGTTTTAATAATCTGTGATGTTCAGAGACAAGTAACATGATGTTATTGGTCTGTGGTTTTGGCAGTTGGTACTTGTTGGAATCACAGATTTTTATAGGGAAAGTTGGAATTCGGCTTTGGAGTTTGGCTATTTCGATTTTCGATTTTTGGTGGCTTTGTATTGTATTGAGCTTGTCTTTCTAAAACATAAATAAATATGTTCTAGAACAATTCTGCTGTAAGTGCTACAGGGCGCAGGCGAAAAGATATATTTTTGTATATTCTGTTTATGATAATAAGCTTTTTTTTTCTGGTCGGTGATGATCAAGCGTAGTAAGTAATCTGTGATGTTCAGAGACAAGTAACATGATGTTATTGGTCTGTGGTTTTGGCAGTTGGTACTTGTTGGAATCATCACAGATTTTTATTCTCTGGCTGGAGCCTTGGAATTCGGCTTTGGAGTTTGGCTATTTCGATTTTCGAGTTTTGGTGGCTTTGTATTGTATTGAGCTTGTCTTTCTAAAATATAAATAAATATGTTCTAGAACAATTCTGCTGTAAGTACTACAGGGCGCAGGCGAAAAGATATATTTTTGTTTAATTGGCTTTAGTAGTAATCATCCATGGAAGATTTCAAAATTGTATTAGCCTCAATTATATGTGTGTAGGCGTCGCGTGTTTTAAAGCTGTGTTGACTTTATTGTTGCTGTAACATAATTTTGACTAATGATTTCCTTTGCAGGTTAGTCATTACATACTTGGCTAAACTTTTTTTAGACTCCAAAGTTCATACTGTTTTTGTGAGCCTTTTGTATATTTTTTTTAGTAGTTTTTCTTGTTTCATCAACTGAGTATCCACATAGGGTATCCAAACCTTGACTGAGTATGCAGTCATGTGCTAGGTAAAGGATCAGTTGATCCGCGCTGAGCTTCAACCTCAGCAGCCCAGTCCATATCACCCACACAAGGTTGCCCACTAGAGGAATGTGGTTCAACACTCCTTGGAGGAGGTATCTCCACGTCAAACCCAATACCACACCAGTGTTCGCCTGCAATCCAAGCAGGTAAAGCGCCAGATGCGATGCTCTCCTCAAACTCTTTTATTCCCACTGGTATCAGTGCCTTTGCAATTGCAGCTGATTCTTCACGCAGCCGATTCACCCATTCCTCAGCAGAAAAGGGAAGGCATAGCTTAATACTTGTAAATCTAGTTAGACCATATTTATCAAGAACCAAATACATAGGGTATCGGTAGTTGGATATCCCAAGCATTTTTCTTCTAGTTTTCCCATGTTTCTGTTGGTCAGGTGGTAGTTTGAAGAATGGGCATATTTTGTGAAGTTCAAAAAATGTATGCAATGATTTTAAAAAAAACTGGCCATCATTGCCTGCAATTTAATTTAATTTTGAGATTGTATTCACCAGAATGTGTGGTTTATGTATTAGTATGTAGGTATTTGTTTGTATGTTTATATTTATACACCACCTGCAAGTTAATCTCCTTAACTTCTCCTAATCCTAAGCTTGCCTGGCAGAGATCACTAGCGACACACAGAGCGATAAGGCCACCTTTTTGTAATATCTTCTTTGTATTTTTGTGTTGTGGTGTACAAATATAGTGTAATAATTTACGATTAAAGCAATTAGTATTAAAGGCTATAATTATATACATAGGTATTACTTAATATTGTGCCCCTGGCTTGAACTCTAGAAAAATGTGCTGAAATAGCCGGGCAATATTAAGTACAGTAGGCGCTCGATAATCCGGCACCCGATTTTTTCCCTCTATGCCGGATTGTCGGAACTGCCGGATTATCGAATTTGTATAGGAAGTAAAAGCTTTTTACACATGTACAATGTAAAATAAAGTCTACATATCATAGATTCACAGTAAAAGACTATTTTAATATGGTTAGGTGAATTTATTATAAAAATAAAAAACACAAATATTATGTACATAGGTACATACATACATTATTACACATGTCATCATTTGTGACATGTTTCAGTTGCGGAAGAAGACGATGACGTTTTGACCAAATAATTGTCAATTTTCGCTTGCTTCTTGCCATAATAAATTTTTTTAATTATCATTTCTCTTAACTTTCTCAAATTCAGTAAAATGTCGTATAAAGCGTTATTTTCCTCTGCCCAGCGGATACTGACATCTATTGATTTCAGGGCATCTTCAGTCTTCACTGAGGTGTTCGTGGGACTAAGAAAGGTCATTTCCAAATCATCTTGTTCAGAGCTAGAAACAGCATCGTTTATTATTTCTTCATCGGCCATTACAGGGTGAGAATCCGAGTTTTCCGCAAACCATTCCTCAATATCTTTTTCAGTCAACTCTGTCTGATTATTTTGAAACAACATTTGCTTCAGTTCTGCAAGAGGTAATTCGTCTTCTGAATTCCACTCTTCTTCTTCAGAATTTTGGTTTAGTGAAGGCCATAATTTTTTCCACGACGATTGAATCGCTTTTTGAGGTACCATGTTCCATGCTTCAGTTACGTTAAAGACCGCATCTTGAAGGTTCATGTCCTTCAGTGTTTTAGGGTGTTACCAGACCAATCGATCGATTGTCGATCGACGGCATCGGTCAACGTCGATCGAAGTTGATCGACTGGTCTGGTAGCTTTAATTGATCGACAGATACCGTTCGACTAACCAATCGATCGATGGCATCGGTCGACGTTGATCGATTAACCCCGGCTATATTCCATCAGTTTCTTTCGAAATGTATTCACAAGAGGACGCGTTGTTGTTGGCCAGTACGGTGTTGCTCCGAGTACTATTATTACGGAGACGCAAACGCAGAAGACTCTGGATGCGACCGTTTTTCAAAGCCAAAGATCGTTTATCTTATCCAAATGACATTTTAAATAGCGGTTTTTTGGATGCTTTTCGAATGAGTAACAGTGATATTGAAAATCTCTTAAATATGGTGGCTCCTTCAATTGCAAAATTGGATACCAATTACAGACAATCAATTTCACCTAAAAATCGGTTACTTATAACACTCCGATTTCTAGCCAGTGGTGATTCATATCAAAGTCTAGTGCTAACGTTTAAAGTTTCACAACAAAGTATTTCTTGTATAATTCCAGAAGTATGCAATGCGCTTATATGTTCTCTCAGGGATTACATACAAGTAAGTATTCTTGGACTTGTAATCGTAAGTTAAGTTGTAAGTTAAGTAAAGGTCGTAGGTTCGAGTCTCGTCAACCCCAGTGTACATTACCTAAGCAACTCATCAAGCTACTCATTGCCGTTGCATTTTCATTGTGATTTTATTACAATGAATAGAGATCTGAAGAAGATACTCAGCTTCATTCACGGAATAAATAATAGTACTACCTTCAGTCATGTATCTCTGATATAAGCTAGAGGAAATAAAAAATATAAAACATACATAGTATTTCAGGTTTATTAAAAATCTTTCAGAGAAACAGGAACTATATAAAAACATTGTTTAATTTTCCTGCAAGTCAGATGAAAGACCTCCGAAACTATCCAATGACTGTATTGTGGTATTATCCGGCGAAAAGTTATTTCCAATTGAATCTTTTGCGTATTGAGAAGTGGATGGAAGGTTTGATTGATTTGAAGAGCGTGCTTCTGTAGAATACAGCGTGGTATAGTAGCCTTGATTTTGAGTTGTTTCTGGATAGTCATATTTACCAAGTTGAGCTTCGTAAATTAGATTATTTATATGATGCTGTACAGTAATCCGCGCGTAGTCGGTTTTTAATGTCCTCAATTTAAATGCTACTTGTTCTCCAAACAATGAATACTCATCATCTCTTCTATTGCGAATCAAAGAATCAACCATCTCCAACGTTTTTTCTATAGCGGCATCACTTGGTTTGAGGCGCCTTTTACGAGTACCTTCACTATCAACGGAACTGTCCATCCCCGACTCAGATGTTTGTGAATTTAACTGAAACAAAATATATACAAATATTTTAAATATATTTACACATCTTACTAATGTAAAAAAGTGGAAATTTGTGAGGACATCCTCACTGTAAGAAGTACAACAAACATTCATATTAAGTACCTATACCTTATCTTCTTCTTAATATATATAAATCACGTGTCACGTTGTTTGTCCGCGATGGACTCCTAAACTACTTAACCGATTTTAAATTAAATTTGCACACCGTGTGCAGTTTGATCCAACTTGAAAGATAGGATAGCTTACATCTTAATTTATAGCCGCAATATTATTTTATTCCACGCGGACGAAGTCGCGGGCATCATCTAGTACATATATATATATGAATGTTTGTTTCATTTTCACCCAAAAATTTGAACTGAATTTGATGAGAATTTACAGCATACAGTAGAATAACACATAGGCTATAATTAAAAAAAAAATTGTGTGAACTGACTTAAGTTACGTGAATAAAGCCGCGGGTGGAAGCTCGTATTCAATATATTTACATATTTTTATTTCACAGGTGCCAAGCACGGAAGAAGGATGGCTTAAAATTGCAAAAGATTTTGAACTACTGTGGAATTTTCCCCACTGTCTGAGTGCAATAGATGGGAAACATATAAATATGCGAGCTCCAAATAACAGTGGGAGCACATACTTTAACTACAAGGGAGTTCACAGTATTGTCCTAATGGCTGTAGTGGATGCGAATTACAATTTTATGTATTGCGATATTGGGTGCCAAGGTCGTATTTCTGACGGTGGTGTATTTGGAAATACTATTTTGAATTCCATGAATCTACAAGGAATCCCAAAAGAAAGTGCGTTGCCTGGAAGAAGTTGTCTTACACCATATGTTTTTATAGGTGACAATGCCTCTATTTCAGAAAATTTAATGAAGCCATTTCTCGAATTAGGGCGAAAAGGATCAAAGGTGCGAATTTTTAACTATAGGTTGAGCAGGGCTCGCCGTATGGTGGAAAGTACGTTCGGCATTTTGAGTGCAGTATTTCGCTGTCTTCGAAGGCCTTTTCATCTTCAGCCGAAAAATGTGGAAAACATAGTGTTAGCTACAACTTATCTTCATAACTATTTAAGAAGGAATTGTGAGAGTTATAGATCTTTAGAATTGCGCTATTCAAATAATATAAATCAGAGTGCAGATTCTGAAATAATACAGCCGCCAGAAATACAGTCACCTGTACAATTCTACAGTTTACCAACTCCAGCTGAACTAGTGAGAGAAGAGTTCGCTGAATATTTTTGTTCTAAAGAAGGTATGGTACATGGCAATACAAGTATTGTTAAATAAATGACTTTCGGCATGTCAGGAGTATTTTATTATTTTAGTAAGTCATTTCGAGTTTTGTTTTGGACTAAAACCCTGCGTACACAAGTGACCACTACTGTTTAAACTGTATCATTATAGGTTATTAGTATGTACCTACTTGTAAAATTGTATTATTATTTTTATGACAACACTACTGGAAAATGTTTTAATGTGTTTAATATTATTCTATTATATTGTAAGATCTACAAACGGCTTTCATTCAGTATGTTGAGAGTTATAGTGAATTTTTTAATTGCAGACAAGACGGAACCATATTGACCAGAAAACAAGTGTAAATTAAAAAACAGCTTCATGTTAAGCCGCGTCCACATGCTTGGTGTTTGCTACAAATACCAAACACAACAAACAAAATCCCAAACATCGACCACAATCACCATACATAAACAGTCTTCCTCACGCTTGGCGAACATTTCAGTATTTTCTGATTCGGCAAACATGGCGGACGACGAGCTCGTGGCAGCTATCACTTTTGGATTGACCTATTTTTATTTTAAATTTAAACAAAATGAACTGAAAAGAATAAGACGAAGGCGATGGTGGATGTTAAAAATTCACAAAAATCGTACAAGGTAAATAACGGTATTTGTAGCAATACAAATAGGGTTGCAGTGTATTATTTAGTTCTAATTCATATTGTTTTTTTTTGTTTTAGAAAATTTATCGAAGAAAAATTTAATGAGCTTCTATTTGAACCATCAGGGCAGTTTCATAACTTCTGCCGTATGAGTTTTGCAGATTTTGAATATTTGCTTAACAAAATTTCTCCCCTAATCTCGAAGCAAGATACCGACTTCAGAGACGCCATACCGGCTAAATATCGTCTAGCAATAACATTAAGATTTATCGCAACTGGTGACAGTTATAAAAGTTTACACTATTTATTCAAAGTATCACCCCAAATAATATCAAAAATCATACCTGAAGTCTGCAAAGCCATTAACCAAGTTCTGAGAGACGCAATAAAGGTAAGGGATTTTTTGTTTAAATTTATTAAAAGACCATCAAAATTTATTTATAATGCAAATTTATTTCAATTTAAACTTAAAATCTATACAGGGTGTGACAGCTTCCCGAAAATTTTAGTTTAGTATTATTCATTTTTCACAGAAATCTAAGTCATCATAAGCTTTAAGTAATGCTTGATTAATGAGATTTTGTCCTGTTTGTGGTGAAATTAATTCATTGGATATAACGTGAATGGTGGGAGTTGTAAAATCCGGTTGGGTGATATTATAATTGGGTTGAATGCTTGTTTCAGAATTCGATGGTTGGTTTTGCGTTTGTGATTTAACTGGTAAGGATTCAGAATGTGACATTTGGGAAGTTACTGGTTGGTATGAAATATTTGGTTCAGAATACGACGTAGGGGAAGGCGACGGACGGTTATGATAAGGGGATGTATTCGATAAAGGTTCAGTATAGGATGTTTGAGAGGTTGACGGTCGTTTTACCACTGTTGAAGCAATTTGCATTTGGTATGGCACTGAGTGATAGGAAGATAGGGCGTGACGCATCTGTTTCTCCTTAACTCTATTAACAAATAATGTGTCTATGTCATACATCATAAGTTTTCTGTCATCAGAAGGCAGTTCGCGCAATTTTTTGGCTAGCAATTTTGCATACAGTTCGCAGTCATCTTCGTCCTTTGGTGGCGGTTGATTTTCTTTTTGTCTTTTGGCTAAAATATTGGTTAACTGGTCAAAAGCTGAAGACATCTGCCGCTCCGCTATATCGGTAGCAGGGCGACGACGGGAAGTTAGTGGTTTTGGTGTTTGTGAATTAGATGGCTGCCCTAAATCGCTATCTTCTACGTCTTTTCTTTCTTCCGCTAAAGCTGAGCTTTCAATCGGGATTTCTTGTGATGGCACTTCCTAAAAAAATAAGTTAATGTTATAGTGATAGTTTAGTTTTTATCGATATAACTCATATTGTTTCAATTTTATTTCAGATGCCATCAACAAAAGATGCTTGGATGAATATTGAAAGAGTCTGGGTTCTATAGATGGCAAACATATTCTTATAGAAAGTCCACCTCATAGCGGAACGGAGTATTTCAACTATAAGAAAACTTTTAGCATCGTTCTTTTGGCGTTAGTTGATGCCAACTACAAATTTATTTTTGCAGATATAGGGTGCCAAGGGAGAATCAGTGATGGTGGCGTTTTTAATAATTCATTACTATGGCAAAAGATCTGTAAAAATGAAATGGATTTTCCTACACCATGCCCACTTCCTGAATCGGACATTGATGTGCCGTACGTTTTCATAGGTGACGGTGCTTTTGCACTAAGTGAACACATTATGAAACCCTACCCAGGACAGCATAACATCGGTTCACCAAAAAGGATATTCAATCAAAATTTATCAAAAGCGCGGATTGTAGTAGAAAACACGTTTGGAGTTTTAACATCAGTATTTCGAATTTATCGTCGCCCAATTGATTTAGATCCAAGTACTGTTTCAGAAATTACAATGACCTGCGTGCTAATACACAACTTCCTTAGAAAAAACTCTCCAGAAAGATATACTCCTCCAGGAACGTTTGATGTATTTGATGGAAATGGCCAATTAATAACACCTGGATATTGGCGAAAATACGAAAGAGATTATAATGCAATTCAGGATGTTCCAAACATACCCCGTAGGTCACCTATGCGCGCCAAACAGATAAGAGAAGAATTCACTTCATATTTTTGTAGAAGATCGACATAGAATATTATTTTGATAATAGAAAATGTTATACCTATTGGTCCTTTTATTATGATTTGTAGAATAAGTTGTGGCAGTGACATATTTTTTTTTATTAATTAGTTCATTTTATCAGTTAGCAATGAAAGTATGTGTATATCTATTTTGATACACCATGTAGAAGGTGTTGTTTTGAATAGGCCCGACGCGACGTCTCATGATAAGTTATAATCATGAAGCTGAACAACTTTCCTAACAAAAGTCAGATCGAATTACGAGAAAAAATTCAACTTCCCCTACAAACTTGATTAGGTAGCTATTCGATCGATTTTTGTGTAGAGCTTCTAATTTTTCTCGTATTTTGAACAGTATTTCTTGCGAAAAGTAGTTCATGAGTAGAATTCAACCTGAGATTAAAGGGGTTTTACAAAACAAAATCCTTTATAATAAAAGATTAAATAAACCACTACGAAAATAATTTATATTTTACTTACCTCCTCTGTATTTATATTATTTGTGCTTGTATATACCGGCCCCAAAAATGATTCCATTAGTTCATAAGCAAACCAAATGGGTTTATAGATATCATTTGCTCCTAAAACATAAAACACAAATATCAGATTCAAGAAAGACAAAAGTATGGGAATAGGTATGTAAACCAAGAATAAACTCGATATTTATCATACTTATGATATCACTCGAAACCAAAAAAAGCAGCTTTGAATTCCATGTAATGATTTAAAAAAAAAGTCAAAACTAACTCACCTGCACCAGAACGAAACGAGTCTTGTTTTTTTTTAAGTGTCTCCTGAATGTAGACATTAATATTTATTTTTTATTTTTTAAATCTTTCACATTTTTATTCATGATCACACTAAGGCGGGTCCACGCATCCTGTACCTTTTGCCTATTTTTGTGGCTAATGTGTTTTGAATTCCAAATACATGGCTCATTTTGATACGCTTCTAAAAAGCAAAGAGTTGTGTCTTCCGACCAATCAGTCATCATTACGCGCGCAAAACTGCTGCTTCAACAACGATGTATCGACTCTACGTGACGTCTACCGCCCGTGAGCTCGCGCGCAATACTGATTACCAAGCAAGCGTGTGGATACATCGCAAACTGTTTGCCAATCAGCCTTTGATCTGTTGAAGAAAAACCGACACCGACGCCGAACAGTGGCGAACACAAACAAGAACAGGCAAATACATACAAACACCCATCCACATGCTCGTGTTTGCTGTTTGCCATTGTTTGCCAAGCATGTGGACGCGGCATTACAATAATATTGCATTGTCATCCGATTTACATATAGGAAAATGCAAAATGCAAAATTTCAGCTCAATCGGAAACCGGGAAGTAGTTGTAATTTATCTTGCAAGATTTGACCTAAACATACATACCTACATAAACACAAAGAATTATAACGCATAGAAAGACAGTAGCCGCGCGCGATCGGCACGCACATGTCGGCGAACGTAAATAAACGACGCCTCTTAGCACACCTAATAAGCTGGTCTCGTTGTATGGAACTATCGATCTATGCGTTATTAGTCTAAACCTACATATAGTCGCGGTCTGAAAATGTTTATCAGTTTTCAAAGTAGATTCTATATCACATTGCGTGCAGCAAGGTCTATATCGTCATAGAATATCGAAAGCATATCGACCGTCAGGCACAGACGTGTACATGGAATTATGAGTCTTAAGGTGGTAAACATTTTTAGACCGCGACTGTACATTGCAAGTTAAATAAAAGCTTGTAAAAAGATAAATATGTATGTAGGTACTTACATCGGTTGACATGCTCGAATGAGGCCAATCCTCTGTAGACACGGTAGATCGTCGTCGATTCCTTTCTTGTATGAACATCATAGCTTGAAATGCATACCATTTAGAAACGTATACGTCGACTCGTCCGGCACCGCTTCTTATACTATCTTTTACTTTTTTATTTTCTTTCGAAAATGTTGATTGTAAATTTTTTATCTTTTTTTCGACTTCCACCTTAGTAACTTCAAAAGAGTTTGCTATTTCGAGAAGTGCATCATGACGTTTTACTTTATTTCGGTAATCATTGTGAACAATGTCCCATAGTAAAGGTTTGTTTTTGTACTGCTCGATAAATTCCAAAGTTCTTTCATTCGTCCACGCGGTCGCCGCCATTTTGCGCGTCACGAGACATAAACCAGTATTCACGACCGCGAGCTTCACACAACTAAACACAAGCAGGCCAGCTAATTAGCGCGCGGGGCGCGGGCGGGCAGCAGGTGATGGAAGGGACTTTGGTAGGGAGCGGTCGGCGCGCGGCGCGGCTAGTCAAAAAGCTCAATCGACGCCGACTAATATATTCTACCATCGATCGATCGTCGATCGACAATCGATCGATTCGTTTGGTAGAAGCTATCGATCGCCGTCGACTAATCCTTTCTACCATCGATCGATGCCGTCGATCGACGATCGATCGATTGGTCTGGTAACACCCTTAGTGACATCATCATCCCGGATAACTGCATTCAACAAGAGTTTCTTCTTGTAGTTACATTTTATCATCTGAATTACATTCTGGTCCATAGGTTGAAGTAACGGTGTGCAATTAGGTGGCATAAAAAGTGTTTGAATCTTACCATCCCTAGATGACAACTCATCATTTGGTCCATGGGCAGGTGCATTATCCAACAACAGAACAGCTTTAGGCGGAAGATTCTTGCTTTTCAAAAATTTACGTACCTCAGGCACAAAATCATTGTGAAACCAATCAATGAATAATTCTTTAGTTACCCATGCCTTGTTTTGATTTTTATACACAAGTGGAAGATTAACATTTTTGAATGCTCTAGGATTCTTCGCTTTTCCTATAAACAGCAGCTTAAGCTTATGAGTGCCACTAGCATTTGCACAGGGCATAATAGTGACCCTGTCTTTTGACACTTTCCTGCCTGGAGCTTCTGACTCCTTTCTGTAAACATAAGTTTTGTTAGGTAAAACTCTCCAAAACAGGCCGCTTTCGTCAGCGTTATAAACTTGATCCGATGTTAAACTAAGGTCATCAACTTTTTTCTTAAACTTTTCGACAAATGGAGCGACGGCTGATGTGTCACTAGATAATTTTTCGCTGGTTACAGTCAACAAACGTATTCCATATCTGGATTTGAAATTCTGGAACCATCCATCACTAGCTTTAAAGTTGGCATTCTTATATATTTTTTCATAAAAAGTTAAAGCTTTTTGACGAATAATATCTCCAGTAAGAGGCGTATTACGGCCTCGTTCTTGAAGAAACCACGTATACAACGCGTCCTCCATAAGAGGATACTCTCCAACCTTCATAGTTTGTCGCGAACTCGTCCCGGCGTCAGCAGTGTTGGCGAAGTTTTCGATCTTCTCACGATTCTTTTTTATATCGTAAATTGTTGCACGGCCTACACCATATTCACCAGCCAACTTCATCTGATTTTCACCACTATCCAACTTTCGCAAAATTTCCATCTTTTTAGTTAAACTTAATGTTTCGTGTTTACGTTTTTTGTCCGCCATTTTGTCAAAGCGACGCTGCGAAACAAGAAAAAGCAAAACAAACGTGGCTTCACTATTAAGGTTAGGCCCGGACTGAAACTATGTACTCCCCGCTCAGTAGTCCGGCGTTCAGCTGTGTAAAATGCCGGATTATAGAGCGGGCTACCTGAGTCCCAAAATGCCGGACTACTGAGCGTGCCGGATTGGCGAGCGCCGGATTATCGACCGCCTACTGTATATACCCACCACTACAGCCCATTCACGTCTCACTACTGGGCACAGGCCTCCACTCTCATAGGAGAGAGGGAATTAGATCTTAGACCCACCACACTGTTCCAATGCGGGTTGGCGGGCTTAAATTAAGTATATACACTGTTGACTAATGTATTGCTTCTGCTGGCCTGCTGTCTACTGTTGTGTATATATGGATACGAAGTTCCTCTGAAGTATGATATACTTTATACCTACTAATTTCACCCTTACAAGCTGCGACTACTCTGAATAGCACTTTAACCAGTTATGTTGTTTACTTTGTCCAGTTATTATCCGCCCCCGACTGCAATATTTAACATACTATTCTATTTTATATGAGTCGAGTGGTGTGTAGCTGTAGTGTGCCAGCAATATTGCAACTGAGAAAGGTTGCATATATTAATACTGCCCTCGTAATTGAAAACACAGTAACTTGGAAAATTGCATTTCGAGAAAAACGCGGTTAAAGTTAAATTGATTTGTTATGAACAAACTACATAAGTTAGGTTGAAAGTGAAATTTTTTAATGATAAAGAATAATTAAAGCTTTCATTCTGTGTACATAAAGCTATTTTATTATTGTCCTTTGATTAATTAAATTAGATAATGTGTTCTTATATAGTAATATTATTTTATTAAATACAATTTCTTTAAGGTTAAACCCAGTAACACGATAGTTACTGTGTTCTAGCGTACTTTTGCTTATTACTGTGTTTTAACCATGTATCTAACTAACACTCGTGACATACATCTCGTGACTCTCTGCGATAGTGTGACACCACAGGACCAAATGACATAATATGTTCATGTATGTCTTTACGGTCATAAGGCGGGTTTTTTCCATGTTTACCTCTTTTGTCGTCAATTGCTTCGTTTGGCTTGCTAATTGCTTTAAGAACAGCATAATCGTTTTTTGGGTGATAGCCTAGCGTAGTTAGGAAGAAATGCTTGCAAACTTCAATGTTTGATGATTTATCATCGATGGTATATTTAAAAAAATATTTATATGAAAATTTTCTTTGTGAATCTGTTTTGGTTTTTACTTTAGTTAATGATTTCAATGTAGAATTTGTCAAAAATATTATCTGAGCCTGCCTGTTTAGTTTCCAGTAGAATTCGTTTATTTCTTGTCTTCTTTCCTCAGAAATTAGGGCTTTACACTTTTTAACGCAGTTATCAGAACACGGTGATTTTACCTTAAACTTATTAACTTTTAATTCTGCTTTCACTGATACTCTTTCTTTTAATTTAGTTGTGTATTTTCTTCGTTTTCTTACAGTCCCCTTTTTAGTCAGTTGAACATCATTATTTTTCTCTATGTCATATATTTCTTCGGTTTCTTTTATTGTTACTCTTCCGTAAGGATCAACGACAAAAATTTTCTGTTGTTCCATATTTTCATTTCCATTACCTTTCTTGAATAAATGTGCATCCAGGCCATCCATAACATTTCCTACACTTTTTCTCGTTCTATTTCCATAATTATCATTTCTGTGCTCAGTTCATTATCATTCAACATTTTTTGGGTAGAATTTTCTTTGTCCTCCTCAGATTTTTCAGAAATCTCAGCTGTTGGTAAATGTTTTTGTGCTACAGCTGTTATAGTTAAATTCGTATTTGATTCTGTATTTCTTTGTGTTTCTATTTCGGTAGTCTTCTTTTGCTTTTGTGTTTATGTTTTTTGTTCTTGCGTTTTCTTGACTTAGAAACGGGTGTCATTTTAACCTTATCTTCGATTACAGATGAGTGGCTACTTTCATCTGATTCTCTAAACAAATAATCTTTATCTATGACAGAATCATCGGAATCTACAAAATCTATTAGGGGTTCTTTACACAGAAGCCATTCATCTGCAGAATTTTCCAAATGGGATACAAAGTCAGCAATATCTTTATCGTATTCCTGCGGTTTGCTGGGCCCTTGAATCGATGGTACAAAATCTTCTTCAACTATCTCACTCTTCGTTGCTGGTGGTTTTCCCCATCGTATCTTCCGTGGCTATTTTAATTATTTTGTTAATCCGGGATCTCCGCATTTTCGTCTGTAAAAAAAAGCTGTGTGTGTCAGCTGCGTATGAGGCGTGCAAAATGGGTTATACATTTACCAAGTTACCGTATATCCACGTGTTTTTCACAATTCAATAACGCATAGCGTTTTGATTTTACTCCCCATAAATATTCATACCCCGGGCATAATATTTATAGTATGAAAATCGATTCTTAAGGAGTAAACCCCAAAAATTAATTATCTCCACGATTCTTAAATAACTGCCTATGATTATTTAAACGATAATATAACAACGCGTTTTTTTAATTTTTTCAGTCCGTCGGATTTCTAGATCTAATCTTTGGAACGGCTGAACAATTACTATTATAGTATAATTTGGGCTTAAATACAGCTAGTTAGAGGACGAAATAAAGAGCTTCTCATCAAGGCCACTTTTAAGGGTTATGGCATGAATTTCAAGAAACCAAGTGTAACAAAGGCCGTAGTCCGAAGCCGTAGGTAAAAGCTAGTATCGGGTAAAATTCATTTCATTTTAATATGGTAAAAGTATTTATTTGTTTGTACTAAAATAGCATAGCTAAACGAATGCGAGAAAAGTGTAGCCAAGTGCAGTTAGCCAAAATTAAATAAGTAAGTTATAAAAAGCAATGGTAGGTACTTACATTACTTCGATGTGGTTTTAACCGAAATATCGCCGTAAACCCTCTATTCCTTCCTGTTATACTATTAGTTCGATCGATCTAACAACCCGGAAAAACAAATCCGTTCTGTTCGTTTACCTAGGCTAACAGAAAGGAATAAGAGATTTCGTTCCGGACAGTTCGATACATTTTTGTCTAGACTCTAGAGGGTAAGTACAACACTATTCCTCTCTAGACTCTAGAGAGGAATAGTGTTGTACTTACCCTAAATAAATTCTCAGGAGACAGAGGCGTGACTGAGGTCATTTAACTAAGGCTTTAGTTCGTTTTTAAATATTTACATAACTTAATTTTTATTTAAAAAAATAACAAAAGAATAAGTCAGAGATACTTACCTACAAAAAATAAAACCTGCCTTCTTGCAGTGATATGCTCCGTACGTACGTAGATTATTTGTAACTCTACACTATATTCTCAGTACATGTCGGCGATACGCCAGTGTTTTATTGTCCAGAGTCCATCACAGTGAAATCATACACTAAATATTACTTAGTTAATTCTTGCACAAATGCTAATACAGAACAGCAACGTCTTTACATAATTCAACCACTTGGGGCTGCCTCTGTCTGCCAGTCTTGGCGTGTATTGAATATTGTATGCTCGTGAAAAAAGCTTACTATACAATCGAAGATTACGTAAATGGTAAAAAAAAGCGTGGATTTGATTCGCTCCAGCTATGCGTGGGACTGCAGTTACTTGTATCATTATGATGATTGTAAGTTTTGATGGAAAAGAGCAACCACCGAATTTCTTGCTGGCTCTTCTCGGTAGGAATGGCATTCCGAACTAGCGGTAGATTCATATTATAACGATTCAAAAGCGCTTGTAAAAGCTTATTTGAATAAAAAACATTTGAATTTTGAATTAAGTCATCATTTCTAGAAAATGTCCTACACTTATATCCCCGCTTATTAGCTTTATCTGGCATTCTGGAATATATCTGTCTTTTAATATCTGGTCTAATTTTTTGTTATCTTCTAAAACTTCTGGATGTTTATTTTTAACTGCAAATAGAGTGAAATTTTGAAGTGTGGAGTCCTCATACAATGTTTGCAACACATTCATAAAGTAGATTGTTTTTCGTCTGCACTCTTTGTTGATAGAATAATGCCACCCTTCTAGCATATTTGTAGTTCGGTGGCGTTCACTAAACACACACCAAACGTTAATAAATTTATCGTCTTTCATCCATTGTCTCTCCATATAATTAATGAAATTTTCAGGTTATCACTCGAATGTACATTTTTGATGTACTCCCAGCCTTCATTCACCTTATCTCTTGGTAACAATGGTAACACACTCGAAAGTGCAACTATTTTTCTTGTATGTGTTCTCTTTTTCTTTTTGATTAATTTTATTTTCTCTGCCATTCTCCACACATTTTTTGAAAAATGGTAGAAGCAACCCTTTACATTTGCTTCTGGAAAAATCATCATTACAGCGGACATTGCTGCCCCTTCAAAATCTATTGAATATTTAGTTGGTTGCCATTGTGGTAGTTGAGATTTAATAATTTCGAAGAGAATGTATGAGTTTTTGCTCATGTCTGACATAAAGCAATAAAACAATGGAATAATCCGTGTTGCCGTCTCTGAACTTCCAATATCACCGTGTATGGTGTATATTTGTACAAATGGTGGCGGGCAACTTTTAAATGTTCCGTCACTTAAAAAGTGTTTAATTAAATGTATGATACGTCTTGCTTCCTCTGAGCAAAAAATTAGTATCCTGACGCTTCCGTCAAAATAATCCCCTAGCAGGAAATCGGTAAATTTCGGAGGAACAATGACTTCATCAAGATCGTTAAAACTAAGCTTCGGCATGCCATAGGCTTTATTTCTAGCATCATAAAGCGACGTTTTGATCGATTTAAATTTAGGTATTTTCGAAACTATATCGAGGCCTCTATATAAAAGAGATAGTTTTGTATTCTTGTAAATTGAGGGTATGGGATTATTACAAGTAGCAACTTCTTGCCTACATTGGCTAAATTTTAAGTCAATTTTATTCTTTGCAAAATCAGGCTTGCAACTTTCATGATGTTGTTTTGATTTTAAAATCAATTCATTCTAAAACAATAGATGATATGAGTACTTCGCACCCTTGGTCCAAAAAAAACGTATTTGCACCATTTACCAAAGACAAACAAAGAGGAAACAACATTTCTCTCGCCTCTTCAACTAACATGATTCCTTTCATTCCACCACCACCACCAACACTACAGCCCATTAACGTCCCACTGCTAGTCACTCAGGAGAGAGGGTAGAGCGGAATTTAGAGCTTAGACCCACCACGCGCCGCTCCAATGCGGGTTGCGGGTTAACGACTATTATCATGTTAGTGATAATAACCGGAACCGACGGCTTAACGTGCTCTCCATGGCACGGGGATGACATACCGCTAACTTTCAACTCCGGGCCGGCACTGAGAATTTCTTAACTGAAAAACCTAATACCTAACAATTTTTATGCCCGACCGGGAATCGAACCCAGGACCTCGTAATCTGCAGTCGACCATGCTAACCGCTAGACCAACGAGGCACTTCCTTTCATTTACACAAGTTCATTCTTGGTACTTTTTGCCAGGCTAGGTATTTAAATCATCATCAGCCAACAATTAAAAAAGATTTGAATGTTTTCAATATTTTACTAACTCATAATTGAGGTTCATAATGCTAGTCTATAGATACCTTGACTGTTATGGAAGCGGAGCAATGCATTTTTTGATATTTGGAACACTTCCATATCGACGATCCGTTAGCAAACGATTTGTTTTTATAATATTGATATCCCGCATATAATAATACCACGCCTCGCCCCCGTTTTATGTAAACTAATTCGTTTTCTTCAGCCATTGTTCATTACACTGAATATGAACAAAAAATAAACACAAGTTTCTAATGGTCCACTTATGGTATTGTCTTTCGACTGACATGAAGAAAACAAAGTCAATAGTAAAAAAAGATTATGACTAAAGAAAATTATAGTCCAAGAAGTCCAGGTACCTATCTATGGAACAAATCTGTAAGCAGTTGTTATTATCTTACGAGTACTGTTGAAAAAGGTTGAATAGCAATACCTACCACATAAAGAAAGAGTATTGTGTCTATAGATGTAAGGCCGGTTTAAAACCAATCCGTTTAAAGTGAAAAAAACCGTTTAAAACCGAAATAAACCATTTTTTTCGATTTAAAACGGCTGGTGTTGATGACTATGTTTTTCTTAATTATACTTCCGGAAAATATCCAAAAATACGTAAACTACCCAAAAATACCCGAATCTGTTTATTACTTGACAAGTACTTTGGAGAAATATCTGATAAAAAAACGGCTGGACCAATTTCGCTAAATCTTTTTTTGTTGTGTTTGTTATTGTAAGAAGAAGGTTCTTATGAAAGAAAAAACTAAGAAAGTTACGCGGGACATAAAATTCAAGAAAACTTAACGACCATATTAACTTTGGACGCTTTCACAATTGGTAGAGGGCGCTGCAATCGGGTTCTAGTTTCAGGGCAGGACAACGTTTGCCAGGCCCACTAGTACAATATATTAAACAGTCATCGCCTTAAGTATCTTCTTTAGTATATACTCTGCATTCCCCATTACTTTTATTAAGTACTAGCTGATGCCCGCGACTTCGTCTGCGTGTTTTAAGTTTTTAATTCCCGCGTTTTTTTATTTTTATTCCTTCATTTTCCGGGATAAAACGTAGCGTAGGTATGTCTCTCACCGGGTTCTCAACTATACTCGTGCAAAAAATCACGTCGATCCGTTGCTCTGAGCCTATGTCCTTCCTTGTCCTTCAACCTATCTCTGTGCAGGTGCCGGCAAATTTCTTGAGCATGAAGTGATATAGTGGGGGTAATTTAGCGCATTGCAAAAACACCCAAAAGATTTTCATTTTTTATTTATCCCACGGGAATCGAAGGGTTTTCCGGGATACAAAATAGCCTATGCCCGTCTTCGAGGTTTAATCTATCTGCCTACCAAATTAAATCAAGATTGGTTCAACAGTTTAACCGTAAAGATGTAACAGACAGACAGATTTTTGCCATAATACAATAGTGAAAACCGTCTTTAAATCGGTTCAGCCGTCTCTGAGATTAGCGCGCACAAAAAACAAATAAACAGACAAACCGACAAACAGATAAAAATTTTAAAAACTATATTTTTTGCTTCAGTAACGTAAGTACAATACGTATATTTTTTTTTCGAAAAAATATTTAATGTTTAATGTTTAATATTTTACAGACACGACTCGTTTACGATTTTATTATATTAGTGACAACTACGATCGATATAACTACGAACAGTATCGATATAACTTAATACTTAAATGTTATGGGCATCACTTCAAATTGTCTCTGTACGAACTGTCCGGAACGAAATCTCTTATTCCTTTCTGTTAGCCTAGGTAAACGAACAGAACGGATTTGTTTTTCCGGGTTGTTAGATCGATCGAACTAATAGTATAACAGGAAGGAATAGAGGCCGTAAACGCCGTCGAAATCTTCCAAACGCACATAAGCACACGTGCAGCTTGGTGCTCTGTCGCGTGCAGTATGCGCAGACGGCTGCGCAGTGCACACGATCTTGCAAATACCCTCCCCTCTTACCCCGGTCCACGAAAAAGGTTAGCTTAAAACATAGTAAGTCGATAGTTACTGTGTTCACGCTAAGTATTTTTGAAATTAATATTAAAACTCCAGGCATCTAAAACCCAGTAATTGAGATACTGTGTTTAATTTATGTAAAACATTGATAGATCTCACGAAAATTTTACACATAAACACCGTATTTGAAGATGCCGTGTTTTAGCCAAGGAAAATATATTTCTAAAACAGATAAACTTACATTTAAACACAGTAAACAAAAACTTACTATGTTCTAACCTAACAATTCTAAGTTACTGTGTTTTTTATTACAAAAGTCATTTTTTCGTGCGAGATACTGTGTTTTTTCTTTATCGTATCTCAATAATTATACACGTTACAGATAAACCGAAAAGTTTCCCTGATAGAGCGCGGTCGCGCGATTCTAAAAAACGAAACAAAGAGAAAACACAGTAACTCAAGTTACTGTGTTTTCAATTACGAGGGCAGAATATTGACCACAATTTTTTTTCTAAAACTACCTATTTAAATCAAAGTCACAGTATTTTTAATCTAAATTAGTACCTACCTATACACTACATAGTGCGTCAAACTTATCTGACCTACTCTCTCTCAAGCGAATAGAAGGATATAACAGGAATTCTTTATGATTACTGGCGTCAGACTTTTCGAAAGCCTGTCCTACTAGCGCTCCAATAGGGATTTGAGGGATTATCTTTTTGCGAGGTAATACTACTGTAGGAGGTAGTGCATATTATCCATCTGCACTTTGTGATTGGGTGTTTCAGTTTTTGGGATGCGACTGATTAGGGGGAGGTGGGGCAGATTGATTCGTAAAAATTTTAATTTAAAATCATTTATCATGTCAATTAACGTAATAATATATTTAATTTATTTTGGACTCAACGTGTAGGTAAATGCATAAATATTATAATTGCAAAGTTAAAAATTGTTTAAGTTGTGAAAGAAGGGAAAAGTACGTGTTTTGTAAAAAAAATTTTTTGAATCATTTCTGCCCCACCAACGGGGCACTTAGATACATCACGTGGGGTACTTTAATACAGAGGTAAAATTGTATGAAATTGGTTAAATTATAACACTTTCATGAAAATTGTACTTTTTTATTGTTAGTTAAAGTTTGAAAAAACCACTCATATAAAACTCTAAATGTTAATAAAAATGGTAAACTTAATATTTTTATTTTGCATAATATTTTGCTTTTATTGCACATTGTATGCACTTAAATCAACTGAAAAAGTATACATCGATGATGTCCGAGCTGTGCCAAAGTTTGGTTTAGGCAAGTGCAAAACAACATCTCTAAATTCAATGCTTGCTTTGTCTTCTACATCTGGTAAAACAAAAATATAAATTGGATTGGATTGTTTCTATTGTTCTATATATTCTATAGCCTTGGATTGTTTCTAAGATATAACACTTGATATTTACACAAAATGAACTACAGATTTCTTCTTTTTAAATTTTATTAGAAGGAAATCCCCTATATTTATATTTTTAGGATTAGGAATGTCAAACTCTTCACCACTTCCTTCGTCTGATTCTTCATCATCGTCGTCATTGCTTAATTTTAACAACTCATTCTCACTGGAATCAGAATCTGACATTGGCTTCTAACAAGGACCACTTTGTTTTTCTTTGGGATGTGAGAGACCAGTGTTATATTTTTTCAAATCCGAAAGTTGACGATACACTCTTTTCCGCGCGTCGTTATAAATCCAGGTGGAATTTATTTTATGTTCTTGCGTAAGGTTCCGACTGAAGTCAGCTTCTGTTCATTTAGAAGATGAGACACCAATTCGTAGCTAGTGAACCAATTATCAAAATTAGGATTACGGTGACTTTTGGAGATTGGTGACATAATACGATTCACCACGTCGAAGGGTTTGTTGCTAACAGAAAATGGTCCGTCAGGCTGCTTACCGGCGAATTTCTCCAGGTTGGTGATTTAGAATATTTTGGAGTCCACTAAGGCAAATCTTGATGCCATATTTTGCTGGTTTGGACGGTATATATTGCCGAAATTTGCACCGCCCTCCAAATGCCACTAACATCTCATCAATAGTGCAAGTCTCTACCGGAGAGAAAATATTTTTACACTGCTCTACAAGTTCTTCGAAAAGTGCACGCACTGGTGCCAAATTATCAAGGTCTTGTCTTTCAGCGCGTGTAGACTTGTCCTCAAATCGCAGAGAGCTTTGTATAAAGTAAAATCTTTGAATAGACATGGTAAGTCTAAAAACTTCATCACCAGAACCATCTGCTTGCCACAAATCCTCCAAATTCTGTCTATTAACATAATATATAACAGCCCAATATACGCTTTCAGTTCACTTATTTCCACTTCATTCATGTATCTACGTTGAGACATATCTTCACACTGTGCTCAAAAATATACAAATTTGCATATTGAAGAAAGAATTCTTCAATATGCAAATTTGTATATTTTTGTATTTTATGCAGCATATCGTCGGTGAGCAATAAATTCCAGCATTCTTGCACAGTCTTGGCTCCTTTAGCTACTGGTTTTACGCCAGGAGGCTCACATATAACATTTTCAGATTTTGTGCGTACATTCGGTCGTGGTAGTGCTTTTTGCCAAATAGTCCCGTCCCTTCCTTTGAAGTGTTGTCGTTGACGATTTTGTAAGGTCAATAGAATGACATATCTGAGTCCGCACCTGTGTCAGAGTCCGTATAGGTATTGTTTGCATCCTGTTCAGTATCGCTACTTTGGCTGCGTTCAGATACATGGTCATCCACTTCGACGTCTGAACCTGGATATGGAACACGATCATTTTAATCGTAGTCCGATTCTTTCAATTTCGCCAATATTCTCTCTCTGGATGATCCCTCAACGCCATTTTTCTCAAAAATCTAAAAAAACGTAAAAAAAATGAACAATAACTTAAAATAAAGAAATTAAAATTTGTTACGATAACACGGGGGGGGGTATAATCTCCAGCTACACGAAAGGTCAATTGAAACATTTTTCCGAAGGTTTAAAATCCTCTCGGGTCAATATGACCCAACGTCATTGGCGCCGGGTTAAGGCTCACTCTAATCATCAGTTTTACATAGATCAATTCATTCTATTCCCTATGGAGCTGCATTGAGCTTTGTCTTTATAGTTCGGGTCTAATAAACATTAAACCTAAAATAACGTAAAGCTTATTTTTGGCATAAGTGTTTCTTGGGGTCTGAGAAGTACCTCTTCAAAAGTTCCCACTCCTAGGATGCCGGCTTCCCCCCTTCCCCATCAATGTTAACATTTGCACATGATGGCATTGTCCACACATAAACTGCATTTGAGTCCAGAACGTACGCATTCACATTTATTGGCACACGTTTTCTTGCAGTTACACGACACCAGGTTCAACAGATAGTTTGGTGCGGGTGGAAGGTTTGTGGTAACAGGCATCAAAGTATTTTCCACAATCTTCCACCCCCAACCTTCTGGATCTAGGCATTTCCAAGCCATTCTTGCAATTGTAAGTACACTCGGAAATTAGAAGCCTGAGCAATAGCTCACAAGACCACAATAACTGATAAGTTATTGTGGTCTTCTTTCTCACTTTTTGGAGTGGGACTGATTAGGAGTGTGTAAATCACAACAGCTGATGTCTGCCGGTTCAGCTGATGTTGAACCACCTCCCTCACACCAACGTCGAGTTGGCATCAGTTCTTAAAATAGAACCATTTCATTCTATTCTCTATGGTGCAGCATAGAGTATTTTCTCTCACTTTGGAGTGGGTCTGATTAGGAATTTGTAAATAAAATTGGCTAATGTTTCAGACCCACAGATGTGTGTGGGGGGAGGTTGTTTATTTAGTTCTCAAATTGAACCATTTCACTCTACTCTCTTTAAGAATGTGTAAATCCCAGCGTCTGAAGTCTTCATAAATAAAATAGTGGATTGTAATTTGTTATCTTCTTTCTCACTTGTTTGGAGTGGAACTGATTAGGAACTGTTGACATTCCTTCTAAATCTGCTTAATTGGGTATTTTACAACTATTCAATTTTTTTTTTTGTGATTATTAAATAGAGGATCTCCCAAAAGTCGTAATATCCACGTCCGTTGTTAGTTTTATGTTGAATAACTATTTTAAACTATCGATTAAAGTAAAATAGTGCGACGAACTTTGTTGAACACTATTCTATGTTTCATACAACATCACTTACATACAGCACGCGTTTTGACGTTTGAAAATTTGACAACTAGTCAAATCAGCAACTTTTTTCATCAAATACCCAATTAGTGCATAATTCATCAACAACTTCAACACTCCCTTTATCATGTTAAAACGTCACCATCTCAGGTTTCATTGTTCTCCCGAGGTTTCATAGTTGCGGCTCTCATGATGTAGTGTAGAAATAGCCAGAACCTAGTCTGTATTCTTTTTTCCGGTTTTTTTTTTTTCATTATTCTTAAAATTTTGTGGATTTCTTGTTTTCTTTCTTTGCTTGGGTTTTTTACTAAGCTCGTTTCGCTGACATCACGCGGCACTGCTACAAATTTAAAAAATCTAGCACCACCAAGTTACTTGGCCAAAAATGTCAACAAACTCCCCAGCCAACTCATCTAAGGTTAATTATTTGTGTTTTCATTCATTTGTAAACTTGCACCATTCCACTATTCTCTATACAACATTAAAACATATGGTATAGGGAACTTTCAATTAGGGGCACTTAAATCGTCCAAAATCCAAACGTGTATTGGTTAAAATTAAACTTACAAACTTAAACAAAAGGATGGAATACAGTGTCAAAACAAACTACCGAGACGCGACTTGGAGAGAGAGATATGGCTCTCGAAGGTTGAAAGAATCTTGCTTCTTTCGCATAGGGCGCGTGGTATTTATGTAAAAGCTATGGAAAATGTGCGAGAGACGAGTGCCATCCCTTTGCTTGGTGGGAGGTTTCGGCCGTGGCTAGTTACCACCCTGCCGACAAAGATATGCCGCCAGGCGATTTAGCGTTTCGGTATGATGCCGTGTAGAAACCGATTCGGTTTGTGTGATATTTCTTCTTGTATTTATCAAGAAAAGATTTAAAAAAAATATATTATATTAATTTGGATATTTCCTCTTTAAAGTAACTTTTTTACAGTCTGGATACATTTTTCTATGTTCTTCAACACAACGTAATAATGGCGCATCCACACATGCCGCCGGGTTTGCCGCCGACTTTCAGACCGCCTTGCCGCTGACTTTGCCGCCGGCTTTACCGGCGGCCTGCAGTCGCGGTTGCAATTTACGCAGTAGTGTTGTGACTTTCGTTGAAATTAGTCGTGTACGTAGAATCGAAAGATGTTGGACTATGATATAGTTGCGTGTATCGCAAGTGTAGTGTTGTATGTCATTATTCATAAAAAGAACCGCAAAATCAAACGAAGATATTGGGTCAGACCAAGTCTTCGAAATAGGCCTAATGTGTCCCCGATACTTGAAGATTTTAGAAAGGACGACACAAACCGAGGAAATATTCGTTCGAAATTTAACACTTTTCTAAGGATCTCTAGTGAAGAATTTGAAATATTACTGAATTTAACTGGACCCATGATATCAAAAACTGACACCCGCTGGAGAAATGCTGTGTCAGCTTCCGATCGACTAGCAATTACTTTGAGATACCTGGCTACAGGAGACTCTTATTTTTCACTCGGTACACTGTTTAAAGTGTCTCCACAAGTTATTTCTTTAATAATTCTAGATGTTTGTCAAACTTTGGTGTCTACATTATCCAATTATTTAAGGGTAAGTACAAAATATCCGTAACACATTAGGTAGTTAGAAACTGAACACCTACATTAGAAAACAAAACAGACCACATACATTCACACAGTTACGGCATGTACAAGACACAATTATAATATTTGATTTTATACTGTAGGGGAGAGTGCAATGGGTAACAGTGAATCAACTTTTTTGTAGAGCTAAATATTGCCACAATTTAACACTTTTAGAATGTGTTTTTATAATAAAGCCTGAGCAAAATCAATGAGGTACACACTGCCATAGCCATCTTAGGGCTACCATTCACAGGTTTATAGATATGACTATTTTTTTAAAGAAAGGATTTCCCTTTCTTTAAAAAAATAGTCATATCTGATGACGCCATGTGACTATTGATTCATATTAAATACCTTTTACAAACTGCAGCATTACATTTTTAAAACATCAAAATATTTTGCTTTCATACCTACTTTTCCGTCGCACCCCGGTAGCGAGTCAAGGGCAATACAAAATAGAACGTAAAATGCTATATCGTGTAAATGTGCGCATTATATAGGCCGCGTTCGATCCACTGTACCCCTTGATCCACCGTTACCCACTCTCCCCTACCTGGAACTTCACACACATTTTACATACATATAACTAGAACTAAACACACAAATATCACAAACAATTTTTTTTTACAGATGCCGAATACACATGGAGAATGGCTATCAGTGGCTCGAAGTTTCATGCAGAAATGGAATGTACCTAATTGCGTAGGTGCCCTCGATGGGAAACATATACGTATACTATGTCCAACTAATAGCGGTTCTGAGTTTTTTAATTATAAGTCATATTTCAGTATTGTTTTGCTAGCTTTAATCGATGCCAATTATAACTTTTTATACGTAGACATTGGATGTCAGGGCAGAATATCTGATGGTGGAGTTCTACGAAATTCAACTTTATTTGATATGATACGAGATGGAACTTTAAGTCTGCCACAAGCGATTCCATTACAAAGGAGAAATACACCTGTACCTTTTTATTTCATCGGTGACGATGCTTTCCCCATCTCACAGAATATAATAAAACCGTTTTCTGGATATCATGCAAAAGGATCACCTGAGAGGGTTTTTAATTATAGACTTAGTCGCGGGCGCATGGTTGTAGAAGACGCGTTTGGCATTTTATCTAATAAATTCAGAATTTTGCATTCACGCATTGGTTTACAAAATGAGAAAGCAAAAATTGTCGTGATGGCTTGTGTGCATCTGCATAATTTTATGAAGAGAAATGAAAGAACTACTGATGGAGTTTTGAACGAAATGCAACAAAATATACCGCAGATCGCTCTAAATGTAGAACCAAGTGTAATTAGAAATGAGCTAAAATGTTATTTTCTATCGGAACAAGGTCAGCTTCCTTGGCAATATCAAATATAATGTTTGAAAGAAATAAAATATGATTATTCAAATAATTGTTTTATTTAGGAATCAGAAACATGTATCAATAATTTTAAGCTTTTATTAAAATAAAATAATTTAACCGAAAATATAAACATTTATTTTAGTTTTAAGTAAAGGCATTGCGTTTTTCGTCATTTTAATATGTAACCTTATTTTAATCTATTACACTATTTTCGGTTAAATTATTTTCCAAGACTTGTAACAGACTGTCACTTGTATTGACATCTGGGCTATTTTGCATTTCATAGTCTGATTGAACCTGATTGAGAGTCTGATTGAATCTGATTGAGATAGTGAAGTATCCTGGACGAAAATTTTGATAACGAAGAGGCTGAGTAGTATTACTGGTATCAAAATTCATCGAACCCATTCTCATTTCTGCTTCATAGACAATATTCTGGATTTGATGTTGTACTGTACACATCGTGTAATGATCCATCTTCCTCAACTTGCTACTTATATAGTCTGCAAATATAGCAGCATCATCGCGTTGCCTTGCATTAGACGTGATCTCCCTCAGTAATTGCAAAGCTTCATCACCTTCAGGTTCTCTCCCTATATTTCGCTTTCGTGAAGTCCTTGTCGAAGGTAGCGTAGTCTGGGGAGTGATATTATCTTGAGAAGACTGAAAATAAAAAGGAAATCTTATAAATAATTGCAAACAAGCTTCAATACTATATTTTGAATATATCCTATCAGTATGTAAATATTAAATAAAAACCAAGCTTATAAACATAACATGTATGTATACAAATAATTATGTAAGTTTAAGCTACATTTACTCAGTAAATAATTGATATTATTTCTTTATATATTTTTTTTCATCTTACAGTAACCCTGTACACTCTTCACGAGCGCTTATTCCCGAATACTTCGCTTTCGGTAAGTGTTATGCCGACTACATAAGGTCAAAAACGAGAGTATGCTCGTCCGCGCTCCGTGGTATTATGTATTGTTACCGGGTTGTAGGTAGTATCTAAAATATTAATACGCGAAGCAAAAACTTTGTACCCCTATTAACGAAAATATTACATAGTGAAATATGTATTTTAAATTTATTATGGTCGACCAACTAGTCTACTTAATTATAATAATTTGATGGGTACTTACACTAGGTGTGTGGCTGTTCAGAGTCGGTACCGGTGCATTCTTGTCATTAAGAAATGATAACGCCTTATAAGCAAACCATTTCGGCAATAGGCATGATGACTGATATTGAAAAATGGTCAGGTTATGTTCAGAAGTATCTACTATTTCGAAAAAATATCTTATTTCAGCAGAAAAATAAGATTTGGTAGATAAAATTGGCATTTAAAATGCCAATTTTATATAGATAAAACGCCAAAACGTTCGGCGGTGTCATGGCGTCGTTTGTGACGTCACTATTGTTTTTACCAATGTACTCTGTGCAGTGTGCAGTAAACAATAGTGTGATTGTCAAAGCTCGAAAACAAACAATTGTGACGTCATTAGCTTCTTGGTGTTTTAGCCAATATGGCGGATTGCTGTATTTTATAGTTTTATTTTATCAAAATAAATAGCAAGCTCACTCGAAATAGAAAAATAAATAGATTTTTTATAATCCATGAATCTTATTTCATTGGATAAATTCATAATTTCATTGATTCTTGGTTATTGTCATCATGCCTATTGAACATCATCCCGTCCAGATCCACTCCTTTTAGATTCTTCATATTTGCGTTTTTCCCGAAAATAATGGCTGGATAAATTCTTCAGTTTTCTCTCAATTTCTGATGATGCTATGTTGAACACAGAAGCAATATCCCTAACAGCATCATTTCTTTTGTTGCGATTCTTGAAATCCATATGCCTTGGGTTCCACAATAGTTCATTTTCTTGATACTTTTCTATTAATAAAAGTACTGCACTATCACACTGCACAGTTAAATTCTGTCATTTCGTTATTTAAATGAATACGACAACACTACCACTCCGTATCGAAGCCGCAAGCAAACTGCCGCCGGCACCAAAAGCCGCGCGTGCCGCAGGTAAAAGATGCATGAGCCGGCGGCATGGCCGCCGGCCGTGCCGCCGGGCATGTGTGGATGCGCCATAAGAACGGCTTCTGTTATTAAAAGGCGCTACTCACACCTGCCGCAGGGGCAATCTAGGGTGCATGGCGGTTGTGGCGATATCGGGAGTATCTGTACACACTTGCCTGCCGTGCAGTGTTTCCGAGTAAGCTGAGCTGAGCACACGTATTGAGAATGGCACCCGTATTATCGACCAATCAAAAGATTGGAGTAGCCTTGGCGCTTTCTGTGGTGCTACCTCAAAAAAAAAAGGAAAAGGAGATACTGGGTGAAGAAATGGCTACTGAAAAGAAGTGAGTTATGCCACATGAATATTATAAAAGAACTGGAAGTAGATGACTTCAATAACTTTTTACGGATGGATTTTGACTCTTTTGAAGAGCTTCTTGCAATGGTGGCACCATTTATAGAAAAAAAAAATACATTGATGCGGAATGCCGTAAGCGCTAGAGAACGATTAATTGATACGCTTCGGTTTTTGGCCAGTGGACAAACCTACGAGCATTTGAAATTTAGTTGTATCATATCACCACAATTGATGTCAACAATGATTCCTGAGACTTGTTGGGCGATTTACAATTGTCTGAAACATTATATAAAGGTAAGTTTATATAAAGTATAATTATAAAAAGTAAACCTACATGTTAGAAATTTAATTTTCCGAAATTCTAGATAAACTGTTTTTTCTTGTAAGTACTCAACCAAGATTCAACCACAAAAAAAAACAATCACAGTCGGTGAAATATTTTTTATTAATACGGTAACAAGTTATAGGTACCCAGTTTCCAAATATTTAGTTAATTGTGAGAATTTTAAAGGATATAGGACATTATCATTTTAATTACTTTTTGTGTTTAAATATAAGAAAATCTTTAACTTTAGTGAAACTACCTTCCACTAAATTATTATTATTACTAAAAGTAGTGTTAGGGAAATCAATGGTAATATCATCATATTGAACCTCAGAAAGTTGTGAGGATTGTGTAGGAGTAGGAACAGATGCATAGGCTTGATGTTGTGGGGATGGAGTAGGAGCAGATGAGTATGATTGATGTTGTGGGGTTGGAGTAGGAGCAGATGCGTAGGATTGATGTTGTGAGGATGGAGTAGGAGCAGATGCGTAGGATTGATGTTGTGGGGATGGAGTAGGAGCAGATGCGTAGGATTGATGTTGTGGGGATGGAGTAGGAGCAGATGCGTAGGATTGATGTTGTGGGGATGGAGTAGGAGCAGATGCGTACGATTGATGTTGTGGGGATGGAGTAGGAGCAGATGCGTAGGATTGATGTTGTGGGGATGGAGTAGGAGCAGACACGTAGGATTGATATTGTGGGGATGGTGTAAGAGTATTAATAGGTACTGAATGAATGTACGGATTATGATATTGGTTTTTCAAAGTGATTGACGATTCTTCTGTTAGTTTTCCAAGTTGCCCATAGAAAATGACTTCAGATATTAATTTTTTTGCAACAACTTGCTGGTGTTTACTTAAATTTTTCAATTGAATACCATAGCCCATTCCTATGACTTCCCATTCATCTGTAGTGGTAAGAAGTTTTTGAGCAGTATCAAATAGTTTCTCTTGTTTTTTTTGTAAGTTTAATCGCGGTTTTCTTGGGGCAGGTTCTTCTTCTGTTTTGTCTAGCTTACTTGGACGTTTTAGGTTGAGTGATTGACAACCAGATGGTTCATCCAATTCCAAACTCTGTGAAACCTGAAATATTAAATTTCTCAATTACTGTTTGTTTCAGATGCCCACATCGGAAACTGAATGGAAGAACACAGCAAAAATGTTTGAAGAAAAATGGAATTTCAGTCACTGTGTTGGAGCAATGGACGGAAAACACGTAGCTATAGAAAAGCCCCCTGGTAGTGGCTCGTGTTTTTTTAATTACAAACAGTTTTTTAGTGTAGTACTTTTTGTTATTGTTAATGCAAATTATGAGTTTATGTATGTACACACTGGCATAAATGGAAGCGTCTCTGATGGTGGTGTAATACAACATACAAAATTTCATGAAAAACTAATGAAAAGCCAGTTAAACCTACCACCAGCTTCAACGTTACCAAATAGTAATATTACAGTGCCCTATGTATTTGTAGGAGACAGTGCATTTTCTCTCAACAGACACGTGATGAAGCCCTATCCATTCAAGAATATAAACCATGAACAAAGAATATTTAATTATAGGTTATCTAGGGCAAGACGGGTAGTAGAAAATGCTTTTGGGATACTGGCAACACGTTTTAGGATATTTCGCCGAAAAATAAGTGTAAATGTTGAGAACGTCGATGCTATTGTTCTAGCATGTTGCGCTTTACACAATTTTTTAAGAACAAAATCAAAAATCTATTTGACAAATTCATGTACAGATTCTGAAAATACAAACGATCGAACTTATCGACCAGGTGATTGGCGGGCAGAATCATTCGAATTAGTATCAGTTGCGCAAAGAAATGAAAAACAGCGCAACGATGAAGGAAACTACGTTAGAAGTCTATTTATGTCGTATTTTAACGGACAAGGCAGTGTTGATTTTCAAGAAGACATGTTACGAGTAATATAAGAGCATTAAAATAGTTTTAATGTTGATGAAATACTTAAGTAAGTACTTATACCTAATATTTAGAAGTAATTCTAATAAATATATATAATTGTGCCAAGTGATTTTATTCTTATTTTATTTTAAGTATTACCTCGTCAGAGTCCATGGTATCTATTCCCGTGCGAGATGGTTCAGTAGTCTCTTCAATAAAAGTTAAGAGATTGTAATACCAAAGAGATGGTTTGTACACATCATCGCTGCCAGATCCTGTTTGTTTTGAAGAATTAACCTAAAAAAGATAACACATTGAAATGAAATACAAATACCTACTAAAAAAAATATTTCAAAACACAATTTTGAATAATCATTACTTAATTAAAAATACGTACCTTTTTTAACTCCCGAAAAAAGGATGTCCGCATATTTTCAAATTTTTTTTTGAAAGCCGGCACTCCATGTTGGTTTTGAGTTCCCCAAAAATTTTAAACATTAGTGTGAATGTTTGCTGCCTCATGTCGCGGTTAAAATAATGATTATGATTTTTATCCCACATGTGAGGTCGGTCTTGATAAACTTCTATAATTCGCGTCCAAACTTCGTGTTCGTTGTCGGCCGCCATTTTGATTGTACGCTATGTATACGTGCACTCCGTGTGACAGATACTGACAAACTGACTGATAAATTGCCCCAATCGCGCTACACACGCAGCGACGGCAGGGACGACTTAGGGATCAAGGATGGTCTCGCGCCCCTGCCGCCCTGCCGCAGGGCCAATCCTCCAAATTGCCCCTGCATGCCTACACACATCACAATTAAGGATGCAATTAAGGGTCATCCCCACTCCTACACCCTAGATTGCCCCTGCGGCAGATGTGTGAGTAGGGCGCTTAAAACGTTTGCGGTAATCAAGCCATGGATATCTTGCATTAGTTTTACAGCTCTTCCAGCTGTGTCATTAACTACTTTTAAGTTATAAACCTTCATTTTAGTCAAGTTTCAGTCGTGAAAATAAATCTTCACTCTTGACAGAAATGAAATCACTTAAAGATTTCCCTAAAACAAGATTAAAAATACTTGTAGTATAAATAAAACGAATAAGCTGTAAATTAATTAATAGATTACACACTACTACTTACCTTAAAGAGAGCCAGCATCTGTTCCTTCAATGGAATATATCTCTTTCCGGAATCACTAAAGCTTTCTTTTTGTAAGTTTCTACAATGATCTCTTTGGTCTGCTTATCAACTTTGACATCAAAAGATAGGACGGCTATTTCCTCTGATAAGTACCAAAATGTTGACTGAACTTGTTTAAAGCCGCTTTGGAATCAACGTGTCAACTATTTCGTAATCTTTCAAGTTGAATATTGTAGAGCAATGGGCTCAAAACAGATTCAAATGGATTTGGTTCTCACTAGAATAGTTCTAGATGAGAGAAGGTTGAGTATGATTTGTTTAAGTCTGGGTGGAATGCTCAGATGTTACACTTTTTTTTGTCGAATTTTGCAATTAACTTTAACGTTTATTACAAGACGACATGATATTATAATTTTTGATTGAATTAATGTCAATAGTGTATATTTATGTAAAAATAAATATTTGCCGTATATTGTTCGTCTCTTCAATGTTACCTGGATCAACTGACATCCAACTGTCAAAAACGCATTCTTATAATTAATCAGTGGCGTGCCGTAGGGTTCAAACGTAGGCAAGCCAGCCGCTGCCCATCGTACCTATTCTTCCGTCTACTTTTACTTAAGATGTCTTGACGAGCTCAACAAAGCTGTGTGGCTTACTAGGCTTAGGTTACTATTAGACCAAATGAAGATAATTATGTCTGCAATGGTACCTACACTACCATTGTGATCTATAGTTCGCCCGTGAGTTGAATGCAGAGTAGGTACATGTACGGTGACACATACATTTACTCTGCATTCAACTCGCGCGCGAACTGTAGGTATGTGCGAATTATATGATTTGAAATTTGTGTTATTTTCCGAAATTACAAAAATAAATAACGGAAATAATATAATTTTGGGAATTTTGACGCATTTTTATAGCACTTGTAAAATATTATTTATATCATCAGTTTTAACGAAAAGAAGCTTGGAATACGACTGTACATTGACTTACTTTACGAATAAAAAAGTGGGCAACACTAAAATTAGCTTATTAGTACATTGACTTAATGAGAACAACCAAAAAGCATAGTTTTATACGCAGATCGGTTAAATTGCCTTTCGACTTTTACAAGTTCCTGAAATAGGTACACAGGTCTTGAAGCGGCTACACACGACCCTAAAATCACTGGCAATATCGGGACAGTGAAATCGGGGCTGAATCGGCGATAAAATTGTCTCTACTCTACACACGTCCTTGCCTGTCAGTACGTAACCGACCGTGCTACAGACTGCTCGTTTTTCCGAAATGCCGCCGACGCTCTCAAAACAGCAGAAAATAGGAATTGTCTTGGCACTTACTACGGTGCTACCTAACCAGAGACGAAAAAGGAGGATCTGGGTTAAAAACTGGTTAATGAAACGCCATGAATTAAGCCACATGAACGTCATGAGACATTTAGAAGCAGATGATTTCAGAAACTTTTTAAGAATGGATATTGAGTGTTTTGAAGAGCTCCTCAATATGGTGACACCATTTATACAGAAACAGGATACCGTAATGCGAGAATCCATAAGTCCGAGAGAACGACTTACAGTTACTTTACGTTTCCTAGCAACTGGACAAAGCTATGAAGATTTGAAATTCAGTGCCATAATATCGCCGCAACTTATGTCCACAATGATTCCAGAGACATGTTGTGCTATCTATAATTGTTTGAAACACTTTATTAAGGTAAGTAGACTGAATTCTTATAGAATAATTAAAACATCCATTTAAAAGTTTTATTTTATTTATTTATATTAAGCAAAAACATACAAGGTATTTAATACTATTTATTTTATTTTTTATTAAAGATCAAAAAGTCCTTCATGTCTGAGCCAGTTCCTCTTTGAACTTTTGTGTCACTTGTACAGTTTGGAAATTCAGTGGTAAGATTTATGTCGGTCGACGATGAATGTGTCGCGTTGGTTGGATTTACGTATTCAGAAGAAGGTTGTTCAAATGTATATTGTGGGATAGACTGTAGAAATGGTTGTACAGTGGAGTTATACTCTGGAGATGCTTGAGGGAATTGTGACATCATAAGATGTTGGGGTGGTTGAGGAGAAGGTTGTACCGTATGCTGTGGAGGTGTTTGAGGGGATTGTGGTATAATAAATTGTGTAGATGATTGAGGGGACGGGTGTATCGCATATTGTGGAGATGGTTGAGGAGACGGTTGTGCCAGATATTGTTGACATGGCTGCGGTGATGAATTTGTCACCGAAGAGCCAGAGGAATAATGATAGTAGCGATGTGGAATGCGAGGATGTAATACTGTGTGTTGTGGAGATAAAGTGATACTAGATTCGTCTGCCAATTTGCCAAGTTTTCCGTAAAATAGGGCATCATTGATAATTTTTTGGGCAATCACTTGTTGATGGGTACTCAGGTTTTTTAATTGAACGCCTATTGACTTTCCTATTATCTCCCAATCATAGTCTTGTCGAGTCATCAGTGTCTGAGCAGCATCCAGCAGTTTTTCTTGTTTACTTTGTATGGACATTTTCTGCTTCTTGGGCTGTGAACTTTTTCCAGAGTCCGCGGGCCCCTCTTTATCACATATTTCTGTATTTATAATTTGTGTCGATGATGTCGATGCTGATATATCTGGTGACGTAACGTTCCCTTTACTTTCTGTTTCAGATGCCTGCAACGCAAAGTGAATGGAAAGATAATGCTAAAATGTTTGAAGACAAGTGGCAATTCGATCACTGTGTTGGTGCAATAGATGGGAAACATATATCCATAGAAAAGCCACCGAGGAGTGGCACGTTATTCTATAACTATAAAGGCTTTTTTAGTACAGTTCTGTTCGCCGTAGTAAATGCAAATTATGAGTTTATGTATATACATACTGGCATTAATGGAAGCGTCTCTGATGGCGGTGTCATAACTCATACATCACTGTATAATAAATTAATGACAGATAAGTTACATCTACCACCATCGTGTACGTTACAGGGCACAAATATTTCAGTGCCCTACACGTTTTTGGGAGACTCAGCATTCGGCATTAATAGACACATTATGAAGCCATACCCATTTAAGAACATAACTCACGAGAAAAGGATTTTCAACTACAGATTATCACAAGCAAAGAGAGTAGTTGAAAACGCGTTTGGAATTTTAGCAGCACGTTTTAGGATATTTCGTCAAAGAATAAGTGTGCACATTGATAATGTCGACAAAATTGTGCTCGCTTGTTGTGCCTTACATAATTATTTAAGAACAAAGTCAAAAAATTATATCACAAAAACATGTGTCGATGCTGAAAATATCAATGATTCTACTTTTCGTTATGGTGACTGGCGGGAAGAAACCACAGGACTTGTATCTCTAGCGCAAATCAGTGAAAAAGAGCGCAATAATGAAGGCAACAACGTGCGAAATAAATTTACAACTTATTTCAATGGACACGGCAGAGTTTCTTTTCAGGAGGATATGTTGAGAGTAGTTCCTACATAAATTTAGTGTGTATGTGTATCTGACAAATAAAACATCAGTTTATAAATTGCATATATTTTTTTCTTACCTCATCCAAAGTATCCGTTCCAGGTCGGCATGGCTCCGTCGTCCCCTCTAGAAATTGGAAGAGGGGGTAATACCATAACGCTGGTACATAGATGTCATTGGACCCCGATCCTGTTTGCTTGGAAGCATTCACCTGAAACACGTGAATTGAGATGTACCAAAAAGCGTGAGCTTAAAGTAGGTAGCTCTATTTAAGAGCGTATAACCCTCTTTTGGCGGGAAAATGAGAAAAAGACAAATATCTCGTGATTGAGAAGGAATTTTAGTAAAGTGCTCTATTCATTGACTGGGTAATTGTATTTACAATTTTTTAATACATTTTACAAAGTTTTATATTATTAAATGAAGCTACAAACTAAAAAAAAATGAAAAATTGTTTTTTTTTTGTTTGTTGCTTCATTTAATAATATAATACTTTGTAAAATGTATTAAAAAATTGTAAATACAATTACCCAGTCAATGAATAGAGCACTTTACTAAAATTCCTTCTCAATCACGAGATATTTGTCTTTTTCTCATTTTCCCGCCAAAAGAGGGTTATAGGCTCATAATATTCTACATGATCTTACCTTCTTCAGCTCTCTTCCATACGTAGTACGCATATTCTCAAGTTTTTTCTTGAAGTTAGCCAGCGATGTATCTCTGCCGATCTCTTCATTAAAAATTTGCACTAGCATTTTGAATGCCTCCTGTCTCATGTCGCGGTTGAAATAGTCTTTTTGTTTTTTGTCCCACAAATATGGTAAATCTTTAAATAAATCAATGACTTTTGTCCACGCTTCTCGCTCATTTTCCTTCGCCATATTTTCGAAATAAAAAATAGTAGCCGTAAGCACGTCGTATCGCCCGCGGCGACAATAGTAACCGCAAGCACGTCGTATCGCCGCAGCGCTCGAGCGCAGACTGCGCAAAAATCAGTCCTGATTTCGCTACACACGTCCTGACAACGCTCCCTGAGCCGATAATCGTCCCAGAATCGTGAGCTCGCCCGTAGCGATTTAGGGACGAAAAAATCGGGTACGATTTGCCTACAAACCAGGCGATTTATGATACGATCTAGGGTCCTCCCCACCACTGTCCCGATATTGCCAGTGATTTTAGGGTCGTGTGTAGCCGCTTTTGAGTAGATTTTAGTGAATTTACAAGAATTATTTTTCGGTTCAAAAGTTATATATATACACGATGAAATTTTAGTGGTTTTAAAGCCGCGGCGAGTTGAATCGCCTTTACCAGTACTACCGACTCCACTTGTTTTTTTTATTTTTAAAGTACTTACTTTATTAAGTTAGATTTTTTTTTCGAAATAAACTCGTAACTGTGAGAAACATTAGTACCGCTACGCGGCGAAGTTCAAAGAAGCTAGCCGACGTACCGACGCTATGGAGGCGCGAGCGGCGTCTGGCGTCCATTAGTCGAAGCCCCGCCCCTCAATCCTTTGACGGCCCGCGCGCCGCCGACCGCGTTCGGCTAGCCGACTTCCGGCTTCAGTTACGCACGTTACGCAACACGCGTCACACGCGCGGTAGGTGACGCTACTTCGGTTTTCAAATACGCGCAAAAATGGATCACCATTACGAATACGCCATTTGGAATACCTAAGTATGGTGCAGACTGCAGATGTACGCCATTACAATGCGACAGAAGCTCGACGGCTCTACTTGCAACCGGATGGCTTAAACTCCTTTCCTATGCGAGGAATCCGAAACCCACAAATTCCGTCGAGTATTACTATCTTAGCTGCAACGCAGCGTTTAATCGACCATGGGCAATTCCGAGCACCAGAGCATGCTCAAGGTCGAGGTCGTTCCCGCATGTAGGTACTCGCCGGAGCATACGATGGACCAGCCAGGATTGAGTTTTGTCAGTGGTCATTAAATAATCGTGAATTAAGCATTCTGTGGACTGACGAGTCAACTTTTAATTGTATTGGAATTTTTAACCAGCACAATAAACATTTTTGGGCCTTTGACAACCCCCACGTGATCCGCGAAAGTTCTTATTTTTCTCTAGTTCTTATTTCTCTCTCTTCGAAAGTTCTCCCCTTCCCCCTTGGATTTCATTGAGAACAGACGTGTGTAATGTGTTACAAAATTTTATTTCAAAATTAATTAAATGCATTTTTTAAAATAAAATAATCCAAATTAATTTCGTTCGAGTACTAGGCTCGCATAAAAGTTAACAAGTGCCGGACATTCAGTGAGCTTGTGTGAGTGCGATTGTATTTGCCGCATAACTACATGCGCATACGCTACGCCTTGCGCGTACTGAAGACCGATAAGGTACGACTTGTAATAATTGTGTTTGTCACTTCTATTCTCGCTGCGTCTAGCCGACTATGTATCGTACGCCGCCGCATACTCCGACGTCCGTGTCGTCTAATACACCGAGAACTCAGCCCCGTTGCGCGTCTGAACCAGACCTAAGCGCTGAAAACATTGAAACGGAGCGCAGCAACTGTGATTTCCCAATGCACACCTTTCGTCTGAGCAAAAGGAAACGCTCCGAGTCTGAGGATGACGACAGGTTAAAAGGTTTTATGCAGGAAATAAAACACATGTTCGATGAATTTAAAAACCACCAAGAAAAAAAGTTGGATAAATTATGTACAGCTGTTGATGACATCCGCACTTCGGTCGAGTTTTTATCACATAAATACGATGATTTGATTACTAGATTCGACAAATTAGAATCGGACCGGGGCAATGATGCCAAATATATTAAATCCCTGGAAGAGCGCCTGGAAAACCTGGAGCGAGGCGCTAGATCGTCTTGCTTGGAAATCAGGAATATTCCTACATCAAAATCGGAAACCAAAGACGACCTGGTAAAAGCTGTTGTGACGGTGGGTAACGTGCTCAAAACATCAATACAGACCCAAGATATTAAGGATGTTTACCGCATCAAAACCAAGGACTCGGCTAATAAAACAATTATTGTGGATTTCACTAGTAATATTTTAAAAGAAAACATAATCGCCTCGTACCGCAAATTTAATAAATATAACAATGGAGCAAACAAATTAACTACTGAACACCTGAAAATCTCAGGACCCTCGAGGCCAGTTTTTATTTCTGAAAATCTCACTTCAAAAATGAAACGAATTTATTTTCTGTCCAGAGACTTTGCTAAAACAAATAACTATAAGTTTTGCTGGCTTTCTCATGGAAAGATATTTTTAAGGAAAACAGAAGGGAACTCACTTATTCGAATAGATTCCGAATCTGACCTGGAAAAACTCAAAGGCCAGAAATGACTACCCACGGTGCTCGGCAGTGAAAATGCTTTCTCTCCCATGTTCAATGCAATAAGATCTCTGTGCATGATTTTTGTTATTATTTATAGTTTACTATTATATATAGGTATCTCTGAAGTAATTTTGCTAATTAAAAACAAAGACACAGACTCGACTCAAACGGATATTCTATGTTATCACTTCTCGCCACACACTCACAGTCACACGACACATTTTTCACACAAAGACCGTAGACTTTGCAGGAGCTATGATTTACGCGACTTTACCACAAATACCTACACTTTTTATGATTCTCACTACATTTTAATTGCTTCGAATATTAAGCGCACACCTTGTTCACGATATTACCGTACCCACTTTGATTACGTTCACTTGTTTAATTCTTATACTTCGGAATATGGATGACATCTTAATTATAAACAAGGAACTAGAGCATTTCTCTCTATCAAATTCACACATCTGTTTACCAGAAGAAACTAGTAAGTACATAAAAAAAGATACTGTGTCTTTAAAACTTCTTCACGTAAATATCCGTAGTATAAACTGCAATTTTAGTGGCCTATTGGTTTTGCTACAGCGGTTTGGTCATCAATTGGACATTGTTGTTCTCTCGGAATGTTGGCTAAGTAAATGCCCCCTGATTCCATCCTTAGAAGGTTTTCAGTCGTTCGCGTCTGCATACTCTAATCAAAACGAAGGTGTTGTTGTCTATGTTAGATCCCAACTTAAATGCACTCTGGATTCCATAAAAATTGATGAAGCGAATAGTTTAGTTCTACAGTTTTCCGAAGATGTTGTTGTCCTGGCCTTGTACAGATCACCTTCATATAAAAATATTAACATTTTTCTTAACAGCATTGACATAGCTCTTAACCGTCTCGACACTTACAAAAATATAATCATGGTTGGTGACATTAACATAAATATACTTCCAGGCAGTAATGATCCAAATGCAGACACTTACCTAAACTTGCTTGCATCACACGGTATGCTCCCAGGTCATCTTCTCCCCACCAGAATAAACAACTGCCTGGACCATGTTATATTTAAATCCCCAAATAGTGTTACTACGTTAGTCCTTGACGCTGATGTTACTGATCATGCTCCTGTTTTATTTTTCTGTGATACTAAAGTTAGAACGCAATCAGCCAACTGTACAGCTCGTCGAATAGACATTAAAGCTATAGTCACCCATCTGGAGCAGACAGATTATTCCTCTATTTTGGCATCCCGCGATCCTGATTCTGCTACGGATATCCTTGTTACATTAATTTCTGATACCATAAAAAAATAATTCCCACACCAATACCATCCCAAACAGTAAAAGAATCATAAAACCGTGGATAACTCCTGGTCTTCTGAGATGTATTCGCCATCGCGACAAGTTATACCGTAAATTCAAAAAAAACCCTAATAATTTAACTTTAAAGACGATTTTCACCCGCTATCGTAATTTTTGCAATAACCTACTAAAAAAATTTAAACGTGATCATGAGCGTAAAGAGTTTCAAATTGCTTCTAAAAATCCTGCCAAAACGTGGAAACTTGTCAAGAGAATCGCAAATATCAAAGCTGAGAAGTCTAAGTCTCCTGACTTACTGAAAATGTGTGGCAAGCCAACAGAATCAGTGAATGCAGTGAACAAATTTTTTGCTAACGTAGGGAAAAGTCTTGCCGATAAGATAAATCCACCACCAACTGATGAAATAAATAAGTATTGCCCACCCATGCCTTCTCAATTAAATTCAATGGCTTTGCTTAGCGTAGACGATAGTGAAGTAGAATGCATTATAAATAATCTTAAGGGTAAATGCGCCGTCGGCTGGGATGGCATTCCTGCTTCTATTGTTAAAGCTGCCGTTCATACACTAGTACCTATACTAACCTTTATTTTTAATCTTTGTTTGGCTCACGGTGTTTTTCCTCGAGCCTTTAAGAAGGCGCTAGTGCATCCGATCTTTAAAAGTGGAGACAGAGACAGTGTCAATAACTATAGACCTATATCAGTCCTCACTACTTTATCCAAGATATTTGAAAAAATTCTGAACAAAAGATTAGTTAATTACCTGAAAGAAAACAATATTCTCTCCCAAAATCAGTTCGGGTTCAGAGCGGGCAAATCTACGGAGGATGCCGTTCTGACACTTACTAATAGTATAGTTAAAAATTTTGATAATAAACTAAAAACGGTAGGCATTTTTCTAGACCTGTCTAAAGCCTTTGACACTGTCTCTGTCCCTAAGCTACTATATAAGCTTGAATGTATTGGTATAAGAGGAGTAGCACTTGAAATTTTTAAAAGTTACTTGTCGGAACGCACACAATCTGTTGTAATAGAAAATTTCACCAGCAATTCAGAACTTATACATTTTGGTGTTCCTCAAGGTAGCGTCCTTGGACCTACCCTATTTTTAATCTATATTAATGATTTGTGTGCGCTACGCCTTCCAAATTGCAAACTCATTGCATATGCTGATGACACAGCATTAATTGTTAGCGGCAATAACTGGAAGGAAGTTTGCGATCACTCTGAATTTGCCATCAAAGCTGTCACGAAGTGGCTAAATTGGAATCTTCTAACCCTTAATTTGGAAAAAAACTAAGTATATAACTTTTAACCCAACCAGAGCTACACAAGCTCCAGCCTCCTTCTCTGTTCGGGTCCATGAATGCGATGATTCCAACTTTACTTGCACTTGTGCAGCCCTTGAGCGCACCTCCTGTATCAAATATTTAGGTCTCTTGGTAGATAGCTTCTTGTCTTGGAAAGAGCATATTGATTCTGTTTCTTCACGTACTAGAAAGCTAATGTTTATATTTAAAAACATAAGGAATGTAGCTGACCCTCAATGCCTAAAGTCTGTTTATTATGCCCTTGCCCAGTCAGTCTTAACTTACTGCATTACCGCATGGGGTGGATCTCCAAAAACGCTTATGATTAAGGTCGAGCGGGCCCAAAGGGCAGTGCTAAAGGTTATGCTCAAAAAGCCTATTCTTTTCCCTACTGCTGAATTGTACGCGAATTGCCAGGTACTCACAGTACGAAAACTTTTTATACTACAAACAATCCTACGCAAACACTCTGAACTATCTTACAATCCTGATGAATGCAACTCAAAGCGAAGATCTTATAAGGTATGCAATTATAAACCTCGCCGGACTGCTATTGCGAGTCGTCATTATTATCACTTAAGTTGTTCACTGTACAATCAAATAAATAAAATTCAACACATTTATCCCTTGACTTCTGTGAAATGCAAAAAGAAATGTACTGAATGGCTTTTAACTCTTTCATATGATGAATCAGAGCAACTTGTAAGGTCTTGGTATTTTAAATAAATTATACTCACATAACACTCACTCGTAAAATCACACTTACATACGCACACATACTAAATTCAGACACACATCTACACACACTCATATACATGCACATGGACACACCATAAAACACTGACGTAATATTTTAAAATACATCCCTTGAGCTAACACAGCTATTCCCACTTGTCTGTTCTTGTATTAGCAAACAATTAAGTAGATTTTAATAATTTATAAGTAAATCTCAAAATTTTTGTCTCTAAATCTTTATTTCTTTATTTTTATTCGTTACTTATTACAAAAAATAAAATAAAATTTGTGAATATGTGAAACTTAATATTATTAATTTACTTTAGTTTTTGTAACCACTGTCTTAAATCTAACATGAAACACTGTACAATGTTTGTGGAGGGCGATAATCACTGCAACGCAGTTTTTAACTTTTGCGGGGTTATCGTTCATATATGTTTTTAAGTCCTTGGTTAATGTTTCTAAATAAAGTTTTATTATTTTTTATTATTTTTATTATTATTATCAAAGAAAGTGCATAAATACGTGTAAATAAGATTGTAAAAATTTAATACCTAAAATAAGTGTACCCACCTACTTCGTGAGCTGTAAATAACTGCAATGATGGTAAGTACATCGAAACTTTACCGAATGTTTCACAGCTGATAGCCAAAGGTGAACAACCAGCCGCGCGCCGCTCGGTTCGTGCGTCACGTGATTCGCCAGTCAGCTGGCGCCTAGCGCTACTAATTGATCGCAAAATTTTCGACATCATAATTTCTCGATGTTTTATTTTTTATTTTAATACTAGGGTCAGGATAAATGGTAGAAATAAATTGTACTGTTAATTCCGAATCACCTCTCTGAGGCCCTAAAACCACTAAAAATTCAGCTTGTATTTTACCTTATTTTCGCCAATCAATATTTGCACACACTTTAAATAGTCGCAAGGAACAATATTAATTAAATCTGAACTAATTTTGTACAAAATTAACTAATTCACGAATAATATTATTTCAATAAACACTGTCATTTCAACAAAACAAGCAAACGACTAAATTATGAAGGTTTAATCCGTATCACGATTCCCCTAGAGGCAGCGTGGGACTTCTTAAATCAGACGTATAAAAATAATCCAAGCATATTACAGCAATAGACAGCGCTATATTATTTATAGGAATTTATAGCGAATTATACAGACAAAATGTATGAAAATCAAAGCCACAGCCCCTCTCACTCACAAAACCACAGCTCCTCTCACTCACTCACTAGGTTGTTCGTAAAACGTTCGCAAGCGCTCGGCGCCCACCGGTCGGCTTAGCAGTAATTGAACTGACTGACTGTAGAACGCGCGAAATTTAAACACGTAATTTAAATGGATCGATTAGTTACAAAGCTATTATTGAGTTTGTATGTTTGGGTGTTTGTGTTGTTGGGCAAGCCGGACTTTTTAACATTTATACAGGTTTCGCCACTGCTTATAATGTCTTGAGTATAATTACTGCGAAGACTATTAATCTTTTTTTTAACGTCGTCTCGTGTCGCATTTGGTTTTATTTTACTGTATACTAGAGGTCGCCCGCGACTTTGTCCGCGTACAATTGTTGATTTCCTATGAGATTATGAAATTTTCCCGCTGCAAACAGCCTATCTATAGAGGCTTTATATAGCATAAGCAGGTTTTTTTATTATTTAAAACTGATAACTTAAATGCTGATTTTCATGTCTATACTTCAAAGTCATAAAATCCATATCCATACTAATATTATAAATGCGAAAGTGTGTCTGTCTGTCTGTCTATCTGTCTGTCTGTCTGTCTGTCTGCTACGCTTTCACGGCCCATCTGTTCAACCGAATTTGATGAAATTTAGTACAGGGATAGGTTGTATCCCGGGGAAGGACATAGGCTACTTTTTATCCCGGAAAATTCAAAGGTTCCCGTAAGAATCAAAAAATTTATCTGTTCAACCGATTTTAATGAAATTTGGTACAGGGGTAGGTTGTATCCCGGGGAAGGACATAGGCTATTTTTATCCCGGAAAATTTAAGAGTTCCCGCGGGAATCGAAAAAATTTGGTCCACGCGGACGAAGTCGCGGGAATCATCTAGTTGGTATGTAAATTTTCACCCCCATTTCACCCCTTTTGGGGTGGATTTTCGTAAAATTGCTTAAACAGGTTATTATTATTTAACCATTCCGCCGGTGGACTTCTAGGCGGGTCCAGATATGTATCACTTGCCCGATCCGATCACCGTATCCGTATCAGCGTATCACGTATCAATCCCCGTATCAAGTTGTGGACGCCTCCGATTTGCTCCGTATCCGTATCTTCACAATAGTCATAATCGCATATCAAATTGCCCAGTTCAGTTTCTGCTCTCGATCAAACATGTCGTCGCAGTTGGTTGAAATGTACGAGAATTTAGCAATTTCATGTGCCTGTTTTCACCTTATTGTCATTCACAACATTCTAACCTCAAAACCAAAACAGAGACGATGGTGGCAAACGGAATTATTTAGAAACAGAAACAGACTTGGAGGAAGAGCTTTGATGAGAGACCTAAGATTTCAACACATAAGTGGTAAATACAAAAACTTCACCCGTATGGCACCTAGTGACTTCGAATATTTGATAAATTTGATTGGCCACAAAATTAAAAAAACGGATACTACATACAGGAAAGCAATTTATGTTGAAGAAAGATTAAGTATCACTTTGAGATTTTTAGCCAGCGGAGATTCCTATACAAGTCTACAATATTTATTCAGAGTTTCGAAACAATCGATAAGTGTTAATAGTGCCAGAGACCGTCAAGCTATGGTGGAGGCATTAAAAGACAACATCAAGGTAGGATATTTTTTATCATAGAAATAATTATTGATCCATGTCATCAATTATCTATAAGTTTATAAACAATTATTGTTTATTACTAATAATTGATGTCATGGATCAAATCACGAAAAGAATCTTCGGAATCCATCGACGAATCATCCACTTGAGTCACTGGAGAATGTGCTTGATTTTCAGTCATGTACGGGGCTAATCTTTGTGCTCTGTTTGAATAAGAAGAATTTACAGAGGTGGAGTTGTAGTCTCAGTCATGGGATATGTAGTAGATGCCGGAGTGGAGTACCCGCGCTGATATTCATATTGTCCACAATCAGCGTTATATAGGATGTTGTTTATTTGATGTTCCACAGTCATGTAGGTTTGCTTGGAATAACCCCTAAATTTGCCTGCCAAATAATTAGCGTATAGCTGATACTGGTCTAATCCAGTAGCAGGTGCAGTCGATGCAGTAGCTACCGCTTTAGCAGCCGAAGCTGATGATGTCAGCAAATCAAATGCCGATTGCAACATTGGGTTCTGGTTCGCCACGTATTTTCTCTTTTTCGGAAGTGGAGATTTGAATTGCGATTTTGATGAATTCTTTGCATTATCGGTTGTTTTGTCCGATTCAGTGCTCGCGGTGGAACAGGGTTGTTTATCTTGTGACTGATCATGATCTTTACCTATGTCGTCATTTTCCTCATTTTCAGTTGTGTAACAACCATACTTAACCACTTTAGTTACTATGTCAACCAATAGATGGCACCACTTGTATGTTGCCTCGTGCTAGCGTTTGGTATTGTAAGATAATATAAGACCCCGCATGTAACAATGATCGGTGTCCAAATTCCGATTCGAAGGTGCATCAGCTTACGGCAGAACACCCTCGAACTACCCCTTAAAGTCCACAGCAACGACGGTGCATCAGCCTACGGCCGAACACCCTCGTACTGTACTTCCGAGTATCAATTATTATCATTAAGCGAAAAGTGTACGAATTGTAACCTCCACCCTTTATCTATAATAAACGCCCTTATTGCCTACCCGAGTCGTATTTTGCTCGTCCGCCCTGACCCCTTCCACTACACGTGGCGCCCAAACGTGAAAATTCAACACTGGATTCATCGGACCGAAGACGGAGTTCCCCGCAGCCGAAATTTATAGTGAAGAGGGCCTGCCGGACGACTCGCACAAAAAATACAAAGATGCCATTATCAGAAAAGCAATTCAAGGAACTATTAGAAGAGGTTGGAGGAAACAAAAAAGGCTCCTTCGCGACGTGCACAACCTTCTACGAAGGAGAAAGGGACAGCAACACCGTAGAAGCCTTCCTTGCTGCTATATCGGTGTTCAAAGAAGTTGAGAAGATCTCAGATGCAGATGCTATAACGGGTCTTCCGCTCGTTTTGAAGAAAGATGCGGCGATGTGGTGGCAGGGTATTAAAGAAGCAGTTACAACATGGGATGACTTTAAAAAGAAACTCCGCCGTGCTTTCGCGCCAAAAAAACCAGCATATATCATCTATCAGTAACTGATAAACATCAGACAACAACATAATGAGCCTACAGAAAAATTTATTGCCCAGAAGCGCATGATGTTGGCCCAGTTACCGAAGCCCGAACATACGGAGTCCCAACAGATCGATATGATTTTTGGGCAACTTAAAATAAATATTAGAGAAAAGGTCCCGAGATCGTCAGTTAATACTTTTGACGAGCTAGGCCACAAGACAGAAGATTGCAGGAAAAGAGCTAGAGCAATGACCGAGAACAAGAAAATGGCTGAAACTACCGTGGCAACTACTGCTGCACAAGAACCTTCCCCATCCACACCTAAATTTTCTTGCTATGGGTGTGGCACTCCAGGAGTTGTACGCAGCAACTGTGGAACGTGCGCTAAATCCCAATCGAAGGCAAACGAAGAGGTCGGATTTAACGCCATCAACATCCAGACTGATGCGCGATCGCGTCCCGTAGTTTGTATTGAAGTTGAAGGGAAAAAAGGAACTGCATACATTGATACATGCGCAAAGAGCAGTATTGCATCCTTTGAATTATACTGTCATCTAAAGGCAAAAGGATATAAATTTGAAAAGGCTAACGTCTGGATTACGTTGGCGGATGGCTATAGGAAAAGGCAAGACGTACTTACAGTTAAAGCCCCTGTAACACTCAATAGTCGAATTATTTTGACAACATTTCTTGTATTACCTAATTCAACAGAAAACAAGACATTGCTCGGTGTAGGTTTCATACAAGATGCCAAAATGATACTGAATATGGCACAGTTTACTTACCTATTTATGGATGACCAATATCATGAGCACGAGTTGTTCAAAGAAGATTTTTTTATGTTCAGTTATAATAACTGTCCGAAGATGCCCCTAAGCACTAGAAACTTCGACACAGAATCTGCGGAAACACCATCAAAGGAACCCGTAATACCATACCAGCTACGACGTCTTGACTCACCAGCTAAAAAAGCAAAAGTTTTTGATGGATACTCACCCAGATTCGTTGATACAATGATGCATGATGCACAAGTAAACGTACACCGCATGTACGAGGAACTGGAACTTTCACCTGAGTCTGCATCCTTGTTCCCAGACAATAACATAGATATTGCGATGGTAGAAGTTAACTTCACGGAAACGGATCTTGACAACGACCAAAAAGTTAGGCTAGAACAACTATTCGATAAATACAATGATATCTTTGCCTCAAACGGACAACCCACAACAATAACCGAACACTGCATCAATACCGGAAACTGCAGTCCAATATCGGTCCCACCCTACCGACTTTCACCACCTCGGCGAGAGATACTTCGTCAAAAAATTGATGAAATGTTGAGAGACGGAATTATTGAGGAAAGTAATTCACCGTGGGCAGCTCCAGTTATAAAGATACCCAAACAAAACAATGAAATAAGATCATGCGTAGACTATCGCCGGCTAAACGCGATAACTATACCGGACAATTATCCAATGCCTCGTATGGACGATTTACTTAATGAAGCTAAGCCTTCTCAGTTCATGACAACACTGGATCTAAAAGCCGGTTTCTGGCAAATCAAAGTTCATGAAGAGGATAAGGATAAGACCGCGTTCATAACGCCCTTTGGAACTTTTAGATTCAAACGAATGCCTTTCGGGCTAAGGAACGCGCCAGCAACGTTCCAGAGATTAATAGATGGTTTCAAAGCAAATCTACATGACGTCAAGATGTTAGCATATCTAGATGACTTAATAATCATGTCACCAACATATGAATCACAGACTTAAGTAAAGTCTTCGAGCAGTTGAGAAAATACAATCTTACAGTGAATATCAAGAAGTGTCGTTTCTGTTGCCCAACAGTCAGATATTTGGGCCATTTTATAACCAAAGATGGTTTAAAGATGGATCCGTCGAAGACAGCGGCAATAACGGACATGCCAATACCCAGAAATCTACTAATGACATTCAAACATCTAATGACATTCTTACAGACCTGTTCATGGTACAGAAGATTCATAGCAGGTTTTGCGAAAATAGCAGAGCCCTTAACACGCCTTACAAAAAAGTCAGCCCAATGGGTATGGGGAGAAGAGCAGCAGGCAGCGTATAATGAATTAAAAAGGTTATTAACAACAGCACCTGTAGTGTGGTGGAACACACTACCTAATTTTTATCTATAAAGTTACCCATCTCACCCGATTCAATCTTAAAACATGATATAGTCTGCAAATTGAACGCAGCTAATCAATAGAATCAGGCAACACAGTTCATGACTTCCTGTATAATGGATGCAATAGAGTGACTAGAAAACCTATCTCTCCCTTTCTCTCGCGTAGCGACTTAGGAATAGCTTTCCTGCTCACCCCACGAAACTAGCGCCGCACGCGCATCGCGGATCGACGCGACAGTCGGGTTCGAACGATCGAAAAGTGCACACGTATCACGCGAGTTCCGAAGGACGATATGACTTGAAGGAACCGCCATGTCATAGGCTCGTGGAGCCCTAGGCGATTATTATTTTCACGAGGTGGTCTCTGCACCACCTCCTATTAACAACGACCCGACTCTATGGATCTTCCATCCTTTTTACGCGTAGTGCCCCGGACTCGCAACATGATTAATTGTCTTTAATCAAAGTTTTTCCTTTTCATTTTTCTTTGGAGGCCATCTTGGTACACCCGGCACGGTGAAACATATTTTGAGTTTAATATGTATAGAGAGTGTCCCCATATACTCGATCTTGTGATTCGCTAGTTTAAGTACGTGAGTGAAAAGCCGTGCTTGTAAATGAGTGCCGCGAAAGTGATCTAACGTGAAGAACCTAAGTAAGGTGGCTTGGCGAGTCTACGTGCATGGCGCTGGGCCGAAAGAGCGCCGCGCGAAAGAGGTTGTTCCCCAAGGCACCCCTCTCGCCGTGACCTATACCGCAGGTCCACGGTATGGCTCCAGCATCTCCGCGACGGACTTAGTTGGTCAGTGCGTTGTAGCTAAACTGGTTAGGAGTGATGCGTCCATTTTAGTCGTAAGCTCCCACTTTGCAGAACTGATATTAAAGTATAATTCATGTCAGTATCAAAATCTATCTTTCAATTAGTAATTCCCAATTATTGTCCAACACCACCGGCGGGCGAGAGTAGCTGTTCAAGCTGAGCATCGGCCTTTGACAACAAAGGCCCAATGTGAAACCAACTGAAATATCCCGGTAATGTATACTGTAAGTATAAAAAGCAACTCCTCCAGACCTCATATAAATATTTTTTGTAACGTGTCACTACAAACCATTTCCTCTCGTTACAAAATGGCGCCCGAAAAAAAAGCATGAATAGCGCTCTCTTCCGGCGGTGGTAATAATGGGAAACTTTTACTATATTTCTTTATGATCTGTCAACTCTGTCATAATAGACAGTTGACTTTAGTTGTCAAATATTCTATTCGCTATGCTTGTTTATCATCATTAGTTCAATAAAATTCACTCTTATTATAGCTTAAAAACAGCGTTTCTACGTAAACTCTAATCAAAAACGGTTCTTTAATCAAATTTATACTCTAAAATAAACTAACAGCGTATAGTGTATGTGACAACAAGGGTAAACAACTAATTTCAATGATTTGCTGCTAATATTGAAATTTACCTGTGTGATTCCTACAGCTGGCCTGTTAAATTGTACTATGAACAGAAAGACGTACGCATTCCCAACATACAAGTAAGTAAATAATACTTTACAATTATTTTAAGGCAGTAAATTCCATGACATAAAGTTTCTTTCACCATCTCTTGGGTCAATGCGTCATCGCCCAGCTGTAGCATTTAACACCAGCACATCAATGGTTATAGATTGATATCACAACATATATTAAGAGCGTATAGCTTTAAGACAACAGTGTCAAATGGGAACACTCTATATATCTAATATCAAATAGTTGTTTTCTCAACAACTTATTTAAAACAGCCAACAATAGGTAGTAAACAGATATCATTATCCAACATGGATCGCGACTTACATAGTAAAGACGCGAAACAAATGCCTTCTATTAGTGAATCATTTCATTCTCCAGGCTCTAATCCAGATCCTGGAACATCCTCGGTCTTTATAGACATTCAAGAGGATTTTATAAACACAAAGCCTAGACAAGTTCAGGCCCACTTTTCAGACACGCACGTTGCCCACTCTGCAGCCACGGCACCTCGTTCATCTGTTCTGGAACCGCAAGTATTCTCACAACAGAGTAACACACTAGATACCTCTATGCATGAAAGTGAACACAACAGCACACTTCACAGAGAAACACCCGTAATTTACAACATACACAACCGTGCAAATTTAAGATCATGGAATATAAAATTTGCAGGAGATACCTGTGTATTTGAATTTCTAAATAGGGTTGAAGAAGTAAGGCGAGCCAGAGACGTGGACGTCAAAATAGTGCTACGTGGATTTTCCGAGCTACTGCAGGGTACAGCTTTGCAATTCTATAGGCAAATTAGAGACCAAGTAACTACCTGGCCAGAATTATGCCAAGAATTTAAAAACAACTTTCAACCCATTGATTTTCAATTTTTAACCGAAAAAGTAATAAGAGACACTAAGCAAAGTACTAAGCAAACAGTATTTGCTTTTGTAACCCACATACGAGATTTAAATGGCAAATTGGCAAACCCAATTCCAGATTCTTCACTATTAGAAATCATCAAACATAATTTACTCTCTTGTTACGCATCTTTGTTAGCTAACAACACAATAACTTCAATTAGCCAACTTATTACACTGAGCCGCAACTATGAGGCATATGCTTTGCCAAGCAGCTCATCAGGCGACACTACTAAAAACTTAAATATAAGTAGAAATTCTCAGTTTCAAAAACCAAGTACAGTCGTCTGCAAAAAATGCAACAAGCCTAACCACTCTTATAGGGAGTGCAGGACTTTTAAGGGTCCAGTTTGCTTTAACTGTCGCTTACCTAATGTTCTGACAAGTACTTGCCCACGCTGTAATAAAAATAAAACAGCTGGCACAAATAGGACAAATGACAATATTCCAAAACCATTAATTAAAAAATCATTTCATAACCAAAAAAACTAGAGGCGACCGGTGATATCGTAGCCCAAAAAAGATTAATTACAACATAATATCCCCGGAGATTAGCATAGTCCAACACGATAATAGACTATACCTAGACTTTCAAGTGTTAGACCATAACTTAGTAGGACTCAGAGACACAGGGGCAAACATGTGCGTCCTAGGGAAAAACTTCCATAGAATATTTTTAGATTCTATTCCACTCCATAGAACATTTATTAACGCTACAACCGCAGACGGTACTCGAGTGAACATTTTAGGCACAATGACCTTACCAGTATCACTCAACAGCGAAATTAGAAATGTAGAATTTCTAGTAAGTCCTTCCATAGACAAAAACATCATATTAGGCATGAATTTCCTATACACATTCAAGATTTTGAATTTGCAAGCTTTAACTAAAAACCTTACAGTACAATCAGACACTGGTACCAAAACTAACTTATCAGAAGCAAATGAAATACATACTATTATTCCTAGAGATAAACTCCCACCCAGCAAGGCTAGGGAAATTAATAAGATTATAAATAAATTTAAACAAATTTCTGCTGAACAGGTAGGTTTAGGTAAAACGGACTTAATAAAACACAGGATAGTAACAGAAGGCCCACCCATCAAGCAAAGATACTACCCATTATCCCCAACTAAATTAAAAGCATTGAATGAGGAAGTGGACAGGATGTTAGAGCTAGGCGTGATCGCTCCATCTAGGTCACCATGGGCTAATCCTGTAGTAATGGCAACAAAAAAGGACGGATCCTTAAGATTTTGCTTAGACGCTAGGAAACTTAACGACGTCACAATAAAGGATTCATATCCCATTCCTTACATCAGTTCCATACTAGATAACTTGAAAGGAGCACGTTACCTGACATCCCTAGATTTGTCTAGTGCTTATTGGCAGATCCCACTAGATAATAAAGACAACCCTACCAGTGGTTTAGACACAAGTTCTTCGTGTCAAAAAACAGCATTCATAGTACCAGGTAGGGGTCTCTTTGAGTTCCGTAGGATGCCTTTCGGACTCTCAAACGCTGGTGCAGAGATGCAAAGATTAGTAGACACCTTGTTCCTACACCAGTTCGGTGACAAAGTTTTTGCTTATTTGGACGATTTACTCATAGCTACAGAAGATTTCGAAACTCATATTCAAATACTAAATAAAGTTTTCAATTCTTTAAAAAATTCAGGCTTAACTATAAACCTTGAAAAATGTAAATTCTGTAGGGAAGAACTTAGATACCTCGGATACATAGTAAATTCATCAGGACTAAAACAGATCCTGACAAACTCAAGTGTATAGAGAACTTTCCATTACCTACTACTGCTAAACAACTCAGAGGTTTCATAGGCCTCTGTTCTTATTATAGGAGATTCGTGTTACATAGTTATTAATAATCTGTACCAATATCGATTGTCTACTCTGTGTCAAGGTCTGTTGTCTATGAAATAGACTACAATGTCATGTCGTCAATTACTTAATAAAAGTCTGAAGTTTTATCACAGTGAATCGTCGTTTATATTTAACCATACAACCTAACGGTACGTTCACACGGCGTCGAGTGTTTCTCTAACGAATCGGTTTTTTGCAGGATTCGGTTTAGTGGCATCAGTATTTCAATGAAGGAGTTCACACATGCATTCGATTTCAAGACACGACAAAAAAACCGAATCTTGCTGAAGTTGACATCCGATTTTGCGACTACAAACCGATCCGGCGATACTGCAAAATGCAGATCCGATGCAGTGGTATAGGGCATTCAATACATGCGTTCATACGATACGCAGGGGTAGATTCGGTTTTTTGTCGGATCTTGAAACCGAATGCGTCGCACAAGCTGGGAAGGAGGGGTGGGCGGGAGGGACACACTGCATGTGCGCTTGCCAGTCGCCAGTTCTTTTCGCCCGCTTTGACTGACCGCTCGCTATGACGACGAAAAATATAAACGTTGAAAATTTAATTTCTCTTGTCCAAAATCGGCCAGTTTAATGGGACAAAACTCTCGAAATATACAAGGATAAAAACTTGAGAACTGCTGGCTGGCGAGAAATATGTATAATTTTGAATGAAGATTTTGAAGAAATGGAGGAGAAAAACAGGCAGGATTATGGTAAGTTTGTAATTTTTTAAAGTAAACAGGTTAAGTATTTGTACATTAGCAGTGTGTTACAAAATTAACGTTAGATTGATTCGTCTTGCCAAGGCACAGCTCCTGCTGTAGAAATAAAATAATTTGTGAATTCAGATCGTATAACATTAGCACATCGTCCACCTCGTGTACTATTTTGTTCATTGGGTGCATCTGTGAACACGTTAACCACTGATGATACATTGCTTGTTGTTTCTATGTTCGACTGTACACCTTCCATATCTATTATAAAATTATGAAGTACAGTGCAAGCCTTTACAATCGATATTGCTGTGCTGGTATCAACATCCAGTGGACGATGAAATATTCGCCACTTATTAGCTAATATGCCAAAGGCGCACTCAACATAGCGTCGAGCTCTGGTTAATCTGTAGTTATATATTCTTTTGTTTCTATCCAAATGGTTTCCGCCGTAAGGTCTCATCAAATGTTGATGCAAGCCAAAACCTTCATCGCCTATTACTACAAACGGAATCAATAAATCGGAATCGTTTGTCAGTGGACATGCTGCCGGTAATTGCAAATCACCATCTATTAGTTTTTTCCAAAAAGTACACTCCTTGAATATTGTCGAATCGCATTCTTTTCCATACGAGCCCACACAGATGTATGTAAATTTATAATATGAATCAACCACTGCTAATAATACGATGGAAAAGAAATCTTTGTAATTCATAAACATGGAACCACTGTTGTTTGGCTTTTTTATCCTAATATGTTTACCGTCCACTGCACCAATGCAATGGGGAAAGTTTGCTCTAGTATTAAATCCATTGGCGATATATTCCCAGTCAGATATTGTGTTGGGTAATGTCATAAACTCCCCATGCAAATTGTTCCAAATAGCATTCGTTACTTCCTTAATAATGTTACTGATCGTAGACACTCCGACTCGGTAGGCGTAATGTAAATCCTTGTATGAACACCCAGAAGCCATATATCTGCAAGTAAATTTAGTTATATTTTTCAGCTAAATCGATCGTAAAGAAGTGGACTAATATTAGAGACAGCTGGATGAGGAGTATTAATGAGAAAAAGAAATCAAAAAAATCAGGATCGTCTGCGACATGTCCGAGAGCCTACGTTTATCATCGTCAAATGTTGTTCTTAAAAAAAATTGTGACGCCAGCTGACACACATGATAGTGCAACTATTGCTACACCAAACCCAGCAGACGATAGTACAGCCGCTACAGTTACATCAGATGTTACCCATGACAGTGCGATGGCTCAGGACAATTTATTTGGTGAAGATGTCGCAAATAATGAAGATGCTACAGATGAAAGTCAACAAGAAACTAATAATGAAAATTTAGTAGGTGGTTCGAAAAGAAAAAAAAGCAGACCATCGAGGCAGAATTTAAACGTGTTTGATAAGAAAATGAGTGAGTTTATAGATTATCAAATGGAATGCAAGAAGAAAGAAGAAATGAAAGAAGACCGTAATTTGTTTTTCTTTAAAAGTCTACTTCCATCATTGGCAACGCTAAACGATAATCAAACATTAGAATTTCAATCAGGCGTCTTAAATTTATTGCAAAATATAAAGAACCGAAATGAATGGTCTCCTGCACACTCATCAACATACAACTATCAACCAAATGTGGCACAATCACAAGGCTATTTTACATCGCAGTACCAAGCATCACCAGAGTCTCAAAGTATTCAATCGAATGCTTCTGATTTACCAGACTTTCATAATATGTAGTTGGGAAACTTCAAACTGTGTACCTACCAAGCGATTTTCTATAATTTCTTAATCATATTTTTAATAAATAATTTAATTATAATAAAATACAGTATTTCAATCTTACCTTATACATATCGCTAATTTTTCTTCTGGTCTAATGCTTTTCCTCATATTTGTATCACGCTTTTTCAAATCTTTTTCCACTTTTTTCAAAAGATTATCAAATGTAGGTATAGTCATTCTAAAGTAGTTAAAAAATTTTTGTGGATCATTTCTTAACTGCTGCATTAGAGTTGTAAAGGCACCAACTGTTGATCTTCTTTGTACTATTGGGTTTAACCACAATCTTTTTCTACGACGCTGACGGCGATAATACCAGTATAGTATAGCAAGACTGTTCACGTCCATCGCTTCCAAATCAACGTGAGGAACTGTGCGCGCTCTTGCTAATAAAAGTCGGATGGTGAGTTCACACGAGATCCCGATACGAGGCCGTCGGATACGGCCAAGCAAGATGTGCTGTGTGAATACAACATTCGGTTTTTCCAGATCCGATGAAAATAAGATTCGGCAAATCGTGTCTCCGTGAGAACGTACCGTAACATGGTGTCAGAAGTACAAACAAAATAATCAAGAAGTATGTCGACCGAAGATTTTGTCAACACCAAGTCAAGGAAGCCAATCCCCAGCGTACAGCTAGGCACGCCCGTCAACAAGTCCACCGACGCCATGACGCCATTGCCGGTGGGCATGACTCTGCCGCCGTTCGTTGTGGAAGGTAATAACGTACCACTTCAGTGGAAAAAATGGCTAACACGTCTAAAAGTCTACATAAAGGCTAATAACTTAGAGGAGGCCGAAGATTCACAAAAAACAGCTATTTTACTGCAATTCATCGGACCGGATTGTTTAGAAATTTTCTATTCATTTGATGTAGATATCGATGAAATTACGTTCACGGATCTTTGTAACAAATTTACTCTTTACTTCACTCCAAAAATAAATGTCACCATAGAAAGACATAAGTTATTTAGTAGAAAACAATTACCAAATGAGTCTATAGATGCTTATGTCACAGATTTAAAAAATTTGAGTCACACCTGTGAATTCGGTGAGCTGCGTGAAAACCTGCTTAGAGATATATTCAGCTGGAACTGCAACAACTCTTACTATAAAGAAAGAATTCTCATTGAAAAGCCCAACACGCTGGACGAGGCAGTCAACATAGCCAAGCGTTGCGAATCTACAAAACAACAAGCAAAAGCATTGGAAGACGCATCATTACACTTCGTAGGACGCGTTTCAAGGACACCCAGTCACAGAGACTCGTCAAGGAGAAACATGTCTAGAAGTCAGTCCCAGCAGAGACGTCAGCGCACTCCATCAACATCTGGTCAGAGGATTACACCATGTGGTCGCTGTGGTCAGGTACACAGGTACAAGTGCCCAGCTCAAGGAGTTAAGTGCAAAAAGTGTAATAAGTTTAACCATTTGGCACAGTTTTGCCGTTCGTACACAGTGAAAGTAGTACAATGTAAAAATCAGGCAGAGAATAATGAATCTTTATTTTATGTTGGTTCTGTCTATTGTATACATGATGATACGTCTGATAAGTCTATTTTGTCTCAACCTTGGAACATTGATTTATGTATAAACCAAATACAGGTAAATTTTTTATTGGACACGGGGGCGGACACAAATATTCTATCCATCCATACTTACAACTCATTAAAGCTACCACTTTCCAACATACACAAAAGTAAAAACACACTATCTACATACAGTGGAGAAGTCATCCCTCTTGTAGGTCAATGCGATTTGTCTGTAATACATAAAAATAAATCATATACAGTTAACTTTCATATTGTCGACATAAAAAGTCAAAATATCATTGGCAGGGATACCTGTAAAACTTTAAATTTGGTGAAAAAAGTTAATAGTGTGTCTTTTCAGAATTTAACATGTCAAGATATTGTAAATAAAAATAAAGACTTATTTGAAGGTTTAGGTTGTTTAACAGAATTTCAGTGCGATCTAACTCTGAAACCAAATGCAACTCCATCTATAGAGGCATGCAGAAGGGTTCCATTCCGTCTCCAACAACCACTGAAACAGGAGCTAGAGTCCATGGAAAAAAGCGGAGTCATACAACGTGTTGAAGAGCCCACGGAATGGGTAAGTGCTTTAGTTTTAACATCAAAAAAGAATGGCAAGTTACGTCTTTGTATTGATCCTAGAAAGCTCAATCAAGCAATTTTAAGGTCACACTTCCAATTCCCAACTTTAGACGAAATTAAATCTAGCCTGGCGGGAGCGCAGTACTTTTCAACACTAGATGCCAATAAAGGCTATTGGATGCTCAAATTGTCAGAAACTGCGTCCAAGCTATGTACATTCATTACACCTTTTGGACGGTACAGATTCACTAGATTACCTTTTGGAATTAACGCAGCACCAGAGATATTTCATAGAGAAATGATAAAAAGATATGGTGACATTGCAGGTGTTAAAATTATGATGGATGACTTCCTTATTTATGGCAGTACTATAGAAGAACATAATCAACGGTTACAACAAGTCTTGGAAAGAGCACGCCAAATTAATTTAAGATTTAATAAAGAAAAATCAGTGTTTTGCCAAAATCAAGTCAAATATTTAGGCCATATATTTAGTAAAGAAGGTGTAAAAGTTGATAAGTCTAAAGTTGAAGCTATTTGTAACATGCCAAGTCCTAAAAATATAACAGAACTTCAAAGATTTCTAGGTATGGTTAATTATCTTAGTCCATTTATTAAAAATTTGTCGCAGGAGATATGTCATTTGCGAGCATTGTTGTCAAAAAATACTGAATGGTATTGGTCAAATCGCCATGAGTCTCAGTTTAATAATATTAAAGAAATTATTAGTTCAACTCCTGTCTTAACATACTATGATCCTAAAAAGGACATAATTTTACCTGTTGACTCGTCACAAGATGCCATGGGCTCAGTTTTATCCCATGACAAGCAACCCATAGCGTATGCGTCTGCATCCTTAAGTAAAATTCAAAAGTCCTATTCCCAGATTGAAAAGGAAGTACTCGCTGTACTTTTTGGTTGTACAAAATTCCACCAGTATATATATGGTCATAACATAACAGTGGAAACAGACCACAAACCCCTCATAACTTTATTCAAAAAAGCTTTATATGATATTCCTCCAAGATTGCAAAGAATCATGCTTAGATTGCAGCCGTATGATTTAACTGTGGTATACAAGCCAGGTCGTTACTTATACATTGCAGATACCTTGTCTAGAGCAGCATTAAGCGAAACTTGTCTGTCAGAAGTCGATCAAGATATAGATTTGCATGTCAATGTAATAATGTCTAATTTGTCAGTCAGTCCAGAGAAACTAAAAGAAATTCAAGAGTCTACAGTCAAAGATCAAACTTTAAGACAAATAATTAAATATTGCCACAATGGATGGCCTGAACATAAGCGTTCAGTGAGTCAGTCAGTCAAACCTTATTACAGTCTGAAAGATCAAATATATGTCATTAATAATGTTGTCTTTAAGTCCAATTGCATCATAATTCCAGAGTCAATGAGAGAATATATACTAAAACTACTTCATTCTGCTCATCAAGGCATCAATAGTTCAGTCCGCCTAGCAAAAACTACTGTTTTTTGGCCTAATATGCAAAATGATATAGAAAAATATATAAGTCTATGCAATATTTGTCTATCTTACCGTCGAAATAATAGTAAAGAACCAATTATTCAGCATGAGTATGAAAACATACCATGGTACAAAATTGGTATAGATATGTTTGAATTTGAACAAACAAAGTACTTAATAGTAGTTGATTATTATTCAAAGTTTGTAGAACTTGCTAAGTTAACGTCAGGCTATGGAGCTGGCCAAGTAATTGCACATTTAAAGTCTATATTGGCTCGTCAAGGAATTTGTAGATTTCTTATCTCGGACAATGGTCCTCCATTCTCCAGCAACGAATTTAAGGTATTCACTCAAGAATGGGACATAGAACACATAACTTCAAGTCCATATTTAAGCAGATCGAACGGCCTAGTTGAAAGAACAATATTAACTATAAAACAAATGTTAATTAAGTGTAAAACTGATAAATCGGATATGTATTTAGCATTGCTTTTGTATAGAAATACCCCTAAGACAAGTCAGTACTCACCAGCAGAACTTTGTATGTCTAGAAAACTGCGAACAGTAGTCCCTATAGTAAAAGAAAACTTGTTACCTAAACTTTGTGATATGCATAAAATAAAGGAATTAAATGAAAAACAAAAGTCATATACAAAATTTTATTATAATAAACATACAAAAGTGCTAAAACCATTGCATGTAGGTGATAAAGTCTTGTTTAAACACAAACCTGAAGACAAGAAATGGTCACCAGGAATTATTATACAGGTAGGTCCTGAACCCAGGAGTTATAAAAACTTAAATGTCATTGAAATAATTATCGACTTTGACATTTCAGTTGTCACTTGTCAAATCATACCATAGAGTGCCACAGATTATCATAGAACATCATCAACGTTTAGAAACCAATGAACGTCGATGATTGCAATGTCTACATGTATTGTAAAATGGTATAACTGTATAATAAAATAAAATTGTAACGTACCTTCCGTGTGTATAAGGATTTGTTTTTAAATTTATTTTTGTTAAAAGGGAGATGATGGTAAAATATGTAAATAATTAATTTTTCGTTTTTTAAAAAAAGGGAGATGTTACATAGTTATTAATAATCTGTACCAATATCGATTGTCTACTCTGTGTCAAGGTCTGTTGTCTATGAAATAGACTACAATGTCATGTCGTCAATTACTTAATAGTCTGAAGTTTTATCACAGTGAATCGTCGTTTATATTTAACCATACAACCTAACAATTCGTAGAAATTTTTTCATCTATTATAGCACCTATGACCGCAATGCTCGGCAAACGAAAGGGCAAAGATGGAATCCAGTGGTCGGACGAAGCAAAGGAAGCCTTCGAGAAGTTAAAAAAGGCACTAACAACGGCTCCGGTACTGGCATGCCCCGACTATACTAAGCCTTTCGTTCTGCATTGCGATGCTTCGTCAGTAGGCATAGGTAGCGTTTTAACTCAAGAATGTGACGGAGTAGAACACCCCGTAGCATTCCACTCCAGACTTCTGTCAAAAACAGAAAGAAACTACAGCACAACCGAAAGAGAATTACTAGCAGTGCTGGATTCAATTAACCATTTTCGCCCATACATAGAGGGAACTAAATTTACTGTTATAACTGATCACATGAGCCTCAAATGGCTTAAATCTCTCAATAACCCATCTGGTCGTTTAGCAAGATGGGCTATGCAAATATCACAATACAATTTTGATATTCGACACAAAAAAGGCCAATTAAATATAGTTCCTGATGCCCTATCTAGATCATCTATAAATCTAGTATATTATTCAGGAGGAGTTGCTAATACAACAGACCAGTGGTACATAAAAACTTATAAAGGCTGTCTAGAAAAACCCCAATATTTCAAAAATTTCACTATACAAAATAACATATTATATAGATTTTCAAAACCTAAGCATAATTTAAATATAAATACATGGAAACTAGTCATTCCACAAGAGAAAACTAAAGATTGTTTGATAGAAAGCCACAGTAACATAGATTCAATTCATCCTGGCATTTCAAAAACTTATTATAAATTATCACAGACTTATTACTGGCCAAAAATGTACAAAGATGTGGTAAAATTCATTAACAGCTATGATACTTGCAAAGCCTATAAGCATTCAAACTCTCAACCACATGGATTGATGACTAATCAAAAAATGATGAAATATCCCATGCATACACTATCATTAGATATAATAGGCCCTCTGCCAAAATCCTACTCAGGTCATATATACATACTCTCAGTAGTAGATATATTTACTAAATATTGTTGGTTGCATCCCTTAAGGACAGCAACCACCAAAACAGTAACTTCCTTTTTAGAATCAGAAATAATACTTAAATCAGGAACACCTTTTATTCTGACAGTGGACAATGCAACAATTTTTAAAAGCAAAAATTTTAAGGAATTTTGCAATACATTCAATATACCTAAAATTTTCTATAATGCATATTACTCTCCACAATCAAACACAGTAGAAAGATATAATCAGACTGTTCAAACTTGCTTATCAATTTTAGTAGAAAATGACCACCGCACCTGGTCAAAGCATTTACCCAGAGTACAACTAGCTCTGAATAGCTCAGTCAATATTGCAACAGGATATACTCCTTATTTTTTAGCAACAGGTAGGGATATCATAATAGATGGTCAGTTACACAAACTTTACTCCGCCTTACCAAAAAATTCAGAAGAATTGAGTATTGCAGATAGAGATACGTTCGCCACTGCACTCACAGAATTATCTGACGTGTTTAGCAAGGTACAGGACGCCTTAACAGTTGCTTACCAACGCAATGCACACAGATACAACCTTAAGAGGAAAAAAGTAGTTTGCAGCTTAAATGACATAGTCTGGAGGAAAAATTTTGTACAGTCTAACGCAGCAAACTTCTTCTCTGCAAAACTAGCACCAAGGTTCATAAAAAGCAAAGTAGTAGAAAAAATTTCAGACCTAGTCTACATCTTAGAGGACTTAGTAACAAAAACAAAAGGTAAATATCATATAAAAGATATAATTAAGTTCACGCAACTATCCCCTACATAACTTATATACAAATACATAACAAACAGTTAATTAAAATAACAATTTCTTACATACTATGGCACAACCTTGGCTAACATTTATAAAAACTTAATTTCTACTACATAATCTCTCCTATCACACTTGATAACGACACTTTCAAAAACAACTTTTTACTATAACATTCATTACCTTACAAAAATTTCAGGTAGGTACACAATGTACATTGAAAAAAGAAAAACACTTTAACCTTTTTTAATACCAATTATTTACAAATTTAAAACTCACTTTAGCATTATGACTATAACATAATGTACACTTTTATACAATAATTAAAACTCGAGTTTAAAGTTAAAACATATTCATTAAACTCCTATAGAACATTAAGAAATGTTATCTAGTACTTTAGGCCTCATGAAATAATTTTATGAAGTTTAAATTTTGAAACAATTTCAATACTACTTGAAACTAGTTGTACTAAGATACAACACTCACTCAAGGCTGCCACACATAAAGGACATAGCCTGACACACATTATTTCTTAAATTTCTTATTTTCCTATGTATCCCACCAGGAAATTACTATTACATAGTAGGCCACTCACAGAGGGTGACACTACATCTAATGTTTTTTTGAGGACAAATCTTTTTTCACAAGTTGAAATTTTCTCTTGTTCATTTTCAGCAAACTTTTTACGGGTTATTATCCATTACACTTCGTGGTAATACGAAGCAGGTAATAACACATCACCAATCATACAATACCTACACAGGTCCAACATTAGTTAGCTTTTTCAGCTACAAATGTGGGACCGCAGGACGACATACCGTGCACTGAGTTGCGATGCCAAGGCACCACATTTGTAGCCCCACGCAAGCAAACTGCAAGTACACACACCGTGTATATAGCTTGTATATAGTACATAGTACGTAACATACAGATAAATTAGATAATTAGTACTTACAGAAGAAACCCTAACACAATACTAAAAATAATTAGTTATCAAACCCTGATCAGGTACATAAATATTTAAGAACAGTATGGAAGCGTGAAGTATACTAGCTTAGTATGTACGATATCAAAATTAGAGCTCAAATACACATCCAGGACAATTCTGAAAGGTAATTAGGTTAACTCTACTATATAACACTAACACAACTAACATTACAATTTAATTTTTACTATACTTTTTTTTTCATTAATATAACACTTAGGGTAGGGTCACACGAACATTTTAATAGTTATATTTTCAAAAATATTTAGGCTAAGTTCACACTTAGGAAAATTTTTTCTTCCGGGTTGCCGCGGCTGTAGAGACAACTGCGTTGTCTCTTATCCGAAAAAGGGGGTATTGTAGTGTGGTGGAACACACTACCTAATTTTTATCTATAAAGTTACCCATCTCACCCGATTCAATCTTAAAACATGATATAGTCTGCAAATTGAACGCAGCTAATCAATAGAATCAGGCAACACAGTTCATGACTTCCTGTATAATGGATGCAATAGAGTGACTAGAAAACCTATCTCTCCCTTTCTCTCGCGTAGCGACTTAGGAATAGCTTTCCTGCTCACCCCACGAAACTAGCGCCGCACGCGCATCGCGGATCGACGCGGCAGTCGGGTTCGAGCGATCGAAAAGTGCACACGTATCACGCGAGTTCCGAAGGACGATATGACTTGAAGGAACCGCCATGTCATAGGCTCGTGGAGCCCTAGGCGATTATTATTTTCTCGAGGTGGTCTCTGCACCACCTCCTTCTAAGTCTGATAGTAATTAACAACGACCCGACTCTATGGATCTTCCATCCTTTTTACGCGTAGTGCCCCGACTCGCAACATGATTAATTGTCTTTAATCAAAGTTTTTCCTTTTCATTTTTCTTTGGAGGCCATCTTGGTACACCCGGCATGGTGAAACATATTTTGAGTTTAATATGTATAGAGAGTGTCCCCATATACTCGATCTTGTGATTCGCTAGTTTAAGTACGTGAGTGAAAAGCCGTGCTTGTAAATGAGTGCCGCGAAAGTGATCTAACGTGAAGAACCAGGTGGCTTGGCGAGTCTACGTGCATGGCGCTGGGCCGAAAGAGCGCCGCGCGAAAGAGGTTGTTCCCCAAGGCACCCCTCTCGCCGTGACCTATACCGCAGGTCCACGGTATGGCTCCAGCATCTCCGCGACGGACTAAGTTGGTCAGTGCGTTGTAGCTAAACTGGTTAGGAGTGATGCGTCCATTTTAGTCGTAAGCTCCCACTTTGCAGAACTGATATTAAAGTATAATTCATGTCAGTATCAAAATCTATCTTTCAATTAGTAATTCCCAATTATTGTCCAACACCACCGGCGGGCGAGAGTAGCTGTTCAAGCTGAGCATCGGCCTTTGACAACAAAGGCCCAATGTGAAACCAACTGAAATATCCCGGTAATGTATACTGTAAGTATAAAAAGCAACTCCTCCAGACCTCATATAAATATTTTTTGTAACGTGTCACTACAAACCATTTCCTCTCGTTACACACCCATTCTTCGACAAGCAGATGAAACAAAACCTTACGTCATAAAAACTGACGCTAGCAGTTATGCCATCGGCGCAGTTTTACTGCAGGGGGAGGGCGAAGATGAACGCCCAGTTGAATACGCCAGCAGGCTTTTATCACCTGCAGAGAAAAACTACAATACTACTGAACGAGAAGCCCTTAGCGTGGTCTGGGCAGTCTCTAAATTTCCAGGATACATAGAGAGTCTTCCAGTTACAGTAGTCACTGACCACCAAGCTTTACGTTGGGTAATGAACCTAAAGTCACCAACAGGACGTTTAGCAAGATGGGCTTTACAGTTACAATCTTACAATTTAACTATAAAATATAGTCCAGGAAAAACAAACGTAGTAGCAGATACACTTTCTCGTCCATGCTGCACCAAAGAAAATAAAGATGACTGTGGAATATGTGTTGTTACAGTAGATATGCCGACGAAAAATCCAGCAGATATAAGAAAAGAACAGTTAAAAGACGAAAATATTAAAAGAATAATAAGTTCATTGGAAGATGAAACAAATGTTGAAAATGCAAGATACTGGAGTAAAAAGGGATACATAATGAACAATGGATTACTGTATCGCAACAATCCTCACATAGAATCAGATGATGCACAGTTAGTCGCCCCTCAGCATGAATGGGCGAATATTGTTTCAATATATCACGACGACCCACTTGCAGGGCATGGGCAGGGAATCCTGGTGTGTGGAGCCGGCACATAGGGTGACGGCGGATCATTCGAAAAGCCAGAGTCACTAGTTACAGTAGTATGAGACGATGTGTATGTTCTAGACGGTGTGCTCTTTCTTCAGTAAGTGACTGCATGGGGTATGTATTGGACGGTATGTAAGTTCTTGATGGCATGTGAGCTCTTTCTTCAGTAGGTGACTGCATGGGGTATGAATTGGACGGTATGTAAGTTCTTGATGGCATGTGAGCTCTTTCTTCAGTAGGTGACTGCATGGGGTATGTATTGGACGGTATGTGAGTTCTTGATGGCGTGTGTGCTCTTTCTTCCGTAGGTGACTGCATGGGGTATGTATTGGACGGTATGTAAGTTCTTGATGGCGTATATTGCTGTATTTCGGATGGACTGGTAATATTATCGTTAGCAAGTTTGATTTCAGCTTCATTTACTATACGAAATATATCTCGTTCTATTTCTGCTTGTATTTTCTCAGGCATCTTTTTAATTTTGCGACTCATCGTGAGAAAAAACCTTTCAGTAGGATCTTCATGTTTTTTTGCTTCAATATAATCCCTATATAAAATTTGCGACATCTTCAATTGTGGTTCATTTCGGGAACTGTTTGATAACTGTGAGGCTGGTCGTGGACTTGGTGAATTCGCGGTTTGTGGTGAGTCTAAATTTTGAGAATCTGTATCTGTGATATTTTCCTCGGTATCTTTGGAACTATCTAAATTTGAAGTTTGCGATGGGTTATTCACATAAGGTTTTAAAAACTCCAATTCCTTTTCATACTTTACTGGTTTTTTGTTAGTTCTGGCAGAACCGCTGCAGCTGATTTGTCGCAGTTTCATCGCTTATCTGTAGCAGTCGCGTATTTTTTTCCATTTTTATTGACATTAGCCCATTGAAAAAAAAAATAACATGAGTATTTTATTTTTATTTACAACTTTATTAAATTTTAATAATTGGTTGATGTAATATGTAATAGCTTTGCGCTTGCGGATCCGCCCGCACGGATATTGTAGATCGCGATTTCCATGGTATTTTTTCCCTCGGTAAAATGGATGCCATTTTCGTGATCAGCACCCCAAAAAACTCGAAAATGATACATACTCAAAATGAGTCCAAACATGACAACTATCATAATATCTTGTTTCGTTGTGGAGTTCCTATGGCCACCTTCCGGCTCCATCATCAGATCAGCATGTTATTAACATTATTGCATTATCATTACATTACATTACATTACATGTGCATGCAAAATTTCAGCTCAATCGGTTGAAGATATTATCTGCCTCAAAATTCAGTTGCAAGATTCCACCAGAACGACATACATACTTACATTGCAAGTTTAACAAAAGCTTGTAACATAGCTCTATGTTGGTATACCTAGACTGTAATCAAACCTTTTAGCAAACAATAAACGAATGTTGTACGTTATTACAAATGTGTAGAACGAAAAAAATATTGGTAGTGTAGGTATTTATTTAACTAACCAGATAAATTAATTCATTTCCACACCAACTTTTGTCCAGGCATTATTTTTACAATTTCTGTCGCTGTAATTTCTAGCTTTTAAGTCATATAAACAATCATATTTTTGCACCAAATATATCAACTTTTCCTCTGAATCCATGTTTTTATTGCATAGTAAATTGGGCCACAGACGAATTATAATGGTCTGTGAGAAATTTCGTTTTATTATTTGAAATTACTATCTACTAGGTCAACCTGGCTTGTCTCTGTATTGTACTTTGAATTAATACGAGACCACACAATAGTGGATAGTACAGTATAGTATAGAAATTATTTTAAAATAGGTATATGTAAGTTTAGTGAATTGTGGTGTAATGTAATTAGTTTAAAGTTTTTTTTTTTTTTTTTTCTTCGGGGGAGGAAAAAATCCCTACGGACTTCTGCCTAATGGCAGGGCATGTCCGACTTGCACGGACTAAAATAACCTCCCCCGTCTTCGAGGTCAGCACGGAACCGCAATTGCATTACTTCGTGCTGACCCTCTAGCTATTCTATTCGCTCTTCTGCTTTTCTTCTCTTTCTCTTTCCTCCCTTCTCAACATTATGCCCCTTAGCATGTGGGCATATCTTTGCCACGCGTCTGCACCAGCCAACATGCGTGAGATTAGGTTTCGGGCATCCACTCTGCTCTCGCTCGTTCCCTGGGCCGTCTCTCTCAGGTCAGCACAAGCGGGACACTCAAATAAGGCGTGTCTCGGGGTGTCCTCCTCGCCGCAGAAGTAGCACTTATCACTCGCTGCTTTCCCAATGACAAAGAGGTAAGTGTTGAACACCCCGTGACCGCTGAGCGCCTGCGTTAGCCACCGGTCTACCTCTCCATGTTTCCTTTTGTGCCATATTTTGAGATCTGTAATTAACTCTCTTGTCCAGGCCCCTTTTCCCGCTCCAGACCATTCCCTTTCCCACTCCGTTAGGGTATCCTCTCGCATCTCCATAGGCGTTTTCGTCTTGCATAGAAACAGCTTTGCTCGTTCCCTGGCCAGCTTGGCTATAGGGACCAGCCCTGCTATGACCAGTACCGCTTCAGTAGAAACTGTCCTGTATGCTCCGCAAATTCCAATTGCTAAACGTCTTTGGACTACCTCCAGCTTTTTCCGGTACAGTTCTACCCTAAAAGCTCCTTCGAATATTGGGGCCCCGTAAAGAATGACGGAGTGGGCGACTGATGCCAGCACTCTTCGTTTACTTGCTCTGGGACCACCTTTCGTTGGCATGAGTCTTTTCAGCGCTTCCGTGAGTTTCTGTGCCTTACTTGCAACTTGCTCAACGTGCTTCTTAAAAGTTAAACTTTTGTCAAGCCATACTCCTAAGTATTTCACGTGCTCTTTAGGACTCACTGTAGCACCTTTTATTCTAAATTGTATTAATTAGTTTAAAGTACGGGATAGTTTAGTTAAGTAGAGTCTTAGTGGCGATAAATATGTTACCAGCGATGCCGGGTTAGCGGGCGGCCCGGGCGGGCCCGGGGCGTCGAAAATTTCTTAGGGGTCGCCTGAAAATCAGCGCTGTTATGGCGTATCTACACCATAACAGCATCACGCTGAGGCGATGCCCCTTTTGGAATTATCTTTGTCACAGTGTAGTTTCTAAGTTGTGTCCTAGTAATTTTGTGTTTTGTATTGTACTTTAGCTGCGTCATTGATAGTTCCGAATAAAGATTTATTTATTTATTTTATTTATTTAGTACGCACACAACCTGTTTCGTAAACGCTTGGCACCGCACTGCTGTGACCGACCCAACCGACTCCCCGTTCGCGCCTTTTCCCGCGGATTCCACAGACGGAGCCGACAGTAGCTAGGGGAATTCTCGAGAATGCGCGAGGATTCCCCGGAAGACGCGCGACCTTTTTTTGCCTCCTATTTAGTTTGTATGTTATATAATTGACATAAAGTTCATTATGCTATGTACAATTTCGTTGCAAAAAGTCGCTTCCATTCCATTCCGCGGCGGTGTAAATTGAGCCTGAGGCGCATCCGATGGGTGGATATTGTGCGTAAGCAAAGAAAAGAAGAAAGCTGGCAGCCAAACAGTGTAAGTAAAATATGTTCAAGCCATTTTAAGGATGAGGATAAATATACTTCTGGTAAAGGAAATTTTATGACTTATTGAAAAAGTCAGGTCTTCCATTTCTGGAGGTAATTTTTTTTTCTCTTTAACATTCTTAATATCAAAGCGATTTCGAATATCTGCTTATTTATTTTATGCATTCATCATTTAAAATATGTTACAGGTACCGGTACTCCCGTTAGACCAAGCAGTCTTGCTGAAAAAAAGATGTCTGATTTTGGACAGCCCTCGTCAAGCAGGTCTTAAAAAATGTATTAGAAAAATTAATCTTGAAAAACAAAAGTTCATAAATAAAAATAGAAATTTAAAAAAAAAACAAAACAAGATTGCAGAAAAAAATCGCCAACATGAGTGCTATTTTAAATCAAGTCCAAAAAAAATACTGATCTGAAGAACAATTTGCAGAACTAAATCTAAATAAAGAAACTGTTAGTTTATTGAATAGAATAGTTTGTAAAAAGCGTAGCAAAAAATCTTTTCTGCAAAAATATCCAGCAGTACTGCGTAAATTCGCACTAACACTAAATTTTTATTCAACAGCTGCTTATAAATATGTGAGAAGAGTTTTTCATAGCGCTCTACCACACCCAAGAGAGTTAGGCAAAGGCAGGTTTCACTGCCCAAGCATTTGATACGCCTAGAAAGAAAGCGGAATTATCTGGCAAAAGCATGATTTGCGCTCTTGTCGTAGATGAAATGGCTCTACGACACCAATCCAAATGGACTGGAAGAAAAACAGAAGGCTTGGTAGACTTTGGTGGTGGCAACAACAGCAAAGTAATTGCCCTCAAAACGCCACGGAAGTTATGAATTTTGTGGATAGAGGAAAAAGTACATATTGTTACTTAATATATACAATAAAAGAGTATAATAGATTGCAAATGCAAATCTGGATTTCTAGGATTCCTGGTATGCATTGAATCTTTGAAACATCTTTATTCATTGCTTATTGTAAATGATACTCCACTTAGGTACATTTCTTTCTACAGGTTAAATCAAGATAACATCGAAATTCTATTTGGTATAATTCGGAAACACGGGGGCTATAATAACAGCCCAAACGTCATACAATTCAAGGGTACATACAAAAAAAATCTAAATCATTAAGAATTTCAGAGGTTTCAGTGGCCATTGCATAACTTTGGAAAGTGTTCCTCCGCTGTCTCGAATATCAATCAATGCTCGTTTTTCAGAAGACTATACTTCTGAAAAACGAGCATCGATTGCGAACGATGAACCTGATTCATCTGCAGCACTTGAAAACTGGATGATGAACTGGAGAAAATGTGGATATTTTTGCAGAAATGTTAAACAATTCAGCTGAACATTACAAACAAATAGTGGGCTATATTGCAGGCTGGATTGCAAGGAAATTAGTAAGTGTATTAAAATGTGAAACATGTATTAATTCATTATTTACCTCAAAAAAATGTGGTTTCAACAATTAATCTATATTAAAGATATGGGCGGATTGTGCTACTCATCAGAGAGTATGTTTATTGTTTGCCTTAAGTCCGAATATATTTTAAATGCTCACATCAAAACAAATGGGTTATACTTCACAAAAAATGAAGAAATTGATGTTGTGAAAAGCCGTATTTTAAAATCATTCATGAATTCTAATATTTTCAGTGAATTTAATCATCATTCACAGCCAGCAACTTTTAACCATCGTATGCTTCTAATAAAAGAAATATACGTTAATGTAGAATTGGACTAGCTAAGTCGGCATTTTACAAAATGTCCAAAGTACTTTGTGACCCCAAAATCCCAGTCCCAACTAGACTTCGCGTTCTAAGGTGTTATGTTTGGTCCACTCTTTTATATGGATGCGAAAAATGGGTCTTGAAAAAGGAAATCTGTCGACGGTTGCAGATGTGGGCATTACGAAGAATGTTTAAAATATCATGGAGAGACTTCATCTCAAACGCTCAAGCACTGCAAAGAGTCTCCGGTCTCCGGTCAGGTCAAAGCGAACGCAGCCCGCATCATGTATGAACAACATTGTCGGTCAGGGCAATCGGTCTGCGGTCAAGGCAGAGCAATCGGTCAGCGATCCGGGCAGGGCAACCGGTCACGGTCCGGGCGATGCGGGCAGGCCAAACAGCGGCCATCTTATTTCAGTTATGACTCCTTTACACAGTGCGTGCTGCTGCCTGGCCAGTAGACAGCTACTCGGTTTGTCTACTCGTACGCCAGTAGCTCGGCTCGCCTTTGCTGTCTACACCACACCTAGCTACTGCTAGGTCCGAGTCGTGTCGCGATGTCGAGTGAACTTATTTTAATAAAAAAAACGGTGATACGCTCTATGACAACAATTTTATGTCAGGAATTGGAAAATATCTATAACCATAGCCAATATAAGAAAAAAGAGCGAAAGAAAAGGATTTGGATTAGAGAATGGATGGCTAGAAGATCTTTAGGGGCAACACGTATGATTTAGAGCTGTAGTGAACCGTATGTATTCGGTACTGAGTAACGGGTGCGCCATCCAGTACCGAGTAACGAAACGTTACTCACGAATGCATTTCGTTACTCGCATGCATTTTGTTACTCGCATTTTTCGTTGTATGGGTGAATTTAAAAACTTACGTTATAAAGAGCCTATTTGTGGCTTTTTCATAGCATCATAAGAGGCATTAGAAGTAACGAGTAACGTAACGATACGATAGTAACGAGTCGCATTTTTTGTTGTATGGGTGAATTTAAAAACTTACGTTATAAAGAACCTATTTGTGGCTTTTTCATAGCATCTTATGAGGTATCAGAAGTAACGAGTAACGTAACGATACGATAGTAACGAGTACTAATTGTTATAGTAACGAATACATACGGGTACGCTTTTTTTCGTTACTTTTACACCTCTAGTATGATTCTCAACGAGCTTTACCATGAAGACCCCCGAGAATATAAAGCAGTGATGAGAGTGACACCTGAACAAGTCGAAAGACTTTTAAATTTGATAAAAACAAAAATAGAACGTCAAGACACATTGATGAGAGATGCCATAGCAGCAAGGGTAAAGTTGGAAGCAACTCTGTGTTTCCTAAGCTCAGGAATGTCATTCAGACTGCTATCAGTATTTTTCAGGATATCTAAAGCTTCTATACAAAATTTATACCAGAAGTTTGTGACGCTATTTCTGAAGCTTTGGACGAATATTTTCAAGTAAAAGTTAATTAACTCAATAATACATGACGTGTGACTCATTCATTTATTTTTCAAAAACAAATTAAACCTTAACTAAAACATTATTGCATGTTGTTTACATTAGCATTTATCATCGCTTTGACTATTGGATCATTAAAGTCAAATAATTGTCCTGGTTGAACTGGCTGCTGCGCAGAAACCGTTTCTAAATTGGCTGCCTCGTATGATGAATGTGATGATTGGTGATCAACTGATTGAAGTGGCTGATGCACCAAAACTGTTTCTGTAGGCTGATAAGTTGTGCCTGGGAAGGACACACTGGGTCCTGATGATGGTGACGCTATGTAGGACTGTGGTGACGAAGCACTGTATGAGGAAAGGGCAGATGCGTTCCGAGCGTATATAGCTCTTTTTCGGTATCGTGAAAGTACTTGTTGAATTTCATCTTTGGCATCTAAAAAATCTAGTAATGGGAGCTGCCTCAATTGAATAGCGACATGTTTTCCAACAACATCATACTCGTCTTCTTGTCTAGAACAGCTGGAAGATTCTATAGTACTGTTTAGTTGTTTCAGCTCATCAATAGCTGCTGTAATTCCGCTCATTTCTTGGGCAGTATTATGTGATTTTTTAGCTTTACCCGGGTTTTTTTTCTTTGTCAATGTGCTGTCACTGGAGTAGATTGATCTATCATCAGATTTATCAAGAGTTTTATCATCAGTATTTTCATCAGTGTTATCCGCCATGTCTTGACTAACAGCGTTTTCCAAATCCGCCGGTGTGTTGTCTTTCTGCAATTGGAATATAAAATTAATATTATATTTTTCAGGTACCAAGCAGAAAGGAATGGGAAGACGTACAAGTAGGATTTCACCACAGGTGGAACTTTCCAGGATGTTGTGGAGCCATCGATGGCAAACATGTGGTGATTCAAGCTCCGCCCAATTGTGGTAGTGAATACTACAATTATAAAGGAACAAACAGCTTGGTGCTCCTAGCGATCGTTTAGATGAAGATATTACAGTGTAGATTATGAAGATATTACAAATTTCACTGTCAACCTTGGAACGTGGAGATCAGAAATAAATGCATTACCGAGTATCGCCCGATCGCGAACAAATAACAGATCAAAAGCAGTTGCCGAAAAATTGAGAGAAAAATATAAAAACTACTTCCGTAATGACGGTGCTGTCTCCTGGCAAAGTCGTATGATTAATATCTAGAAATGTAACCAAGTACATTTATCAGTCAAATAAAGAATTAGGTACTCACCAGATTGGATGTTGTTTTCTTTTCTTTTAAATTAATTGTTTTCATTATATAATCCATTATATCAAACCATTTTATGGATGGTTTGTACACATCGTCTGCGCCAGCGCCACTCTTCTTGCTTTTTTCGATTTTATTCACTTCTTGATTGTAGGTGGACCGTAAATTTTTTATTTTCTTGGTTACCTCACCGGTGTTACCTAGGTGCATTTCTTTTGCGATATGTTCCAAAGATTCTTTTCTCATATCTCTATTTCGATAGTTTTTATCGAAACAATTCCATAGGTTTTCTTGTTCTCTGTAGAGTTTCATGAATGAAATATTATTGTCAGAAGACCATCTATCCGTACCCATTTCGAACTCGATTTAGTACATAGGCGTAGCACACAAAAAACACGGCTGGCACTGGCAAGCTACTGCCGAACGCGTCCAAACAATGCGAGCGACGCACGAGCCGCTGTCATGTGCGAGTTGCTGCCGGGCGAGCAGGCGAGTGAAAACAAAAAATGTTGAAGTAACTCGGATGCGAGCTACTGACCAACTCGCACGTACGAGTTACTCGTAAGTTACGTCCAAACAGTGCGAGTAACTGCAGTGCAGTTACTCGGAAGGCTTACTCGTACGCTAGCTCGCACTGTGTAAACCAGCCATTAGTGTGTGTAGTTACTAGATTGTTGGGTTTTGTTCGAGGAAAATGATTACCGAGGAAGAATAAAATATTGTGTTATTATGGTTGCATAGCAGAAAGAGGAAACGTGTGTGGGTACACGATTTGAATTTAGCGAGACAACAACGTGGAGAATACAGCAACTTATGTCGAGAATTATATTCGTATGAAGATCGTTTTTACATATATTTTCGAATGTCCCCAGCGTTGTTCGAAGAACTGCATAGTTTAATCTGCCATAAAAAAAAAAGATACAAACTGGCGAAAGGCGATTACTACCAAAGAAAGGCTTGCTGTGTGTCTAAGGTAAAGTACTTTAATTCTACATAGCATATTTTTAATTAAATTTTAAGTATTGAGAAATGTTTTCGTCACTATAGATATATATTGATGTTTCTGCATTGACCTCTTCGGCTGTAGGTGTTCCTGAATTGATATCTCTAAGTAGAGATGCTTCTGCATTGACCTCTTCAGCTGTAGGTGTTCCTGAATTGATATCTCTAAGTAGAAATGTTTCTGCATTGACCTCTTCGGCTGTAGGTGTTCCTGAATTGATATCTCTAAGTAGAGATGTTTCTGCATTGACCTCTTCGGTCAGAGGTGTTTCTGCATTGATCTCTTCGGTCAGAGGTGTCCCTGCATTGATCTCTTCGGCTGTAGCAGTTCTTGAATTGATATCTCTAGCTAGAATTGTGTCCCTTGAATTTAGGTCTTCAATCTCAGCTTCCGCAAATAACTGTGCCATCTTTAATTTTATTGTGATTTGAGTACGACTTGACATGTGTTTAAATGTGTGAGCATAACTTAAAAACAACTGATCGATGTGGTCCACAGCTGTGTCACGTCTCCTTTTTTCAAAATATTCAATCATCGTACCCACTTCATCAGCGTGTTTTTTTCTTTTACTTGACATTGATGGTCCTGAATGAGATGTTCCTGGACGAGACATATCTTCAGATTCGATTTCACTGCCTCCAGTTACGTCAGACCCTTGAGAAGTACAACTTTCATCTGGTTGACGACGTGTGTTCAACTCATCCAAAAACTGCATGTAGTCAGACCAAGGCCATTTTTTATATCTTTTGTAAGCCTGGCCCGTTGTTGTTGTAATACTTTTTTTGTATTTAGTATATGAATCTTTTAAATTTATACACTTCCCTTTTGCTTCATTACCTGCAAGAAAAAATAATCGATCAGTCAATAAATATATACAATGCAAGAAACCTGAACATATTTAATTTTTTTTTCAAATATTTGGGCACTGGAGACTCATTTCAAATGATAGCGTTATCTCACCGTATTGGTCGTTCTACTTTGCATAATATAATAAACGAAGTCTGCAAAGCCATTTGGGAAATATTGCAACCTATTTATTTACCTACACCTACCGAAAGAACATGGATTATGGCAGAAACTGGTTATCGCCAAAAGTGGAAATTCCCAAATTGTATAGGAAGTATTGATGGGAAACACGTCACCATAAAATGCCCTCGAAGAAGCGGTTCACTATTTTACTGCTATAAATCAAAGTTTTCCATTGGGCTTCTTGCAGTTGTTGACCCTGATTATAAATTTACTTACATAAATGTGGGAAGCTACGGAAAAGATAGCGACAACAAAATATTCGAAGAATCTGAGTTTTATCGAAAACTTGTAAACAATGAACTACATATTCCACCTCCAAAGCCTTTGCCTGGTGGCACAACTAATTTACCTCATGTTTTTATTGGTGATGAGGGTTTTGCTCTAGAAACATTTTTGATGAGACCATTTCCTAAGAACCAGGTAGAGAACAACCGTGAGAAAGCAAATTTTAACAAACGTCTATCTTCAGCCAGACGTATAGTCGAAAACGCATTTGGTATCTTAGCACAAAAGTGGCGAGTATTCTTTCGACCTCTTGAAACAAATGTTGACACAACGGTCCATGTTGTCAAAGCAGCATGTTGCTTACATAATTATTTACGAGTTGTAAATGAATTGTTTGAAATGCAGACACCTGAAGAAACAATGCCACGGAATAGTGCATTTCGGCCAATTAATAATAATACTAACAGGGCTCGCATTGAAGCTTACAATGTTCGCAATAATTTTTTGAATTATTTTAATAGCTAACAAAATTAATAACAATTATACTGTACCAAGAATATGGAGTTTCAGTTTTAAAACTAATAAACAAAACTTAAAATTCACTGCATTATTATTCCATGGTACTCACCATCCTTCATACGGAACTGCGTCGCAATTTCTCGCCACGTGTTCATTTTCTTAACATTATCTTTATAATGGGGATCTTCCAAGTCGTACAAATACGGACAACGTCGTACGGCATCTATAAACTCCTCTGTTGGTTCGTTACACATTTTTTTTTACACACTTTTGTGTGCACTCCGCTGACGAGCATCAACAAAATGGCCGCCGCTGCCCGCTGCCCGCCGCCCGCGTGCCCGCAGCCAACACCGGTCCGTACGTGTTCCACTGACCCGCCGGGACAATACGCGTTGCTCGCACGGTCATATCGCATTCTATACAAAATATATTGAGACCGATAATGTTGTTCATACATGATGCGGGCTGCGTTCGCTTCGACCTGACCGGAGACCGCAGAACGCATGCAGTGTGACAAATCCTTCAGTGTTTACGAACGTGCAACACACGGAAATGATGCAACCATTGACGGTATGTGGTGACAACGTGTCCGCGGTAGGAGTTTGAGGCGCCCATGCTTGCCGTTCATGCAACGTCTAAGGGAAAATGGTCAGTTCCGCCTTCTAACTGCCGTCTTGCACATTACTGTGTGCTGTGTAAATACTTAATTAATGAAGTGTAATAGTGCAATTGTGATAATGACTATTGTCTCTCTTACAAACACTCACGCGCTGTATTTACCTACTACCTACCACGCGGCACGGTGGCGGAACGCATCACAGCGCGCGCCCTCTTGACGCCGCGTTTTGGGTGACCATGTTTTAGCGAGGACAATGACCCAACTCAAGAAGCTTATAACTTGGTTAGTTTTCAATAAAAATAATTGAAATTTTGTATAAATATTCCTTAAGTGAAAATTTTCGACACGTGTTTCGGTTTTTGCTTAAACAAAAACTATTTTAAAATATTTTTTGGGCTAAATATAACACGGTATTAAAATGGTTGCATTAGATTCTGTTACTGATTCTGAACAAACTACTTTCAGGTTTGCTTATACAAAAACTAACATAACTAAACTTGTATACATTTTTGAAGACGTGCGCATTTATTATAAGGACATGGCCAGCCGAACTATGGGAGCTTGCCTAGATATCAAAAATCAATGCACAGCAATGATTTCTTTATTATTGTAATTGTTATATTCTATAGTTTTCAAATAAAAATGTTTCAGGAGTCTGACAGCACTGAAAACTGAGAAAATAATTTTTTTTTTGGGTGACACATTCATCACATCTTGGTGCAGTATGTTCACCGCAGAGTGGTTTACGGCCATATAGGTAATATATAAACAAGAGCGCGTGTTCCAAAGTAGGCACGGGTAGGATCATAGCATCGTTCCGTCAGCAAGCGTTTTAGGCCTTTCTCCCACGGAGATATTCACAAGCTACACGACTGAGATGCGAACCATAGGTCGCCTGCTGATATGCTACTCTATCAATTCGGTTTCCGTACACGGCGCTACCTAAATTCGACTATATACATTCATTCTTTCTTGAGCCGTCGAGGATGTCAAGTGTCTCTAGTGATGAAGATGTTCTTCTACTTTATATTTATTATAAAAATAGACGAAAAAGAAGATTTTGGGTACACCCATATATTGAAAGAAATATTAAATGTAGAGCATTCGTCGCTGCCAGGGAACTACATGAAAATGATGATAATAAGTTTCAGACATTTTACAGAATGTAAAAAAAATGTTACTTAAATTTAGTGCAGTTGCTAACTCCCAATATTCATAAAATAAATACAACTATGAGGGAATGCGTCAGTGCTGATGAAAGGATATTAATAACACTCAGGTAAGAAAATCTAATGAGTACTTATTTATTGAAACAATTCAACATTTTCAGTATTCTCTGTATTTACTCCTTGTGCTGCAGTTTCATAATAGAGAGTAATTTGAGAATTTTCTGATGTAGATAGTGATGGCTTATCTTCTAAAATTTCTTCTATTAGTTGCATAACGCATGTTTTAAAGGCTCTGTCTGATCTGTCGCTCAGACATACTCTCTAAATCAGGCAATAAACTGAGTAGAAACACTTTTTTTGGTTGTTGTTCGAGATCTTCACTTGTTTCTTTTCTGGCTTGTTTGCTTTTGAATTATTCAAGAATCCCTTCATCTACAGATGTTTTTGTCTTGCGGCCTTTTTTCTTATAATATGTTGAAGCATGCACGCACTAGATGGGAAACATATTAGAGTAGAAAAGATTCCTAACACCGGCTCAAGCAATTTTAATTATAAATCATTTCACTCTATTGTACTAATGGCATGCAGTGATGCAGATGGTTTATTTACATGTATTGAAACAGGTTACGCTGGAAGGAATAGTGACGGAGGTATTTTCAGAGCTTCTGCCATTAAGCACTGGGTTGAGAACAATAGGCTGAACATACCGCCACCTTGTATTTTACCGACTGATGGCACTGATAACCTTTTTCCGTACTATTTCGTGGGTGATGAGGCGTTTCCACTATTAAGGTATTTAATGCGACCATACCCACAATAACTCTAAACAATGTAAGAAGAGTTTTTAACTATCGTCTCAGCAGGGCCAGAAAAACAGTTGAATGTGCGTTTGGCATGATGACAGAAAAATTTGCTGTTGTAAGCAATGCAATTCGATGTAAATCAGTGCTAAAAGCGGGTAATATCATCAAAGCTGCATGTTTTGCACAATTATGTTAGAAAAACAGAAGGTATACCATATACTATATGGTATCAATCAATGTTTTTGATGCTTTAAGGCATATAGCATCAAAAACATTGAGGCTCTATCGGAAGGTTGCATACATTTGACTCCAGAATATCTTCAGATAACTCCTCTTTCATCACCAACAAATCTGCGGGATTACCTTGCCAATTATTTGATTACTCCAAACGCTTCGCTCCCTTGGCAATACAATTATTGTGTATGATTAATATTGAATAAAAAATAAATTTTACTTACCTGTTAAATTGAATTTTTGCCCAATTTCAAACCATGCTTTATCCACTATATCTTTTCTAACATATTCAGGTAGTTTATAATTGTATAAACAAGGATACTTTTCAACTTCAAGAACAAATTTTATGCAACGCGTATTCGACTCACGTAGCGTGCGACCAGCACAACCAGTAGCGTGCGACTGACATCAAACGCGTAAATTACGCTTTTAATGTCAGTCGCACGCTGCGACGCGACGATTACGCGGCTTAATCGTCGCGTCGCATCGTGTGCGGAACATAGTGAAATTGTATATGAATAAGAATAAGAATAATATTTATTTTCATAAAAGAGTGACATGATTAAATAGCGGTCCCTACCCTCTACGCTAGGATAACCTGTATTGCAGAGGGTAGTTCCTTCCAGTGATACATGTGAAAATATAACTAAAAACTAATTTCTTATTTACGTGTGAAAAACTGTGTGTGTTTGTGTGTGTCTGTGTATGTATGTGTGTGCGTGTGTGTGTATGTGTGTGCGGTGTCTGTGTATGCGTGTGCGTGTGTGTGCGTAGACGTGTGTGTGTTAGTCCATGTGTAATTGCGCGCAATGCTATTTTTTTTTTTTTATATATTTTCAGTTGCATCGTAGCCCTTAGGTGCTAGCCAGCTTCTAAGAGATTTAGCCAGGTTAAATTTATTAATTTTATTCAAATTAATACCTTTGTTAGCCCTACTGAATACATTATATGCATGTGATGACCTGAATTCAAATTGCGATTGGGCAAAACTTGTGTTAGCAACTGATAATGGATATTTTACTACTCTTTTGTTATTATTTATAGTGCAGTGATCAAATTTTGAGTGAAAACGTAAAATTATTGAAACCAAGTAATGTTGACGAACGTTGAGTAGACTGCATTCTTTGTATAATTGGTCCACTGACCAATTATACAAAGAATGCAGTCTATCTAAATGGGTATCTAAATGGTTTTTTAAAAATAGTTTTGAGTAAGGTTCTGTGCGCTCGTTCTAACTGAAGCAAGTACGTTTTTCCAGCCCCACCCCATGCACAGATACAATAGGTCATGATCGGAAGACACAACGACTTATAAATCATCAATCTCAATCGGCGCAATATCTCTTAGATTTCTGAATAATGGAATAAGTTTCTTAATTTTATTAAAGGTATTCTGAATATGAGCTGACCATTTAAGATGTTCATCTAATGTTATGCCAAGATATTTTACAGTTGCCTCTTTAGATAAGATATCACAGCTACAGATGCCTTTGTTAGTTTTCCGATTACAAGGGTACGTGTAATAGGAAGTTTGAGGTCAGGATTATTTCTAATTGATGTACTAAAACACACATATTTAGTTTTCGCGGTGTTATGGCAGCGACTGATGAGCAACGAGTAGGATGTGCGTACAAAACGCGAGTCGCTTGTCAATAGCCTCGTGGGAGAAAGGCCTTAGTCAAAAAATGGTTTCATGTAAAAACGTACTTCTTCAGGCTGTGAAAAACACGCCGAAGAGGGACTTGCCCTTAAAATCTTATCCTCTATTCCAGTCATGTCAAACATACGGCCAGCGGGCCGCCAAGTATGCCAATTAAAGGAAAAAATCAAAGAATTTACATAATATTGCGCTAGCTGTTAGAGTACCGATATTGTTGATACAGCTAAAGTTGCTGTCTTCATACGAGGTACAGAAACTTTGAAGTAGGTAATGCGAAGAACTATTAAAGTGTGTTCCGTTAACAGGCACTGCACTACTTCAAGTGTAGGCAAAAAGTCAAGGGTTGTGATTAAAATAAGAGAAAAATAGAAAATTTTGTAGGAATTAACTTTATATCATTCATCAATAATCATTGACATCAAAAAATTAAAATATGTCTGAAATGGATAAATGTATAAAAAGCAGGTGTCGGGCACCCAATTTTACTAAGGAAGAACAATTATTATTGTTCAAACCGATAGAACCTTACTCACCCATAATAGAATGTAAAAAAAACTGATGCAATAAAACAAGCAGACAAACAAAACGTTTGGATTAAAGTAGCAGAAGTTTACGCCAATACTAAAGGGGTCTGTGGAAAATCTAATTATTTGCTACAGAAATGCGAAAAGCAAAATTAAAAACAACATGCTACATGATGCTATTGGCCCCTTAGATACGGGTCCTCCTAGTTTAGGGGCCAGGAATACATTTTCTGTACTTTATTTAATTTCATCAATAAAGATTTCTATTTCTATTAAAAGGTTAGTTAGTACTGCATATTCATACTGTACCATTTTAATTAATATAAACCTACTATGAACTACGCTTCTTGTTGAGAAGGACTAAGGAGTCCGAGCCCTAACAGGGAAGATAAAATACATATAAAGACTGGTTTCAATCTTCTTTCTTTCGTTCTTTATCACCCTTTTAAATAAATTACTAGCTGATGCCCGCGACTTCGTACGCGTGGATCGAGGTTTTGTGGTTCCCGCGGGAAATCTTTAATTTTCCGGGATAAAAAGTAGCCTATGTGCTATTCCAGACTATAGTCTATCTCTGTGCCAAATTTCAGCGAGATCCGTTCAGCCGTTGGGGCGTGATTGAGTAACAAGCATCCATACATCCAAACATCCATCCAAACTTTCGCATTTATAATATTTATTTGATTTGATATTTGATTGATTGATTGATGATAAATCACCGTCATTTTTATACTTTTATTTTAGTTACAAGTAAAAAAGAAGGATTCCTCAATGCGCTAGAAGAAAATGGGAAAGCACGAGGGCAGTAAATTAATTAGGTGCCCCAAAATGTAGTTTTAATTACAGGTCTAAGTTGGTTTTATTAAAATTTGCATTAAGTGGGGTATAAAAACTAAATACTTAGTCCGGAAGTTATGCGTGTACATTCAAGCGATTTTCATATTTATTTATATAGACTAGCTGATGCCCGCGACTCCGTCCGCGTGGAAGAAGTTATTTTAATTTCCACGGAACTTCTTTAACCCATGCAAAAAATCAGGTCGTTTCGTTGCTCTATCGAGGCGTGATTGTGACAAACCAACAAACAAACACACTTTCGCATTTACAATATTAGTATGCTAGAGACATACATACACAACAATAGGTACCGTACCGTTCAGATGTATTTTATCGACATTGCACTTGCAGCGCTCTATTGCCCATCCCTATTTGTTACGTGTCAAAAAATATAACTAGCTATAGTTCACCTGCCTATTCAATGTACTCTGTGCTGCGCACTAAGCGAGCGGTGCGATACTAGCCATCTTTACCTATTATAACTCCATGTTTACGGCACATGCCACAGAAAACCTTTGTTTTACGGTATTTCCCCCTTGGGCAGACAGCACATCTTTTTTTGCCATGGGAGCAGGATTTGGGTCGACTAAAGGACGCTTTTTTTGTAAAATTCCTCTTAAGAGGTCTTGGAGATTGGTGGGCAAAGAAGGCCATGTTAAAAAGAAGGCCATGTTAATCTTTCTTCCATTTGAGAGGGGTGATCAAATCCAAGGCAAGTTTGTTTAAGGAAAAGTCGTCTTTTTATGGCTTTCAACTACAACATCACCCGCCTCTTCCTCGTCAGAGATATCTTCGTGCAGCCATAGACTAATCTGATAATCCATTCTTGTGATTTAGCTAAAAAAATTACATCAAACATAATAATGAATAAAATGATAAAAAAAAATTCAAGATAGTTTATGTAAAGTGAACTAATACTACCTATCTTTATTAACAAACATCAACAAAATAAATATGTTACTCTATTCCTACCCTGGGGCCCGATGAACCCAAACACAGCGATAATTACGTTTTCAGTGCACCAATGCTAACGCAATACTGACGACAAGATGGCCGCCGGCGTGATCGAGGATTAGCTTGAGTCACGCAACCGTGCGTTTAGTTTCCGCAAAAATATTTTACCAAAAAATTAAGCACTTGGGCTTACTGGACCCCCGGGTAGGGTTTAAGGGTTAAATGCTTTAACCAATAGTTGCAACTTAGAGCCTGTGCAGAAACTTAGAACTTATAACATACGCGCTTGTAGAATTGAAAGCAAAGATGTAGGTAGCAAACATAACGGTGTTGCACTCATAATACACAACAGTAAATCATATACAAAAATAGATACATATTGTATCAACGCTCATCAAAATATTTGTATAAAAAATAAGGTTCATAATCAAGGACTAAGTATTTTTAGTTTTTATACCCCACTTAATGCAAATTTTAATAAAACCAACTTTAGACCTGTAATTAAAACTACATTTTGGGGCACCTAATTCATTTACTGCCCTCGTGCTTTCCCATTTTCTTCTAGCGCATTGAGGAATTCTTCTTTTTTACTTGTAACTAAAATAACAGTATAAAAATGAGGGTGATTTATCATCAATCAATCAATCAAATATCAAATCAAATAAATATTATAAATGCGAAAGTTTGGATGGATGTTTGGATGTATGGATGTTTGTTACTCAATCACGCCCCAACGGCTGAACGGATCTCGCTGAAATTTGGCACAGAGATAGATTATAGTCTGGAATAGCACATAGGCTACTTTTTATCCCGGAAAATTAAAGATTTCCCGCGGGAACCACAAAACCTCGATCCACGCGTACGAAGTCGCGGGCATCAGCTAGTAATTTATTTAAAAGGGTGATAAAGAACGAAAGAAAGAAGATTGAAACCAGTCTTTATATGTATTTTATCTTCCCTGTTAGGGCTCGGACTCCTTAGTCCTTCTCAACAAGAAGCGTAGTTCATAGTAGGTTTATATTAATTAAAATGGTACAGTATGAATATGCAGTACTAACTAACCTTTTAATAGAAATAGAAATCTTTATTGATGAAATTAAATAAAGTACAGAAAATGTATTCCTGGCCCCTAAACTAGGAGGACCCGTATCTAAGGCGCCAATAGCATCATGTAGCATGTTGTTTTTAATTTTGCTTTTCGCATTTCTGTAGCAAATAATTAGATTTTCCACAGACCCCTTTAGTATTGGTGTAAACTTCTGCTACTTTAATCCAAACGTTTTGTTTGTCTGCTTGTTTTATTGCATCAGTTTTTTTTACATTCTATTATGGGTGAGTAAGGTTCTATCGGTTTGAACAATGATAAATGTTCTTCCTTAGTAAAATTGGGTGCCCGACACCTGCTTTTTATACATTTATCCATTTCAGACATATTTTAATTTTTTGATGTCAATGATTATTGATGAATGATATAAAGTTAATTCCTACAAAATTTTCTATTTTTCTCTTATTTTAATCACAACCCCTGACTTTTTGCCTACACTTGAAGTAGTGCAGTGCCTGTTAACGGAACACACTTTAATACACTGGACAGCAAATAAACCGGGCCACCCGCTACCTTGGAACTTTGATTCCGTTTTCTCAAAAAGTATAAAACTTACAACAATCAAAGTTATACCAACAGAAAGTGCGTTTCATGATGATTAAAATGAATGGAAACTCATTGGGATTAATCAATTTACTAAGTGTTTATTAAGGATATTACAAAGAAGTCGTTTTCCAGCCGTGTTAATCGTTAGTAATCATAAAATGAAAAACAAAATTAAAGCCAGAAACAAAGAAAAAATTTCACAAAAGTTTTTGGATCGGTATTCTGTATTTCCTCCCCTTGCTCGGATAACTGCCAGCATCCTCGAATTCAGCGAACTCACGAGCCTGAAGATGAAATCTTGAGGAATTGCATTACACTCCTCTTCAATTGCGATTCACAGCTCTGGAAGCCTTGTTGGAGCAGGTACCCGGGCTCGAACTCGACGTTTCAGCTCATCCCATAAGTGTTCTATCGGATTCAAGTCCGGGCTTCGAGCCGGCCACTCCATAGTACGAATGCCGACGTTGCGTAGGTACTGGGTCACCACATGAGCAACATGAGGCCTTGCATTATCATGCATCAACGGCATATCCTGCCCGATATATCCTGCGTATGGTACCACATGGTCTGCGAGGATTTCAGTAATGTAGCGATGAGAAGTCAATCCACGTGTACGGCCCGTCGGTTCGATGAAAATCAACGCTGTATGTGCGGTTAACGAGATGCCGCCCTAGACCATTACAGATCCTCCAACATAAGCAACAGTTTCCTCGATGCAAACACTGAAAATAACGTTCTCCAGGGTGACGATATACTCTCTGACGTCGATCACTTCCATGTAGACTCACCCTGGTCTCATCAATGAAGAGTACATTACCCCAATGCTCTAACGTCCAATCCGTATGCTCTCGAGCAAATTCAAGTCGTGCTCGTCGGTCGACTACCGTTAATGCTGGGCCGATTGCAGCTCTCTTTGGAGTCAGGTTTCGTTCAGCAAGTCTCTTTCTGACGGTATCTGAACTTATGACCACTTGGCGTTCATCACGCAGATTTTGTTGGACTTGAACTGCGTTGAGGCCTCGATTTCGCAGAACAGTAAGTTGGATATAATTATCGGCATTCGTACTATGGAGTGGCCGGCTCGAAGCCCGGACTTGAATCCGATAGAACACTTATGGCATGAGCTGAAACGTCGGGTTCGAGCCCGGGTACTCGCTCCAACAAGGCTTCTAGAGCTGGGAATCGCAATTGAAGAGGAGTGGAATGCAATTCCTCAAGATTACATCGTCAGGCTCGTGAGATCGATGAATACGAGGATGCTGGCAGTTATCCGAGAAAGGGGAGGGAATACAGAATACTGACCCAAAAACTTTTTTGAAATTTTTTCTGTTTCTGGCTTTAATTTTTGTTTTTCATTTTATGATTACTAACGATTAACACGACTGGAAAGCGACTTATTTGTAATCTCCTTAATAAACACTTAGTAAATTGATTAATCCCAATGAGTTTCCATTCATTTTAATCATCATGAAATGCACTTTCTGCAGGTATAACTTTGATAGTTGTAAGTTTTATACTTTTTGAGAAAATCGAATCAGAGTTCAAAGGTAGCGGGTGGCCCGGTTTATTGGCTGTCCAGTGTAGTTCTTCGCATTACCTACTTCAAAGTTTCTGTACCTCGTATGAAGACAGCAACTTTAGCTGTATCAACAATATCGGTACTCTAACAGCTAGCGCAATATTATGTAAATTCTTTGATTTTTTCCTTTAATTGGCATACTTGGAGGCCCGCTGGCCGTATGTTTGACATGACTGGAATAGAGGATAAGATTCTAAGGGCAAGTCCCTCTTCGGCGTGTTTTTCACAGCCTGAAGAAGTACGTTTTTACATGAAACCATTTTTAAATCCACCTACAAATGTAGAAAAAAATTACAATGAAGCATAAATAAAAACTAGAAATACTGTTGAAAGGACATTTGGTGTGTGGAAAAGGAGATTCTCATGCTTTTCTTAAAAACTAGGATCGTCCCAACAGCTGTACTACATAATATAGCTCTACAGCAAAATGAAATGACACTAATAGTTGATTATTCTCTCCCTGAAGAACATAGCATAACACAATCCATTGAACAACCTGTTTTCTCTGAACATTTTATCTAAGCTAAATTTGCATCGAAATACTTTCAAGCTGTACATATTAAATAAGTATTAAAAATGTACTTCCACCAAGTGTATGTATTTTCTATCTCAGAATAATACTGGGTGTTTATAATATGACCTTTGCTAATGAATATATTATTATAGATTGTTCAGGAAGGGTATAATAATTTAAAGAGCTTTCTCAACTTCACTGCTGTTTTAACTGTAAGATTTATAGGAAAATAATCTTGCCGTGGAAATGTTTCTCCCGAATGGATCAAAAAGTTCACAATAACTAAATATCGTTGAAGCTGAGAATCTCTGTATACTTTGGATACCTCTGCAAAGCCAGCCTTTTCTACCTTCTTGCTAGTTGTACATTGAATAGAAATATTTTATTTGTAATTTTAAGATACAAAATAAGTAATGAAGATAGTTATGATAAAAAATATGGGGTACAATTCGTGCGCAATTCAAAATCAACATTTAATTTCAGAAGAGTTTTATTTCATTATAAATTATAATTCTTTTTGAATTCTAAGTCCATTTTTGCATTTTTTATAAGATTTCTCTTTAACTCTATTTCAAGATCCAGTAAAACTTTAGTTTTTTTCTAATTTCATTAGTTCTTGCTTTTGTTGAATCTCAAATATTTCTTACTTTTTGGTTGTTATGACATCTTCAGTATTTTGCTTCTGAATTTTTCTTTTTATTATCGAAGTGAGCTGACACCGTTAAAGCACCACAAAGCTAGATAGCAGAACAGAGGAAGTTCGCACCGTCCCACTACCGCGAAGTAACTGTTCTCGCTGCACAATAGTCGCAGCGGCTGTCCACAAAGCGACTACCTTGCACCGAAGTTTTTCCGGCCTACCCGCGGCGTTACCTGTTGTTTAGTTGAGGTCTGCTATTCAAGAATGTGTATGTCATGTTCACTAGATGATACCCGCGACATCAACCGCGTGGACTAAGGTTTTTTGATTCCCGCGGGAACTCTAATTTTATGTAATTGTATATGTAATTGTATGGATTAAATAAATGAATCCTTTAATTAGATTTCATTACAACTCAATCCTTTTTATACGAAATTAAGGAAGTTCTATCTATCAATCTCTATTGTATCATTCTACCAGTTGATACAATACTAAATACAATCTTTTGTTACATGGATTTACATTCTAGTGTGGCGTTTTTCTGATATGCCTCTGGCAACACAAATTTTAATTCTTACCGGCCACAGCTGGCACCCTGCTGGGAGCTCAAGCGCAAGCTTTGGGTTACTACAAAATAGAGTAGTACACTCATTGAAGTGAACTAATATGTACTAACGTACTAGAATCGACGACCCGAACAAAATCTGTCCACCACGTGCGGAAGTGCGGGGCGCACGGGAGGAGGTAGCCGAGTCATAGAATGTGACATAATTACGCGGACGAGATACATTGATTATATTCTGCATATTAAATTGCAGTAAGGAAACGTAATGAAATAAAAGAGACTAACGTACGTCATAAGGTACCTAATGTATGTTTTTAATGGTTTGGGAAACTGATTGCGCTGATTTTAAAAATATGCTATCACGCACCGAGTACCTACTTTAATTTTATACCTCTATGCTATCACGTATTAGTAGAATAATAGGCAGAGTAATAAATTCAAAATATATTTATTTACAAATTAGTACAATTACTTTCCTTTAAATAATATAAGCTTAGTGAGCTTTTGCAGTTCAGTTAACGAACTGTTAGCTATTTTTAACTCATTTTTTAGTCGGATATTCGTGTACTTATTTATTATTGCGCGTATAAGGTGAATCCTGTGATTCAACGTGGCAGGCTGATTAAATGAATGATCATTTAGAATTTTAGACAGTTAAATAAATCCTAATATAACCTGAAATGAAGCCTTCATTCTGCTGTAGTTTATTTAAATTAATCACAAGTTGCCATTTTATTGGTCTGTCATTTTCATGAAATAGTAACCTTTTGCGTTCGAACGTGTTTCTTATTATTTTGATAACATGACATGGGTCAAGAAAAATGCAAACTTTTTCTGATGTACTCGGATGTAAGAAGTATGTCTTCAGAGAATTCTCATCGGACAAATTACATCCTGAAATCTCAGCTGCTTTAAAGTTAACCGAACTCCCGTCAAATGTGACACTGACACTGTTACGCCAACGTCGTGATTACCTGTTTTCGAAACAGATGTTTACTAAATTAGCTTTAAAGAAGTACTCCACCGGTAATTTCCAGCTTTCATTATGGGAAATAAGCATAAAAACTAAAGCTTACGTTGCTATTGTGTCCTCTTCTGCTCCTTCTACTAGACATACACCAAAATTTACAGCGTCTGCATAGTTTGTGTTTATTGTGAATCAACTTCTGCTTTCTTACAGCAAACTCCTCGAACACCGGTGAGCATACGATAGGCTTTTCATTTATTTCACATTTCTCCTTCTAATATACGGAACGATTTTATCGTGAAACCAGGCTCCGAGGCTTTTCATTTATTTGACATTTCTCCTTCTAATATACGGAATGATTTTGTCGTGCAACCAGGCACCGCTTCAACTGTGGAATACTATCTGGAAATTGATCTTGGATGAGGAAGAGCTTTATTATATACCTCTCTGACATATTTGTACGCAGCTGGTGAATAATAGTGCAGGGTCAACGCAAATTTACGCAGCGGTGCTGTATAAAGCAATCGGTGCTTGTTCTGTTTCTTTTTCTTTAAAAACGATTTATGCAACTCTACAACCTCAGCTCTGGCCAATAAATCATTTTCAAAACTAAAGGGACTAGACTAGGGCAACTATGGGAGCTTGCCTAGGTGTCAAAAATCAATTTGCAGCAAAGATTATTTAATTATTGCAATTTTTATAGTTTATACTTTTCAGATAATATGATTCCTGGTGTTGAAGCCGATGATGCTTGTAATAGAATAGTATTAACATAGCTAATATCACTAACATATAAAAGTACAGAAGATGGCCTGCGGTTGCTATAGTTGGATATAGCAGAACCAGATGCAGTTTTTTCTCTGTGGTCCTTTAACCCGAATTCAGTCAGAATATTTTGGAGTCAACATTGGGCTAACAAATAACAATGCATTCTCCACCGACATCATTTTGAGTTGCATTGCAACACTCTTTCGCGTCCCATACTGTTCCGACCTAAGAATTAACGCCGTCATTAAATTTTTTAGATCAGAAATAGCTTTCATTATAGTATCTCTCGTCCTCTTCTTTGCTCACGGCGTATTTCCAACGCTGTTAATAGTAGCTGTGGCAGGTGGTGCTTCTTCATTTGTGGGTGTTTCATAAGAAGATGCGTGGAAGATACCGTCACAGAAAAGGAATTACAAGTGGGCACCGCAAAACTACTCGCTTGTGTGTGTGTGTCGCGGTTTCATTGTTCGTTTGATTGATTTAAAAAATATATAATTTATTAATTAATTAAATATATAATTTATAATTTATTAATTAGCTCAAGTGGCTCCCGATTCGCCTTCGCAGGAATACTCACATTCTTCACCTTCTGTACTGCATTCTGTTCAATCCCATCACACCTCACTACTTAAAAGTAGACATGGGGCGGGTACCCGGTTTGGATCCGGTACCCGGCGGATCCGGCACTTTTTTAGGATCCGGCCGGGTACCGGGTAATGGTGCCGGGTATCCGGGTAATTTGATAGACCAAAAATAATGAAACATATTACACTTTTTAAATTATTTATTATGCTGAACACAAACGGTAATCATTATAATTATGTTTTGCTTACTAATTTATCAGGAAGAACTAAAAAAACTAAATATATATTTTATTTTAATATTGGTAATTTAAGATGGGTAAGTTGTGATGTAAAAACGCCAACTTTTCAGCGCGGTTAGCATTTAGGCGACTGCGTTTCTTGTCATAAATTAGCCCTGCTTCTGAGAACAGGCGTTCGCTGTATACAGAACTAGATGGTGTGCATAGATATTTCGCCGATACTTTTCCTAATATAGGATAATGTCCTCTGTTAGACGCCCACCATGTGTAAGGATCGGTGTCTCTTGCAACCCTAACCGTGCTTAAGTAGTGATCTAATTCTGAAGCTGCAGAATTTTTAGGTTGAGCATTGCTGGTTGACTCGTCGTTATCAGCAGCTTCATCTAAACAAGACCAGTATAAATCATGAGCCTCAGAAGCAGAAGTCGCATGGTTGTTTAGAAGTCTAGATCTTTTGTTTTGAGAGGGCTCTGCGTTATTGTCTTGTTCATCATCATCTTCATCTAAATATATTCTTAGTGATTCTCTTAAAACCGCCTGACGAGCTTGTTCGACTTGAAATGCATTAAAAAGATAGACTTATAAAGCGGGTCTAAAAAAGTTGAAAGAAAATAAGCTGCGTCACCATACAACTTTTCGAAATCGAAACGCGTGGTCATGTTGAGATTATCTTTAAGGGAACGTCTGAAATCATCAACTAGATATACTTTCTCTAAAAGTTCTTGTTTCTGTAGGTATCTCATCAACATAGAAACGTGTGGTATAACATCAGATATGGGGGATAGCGTAGCGCTGGTTATTTTGGTAACCTCTTCAAAAGGCTTTAATAATAAGATTAACTGTTGTACTATTTCCCATTGACTGCTTGTTAAGTTATCAAAAGTCAAATTATCCCCTCAAGCGCCCGAGCATCAGAACTCGCGATGACCTTTGACTGCCCCGCCCCTCGCAAGGCCTCCCGCTATTTCATACCTGCTACCAGATTTTCAACTATTTCTACGAATATTATTGTTATAACTTGTATAAATGATATATTTTTAGAAACTAGATGAAATTTCCTACCTGACTATATTTATTTTATGTCTAAAAATGATATTCAATAAAAACAATCCTGGATGAAACATGAGAGTTTCGTTTTTTTCCCCATTTTATTACTTTAAAACCTCTATAAAAAACAAAATTGTACACTTACATGCTTCAACTTACATTATTTGCCAAGTTCGATACCTGGTCTACATGAATTAGTAACAGAAAGAAATCGTACACTGTTAAAACTAAAAATAATCAACATAACTTAGCACCCACTGAATGGACACAAAAAGGTTCAACAAAAAAAACGACCCCTACTTGACGTTCGTTCGCTCTTTGATAACGCTACATCTATGTTACATCTGGTAATAATTTATGTGTTTATTAGCAGTTCAAGTTACTAACTAACAAAAAACAAGCACTGTATTTGTTTAAAATGAATATTTGGAGAGTACAAGATCTCAACAAAAAGCCCTATTGTCTGAATACAAAGAATAGTATCCTACCAAAATAGCTATATCTTTAAAACTACTCGTCCGATTCAGTTTTTTTTTATTGTTCCAAAAACTACATTAAATGGTCTTTCTAATACAAATAAAACAATTTATTTTTATAAAGGTTTTTAATGTTTATTTAGGACATGAAAAAGTACAACTTTGCCATACAAAACGTAGGCAAAGGTAGGCTAAGTATGGATACGCCATTTGGTGACTTTTTTTTGGTGCCACTACAGACCTACAATTTTTATAAAAGATTAAAAATATGCTTATTTTAATAAAGTAACAGGTTTCTTGACCAAAATATATACAGAAAAATTAAAATAAAAAAAGAAATTTTTAATTTAAAAAATTACATAAGAAAGAAAATTGTAACCTAACATACACTAAAAAAAAGTTACAAATTCAAGTTGAGGCTCTTATCAAAAAATATACAGATTGTATTAAAATACAAAGAAAATGTAATAAAAAAAAAATTACAATAAGAAAATAATTGTGACCTTACTTGCTAGGTACGCTCAAAAACAGTTACAAATTCAACTTGAGGGACTTATCGAAAAATATACAAAAAATTATTAAAAAACCTTACGTATCGGCCCTGACGGCGACCGGTTGGTCTTCTATTGTTGACCTGAAAAAGAATATGAAAATGGATGAACCCAACAAGGAAACTAAAAACGATAATTTATAAAGATATGAGTATATCGTGATGAGTATACAATGATTTAACAAAAAACAATTCGTTGAATTATTCCTCTAAAAAAAACTATACCTCTGCGGTACCTCATCCCCCGCACGCGGGAACCCCCCGTCCTCTTCCCCTTGCACCCCCTCGAGACCCCTCCTCCCTTCCCCCCTCCTCGAGCCCCTGCTCCCTCGAACCCCTGCCCCTGCCCCCCCCCCCCCCCTCAAGCCCCTACCTCCTCGAGCCCCTGCCCCGTCTCCCCTCCGCGAGCCCCTGCCACCCCTTTCTTGAATATCTCTGCCACTCATTCTGTCAAATAGAATAATAATTAACAAAAGAAATAATGTGTCGAATAGAGAACCTCTTCTTCTTTGAAGTCGATTTAAACATAAGAGTTACATAAAATAGGTCATAGAAAAAAACATCAAAATCGGTCCATTAGTATCCGAGAAAATCGTAACAAACCAACATACATACATAAATTATGTATGTCGAATACAGAACCAACTTTTTGAAGTCGGTTAAAATAAAATAAGTTAAAAATAAAATAAATGGATAAATCACTATTTAAAAATTAAACTAAATCGGCTAACAAAACAACATAAAAATCGGTCCAATTGTATCCGACAAAATCGTAACAAACAAACAAACATACTTAATATTATGTACTTACGGGTCGAATATAGAACTTACTTTTTGAAGTCGGTTAAAATAAATAAATCTGTTAAAAACATAAACGTTAGACGAAACACAAAATAAAATAAAAATTACAAAACAAAAAGCACCATGATAAAAACAGTCCATTCCATACTAAGCGATCCGCGCCAAAATCCCGGCGCAAAAATGGCGACACGGTAGCGCCCCGTGTCGCCAGGCGGCATTCACAGTATTACGTACCGAAAATTTTCAATTTTTATTTTTATTTAACTATTTCCTGAATGTTTTATATTGTAAATTGATAATATATGATATTGGTCCTTCAATAATAACAGAATTTCACTAGAAAATGATATAAATAATATAAATACAAAAAGACAAAATCACTGTAACCGTTTAGTATTTGGACTAGCCCACTTTTAAAGCTCAAAATATGAATAAAAATGACTAAATACGCAACAAACCTATAATAGTACAATACTATAATTAGTTAATTATTCATTTTTCTTACTTTTCTGCCGTTTCTGAAGTAATATAATAACTAATATCGCCCACAACGCACAACCAGTTCGGAGCGACTAACAAATGAACGATCCAGGGACTTTGACTCGATCGTAGAAATAATTGCTAGATGATTTTAAGTGTTAGTATCAAACATATAGCTAGCCTGTTTCTTCCGAGCAATATTAGCGAGGTAGGAAAGAGATGCATACAGTATTTTTCACAACAGACCGATAAATATTGGCGCCGACGTTCGGTGTCGCCGTGCGACGGTGGGCGCCCTAGTGTTCGTCTCGAGTGGTGTCGCAGAGCGACACCGGGCGCTCGAGAGGTTATGGGATTCTGTGAAGTAGACAGAAATAGCTCGCCTCTGTTCATTGAGACGTTCCAATAAATAATAAGTGGAATTCCACCGAGTAGAACTGTTCATTGAGACGTTCCAATAAATAATAAGTGGAATTCCACCGAGTAGAAACATCTTGATGCAGTTGGTTTTTTGGCAGGTTAAGCTGTTCTTGGATCTCATGAAGTTTCTTGTATCCACTGTGATTAAAATGCGTCACGATGCGTCGAGCTGCAGAAATTGTTGCCGTGATTGAAGGATTAGCAACAATAGCGTCATTTATAACTAATTGCAAAGTGTGAATAAAACAACGGATAGATGGGAAATTAGCTTCGCTCACACCTTTTGATACGTTCGCAGCATTATCGTGTACAACAGCACGGACTTTCGCAGCAGGTATGTTCCAATCAGAGATACACTCGCATAAACAATTCTTAATGTTTTCTGCCGTGTGAGATTCGGGGAAAACTTTCATATTTAGTACTGCATGATTATGTTTGAAATCTTCCGATAACCAATGCGCAGTGCAGCTCAAGAAACATGTTTTGTTTACTTGACATGTCCACATATCAGTAGTTAATGAAATATAATCTGCCGGTGCTATGATAGTTTTTATTTTACGTACAACTTTTTGGTAAATGTCTGGAATAATGTTTTCACTGAAGTAATTTCGGCCTGGTATCTTATATTGCGGCAAAATATTGTTCAACAGTCTCCGAAATCCCTCATGACTTTCTACCATTGCAAATGGTTCATTATCAACGGCTATCATTTCCCCAATTAAATAGTGGTACCTTTTTGCTCTTGAATAATTAATATCCCAGACCTTTTTCTTTTCTATTATATCCTCCAAGGATGGTTGGTTAAACGAACGACTTACTGATGTTTGACATGCCGGAGAGCCAGATTCCGTACTAGAAGAAGCAGTGCTTGCTGGTTGGATGCTGGTTGTGCCTGGTCCAAAAATCTTGTCGTATTCTGCCTTATGCTTAAACTGCAAATGTTTTTTCATAGACGATGTTCCACCTTTTCTTCCTTCGCCGCCACGAGATATTTTTGTTTCACACAAATTACACTTTGTTTTGTTTTGGTCAGCGTCCACAAAATATGTCCAAACACCTGATTTTCTCGCACTATGAGACGAGTCAGACATGTCTTTTTGTATTTTATTATTATAGTATTCAGTAGAATTCACAACAAATTGAAAATTGCAAAAGAAAGTAATTAATTTTTGTATTTCGTCACGCTCAATCAACGCTGGAATGAACACAAACAATCACCCGCACCCCGCGGGAACGTGCTGTAGCCAGCCGGTACGCGGCGATTCGAGCTATCAAAGACGCCAGCGCCACTTCTAATTCACTTCAGAGTTCAGTTGCGCCTGAGCGGGCAAGGGAGACACGCGTCACGACGCGTTACCGCTGCCGGGTACCCGTTAATATGTGTCGGGTACCCGTTCAGCGAGTACCCGGTAAAACCACTACCCGCCCCATGTCTACTTAAGTGTGGTTTTACAGTGACGCTTTCGCCAGCGCAGTTGGTAAGCGTCGCGGGCCACGAGCTTTGCGTCTCATGGATCATTACATAGTCACGCGGATGGCCCGCGTTGACGGCAATTCAGCCGCGCTTTTCAACCGCGTGCGGGCGAGGAGTCATTGTGTTCAGTGTGCGTTGCACAGTCTCGCCGGTCGGACGCGCGCATGCGTACCGTCGTCGCCAAAATGAATGCGAATTATATCGATACGGGTCGATTGATTGAAGAAGTTCGCTTTCGACCGTTGCTGTGGGATCCATCGAACGAATTATACAAAAACAAAGACGCAAAAAATAAGGCTTGGGAAGAAGTTGGAGAAGCAATCTTTGGAGAAAATTACATAAAGAAAGACAAAGGTATGTTTATAAAATTTGTATTTTTATCAATTACATTTATAATATAAAATTTATATTATGTTGGTATAAAAGTCGTCGTTAAACATATGTAGGGTAAGATTTCAATCGATATGTAGGGTAAGATAAGGTAAATTGATCAATTTTACTTGTTGGAGCACTATCTTTATGGATTTAAAAATAAGATTGTGGATTTTTGATGATTTGAACACTCTTCAACGGTTTACTTGCAGAAAAAACACATTAGATTAGTCATAAATGACTATGAATCATCACTATAGTCTATACTTGAAAGGACGACAATGAATTCAATTCCACTAATAAGTTCTTTCAAATAGGTACTAGGTAGGTACCTCTAGAATATTTGTCTGTCTTGCCACGAAACACTGCCAGCAGGCGATATAAAGTAATCGGCAAACACTTCGCGTAGTGTGTTTCCTGTTCTAGAAACTGGCTGAAGATTCATGTCAATCAAACCACTAATGCTTAATAAGTCATTTCCATTGTAGCCGTCTCGCACTCTGATAAAATTGTGTAATACGCAACAAGCTTTAACTATAGTTTTTGCGTTGGAGAAGCTCACGTTCATTGGAGTGTGAAACACTCTAAACTTGTTTGATAATATTCCAAATGTACATTCTATGTACCTTCTGGCACGACTTAGACGGTAATTGAATATCTTCTGTTTGTGGCTCATATCATTTCGAAGATAAGGTTTCATCACATAGTTCGATATGCCAAATGCACCATCACCAATTATTATATGAGGTGCCACAATATTAGATCCTTGCAGGTACTTTGGAGCCGGTAACCTTAAATTATTTCTTTCTAACTGTTGAAATAGTACACTGTTTTGGAATATGGTGGAATCAGAGTTTTTCCCACAAGAACCAATGTTGACATAAGTAAAGCAATAGTTGGCATCGCACATTGCCAGAAGGACAATAGAATAAAAATGTTTGTAATTGTAAAACATTGACCCTCCACCTGCGGGATTAACTATGCGTATATGTTTACCATCTATTGCCCCACAACAGTTAGGAAAGTTTGCATACATCTCAAACTCTGCACTAATACGTTGCCACATTTGCGTTGTCGGTTGAGGAATGCATTCTTCGCGTAGTTTTTCCCATATCTCACAGCAAACTTCCTTGACGATTTTGCTTATAGTAGTAACGCCCATTCTGTATGTGACATGTAGATCGGAGTAAGTGTTCCCAGTAGCTAAGAATCTGAAAAAAATATATATAATTATTAGAACTAGTAGAAAGTTCCAAGTAGGAAAGGATTCATAAAAAGTACAAGTGAGAAGGCGTGATACACAAAATATTATTTTTGCCAATTTTTTTTTGTTTCAGATAAGCTTTTACGTCAAAGATGGAAATCTGCAAGAGATGGATATTTCAAAACCAAAGCTAATATGAAAAAAGCACCATCTGGTAGCGGGGCAAAAACCGTTACAAAATACATTTATTTCAAAGAATTAAACTTTCTTGATCGTATCACTGAAAACGAAGTTTCAGAATCTATGTACAACATTAATGAACAATCAAGTTCATCTGAAACAATAGCTCACGTAGTAAATAACGACGAAATTTCTGGCTCTTCTCAAAACAGTTCTACTCCGGTGGCTGACCAAGATAAACCAACATGGACTCGGAAGAGGAAACATGAACGGGTACAAGAGAACTCCGCGTTTGAGAAAAAGTTGGTAGATTTGTTAGACAAAAATATGCCAGACATAAGCTCTGACGATTTGTCATTTTTTAATTCTCTAGGTCCAATACTAAAATCTTTTAACAGTTATAAAAAACTATTATTTCGTGCCAAAGTATTGCAAATCGCCATGGATCTCTCCGCGCCAACTTCAAGTGGCACTACGTCGACGTCCAACATCTTGTCACCAGAACATAACTCAAATTCTACTACAACATCAACAACCAATCATTCTAATGATACTACTACGCAACGAGGTTATCAATCAGCAAGTCAATATTACACCGTCATGTCACCAGAAAATGATTCTAATTCTTCTGTAATGCGTGCAACCAATTCATCATATTTTTCAAACCAAACGCTACCAGTCAACGAATCAATGTCTAGTACCACCACTCAGCAAGGCTATCAAACAGCAAATCAATATGATCCTCATTCAACAGTCAATAATTCTGTTCAGCAAAGCTGTGAAGAAATACAGCACTTTCCAAATATTGCATCAGAAAACGACAATTTCTATTAATTACATTTCAACGAGTTTTGTTTTTTTGATTGTTTAAATTTTCTAAATAAAGTAATTACTAAAAATTAAATAGTATTTTTCATGCCACTTACCTTAAGGTAATCGCCAACTTTTCAACTGGTTCTATAGGTGCTCGACGTAAACTTGATCTTTTTAAATTATGTTCTATCTTGCAGAGTAATTCATTAAATGTTGTTATAGACAGACGAAAATGTTTAAAGAACTTGTCACTATGTTCTCTTAAATCCGCAAACGATGTAGAGAACGCGCCTCTCAGCAATCTAGTGGCATTGTAAGGATGTACTTGTATACGTCGTCGTCGTCGTTGCCTTTTTTTCCATAAGTAATATAGTATAATAAATACGAGAAGTCTCATCACGACTGTATGAGCCGGCAAACCGATCACGACTGTACGAGGCGGCTAACCGCGCGACTAGCTTTAAACTAGTTTTATAGTTTCGAGCGGGTCATCCGCGCGCTTACCACCCGCGCGGACAGAAGCGTCACTGTAAACCACTCTAAAAGATAGATTTAAGTATATATGTAATTTACACTCTTTTTCCCTCCGTTCTCAAAATAATCTTTTATTAAGTACTCCTAGTCACTCAACTTCCTTCTATCAAAATTCTTTTACAGTAACTGCTATGCGGCTTTGGAACGTTCTCCCTTTGGATATTAAGCTATCCCAATCTCTTCCTATCTTCAAAACTAAATTGAAACAACATTATCTATCATTATAATCTATATATTCATCTGTCGTCTATTTTCTATTACTTCTTTACTTCTATACTGTGTATTTATCCTATATATATATTTTTACATTGTTTATATATATATACAATATTTATTTATTAATATTATGTTTCAGTACACCCCTCCCGCTTTCTTTTAAAAGTTTCCTCTGCCCTAAGGTTGCCTAGAAGAGATCGCTGTTTAAGCGATAAGGCCGCCTGTTGTGCCGTATCCATTAATATGTTTGTTTTTTTTTTTCATTTAATTTCTTTGTGTACAATAAAGTATATTTTACTTTTTACTTTTACTTTAATTTTCTTAATGTACAGTAAACATCAAAGTAAATGATTCTGAATTGTTTGTCTATTTATGTTTCAGATACCAAAGAACAATGACGAATGAAAAGAAGTAGAATCAGGGTTCAGAACTAGGTGGAATTTTTCTGGATGTCATGGAGCCATAGACGGCAAGCATGTGACAATTGAACACCAATCCAGACAAAGAACAAGTAATTTCTCTAGGTAAATTTGCAAGTATATTTCAGGCCGAAACGTATGCGATCATGGAGTGTGCCTTCGGCCTGATGGATACTATAAGCATAGAAACCAAAGAAGTTATCATATATAGTGGCAGTCAGGCTGCTCTCAGAGCATTAGAAAGAAAGGATACCATATCAGCTATAGTGAAGGAATGCAAACGTATCTTGAACTCACTAGCTGATAGGACAAAAGTCACAATTGCCTGGGTTCCTGGACACCAAGGAAACGAAGGAAATGAAAAAGCAGATGAATTAGCAAGAATGGGAGCAAGCACTCCATTTTGTGGCCCCGAACCTTGTTTACCCATTCCATACTCGATCACTAAGAAAGTGTTCGAAGGAATCATAGAAAGAGGATCGAATTCAAGATGGAACAACTCTACACAATATAGGCAATCGAAGTTGTTCTTGAAATCATTCGATAAAAAGAAAACAAAACAACTTATGTCGCAAAGTAGAAACAAAATAGCACTAATAGCAGGCATAACAACGGGACACTGTCTGCTAAATAGACATCTCACAATAATGAGAATAGAAGATGACCCATCATGTCCAGAGTGCGGCGAGGAAGAGACCAGCTTTCACTTCATAGCTGAGTGCCCCATATACTCATTGGTAAGGTGGGAATTAATAGGCACGGACAGGATCAGTGAAGAAGACCTAAGACATCTCTCCATAGGGGATATCGTAAGGTTCACTAAGGCTACAGGTAGGTTCGGGGAGGGTAGGCTGCCGGGACACCAGTAACCTGTGTCCTAACACGGGAAATGGGTGGAATAGTTCAATTAATGGACCGATCACCTGCCTGGCGACTGCGGGCGTCCCCTCTATAAGTACATGTGACAATTGAAGCACCTTATAATTGTGGGAGTGAATACTTCAATTACAAGGATTCTAACAGTGTTGTTTTGATGGCAGTCGGTGACCATGACTACTGTTTTCATTATGTAAATATTGGAGTAAATGGAAGAAACTCAAATGCAGGGATTTTTAAAAACAGTAGATTACGTAATGACCTTGAGAGTAACTTGTTGCCAAAAGGTGGTTTTTTTATCGGAGATGATGTCTTCCCATTAAAAACATATTTATTGAAACCTTACAGTGGCACAAATCTTGCAGAAATACAGAAAAACAAAATATATTTAATTACAGACTATCCACAGCACGTAGAATTGTTGAGAACGCTTTTGGAATTCTGGTTTGTAGGTTCAGAATTTTTCATAAGCCCATACCAACTGATGTATCAACAACAGATAAAATTATTCGCACCTCATGTGCCCTGAATAATTGGTTACGTCTCACAAGCCCCGGCCATTTTCCAAGGGGTTGCGTTGACTGGGAAGAAATTAATTCAGGAACCATTATTGAGGGTGCTTGGAGAAGAGAACTCATAGCTGGTCTACCATCTATCACCGACCATAATAGCAACTATGCGGCAAGAACAGCAAGTCAGTTGCGTGATAACTATGCAGAATTTTTTAGTGGAGTAGGAGCTGTTTCGTGGTAAAACAGAATGATTTCATAGTTGAGTTTAAGAAATGTATGCACTTGGTCATTAGTCTCGCGGATACGTAAGGGATTCTCCCTGGAACAAATACGATTATTGCGTCGGTTGTACATAACATCGTTGCTAAAGGTTGATTCGTCTGACCAGATGGCAGATAATATTATTTATGAAATACGTATCCTCTTGGATGAGCCCCTCGATTTCATGGCAGAAAATAAGTCGTCTTTCAGCATCACGCGGCCGTAATTACTGTACTAATCGTCCTTCAACGTAACTCTTGAATTTATATTTTTTCAGTACACGGTGTATTCTGCTTTTCGAAATTCTAATTTCTTCTTCACCTTCCCTCACTGATCTTTTAGGATTTGCCACAAAATACATCAAAATGTCGAGTTCATCGTCAGTGTTTGTCATTTGGTGCCGCTGTTGTGGTAAGCGATGATCAAAACGTCCTAAGTTTATCATATTATTCACCAACCTTTTCATAATAAATCGAGATGGTGTATTTCTATAAGGATATTTTTCGCGGTACCAATGTAAAGCTAATGTTATGTTTTTATGGTTAAAAAGTATGCTTCCATTAAATCGAAATCAATTTGATACGCCATGGTTATGTAACAAATTCACAATACAATGCAAAAAAACTAAAATGAAAATCACTAAAACAAAAGAATAAATGTTTGAAAATTTAACACATTTTTGAATTATTTTATCAAATCAGCCAGCCGCATTGTGATAGACAAAAACTGTTGCATACAACCGGTACCTGCTAATTACGTATCTCTTTATCATTTATTACGTATCTCTTTATCATTTATCATGCACTATCATGCACTTACTAAATTATAATAGGGAAATTATGGGTACTTCTCAAGTACCCATTATTTCGCATGCATGAGCACCCTCATTAGTAATAGGTAATTAAATAAAAATGATAATCTCAGTTGGATGTCCTACTGAGGTGGCAATGAAGAACTGGCAATGTCAGCTTTTCTTCATTTTTCTGAACAAGATTTTACATCAAATGTCAAAATTGATGGTCTTCATTTTATTTCTGATACTAAGTTAATTAGCAAAAAATAATCCTTATAATGAAGCCTTTCGATCGGTATGATAAAGCTACAGGTAATTTTTTTTTCTCGTATAGCGGGCTCGAGTCCTGGTTCAACCAGGCAATTATTTAAAAATCTATGAATGCAGTTTAAATTGTATTTAAATTAAATGTGCCATCTACGATATTTAAGGTACTTCCCCTCCATGCGGCATAGCCGTGGGACGCCCTATAAGATACAATTGAATAATATTCAGATAACTGTTCTAGCTATCCTATATTTAATAGGATGTGTTACCGCGAGTGAAGTCTGATTATAATATAACTAGCTGATGCCCGCGACTTCGTACGCGTGGATCGAGGTTTTGTTGTTCCCGCGGAAACTCTTGAATTTTCCGGGATAAAAAGTAGTCTATGTGTTAGTCCAGACTATAATCTATCTCTGTGCCAAATTTCATCCAGATCCGTTCAGCCGTTTTGGCGTGAATGAGTAACAAACATCCATTTGAGGTTTTTTGGTTCCCGCGGGAACTCTTTAATTTTCCGGGATAAAAAGTAGCCTATGTGCTATTCCAGACTATAATCTATCTCTGTGCCAAATTTCAGCCAGATCCGTTCAGCCGTTGGGGCGTGATTGAGTAACAAACATCCATCCATACATCCATCCAGACATCCATCCAGACATCCATCCAAACTTTCGCATTTATAATATTTATTTGATTAAGTTATCTTAATTGCATTTTCTTTGGGTTAAATAATTACCATCAGTCCAACATAATTTGAAGAAGCCTCAGTGCTTGTTTGTCTTTTCTACCATTGGGTAACAGTAGAAGAATTTTTTGCTCTATCTCTTTTAAGAGCTTTAGTTTCTAGATTTCAAGGTTTTTCTTAATAGATGAGTTACAATACCTATATTAGTAGTATTGAGAGCTACAACATTCTTATGAGATGGTAATTAATTATAGCTTATTTTACAGGTTTTTGTTTGGAGATAGAACAAACATGCACAAATGTAATTATGAATTTGGACTTAGAACATTACCTCATTACAGATAGGACAAAGTGACCGTTCCATTTTTGCGTGTTTATTTGTTCTACGTTATACAGGATGTTTTTTGACAATTTCTTTCGAATTGTGATTTGAGTTTGAAAGTGAAGACAAACAATCTTTAATTGAAATATGTAGAACAGCTAATCGTATTAATTTTTTTATCAACCAACTTCAAAAAAGGAGGAGGTTCTCAATGGCAGGTATGTCCGCCGTTGCTCCCGCTTGGTGGCGCTGGTGTTGTTGGAGGTCATGTCATTTTGTTTTAAAATTACGTATAGATTTTGGTGTTTGATCGTTAGCTATCTTAATAATTATAAAAATGGCAGAAAAATACGGCTTTTGGACTGTGTTCGAGCTAAAAAAGGAGTTGAGGAGAAGAAATGCCAAAGTAACTGGGAAAAAGGAAGATTTAATTGAAAGGTAAACCATATCAATCGACCGATGAAGTAGCATTGATTTTTTATCCGCAAAGAACAACTTAAAACACTGCTTCCGCGATTTATTTAAACAGTACTATTTTTTGTTTCAGACTGGCTGCATATGACCGAAATAATAATTTTGAGTATAATATTCCAGAAGGCTCTGTAGCGGAGTCTGCGAAATCATTGTATAACGTTCTGTGGCCACCAAATGAGGAGTTCAATACTCATCAACAATCGTCTGCTGTGCCACCAATAGATATTGTTCATATCAATAACTATTTCCTCAGTGTTTATAAGCTTGCAGAAGGAATGAGTATGTTTGCAGCAGTACACAGAAAGGGCTATACTGTAGCCCTTTCTGTGTACCTAACCGTGCTACAGTATGATGAAAAATTTATTTTTGTTAGCTTTGGTCGAGGCAAAAAATGGTGAATATCATTTTTACAGAGCGCAGGTTGATAGTGAAATGACGAAAGCGCTTACTTATTATGTGAAGCTGGTAATTTCCATTGATGGAAGCATTTCCGAAGCTTCATGTGAATGCATTGCTGGCAAAGGATTTACAGCGGTATGCAAACATGTTGCTGTTAAAAGACACATGCACTGACCGGAAACAAATTTGGCATATGCCAAAAAAGAACAGGCTTGATATTTCCCCAAAAAAGGCAGAACAAATTAATATTAATGTTCCTTTATACAATATGCAGAAAAAACAAAGAGGAAATTTATGCTATGATCCACGACCACAAAAATACAGAAATATGCCTGCCTTTAATGTTAGAAATCATGTAGTCAACTATACTGCAGGCAAGAAGAGAACTTTGTGCATTAATGTAGCTTTTACTGCAGCATCTGTTCCAGATATTGCCCATGATCATGATTATTTATCCACTCCGATAATGCACCAAATGATTTACAATCGCATTCAGGTTAGCATAATAATATTATGTATCTAATATTATTTTATACTTCATGCCACAAATTTGATAAAAATAAGTAAAATACGGAAAAAAAATATAATAGTAGCTGATCCTAGGTTTCTAATTTCAGCTCAGTGATTTAAGAACCCATTCCTATTTTTCAATTTCATCATTTTCATAGTATGCATTTCAATAAATATGTTGTTTGTTTACATCCAGGGCAAGTGTATATCTGGCATAAGGTATAGATTAGAAAGGATTATAATATACTTGATTTGATGACTTTTCTTCAGATATTGATATTGGTTCTTTTTTTAGGTCACAACTAAGGATATAATATGCATTGAGGAAGCAACACGAGCCTAGAGTAATTGTGCTATATGGTTTCAAGAAAGGTCTATGCGATTAACATCATCCAATGTTCGCACTGTAGTACATATGACACACAGAAATAACAGAATCATTTGTAGATTATTTTATTGAACCCAGACCATTTCACTGTGCTGCAACTGATTGGGGAAAGCAAAATGAGAAAAAGGCCATCAGTGTCTATGAGGAGGCAACTTCTAACCGTGTTGTAAGCTGTGGACTTTTCATCTCTTTGGATCATCCTTATTTGGCTGCATCTCCTGACGGTCTTGTGCAATCACTGACTGTTTTAGAAGTTAAGTGTCCTTATTCAATAAAGGACTCTATAATAAGGTCTGATAGCTTACCGTATTTAGAAATGAAAAACAGTGAACTTAGTTTGAAAACTAATTCAAATTATTATTATCAAGTGCAAACCCAAATGTATGTGACCGGTCGTGACTTCTGTGACTTTGTGATTTGGACTACAAAAGATTTAAAATGTATTTCTGTTAATAAAAATTATAATTTTATTAATAATGAAATACTTCCGTAGGCTAGAGAGTTTTTTGATAAGTATATGGTTCCAGCCTTAGCTAATTAGTATTACAGTAAGTGTTAATATAATAGGTACATAATACAAAGTAGAAGTTCATTACTGTTCAACAATCATTAAAATAGCAAAATAAAAGTCATAAAAAATAATATATTTGTGTTTTATTCCTTTATTTGCATCCATCCATTATGTTACTGCGAAAATTAGCTAACATAAAGCAAACAAATATATTTCTACTTCCTAAAGGTACCAAATTACTTGAAAAATACTTAAGTATTCTATAAGTTTTACCCAAACCAATTATCCTCTCATCTCATGTATCCGGTTTGATGACAATATTTGTGAACGGTGAAGCTGTTCTGGCTCAAGCTGACCAGACTTTTTTTTTAGAAATTCTGGCATATTTGCGGTTACATCTTTAGAGGCTAAAATATCCTGTATCTGAAAACCTCGATCTGCCAATAAAATGTCATTTTTTGAAGTAAATTTGATAAACCACACTCGTATTGAGACCCCATAACTATCAGACACAAAAGTTATGTTACCTGTACTAGACATACCAACTAATACTTTTAGCGTATTACAAGATTTGTATGTTGAATACGTAAGTTGCTGGGATACAGGATTTTTGGGTTGGTCTATTCTGACCTCAGTGCAATCAATAATCACTGTACTGGTACATTTACGACCTTTAAACTTAGCATTTTGTTTAGCAGTTTTCAGCGGTACCCAAATGTTAAGTTCTTTAAACTGACAGTAAAGAAAGTTGATCCAAGTTATAAATATACGGCTAACTAATGCCTCACTGATATCAAATTTAAAAGCCAGTTCTTTATTTATCATATTACGTCTTAACTTTACAACTGTAAGTAGAAACTCATTAGCTGGACTTAGAATGCGAACAGTCATTCCACAACCAGATGGATAATATAAAAGAATGTTTACTGCCGGCCCCAAGATAAACGAGCCAGAAGTGCTCACAACTATCAAATCCAGTATAGAATTTAAGTTCACTAATCTTTGTTTCTGATTGCAAGTTTTCAATACAAAATGAGTTATGCGGAGTGCTTGTCATAGTTGATGAATCACATTTCTTGATGATCTTGTCTCTGCTTTGCTGATTCTCTAGGCTCTTCAGTGCAGCAAAACTGACTAGGAACAGCATCCTTCTTGAGTCTAGGTTTTGCTGTAAAATAAACAAAACTTAATAACAACAATTAGAGGTTATGTTGAAACTACTGTCTTTCCTCAATTAAAAGCCTATTATTTTTAAAAACACACTACTTACGATTTTTAACAACGGATTCCAGTGGCATTGCATAATCTGATTGAACAAAATATTGCTTGCAAATACGTGCATTTTCTGTTGGCTTAAATTTGTCCCTTCTTATTGCTATAATCCACTTTTTTCTTAACTGTTTATCTTTTGGAAACCTGTGTCCTGATGTTCTTGATGTGCACAAAGGCACAACACAACACTGAGGCATTTTATTTCCACACAATAAATTTTAGACGTGGTATTTACTTAGAAATGCATAAATAAACAGAATTTGACAGACAGCATGACCTCCAACTACAGCAGCGCCATCTGCTCTGAGTTTTCGAGATTACCTGCCATTCGTCTGTATTTTTTTAATATTATGTTTGTTACCTAACTAACTTATGACTGGGTGAACCGATTTTGATGATTCTTTTTTTATTTGAAAGCTGGTGCTTCCCGTGTTTAACCGTGACCATTTCAATTTGGTCCAGTATAGTCGGTTTTTTTTTTAAGTTTAGATTATGGGAGAAATATTAAAAAAATAGTACTACTATTTACCACAGATTAAGAGCATCAGGGACTGGATTTCTAATACAAACTTTCTTTTATATTTCAAATGCAATTAAAGAAAAAAAAATATTATAACTGTATTTTACTTAAAAATGTGCTTGCTTAAAACTTTTTTTTCTTTCGCAATTTTCTATTCTTTAACTTTATTTCCTGCACTTAATGTCATTCATTTACTTTCATTTACTTCTGTGTGTCACCATCATCATCATCACTACAGTCTATTAACGTACCACTGCTGGGCACAGGCCTCCACTCTCATAGGAGAGCGGGAATTAGAGCTTAGACCCACCACGCTGCTCCAATGCGGGTTGGCGGGCTTCTGTGTGTATATCCTTTTAATTGTTTCCTCCTTTAGTTTTATTTCCTGCATTGAGTGTTTTCTTTACTATTTTCCTATTTTTTATTTCTTCCTTTTTCGTTAGAGAGTTTTGTTACTGTATCTGGTAAAGCATTTACTATTTCTTTTAATATTTTAACTAATGCGCTGGCTAAATCGTCGGCACTTCTTCCGTTTCTAGTCTGATCCCAAAAAGCGTTTACAGCACTTACATTAATATCGCAGTGCGCTGTTAAATTATACACGGTTAATTTACTTGTGTAGAAAAAGCATGATACATTTGCTTTAGGTAGGGTAAAAATGTTTTCCAAATCAAAAGTAACAACGGCCGTATCGTTGTTTTCTCTGTGTTTGAGATTTCGGTTTTTATATCGTTCGTCGTCACCTTCTTTTTTTCTTTGTAAGTGTTTTTCATGTTTCTCTATGATATCACTACTGGGGGTTTTTTGAGCTTTAAACTCACAGCAAAAATCGCACACATCCTTTTTTGGGCGATGAAACCGAGATTAAATCGTTCGCAGAATATTTTCCGATATATGTTTTCCTTAACTGGACTTTAAGATTTTTCCAGATATAATGCATTTTTGTGACGCTTAACCCCGGTTGTAAATATTGCCACGTGCTCGATGATCTGCAGTAGTGTGATTCTACTATTGGGAACGACTTAATGTGATCAATCACTTCATTTACTTTCTCAGGTGGTGTTTATTTTTTGACGTATTTTCCTTTTCCCGGTGCAGGAGGCAAAAGGGCGTTGCTATTTTCCATTTTTAAATGAAAGTAGTGAATTCGACGAGCTGAAATACTCAACGTTGTGCTGTGAAAATAATAGTTAAACGTGTAAGGTCTCCTTTTTAGGGTTCCGTAGCCAAATTTGGCAAAAACGGAACCCTTATAGATTCGTCATGTCTGTCTGTCTGTCTGTCCGTCCGTATGTCACAGCCACTTTTTTCCGAAACTATAAGAACTATACTGTTGAAACTTGGTAAGTAGATGTATTCTGTGGACCGCATTAAGATTTTCTTACAAAAACAGAAAAAAAACAATAAATTTTGGGGTTCCCCATACTTAGAACTGAAACTCAAAAATTTTTTTTTCATCTTACCCATACGTGTGGGGTATCTATGGATAGGTCTTCAAAAATGATATTATTGAGGTTTGTAGTATCATTTTTTTCTAAACTGAATAGTTTGAGCGAGAGACACTTCCAAAGTGGTAAAATGTGTGTCCCCCCCCCTGTAACTTCTAAAATAAGAGAATGATAAAACTAAAAAAAATATATGATGTACATTACCATGCAAACTTCCACCGAAAATTGGTTTGAACGAGATCTAGTAAGTAGTTTTTTTTTAATACGTCATAAATCGTAAACCGCAATTTACCTTTCATTCAATCAACTCAAATATTGACAAATGAGATAAATTTGGTACGAAGCAACGTCTTATAGCACAGTTAAAGGAAAAATTGCGAAAAGCATGAATTTTTAGTCACAACATATAATAAAAATATTTTTAATAATTTAAAACTTACTACAGGTTTGTACGGAACCCTCGGTGCGTGAGTCCGACTCGCACTTGGCCGGTTTTTTCTTTTTTCTATTCTCTTGTTTAGTTCTATTTCTATTCTTTTTTGTTCTTGTTGTGCATTTTCCATAAAATTTGTATTTTTAAGCATCAGTTAAGCTATAAAATTCAGATTTTATTTTTTCCCTTAGGTCTGAGGAAAAATTTGTAGAGCACATAAGCTGGCATGCTTTTTCCTTTCGCGCCTGTGTTATTACACTCTTATCTTTCTCTTTTTTCAATATTTCTTTTCCAATTTTCTGGTTGACGTTATTTCTTCTGGAATCTGTAGATCAGTTGTATCTAGAAATGGACCTTCATCCTATGAGCATGATCATTTAAAACAGGAAGTTTACTTGATGGAAATAAAAATTCATCACGGACATGTTTAAGGGAATGATTATTGGATTATTATTATATGAAGGGATGGATGTTTTCTTGGGCTTTTTTTGATGCTCAAAAAGTATCATGTCTATCTTTACAATATTTTTATTTGGCGTGTCAAGGCATCAGGTTCGAGATACGCACTGTACCACATAGATTTGCTTTCTGTGGCGGATTATAGCGAATTAAACTTCTAGTTTTTTCATTATGTAAAAATGAATTTGATGTTTTGTTATTAACTAAGTATCTGTGTTATTTATCTGTTTTTCTTTTTCTCTTTCTTCTTTACTCCAATTCCTATTACCTACTGATGTACCTACCAATTAGCCTCTACTAGTCATAAGCTTAGACATTACTTGAAAATAAATTTATGGCAGAAAGAGCATACACCCCAGCCTTGAAAGATAGCCCAGTCAAGAGATACAGAGCTTTGAGACGGTCCACTCCCAGTAACACAAATAAAAGAAGGAGGAGGTCACTAAGCAGCTCTGACCGTACTTCTGCATATCTAACTGAAAGCCCAAATGCTAAGTTTCATGGGTATAACTTGAGAAATGAAGGACTTTCATACAAACTTTCAACCCCTATTTTACCAATTTGGGGGTGGAATTTTGAAAAACTGTGCCACACGTACTTTTTATTTATTACCTTAAGCCAAAATACCAAGTTCCGTTGATACAACTTGAGAAATATCTTGAGAAATGAAGGACTTTCATATAAACTTTCATCCCCTATTTCACCCCTTCGGGGTAGAATTTTCAGAAACTGTGAAACACGTATTTCTTTATTTTCAACCCGCAGCACATATACCAAGTTTCATGGATATAACTTGAGAAATGACGGACTTTCATACAAACTTTCAACCCCTATTTCACCCCCTTAAGGGTGGAATTTTGAAAAATCCTTCCTTAGTAAGCGTCTACGTCACAAAAGAAAGCTACTGTCAAAAGGATATTGACCAGCGCCCATACAAAGTTCGCCTAAGAACCAACAGTCATAAAACATACATTATCAGATTCAAAATGACACATAAATACTATTGTAAGTAGATTTAAACAACGGACACTTCAGAGAATTTATTTATTACCAACAATATGTTCAATTTTGAGGTTATTTCAACTCAATGTGCTTGAAAAATAAATATCATTTTTATCCAATTGTAATAGAGTTGTAAAGACAAGTTTCGTCGTAGTTCACCAAAAACATTACAGATGGCGTTATAAATATTAATTTATTGTACTTTCAATAGATGGCATTGCGAGATTCAGAATACTAGCGCACTCAGCGCTTCAAGCTGATTTTATTTCTTTAGTTACCAGAAACCAGCGCTCAAACGATGGTATTGTTTATTATTTTAACCTGTAAGTTATTGATCTGTGGATAGGGTTGGAAAATTACGTAATTTTACCGAAAAAGCTAGTAAAATACGGATATTTTACGGTAATTTATATATATTACGGTAAAATTACCGGCTACGTATGTATGCTGAAAAGTATAGTATAGTATGTTATTTCAAATTAGATCGAATCATAATTCGATCTAATTTGAAATACACAGATACAGATCCTGTTGAAATGGATATGTTCGATATTAAAACTGCAGATGAAGAATCAGACACAGAAGACTTAATAATAGATCCATTATCTACTTAATTATGTATTTATTAGGTAATAGTAGATTATTAACCAAGGGGATAAAGCTGTCTTCTGTCGCGGGTGACGATTTAAATCGCGAGCGTAACGAAGGACTCGAGGTTTACTCCCGAGCGTAGCGGGATTTAAGACGAGTCCTGAGTGTAGAGAGGGATTTAAGTTCACCCAAGACTAAGACAGCTATATATTGCGAAAAAAATTACATAATAATAATATGAGATAAGCATTTATTAAAAATAATGACATTTAAAAGTAAAAGTTAACATTCGAAACATTGGTCTAATTAGACTAATATTTTTCTGTCGGAAAAGCAAAGGCATCAAGCTCATACGGCCTCGTCGGTTTTCGTAATTTTATTTAATAATCATAACCGCATAATAAATGCGTATTCCTTTTTCGAAAAGATGTATGATGCTTTTTAAACAAACTCAATGGTGTAAACACAAATGTAGTTCAGTATAAATTTCAGTAAGTATTCCAAATTTAAATCACATTCTCCCCCTATAGGATGAATGAAATTCAGTACAATTTTCTTTCCCTGTTTTTAACAGATTAAAAATGACTATTGTTATGTTCGCTTTTTGTGGCATAGAATGTCACTTTTTTGAGCAAGTGGTACGAAAATATTTTTTGATTCTAAAGATATAAAGATTAAATATAAAGAGAAAGATAGAGATACTTATAAATGAAACAATTATTGAGAGATTTTTTTGTATGATTATTTGTTTTTGTTTTGCCATTGAAGGTGAAAGAATCGAGAATATTTACGATTTTTTTTTACCAATTTTACCGTAATTTACGTAATTTATTTTATATTTTACGTAAAATATGGTAAATATCCGAATTTTACGAAAGTAATATTACCGCTTTACATCGCTATCTGTGGATAATAATGGAGAGACGGAAAATTACGGTAGTCAATTGAATTTAATACCCATTTACTTATTTTTCAATTAATTTGAAGTGTCCGTTGAATTCTAATATTTGGAATAAAGGTTAAAAAATAAGCTAAGAATCACTGTATATTTCAAAATTATGTTGAATCTTAGGCGAATTTGGACAATGTCCTTTCAAGTCTCTAACCCTAGCGGTTTAGGCTGTGCGTTGATATATAAGTCCTTTGAATTTTATATATACAGATGATGTTGTTTTGGAATCTCGGTATCTAGATCGCCGTTTAAATTTAATTTTAAACAACCGACTATGCAAAAAAGCAAAAAATCGAATTAAAAAAACCTATACCAATTAATAAAACTACAAAATGCTGCGAGTAACATCAATTTCAATGATACTGAGGAAATTAATGATGCGCTGCTCATCATGCCAAACACGAGTAGAAGTCCGGCTTCTACAAATATTTCTTCCTTAGCATTGGAAGAAATTTTAGTAAGAGCCGAACGATCTAGAGGTTCTTTCAGGCAAATAAGTTCTTTTGATGCTTCTCTGAACGAGTTGATTGGTTGCCCAAGAATACCTCTGAATGAAAACATAATAAAAGCATGGAACAATGAATCTGTTAAATGTAGCGAATTAGCTAAGGTTGCGAACATTATCTTGGCTGCACATGCAACTCAAGTATCAGTTGAGAGATTGTTTTCGTCATTAAAATTTATTTTAAATCCTTTGCGTAGTAACTTAAATAAAAAATATTTAAAAGACTTACTGCTTGTTATGGAAAATAAGGATTTATTACGCTAAAGGCAATCAAACATTTGATCAATTTAAAATGATTTATTAATCAGTCTTTAACATAATTTCACAGCTATAGAATGCACATGATTATGACGAACATTATGTGCAATGCTAATATTCCGCCACCTTTCACCAAGCATTTAACTCCTGTTTAACTAAGCACTGTAATGCTCTTCCTTTTTGGTGACATAATGCAGGTTTAAAAAAGATGGATACAATAATTAACTAAACCATTATTTAGTGCTTGGTGAAAATGGGCATTAAAATAATAAATCTACGGTCAATTTAAGCCCTACATAATTGTTTGGAACCATGACTAATTAAAGTAAATGCTTTTTCATTAAATATTTGATTCAAAACAAAAAATTGATTTTTTTAAGCTCATTCTGCCTTTTTTCTTCTCATTCTGCTCATTGCCTGGCGGTACAATTTTCCGGTATGATGGTAAACAACCATGGCCGAAGCCTACAAAAAAGTTATTTTGACATTTTGACTCAATTAAACATTTATACAAACTATGCTGTTTTTTTATTAATACCAATGTTCAAGTTTTAGAATCACGAGAGCTAAGAATAAGATACATAGCGATGCATACAATTCAATAGGCGGGTCCACACCAGACGATCCAAAATGGATCGGCGATCCCGCGATCCGCGATCCAAAATCGTGATACGTGGAGCGTGGATCGTACTAGGCCGATCCAGTTTGTTTAAACTGCGATCCTAAACTACGCTCCAAGCGATCCATAGGCGATCCGTGATTCAGTCGAACTCTTGCTGGAGATGGAGTCACACGTACAGCGGCGGCGTCGAATTGCCGTGGCAGCAGCAACCTTTATTTTGCTTAAATATTTGCGCAAAAAATCACAAAAAAGAAAAAGACGGTTCTGGATAAAACCAATATACAGAAACCGCTTGGAATCTGGGACTCAGCCTTACGCAGAGTTAGTGTCAGATAAAGTTGAACACAATTTCGCAAGAATGAATGTTAATAAATTTGAGGTATTGTGTTCATTATTGAATAACAAGCTAAGAAAGAATGATACAAATTATAGAGATGCCATTACTGTGAAGGAAAGTTTACTACTAACATTGAGATTTTTAGCAACTGGAGATTCGTACGTCAGTTTGCAGTATCTCTTCCGCATTTCCAAACAGTCTATATCGAAAATTATCCCTGAAGTTTGTGAAGCAATCATTGACCTGTTAAAGGATTATGTGAAGGTAAGGAAAACTATACTTTATTACTCAATAAAAATTAGTGTATTAAAATAATAATTTAAAGAAGTAACATGTTTACAATTAATCAACATTCTTTGAAAACAATAGAAAGCCAGAAAGGATATAGGTAGGTACTTATTTAATTCGATGGTGAATGTGGAAGTTAATAATCCTGAGATGGTTGAGACTCGGACTGCGATGAAGTAGACATAGGTTTACGCAGAACTCTGTAGACAGAACTAAGTACTCCAAACGCGTTTTCTACTACTCTACGTGCTCTTGACAGTCGTTCGTTGAAAATTCTTTCACACGAACCCCTTTCCCGAGTACCAGCGTATGGTTTCATTGTATAATTATTCAGCTGAAAAGCTTTATCACCTAATATACAATAGGGTACCTCAATTTTATAGGAAACTTGCAATATTTCCGGTGGTGGAATGTTTAGTTCTTTTTTTTCCAGTTTTTAATATAAATTTGTGCTTTTGAACACGCCTCCATCTGATATTCTGCCTTTAGTCCCAACATTCACATACAGGAACTTATAATTTGTATCGACTAATGCAAAAAAAACAATACTAGAAAATAATTTGTAATTATCAAAGTCGTTCCCACTATTAAAAGGCGATTGCAAAGTGACATGTTTGCCGTCCGATCGTCATATTGTGCATCAACTTCTTCAAGAAATGATTTCCATTCACGATGTTGCAATGATGATTTATCACGAAGAAAATTTACTATTTTCATCACTTCTTGCATAATACGCTCAAAATTATGATTGAGTTTGCAGCAAAGCACAGTTTGATGAATAATACAGTGGTAGGAAATCAAAAGAGAATGACCAAAAGTGGGCCATTCTTGCGTCTTAATGAAATCAACGGTAAAGCATTGGAAATATACTCAGGATTATATAATAAAAAAATCATTAAGATATTAACTGGGAGTTTGGAGTAATCTGACTTTTAAGTTTTGAGGTTTAGTTGAGTAATTGTTAGGTATTATTTAGCCATTTAGCTTATAACAATATATTTATCGACAGGCAGGTTTCCGAAATACCACCAGTTTCATTACATCTCTCATTGCTTCTCAACAGGTGAACTAGTCCTTTTTTACTCCCAACCATTGCTGGCGCACCGTCAGTAGTTACCGATAAGAGCTTCTTCAAGTCTAACTCATCTTTTTCAAAATAATCCATCACTGATTTGATCATGTCTTCTCCTCGGGTTCTTCCTAATAGCGGCAAAAGAGCCAATATCTCCTCAACAAAAGTTTCTCTCGTTTTGTCCAGGTAGCGTGCAAAAATAATTAACTGTGCCGTATCAGTGACATCGCATGATTCATCCATATACAAGGCGTAATAGTTTGCATTATTTAACTGCCGTTTCAAATCACAATTATTTTCTTCTGCCAAAACGTGTGTATTTCTGGTGCTAGTAGAAGCAGATAACGGAATCCGTCGTATCGTCTCAACAACATCCTTTTTGTTCTCAAATAAAGCATTACCCGCCTCAAGAAAGCATTCTTTAACTACGTCAGCATCAGTAAATGGTTTCATATGCTTAGCCAGAGTCCAAGAAATACGTAAAGAAGCCTCACCACATTTTTCCTGCTCAGTAATTGAGCGACTTATGATCTGGGTCGAAGGTGAGTAACTTGATAGTAAACTTGCAATTTTAGGCCGCGTTTCCATCTGCAAGCAAACTCGCGAAAGTCTTGCAGAAGTTTCTTGATATACCGTTTACATTTTCCTGCAATTTATTTCTGCAATCATTGTCGTGCGAGAAGCTCGCGGTTCATACTGTCGCAACTTATCGTACAGGTATTTACACACGAAAGCTCACGTGTGTCGCTATCAGAACTATCGCAATTTATTCTATTCTGTACTCTGAGGCATGACGTCAAGACGCGTACGTGTTGCAGCTGCGTTAACTATTTTGTTGTTGAAAAAGAAAAAAAGATCAATTTGGGTTCGAGAATGGATTTCTAGGAGACGAGAAGCTGGTGTTTACCATAATTTACTACGCGAAATACAACTGGAAGATGGACAGCAGTATTTTAATTTTATTCGTATGACCGCAGTCGATTTAGAAGCGTTATTAGTTAAAGTTGGTCACGCTATAAAAAAACAAGACACACGTTTCAGAGATTCGATATCACCGAAGGAAAGACTCGTCTTAACGCTGCGATTTTTAGCATCTGGTAAATATAAATAATTTAATAATATTACATGCGATTTATAATATTACTAGGTACAAACAAACAAACAAATCTTTCTTCTTTATAATATTAGTGTGATGTAGTAGGTGGACTTTTTAATGAACATTTCTGTTTCTTTTTCAGGAGACTCATACCATTCATTGATGTATTTATTTAGGATTCCTGTATGTACTATATCAAAAATTGTTCCGGAAGTTTGCAAGGCGTTATACGATACTCTACATGAGGAATATTTAAAAGTAAGTACATTAAATATTACTGAAAACTAATTTATAATTAATAATAAATAAAATTAAAAATTGCTGCTTAAATTAAAAGGTTGGACTTCGACAGCATAAGTTTGTTCAGCGGTGTTTTCTTGATTGGCACTGATGACTACGTCATTTTCAGAAAGTGTAGACACCGGAGAATAAATTGGAAGGGTTAAATAAGTCGACTGATTTGAACTTTCACGTGAGGATATACCGTCCTCCTCATCTTGAATATCAACAATAGCTCTTTGTATGATTCGGCGAAGTTTTTTATTGCCTGCACTACTGAAGCTCCTAAGCACTGAGCTAACATATTCGCCGAATATCTGGTCATCGTCATTTGGTTCTGATAAAATTTTGTTGCATTTACGCAAAATATCCTCGTCCTTTCTTTTCTTTGCCGCTCGATTTGGCCTTGGAAATTCAATATTTTCCTTGTCATTATCTTGTGCTACACTTGGTTGTTGTGATCCTGTTGTATCACTGCTACAGCTAGCCGCAGAATTATCCTGTAATAAGATAAATTTGTTTCAGGTCCCATCAACTGAATCGGAATGGTCGCACATAGCTGAGATTTACAATAAAAGATGGAATTTTCCGCATTGCATTGGATCGTTGGATGGCAAACATGTGGTTTTTAAGGCACCAGACAACAGTGGAAGTTTCTATTTTAACTATAAAGGTTCACATAGTATTGTACTGATGATAGTGGCAGACCCATGTTATAAAATTATTTATATGAACGTGGGATGCAATGGAAGAGTTTCTGATGGAGGAGTTTTTTTTCAATCATCATTATTTTCAGCACTGGAAAATAATTCGATGAACATTCCAAGACCATGTCCATTGCCGGGAAGTTCAGTACCGATTCCATTTGTTATTGTAGCTGATGATGCATTTGCACTAAAGCCATACTTAATGAAACCATTCCCATTTAGAAACCAACCCGCACCTAATAGAGTTTACAACTATCGGCTGTCAAGGGCAAGGAGAATGGTAGAAAGCGTCTTTGGTATTATTGCTAGTAAATTCCGTATATTTCGAAGGGCAATTGAACTCAACCCCGAAAAAACAAAGTATGTGACTATGGCTGCCTGTGCATTACATAATTTTATAATATCTCGAAGTGAGTCGACACGTCAGCGATACATTGAAAATACAAATGACAGCGAAAGTTTACCTGAACATAATTTGATAAACTTGGAAAGAGGCCCTAATAATAACTCAGGAAATGTAGCCCAGCAAATTCGTGAAGCATTCAAGGATTATTTTGTTTCTCCGGAAGGTGAAGTACCATGGCAATATCAGCATATTTAATTATTATTATGTAAAACTTAAATTATTAATTAAAAGTAAATATACGAATCAGTGGATATAGTATTGTTTCATTTAGAATATTAAATAAATACACATATCTATAGGTAGGTACTTACCAAGGCATCAGTACTGGGTGCGCTGCCCACATCCAAAAACTTAAGGGCCTCGAAATAACCCCAATTAGATTTATAAAGATCATCTTGGCCACTTCCACTTTTCTTGATCTTTAATTTCTTTAATTCATTCTGCCACTGACTTCTTAAATTATGCAGTTTTCGGGATATTTCATTCTCAGTTGTAGAGAATTCTTGTGCGATGGAATTGAGTACAGAGCTTTTTTTTATTCGGTTTTTATAATCCGCATGCCGATTGTCCCACAAACAAGGATTACATTCATAAAATCCTATTAACTGTATAGTTTCTTCACGCGACCATTCACGACTTTGTCTTTGACTCATTCTTCTCAATTTCACAGATAACGCCCCTAAAATGCCAATTTTCATGCAACTGTATTAAAAAAATATTTGCCGTGCGTGCGATACTTGCTGCGAGATATACGAAACTAGACCGATAAGCAGCGAGATCTGTCGCGAGTCGACGCGTACATGTTTAGACTTGCTTTCGCAAGTACTCGCAGGAAGCGCTTGACAAACTGTCGCGACAGCACTTGCTACAGGGTTTACACTTGCAAGCTGCTGTCAGACAGACTGTCGGACATTTCTCGCGGAAGTTATCTTGGAGGTGGAAACGCGGCCTTAGACTTACGCAGATCACTACCAAGTGGAAAGTTTCCGGCAAATGATTTTTGTGTTTGGTATCATAATGTCGTTTTATATTCGAGCTTTTACATAACGCCACTGTTTGGTTGCAAATCAAGCACATTGGTACTGCTCCAGCACGATTTGGCAGCGTAAAACCATATAAATCGGTCCATTCCGGCAAAAACTGTCTATTTTCATCTTCAACTTTTCTTTTTTTCGGTTACATAGTCAAAACTCGCTATAAACAGCCAAAACTCGCTATTATAAACAGGTAGGTACTTAAACTCGTAAAGTAAACAAGCAAACGTTATATTTCAGCGCGCCGCGCGGCGTCCTTCGCTCAAAATTAAAACAAAACACTGACCTCCCGGCAGCCGGCAGCGCGATCGCCGATCACGTGATGAATTACCCCCGCCCTCGCGACACCCCGCAATCCGCGAACTCTTTCTCGCTCGCTCGTTACTTCGCCCGGCCGTTTTCGAATTGACGTCAACAAAGATAATGCGGGGATACATTTATATTAAATTACGTACAGCTCGCGTCAATCTTTTAGGCGCCACGGAAGTTATCTTTAGTGTAAGTTACTGTGTTCTCGCGGTCCGCACAAAATGGGTCGGCGGTCCGGATGCGGACCGCGGTCCGCCATTTGGTGACCCCTGACCTATGCTTTTGGAACCAGAAACGGCGACTTAAGTCGTGCTGGCAACGGTTCATCTGTATAACTACTTACGCAGTAATTCTAACTTTACATCGCCAGGAACGTTTGATACAGTACAGGAGAATGGAGATGTAATACTTGGAAGCTGGCGAAATGAGCCACCATCACAATCACTAAAACCGATGGCCGTCATACCAAGAAGAGCAACCGAAAATGCCAATACAATACGGTCCCACTTAGCAAGACACTTTGTTACAAACAATACAATAATTTGGCAAAATGAATATCAGTAAAGTAATGACTCACATGTTCCAAAGTATCGCGAGTGATACCGGGTTCATCCCAAGTAACATTTCATTCGGGCCTAGGTTTTAAAAAATGCCTTTAGGTTATATTATAAGGGTCGTCAAAAGGTTAATGATTTACTATCTGGTCATATTAAGTACTTGAGAATGATTAATAAGTTCTTAATTAGTGCTTACAGAGTTTTAAATGTAGACAAAAGCGAGAGCTGCTCCCTTACTCAGAAAATAAAAAATAATTGCGGTAAATGTTATGACCCAAATTCAAGTTATAGCCATAATATACCAGAAGCAAATAATAAAATTAGCAAAAGATTTGATTCGGTACTATATATTGAAAATAAAATTAATGATGGCAATTATAAGGGTGCAGCTCGGCTTTTATTTTCAAGTGATGTGTTGGCCCCTGATACAGAAGAGACCTTAGAGGCTCTTCGATCAAAACATCCGCAGCCTATTTCTTCTGTTTTATCAGATCTGAATATTTCAGACACAACTTCGCTTCTGGCTAAGGTGGAGGATGTTCGTGCAGCAGTATTGTCTTTTAGAAATGGTTCTGCTGGCGGTATAGATGCTATGTCACCACAGCATTTTAAAGACTTAATTGGATTAAACTGTGATATTGGCAAGGGACTTTTACAATCAATCACCAATTTAGTTAACTTAATGTTATCGGGCGTCGTACCTAAAGAAATAACACCAATTTTGTACGGCGCCAATCTTTGTGCCCTTGCCAAAAAAGATGGTGGTGCACGACCGATTGCTGTGGGTTCCACCATAAGACGCATTGTTTCCAAAATCTGGTGCAGGAACATTGCACCATCTATGTCAGAATTTTTTCAACCTATACAACTAGGCTTCGGATGTAAGGGTGGTTGTGAAGCTGCAGTTCACGCTGCTCGTACTTTTCTATTAAACTCAGGTGAGGAGGTGTTGCTGAAAGTTGATGTTAAAAATGCTTTTAACTCAATTGATCGTAACATCCTCCTCTCTGAGGTTAAAAACAAAATTCCAAAAATTTTCCCTTACCTTTGGCAATGTTACGCGGAACCTACCAAATTATTATATAAATCCAATTTTCTAAGCTCTGCTGCTGGCTGCCAACAGGGAGATCCACTGGGACCTGCTATTTTCAGTTTGGCTATTCACCCAATTATTTCGGAATTGAATTCTAAATTTAACATTTGGTATCTAGATGATGGAACTTTGGGAGGTGAAGCTTCATCTGTTTTAGGTGATCTTGCGGTTTTAATTGAACAATTTAAATCTGTTGGTTTGGAATTGAATTTTGGCAAATGTGAGCTCTATATTCCAAATTCAATGGAAGACCAAAAAAGACACATCATTACTGAACAGTTTAATCATTTGGCACCAGGAATCAAAATTTTAAGTGAAGACTCGCTTCGCCTTCTTGGGGCTCCCGTCTTAGTTGATTCTATTCCACTTTTTATCAATGACCAAATTACTAAATTTGATCAATGTTCGGAACGCCTCTTCCAAATTAATTCGCACATGGCCCTTTTTATTATTAAATATTGTCTTTTCGTTCCAAAATTTACATATTTTCTTCGATGCTCACCACTTTGGAAGTTCCTTCCCTTATTGAACGATTTGGATAAGACAATTAAAAACACTCTATCCAAAATTCTAAATTGTCCTTTAGATGGCACGACTTGGACACAAGCCTCTCTCCCAGTTCGGTACGGTGGTTTAGGCATTCGTAAAATTAGCAGTGTATCATTACCAGCATTTTTATCTTCTGCTTATAGTACGATTAAGCTCTTTGGCAATATTTTAAACCAATCTTTAGGTCCCATTGAGCCGTCGTATTTGGCTGAAGCTAGAGGTGCTTTCAATGTGGCATGTCCTAGTAAGGAACCGGTATCTTTGTTTTCTCAAAGACAATGGGACGACGCACTATGTTCAGATGTTTTGCAGGAGCTTATAAATTCATCACCTACTGCAAGCGACCGTGCTCGTCTTCTTGCGGTGTCTACGAGGGAATCAAGTTACTGGCTTCATGCTCTCCCGTCTAAGCATTTAGGCACTCTGTTGGACCACCTCACTCTGACGATTGCGGTTGGTCTTCGACTTGGCGCCAAGTTACAACAGCCACATCTTTGCCACTGCGGTGGGGCAGTGGACGCGTATGGCCATCACGGGCTTTCTTGTGTTAAAAGTGCCGGTCGTCTTTCGCGACATGCTTCCCTGAACGACATCATTCGTAGGTCTCTTGCCACCGCTAAAGTGCCTGCAGTATTAGAGCCTAATGGCTTGGCGCGCAGTGATGGTAAGAGACCTGACGGGATGACTCTTGTTCCGTGGAAGCAAGGAAGGTCGCTTGTTTGGGATGCCACATGCGTGGATACGCTAGCGTTATCCCACTTGCAGGCGTCCTCCGTGTCAGCGGGGGAGGCGGCCACTAATGCAGAAAGAGCCAAGAGGCGCAAGTATGAAATTATTGAAAATAATTTCATTTTTGTGCCTTTTGGTGTTGAAACCCTGGGGTCGTGGGGCGAAGATGCCAGATCCTTTTTTAAGGATCTATCTTCTCGTCTCACAGAGTCCACAGGTGACCGGAGGGCTGGCAGTTACCTTGGCCAACATATAAGTTTGGCTATTCAGCGGGGTAACGCAGCCAGCGTTCTGGGCACACTGCCTCATTGCAGCGGGATGGATGATATTTTTAATGTTTAGTTTTTAGTTTTTAATTTAGTTTTTAATTTAGATTTTAATTTTATCTACTTATATGTTCTTACTTACCTAGTTTTCCAATAAATATTAATTAATTCTGAGAGTAATGTAAATAAAATTTTATAAGTTCTAAAAATAATTGTTTATTATTATAACCTTGGAGCCATTTACAAGAGTTTAAATTAACGTTATTTTGACCTGTGTGTCAAGAGCATATAGTCTTAGGATCTTATAGCTGTCGTAGACTCCTGATTAAGTTCTGGAAAGGTTAGCATTATGCTAAAATGAGATCTAAAGGTTTAATTTTTAACTTTGATATTACCATAAAGTTAGGGAATGTTGAAATCACTTAAAAGTCATTTTTAAAACCTACCTTAAACCTTTAGGCTCTGTAAGAGTTGTCTAGGCGAACAAATTAGGACTACGTGGTGAAAACCAAACCAATAAGCTATTGTTTATGAGCTGAAGGCATGTTTAAAGTCCTACGAGAATATTTTAAGCTGTAGAGGCATATCCTCAAAAACGTCAGTTGTTTCCGCGACTTCAAAGCAGCATTACCTACGATTGTCTTGCAAGATGAACCAACACAGGGTGATTTCAAAAAAACCGAGTGGACATTTCAAACGTAAAGTGCGTAAAAATTTCTTACGAATATTGAATACATCGGTAAGTTTTTATTATTTTTATTAATTATTATTGTAGGTAGTGTGGTGTCTGCTAAAGACTACTTATTAGGGTTCTTACAGGTCGGCGATCGCTGTCAGCGACAGTGAGGCCGCCGATTTGTACGAGCCCTTATACCTAAATATAAAACATGAAGTATGGCTAATTCTCGACATGGGGTCTTAAGGGTTAAAACTAGGTTGTTCGTCTGTTCTATTTTAATAATTTTTACAGATCATTGAAACCATCGAAGATGCACGACCTGAAACCCCTTCAGTTTCAACCACAGCTGATGACACGACACCGTCGGAAATATTTGAGGAATCACAAAACAGTAAATCCAATGATGGTGATGATGGCAGTTTATCTGAAGGTAGTGAAGACTTTGAAGTTCATACATTAGAAACAAGTGTTGATACAGCAAAGGACTTAAGAATGTGGTCTTTGAAACACAAAATTAAACACGTTGCTTTGAAAGAACTGTTAGACATATTGAACAAACGAACGATCCTGAAACTTCCTAAGGACCCTAGATCCTTACTACATACTCCCTGTGGCAATAATATACAAATAAAAAATGTTAAAGGCGGCCAATACTGGCACTATGGGCTTGAAGTATGTCTTCGAGATTTTTTTAATGATGTTAAAGTTGATGAAGAAATTTCAATTAAGATAAACGTTGATGGACTACCTATATTAAATTCTTCAAAAAACGAATTTTGGCCAATAATTTTTACAATTGATAATTTGAGCCCCAAACCAATGATTATTGGTATTTACTACGGAAAAGGAAAACAACAAGACCTCGGCGAATTCTTGTCACCCTTAGTTGAAGAATTGAATACAATTTTAAAACAGGGCATTAAAATTGGTGAATATACTATAGCGGTGACATTAAAATGTTTTGTATGTGATTCCCCAGCAAGGTCCTTCATCAAAGGTAAGAGTGACCAAATAACTAGTAAGAATTTTAAAAATATTCGCTTGTTTTTTGTTAGTACTAAAATAAGGTAATGTTAGTAAATTTTCTAATTAACAATAACTATAAGTAATAATTAAGATTTAAATTAAAATTTAGGCCCATTAACTTAAAAGTTTCGGGAAGTTTAATGAACCTCCTGAATAAAGTTGCGAAAGATATTAGGTTGTTATAGATATAAATCCTTGCAGGAGTGGCGAACTTCAATTCCCAACATGGCTGTCATAAATGTTCTATAGAGGGTGAGTAATCGCACGTGTCCCACACTAATTACTATCCAAACAAAATCTTCCCGAAAAGGACTAACGATACATTTCGCAATAAAGAAGATGAATATCATCACAAGATAGATTCTCCTCTTTTGAAACTTCCGGTTAACATGATAGACGCCTTCCCAGTAGCAGACTCGTTGCATTTAATAGATCTGGGCATAGTAAAAAGACTTCTTACTGGATGGCGTGATGGATATTTCAAAAATAAGTTTTTGAAATGGCCTAGTAAAACAACTGAAGATGTGTCTTCAAAAATGCAATCCCTCAAATTGCCTAAAGAGCTACACAGAAAAATAAGAGGGTTGGATTGTTTATCATTCTGGAAAGCATTGGAATACAGAAATTTTTTAGTATATTATGGGATTGTTGTACTGAAAGGGGTGCTACGAGCTGATGTGTATGATCATTTCCTGATTTTGTTTTGTGCAGTTACAATTTGTTCGACAGATCAATACAAACGATTTTATGACGTCGCAACTAAACTTCTGAAACACTTTGTTGATAAATATTGCATAATATACGGTGAGTATTATCTTACAAGTAACGTTCATAACTTGATCCATTTAACAGAAGATATCCAAAATTTGGGAAATCTAACAAAATTCAGTGCCTACCCTTTCGAATCAAAATTGTATGAAATCAAAAATATGTTGCGTAGCGGTAATAAGCCTCTAGCTCAAGTAGCAAACAGGCTGATAGAGATTCAAAAAGCTCAGTATGATGAGCAAAAGGATGTGAAAAGTGATACGTATCCGCAATTGAAATATGTCACCAATAATTCGCATCTTAGTCATGTAATTGAAGATAATTCAACGCCTATTTACAAAATGCTTATATTAGAGGACGTTTGTTTTGGAAGAAGGGAAGAAAATTGCTGGATACTTACAAAAAAAAATCGTGTTGTTCGAATGAATGCTGTTTGTAAACTTGGTGAAAAGTTTATTTTCAGTGGGAAGGAGATGCAACATTGTCCGGACTTTTTTAGAACACCAATTGATTCATCTAAACTAAACATTTACTGTGTAAATATCTCTATTGTGCAATCTAATGATTTAATGTCTTCCGAAACTACCTTTGAATTGTCAGACATAAAATGCAAACTAGTCAGAGTTTCATGCAATAATCATATTGTGTTTATTCCACTACTACATACTTTAAACCCATAAAAATAGTCATTTAAAAGTACTCTTAGAATCATTTTATTTATAATTATTATAAAACTAAACAATCAGTTATTAACGATTACACGTAACAATTACAAAGAAAAATGAAGAAAAATTCTGTGATTAGCATGGCCTTCATAACTCAGTTTTCACGAAACCATCACTTTTACCTCTACGGGGGTAAAATATTCTATCCATTTTAGTTTGGATTTCTTATCAAGCACAAACCACTCTAATTTAAGGTAATTTCCATTTAAACTATCAATCAACATCACAAACAACGAATCACAGTAAAAAAATATAATTAGTCAAGGTTATGCTCATCAACATTGACTGTAGGTTGTTGAACGTCTACTTCTGCTGTGGGCTCTATGTTTGATTCTGCAACTTCATTTTGTGATTTAGCGTTATTAGACCTCTTTTTACGATTTTTTGGCGTTCTAACTGATACTGGCTTTAAGGTCGCCTGGAAACGTTGTCTGGATTTTTTTATTATTGCCTTAATAAAATTGTCAGTCTCTAACTGGCTTATAGCTGGATCAGCATTATGTATAACAGAAAAGAACATCCGACGAGTCTGTGAAAAGAATTTAAATGCTACTTTTTCATTTTGGTCTCTAGAGTTGCCACTCCAAGAGACCAAAGTTAAGAGCTCTCTGGAAAAGAAATAATCTATTATGCGCCTTTTTTAACCGACTTCAAAAAGGAGGAAGTTCTCAATTCTAAAACTGCACCGTTTGAAAGAAAAAAATTCTTAACATAGGCATCCGGTAAAAGCAATGTTTGGCACCGACTCCAAAAATATTAGGTAAGTATTATAATTTTATGTAATAAATCCTTACAAACATTAAAAATGCGAAAGTGTGTTTTTTTGTTGGTTTGTCCTTCATTCACGCCGCATCGTGATCGACGTGATTTTTTGCATGGGTATGGTTGAGGACCTGGAGACTGACGTAGGCTACTTTTTATCCCGGAAAATCAAAGAGTTCCCGAGGGATATGAAAATCGAACTTGACGTGAGCGAAGCCGCGGGCAAAAGCAAGTCCCATATAGTAAATTCTTGTAAAGTTAATGAAAAGTTTACCATCGTATTGTCACTTGTGGTCACAGTAATTGGTGTGACTATAGCCGTAGAATCCCCACCATCTTGCATTAGGTGGTTAAAGTCAAAAACTACATCATTTTCTTGTTGATTAATTACTGTCCTTGCTTCAGATGGAACTTCTTCTTCCGTGTCGGTCACATTTTCCATCCGTTTGAGTTCCAGACGAGCCGCCTAATATGTTTTGCAAATCCTTTTGACGATACATGGATAGATCGACCAATTTTTTCCAGGGACAGAGTTTTCATCTAACATGCTGCTGGCTCTTGGCTGCTCTGATCTTGGGGGCCAAGATAGAGTGCCCTCTTTTTCCCAGTCGTTGAGTACAACGGAAAGGCATATTTTTCCATTCTCTAAGGTTTGGACGACCTTGTAAGGCATACCGAAAACAAAACACAACTTTAAATTAATGAAAGAGCCGAAAAGATAGTACTTACTCAGAGTTTACCGCTCGGCATTTCACGGCTGTTATCGGAACAGTTCAGAAGTAAAAAATACACGAATAACATTGCTGCATATTCAAACACTGGGTGTGTTTGAATTAGTAGAAAAAAAGTAATGTACTGAAAGACCGAGAAGAGCTGAGCGGTAAATTTTAAGGGCTCGTTTCTGGACACGCGTTGCGCGGCGCGTGGTGTGTCGCGTCACGCGGTTAAATCAAACCTTAGATAATATACACGACAAGATATAGCATGTAACGCACGAAAACGTCCTCAAAATCCCCTACCATATATCGTCGCTTTTCCTACGAAAGGACCTATCTGACACTTTTGACGTAACTGCACTAAATACATCAAAATAATGTACTTTTGATTCTCTGTCTGTCTGTCTTATCGACTTTTTCATATCTTTTACCGTTTACTGGCTAGGACAATCGGTAAGTATGGCGTATATGCTCATTTGCGAAAAGGAAATCATACTAAGTGGCGTATTTTATACTTAGGGCTATTAGAAAGATTTTTATTTAGTGATCAGCTTAATAAAAATCTATCAATTTTAAAAGCTAAAAGAAATCGAGTGAAAATTCCTTAATTTTACTTAAACATAAGTAAAGTGCGTTCAATATCATACGGTCGCCTTTGAGTTCGCCGCCTCGGCGCGTGCCGCTGTTTTAACAAAGGCGGCGCGCCGACCTCAAAGCTCGCCGCCTCCGCCGTACAGATAAAGGGGAATTTATGCATATTACATCGAACATCGCGGTGAAAGGTGGTTTTGATTGTCATTTTTTTTATTTTTCTATCTGCTAACAGAAAATGTTTTTTCGTCCTTGGGAGGACAGTGAAGTGCCTCAAGATGAAAGTTTGAGTGAACCAAAAACAAAAAGACGGTCGTTTTGTAAAACATGCAAACAAATTATAGTAAATGTCCATCGGTATTGTGTTCAAATGAATGTGTCTGCACCTATCACAGACACTTCAAAAATAGTGGGGATACCAAGAACTAGCGTCGGTTCAATATTAAAAAAAGGCCCATCAACACCAAAAAAACGTAAAAATAATACAATCCCACTTTCGAAAATAGACAACTTTAAATGTGATGTAGTACGTCGAACAGTATACAGATTTTATGCCAATAAAAAACTTCCGACACTAGACACGATTCTGGAAGATTTACAAGCTAATATGGACTTTCCGTGTAAACGTACGACTCTGCGTAATGTGTTGATTAAACTTGGATTTAAGTATAAAACACTTAATAAGCGTAAAGTATTGCTTGAATCAATGCGGTACCAAGTTTGGCGATACAAATATATAACGACGCTTAGGAAGGCACGTCGTGAAGGTCGTAATATTGTATATTTGGATGAAACTTGGTACGACACACACGACACTATCAAAAAAGGTTGGGCAGACTAGCTGTTCATGTGATTTGGATGTGTCTTCTTCTCGAGGAAAACGGGTTATCATTGTCAATGCTGGTTCTAAAGACGGATGGGTTGAAAATGCTTTAATGCTGTTTTGAGAAGTGGTTTGAGGAGCAATTATTGCCAAACGTGCCAGAAAACAGCATAATTGTCATGGACAACGCTGCGTACCACTCGCGGTTGTCAGTTAAAATACCTACTATGTCTACAAGGAAAAGTGATATTCTTGATTTTATGACCTATCACAATATATCTATACCAGATTCAATCCCAACAAAACCAATATTGGTGGATATTGTAAAAAAAGCTGGGATCGAGAAGAAATATTTTATTGATGAGCTGGCAATGTCAAAAGGCTTTGAAATCGTGCGCCTTCCAACGTATCACTGTATTTTCAACCCAATTGAACAAGTCTGGTCCAAGGTGAAGCACGATATAAGGGCAAGCAATTGCAAACCAACAGACGCTCCCGCCGTATGTCAAATTATAAGAGGCGTAAAGAAAAATGTGACGTCAGAAATGTGGACTAGATATGTCAATCACAAAAAAGAAAATAGATATTTTAGCATAGATTCAGAACGTGATGACATTGGACCCCTTATTATAAATACAGGCGGGAATGATTCCGACACTTTGTAACTATACGTATCTTGCTATTCAGTGGAAAATAGGTAATTATAAAAAAAAATATATATATATATATATATATATATATATATATATATATATATTATAATAATAAAATAATAGTAAAGTAATATTAAAACTATAATAGAATGGTGGTAGTATAGTATGGGTGTATATGGTTACGCAACTACAAGCTTACGGAGAAGTTTCCCGTCGTTACGACCACTCGCCAAGGGTGGGTATGGCGGTGGTGTAGGAGGGATTGAGCGCTGACATCTTGTTGTGTGTGCGTGTGGGGCGATACCTAAAATTAATATATTGAGCAGGTATATTTGCAATAGATCGTTTGAACGCACTGTGTTGTTGGATGCTGTCTAATGTGAGGACCCTTAGCGGACCTAGCTTGAGAGCATCCGACGAAATCTTATCTGCCTCTGGTGGATTTATATACATATCATAACTACAACATATTTACACGTATATTACTAAAACCATTATTATCGCAGGTCGAGTCGGGCTGTGGAGCGTAACGGTGTCTCGCTTCAGCGATGCCTCAGCACGGCTGGTTCTGTCTGGATATCTACCTAGTTGGACGTTCAGATGAGATTGGTTGTTGTTGAACCAGAGAGCTTGCTTTCTGAGCGCAGTGCAGTTCGAGTATACTTCTACGTTCCACAAAACGTCTGACTTTACCTTGTGATCACTTTATCTAAATTACGTACGTCGTTCGCAATACTCGAACGATAACTGACCATGGTTGGAAGGACGCTGTTTATTATTGCCGAAGGTTGGATTATGCGTACGTTGCGCCTGATATCTTACTACGTTTTGCACTACGCTTGTTCAGCCTCGACACTTCAGAGTTTCATGGATTCACAACCCATGTTACTTGTAAAAGCATAGCTTCACGACCTATGCTGCAGCACATTGGCTAAAAACCATGTTACGCACAAACGACATTCTATCACCCATGGTGGTTCCGCGCTGTATTTGATATAACATACTATTACTGAAGGGTGCATCACGCCTGTGGCTCTGTTACGTTGCGACGAACGACCCTGCAGTGCGTCCGGTGTATCCTTGAAACCTATTACAGGTATATGTGGGAGTGCACCACTCTAAAAATGCAATTATCCAGCTATACGCTGACATAAGTGGAACGCACCACTCTAAAGTATGCTCGTACATACGTTGCGCTGGCCTTCGCGATTGATGACCAAGTGGTTAAAGGGGGGGGGGGGGGGGGGGGGCTGTTGACTTTTGGTATTCTTAGAGATGTATTAGTCCATGTATTGATGTGCCTCTAGGGGTACCAAGAGAGGGAAGAAGCCTACCGTTGGTGGCGGGGAGGAGCCAGCCAGCCATCATTTATTTTTTAGAAATATAAATGATGCCATATAAAGCATCTTCCTTTTCTTTATAAAAGGTTATAAAAGGAAGGTGCTACCACTTGGGTTAGTTCGTAAATATCCCGAAGAGATTTATCTCTTCGCGATTACGTTACTTAATGCCTGTTTTAAGTTAACTGAATTACATCTAAAATCTGTATATAACTTAGTCGTTGGGTTGATTGAATTCGAGGTTTCCGAAACTCTAAAAGATCTTGGTTTATTATGGACACAGCAATGTTGTCAGGGTCTTACTGCTAGATGTATCACGTGCCATTTTAAAGAAATATTGAATATTATAAGTAGAGAGAGGTGTAGATGCTTAGGGACTCCGTCAGGTTGGTTACAACTTCGAGTGATGAAGAATAGGGTCTATTTTATTTACTTTAGCAGATTTGCAGGTTTCCTCACGATGTTTTCCTTCGCCGTTGAAACAAGTATCTAGGCGCGCAGTAATTATAATATTTAATAGCTTAAACGCAAATGAATCCGAAAAGTCAGAGGTGCATACACCGGATCGAACCTGCGACCCCCCGAATAGGAGACCACAGTCCTAACCACTAGGCTATCACTGCTTCATACGTCTATCGTTTATGTATACTTTTTACGTTTTTCATTAAAATTCTTTGTTCTACCTAACTTGTGTTTATTATTTATTATATTCGTATTTTATTACAATAACCATAAGAATAAATGAAAAACATTTAGTTAACAAACACAGTACACAAAAGCAGAATAATAAAATAAAAGCAAAATAATAAGTGTCTGCAGCCCCTGCGGGTGCACCGACACTATGATATTGAACGCACTTTAGTGTAATAATATACTCGTAATAATAAGTATAATTTAATATAAAAAATTCTTTTTAAACAACCAACTTCAATCTCCCGCGCCAACTTTACAACAACAAGCACACGCTATACAAAGTACTTATTTTATTGTTGATATTACCGCTCGACCGATTTCGATAAAATTTATATGGGACCACTTGGGAAGTATGCCCTTTCAAATAAAAAAAGAATCATCCAAATCGGTCCACCCAGTCAGAAGTTCTGAGGTAACATACAGTCGAATTGAGAACCTCCTTTTTTTTTTGAAGTCGGTTCATAATAAACCATACGTATGTTTTCTTACCTGATCCAGTTATACGGCTTTGTTTCTCTCTGAATTTTTCCCTTCTGTAGCCTCCCGCCAGAGACCGCATTTTTTCTTTAGGTCTTCTATTGGTTTGTTCTCGATTTCGCGAGAAATCTGACGCCACGCATCTTCTCTTACACCTCTATTGGTATAATTAACATCTTTTGGGTCCCATAAACATTTAAATTCCTTATAAAGCGATATTAGACGGCGACTTTGCGAGATGTCCATGGTGTGGTGGATCGCGCGAACAACACACAACCGTCCACATTGCGCGCGCCACGCAACTGAGGCACCTTTGAGGCTGGCAAAAAACCGACAACGTACGGATCGGGCACAGCAGGGAGCGCGCGCTCCAATACGAGCGCATGGATCGCGCTCCAGCCGCGCGCGATCGGAGCGCGGTGGATCGTTTGGTGGGGACCCGGCTAATCAGTAGTGTATAGATTGAGCACACCGGTGCTCAAATAGTTTAATTATTTCATACATAATTTGTCTCCTTTTGATTTGCGGTATATTTGATAGCTCTCGAGCAACCAACATACCAAAAGAATCATTAGCGTCTCTGAGATATTTGTTGTCAACGTCATCATTAGGTGTTTGTGTAGTAGAATCTATGTATATATATAAAATTCAAAGTCCTGACTGACTGAGTGACTGACTGACTTATATATCAACGCACAGCCTAAACCGCTGGTCCAAGTAATGACGCAGATTCAAATGACGTTTTTTTTTTAATTTCGAACTTAACGTTTTTGGTGTTGTAGTGTCGTCATCCATCCATCCATCAGCCTGTATGCATCCACTGCTGGACATAGGCCTTTTCGAGAGCGCGCCACCAAACTAACAATCGATGACATTGTTTTTTTTTATATATCCCGCTGGTGGAAATGCGTTTACGCATCCCTGTAGATAGCTGAACCCTCATTAAAGATGAGGGCTAAGCTATCCGCAGGGTATGTGGGACTCCCGGTTGCCCGGACTACCCACTAACGGCCGTTCCCAAAAACCTACTTTTAGTAAGTGATAGATAGCTATCGGCGGCAGACTGTAGCTCTCAATCTATCTATACATTGCGTCCCACAAGTGCCGGTAACAGCTATCTATCGCTAGCCATCTGTTGGTAAGGTTTGCTACCTGACCCTCCGGGCGTGTTGTTACTACAACCACTACTAAATTTTACCATTATAAAGTTTTCCTTTATCGTAAGAAACACAAAAATAATAAAATTAATAGGTAAATAATGTTTGTTTGCTGAAACAAGTATTTTTAATAAGGATAGGTACTAAATTTCTATAATTTTTCCGTTTTCCTTTGGGTATTGGGGCGCGGAAAAGACTAACAAAACGTGTAAACTGTCACTGTGCTGTGGTGCCTACGTTGTCTATGTTCTATGAACTGCATTCTGCGTGACGCGTGTTTACCTACAGTTTTGGAATTTGGACATTTCTTACAGATTTTCTTATTTTCGGGACTTAAACATAAAATAATGAGTGCCGTTAGTACTTTTAGACATTTATTATATAGATAATATATACAGATTACTTTTTACTAAAATATCTTGTTGTTATTGTAGTTTTTTTGTTTGTAATAACGATTAAAAATTGGAGCTTTAATTAGCTTACCTATTTTAATTTTAGACAAAAGGTACACCCATGACGAAGGAAGAGGTGACCTTGCTTATTGATCTTGTTCATGGAAACAAGATCATAACGAGCAAGGGCACAAATGCCACGAACAACAGGCTTAAGGACGAAGCCTGGGCAAGCATCACCAGTGCATTGAATGCGTCAATATCTAGTTGCCCACGCACTACAGAGCAACTAAAACTAAAATGGGAAAATTTAAAAAAGGCTGCACGTAAGTGGACATCTAAAATTAGGTTGAATCGCATGAAGGTATTTATTTTTAGCTGTTACAGCTGTTTCCTGAGTTTATGTGTTTAATATACATTATATTTATGTAATTATATTTGTAGACGGGGGGAGGAAAGCCGGATTATATACCGCCCGATGATGCACTGGATCGGGTGGCATCTATTTTAGGAGCTACTTGTGATGGCTATTCTGTACCGTTGGGTGGAGATGCAGAGATAGTCATCGAAGACAAAGCAACTGTTGAGCTCCCTGATGAACTGGTTAGTAGTACCTATGGTCTTTTTTTTTCTACCTTTTTTTTCATACCATAGGTGGGGGTGACTTATCTCAAAATGAGCAGCCGTTGCCTGTGCATAGACCGCAGAAATTTTTTTTTAACACACCAACAGGCAACAGTGTTGGTAAGTTATTATGTTCTATCCGATGCCGGCGACTTCGTCCGCGTGGGTTGAGGTTACTTGGTTCCCGCAGGAACTCTGTAATTTTCCGGGATAAAAGTATGTCTATGTAACTCTCCAGCCCATAATCTATCTCCATTCCAAATTTCAGCCAAATCGGTTCAGTAGTTGCGGTTCAGTAGCGGTGGTAAACATACAAACACTCGCCTTTATTATATTATTAGGATTTGGACTAGCTGATTAGGATTAGGATTTATATTGTATATGTATATGCAATGCTATATTTTCGGTTCAAATCCATTTCAAATTACAATTTCATGTTTACACTATGTACACTGTACATAGTGCAAACATGAAATCTGGCAAATTTTTGAAAATATGTTATTCACATTTGATTTCAGCCAAACAAAAATGTAAGCTGCTGGACGAAGACGTTAAAGCACGGACGGCCCGGAATCTGGCGATGGCAGAGTATTTTGCCAGCAAAAAGAAAAAAATAGAGTTAGAGGCAGAAAATTTGCTATTAATTAATAAAAAATTAAAATTACAATTAGAAAAAGAGAGTAGTGAATAAAAAAATTCTTGTTGCACATTTATCTATTTTATTAAAAACAAAATTACATTTAATTTCAAGTTTTTTTCAGTTTATGCCCTTGCTAAATGTTCACTCTGATCTGTAACAAATGAAACAATTTATAGTTTGACAAAAGAGGAGAAAAATTGAGGTGCCACTGTCTATACAAAGTCAATTGAGATTCAAGTAATTTGGACAAAATTAATGCTGAACGATTCATGATTTCAAAATATTAAATGACAATAAATTAAATAATTAATAAATGATAAATAATTTGGCAAAATAAATTATCTTATCTTATCTAATATGGAGCACATAAACCTAACAATTTTATTGTTGTAACTTGTATCAGAAAAACAAAAAAAAAGTTTCAGTTTCAAGACGTTAATGTCAAGCCAATGTAATCTTCTTTAATATATATAAATCTCGTGTCACAATGTTTGTCCTCAATGGACTCCTAAACCACTTAACCGATTATAATAAAATTCGCACACCATGTGCAGTTCGATCCAACTTGAGAGATAGGATAGTTTAAATCTTAAAAAAACATCAATTCACGCGGACGAAGTCGCGGGCATCATCTAGTATTACTATATGATATAAGACTTAGGAACATACACCTGTTAAAGTAATTATTAATCAAGTCTTGACGCTCATTAGCGATAGTGTCTGTGGAATCATATACCATCATAGGAACAGCTTCATAACTAGGTATTACTTCCTCTGGATCTACGTCTTCTATACTCATCTGTCTACAAATGTTATGTAGAACAGCTGTTGCTATTATTATAGCTTGTGTAGTATGCAGTGACAACCGTATTTTTAATGACATTACTGGAAATCTCCGTTTCCATACACCAAAACACCTGCAAAAACAGAAGGTGTACAAATAGAAAGTCATTTCATAATACAAAGGTTAAAACTGTAAATTCTTTACTCTTATGGCTATAAAGTATTAGCCGTAGTAATGAATGAATGAATGAATGAAAAAACTTTATTGCACACCAAAAAAGTTACATGAAGAATAACAAAGTATATATTATCAAAACTAACGTGGTAGTATTGCTGCAAGCAATCTCTACCAGGCAACCCTTGGCTAGAGAGGAAAAAGTAAAGATAACAGGATAGTGCAAGTAAAACTTAAACACATTAGATATAATACTAATTAATAGTCAATAAAATATATACCTACTAGGTAAGATACTATAAATAAATAAACTCAATACTATACTCAATATGTATATATACACACATACATATATATATATATATATATATATTTATTTACAATATACTATATATAAATACATATCCATAAATACTTACAATATATTTTGAATAAACATAAAATAAATATGGTACACGATAGTAATAAAAATATATGCATAAATGGTCGAGATAAACTAATGTTGACTAGGATTGTATAGAAAGGTAATGCTTATTCAGACGATCATTAAATATAGGGAGCGATTTAGAATGGCGAATCTCAAATGGTAGGGAGTTCCACAATACGACAGCCTTGATGGTAAAAGAATTACCATAGAATTTAGTAAAATGTGTAGGAAATTTAAGGCGATTATCAAAGCGAGACCTAAGATAATGACCCGACGGATTATCAGCACCGAGGAAAATGAAACGTTCCTTGAGGTAAGAGGGAGTAGAGGGATTATAAAGAATTGAGTAAAGAAGAGTCAGAACATGTATGTTACGCCGCTGCCTAATCGGGAGCCACTTAAGCTGGGCGCGATAGCTGGAAATATGGTCGAACTTGCGTAGGCCAAAAATGAACCTAATGCAGGGGTTTTGTAGCCGCTCCAGCTTATTGAGCTGTTCTTCTGTTAAGTCAGGGTAACAACAGTCAGCATAGTCAAGTAAGGGGAGAAGAAGGGAATTAGCTAATGCAGTCTTAGTTTTGATAGGTAGTAGGTTTTTCCAACGCTTTAACGACCCAATTGTGGCAAATATTTTACGGCTCACCTCAGCTAACTGGGGGACCCATGAGAGTGAGCTATCAATGAGAATACCAAGGTTTTTGACGGTAGAACTAAATGGTAAGTTGGTCGCATCTACTCGGATGGGAGGCAAAGCGTTGAAGTAATTTGGTACCTTTCAATAGTATTTCGTGTTTTTATATGGGCTTCATTGTAAATTTGCTGACTGTGTGAAGTTGGATTTAATACAGGAGTTAATAAGTAAGGCTTGCACGGGTAAGCACTATCTCCAATTAACCAGCGATTTCCATACACACCACTTTCACATTCAGCTGAAAAATAAAATTATCTGATTAAAAATATCATAATATGTATAAGTATATTAGATGTTACAAAATAATGAATGATAAATCTTACTGGCAGAGTAGGTAAGATTTATTATTCATTATTTAACTTTTGAATTATATTAGTTTGTATCAAAAATAAAAATAGTGTAAAGCAAACACATTTACCTCTCAGAGTTGAATTGTTAAAAATTGTGGCATCGTGAGTTGATCCAGGCCAACGAGCTACCACGTTCATGAACCTTAAATGTGCATCACACACAGCTTGCACATTCATGGAAAAATAGCCTTTTCTTTTTTTTTTTTTTTTTTCTTTATTTATTTAGGGGCTTTTATAATTAATTACATGTCAGCCCCATTATAATCTAATACATGAAATTTAAAACAAAATGGCTGTTTAACAAAATTAGAGAATAAGAAACACTAAAAGAACAACAAAAAACAAGTTAAACAAAAAAAAAACAATTCTCAAGAAATCAGATTTATGGATTCAAACAGACTTATAGCATCCTTAGATGCAGGCCGAGCAAGTATATCTGCAAACATACCCGTGTCAAATCTGTTCAAACCCATATGCTGTACAATTTGATCTCTCCCAGATTGAAATCGGACACATTCACTCAATAAGTGTTGGACATCTTCAGGTATTCCACATGAATCACAAAGAGGTGACTCCGTTATCTTCATTAAGAATTTAAACTTATTCAATGGCATGTGTCCCGATCTCAATCTGTGAGCAATAACAATCAACCGCCTTCGAATTTTTACATTCAAAAACCAAGGTATATTAGGAGGCTGAGACTGTAAAGTTCTATACCAGATTCCTTTTTCGACAGATTTGAAATTAAAGTGTTCATCCCATAAATCCTGACATTTCTTTTTATATTTTGGTAAGAACTCTGTAAAATCGGGTCTAATATAAACGGACTTTCCGTTCAAAGTTGCTTCTTTAGCCAACCTATCAGCCTCTTCATTACCTCTTAAGCCAATATGGGATGGAACCCATTGCAATCTAAGTTCTTTTTTATTGTTAATAAAGCACAAAATCTTTGAGAGAATGGCATAAGCTATCGAGACACCTCTGCGACCAGAGGCGCATCGAGCTATATGCTGTAATGAACTCTTACTATCAGTACAAATCAAGATCTTCTCACACGACATGTTTTGTACATATTCTAATGCTTCAGAGATTGCAAAAAGTTCCACTGACATAATTGATACATTACTATTTACTTTAAAACAATTATTAGAGTTATTTGCTACAAGAGGATCATAAAATGCTGCACCATTACCGTCTTTTATACTTTTGGATCCATCGGTAAATAACGTGTACCATCCATGATATTTTTCCGAGATTTCTTTGATCACATTGAATTTGAGGCATGTGGGATCATAAGACTTCTTGGACTCTTTCAAACTACTTAAATTTATACATAAAATATTACACAGATCAATACTGCTAACCCAGGAATTCAAATTGAACATTTCTAACGGAAATGACGAAGCAATATCATCCTCGCTTACCTCAGTTCTGGTTGTGACTAATAGTGGTATCTTTTTATTCAGCCAATATCGGTTAATACACAGTTCTTTTAATTCATCAACTAACATGTTTGTGACATTGTTTGAACACGATGCTGATTTCAAATTGTATTTATACGCCAAATATCTTCTTCTCAAATGTAAAGGTGGAAGGCTAAGCTCACTCTCCATGACGTGTATGGGTGTACTTTTGATAAATCCCCCAATAATTCGCATCGATTGATTTTGTATCTTTTCTAACTTGTACACGTGCGTCTTAGCGCTATTATCAAACAAAAAACTTCCATAATCTAACCTACTTCTAATCATCGCTATATATATCCTTCGTAGATGTATCGGATGTAGACCCCAAGATGAGCTAGCCAGATTTCTTAGCAGATTTTGTAATCGCTGAACTTTATCTACAGTCTCTTTTATATGTTTATGCCATCGAAGTGATTTATCTAGCCATATGCCTAGGTACTTATATGAACTTACATAACTTATCTGATTTTGATTGATTTTTAAATTTACAACTGGATTACTATTTCCTCTACAATATATACAATACTTAGATTTTGTTTCTGAGAGCCTCAGACCTAGATCCTCGAGAAGTATAACAAAAGCATTCAAAGCTTGTTGAATTTTATCAGTACTATATAATATATTTTTATGTGCGGAATATAAAACAAAATCGTCAGCATACTGACAAATTGAAATATTATTATCGATATTTTGACATAACTGGTAAGTTGCAATATTAAATAGCAATGGTGATAAAGGATCACCCTGTGCTAATCCTTTACTTGTATATCTTATCAATACAGTTTTATTGTCAAAGTCATTTTGAATCTGTAAGCGCCTTTCTGTTAAAAAATTCCATAAATATAAACACATATTTTTACCTACCTTCAAATTATCCAAAATTTTGATTATTTTATCAACTAATATATTATTATATGCATTTTCAATATCTAAGTAACATGCCAATGTAGGAATGTTCTTAGAAAATCCTATCTGTATATTTGTAACTAACCGCGCCAAGCAATCAATAGTTGACTGTCCTCGTCTGAAGCCCGAGGTATATGCAGACAAAATGTTATTTTTTTCGACGTACCATTCTAACCGTTTTGCTATCATAACATGAAAAATTTTACATAGGCAAGAAATTAATGAAATTGGTCGTAACTTTGACGGCAAACCAGGCTGAGTAGCTTTTGGAATAACTACGACTTTGATATCGCGCCATTGCTTAGGTATCTTCCCTGTTCTATAAATAGCGTTATAAATTTTTAAAAGAAATATTTTCGCACAATTAGGCAAGTTCCATATCATTGAATATGTGATTCCATCACTACCTGGGGCCGTATCTTTTTCTTTCAAACAATTATTCATCTCAATTAAATTAAACGAACTATCTAACTTGGTGTTTGTGTGTTCTAATATCGGTATTGATGGAACCACATAATCAGGAGCAAGCTCACATAACAACTCACTCTTTCGTTCTTCAGACACAGATAATTTAGCTGTTTTAAACCCTTTCATCCATCTCATTCGGCACCACATCGTTGACGAAGTTGTTGTTTCATTGATACTGTCACAAAATCCATGCCAATCTTGCGTACTTGCTTTCGTGATTGCAGACCTTGCCTCTGAATGTTTTTCCTCCAGTACGTTCAAATTATTCGGTATGGGATTTTTCCTAAATTCACGAAGTGCTAATCTACGCTGAGCTACCTTATGAGATAGTAAAGGACTCCAATAAGATCTTGGAATAAATTGTTCGGTGGGATTCTGTGGTACTTTAACCACTGGAATACTCACATTTGCCGCCCTATTAATCAATTCTATTAAGCGATCATACAGTACCTGGGGATTCTCTTCACTCTCTAAATTCTGAAATTGATTTTCTATATACTCCCTATATTTTTGCCAATTTGCATGTTTAATATTACGCTTTTTAGAAAATCTTATTTCATCACGGTAGTTAAATCGCATCTTAATACACAAATGATCACTTCCCAAGCTTTCATTCATTACCTTCCAATCTAATTTTGTTGCAATATTTGACGAGACGAAAGTTATATCTGGTGCGCTTTTCTGTAAATAATTATTAACTAACTTAATTCTAGTATGCTCACCATTGTTTAGCGCCATAAATCCAGCATCTAAAGCAGCGTCATAAATTTGTGTACCTCGATTATCAGTCTTATTGGACCAACTCGAATGATGCGCGTTGAAGTCACCTGCTATTATAGTACTGTTCGTAAATGCTGAAAAAATATTTTCCCAGTCACTAACTATTGTGCGAACCGATGAAGGACAATAAAGAGATACCACATTTTTGATGTCACTACAATTTAACAGTCTTAAGCTTACTATTTCTATACCATTATTTTGAGTAGTAATATTACATTCTTGTACAATTACCGACTTATGAACTACTATAGCTACGCCCCCATAAGAGTCAATTCTATCCTTTCTAAATATATTATAACTATTTACACGTATTACAGACTCAGCTTCAAGCCATGTTTCCGAAATGAATGCTATATGATTTTTTTCCTGAATTAATAATGATTCAAACTCTTTTAATTTAGGTCTTATACTTTGTGCATTCCATTGTAATAAACTTAAAGTACGGACTAAGCTCTGTTTATCCATAATTGAATTTAGAAAGAAGCCAAGTACAAATATCACTGTCTTTAAACAAAATCGCAATATACTTCATAATCTCCTCAACAATAAAACTAATAAATATTTTAAACTTATCATCTAACGCACACTCAGACAGGTATATTTCCTTTAATTTTTGAATAAATTTCATAAAACTTATGCCACTTCCTTTATTTTTCGCAGATTTTTTCTTCTCTTTACCTTCCTTTTCATCATCACGTTCATCCATAGACATCCCTGTATCGTTTTCTTCTATAACGATGTCGTCACTGATCTCAGTGATTGGATGACCCTTATTTCGTTTCTTACTCTTCTTACTTCTTGTTGCTCGCTGCCTCTTATGTATAATTTCACTTCCTTGTTGACTATCTTCATCCGTAGATTCTTGTTTTCTTTCGTGGATATCAGCCTGAGTGATTAACACATCTCTGTATGACTTTCCAGTCTTTAGGTTTTCTGCTACAGGTTTCGTACTAGTAGAGTTATTATTCACATTCTGTTCTTCTTTGTCGGCCTTTTTTGACTCATTCTCGCTAAGATAAACTGACAAAGCCTTTTTATATGTATAATTTAGGTCTCGCATTATGATTCTTATATTCTTTTCTTTCAAATAAAAAGGACAAGACTTATCTATGGCCATGTGATTACCCTTACAATTCACGCACTTATAGCTCGATATTTCGCAATTTGGATGGCATTCTGTACATTTCGGACAAATTATCTTCCTACTTGGGCAAAACCGGGTGATATGACCAAACTTCCAGCATCCGGTACACTGTGTAACTGGATACATATAGGAATCCACTTTAAATCTACATCCATACCCACGAACATAAGCAGGTAATACTGATCCCCTGAAACCTATGCGAATCGTCTCACTTTCAACCCATTTTCCTGTATTTGTCGCTCGTTTTAATCTCCGTACAGATACTATTTCGAGCTCACTTTCCAAATTACTCTTAATCTCTTCATCTTCTATATCTAAATCAACATTTCTTATAATACCATACGATATACTCATCTCGTTCAGCAACTGACATCTAAATCCCATATCTATAATTTTTTTGCAGTCTATCAATTTCTGAGCACTCTCTTTATCTTCAAATTCTATAATTATTTTAAATGGACTCTTGTATTGAATGTTAGTGATATTCAAAATGCTCTCCGACCGAAGTAACTTAGCCATTTTAAATTGTTTTGGCAAAATTTCCGTACATGTTATAGCAACAATTATCTTTTCTCCTTGGATGGGTAAGCTTTCATCATCATTTCTAGCAGAATTCATGACAACTATTGACTTTTTAGAAATCTTTACCGACCTTTTGCTACGTACCGTCGTAAAACCATCTTCATCTAAAATATCGTCTGAACTAGACCGCAATCTTTTTTCCCGTACCACTACTTGATTTGAGCAAATTGGTTGCTCTTCCTCCATACGAGTTTCTTCAACTATATCACTCCCACTTGAATCAAAAAAAGGCCTAATAAGATTATTTTCACTCATTATCTTTACATAATATTTGAATGCGGGTACGCGTCGAAAACTATCGCGTGACGCGGTTAATACGCAACGAACGGTACGCTAATATGCAAAGCGAGCGCTTGACTTGCCGTCACGCGCGGAACTGAAATAGCCTTTTCGATTTCTAAACTCTTCACCAATATTTGAATCTACAAATTATAAGTCACTTGTTACTAGACCTAGAGACAATAGGTACCCTACATTTAAAATGAATTGATTTACTATATTTGAAAATTCATTGAATAGTTTGTTATGTTAAAACTTACAAACAAACAAACATCCAAGCTTACACATTCATAAAATAAAATATATATTATTAGGATAAGATAAGGTAGGTAACTTACTTGGTGATTGCATTAGAATATGTGTGCCATCGAAAAAACATAGCATTTGATTTTTGATTTAATAAAAAGTTTTATTTTCTTGTTTATAAGTACCTACAAAGCTTTATCTATTTTTCACCAATCTCACATTCAAGGGCTGCTGGAAGAAATCTCTTCAAGAGATAAGTTGTCCTTGTACATGTCCTTTAAATTTTTATGTTTAGTTTTTAAGTTTGGTACTAAATATATATAAATTTGAGGAAAAAATGTTGAAGGCCGAATTATTAGAAATCGCCAGAAAGGAAAAAAGGCCCACGAAAGGTACATTGTGGATAACATGGCAGCTGAGCGGGGTATAACCATTTTAAGACTGCCCCCTTACCACTGTGAGCTTAACCCGATTGAACTGATCTGGGCTGAGGTAAAGGGGCACGTCGCTAAAAATAATAAAACATTTAAACTGAATGAAGTCCGAAATCTTTCCGATATGGGTGAATAGAAACTATCGATACTCGAATATCGAATATCGAGTATTTAAAAATGGTATGGTATGGTATGAGTCCACAGTTACCGGCGCGGGTATTTTTAATATCCACAATGAGCACTGGTGGACTATGAACAACCCACACTTAATCACTTAAACAACTGAATCACCGGTGACTAGCTGTCGCCACATACGTCGGCGACCATATGTTAATAGCGGCACGGAATCTCAATATCTTCATTATCTTCAAAATTATAAAACTTCCATAAATCGTGCCAGTTTACGTCGAAATTTCTGCAGCGTGAAATACCCACGTCGCGAATTCCGACCCGGCCCTCGTAACAGTAAGAAGCAAGTCCGAGAGGTAAGAATGAGGGTGATAAGCTGGAATGTAGGAACGAAGGAATGGAATGGAACGTAGGTTGTAAATCCAAATTGCGAGCTAAAATACCTACTACCCTTTACATAAAATAAGCTAGGACCACCTGGAACACTTCTATGGCAGTCTAAGATGCCACGGTGGATCAGATAATAACCCAAATGCTCGAAAGTTTGAGAGTATGTACAAAAACTTTAATGTAATATGCTCAAATATAAAAAACCGGTAGTGATAATTGCTTGCAGGGCACATCAGTATAACGTCGCACTAATATAACGACGAGCCATAAAGACCTTACCACAGTAAATAAAATACCTGAAGAAGATCTCAGAGATATAATCCTTACTTCCTTACTTAATATTATAAATGGGAAAGTGAGTTTGTTTGTATGTTTGTTCCGCTTTCACGCCGTAACTACTGAACCGATTGCTTTGAAATTTTGCAGACGTAAAGTTAGAACTCCGGATTAAATAATAGGGTACTTTTTATCCCGGAAAATTAAAGAGTTCCCGCGGGAACTAAAACTTCTCAATCCACGCGGACGAAGTCGCGGGTATCAGCTAGTAAAGAAATAAAATGAAAAGAAGCTTACATTATCATAAGAATGTGAAGCATAATTAACTATATGGATCCAACAAGTATCATAGAAATATGTCAGCGTTGCGTACTTTTTTTAAAGTGGGCCATCAATGAAAGTGGTTCCAAGGTCTTGCCTATCAAATAAATATTATAAATACGAAAGTTTACATAGATACCGAATAGTGATTCTGTTTGCTATTTAACTTTGAAAAATGGTTAGTTAGTATACAAGAAAACAACAACAAATTATCAATATTCGTTTATTAGTATTATTACCTTTAACGTACAATTTAAACTTATCAAAAAGCCTCAAATGTAGGTATCATTTGGCCGGCCGAATATTCGGCGGCCGGATACCGGATATTCGACCGGTGATCAGGCCGAATATCCGGTATCCGGTCAAACAACTATCCGTTTAACATATTCAGTACAACTTTGCTAGTTAAAACAACATCTCTAGTTAAAACAGATGTCAGGTCAAAATGAATAACCTCGTAGTATAATGCTAAGTGGCACCTCACCTCTAAGTTAATATAGTTTCTATGTAAGTAGCTTCTGTAAGAAATCGCGTCGAGCCAATGTTCGATAAACTATGTACTTAGTGAGTAATGGTTTATCACTGTCTGGGGCACCATTTAGCCTTATCCTCATCAGTTGCAATATTATAACACCGGTGTCTGCCACAAATTTTTCTTATGTAACATGTTTTGAAGCCAATGTGTTTATTTTGTGCAGGCTCTGACCCAGAAACGCTGACAAACGTGGCCTTAATACTTCTCGCTTACCTTACTGGGGGTTCACAAGTTTTGAGACGAGGGAAGAAAATCCACTGGAGACCATCGCGTTCTGAAACTCGTGACGGATTTATAACACAAGCTGCAACAGAGGCTGAGGTCACGTCCATCATTCAAACAAGGCGAGAGAAATTACAGAGGCTTGGCAGAACTCTGCAGCCTTTTATAATTTTTGTTGGAGAATCTGTTGCACAAGTAAAAACAGCTTATGTAATTGTCAACAATACGTGTTATAACTTTGTAAACCTTGTAAAAGCTGTTGATGCTGCTTTTAAGATATTTCAAGCCACTGGGGCTCAGTACTCTGAGGAGAGCATGGACATATGGCTTGTGATACAAATAGGATTTTACAAAATAAAAACAGTGTTTGACCGGACTAGCCAATCGTCAACATCTCTGTTAAATGACCTAGGATTGTTGTAATACCCATAATGTATACTTGTTATAAATGTTAAACAAAAAAAGAAACTACTAGGGGATTGATAACGCAACTCAGAGTATATTGTAAAGCATCGAGAGGCATTTCGGATTTTATTTGCGGCGAAGAAGGATGCCTGCGGCAATATTGTTCAGCTTTATCGTTTAAAAAACATCTATTGAAATGTCATACACATGGCTCGCTCGTACAATCAAATACCTTGCCGTCTTTATCGCTCCCTCCAATAGAGCCTCAATGTTCTCAAGAATCAGTAAATCAGAATGCTGTAAATGCTCAAAAAACTGCTGTTGTATATGATCAAAATAATGTAATAAATTGTGAAAGTGCTGAAAATTCTCTTACACTCCAAATGTCCAACTTAATATCTTCTCTTTACGCTGACCCTAAAATACCACGTAATACTGTACAGCATATTATTACATTATTGATATACAAGATATTATGCTGCGTCATTTTCTTGATTTAGTACCGGCAAATGAAATAACCGACAATGTTCAGGGGGCCCTGAACCATATATTAGCGTTGAATAATACAGTATTGAATAATTTGCGAACAGAACACATGCGTCTAAGGTTTTTAAAAAACTGAGGAACATACATTGAACCGATAGAAATAGTAATTGGGCAACGTCTAGAAAACAGACGAGTAGCTACCGGTATCATGGCCCTTCTTCCCACTGTAAGTACAATGCAAGTAATACCCATAGAATTAGTCCTACATAATTTTTTTACAGTAAATAGCGTTTTAAAGGACACTCAAGACTATTTACAAAGTTTAGAAAATGACGCACCATATCCTGTCGCAAATATTATTCAGGGTGAAATTGACTGCAAAATGACGAAAAATGACTGCAATGAACACTCATAATGAATTAACGTTTCCCATTATTGTTTACTTTGATGATTTTGAGATAGGAAATCCGTTAGGGAGCCACGCCGGAATCCATAAACTTGGCGGTGTTTATTTGTCAATACCTTGTCTACCTCCTCATTATGTGTCGATGTTGCAAAATATATTTGTATTAGCTCTATTTCATTCAAATGATCGGACTCAATTTGGTAACAATGTTATTTTTCAAAAAATTATTGACCGTCTGAACTATCTACAGACCAATGGTATTTCTATTAAAACAATATATTTTGAGGGTGTTATCAAGTTCCGTGTAGTGGCTGTTACTGGCGACAATTTGGGTTTAAATTGTATTTTAGGCTTTGTGGAAAGTTTTGTAGCTAACCATCCCTGCAGAATATGTAACGCAAACAAAAAACAAATAAAGACTTTGTATTTTGAGGACAAAACATTGCTGAGAAATTCTAAAAACTATGGAGAGCAGTTAGTCATGAACAATCCAAGTTTGACAGGTATAAAAGAAAAATGCGTGTGGTTTAAGCTAGAAGAATTTAACTTATTTGACAATGTCGCAGTAGATATACTTCATGATTTTTTTGAGGGATGTTGTCGATATGTAATGACATTTGTAATTGTAACTTTAGTTAATAAATATAAACTGATTTCTCTCAATAATTTAAAATCCAGGTTGTGTACATTTGACTATGGACCAGATTCTAGTTCAAAACAAACTAACGCCGTGGTAATTGATGGCTCAGACATTAAATTGAAATGTTCAGCCTCTGAAATGTTAACTTTAGTTTGTTATTTCGGTCTACTTGTAGGTTACAATGTGCCCGAAGAAAATGATGTTTGGGGGTTATATATAATTGTACGCCGCATATTAGATAAACTTATGACTCACAACGTTTACAGTGACACTATTGAGCAGACTAAAGTTTTGGTATCTGAATTAAACGAGTTATACGTTAATTTAAGTGGATCCAACCTGACCCCGAAATTTCACTTTCTTACGCACTACCCTGAAATGTTTAAAAATACGGTCCACTTTCTCAAATTTGGACGATGAGATTTGAAGCCAAATACAGAATAAGTAAATTTATTGCAAGATCGTGTTCAAGTCGAGTCAACATATGTAAAACTTTAGCAATAAAAAAACAATTAATGCTTAATGATTTATTCTTAAAGGACAGTATATTACAACATATTCAAATTGGCTTTAAAAAGAAAATATCGTGTGTAAGATTGAAAGATCTAAAGGAACGCTATCAAAATGTATCATCTTCAATCCAAACTCTTTATTCAGTAACTTGGGTCAAGATAAAAGGTATAATGTTTAAGACATCTTCTGTAGTCACTGTAAATTTGAGTGAATTGTCATTTTTACCCACATTTGCTCTAATACGCGAAATATTTGTTACAGATAACAATGAAACATTTTTTTCATGCACGATGTTTGAAACTATAGATTTTAATGAACATTATTTTGCGTACGAAGTGAGAAAAACTAACGATATTGTACTTTTTAAGTATAAAAATCTGCTAACCCCATTAACAAACACATTAACAGTAATGACGGACCTAATGAATTATGTTACTCTGAGATGGACACTAGATTGATTATCTATACTATATAATATTATAAAGATGTAACGTTTGTGAGTTTGTGAAATTAATTTCACTGTTTTATAATTTTAAGGATATGTTTATGTGTTGTAAATAGTGATGCAACTGATATGCGGTATCCGGCCTATCCGGCCGAATACCGGATAGTTGCGCACTATCCGGCGGGATACCGAATAGTGATTCTGTTCTGAACTTCGAAAAATGGTTAGTTAGTATACAAGAAAACAACAACAAATTATCAATATTCGTTTATTAGTATTATTTACCTTTAACGTACAATTTAAACTTATCAAAAAGCCTCATTTAAGGTAGTTAAGAAATCCTATGATCAGCATTAGTATCCATTCAACCAATCGTAGCCTATCGTATGCTGATTCTTAATAAAATAAAATAAGTGTTACCAAATAAATAAAAAGAGAGTTTAATATTCATATGATTCACATTCAACCAATACGTAACAGGTAGAAACATGCACGACGCGCCTGCCGCCAAACTAAAATGTAGGTATCGTTTGGCCGGCCGAATTTTCGGCGGCCGGATACAGGATTTTCGGCCGGTGATCAGGCCGAATATCCGGTATCCGGTATCCGGCCAAACAATTATCCGTTGCATCTCTAGTTGTAATCGTGTGTCTAGTTTTAATTCTTATTTTAATTTTGACAGACCTTTGAGAGTTAATGAGGAACTGATAAATCAATTGTAGTCTTATTATCATTGTCTGACTTCAGATCTTTGCTAACTCTTTTAGACCATCTTTAGTATCTATTAAGGTTAATACGAAGTTTAAGGTTGAAAACATTCAATAAAAAGTTATTAAAACTTCAGAGACTTTAAATGTATTTAATCCCTGACTGAATGCTCTAAAGGTCAGGATGACGCAAATAAATACCATCATACAAGCTCAGGCGTAATTCGTGACTGGACCGGAAGGAATAGCCCAAATATTCTAGCTTACAAACCACTTAGGGTTGGGCATTTCGCTTGAGCGGATATGGCTTGTTTTATGGTGTAGCTTAACAATTGTAGTGTAAAGATGTAACTGATGTATGGGCTCTTAATTATGCTTAAATGATATACGTAACCCATACAATTGGACTCCATACAAAATAAGTTCATCATCGAGATCCTTTTGTATCAAATGTCCTAATATTTTTGTCCCAATTGTATGGGTACTTGGGTAGTTAAGTGTGCCTATTTTAGCCACATGAAGCTACACAGGTTCCTGATATGCAGAGAATAGCCACAGTGTTTAAGAATGACATTTTTGGAATAAGACATTTTGGGAAAAGGACATTTTGAATCGTTTGTACCAGGGACCCATAAATCGGGTTAAAAGGTTAACCGGTTAGACGCATAACTCCTTTGTTTGATTAACCCTTTATATGGGTTAACCCGTATACTATAGAGATTAATCTTTAAAATATTGCTGATTAATCCGAAAGAAAGAGATAATAGGAAAGCCGCGCCGCAAGTCACAACTATAGGTACTTTGTCACTGCCACGTCGCGCGTCGTCGTGATAACTTAATTCACATGCTTGATACTGCAATTCATAGGCTGCTCGTAACTCGTTACTCCCAATTATTTGGATTTTGCGCACATCTGGATTTTGCGAAACTGACATGGAAGAATATTTTTACAATTCAAATTATCAACCTGTTGAAGACGAAGAGGACAAATGTGCAAAACTTCCTATGGGTAAGTACCTATTCTGTCAACTAATTTAAATACCTATATAAAAGAAAGTTGGATAAGGTACAGGCCATTTATAACTCAATGACTTTAGGACGGATTTGGCTGAGAATGGAGATATATTATACCCTGGAACAAGATATAGGCAACTTATTATCCCGGAAAAATCAAAAGTTCCCGCAGGAATAACTTAACACGCGGACGAAGTCGTAAGCATCAGTCAGTATAGATATCTATATCGAACACTTGAATCGCCTAGGAAAACAGTCTTTTCTAAAAGGGCACTTTCAAGGTCAAATTGATGTAAAACGTCATACGGTGGCGGATCGGAAGGCTGTTCTGCCTGTCTGTTAACAAAAAGGCCGTTAAGTGAATAAACTAATTTTAAATTACGACTAATATAAACGAACCAAAAACATGTCAATTTTCCTTCAAAATTGATGGCACGTAAAGATACCTACATTTAGCTTACTTGTGCAAAGATGTAGTTTCAAGTTTGGTCTTCGGGCATTTTAATGCTTTGTTTGGTATATTAAATATAGCTGTATGTCTAAACAATTTCTTAGGATATTATTTTTCATGTTTTCGGTAATAAGTCGTAACTCAAAATTAGTTCATCCACATAACGGCTTTTTAGTAAACGGACGGCAATCGACAGTGTTAGCGTGGCGACGCACAGGGAAATGAATATGTAATTAGGAGGATGGACATTGAGAACTTAAAAAAACGTCGAATTTTAAAAATGTACATAGGTAGGTAGGGTAGGGTTTTATTTTATTTATTTTAGTCTAAGTCCATAACTTTATTGGTTTTCGTCAATTATAAATTCTACATCGACTTTGATGCTATACTTCTGCTGCCAGCCAGCTGATGCTGACTGCCAGGCGTCCCGTAACGGCCAACTTTTAACCGACATCCAAAAAAGAGGAGGTTCACAATTCGAGGCGTATAATTTTTTATGTTATGTAATAATTCGAATTGATGTCTAAATTACCGTTAATTAATTTAATTCGTACCGTACACGACCGACACATGGATCTACTTGTGATCAATGATTTTAGATCATCGATCGCTAATAGGTCCATAATATAGTTTATATTGTGATACTTATTTTATACGTTTTCTTAATTACAGGTAATATAACTATACCCGAATCTGACGAAAGCTCGAGCGATGAAACGCTTCATTCAGGAGATCAACAAATACCACAAGAATTGCCACAACCCCCGATCACTCCTTTAATGGACCATGAAGCATCGACTACTCCAGATTTATCTGACGCTGAAGAATCGAATTATGGCATAAATACAGATAATCAAAAAACTGTCAACACTGAAGATGACATACACGAGTGTTATACCTTTTCATCTTGTGTAGCGAAAGCTTTGTGTAAGATTGAAAGAAATAGACGCCACAAGTGTATGCACAAAATAATGCATTTATTAATGGAGAGCTGTAAAGGAGGAGAATAAAAGATGTTTGAAAAAGATGTTTATTCGACTTTCAATCAAACAAATCCTGGTTACTTCTAATCACCATAATATTTTCTACAGCACTTCGACTCAAATTTGTCCTAAGGGGCGATAAAATAAATTTAACTGAGGAAAAAGTTCTCTCGACAGAGACTTGAGTTGCTGGGGCTGCCAGTACGCACAGTAAATACACTCTGATAATTCTGACGAATGTTTATTGTTCCAGTATTGGAGAATATTCTCTGTGCTGAGTAATCTAGGGATTTTCCTGATTTCTTTCAAAACAATGTCGATTGATCTGCTATCATGTTGTCGCTCTATACCTCTTTGCAATTCTGTTGCATGCAATATCTTTTCTGCAAATGACATGTTAGCACTTTGCGCGTAGTAGCTTGCAATGGATTCATCGTTGGTTGTAGAAGTTCCAATACTAGCAGACGCATTGATGGTCTCCGTTGGGCGTTTTATTTTGTTTATTTGTTTTAAGGTTTCAAGCAAGAAGTTTTGGGCTTTTTCAGCTTCTGCATCAGATAGGATAATATTTAGCCTAACATCCATGTAGAGAACTTCCAACATAGGTTTTGTATTTAACAAATGCACTTCCCTCGCTTTCATACATTGTAACATTGTTTGGCTTATTTGCGTCCGACACTGCTCTAAATGGCCTTTACATGTCAACCATTCTATGAAAAAATCACCAAGAGTCAGCTGTTCTTTCTGTAATTTCAAAGTGGTGTCATAAAGTGGTTTTAAACATTCAACTAAATCACTTATTATTTGCCAGCTAGACTCATTTAGTCTAGTTCTCATGTTGGTGTCATCAAGGCAAATTGATTTAAAAGTTAGTAATCTTACCAACATATTGTGTGTCGAAGACCATCGAGTAGGACAGTCTATTATTGGTTTATTTAAATTAGCTGCCTTAAGACATTTCTAATTGTTGGTGTTCTTAATATCTTATCAACTTCTCGGGCACTATGCTGCACATGTTGCACGTTTGAATTGTCTTTTAGCCCATCTTTTATAGCTAATTGCAGTGTGTGTGCTGCACATAGCATAGTTCTTGGCCTAAAAGATGAGTCTGTATGTTCATTTAAAGCTGTAACAAGATTATTAATTTGTTCATCGCTTAATATGAATGTGTTTTCTTCCGTGTCTGAAATGTCGTCTTCCCCATCCTCTGAGCTACTGTTTGTGTGTATTAAATCATATGAACCACCCAAGAGAGTAGCCATTTTTTTTAAAATTTCTCCCATTATCAGTAGTTATGCAATATATTTGCGAGAGGTCAATTCTATACTCATTTAACACGTCCAAAAGGGTGTCTTTTAAAAATTCTCCGGTTTGTCTGTTGTAAACTTCCTCTGTCGCCAAAGTGCGTATGGTTATAATGCCGTTTTTAATATACTGCACATTTATGCCAATAAAAGCACGGTCTAAATAGGTTGCTGAATCTAACTTTAAGCATACAAGTCTGTCTCTTAGTTCTTTTGAAATTTTCAGTTTTATTTCGTAGGCCTTGTCAGCAATCATCGATTTGATATTTTGTATATTGATTGTACTCGCTTCGTTCTTGTCTTGTAATGCAAGACCTATAATATCTTGGAAAGCTTTATCCTCTATCAATTGAAAAGGTCTGCCATGGACAGTCACAAGTTTTAAACAGTTCATCTTAATTATGTCAATAGCAGTGTCTTTTCTTTTTTGACCTACGGGAGCAGTATTTTCTTTATTTACTGAAAGAACATCTTGAAACTGCTCTTTATGCTTGACTGACATGTGGTTCTTTAAATTAGTAGCATGTTGACCCTGAAACAAAATTTATAATTTGACTACTGAATGAAATTCTACGCGTCAAATTCTATTATTTGTCAAAAGTTTAAAGATCAAATGGAACCCCTAATATCGATTTTGAAAGAATTCAGTCCCATAACAAATAATATCAAAATGGCGTCGATTTTTTTGTCTTCAGTTTCCTTTTTTTATGTGTTTTCTAGTCATTGTGCGTTCATTCTGCTTAATGAGTATTTATATACAATACATTGCAGGCAAATCCGCTCTGCCGTCTATTTACTAAAAGGCCTATATGTGAATAAATCTGAATTCTGGTCAAATCAGAGTCTTCTTTCTGAATTTAAAGCAAGTGTAAAGCACAATGCTTTACACTAGTCTGCTGTACACGGGTAGAGTAAACTGTAGAGTGAACTAGCGTACTATATACTATATACCACTTCGCTTCAGTAGGTAGAGTAAATGTTTATACGTACCTACCTAAATTTTTTGTTAGTAGAGAAATTAGTGTTTCATAGAACGCTACATAATATGTCACTTGAGAGATATTATTGTAAGAAATGCTACAGATCTATTTCAGGTCCTCGAGGGAGGACAAATTACAATAGTTTCGGATTCAGCACACTTCATGTTATTTATGTGTACACTAGTTGATGCCCGCGACCGCGTGAATTTAGTTTTTATAATCCCGCAGGAATTAATAGATTTTCCGGGATAAAAAGTAGCTTATGTCACTCTCTAAGTCCACAACTATACCCATGCAAAAAATCACGTCGATCCGTAGCTCTGCTGCAGCGTGATTGAGGGACAGACCAACAAACCAACAAACAAACACACTTTCGCATTTATCATATCAGTAAGGATAATTAACTTAAACAATAAACAATGACACGCCCACATGCAAGTTTGAGTAAGTTTTACTCTTTTGCGTAAGTGCACATGCATCGAGTAGTAGATATAGTAGAGTAGGCGGTATAGTAGAATGGATGCTGGAGTGAGGGGAAAAAGTCATAGAGTAGCTTGCCCGCGGCGCTAACTATTCTACTCTTCCAAACTTTAGTACCTACTCTACTCTACTTGTACTCTCTATATTGCTACTTGGATAGTTAGTAGGTACTCTACCGTGCTATTCTAAGGTTTGCTATACTGATGTACAGCAGACTTTATACCTAACCACATAATGAGTAAGTACCTAGGGACCTAGCTAGGTATTATCTCGAACCCGAGTCCCGAACCATCATTGGTTTTACTATTTTGTTATTTCGTTGTAGGTACATTGTCCAACATAAATCCTACTGTCCTACTATTAAATGCGAAAGTTTGTGAAGATGGATGGATGGGAATGGAAGTCTGGGCGTCATCTAGTATAAAATAAATATTAATAGAATAAAGAAAGTATAGAACTTACCTTTATTTTAGCACTGCATAAGTTACATTGACTATAATTACTTTCCTCGTTGAAAGTAAAATACCGGTGAACGGAGTCCTTCTTAATTTTCGGCATAGTCAGTTTATAAATTCACTGAATAATTATTTAAAAAGATAAATACGTAGCTAGCTAACTATACTTAGCTATCCACAGCGCCTTAATGATAGAGTTAAACACTTGACAAAGTTAAATACAATATTGTGATTAGTGCACCAAATAACGTTGCTTAAAGAGCGTAGCTACTACTGGAGTCATGTCGAAACTCGCAACGCGCGAAACCGAGCGACTGTTATCTCCATCACTTTCTTGCGCATGTTTTATGTACAAAAATGAACCTTACGTGTGAACCGGTTCCTATAGGCTGATTAACCCTATTAAACTATTAAACTATTGCGAGTTCAACTCGCAATAGTAAATAAACGGAGTCCTTAATGGGTCCGCTCCGCTCGCAGTGTAAAATGGGCTTTACAGTAATTAGGTTTTAGCATGACGTACGTGTGCAACATCTTTACTGTACGTCAGCTACATCATTTCATACGATAACGTCATCCTTACCTTTAGGTACGCGGAGTCCTTTCGTACATAAGCATCATCATTACTTATGAACCATGAGTTCTTATACAAGTAAGCCTCTCCATTACCTACTGTACGTACACTCAATCCTTACGTAAGTATGCAACTTCATTACTAAACGTATTCTGAGTCCTTATGTAAGTGAGCTTCTTCATTACTAAACGTATACTGAGTGCTTACGTAATTAAGCTACTACATTACTGAGTCCTTACATAAGTAAGCTACTTCTTTACTGAACGTATTCTAAGTCTTTATGTAAGTAAGCTACCTCATTACTAAACGTATAATGAGTCCTTATGTAAGTCGGTCTGATGCTGACTGTACGGACGTGGCATCATTAAAGTACGTGGAATTTACCGTGATGTACGACTGCAACATCTTACTGTACGACAGCTATATCAATACATACGATGGCGCAATCCTTCCTCTATGTACGCGGAGTCCTTACGGAAATAAGCATCATCCACGTTTACGTACACAGTGTCCTTACATAATTAAGCCACTTCATTACTGTACGTATAATAAATCCTTATGTAAGTAAGCTACTTCATTACTGAACACATTCCGAGTCCTTACATAGATAAGAATAATTCTTGCAATATGTACACATAGACATCACATTAGTAAGCGTTACATTTACCCTAAACCGAGTCCTAATTGTACATACACTTAGTGCTTACATAAGAAATCCACTCCATTACGGCTAGTATACTGAGTCTTTGAGACGATGGGCCACTCAATTACGGCACATGTGCAAAGTTCTTACGTAACTAAACCACTTCATTACATACGTATGCAAAGTACTGATGTAAGTAAGCTAGTGCTATACATAGGGACTCAAAGAACGTACTACAAGGTAACCAGCACCGTTTTATTTGTATGTCGGCTACTAAAGCTACGTAGGAAACCTACGTAATTGTTTGAATGTGTGCGTGCGTGTCTCATTTGATTCGTAATGTTCCCTGGTCATTACAGCGAATACTTTATTCGTAATGTCACCGCTTACGTACGTACGCCTGGTACGTTTTTGTCCAGAAATACGTAGGCCACGTACAGAATTACGTTTGTCCGCACATTATTTTTTTCTCAGTGTAGGAAGCTTGCTTCGCGATGGATACCTCATTCTCTGACCGATGAGCAAAAATGCCGTTGAAGAAGTAATAAAAAAGGATCAGTATAACAACAGAAAAACGCATCAACCTGAATTATTTCTTTCAAATAAGTTAGTAAGAAACAGTAAAAGTGGCTCTTTTAAGTGTGTGTGTGTGTAAGTATACAACATTAGAGTACTTTAACCCTAAGACTAGTACCTACAGGACATAAAGTAAACTTATCACTTTTTGTATCTAATACTTGCATGTTTTATATTTGGAACTTGATACTTTGGAATCTTATTCACATTTTTATTCAGTGTATTTTTTTGTGAATCACTGGATATTGAACATTTGAATTGAATAGTGTTATATATTTCTGGACTCCACTCATCATTTTCTAGATGATGATTATATAGTTAATCTTATTTTTGAATAGTTTTTTTCAACTTTAGTCTTTAATGCGGAACCATGGTCACCCCATCAATTTTTTTTTAAAATTTTACTAGCCTATGTCACCCAGAATAAGCTAGGGATTCTAACAATACCTCATTTATCAAAATTGGTTCAGGCGTATAGAAGTTATGGTGGAATATACAAACTCACATACATACATACATACATGAACCCTGAAAACAATATACTCCTTTTTTCAGGCAGTCGTATAAAAAAATCTTGCCAGTTGCGCGCCATATGGTTCGTGGCCTCTTTCCAGGGGTTTTTTTTTTTTTAAAAACACCTCACATATTACTACACAATCAATATACCTACATGTTATACCTATGCCTATAACTAACTTATTTTACTAGGGCGCGTGGCCGACCTGAGTTGCATTCACCCCAGCCACCAGTCACCAGTGACAGGCTCGCATACAACACTACTTAAACATAAGATATCGACGCTTGAAAGGCTATCCTTACTAAACGACATAAATCCGTAATATGAGTTATATATACCATTCGAACCGCCAGATTTTTCTGCGTCGTTTGGTCTAAGTCTCAAAGTTCTACGACGAGTTTTATTGTCGCTTAGATAATGTAGATTTCGGTAAAATCTACATTTTGTGCTCACTAAACGACCAAAAAAAAGTGATTTTTAGAATATCCAGCACTTAGACACTCTAACAATTAGGAATATGAACTTAGTCGGTTTGTCATGTATTGATTTTTTCATTTATTTGTATTTACGTATTTCTACTTGTTCTCAAATTTCCCTTTGAACCCACTTAGTAGATTTTACCTAAACAAAGCAATTGTGATTTCTGTGGTTATGCAATTTAACTTGATATTTTATTTCGTGAAAGTGTCATTTGTATAAGTTTTCCTGAAATAAAGTAGAAGAATATTAGAGCTTAGATATTTTTATTTGTACAACATAATATTTCTTTTTTATCATCCGAGTCTTCTCTTCAAGGAAATGATAACCATAATGTTGAAGTTACGAGTACACCTGAAAAAAATATTCAACGGCGAAAACGAAAAGGAACTAACATACGAAAAATAATTCAAGATAAAAGAAACAAAGGATTGACATATAAAACACAAACAGGTAAAATAATTCAGTCAAGACAAGTTACCCCTCTACCCCTTTGCCGTAAAAAATGTTCAGAAAAAATTGGTGCAGATACCCAGAAAACCCTTTTTGATGAATTATGGGGCTTGGGTGATTACAACAAACGTTCTGCTTATTTGTCATCATTAATTTTAGATAAACCAAAAAAAAGCCAACGCATACGTAATACACTTGGCGTACCTAAACTAGGTAAGGAGTATTAATCATATTTACAATTTAAAAGTAAATGGCACTACGATTGAAGTTTGTAAGGGATGTTTCTTAAAAACATTTGGAATATCTAATAAATGTGTTGAAGTGGCAATAAAAAAGAAATCTGTAAGGGTAACAGGAATTTCAAGCCCTGATGAACGTGGATCACATGCACCTTCTAATAAGATAGGGGATGATGCAGTACAGGCAATTAAGGGTCACATTAATTCTTATCCATTATACGAATCGCATTACAGCCGAAGTCATACAAACAAACGCTATTTACCGACAGGGCTGTCACTAACAATAATGTACCAAATGTACAAAGAAAAAGTCACCAATCCCGTATTATACACCTATTTTGGAAATGTTTTTCGTACCATGGGTCTATCTTTTAAGAAACCTTCTTTGGATACCTGCAATACATGTGACGCATACAAAATGAAAATTAAACTAGCTTTGCCGCCAGATTCAGAAATTTTAAAGAAGGAACTTGAGGTCCACCAGTCAGAAGCTGATTCAGGTTATTCTATGAAAAAAAAGGACAAAGAAGAGTCAAGCGATGATAAAAGAGTTTATTGTTTTGACCTCCAGCAATGTCTTCCAACCCCTTTTTTAAAGACAAATATCGTTTTTTACAAACGGCTGCTGTGGACGCTTAACTTAACAATTTTATAGCAAAAAAAGCTTTTGCTACATGTGGAGCGAAGCTGACGGAGGACGTGGAGCTAATCAAATAGCGTCGTGCCTCTACACTTTTTTAATGACATTGCCATCACATGTAAAAGAGGTTACCTTTTATTCCGATACGTGTGGCGGACAAAACAAAAATAGCCACGTTGCTGCTATGTTTTTATGCATAAGCAAAATGAAACCAGGTTTGCTAATAAATCACAAGTTTTTAGTTCCCGGGCATACGCACATGGAGTGCGATTGTGTACATGCACAAATCGAACGAAAGAAAAAAAGAACTGATATGGCTATACATTTGCCGAGAGACTGGTACAACTTAGTCAGAATGACGAGTCCAAACATTTCTGTCGTGGCAATGGATTACAATATGTTTTTGAACTTCGCTAAATTGTATAAAGGCCCATTGCAGCTACGAAAAGTAGATAAAACTGGCGAGAAATTCATATGGCATGATGTAAAATGGTTTAGATTTAGTGGTGAACATGAATCAGGTGTAATACAGTTTAAAACAAAATTAGACAATTTGACCGAGTTTAAGGAAATTTCATTCTGTCGAAGGGGCAAATCAAGTGAATCTTTGTATCCCGAGAAATGTTATGAATGTCAAGTGCCCATAAGTCAGGAAAAAAAACGAGATCTTCTTAGTATTCTTCATTTAATTGATAATAGTTGCTTTGACTTCTATAATAAATTAAAAACTAGTACAAACACACGAGATATAGATCCCGATATCGAGGAGTTCAGCGAAGCTTAAGGTTATTTTATTTATTTTGCATATAATTATGGCATCTACTATAATTACATTTCTTTTTATTAAAAGCGTTCATGTATGAAGAGGTTGATGAATGATGAAGCAAAAGAGGTTTGCTTGGAACGAAGCATTTGACGTGCCATAGTCTCTGCCTACCTCAATGGGAGTCAGGTGTGATGGTTTATGTATATGTAATTGTAAACTGTCAATATTATATACATAAATAAATAACACATATAGAGACGAGTCATTATAAGTTTTTTTTTCTTGTTAAGGAAAAATGAGATATGTCAATTATTTTAATAATTAATAAATAAAAATATTTTTCGGATACTTAAAAAAGACGACTAAATAGTTAAATGAAAATTAAAACAAATTTATATTAAGTATTTCTATATATTTTTGATAAAACTGCATTTATCTTATAAAACAAATAAGCGTTTTCTTTATTAGCCCCTGGTAAAAAGTTGTGTTTTTAGACTCATCCCCCTTTACCTTGACACCACAGAAATATAGCTTAACTAAACATTTTCCTTTAACTGCTCGAGTCATATCAGCCCCGTCTCTCGATGGACTACGCGGCGCTTTACTTTGGAGGTTGTCGTATGGCACTAGAGGTGGAACCGGAGTTGATAAGTTACACTTTGTCATTTATTTATTTATTTATATTCACTAATAAATTATGAAAGGAAAATGTTTAGTTAAATTTATATTGCAAAGGTAATCTGCGTGAAGTTGCCGCTAAAGAGAGACCTCCCAAAAGCGCCGCGCATGCGCGAAGACGCCGTAAAGTTCGGCGATTGATACCTTGAGTTTTAATATCTTTTTGCAATTAATATTGCATTATATGGATCTTCAGCGACGGTGCAATTTGATTCAAGCAGGGTGCAGTTTTTTTAAATTATAAGAAGTACCGAATTATAAGTATCTGAAGAGATATCGACGTTATGAGCGCGTTATATATGCCCGATATTTACCAATTTTTTATTCATAAACTTCGGGGGTGCTTTTTAACTAATAAACATTTTTGAGAAGTGCTATTAAAAATACATCTATGCGTATTTTTATTTATTTCAATATCCCAAATTCGCAGGCTGGCGTAGGGGGGGTCTAGGCACGCGAGTTCCACCATGACGGAGTGCAAGGCGAAGACCTGAGACTTTTTATAATATGGCTGTTTAGTCCAGCCTCGTGTCTTTTTCTCTTTTGTCTCGGTTCTCCGAGTTCATCCAAATTCTGCCCTTTTTTTGGGATTTTTATCGAAAGCGGTCGCCTCTAAAAAGATGGCCGACTACCTCTGCGTAATGCTTTTCATTTTTCTCGTTTTAACGAGTTAGTTTTAATTCCCCCTTTTTTGAGAAGTCGTCCGACGATGTATTCGTTCGACTCTCACCCTAGTTCTATTTTTTTAACTTGATTAATCTAGACACCTAATCATATAAATTATCTATTGTTGGAAACCCTTCCCGCCATGTTGGAAGAATAACTTAATTTAACAGTGGAACGTTTTCGTTATTATATTTCATCCATGTTTATCTATAACGAGTGCGTAATCAATACACCACAGTGAATTAGTGTGAAGTGACGACGCCCGTGTTCAGTATAGTGATTCGTATAGATCATTCAGTGTGTTACAAAGGCCTCCCGCCTTTGATCTTACATCGCGTCGTACCAAGCTGGGAGCTTAGCAAGTCGCTAGGCTCCGCATCTTCGCCCAGACGATTCGTCGGGTCACCTACCAAGGCGAAGTTACTCGTCACGCTGACGAGCGTGACGAGCGTCTCCGTGTCTACGCGTCCGTGCATTCTTTGAATGGACTATGTCACGCGGTAGAGTAAGTCTAGTTTTAGAATAATATTTGTACTAGCTTTAACAACCCTTTTTGTGGAACCGCCATTAAACGGTTTGCCTCGTAGCCACAATGGTCATCATTTTATAACCTAAATTCCCAACTCGTTCGCCATGATTAGGGACGTCGTGAGGTTCGCACGAACGGCATTGAAACAAATGTCCGACGTTTCAACTGGCTGAGATATCTCCGGCATTCCGGAACAGGCTGGTAAGTATAAAGCGTAAGTATCTACACTTACACCAGCTTGTCTTCCAACTCACTCCACTCCACCTATTTTAGATAACCTCTTGTTAATACGACAATATTTAAAAGACAATAAGGAATTAAAACATAACATTTTTATAATAAATAACCAAAAAATTTTTCCACTCTTCGACATACCACATATGCTCAAGGGAATCCGTAACATGTTAAAAAAAAATATTGTTTGTAAAATTAATGATAAAGAAGTAGTAGGAAAATGGGATCACATTGTGACACTATATGAGGAAAATCCTGCATATAAAGGATTAAAATTTTTACCCAAGTTGACTGAGCATCATGTCATACCAGGGAAAATTAAGAAAATGAAGGTGCTATGTGCAACTCAGGTGTTTAGTGCCTCTGTTGCTATGTGCATGGGATATTTTGCAGGTGAGAAAGAATGTCTTTTTGAAACTATTGTATTTCTACTAGCTCAGGGTACACTATATTATAATTTATTATTACTATGTTCGAAGCTATTTATAATGTCCTCCCTGGTGCAGTGGTGAGCGCTGTGATCTTAACGTGGGAGGTCCTGGATTCGATTCCCGGCAGAGTAAATTTGGGAATTTATAATTTCTGAATTTTCTCTTGTCTGGTTGGTGGGAGGCTTCGGCCGTGGCTAGTGGCCACCCTACCGCCAAAGACGTACCAAGCGATTCAGCGTTCCGATACGATGCCGTGTAGAAACTGATTAGGGGTATGCGTTAAATACTGCTGTACCCCTAACAGGTTTAGCCTGCTACCATCTTAGGCTGCATCATCACTTACCATCAGATGAGATTGCAGTCAAGGGCTAACTTTAGTGGCGTAAAAAAAGCAGAGTTCTTACAAGCTGAGGATGCAAAGCTAGATTTTGTGATTAACCTATTTTTTAGAATAGAGAAGGAATTTTGTGTGTATTAGTCCATAGAATAATATATTATTACTTGTAAATAACACTGCTAAAATTAATCATTTTTATAACTATTCAATATTTTTCAGATAAAAAAATTATTCCTGAGGAAAGCAGAGGCACAGCGGATATAATTAAATTCTTTGACGAATTATTTGATTCGTTAAATGGAAGTTATGGGAATTTCAAGAAAAACCGATCAAAGGAATTGCTTGGACCAGTAACGCCATCATCATGTCATGGAAATATTTGGAAGCCAAAAAGACCTTAAAAACCATGAAATTTGTAGATAAGGAAGGAAAAAAAAGCAGTGTGCCATCTATTAATAATTGGATTTGGACAATCGAAAATGTTGAATATATTCGAGAAAAGTTATATAGGGATTACAAATTGACGTCTTTTTGGATGAGGCATTTTAATCAGGATCCTTTGGAGAATTTCTTTGGCTCTATTCGAAGCCATGGCGCTAGAAATATTAATCCCACATGCGCAAACTTTGAAGTTGCTTTTGCGGCAGTATTGGTAAATAATATAAGTAGCCACTCCAAAGGATCCAATTGCGAAGCGGATTCTGCGAAGAATATGTTGTTAAATTCCTTAAAAAAATATTTTTTAGAAAAAAGGTTTCCTCAAGTTGTAATCCAAATGAAATAGAATACAATGACCTGGTAAATGACCACATCTTGGTTGGATTAGAATACAAAAAGGCCAATATTAAAATATTTGAAATATTAAAATATGTTGCTGGGTATGTTATTAAAAAGCTGCAATTGTTTTTAATAATTGTGAAAAATGCAAGAAAAATGTTCTTACTAATAATGTTATTGATTGTGAATTCACTTTTAGAAAAGAACGAATAAAAGATAAATTTCTTCTCTCATACCCAGCAACAAACGCAGTAGAAATGTTTTCAAACATCCAAGATGTGGTTTCGTACATTTTAAGGAGCCGAAGCAATATTTATAATATAAAAACTTATATAAAAACAATATTACAGGTCCATTGTAATTTTAATTTTTTAAACAGTTGTGATCAACATGGCTCAGAATTGTCTAAATTCATTATAGATGCCTCCTGTAATTTATTTTTGTACAGCTGGTGCAAAAACACAAATAAAATATTAAATGGTGCGACAAAAGATGTAGATGTACAAGATTTTATCCAAAAGTGCTGTATTGAATATTATAATAAAAGAAAAAAATGAAGTATGTTTTTCTTTTCATTTTGACACACGCTTTATGCTCTTTTTGTTTAATTTATTTTAAAGCTACCAGAAAGAGCTAAAGCGTGTCTGTAATGTCCTCAGAATTTACTTAAAAATTTTTAATAATGGGCAAGCTACCTATATAGTAAAGTTCATTAAATCTATAGCTATATACACAAGAAAATTAGTTCAGGAACCAACCACCAGGAGCGCTGGTTTCCATAGCTCGTATATTACGTGGGAGTGATAACTCTATACCTTTTATACATCCTACTCTATGTCGAAGACGATTAGATTATGATCTAAACACAGTAAGTGCCCACTTTTTTATAATTCGTTTGAGAATCTCAGTTTTATTTATGTATATCGTAGGTTCACTTACTCACGTAGGCCATAATTGAGTATTGTGTTTTTCTGACTAGAAATTCTCAGTACTAGCCCGGAGTTAGGAAGTTTCACCCCCGTGCCTCGGAGAGCACGTTAAGCCGTCGGTCCCGGTTATTATCACTAAAATGATAATAGTCGTTAAAGCTCGCCAACCCGCATTGGAGCAGCGTGGTGGGTCTAAGCTCTCATTCCCTCTCTCCTATGAGAGTGGAAGCCTGTGCCCAGCAGTGGGACGTTAATGGGCTGTAGTGGTAGTGGTAGGTTCACTTACTAAAAATACACAGAATAAAACTGAATCATCGAATTGTTTTTTTTGCAGCCAACTTCTATCAGCGTTGACACTACAACAGACCACATTTATACGACTGCTGAAGGTATATCAGTTGATCAGGAATTTAATATCACTTTAACTGCTGAACCAGACATTGAAGAACCGACTTTGAATGATCACCAAGTTGAGGAAAACACACAATATTTATTACTTACGTCAGAACATGATGTACCGTCTACATCGGCAGGACCAAGTAAAGAATCCGTCGTATCAAATCCAGTTAAAAGTAAAGTTGGTAAAAGAAAATCCAAGAAATATATTAAATATATTGATTATTTGTCAGATCAAGAAGACTTTTCTACTTTTTATGGTGATATAGATGATTCAGATAATTAGTCAGAAGGACAAGAAGGAATAACATCAGATGATGATTTGCCATCAGCGAAAAAAAGAGTTAAAAGAAATAAAAGGTACACTAAGAAAGGGTCAAACGGTAAAGATAGCGATGCCAATACCGAAGATGATGTAGTAGGAGAATCTGCGATGAGAATAAAAAAATCTAATTCCAGAAAAGAACAGTCAAAAAATAAAAATTCTGGTCAACAATAACAACAAATAAAGGTGTCGTTGTACCAGCGAAAACTGTATTAGCTAATCCTTGTTCGGGAAAGAAATGTGGCAATGACTGCGGGTCTCTCTCTGAAGAAAGAAGGGAAAGTTTATTTAATTTTTTTTTGGAATCTCGAGAAAACACGTCGTCGTGATTGGTTAGTATCCCTGTCACAAAAAGAAAATATTAAACGGAAACGTACAGATTCTAATAAGCGCAACTACACCATTAAATATTTTATAAACGAAGGAGAAGGTAGAAGATTTGTTTGCCAACAATTTTTAGCAGCCACTCTAAACATTTCTGATAAAACAATTTACAGTATTGTGAAAAATGCTTCTTGGGGATGTGCACGAGAAGATATGAGAGGGAAATGTGAACCACCAAATAAGACTAAGGAATCCGCAATAGATGCCGTTAACCGGTTCACTAAAAATTTACCAGCTGTGCCTTCGCACTACTGTCGGCAAGACTCGAGCAAGGTTTACTTGCCACAAGATTTCAAAAATGTCACCAATTTGTACAAACTATACAAGCAGCATTATGTGGATCAGGGTGTGGATGTAGTTAGTGACAGAATTTTTCGTAAAATATTTCATGATAATTTTAATATAGGATTCCATGTACCTAAAAAAGACAAGTGTCTTAAGTGTGTTTAATACGAAAATAATAATGATCCCGAAAAACAAAAAGAAAAAAAAGAACATGAAATAGAAAATGAAGAAAGTTATGCCCGGTTTAAAGTTCACAAAAATATTCATAAGGATGATCCTTCAACTCTTTGTGCTAGTTTTGATCTAGAAAAAGTGCTAAACACACCCTATGCACAATCTATGCTTTTATACTACAGTAGAAAACTGGCTGTGTACAATCTATGTGTATACGAAAATGGAACCCGTAATGTTTTCTGTTATTACTGGGATGAGAGCAATGGGAAGCGTGGCGCCAACGAGATTGCATCTATATTGCACAAATATATTCAATCGGTAGATGCCAGAGGAAACGTCTCTCGTTTACTTCTTTATTGTGACTGTTGTCCGGGCCAAAACCGCAACCGTGTACTGTGTTGGCAATGTTGCATTCAACATTACAGGAGTGTAAGAATATCGACATTATTCAATCAAACTTTCTCTTGACTGGACACACTTACATGCCTGTAGATACAGTACATGCTATGATTGAAAATAGATTGAAGAATACAACTGTTTACGCACCATCACAATGGTTTACAGTATTTGCAACTGCTAGACAAGAACCAGCGCCGTTCGAGGTAGAAAGACTGAGTTATGAAGATTTTTATAGATGGGATAGCATTAGTGACAAATATTATAAAGGCAACTTTGCATTCAACATTACAGGAGTGTAAGAATATCGACATTATTCAATTAAACTGTCACTTGACTGGACACACTTACATGCCTGTAGATACAGTACATGCTATGATTGAAAATAGATTGAAGAATACAACTGTTTACGCACCATCACAATGGTTTACAGTATTTGCAACTGCTAGACAAGAACCAGCGCCGTTCGAGGTAGAAAGACTGAGTTATGAAGATTTTTATAGATGGGATAGCATTAGTGACAAATATTATAAAGGCAACTTAACTGGTAAGATAAGCAAGATCCGTATTGTGACTTTCAGAAAAGACAAGCAAAGCGTTAAATATAAAACATCTATGAATCCTACTGCGGCATCCTTTGATCTTGAAGTTCAGTCTAAAACCAAGATATCTCTTTTACCTTGTTATAGATCGCAGCTTCCCATTTCAAAAGCTAAATATGACGATTAAGGCCAGCGCTACATTACGCGGAAATCCCGTCGCGGATCGTCCGCCACGGAACGTCAGTACTTTTAATTGCATATTATTGACTAATAACGGACACACTACGCGGAAGATCGGTCGCTCCGTCAGCGGACCGCTCGCACTTGCGTCTGTTCCGTCCTCCGCGCGCGCATCTCCCGCCGGCGGAAGATCGGCAACGTCGCATTCTAGGGTGTTTATTGCAACGCGGCACATTCGACGGACAGTCAGCGTATGGTCAGCATCGCGTGTATACGTACAGGATGTTTGACACGGAAAGATTTATTTTAGAAGTCCAAACTAGAGTTTGCCTTTGGGACTGTAGAGAAAAGCCGGACAGAACGGCAAAGAAACGAGCATGGGAAGAGATTGCGAAATTATTTTACGACAATTGGGATGATGAAATAGAAACGAAACAGCGAGAACTTGGTGAGTTTTTCACTTTATTAATTTGCTATATAATTATCAGGTAAGGTATGCATGTAGAAATTTATACAATGTGAATATTCGTTATGAATTGTATTTTCTTTTGTTGGTACATGTTTCGACTTGAATGGTGACTTCGAAGGTAAGCGAAAATGTATGCAACCTTAACTTTGTATAGAAAGCAGGTATATGTACCTACTTAAATGAAGTTGTGTTGCCACTCTAGTTTACCTTCTTCCATGAAATATTTTTTAAATAATTCTCTTGTATTTATTGCATTAGAAAGTCTAGATGTATTACAATTTGGTAATGTAGGTAGTTCAGAAGTTAACAATTCGTCGTTATAGTTTAAACCGTCTCGTTTACGTACAAAGTTGTGAAGTACACATGTTGTCTTTACTATCTCTGTAGTAAAATCGGGACTAGTAAGTATTGCCGTATGAAGAACTCTCCACTTGTTGGTCAATATGCTGAAAGTACATTCCACGTACCGCCTTGCACGAGATAGACGGTAGTTAAACGTACGTTTTTCTAAGTCTAATGTTTTATTGGGGTAGGGTCGCATAACATGTTTATGTAAAGCGAATGCCTCGTCAGCTACCAGTACAAATGGTAGCGCTGGGCCGGTAGTGCCTGGGAGTTTCTTATCCTTGGGTAGGTCTAACATGTCTTGGTAAAGTTTTTGTCCGAAATTTGAACTTCTAAATATATTACTATCAGCTTCTTTTCCAAAAGATCCAACATCAATAGATATAAAGCAATAATTCGAATCTGCGACTGCCATAAGAACAATTGAAAAAAACTTTTTATAGTTAAAATATTTAGTTAGATCCGCTGTTGTGAGGGTTAGTTATTCTTATATGTTTACCATCCACGGCTCCTACACAGTTAGGAAAATTTGCATATTGAAAGAATTCTTCTGCCACTTTTAACCACGATTCCTTGTTTGGCTCGGGCATTTCAAGTGGTTGCAGTACTTCCCAAAGTACTTCACAAGTTTCTTTTATTATTTTTGCAACAGTCGATCGCCCCATTAAGAAATCGTGTGATAAGGTGTTAAAATTCATTCCGGTAGACAAAATACCTGAAATAGAAAAATGTTGCTAAGTGGTACATATATTATTAAATTTTACAGTGGATGAACTTCAAAAGAAATGGAAGCACTTAAGAGATTATTACGTGACAGAAAAAAAACTAGAAAATACAAGAAGCGGAAGTGCTGCACCTAAGAAACGTAAAAACTCGTACGTTGAATTGCTGCGATTTTTGGATGTAGCAAAAGAGTCTCGGATCTCATCGGGTAACATAAGCTCTCCAGTCAATAATGACCATACTGAGAATTCTTGTGATGAGTTATCAACTAATACAAATTCTCAACAAACTGTAACTGAGAATTCGCGTCCTTCTCAAACTGATGTAGTTCCAGAGACCTCTCAAATTAAAAAAAAGTCTAAAATGACAGTCTTTCAACAGAATTTAATCACAGCAATGAATAGAAAACAACAACCACCTCAAGAAGAGGAAGATGCCGACTCGAAATTTTTACTTTCTTTACTTCCTCAAATTAAGAGCCTGAATGAAAGACAAAATTGTGAGTTCAGAATAGAAGTTATGAATTTGATTTATAAAATCAAGTATCGTAACCCATATAACATGTCCCATGGTACGTATTCTTACAATCATCCTGGCTATAGTACATACGAACCAACACCTACAAGATATACAGCAGATGTGTCACCACCGGTGTACCAAGCATATACTACAAGTACAAGCTCCTATTCATCCATGCAGTCACCCGAACCTATTCCGAACCCACAGTCAATTGAGAAAATCGACCAAATATTGCAGAATTAAAACCGATTAGAAATTTTGATTCATCATTTAAGCATCGCCAACTACCTGTATTGCGTATCCTAGATTAAAAAATTAAAGATTTCGTTAATCATAATCAATAAAATTTGTTTCATTTAAAATATTATTACTTAACTTACCTTAATGTAACAGTCAGCCTTTCTTCGGGAGATATAGCCGTTCTAAGTTTTGTATCTTGCTTCGTTATGCAGTCCTTCGTTAAATTCAGCAACACATCAAATGACTGTATTGACATTCGATAATATTCGAATGCTTTAACTGGATACAGTCTTAGTTGCGTATACAAGGTGTGAAATTGCCCAATTGCTAATCGAAGAGTATTTAGAGGATGAACCCAATATTGACGCTTTCTTCTTTCTTGTTTTAAAGCTTCATAAATAGCTATCACTTCGATCGGATCCATAACGACCACACCGTATAAGCGTTGGCAGTCGACTGATAATCTGCCACGGAATATTCAATGTGGCTGCAATGTTTAATAACGGATTTTTCGCAACGGACATTCGGCGTCGGAATTTCCGTCAAGTGTAGCGTAGGCCCTAGTCAAACTTTGCGTAGACAAAGTTCTAAATGTTTTAAACATGAATTTATTAACATTCCACGCGCAACAAACGTCAAAGATTGTCTACCTGAATCAGACATCGAAGATTGTGATATTAATATTTAGGTTGGGTAATTAACAAGATATCGTTGCAATTCGTACTAAAGATTTATTTTGTAAGGGAAGATTAAGGATTTTTTATTCTGCTATATTTTTAATATTATGATAAATATCTTGTTTCTAGAGACTGATTATGTTGAGAAAATAATATACATAAGTGTTGTTATTATAGTAATTAGGCCTATAGGATTCAGCAGATACGATAACAGCTCCAAAAAAAGGAAGACGGATGAAATGACGAAGATTTTTTAAATTTTTTAAAAGATATGGATGATAATCGAGCAAAACGAACTTCGCAGAGGGATGAGTTACGTAAAGAAGTACTAACATCAAGTGATCCTTTAAAAGCTTTTTTTGATTCAATGTATCATAGTACAAAGCAGATGCCGGAGTATTATCAAAGAACAATAAAAAGAAAGTTGTTTCAATTGGTAATGGATGCTGAAGACAATATTGCTAATACAAACTATTCATATACCGGTTACTACTCAAACGATTATTCTTACAACTCTCGCTCTTCTACGAGTCAGACAAATTTTTCTTCTGGACACGGTTCTGCCTCACCTGAACCCAGCGGTTCTGGTGTGCAGCAAATTGGAATTGGAGAACATACTACTCGTAGCCAAAACGAAGAGATCCAAGATTCACACCCGTATTCACAAACGTTACTATGAGGTCTCATAGTGAGCTCGAACGCACAGCGTACAGAAAACCTATTCATAAACAACACTTGAGGGTCGAGCGACACTATGCGTTCACCAAAACAAACGCACAGGTAAAGTAGCTCGCGAGGTACTTTTCGCGACGCATAGTGCTGGTTTATAGTTTGTTATCTATGGCATGTTTACTTTTTAAGCTTGTCGATTGCAACTTTCCAGTGATTTTTCGTATTTTATTGCTTTTAATACAATGGATTACAATGATGAAGAAGATTTTGATAATTATATTCGTGAGAGATTGTACTTCCGAAGATCTATAACCACTAGAAAAGTGATACGGGATTTCCAAAATCCTTTTGAATATTACAGTGCCGAGGAATTCAAAAGACGATATAGATTTCCCAAAGATATAGTTATAAATGTTATTTTGCCTTTAATAAATGAAGACCTTTTGAAGTTAACCAGCAGAGGCCTTCCCGTGCCCCCTATTTACCAGTTATTGGTTGCCTTGAGATTTTATTCATCAGGGAGTTTCCAGGTTAGAACTACTTACATATAAGTCAATTATTTACTTTTCAATAGTTTTAAATTCACAATCAAACAAAGTAGAGCTACATTTGTACCTAATTAACAACAACTACCATATCGGTTTTCATCAGTAGGTAGGTACCTGTCAATTTATATAATAATATGTTAGTTAGTTATTATGTTCAGTAGGTAGAGGTATATACTTACTTACCTATACCACAATATTTTTTCAGATGATTACTGGAGACCTAATCAAAGTTAGCCAGCCAACAGTCTCAAGAATAGTGAAGGTATCACATCTGTTTTGCTTGAAGTTGCAACAGTTCGTACAGTTTCCTGGCAATCTTGAGGCGGTCAAGGAACAATTTTTTGCCATAGGAGGCTTTCCTGGTGTTATTGGTGCCATTGATGGAACACACATACCTATTCAAAATCCTGGTGGTTGTTATGGAGAGGTATTTAGAAACCGAAAAAAATATTTTTCAATAAATGTACAGATTGTATGCGGGCCTGACCTAAAAATATATGACATTGTCGCTGATCGACCTGGATCTGTACATGACAACCGAATTTTTCAAAGTTCTGTCCTTAAAATAAAGATGGAACAAGGAGTTATTGATGGCATACTTTTAGGAGATAGTGGTTATGGTTGTCAAAAATATTTATTGACACCAGTACTACAACCTGAAATAATTTCAGAAGAAAATTACAACAAGGCCCATATAAGAACAAGAAACACTGTAGAAAGAACAATAGGTGTCTGGAAGAGAATTTTTCCTTGTCTGTCTAAAAAGTTGGCAACAAATCTAACAACAACTGGCCATGTAATTGTAGCCACTGCTGTGCTATATAATATTTGTAGAACCAATGGCATTATTGAAGAACCAGGTGAAATTCATTATACAGCTACTCGGCGAAACAGAAATACTCAAACATCCAACAGAGAAGGACTTTTATTTAGGAGAATGTTTATAGCACGCCATTTTTAATGATTAATTAATTTTACTTAGTATTTTGTACTTATTACTTGTAAAATATTAAAAAACCGACTGCCAAAAACACTAAAAAGTAAAAAATAATCTTAATTTCATTATTATCTATTTGTGTTGGTTTATTTGTTTGTTTGTAGGTTGAAGTCAGGCGAGTTCCTTTTATTATGCTCGCCCGACTTCATACATACACAAACAAACAAACCAAAACACAAATATAGGTGTAGAATAAAAAATTTGAAATAGAAATATTTTAAAAGTTTTACAGAATGATTAGACGTATAAAAAAGTAAGAGATCTATTTGTTAAATGGTGGTAACAAAGATTACCCGGCTGAATTTGTTGTGTGCTTCTTTCTTTTCAGTGACAGGTTGTGTTGGAATCCTCGTAAACTTAGTTTAAGGTCGTGAAATAGTTATCACCATCATATACTTATTATTATGTAACAACTTTTGTAAAAAGACTTGTCATAAGTGCCTGTAAGTTAGGCTTATATGAAATAAAATAATTTTGACTATACCGCTGTCTATCTTTCTGTACCCTTCTTCCATGCGTTTTGTTAATGCAAATATAATAGAATTGGTTTTGGTAAATAAAACTAAATTTTATGTAGGAACTTAAATTTATAGTATTTATTTATCTATAATTTTAGGAGAATAAATATAAATCTTAATGTTTAAATAGGCATGACAAAAGAAAAAACCTTAACTTTTTTAATAAAAGTAAACTGATTATCAGAAAGAGAAAATATTAAATGAACCATTTTTTCTATTGCTTTTTTATTCCTTCAATTTCCAATTTAATTTTTTCTAACTGTAGAGCATGTAGTTGGTTTTCATACTCAATTAAATTTTCCTCACGTTTTATTAGTACTCTCTCTCTTTGAAGCCTTAACTCGTGTAGTTCGGAATCCTGCTGCATATTGATTGTACTCCTCTTAATTCTAGCTTCAGTCTCTTTATTTAACCCTAAAAATAAAGTGCAATAAAAACAAAATCTTTATATTATCCTTTATATATTTATAGTAAAATTGGAGTTTAATTGTGTCTCGTAAACTTAAAACAAAGTTGAGAAGTAGTTATCACTATTATATGCATGTTATAAATAAATTGACTTTTCATAAGTGCCTGTAAGTTAGACCTATATGAAATAAAGCATATTTGAAGTTTATAAACGCTAAGTGTTTAATCTTTATATTGGAGCACCTGAGATTGATCCTGATTGGGCCTTTAAAATTGTCAAAATACCTGTCAAATTGTCAAAGTACCAGTGCCAGTATTGTACATTCCCTTTAGTTTTTTTGGCTTAGGAGGAATATTTTCATCAACTTCACTCATTAAACTAGTATCCACATTTGTAACTGCAACAGAAATACATTTTTGAATACTGTATCTATTTTTATTGTATATTTAAAAAATCTTTATTTAGGAGCATCTGAGTTTGATCCTTTTCTGTGCCTTTAAAATTGTCTATAATATATTACCTGTGGATATTTCCTTTCGTTTTTGCGCCTTAGGGGGAATATTTTCATCAACTTTACTTATAAAATTAGTATCCACACTTATAACTGCAACAGAAATCCATTTTGTTTCTATTGTAAATTAAAAAAAAATAGACTAGGTGCATATATATAAATATTATACACAATGCTTACATTACAAACATGTATATTATATAACAAATAATATGATTTACCACAAACACAAGTTATAAGAACAAATATATATAGGACTCACTTAAGAAATGGAGTATTATATATAAGTAATGCATATGTATTTTCTTACCATTATTAAGAGTGTCTTTATTTTTATGTTCTACTTTACATGGTTTCAGGTCATCTGAAACTAAAATAAATCATTAGTAGTCTCCTCTCAGAATAAGAGATTCACCACACTGATTATTTAGGGATTGGCAGACTTTGAGGATATCACGGAGAGCTCTCAGATGTCAAGAGAGTGATATTGAATTACTTAAAATAGACAGATAACTAAGTAAGTCTGGATTGAAACCTCGACCCCCCAATATCTGGATCTATAATTGCTTTTTAAATATAGGTTGGTAATACAGGTTTGTTATTAAATTTGATACCTACTTTATAATATTATATACTCACTTAATATTGTATTGGAGTCAATAACCCCTGGAATGGTTAAGTTTATAAATGGGCAAATTGCGTCCACAATGTTATCAGAAGAGCCACCTTCTGGCGGGCCTCCGCCTGTTTGTCTTAAGCTTATGGACTCTTGGTCCCTCACCTTCTTTCTCTGGGTTTTTATGTTCTCCCAGCACCTTTTTAGTTGAACGTTACTCCTTGGAGTAACGTAAGGTTGGGAATTAAAGGCTGTTGTCAAGTCGTCCCAAGCCTTCTTTTTCAAATCAATGTTCTGGGCGTGTGTACGCTTATCTTCTATGATTGGCCGATCTCCCACCAAAGCTACAATCAATTCTCTTTCCGCCGAATTAAACGGGATCTTTTTTGACCTAAAAGAAAACCACACGTTTTTTATTATTTTCGTCTCAGGAAATTACCTAAACCGAAACATAAAATTAAGTTACTTAAATATTAAAAAATGTACCTGTACTAAGTACTGTAAGTTCTGAAAGGTAACAGGCAAGGTACTTACCCCATTTTCGGTGAAGACATTGTGATTTGTGAAGACGAATGATTTATTAAGGAATTATACTATAATTATTAATATTATAATTTAGGAACTAAGATTTTCTTTTACAAATTAATGCTTTTGAGCAATATGCAATGACAGCCAGGTGAAAATTTCCTTTTGACGTTTGTGTCTCTCAAGTGTCATCTATCCTGTCAGTCGACTCGAGTGAAGTCGAAACGCAACGGCAACCAATCACAGCGCTCCATTTAACCCTATGCGTCCTCACAGCAAAAAGTTATATAAGTATTGTTTAGGAAATGAAAGGCTTGACATACCGGACGCACTGCAAAACATCGTACTTAGCAATAGCAATAGTTAGCATAGTGTAGCTGCTATACCCAAGGAAGAAATGTTTGTGAATACGGGTGTCTGCCGCTGAAATCACTCCAAGCGATGGAGCCTTACCTTAATGTAATGACGAGACGCTCTCTTGTACCAATAGCTTCTCTATAATTTGTATTTTCTTTTTTAATGACATCTTCTATTAAACTATGCAGATATACAAACTCGTCTCTTGTCATTCTAAAATATGTGCGAAAGCCATGATTTGTTAATTCATAGAATAGTTTGAAATCACTGCATTCTATTCTGAAATAATTAATATTTTCCATCCATATTCTTCTTTTTTTCTTCATTTTTTCCTTACGTTTATTCAGAATTGCCGCAGCCACTACACAAATCCTATTATAGAATTCATCATCATCGTCGTCTGAACTAAATAGATAACAATGATTGTTCAATATGGGATTGAGTAATCGAGCACCTACCTTACAGCACCGCCGTGTGAGTTGAACCGGGCCCGGTCGTCGATATTTTCCAATATTAAACACAATAACAATAGGTCACTGGTCAAGTTTGCTGTCACCATCACAATCACAGAGCACATTGATCACCATAGCATCAGGCAGAGTACGGAGGCACCAAATAGTGATTAGAAAAGACTAATTATTAGTAATTACACTGGAACGCGTGTATTGAGCGAACATTGATCGGCGTCGTAATGTCATCAACAATAATTAGTTCCCAATTTCGCCGCTTCAGGTGCGATTCGCTGAACTAGCCAATGGGATGCTTTGGCTACTCCTTTCTCGGCCGCAAGGGGGCACTCGAAGATCAAACCCATTGAATAAAATTAAAACAATGCATTATGTTAAGAACAAAAATAACTCCAAATCGTGTTGATCCTTGAATACCCTGTTCCGGTACGGAACATGCCGCTCGCCTTAAAAGAACGTAGGGCTTTTAATAATAGAACAAAAAAATATAACATAAGAGAACGCGCAGACGCGCTGCCTCCGCGCGGCACTTAGCGGCAAATTTGAAGGCGCCCTAATTCCCGCTCTCCTATGAGAGTGGAGGCCTGTGCCCAGCAGTGGGACGTTAATAGGCTGTAGTGATTCTCAAATCTGTCTGGATTAGGTTGGAACCTACCTACGTACGTTGGGTGTATCAATGATATTTAGTGGTTACTTTAAAATAAAGTAATATTTACTTAGTTATTTGTTTGAGTAAGTTTTGCATAAATAAACATTATTTGGAACTAGTTACAAGCATAAATATACATAAACTATATATTATAGTTTAATAAAGTATAAACGTAATAATATCGATATCAATGAACTTTCCTTCATACTTCTACCAGGCTTAGGACTGGCTGCATTTTAATGTTTGAAATGAGATAGATCAGTTCGCTGCTTGAATACAAAAGGGACACAAATCAAACAGGCACTATTTTACAGGAGAGCCGTTCAAAGTTTTGAAATCTAGATTTGTCTCTAACTTTGTGTTATTTCATCAATTACATGCATGTTATATACCATTAAAAGCGTATTTCAAAGCTGCATTCAATGGTACGTAGGATAATATTACAAATGTTGCCTTGAAAGATATATTAGCAAATAAGTCCCTTTTGTTTTAAAAAAATCCCTTGTTTTATGGTTAATAATAGAATAATAAGACACAATTCAAAAAAATAAATGTTTTAATCAAAATATTTTTCCACTGTCTTAGGTAATCTAGAAAAATTATAACAAAAAAAATAAAATGGCCATGCTAGCTTATAGAAATGAATTAAACAACTTCTTTTAGTGAAAATAAAAAAATCTGCTTCAAAAAAACAAAAATTAAAATCTTCTTCTTGATAAAGAAATGAAAAAAAAATATTCAAAAACTCTTCAAAGCTTAAAAGCAATTATTTTTATGCAAAATGTAATTAATTACCTCATTACTAGAACCATTTTACATCAATTATAAGGTTTTGTTAATTTATTAAATACAAAATTGAACTATCCATAATAAAAACATACTAAACTAGGCTTATAGCCTAATATCAGTCTCGAAATCAATATAATAATATGAATATTACTTACTAAACAACAATTAGGTAGGTAATTTTAATATAAAAATGTAATTGTACAACATAAATGCAATTAGGAACAGTAAGAAATCACAACCATTCTTGAGCTTATAATGCTATAGGAATTATATTTTCAAAGCTAAACTTTAAATGTGAATATATCAGTTACAATCAGTCTGAATCTCTCTTATTTATTTATCAGTCTTATAAGCAAGAAAAGAACCCCTCGTAATACTTGGGTATGATATTTTTGTTAATGAGATTAAGAATACCCTGCTTCTTTGCTTGCGAAATGTTAATTTTTTGAGTATACAGTTTTTTTGGTATATTTACAAAATTACTAGAGTTTTGTTGTTTTTTTTTCTGTGTAAGCACAGATTTGAACTCCTCTTCTTGGTAAGAAGTCTTATATAAAAACTTATTCACATTCTGTTGGTCAATTCTAATTATCTTTACATCAGACCACTTTACTTTCCCTCCGTCTTCATTTATAGTATAATTGCCCGAAGAAGCGAGAGGTTTCAAGTTAAAAAAACTTTCATGTGTAAGTTCTTTTACCAAGTACGGTGTACCTTTCTTCTTTGCAGTTTTTATTAAAGTTATGTATTGATCGGGTACGTATATAGGGGACGATTTTAATGCTCTTGATATATTTCTTTGAATAGTGGAATGAACAGCATCCCCCTCATTTTGGGTGTGTCCCTTGATTAAAAATTTGTGTGTAATACTGTTCAATTTTGAAAAATTGCAAGTGGCATATTGGTACATAGCCACCATGAATTAATTTTTCTGCTGCCCACAGCAATTATCACTATAAAAAACTACATCAAAATCCTCAGTAGCTTTTGCATTTAGCTCCTCCAAATAAGCGAGCACACAGGAACCTATTTCATTAGCCCCTCGAGCCCCTTCACCTTCGTGCCAGACAAAACAAGTTGTAGCTTTGGAACCCAGTTCAGTAATAGTAAAATTGAGTAAGTTTATTTTAGATATGTAATAAAAACTAGAAACTTCACCCCGTGGACAAGGCATAACTGCTTGTAAATCGTATACTGCAACTATGAAATTCTTGCTTACATTTTCTTTATCTTTTTCTTTTTCTGCTCTTGAGAGAGATTTTTCTTTTAGATGTTCTTCGTGTTTCTCTTGTAATAACGTTTTATCCTCGGAATTATTAAAAGCAGTACATTCTTCACATTGATCTTTCTTGGGTTGCCAAAAGGAAATATTAAACTCATCCCTGAAAATATTGTAGTAAATTGGATAAGTAACATACGGTTTGTCCTCAGATAAACATTTCTCAACATAATTTCGGTGCATAGCTGCTACGGTAAGGCCACCTTCTATGTATTCACGTTTCGTCTGGGCACGACAGTAATGGCTTTCGATTCGTGGAATGGAGTTTATATGAGCCTTGACTCCGGCTTTTAGGGATGAATCAATTTTATGGTGATTATTATGTTTACCTCTAAGGTCTTGGAGCTGAATGCCTTTAAGCGTACTCTTGCGTTTCTTTAAAACAGTTCGAATACTTTTATCTGAAACAGCCAGCGTATTCATAAAGAACACTTTGCAAACTCTTGTGCGTTCATTATTTAGTGGCAAATAGTATGCCTGATTAAGATTTTTGCGAGTACTTCCTACGCGAGTATAACGATATTTTGGTTCAATTTCAGTCATGTTACAATAGATAAATTCTCTTTGTACTAGTAAATCCGCCGTATTCCAATACTCACTAAAAATATGTAATCTTTCTTCGGTTGTAAATTTTGTAGAGCATTGAAACTTGCATTTTTCAGAACAAACTGGCCCCATTTTCTTTTCTTCTATATTTTTCTTAGTTTTTGACAATGATGTGTATGCCTTACCACTGTTCTTTAACAGTTTTGTAAGGTTTCTTTTCCATAAATTGGGATTTGCTTTCCTTTTGCGGCCTTTTCTTTCATAGCTTTCATTTTCATCACACGGAGATGCCGTATCAACACTCGATGTACCTACGCTGGGCACCTGAGTGTTAACACTGTCACACCGAGAATCGGGGATAGGTGAGTCGAGACAGTTAATCATTTCAGACTGGATTTCAACAGGAGTCAGTAATGCCATCGATTTGTTGTTTTGGTCTTCACACTCTATATTGTTTTTATTGAAACCTGAAGGTCCAGGTTCAGAAGGTAATAGCTGACTGTTAGTGAAAAAATTTGAATTTATATTATTGTCTTCATCGGAATCTGTGTCAGTCATCTGTAGTTCATTTTCAATTAAAAAATCTGGATCTGCAACACTGTCGTCTGAAGAAAAATCTGAGCTGGAGCTAGTCAAACATGTAGCCACAGAAGTATCACTATCATGATCAGTTTCCTGAACAACCACGTTTGGTCTAGTCTTTGATTTTTGTAGTTCAGACCATGATTCTTCATCATCGAACAGGGATAAACTGAGATGTTGACTATCAGGTATGGAATTACTGTCGGAGGAGTTATCTAACAGTGCAGCTGGTTCATCCAATGTTGGGTTTTCAATTTGTGCCTGAAATTGGAGATCAACTGTCGTCGGTAAAGTTTCATAGCAGTCATCTTTCTGCCTCAGTTGCAGGTGTTCAATTTCCTCATCCTTATTCGTGTTTTTGGATTTTACCATTTCGAGTATTCTTTGTACTCTACTACTCATTCTGTAATAAAAAAACAGTATTTAATTATATTAAATCACATTTATATTATAACAATATACATTAAAAAATAAAAATAATTCACTAGAATACTAAATATTCAATTAAGTTGTATATTAAATTTATAATTACAATGAATTTACCCATGTATAGAAATACAAAAGTAGCGCATTCCAAAATATGGCCCTAACGTTTATCAAATAATATTACAACCTCTAAAATATTATAAGCAAAGCGGACGCTATCCTTATTAAGGCCATTTTGATTTAAAAAGGATCTTAAACTTTTGTAAATCTTTAATACAAAAAGGGCAATTTTGAAATATGGCACTTTTGTTAAAGAAAGAGGAATGAACTTACGTGATTTTTTTTAAGCAAAACGGACGTATTTCACTATATGGCGCTATTTTTTATAAATTTACTAACGAAAGTTAAGGATTTTTTGACATATGGCACTTTATCATAAAGGAAACGTGCGTTGGCTTCGATTGTAGGGTCGCAACTGACAAAATGGCAGCTTTGCTCATACTAGGTCCCCGAAACTCGAAAATACTAAAAAGGCGCTAGTATCGTTTTTGTATATAATAATGCGAAATCAATGGGAGTCTTCTTTAAACACAAAAATATGACCTATAAACATCGCATTTTTGAAATAAAAACGATTTCACTTTTTTTCCATTTGTGTCCCTTTTGTATTCAAGCAGCGAGTTGGTGATTGATTGGTTAGTCAAAATTTACTGTTAAAGTAAATATGTAATGCAGGCGTATTTAAAAGTTCATTGATGATATATACACAATCATTGATTTGCTATATGTACATTATTTACAACTTAAGTATGTAATGAATGACCCATCTTGGGTTTTATGTACATTCATATTTACATTTTATACATTCAATCTGTTTGCTGTATGTACATAATACATATTATTACTATATAGTTTACATTTTATAATACATTTAATCAATTTAACCATCTTTGGTGTTAAATTTACTTTTTTTTATAGATGAAATCTATTTTCTTTTAAATTTACATTTAAAAATGTAAGTTGTTTAACTTTGGCGGAAGTTAAACAGGTGCGACGGTCGTTTATTATTAGGCCAGTCTTACTAAATATACGTTCGCACGGAACAGAGGTGGCCATTACATTTCCATAGCGTTTAATTAGTTTCACCAAGTATGGATAAGTATGTCTATGATTGCGCCACCATTCCAGAGGACAATTCCAAGTTTTTCCATTTTTGACAGGCAAAATATCGTCGTTTAAATATGTATCAATTTCTTTAATCGCCTTAGAAAGTGGGGTTCCGGTGCGCTGTTTGGTGCCGACTATTTCGTTGAGTATGGTCCAAGGTGAAAATTTGTCATTTTCTTCGGGAGGTAAGACAGAAGAATCTGGTGTTCTGTTTTCTGTTGAAGCTGCTTCGTCTTCAGCAATTAACGCGACTAACAAATCCTGAGCCCTTTTTTTTGTGTTTGTTGCCTCGTTCGCGTCCGAGAAAACTGCTAATTTATATCTGGGGTCTAAAAATGTGCAAATCGAAAAAGTGCCACTTCTTTCAACTAGAGAAAATCTGTTGATTAACCCAGTTCTCAAATTATTTAAAACCTCATTTGAGAAATCGTGTAACTCCTCGGCTCTTAATTTGTCACAAGCAGCAACGAGACATCGGGTAATGACAATCACCGAACTACCAGTCATGTACTTTTCGCCGCTTAGTGACTCGGTGGCATCGTCGAATGGTTTTAATATTTTAGCTATTTCGGCGAGAAATGTCCACTCTATATTGGTTATAATGGGCAGATCCTTTCTGATGGTCGCAACTGTCGATCTTATATTTTGTTCCAACTCCACGAATCGCTTTATCATATAAAACGTAGAGTTCCATCGTGTAGGAACCTCTTGAATTAATCTCTTAGGGATACAATTTGGTTTGTCGTTTACCTGTGATTTTAAAAGGTTTTCCTGTGCAGTGCTGCTGCTTTTAAAAAAACGAACAATTTTTTTTACTTTACCTAAAAGTTCAACCAGGGGCTGTGTGCGGGAAATGGCGTTCTGCACTATTAAATTCAGTGAATGACCGTAACAACCATAGTGCTTCCAGCCTATATTGCTTACCGCTTTCATTATGTTGGCTGCGTTGTCGGTCACCACAAAATTAACTTTGCCTGCCAACCCCCATTCGGTCACAATCTCAGTTAGGACTGTTTCTATATTTTCGCTGGTGTGGGAATCTTGAAAACCACGACAATCCAATAAAATTGATTTTAGTTCCAGATGATCGTCGATGAAATGACCAGTCACTGCCAAGTAAGATTCATTGGCTCTTGACGTCCATAAATCGGACGTAAGGCAAATATATTTTACGTCACAATTAGGGCCTAACTCACTTCTGAGCTCCTCTTTAGTTTTACTATATAGAGCAGGAATCATAGAATTAGACACTGTCTTTCGTGTTGGGAGTTGATAGCCCGGAATCCATCGAGCAAACTTTTTAAACGACCTTTCTTCGACCAACGAGAAAGGTTGATAGCTATCAACAAATAGATCCATCAAATCTTCGTCGATCTTCTTTTTCGTTTCAGCCGAAATTTTTTTCTTGGCTCCGTAGCGCTCCATGGTTTGTTGTTGTGTATTTCTACTAGATGCAGACGTTGTACCCGTAGATGTGGATGTCGGTGTCGGTGTCGGCGTCGTTGTCGTAGTGATTGTCGCCGTCGAAGTAGTCGCTGCTGATGGTGTAGATGTTGAGCCTCCAGCTAATGTCACACATATATTTTCCTGTCGCCCAGCTATGACCCTCGAATAGGCATCCAAGTGCTTCTTTTTCAAGTGGGCTCTCAAATTTCCTGTTGTGCCTTTGTAGCTATACGAATCACCGCAAGCTCGACATTTGGCCTTTTTTTCTTCAGGATTTGTTTTGTCAAAATAGTTCCATAGGGTACTAGAATTTATTCGAGACATTTCGAAATCAATTCTAGATAAAACTTATTACCTACCTAACTAACTTTTTACATAAGTATGATACAAAAACACCACACTTCACTTTTTACACCTAACTATTTATCTACAACTTAAAATAACTAATAAATATAACTAATAAGTAAAAACTAATATTTATAACCTATAATTAATGTACACAAACAATATTAACTCCCGAATTAATTTAATTATGTATATTAATTATTTACTTGTTCGCGCTTCGCGACTCCGAATCTATAAATAGAATAATACTTACTAATAAGAGTTAGAAATGCATCACCGACGCCACCCGACGCGGAGCTATGAGTTCAAGGACAAAGGTCAGTGAGAGTTACGTAAAATTGCAAATCAAAAATGCTTCCTATCATTGACAATTTAAGGTTTATTAAAAATATGCCAAAATTTACAAGAAAGTATTAAAATAACCTTAATTCTCATACATTTAAGGTTTGGAATCATACGAATAGCCGATTACTGCTCTATCAAGCACGCGCGCGCGTCGGCCTGCATCGGTTCTACTCGTCGTAACTCGTACCTCGTATCTGTTGGTTCGTACTTCGTAGCCCGTCTTGCGAGGCGATACGGTTTTATATCCTATATCTATAAATCTTGTATATCGAGCGAGGTACCGAACCGAGCGTATCGCTACGATACAGCAATATCGTGTTTCAAAAAATATATAGTTTGTACACGCATCCAAATCGGATATTACGATATTGCTCTAATATACGTTTCAATATCTATATACGATTTGTATCGCCCACTCCTACTTAGCATAGTGTAGCTGCTATACCCAAGGAAGAAATGTTTGTGAATACGGGTGTCTGCCGCTGAAATCACTCCAAGCGATGGAGCCTTACCTTAATGTAATGACGAGACGCTCTCTTGTACCAATAGCTTCTCTATAATTTGTATTTTCTTTTTTAATGTCATCTTCTATTAAACTATGCAGATATACAAACTCGTCTCTTGTCATTCTAAAATATGTGCGAAAGCCATGATTTGTTAATTCATAGAATAGTTTGAATTCACTGCATTCTATTCTGAAATAATTAATATTTTCCATCCATATTCTTCTTTTTTTCTTCATTTTTTCCTTACGTTTATTCAGAATTGCCGCAGCCACTACACAAATCCTATCATAGAATTCATCATCATCGTCGTCTGAACTAAATAGATAACAATGATAATTCAAATGATTTTTCGATATTCATATTAAATAAAAAAAAACGTGTACTTTCAGATACGAACTGTAGAGAAATGACCACTGGTTGCTCTCTCGGCGTGAGTTCTAATCGCTTGGCGAGTATCGCCGAGCGAGTGTTATCTTTCATAGTTCTTGTCGCTCAGCGACAAACTAGTGAAGCGAGTGCTCGCCGGCAGTGTGAACAGTCAGCGATCAACTGTTTGTATATGCATCTCTTTTGTTCACACAGAAAGTATATCTATTGTACGTTTCTTGAGCGAGAAAAATAGCCGATAGTTAGTCGTTTTCTCGTCGTTGGTGGGACAACTGCCAGCGATATTAATAAAATAATATAAAAAATTCACACTGTGCATTAGGTTAATCTTACTGTTATTTTGTAAGAATATTATTTGGTTTGTTTACTATGTTCGATATTTTATTAATAATAATAATAATTAATTTGCTAACAATAATAGTTTGTTATTTTTTTAGAAAGTAAGTGTTAAAGATAATAGTGTAATTTAAAATTGTAATTACAATTGTTCAATTAAAAGAATTGATCACAGACTGAATGTTATGTCCTTATTTAATTTAGTATGGTCGGCACTACGTAGCGTATTTTTTAAATTCTCAATAAAGAATTTTATTCCTTAATAACAATTGATTTCATTATTATTTATTTGCTTACATGATAATGATTATCCAGTTTTTGGTTAATTAATGTCAGTTATGAAGGGAGGTTTGGGCATATCTTAATAACTAAGATATAATTTCCACAATCAAAAAAATCATTAAGTAATGTTTAGGTAAAGGAGATGGACAATTTTTGACCCAGGCTGTCCAAACATACGAGCATATTAAATAATTTAATTAAAATAAACAATGAATTTTAAATAAATAATTATGTTTCATAGCAGTCGCTGAAAAAATATTGAAAAAAGAAGACTTTCAATCGATTTTTCACGTGATCTTTGTCTTACGTCGAATTAACGTCAGACATCAATTAGACATATTCTACTGTCTATGATTAAACTTATGCCCAAAGATGTAGGAATATCCTATGACATTAATGTTGCCAGTTTTTTATTATCAACGATGATAGATATACTGAAACATTTTATAGAGCGGTTCTAATAATTATTCAATTATATAATCTCAGTCCAACTATTTATTTTGCTTTTTGACGCATAAAAGGAGTTTCATAATTATTAATAGGCAACCATCGACAAAAAAGGCAATACTCCATAGACGCATATCGTTTTGCAATAGTGAAGCGATGTGTGCCCTTCTGATATTTCGTAACTCGTTTATGTACTCATCTGTTTTACAAGAAAGTTACAAGATATATACCTACGACTTTCCTTTTCAAAATAGTCACGGAGCTGCAACACTAGCTTTTTATAGTACTTTATGCACCATACATGTTTGGCCATAGATGGTTTCTGTGACCTGACGAATTTATGTAGGTACATTTACTGTACTGTTGTATATAAATGATTTATTTTAATACATACATTAATATACTAAGTCATATGTACGCTCAGGTATGTTTTACAAACAATAAAAAAATGTTGAGCAAAAATTAATATCGATGTGTCAAATCGATTTTCCGCCAATCTTTCCGCCGTCTTTGGTGTCTAATACGGAAAAGAAATACGACTGAATAGGCTTTGCCTTATAGAAAATAATAATTAGCGAAAATAAACACGACTGAATAGGCCTTGCCTTCGTTTAAAACATAATACCAAAAACAAACACGACTAAATAGGCTGTATGTTCTTAGATCTTTGCCTGTGCCGAATGAGGACAAAATGAAAAACAACAACATGTTTTTGGTGTCAAGTGTCAACTGTCATTATCATGTCATCACTCATCACCGAACTTACCTCGTTCTGACGTACATGCTTCCGTTCCGTTGTGGCCGGTGGCGCATGTTTTGGTATTATTTTAACGATTAGTGTTTGTAATATCATCATATCGTTTCGCTAAGAATTTATCGCAATATTTTCTAGTGTCGTAGCCCCACGTGAGTGCTCCTCTAATTAATAGTAGTAGGTACTTCTGTGTAGTAAGTAAGTTAAGGAAAATGGACCTTTCACAAGCTTGTGTTAACTGCGGCATCGTATTAAGAGAACGCATCAGGCGGCATGAAATATTGTCATTGCCTCCTGATATGACTGATCTTTTAAGGGATTGGCTAACTTTTGAGGTAAGTTGCTGGTTCGCTATTTATTATATTTAGTTTACACTATTACCTCTAGCGATTTGATGCTATTTTATAATTAGTACTAATTGCCACGAGGCAATGGGTGAACGTCGGGTTCGTGTCGACAAAAGAGTTGTGGGGAGTTGCTAACTTCAGGAGGTGCAAGATTGTGATACTTATCATTCAATTCAAGAGGTCAGGGTCCTTCAGTGTACATCCTGAGATAACTTAGATGACGACGTTGGTATACTAATTATTACCCACCTAAAATATAAACTTAGTTATAATTAAGTTGAGTTATTAGTATCTACAGTCATACTCACATGTTTAAAAAATTCTTATTTTACCTTTTCAGATATCATCTCATAGTTGTATCTGTGGTACCTGCTATGACATTATTATAAGATGTCTTGCAACCAATTCAAGAGAAAGGCAACTTGGACATATTAATGTTTGTTATGGTTGTGGTAAATCAATCACACGTGCAAGGAGACATAGTATTTCAGAAACCAGTCCTCTCGCCTCTATTGTATCATCGTGGCATAATCATGTAAGTCAATTATTATTTTGGCAATCACTAAATAATAGTCATATTATGAAACTAATTGAATAATTTGTATTGCCTATAAATCTATATTTTACTAATACTTTGTAGGAAAAATAGTCTTTGTTGGTTTATTCACCTTTCATGTAGTTCCTGGGCCAGCAAGGTGCAGAATACTTTTATCCTGTAATATCAGAATTCTTAAGAAAAACCCTCATTAGTTATTCAACTCAAACTAAATGGTGAACATCAGCTAGTATTTATGATTACACTGTACTGGCAGTAAAATATTGTTTTAGATCATGAAGTGAGAATCTATTGTTCATTGTGTGTTATAATTCATGTTATGTAAGGTCAACAGCTGTAGTCAAGCTGTTGACTTCTCATTACATTATCCTTACTTATAACTTCTCTTTGTACAATATGGTTATGTTTTTTCAGGTTAGAGCAGCACACCATTTGTGTCATGCTTGCTACACAAGAGCTAATAGAGAATTGGCCCGAAGAAATGTTGTTGATGAAGCTAGACTTCAAAATATAAATATCAACCAGCCAGATGATAACCAAGCCATTCATGAAATTCAAATACCAGCTCCTCCGCCTCTCCCGCCCAGCCCAGCTATAAGAATTGATGTTCAAGATCCATCTACCATTATTCTACCGAATTATAAACGATGTGCTAATACATCCAGAAGATGCTTATTTGATGGATGTCAACAGAGTGCAGGTCATTTAGTGCCTACCATGATTAAATCATCATTGCTGTTGAGTTATAAACTTTTTGTTCCTCGATTTTCGAGGATATGCCACGAACATTTAAATTCTAATGAATGGGAATTATTGTTAGATAATGCAACTTTAAGTAATACTTTCACAGCAAATCAAATTGAAGCGATGTTAAATAATGAAAATGAAGAAAATGTTATTAACTTTGAAGACTTAGAATCAATGCCTAATCATATATGTCATTATTGGACAGGGCGCACTAAAGAAGAATTTTTAGAATTGTATGACAGCATACCAATACAGTCTGTCGTTTCCAAAAATGCAAAAAATGCTTTAGCAATGCTCTTAGTTAAATACAGGACTGGTGATAGTAATGCTAGAATATCTAGTCTATTTAAATAAAATAAAATAAATAAATAAATAAAGCCTTTAATTCCATGCGATCAAATGTCAAGTTGCCTAACACAATATTTTTTTAAATACATATTATTATTATTATTTAGTTAAGTAAATACAAATATCATTACAAATTAAAATATAATATAATCATGTCCATACGTTACAATGTCAATGTCAATTAGAATTAATGTCAAATAAAAAGTACTAAATATTATATTACGTATTTGTCAGGTTAGGTATTATGTTTTTAATGTTTCCTCATGTCAATACGTTACTGGAACGCCCATTTCTGGGCATAGGCCTCCTCCATCCTTGTCCATTTTTCCCTATCTTTCGCAAGTCTGGTCCAGGTGGTCTATTTAAGGTTTCTAAATCCACTGTACAAAACAAAATGACGCTTGTCAGGCAGTGTTTAACAAATCACTTTGTTCCTCTACATCTTGGGGTGTCACACATATCGCGGCAAGAAGTAGCTGAAAGAAATACAATAATACCCGAGAAGTTGTTTGGAAATCCTCAGTCTGATTCCTCCAACAGGTGGGCTATTGTACAATGCGATGGTACCTACCTCTATGTTCAAAAAAGTTCCAACTATAAATATCAGAAAAATACCTATAGTCTCCATAAGTACCATAATTTAACAAAACCATTTTTAGTAGTCTGTTGTGATGGGCATATTATTGATGTGTTTGGACCTTTTGCTGCCACCCAAACGGATGCAGAGATAATGAACTTTTATTTTCTAGCAATGGTGACTTGCGTCAATATTTTAGACAAAACGATGTATTTATTTTGGACCGTGGCTTTAGAGACGCTACTGCTAACTTAGAAGCTCTTGGATTTAAAATACATCAACCTGAAACTAGATCTGAAGGGGAAAGGCAGCTTACAACTCTACAAGCAAACAAGAGTAGATGTGTGACGCTTTGTCGTTGGGCTGTCGAAATTGTAAATGGCAGATTTAAGCGCGACTATAAATTATTTAGACACATATTTTTCAACCTCGCTTCATCACATATGATGGAGGATTTTAAGATAGCCGCTGCACTTAAATCGAAAATCCGGAAAATGCAGACATAATTGCACAAATAGCCATATCACGGTTAAACTTGCCCAACTATTTGGGACAATTTATTTTGGACAACAATTTGAATAGAAGAAGAGTTTTGTTTAGAAATATTAATGCAAGTCTGCCTGCGCTGAATACTTTTCCCCATTTAAGTATAAATGACCTAAAGCTCATTTCATTAGGGCCTTACCAGGTGCAGCAAGCTCGGTCGTACTATGGAGAGCACATCAGAGACCGGGGTGTTTATGAAATAGAAATTAGTCCAGAGATAGAGTTTTCTGAGGAGCTTGTTTTGAACATAGGAGGTAATCACCCAGTCCTATAAAGAGGTCGCATAAAATCCCGTCATACATCTAGACGTGAATATTACACATATATAGTGTACGATGAGAACCCCTCACCACAAGATCAACCCATTTTAGGATATTGGTGCAATTGCATTGCGGGAAACCGGACAGTTGGATGCTGTGCACACACAATGACTATCCTATGGTATTTAGGATGGGCAAGCATGAGGAGAGTGTTGTTGCACCAGCTGTATTTTTAGATCATGTTTTAATTACATTAAATGATTAAATATAATGTGTTTGGTTTTATTTTTTTCTTGCTAATGCTAAGTACACAAAAATAGTTAGTTTAATTATAAGAAACCTTTGTAAGCTTACTGAGCCTTGACTTGCATTACTATATATGAAGAAGAAGTGCAGAAAGGCAAAATAAAAGAGTTGTGTTCGAATTTCGACCAGTGAGTGCAACCACTGGTAAGTATAGATAAATACTAGAGATACATACACCTTTCTGTAATGTTTTTAAACCGATAAAAGCTGTTCGACAAGGTTTTTAAAGCTAAATCCCAGGAATTCTATTACCTGATATTAATAAACATGATTAAAACATCACTCAATCACAAGTTTCTAGAGAAAAGTATAATAACATGGCAAAATCTGAGCACAAAAATCAATTTTTTTGAACCTTCATAATTTTGTTCCACGACTGCTTAGCTATTTGTAACTTTCTTATCTTTAAATAGAAGATCTGTACTATTTAATGGCATAGATTTCATCTCTGGACTTTCTGGGTCAGACTTCCATACAATTTTTGACCATGTCCTTTACATAATTTATTAATTTAAACTCAGATCTTTTTAGATCAATCTTTCTGTATCATAATTGTATACTCAGTACGTATACTTAGTTTTACATGTTACTGCTCATACTACAGTGATGATTTAGATAGATTTACCTGTCTATAAAATTAGGTAAATTTTATCTAACCTCCACGAATCGGTGTTTATAAAAGTGTCAGGTGTCTTATTTTGACAATTTGGATACCTATAAAAAATGATTTCTAAGAGTGTAATCATCATTTTAATCGAACAATTAGGTGAATTTTTATGATTTTTTTTAATTTATATTTGAAATCACTCCCCTGTAAAGTTTACTCAATGTCGCTTAGTGAAAGTTGCCTTTCAAACGTCGATATATATACCTCTTGTACCTGAGTTTACATTATACATACTGTCATTATTTACATATATTACAATGCTAATAATCTAAATATATAAAAGAAGACACTGACTGACTGACTGACTGACTGACATATCAACGCACAGCCCAAACCGCTGGGTCTAGAGACTTCAAATTTGCACCCAGGTTCCTTATGAGGTCTAGGGGTGCACTAAGCAAGGATTTTTCAAAATTCCCCCCCTAAAGGGGTGAAACGGGGCTCCAAAGTTCGTATTTTACCAAGCTTCAATACTCCTTCACGCCGCAACTACTGAACCGATTTGGCTCAAATTTGGAATAGAGATAAATTGCATCTTGGGTTAACACATAAGCTACTTTTCATCCCGGGAAAATCCATGGTTCCCGTGGGATTAGTTAAAAACCGAAATTCACGCGGAAAAAAATCTTCACGCCGGAAGTACAAGACCGATTTAGCTGAAATTTGGAATGGACATAGATGATATCCTGGGTTAATAAAAAAGCTACTTTTCATCCCGGAAAAATCCATGGTTTTTGCGGGAAAACTGAAAAATTGATATTCACGCGTGAAAAATACTACTTTACGCTGCACTTACTGACCTGATATGACTGAAATTCGGAAAGGAGATAGATTTTATCCTGGATTGATACATAGGCTACTTTTCATCCCGGAAAATTTCATGGTATATCAAAGAAGATACTGACTCACGCTCTCACTGACATATCAACGCACAGCCCAAACCCCTGGGTCTAGAGACTTCAAATTTGGCACACAGATTCATTATGAGGTCTAGGGGTGCACTAAGAAAGGGTTTTTCAAAATTCCCCCCTTAAGGGGTGAAACGGGGCTCCAAAGTTCGTATTTTACCAAGCTTCGATACTCCTTCACGCCAAATTCTATCCCAAAGGACGTTAAATAGTCCTTCAATCACGCCGCAACAGAGCAACGGATCGACGGGTTTTTTTTCATGGGTTCTTTTTATCCCGGAAATTAAGGAATGCCTATGGGAATTAAAAAACTTATGCCACGCGAACGAAGTCGCGGGTGTCCGCTAGTTACTTATAATTATGCTTAGCTACTATACATACTCCTCCGTCCCCGACCCGTCGGACGACGCGGAAGAGAGCGAGAGCAAGGAGGCGAGCTTCCGCTTAGGGATCACCCGCTCCCAGCTGACCGCCCACAAACCGCCAGTTGACGTTTTCAACGCCCTCCAAGTCCTTGGCCGTGAGCCGCAGACTCAGGGGGCAATCTGTAAGGGGTGGACGTCTTTATAAAAAATTTCTCGGGGTAACCTGGGTATCTACGCCCGAACCCAGGGTGATAGCTAGGGTGGAACCCCCGGATGTGCCTTCCGATGTTCCTACTAGTTGAGTGGTCCCCGCATATAAGGCACTGAAAGCCTCCACTCCCTCCCCCTCCGCGCTGGTCGTAATTGACTCACCCGAGTTACTGGCCGCGCACGCTGCGCAGGGCGGCGATGTTGGCGTGAGTAAAGTTGATCCCTGGGCCACCACGTAAACCCCCGGCTCCACTGCTGGTCGCCCAGCGTTAGGAGGCCCGAGAGTCCTGCCCGGCTCCACAATATTGTGCCGTTCGCGAGGCGGCGTCGCTGGTGCCGAGGTCGCCAGTCCCTGTGCCACCTCGGCACTCACGCCGGTCACACCAGCCACCCCCTGGTAGGCCGTCCCCTAAGCGGGGCCCCCCACAGCATCCGCCACTGGGTAGCCGATCACCTCCACCGCGACCCCTCTCGCATCGTCGCCCTCCAATTGCACCGTCTCCTCTCACCAGACGATCTCATGACGGATCGCGGTGGTTCTTGTCCGACTCAGAATTGTACGGCATATTGTCGGGAAAAATATTGGATGAAGCTGAAGCCGACGCAGTCTTCGTAGAGGGCATAGTACTCGGCGAGGAACATGAGGTGGTTAATGCCGGTACAAGCGGTTCAGAGTGGCTACCCGGCAATCCTCCTCGTAATACAATCAGGGACTTATCATTTTTGAAAACCACTGGTTTAAAGGAATTAACGACTCCCCCATTTCTTATTTTGAAGCCATTTGTACGCTGCCATTATTGCAACTGTTTGAGAGAAATACTAATGCTTATGGTGAAAATGAAAAGACTACTTGAGTTGCGCCATCAAGCAGAAAAAAAATTTGGAAACCCGTATCGTGCGAGGAACTAAAATTATTTTTCGGCCTATTATTTCATATGGGTTTTGTCAAAATTAATAGAATTTGTGACTATTGGAAAAAGACACTTTTTTTAACCAACTAACATTCGTAAGCTGCATGTCAAGAAATAGATTTTTAAATATTTTAAGTATGTTGTGCGTTAGTGTAGGTCAATCAATATCCAGTTACGATAAAGTAAAAAATGTCATTAATTTTTTTAACGACAGGATGTCTGAAATACATTATCCTAAGATGAATCTAACTATAGATGAATCTATGATGTTATGGAGAGTAATGCCAGGATTTAGACAGTATATGAAGGGCAAAAGACATAAATATGGCTTAAAATTTTACTCCCTAGCTGACCAACTAGGCGTTATTATGAATTTGCATTTATATGGTGGCTCCTCTGATGTCCTTGTAGGAGTAGCGGATCACGTAAAAAAACGGTTTTTAACCACCTTATGGCTGTTTATTTGAATGTTGGACATCATTTGTTTGTTAACAATTTCTACAGCAGTGTAGATTTAACAGAACAATTATGATCAAACGACACTTACTGTACTGGGACGATTAACCTTTTCCAGTCCAGTTCCGGAAATCTAAATTCTAAATAAGTTAAAATTTGAATGGTATCAGCGTCAGTCGTAACTTGTCGTCAGCCGTACCCGAAGCGCGTTTTTTTTTCATTTTGTTGTTTTATCCCCTGTGTTGTTGTGCCAATGGATGACGTAAACTTCTGAAGACCTGGGAATTGCATGAGCTCATACCAGTATTCAATCGTAAGTATCTCGATCGGTTTTTTTTTGTAAAGTTAAGACTCAATATGCGTGTGATATACCTAACCACTTTGCCCAACCAGTTCAAAATCGTTAGTTATATGTTTACTTTCTGTTTGAAAACGATGTTCCATGCTCGCATTAGTGCGTAAAATAGTCTCGTACATAATATAAAATTATGCTCGATCTCTCAGACCCGTTATTAGGTATAAATCTGTTTGGTATTTTGGTAAACGGCTGTAGTACAAACTCAGTAGTAGTCTAGTAGTATGGTAGTATAGGTACTATCTTGTAATGATCTGTGGGTACTGTAACTGTATCTGATGAGTCTGATCCACTCGGCGCTCTATAGTAAGGTTCATAAATAGCTAACCTCTAGAAGTACGTAGGTATTTAAATAGCAAAAAAATATTATTTTCAGAACAACAAATTACGATACAAGCGCTATCAGCTTTGACTGATGACGACTTCAAAGAGATTATCCCTCTAGCAGGTCCCAGGTCCCTTTTCATGCGATGCTGGAGGGCCTGGAAAGCTGAGTTTTCATCTGTAATTATATCTTGTTCATCATCATCAGCCAATTAACGTCCCACTGCTGGGCACAGGCCTCCTCTCTAATAGGACAGAGGGCACGGGGGTAGTAGATACCGCCACGCCAACTTCCTAACTCCGGGCTGGTACTGGAAATTTGTAGACAGAAAAAGTCAATATTTTACAATTTCAGCCTGACCCGGGATTCGAACCCAGACCTCGTGATCCGTAACTGAACATGTTAACCACTAAACCAGCGAGGCACTAGTAAGTTAGGGGAAGGGGGGGCAAGATGGGGTAGCGAGGTAAGATGGGGACCCTAGCAAAAGTAATGTTCCACAAACGTTAGAATAGACCTACTAGCGCCATCTTACGGTCTGTAGAAAAAGCTATTCAATGCCGCAAATGTTTGGGTCGGAGATCTGCGCATAAAAATTTCGGAGTATTTTTTTATGTTTTTTGGTTTTATCTCATTTTTGAGGTAAACTTAGTGCGTGACTATTCAAATTACATGACCTACAAGATGTATGTGATATGTTTTTCTTAATATCCGTTTATTTTACTATTACAAACCCGATAACTCATTCCAACAAGTTTTGATTTATAACCTCAAAATAATCAAATACCCAGTTTGGGGTAAGATGGTACCCCATCATGCCCCGTCAATAAAAAATCTGTATAGTTATATTTCCTGACAATTTGAGTAGTAATATTTTTACAGATTATGGTTAGACATTACAAAAGGAAGACTAGTAGAGGGGAGTGGAGTGAAGAAATTATGAAAAAGGCGATTCAAGATGTTTTGGATTGGAAAAAAGGTTATAAATTAGCCAGCAAGTTCTATAAAGTCCCGCAAACTACTCTGGAACGTAAAGTTTGAGATTGTGCAATTAAAAATGCATTTTTTTAAATGAAATCCTTAAAGGCCCCGTCTAACCCCACATTCCCATAACCCAGTAATTTTTATACAGCTATGTATTAATTTGCAGACTGTGTTGGATTTATCTACATATGTTTGAGGTGAACTCCCTAGACGGTCTAGGGAGTTCACCTCAAACAGTAGCGGTGGGTAATAGCGGGTTTCATGAGTAGCGAAACGAAGCCAATAGCGGTTTTCAAAACTATCTATTTTAGTAGCGGGTTTGCGATTTACTCGTACGATAGCGATCGTTGCTACTATCTCTTGATTCGCTTATAAACTAGTTTTGAATAAATACAATATTACAATGAAATTTCCTTCATGCTTTTCCAGGCTTAGGACTGGCTGCAGATGTTGACTAGCAGTTAATGGTGTAACGAGCATTTCTAGAACATGTTTAATAAAAAGCAGGCACATTTAAAAGTTCATTGTATATACATATATTTATACAAAATCTATTTACATTTTTACAGTAGGTATTTTTTCAATTAGTTCTTATTCAAGTTAACATTCAAAAATGTTAACTGAGCTACTTTTTTTGAAGAAAGTCTTGTGCGCCGTTCATTTATTGTTAGGCCTGTCTTGCTAAAAATTCGTTCGCAAGGAACAGATGTAGCTAAAACATTGAAAATAGAAAAGTTTGGATAAATGGGCGTAAGTATGCCTGTGATTCTTCCACCACTCTAGGGGACAATTAAGTTTTCCTTGACAATTGAAAACTGGTAACATTTCGTCACTTAAGTAGGTATCAACTTCCTTTATTGCCCTCGATAGTGGAGGACCTATGGACTGTTGCGTGCCCACGATTTCGCTTAAAATATTCCACGATGAAAATGGGTCGTTATGCGATTGCTGGTTTGATGAAGGTTGTACTGGCTCTTGATGAGAACTTTCGCATATCAAATTCATCACCATTTCTTGTACTCTTTTTTTTGTAGATTGCGCTTCTATTTGATCACTAAAAACCGTCAATTTATAGCGAGGATCTAAGAATGTGCACACTGCAAACGTACGGCTTTTTTGTACTGCTGCAAATCGAGTCTCCAGTCCTCCTTTCAAATCACCAATGACGGTAAGAGCAGCTGGACAAAACGGTTCATCTAATAATTTTGAGCAAGTTGTTAAAAGGCACTTTGTCATAACTATAACAGAGCTGCCGGAAATATACTTTTCCCCGCTCATGAAACTTGTGGCATCGTCAAAGGGCTTAAGAATTTTTCGGAGGTCTTCAAGCAGCTGCCATTTCTCATTTGAAATAATTGGCAGATTTTTATTTAATACAGCTACCGTGGCTCTAATAAATTGTTGCAGTTCGACAAATCTGTCTATCATATGATAAGTGGAGTTCCATCGTGTAGGCACTTCTTGTACAAGTCTTTTTGGAATTGCACTTGGATTCTCTAATGTTTGTGCCTTAAGTAACTTTTCTAGGGCACAAAAAATTATGAGACATTTTAAAACCAGCACAGGTTTTAAAATGTCTCACAATTTTTTTTACCTTTTCTAAATTAATGGTAACCTTTTTGAGAGCATCCTGTACAATAAGGTTCAGTGTGTGCCCATAACAACCATATTGTCTCCAACCTATGTCCGATATAGCTTTCAGAATGTTAGGGGCATTATCAGAAACGACGAAATTAATTTTATGATGAAGATTCCATTCATTAACGATTTCCAGTAATTTAAATTGAATATTTTCGCTGGTATGGGCATCTTCAAATATTGAGCATTGTATTAGTAGAGATTTTAATTCATATTGCTCTGTTATGTAATGCCCAGTTACAGCTATATAGCTCTCATTTGCGCGTGAGGTCCACAAGTCAGTAGTGAGACATAATTTTATATGATCATGAGATTGCAAGTACTTTAATTCTTCTTGAATTCTCTCCTTGGTACTTTCATAAATAGCTGGAATCATAATATTAGAAATAGTTTTCCGGCTGGGTAACGTGTATCCCGGTATCCAACTAGCGAACTTTTTGAAAGCCCTTTCTTCTACTAATGAGTACGGTTGATAACCCTCAATGAATGAATCGAGTAAATCTTTCAATCTTTTTTTTTTGTTCGCCTGATATTTTTCGTGCTGCACCATACCTTTCCATTCGCTGTTGTTGAGGCGCAGGCGCAGCTCGTGTTGCAGTCATCAAAGCAGAAGGACAAGATAGATTAGGTACCGGATCATTGTTAGGGAGTTCGATTATATCATTTTGCGAACTACTTGGCGCTGATGATGGAGGTTGTTGCAACGCTAGTATTGATGATGATTGCTCTCTGCTTAAATTTTGAGCGGAAGACACCTTTTCGTAAGCATCTAAATGGCGCCTACGTAAATGACACTTCAAATTTCCTGTTATTGTTTTATAACTATATGTATCACCACACAGTGTAGGTCAAGGCGGAAAGGCAAAGGCAGTGGCTATAGCGGAAACAGTGGCGCATGCGGCATGGGTAAGAAAGTATCAGAGATAATTGTCTTTCTCGCTTACACTTCGCGCAGTCTAAGGTAACGAACGCTTCGTCACTAGTCGGCTCGGCCCTACAGCCACGCTAGGTTATATGGTGAGGTGTTTTGTGATTGCACTAGTGAAAATCTGTGTTTTAAGGTAAGAAATACTTTTTATTTATTTCTTAATCTTTCGTATTATCAATTTGTCGTTGTTTGTGGTAGAAATCAAGTTTAACTGGCATTATTTTGGCATATAAAACTTTTCTTAATAAGCAATAACTTTGCACGTGTCGTTACTTGATTACAAAAAGGCGTCTAAGTACACAGTGGCTCACATCCATTGAGTACACACTGGATCATGTGCCACTGTGTACTGTATTGGTTTCTACCTAACTATTAATTGTTGTTTCCAATACCTACCTATAAAGTGTTTGTTTTTTACTTTTTTCTCTTTTAGAATGCCTCGCCCACCAAAACCTCGAAAAATAGGGAAGCATACGGAGGAAAAGATGAAAGAAGCTTTGACCAATATTAAAAACGGCATGAGTATCCGAAAAGCTGCTAAAGTGTCCGACATTGCCTTCACTACAGTACGAAGGTATTATCTTAAAACTAAAAGTTTAAATATCGATCTTCAACAGACCCGTTTAACTCCAAATTACTCTGTTAATAAAATATTTTCAAAAGATCTGGAAACTTTACTGAAAGACTACTTCAAACATTGCGCATTATTATTTTATGGACTAACAGCGAAAGAATGTCGCAAAATAGCATACGAAACGGCAAAAATTAATAATTTGAAAATGCCGCGTTCATGGCAAGAAAAACAAATGGCAGGAAAGGATTGGCTTCTAGGTTTTAGAAAGAGAAATCCAGAACTAAGTCTAAGAAAACCCGAAGCATGTAGTCTTGCTAGGGCTACAGCGTTTAATCGCACAAATGTTGAAAGATTTTACAATAATTTAGAAAACTTATATCAAAGGAACTCAGCATTTGCAGACGGAACAAGAGTATATAATCTTGATGAGACTTCTACAACAACCGTGCAAATACCACAAAAAGTCATTGCTCCCAAAGGCCGTAAAAATATCGGTAAGGTTACAAGTGGAGAAAGGGGCACTTTGGTGACCACGTGTTGCGTAATAAGTGCCAGTGTAGTGGCATTACCAACCGTCCTAGTGTTTCCGAGAAAAAATTTCAAGGATTTTATGCTAAAGAATACACCACCTGGCACTCTTGGACTTGCCACTCCTACAGGGTGGATGAATTGTCAAATATTTCCAGAAGTAATGCGACACCCAACTAGCACATAAGCTTTAAAACAAACTGTATATCGTTTGTATATCGGTTCCGTTTGAGAATCTACGTGTTAAGAATATCTGTAGTAATAGAGTTATAGAGTGCTCTAACTCACTTATAACCACGAAAGAGGCCCACGATTTTAGAGGCTAAGGTTCTAGAGAGCTTACAGAGCGGTGGTATATAGGTGCTAAAGTACCTACACAAGAGTGTTTATTCATTCTCAGTTATAGCTTCAACCGGTATAACTGCGGTTGTGATGAACACTATGGGTTATAGAAAAACGTCAGCTAAGAATTATTTACCATTTAAAACTTTATTAGACCTATTAAAAACAGTTGTATAAATGTCACTTTGAAGCGTATTAGTTATGTAAAATATTCTCAAGTAAGTATCATGCCGCTACTTGAGTATATTTAATAAGTAACCAATTGTATTTAGTTCGATAACAAAATTGTGTACCAGATCTAGTGTAACATCATGGCGAGATAATAATTGGCAGAAGGATAGTAAACATATAAGTATTCAAGTTGTTGTGAAGTGAAAACGATCTGCCGTTGTGATTTTACGGTAAGTGTATACCATGTTTTCCATCTCAATTTTAACGCGCTTGGAATTTATTAAAGATTTCCATAAAATTTCAAATTAAACATATGAATAACATAGACACTTCAAATTTATACCATTTTTTGTATTTTTTTCGTAGCCAGTAGCATTTTAAATAAAGTGGCATCAATGGAATGAAAAAATAACATGAGTAATGAAGTATTTTGTTTTCAAATATTGAATAATTCAGTCAATTTATAGGTTAGTTCAACAAAACAATGGCGAACTTACATTGAAGGTTTTTGTCGTCACTTAAGACATCTATTACACTTTTTGTGATACAACATCTTTAGTCAAGAATATTGTGCAGGCTTTAGTACACTTAGCAGTGCAATAATAGACTTTAATTATTTACACTTATTATAGCCAAGACACTACAACCGGCTAAGCATTTTACAAACTGACTGGATTAGGGTTCTTCAACGAAGGAATCAAAACGTAAGTTTTAAATAATCACAAAAAATACAATGTTTTTTATTAAGTACTAAAACTAATAAAAAATAATCTGTGGAGTATCTTTTTATAGTGTCGGGTGGTTGTATTTTTTACATAGGTATTATTAGATATATAACAATAAAACGCATCATAACAATGAATTTTTCTAAAGAAACATTTATTTTTTAAGATTGTCCAGGTTTCAACAAGTTTCTAATTGTCGTATAACTTTTCCTCGTTCTTCACTAGCAAAATAAATCAATCACTCACTCTTTCACAGTCAACGGACGGAGACGGACGTCAATGTGTCTGCGCGTTACGCTAGTCATCTCACTTTGGTATCCGAATACGCTTACAAGATCCAGGTATTGAATATGATTTATCTTAACTTAATGCAATGTTAGGTTTTATGTACTAAAAGTTAGTACTTGTACCGAAAGTTTAGTTTATTTATGAAATCCTATAAGTACCTGTAGTAGGTATAGGTACGTGGGTAGGGTATTTTTATGTATAACTGGCATTTGTTAAGTAGTTAAAGGCGGAAACATATTTACGTGTCGTGGCGTGTCGTGGCGCGCCAGAAGCAAATCGGTTTCATACATTTAATATGGTTAGGGACATATTTGCGTGTCGTGTCGGTCGACACGCAAATATGTCCATACGCCACGACACGTAAATATGTTTCCGCCTTAAGGCGTCGTGGCGTGTCGTGGCGCGCCAGAAGCATATCGGTTTTATACATTTAATATGGTTAGGGGCATATTTGCATGTCGTGTCGTGTCGGAACGCGTTCTGTCGTGGCGCCGACTGCTCGCCACCGATTGCGCCAGAGCGGTGGTGGGGGATATTGAGGTGTAGAGATATAAGTTTAGATAATATATAATACTTTAACCTAAATGATAGAGCAGTAATAAACCTAACTACCGAGAAGAACAGACGTCTTATTTTACCCAAACTCCCATCCTTACATGGCGACCCTGCCAGTGAGCGATCGGGTTCGCGCCGCGTTCCGTTCGCCAAATATGGGTTAGTAGGTAACTATAAACATGAACCCAATGGACTTATTGTGATGTCTTTACGACGAGTTTTAAAGTAAAATTAAAATTATAATTCTCAAAGATGTGCAGATCTAACGTAAAAAATGAAGAAACTTTTATTAATCAAAATGCTGGAACTGGAAATACGGCTTCAATCGAAGAACTTAATTTTCATATGAGCACAACAAATATTATATCATCAATAATTGTGGTTCTTCTACTCATCGGTGCTTCCATATTTATGTATAGAATCTACAAGAAATGCCACTATAATTGGATACGAGCTGAAATAAGAGAAGATACGCTACGTCGCTCGGTGAGCCGACGATTCAAAGAATTGAGAAAAGCAGATGCGGAACAATAAATAAAATGTGTAAAGTGCAAATAAATAATTAATCAGTGAAAAGTGCAGTGTTTGGTATATATATACATTTTTATTGTCATGTAGGTACGAAACTATTATAAAATATTATATTGTATATTTATTAATCTCATTCATAATATATGGCAGATATTTGTGAAAAATTTTATGAAAATTTATTAGAAATAAGGAAATATCTGATAAAAATAGGCCCACAAAGACGCCAAACTGGCAGTATTAGTTCTAAGAAACTAGAAGAGTCAAATATAATTTTGAACAGTTTTGAGAAGGAATTGATAGATTTACGTAAAAAGTCACTAAGTGAAAGTGACTGGGTTTTAATAAATAGTTATACGGAAGAAATTCATAAGTTATTTAAGGAAATTAGAATTTTATGTAATGTACCTTTAGTAAGCAAAATGGAGACCTTTAACTTAAAAACTGCCGTCTATTTACTATAATGAATGATAAGGAGGAGGTAACTAAACAACTAATCTCATCAATCGAAATGTACAGTAGCATGCTTGAGGAAAAATCAAGACAGATACTTATAAACTTTATTTTAAAAACTAGACTATCGGAAGGTGCAAAGCTGAGATTATCCCAAAAATATGAAACAATAGAGCTCCTTATTAATGATATGAAAAAACATTTGCTAACTAAAAAGTCTTTTACAGCTTTACAACAACAATTGTTGAGGTGCACACAAAACCAGAAAAATGTGGAGGACTACGGCAAAGACATAGAAAATTTATTTGTAGAGCTGACTATCTCGCAAGCCGACGGGGATGATAATAAATTTGAGATTTTAAAGGAAATTAATGAAAAAATAGCAATTAATCGGTTTGCTACCGGATTGCGGAATAGTCACCTCAGTACAATAATTTCAGCTAGGAATTACGTAAGTTTAAAAGATGCAATTCGAGGTGCGAAGGACGAGCAGATTTCTACATTTTCAGAGAATAGTATTATGAAAATAGGTCGTAATAAACATTTTTCGCAGATGACCTACCACACGAGAGGACATAATACTCAAGGTAGAACTGGTTACAATAATCGTAACTATCACCATGGCCAGTACAATCAGCGTGGTCACCCTACTCGCGGAAAATTCAATTTTTCTCGCGGCCGCGCACAGCCTTCATATTACAGTCCCGCGACACAACATACCACAGGGAATAGAGGTAGGTATTCTTTTTCTAATCGCGGACGTAATTATAATGTTTCTCGTATTAATTATATGAATTCAGACATGCAACAACAACCCACGGCCAGTAGTAAAAATACTACAGAAACCGATTTAAAACCTGAAAATCAGTTTTTTCGTGAATACTAACGACATTAAAAGTAATAATCATGCCCAAATATGTCATTACAACAATTATAATTCCATACAATTGTCACTTGGTAACAATTTATGTAGTTGGTTAGTAGATACAGGCGCATCGCTCAGTGCCGTGAAATACGAACAGTTATCACAACAAAACATTCCATTCCATATGGGGAAAGTAAAGATAAACGGAGTGTGTGGGGAACTTTGTTCGGTAGGTTTCATCGATCTCAAGTTATCATTTATGGATCAAACATTTACACATAGATTTCATGTATTTAAAAACTTATGTTGTTCGACTGACGGAATTTTAGGTATGGACTTTTTGAAAAAGTATAGGGGAAAATTAAATTTAGAACTAGATACCCTAAAGTTATTTAATAACGACATCGAAACTACGTTATCATTGCAACCGGGACTCTTAGGAAATAATAAATATATACGCTTACCACCTAGATCAGAATCTTTACATTTAGTGTCAACGCACTTAAAGGAAGAATGTGTGGTCTTTCCGAAAGAATTGTGCGAGGGAGTATTTTTGGCTGCAACTATCTCGTGCCCAAGGTCAGGCAAAATACCTATTCAAATATTAAATACACGCGAAGAGGAAGTTAACTTAAGTTTTTTTAATCAAGAAATAGATAAATTGACAAACTACAGTTTACTATGTTTCGATAAACCGAAAGTTAACGCGGATAGAGTAAAGAAATTACTTACAGAGTTAAATTTAACTTACTTAAATAATGAAGAACAATTGGAAATAGAGAAAATCTGTGCGAAATATTCAGATATTTTTTATTTAGAAGGAGACACATTAACAAAATGTAATATTTATCAACAATCAATTCATTTGAAACCTGACACGGTACCCGTTTATAAAAAACAATATCGCTTACCTATATTTCAAAAAGGGGAAATAGAGAGTCAAATACAAAAGTTATTAACAGACGATATTATTGAAGAAACTATGAGCGAGTGGTCTAGTCCTATCCTATTAGTGCCTAAAAAATGTGATACATCCAAAAAAAAATATAGACTTGTAATTGATTACCGGAAACTGAACGAAAATATAGTTGACGATAGATTTCCTCTCCCAAACATAGCAGATATACTTGATTCACTTTCAGGAGCTATATATTTTAGTCATTTAGACCTCCAAAGTGGATTTTATCAAATTGAATTAGAGCCTACTAGTAGAAAATGTACAGCTTTTACTTTTAACAAACAATATCAGTTGAAACGCATGCCAATGGGACTTAAAACGAGCCCCAGTGCATTTTCAAGGGCAATGACTGTCGCATTATCAGGGTTAAACTATGAGAAATGTTTAGTTTATTTGGACGATTTGATATGTTTCGGGCGAAATTTGGAAAGCCATAATAAAAACTTAATGGACATATTTTCAAGACTTCGAAAAGTTAATTTAAAGCTTAATCCAAAAAAATGCGAATTTTTAAAGAAAGAGTTGCTATACCTAGGACATGTTGTAAGTGCTGACGGGGTAAAACCCGACCCTGCTAAAACCTTAGCCATCGAAAATTATCCAACTCCAACCTCATGTGATGACGTGAAACGATTTGTAGCCTTTTCAAATTATTACCGACGATTTATACCTAATTTTGCCGATTTTATTTGGACAAAAGAATGCGAAAAATCATTTTTACTATTAAAACAATCTTTAATTTCACCACCTGTCCTACAGTATCCGGATTTTTCGGATAACAACGAGTTTCAATTGTATACTGATGCCTCTGGTATTGCAATAGGTTCTGTTCTGTGTAATAAAGATTGTCACCCAGTCGCTTATGCGAGTCGAAGCTTAAATAAAGCAGAATTAAACTACCCAACAATAGAAAAAGAAATGCTCGCCATTGTTTGGTCAATTAAATATTTTCGACCTTATTTATTTGGTAAACGTTTCAAGATTTTTTCAGACCATCGGCCATTAATTTATTTGTTTAATATGTCCAATCCGTCGAGCAGACTAACTAAATTTCGTTTAACTTCAGAGGAGTATGACTTTGTGATTGAGTATATAAAAGGGAAGGATAATGTAGCTGCAGATGCATTATCTAGAGTGAGAGTGACATCAAATGAGCTGAAAGATATGAATGAAAAAGTAATCAATATGATAACTAGAAGGCAAAGAAAGGAAATGGAAAGAAAGGAAACGGAAAGTAGGGAAAATATTCATACAGATTTGACATCTCCAAACAGTTCCACTGACTGCCGGATTGATCACCCGAAGGTAGTGGAAATGCTTAGGAAACCGCCAAACTCTGTTGAATTATTAGTTGTGTCCGAAAGAGAATTTAGAATGAAAGAAACATTAAATGACTCAGATATATTTAAATTTAATAAAAAGGAAATGACTTTATACACTTGCCCAGATTTGCGATCATGTAAAGCGCGAGACGCTTACGTGAGTAAACTGGAGCAGATTTGTAATGAAATGAATATAAAAGAAATTTATATAATAAAACTTGCAAGTAATATTAATTTTATAAAATGGTTAACCAAGTTAATAAATGATAGGAAAATGTGGTCCGGACCGCAAATTTATATATTAAAAGGTATTCATAGAATAACATCAGATGATGACAAAAAGGTAATTATTAATGACTATCATATATTACCAACCAGTGGTCATGCCGGAATTAGACGAATGGTAAATAATATCAAAAAGTCTTATTTTTGGCCTGGCATGGAACGTGACGTTACGGAATTTGTAAGTAAATGTAAAAAATGCCAGATGCAAAAGCATTCTGTGCCAACTAAAGAGCCTATGGTCGTAACTACGACTGCTTTAGGTGCATTTGATAAGATATTTTTAGATATAGTGGGGCCCTTAGATAAGGATTATTATAATAAGGTTTATATTCTTAGTATACAATGTGAACTTACAAAATTCGTTGAAGCTTATCCATTAGAAAGAAAAGATGCTATTACTGTAGCAAAATCATTTGTAGAGAACTTTATTCTTAAATTTGGTGTTCCTAGGGAAGTCGGAACGGACAGAGGATCCGAGTTCCTAGCATCAACAATGACAGAAGTTTGCAAATTGCTTAATGTTAAACAATTATTTTCGACAGCTTACCACCATGAGTCAATTGGTGCTCTCGAAAATACTCATAAACATTTGAATGCGTATCTTCGTATTCAAACAAATAATAACGCTAGAGAGTGGAGTACATGGGTACCATATTGGTGCTTCGCTTATAATACTAGTGTACACACTTCTACTAAATTTACACCATACGAGCTAGTTTTTGGAAAAACTTGTAATTTACCAAGCAATTTAACCAAAGGTGTAGAACCACTTTATAATTGCGAAAACTACCCATTATGCTTAAAATATAGATTGCAAAAATCTCTTGAAGAAGCTAGGAAAAATTTATTATCATCAAAAGAAACTAGAAAACTGCAATATAATAAACAAATTAAGCCTATTGTGTATAAACAAAATGATTTAATATTGTTACGAAACGAAAATAGTAGTAAGTTACAGAATGTATTCAATGGTCCTTATACAGTTCTAGAAGATATATCACCAAATGTTCGTATTATAAAAGATAATAAAATAGAAATAGTTCACAAAAATAGAACAAAACTATATAAATGTTAGATTAGATTTAAGACATACTTATACATAGATATAAAAATAGAAAGTAAGAATATAAATTGTATTTCATATACAAAAAAAAAATATATTTTAAAAGAATTTTTTTTTTCTCTATAAAGAGGGAGATGAGGTGTAGAGATATAAGTTTAGATAATATATAATACTTTAACCTAAATGATAGAGCAGTAATAAACCTAACTACCGAGAAGAACAGACGTCTTATTTTACCCAAACTCCCATCCTTACAATATGACGCGACACGACACAACAGGCAAATGTGTTTCTATACTACCCGCATGGCTCGTGGCGCGAACATCTAGCGGACACTTTTAATTTATTAGATTTGCAGCAAAATGACCGATCTTATTGAACTTTCGACGACCTGAGCGGTTCAGTGGTGATAAGTATATATTTACAACGTGGTCTATGTAGTATATCAGTCAAACTAGCACCCATAACACAAGCTTTATTAGCTTAGCTTGGGGCTAGTTGGCGCTGTGTGAATTAAAAAAAAAGCTTGTACGTCAACGAAATGTTATATATGACTCAAGGTGTAAGGAGTACAAGAGTACAGAAATTGAAGGTCTTCATCAAAATCACTATCCGAATCAGAAGAAAACATTATATATGTTTGAACGCTGCAATGGCTCGTTAAGTACTGTTCAGAAATAACGCCAGAGCACGCCACGACACGACACGTTAGTGTGCACACTCACCGTCACGACAGTAAGCGTCACGACACGCCACGACACGTAAATATGTTTCCACCTTTAGGCTGCTGGCGGTGTACCTGCGCAGTGGGCGATTTATAGACGAAATTGGTGGAACAAAGTGGGCACGACAACGCGCCATCACACCACCACCGCGGTCAAGTCAATGCGCGCACGCTATTAGTTAATCGACAACCGCTTTACTTTATGCGTAAACTCACCCCCTCTACTAATGCTGAGCGGCCTTATACGGCCAATAAGTGACGCCGCCAGTTACAGGCATAAATAATGTTACCACATTGGGTAGTAGTGTGTTTGTATGAGTGTGCGCATGTGCGTGTTTGGGCATGTGCGTACTAAGTTGTTATTATTTTTGTTTCAGTATGCCGTTCAAAGTAGTCCAAACCTTAGAGGGGAAAAAATATAAATTATTTACTGTTCCCTCGGGTTGGGAAACTAATAATATTCTCAGATATCCTAATAAATGCATATCAAAGTATATAAAAGATGAAAGTTCTTCACCAACGCTAGACTGGGACGTAATGAAATGTAAAGTAAAACGGAGCAATGTATTAAGTTACGAAATTGGAGAACAGCTTGTATCTGAAATGCTGAAGCACAGTGACACGGAGGACGATGCCGATAATTATATGCAGCGGCGATATCCACAAAACAAAAAATCTTTAGACCTGAATTCAGTGGCGCAAGATATGGTAAGAACTATGCAGATCATAACTTTAGCAGTGTTAAAGAATGTGTTTTAGAATTTATGATTCACCAATTATTAAACGCTTTTCACACTCTTGACAACTATATATATATAAAAGAGAAGCGTGACTGACTGACTGACATACCAACGTACAGCTCAAACCACTGGACGGATCGGGCTAAAATTTGGCACACAAATAGTCTTTATAACGTAGGTAGGCATCCGCTAAGAAAGGATTTTAAGACAGGGCCGGATTAAGGGGGTTTAAAGGCCTCTGTTAGTTTGTATGGAAGTACACTATACTACGACATATAAAGCTAAAATTTGGCATGTGAGTAGTTTATTAGTAGAAAATATCATGTGCAAAATAATTTTGCAACAGGGTTGGATTAAGGGGGTCTAAAGGCTTTCGTTAGTTTCTATGAAAGTCCAATATTACTTTGACCTATGAAGCTGAAATTTTGAATGTAAGTAGTTTGTAGGTTAGAGACTGCATGTACGAAAGGATTTTGCGACAGGGCCGGATTTAGGGGGTCCAAGGGCTTTCATTGACATATTAACGCACAGCTCAAACCACTGGATGGATCGGGCTAAAATTTGGCACACAGATAGCCTTTATGACGTAGGCATCATTTAAGAAAGGATTTTGGAGGGAGTGTAAAAACTTTTGTAATCCTATTAATCCTACTAATATAATAAATGTGAAAGTTTGTATGTTTGTCTGTTTGTCTGGATGTTTGTTACTCAATCACGCAAAAACGGCTGGATGGTTTTGGATGAAATTTGGCACACAGATAGATTATCACCAGGAAGAACATATAGGCTACTTTTTATTCAGAAATTCCAAGCCATTCCCACGGGATCATGCTAAAACCGAAATTTACGCGGGCGAAGCTGCGGGCGGAAGCTAGTTTTGGATAATAAAAATTTACCGGTCTTTTTTGTTTCAGATGGGCAATGTCGTTTTGACAAATCTTGTAACAGACTCAGCGTCATCGTCCGCTGACTTGGAATTAAACTGCAACGTATCTTATATACAAACAAGTTCAACGAACATACCTGTGTTATCAAATGATACTACGCCTTTAGTAGCAGATTCAGTTGACTTTGACATAAATAAAATATTTGAGAACCAGAAAAATATATTAGACAACCAAGCAACTATTGTAAGCCAAATTCTTCAAAATCATCAGCAGCAACTGGATACTAACTCTGCAATTGTCGCCCAGCTTCAATCTCTAAACAACTTGCAAAATAGTTTGATTCAAAAGGTATCTGCTTTGTCTGTGCAACTGGAAGATGCAGTGTCTCAAATACTTTTATCATCTAGTCAAGATGTACAAACTTTGAATAGCATCAAAGGTCATATTGACAATATTCCAATAAATATAAAGCCAGTTGACAGTGCTCAGGATTTAGATGATCTAGAAAAGCAGTTATCGGATCCAATAAACAGAGACCGTTTGAAAAATACTTATTCCATACTATGTTCTGGAGGTAAAGGTATAGATTGTGCCTATATGCTTGTTGATGTCTTGTTTACAAGAAAATTTATTTCGGAGTGCTCATGGAGTGGGGGCTAGCAGAGGTGAGGATTTGAAAGTTCCTTTAAAAAGTTATAAACATGTATTATCATTTTTTTGGAATATGGTGCACCATTGGGATGAGACATATTGTTTAAAAGACAATGAAATATTTTTCAAAACCATTTTGAAAAACGCCAAGAAAAGGAAAATGGCAAAACTTGAAAGAGCTTCAACATCAAGGCGTTCGAACCCCAAAAGTAAATCGAAGCGTGTGAAGGTTTCAGAAGAAAATGCGGACAATGAAGCTTGTGTTACTGATGAAAACGAAGAAGGAAACGCTATGGGAAATAAAGAAAGAAATGATTCAGTAGAAGAAAACACGGAGGACAACAAAGAAAGGAATGATTCACAAGAAGAAATGGCAGAGGAACATAAAGAAGAAAACGCAATTCCAAATATCTCAAAAGACGTCGCCAATTCTTATATTAACATCGGAAAGGAGACAATAGTGTGAGTGTGAGTTCATGATGATGATAATGATGATGACGATGATAATGATGATGACGATGACGATGACGGTGACGGTGACTGTGGCGGTGACTGTGACGGTGACGGTGACACTGATGACACTGATGACACTGATGACACTGATGACACTGATGACACTGATGACACTGATGACCATATGATGACACTGATGACCATATGATGACACTGATGACCATATGATGACCATAATGTTTCACAGATGTGAAACAGATGCCAGGCGTCCCGTGACGGTTCACTTTTTTTTGCAGTACCTAGGTACCTACTAGCTTTTTTGTCTTGCAGTAGGTGTGAAAAGTAGAGTATTCACCTCGGGAATAAAGCGTGTCTTCGTCTTGTGCGGCTTAAACCCCTCGCACCACTCGGGACTCTACATAACTCCCTCGCCTCGCTCGGGAGTTAAATTTAAAACACCCTCGCTACGCTCGGGAGTTACTTCTGAGTCCCTCGTTGCGCTCTGGGTTCAATATGCCGCCCGTGACGTAATCCACTGCTTTATTCCCTTGGCATAATCTACTATTTGTTACACCATGTATAATGAAGGACATACAAATTATGATGCTAACTCACTGTTTGATTTAAATTTAAATTTCTTATGATAATCAAAAACTATGTAAAGATCTACGTCATTGGAGTATTCTTAATTTTTGTTTTATTTTGGTTGTATGTGAGACTGATTGTAAATTCAGTAAGACTGAATGAAATAGTTCCTTGACATTAGCAAAATATGAAAAATATGTTTTGTAGGTTAGTATATACGAGTATTTAATATGCAGACCACGGTAGTAGTATACCTATATGTTGAAAGTATATCTACTAATACGTAAGGCCGTTCTATCTCAAAACAATTAACTTTGTCTAGTAAAGCATAGGTAAATTATTATACTCGTAGTTACCATAGATAGTTTAGATAAAATAACTTTGTTGATTTATTACTTAAGTACATAAGTGTTTATTTTTGAGAATTATGGATACATTGTTTTTGCTACTCATTGTTTTTGTTACTATAATATGATTACAATTTCCAATGTTTAACAATCGAAGCTAAAGTAAGCCTCTTTAATTTTATAATGGTTCTTTAATATTTTTTTGATTCAGAGATGGACATTTTCTTGATATTTAATTAAGCCAATTAAGTTACAATTTTAAGCAGAAATATCTATAATACATTTTATTCTTATAACTCATTTTATTTGTGAAATATTGGCAAAGCTAATATCCATTTGTTTCTAAATGTTCACAGTTACATAATACACTACATAATACACATTAAAAATATAGTTACATAATTATGTGACTATATTTTTTCCAATTTTTTTTACTAATTTAATAAAGAAATTATCAAGTAAAAACTTGCTATCATTTCAGTAAGTACAAACCTACAGCGTATGTAATAATGGTAGAAAGTATAATATATCTTCATGACCCACACAAACTAATTTGCATTTAATTTCATCTGGATTCATTACCATAAAATCATCAGAGACAACATAAGGTTTTTTTACTTTAAACATACATAAAAACGATGACTTAATAGGTATGTCAAATATGATATCTTTGTTCAAAATTTTTTTACCGTATATCTTAATCTCTTTTTCACTACCAGAGGTCAACAAGTCTTTTAGTTCAAAGATGTCTTCTTTGTGAGTCATAAAATATTTATCTTCCGGCCTTAAAGAAAGAACAAAGGTTTTGAAGTGAATTATACGATTATTTTTACTAGTTGTCAAATAGGGTACTTTATTCGTGGTTTTGGTTGTCACCAAGGGATTAATTATTGTACTTGCCTCACAAATTCTCTTAGCAACTTGTGCCAGAGGCTTGTCACCCTGTCTTAACATTCTCTTGATTAAATATAATTGATTCTCAAACGGATACGCATTAAATTTGTAAAGAGGGCCAAATTTTTGAACTTCGTCCACAACATGGAGTAAATTATGTACATTACTTGTGATACTGTGAGATCCATAGAAATATTTGTACTGTTCCACAAAATGTTTCAGCATTTCTTTGGCAAGCGGCAGTAAACTACTGTAAAATTCTGTGGAACATATCGTAATAGAGCAAAATAGACTCAAAAAGTGTTCAACAACATCAGCACGAAGGATATCAGGCAATATAATAATGCTTAAATAATGAAAAAATGATCTAAATTCACTGGCTTTCCAATAAGCGAGACAATCTATACTTCTTACTGCCCGGTGTATCTCAGATGGTAATTTACAATTTTTTAAAAATACATCTAAATTTTCAATATCCCGCGCACACAGCTTAGTCAAATATGTTCCGAAATTGCCGTCTCGCCATCCAACAAGCAATCTCTTCATTATACCTAAATCTATGAGGTGCAAAGAATCCGCTACTGGAAAATCTTCTACCATATCAATTGGTAGTTTCAACAGGGGAGAATTTAATTTATGATGACGTCCGTAAATTTTGGCTCTGAAATTTTCATCTGTTCTTGGAGAATCTTCCTTAGTAGAGAAAACTACAGTATGCGATGTATGTGAATATTCTCCTATCGTTGTACACTTTAAACATCCATTTTTTCCATTAAAATTACATACACCTGAAAAAATTAAGTATGTTACACATTTAGCCAATACAAATAAATATTTCAAAAAAATATTAGTTAAAAATTAGCGTATTTAATTTAGTTTAGTTTCAACTTTCAAGCACTACATGCGAGTCATGCAACCTAAAACTAAGGAGTACATGGAAAGCGTCATTCTCAATGGAAATTGACTATACCCACTTAGTAATTTATTTTTCCTATCACGATTATAGAAGAATATTGTTAAAGTTTAAAAACGGCCATAAATAATAAAATGCTTACCTTTAATGAATGCCCTTGCTGGAGAATCGCAAACAAAACATTTGATTTTTATAGTAACTAGCTTTTCATTAATGAAAATTCCGTTAAGAAGTAACGATTTCATCTCTGTTACAAAATCCTCTAAATATTCTTCTAAACTTTTTGGTTTGCCTGTACCATAGTAGATCCCAATTGTCAATATATTCCCCTCCACATCAGCTAATATTGGCCAGAACTCCTTTTTGGCACTCTTAAATATTGGTAGACCGTCAAAATTAAAACTCACTTGAATAATATTGGAAGTGGATGCGATATCCATAAGTAATTTCGTCAAAGGTTCAGTTATACCATGATGCCAATATTGTCCTCCTTCGATATTTTTAATACAAATTTCTTTTGGAGTTCGCAAAACTGTTCGTGGGTCTTTCGGAAGGAATAATGTTGTACTAACATAGCCTTCATTCAAAATCAGCAGCAACTGTTTTAAAGCAATTTGGGTAATATTGTTTTCTATAGACCACGTTTTTAATTTTTTTGCTAGCGAAGTAATTTTTTCAATATCACTAGTTTTTTCTTCTTCTACTTCGTCTTCTGACTCACTAAGTGGTAAGGATTCTAAAAAACTGAGATTTACTTGAGATTCCTTTTTTTCTTGTTCTACGGAACCATGTTGTTGTGCCTCCACTCGAACTTGACCAAAATTGCTCGTATTAGGACTATTTAAATTTCCGCTTTGTAGCGAATCTTCTTTATTTTTCGTAACTACTGGAACAACAGAATCTAATAGGATATTATCAAAACTATTTGATTGTTTTGGGTCATTCGTACCAATATAAACAGAATCCAAAAAAGTACGACGTTCCTGTTGAATTCTTTTTTTCACTGCACCTGTTTTCTTTTGTTTACTCCAAGTTTGTAATCTTTTCATTTTAATGTGAATTAATCTAATACCGAGTAAAATTATTTCCTCAGTTCGTCAAAAAGTTGTTTTAACACATAATGCGGTTATATAGGTACCTATATTAAGGCCTGCCTCGGAGTGTTAATAAAAGTCCATAGTTTTGTCTAACACTATTACTTTTACAATATCTTTAAAGTGTACCTGCCTAGCGCAATTTGCTTTAGTAAAATGAACATTACAGCTTAAATCTACATAAATGAGTTGTTCAACACTTTTAGTATTTTGAGTTACTACACTCTTGACCAACTCTCTTTTACAACCAATACCTGCACCTTATATTCAATATAATACCTAAAGACATATAAGACACTTCGCGGCAACAACTACACAACTATAAGTGTTAACGTGAGTCAGCGAGCACTGTTGTGTAGATTTAGGTGCTACAAACAGGTTTGGGCTATAACATCTTAACGGTACTTGCTGCGATTAGCACTATTCTAACTCTAAAAACTGTTTAACACCGTTCATTAAAGTTCTAGAACCACTGTTGGAGCTAAATTTATTTTCTAACTCCTCTATAACATTTTAAGTTAGAACTGAGATAATTATTACTCATTTAAACAGAATGAAGTTATATTAAAACCTGTAAATGACACCAAAATGTTATGCACTTTATCAAGCACAGTAACACCACTCCTGAAAATCCAAGCATATTAATATTAGATAATCATGAATCCCACCTATCGATTGAATCTTTAAATATAGCTAAGGCAAGCGGAGTTCATATATTAACACTCCATCCACATACTTTTGGAAGATTGCAGCCCCTTGACGTAGGAATTTATGAACCTTTTAAAACCTACTATAATGCTGAAATAGACTCTTGGATGCTTAGAAATCCAGGAAAGCCAGTTACAATTTACGATATTGGTGAGCTAATTGGCAATGCTTTTTTGAAAGTCATGACCCCAGTCAATATAACAAAATCATTTAAAGCATGTGGGATTTTCCCGTTCGATAGAAATTTATTTGATGACGAAGATTTCTTACCATCATCAGTAACAGACCGTCCATGTCCTGACTGTGAAACACGTGAGGAGAGACCTGAAGTAATAACAAGATTACCAGCTCAAGAATGTGTTGATTTGAATATTCCAGGGACTTCTGATTCAGTTCTCACCACAAAAATCCCCACTCAAACTGCTGCTAGCGTTGAATTGACTTCGCGGCCTTCAAATGACTCTGACATAACCTTTTGCGAGGAGGACGTATTACAAAAAGAGACTATTGATTTTATGCGATTACCTTTAGAGCCACTTTCTAGAGATAATTCGCCAACACTTATTCAATGCTTAAACAATATAACTGATGAGCCACTAGAATCAGCCACAGATATACAGTTAGATAATTGTACTCGTAATACGAATAACCAACCATCGACTCTTCATAATAATTCTGTTTTTCCGGCCAACACATCAATGCCTCTAATAGAAATTCAATCCAATAATAACAATAACCCTCAAGCATTCGTAGAATCTTTCACTTGTGGAAATAAATCAGTTACAATTATATCACCCTTTCAGTTCAGAGATCCAATTAAGGCAGGACCTAGAAAATCCACACGAAAACCAAGGAAACTAGGAAGGAGCATAATAGCAACTGATACTCCGGAAAAACACGAAATAGAAATGGACAAAAGTTTGAGTAAAAAGCGAAAAGAGGCGAAGAAAAGAAAAATTTCAAAGAAAGTTCTACAAAGTGATTCCGAAGAAGAAAATCAAGAAATTGTTGAAGTTCGATATCAAGAGTCTGATGAGGATGATGATTGGCCCGAAGATGAAATTGAAAATGATCCTATTCCTTTAACTGAAAACTTGTTGCAAAATCCTTTATCCCATATACCACAAGAAGGAGAATATATTATTGTTGAATTTGCTACAAAAAGAAAAAAAATTTACTACATTGGGAAAGTAATAGAAAATCGTAATGAAAACCTAGAATACTATGTCAGTTTTTTGCGTCAAAAATCCTTCAACAAATTTCGCATGCCAAACCAGCCAGATCTTTCGTATGTTAAAGAAAATGATATAAAACTTGTATTACCTAAGCCAGTAGTTACTGGAAGCACTTCCAGGCAGCAATCTTTTTATTCTTTTCCTGTTGATTTATCGTTGCTCAATATTCGTTAATTAATTGAGATTGTTACAATGAGTCATTTTGTGTTGAATTTATTTTATGACAGAAATAGTTATATTATGTTTGCTACTAGTGTTGATTTAAATATTATTTTGAGACTGAAATAGTCATTTATGTTTGCTACTTGTGTTGAACATATTATTTTGAGACTGAAATAGTCATTTATGTTTGCTACTAGTGTTGATTAGGTATATTATTTTGAGGCTGAAATAGTCATTTATGTTTTCTACTAGTGTTGATTATATTATTTTGAGACTGAAATAGTCATTTATGTTTTCTACTAGTGTTGATTATATTATTTTGAGACTGAAATAGTCATTTATGTTTTCTACTAGTGTTGATTATATTATTTTGTGACTGAAATAGTCATTTTATGTTTGCTACTATGATTATATTATTTTGAGACTGATATAAAATAAAATAAATTCGTAATAAACATCAAACTTGTATTTAATTTTAAAAAATAATTCTGTGATCCACGGTGTACCTACGTGATCCACTGTGAAATTGCACCCGATCCACTGTACCCCACCCTCAGTACACAGTGGCTCACTTGCCCTTTTTTTAAAAAGTGCCTTCTACATCCAAATATATCTCATTCTTTAACGTAACTTGGTAATATTGTGAAAATACATTAGTAGTTTAATATACTAGACATCTTTTAAACTCCTTATTATATTTTAAAATAGATTCACAGGTCAATGAAAAAAAAGTGAGCCACTGTTGCCGCCATCACCCTACACTTCGCCTTTTTCGATGTAGGGTCATTTTAAAAAAAATCCCAGAGTACACTTGCATTGCTACGAGACATTATTACGCCTATAATCCTACTACAGTACCTGTTTATTTGCCTACTAATCTAAAGAAAAGTACATATTCACTAACACTATCCCTACTATACTTAATATTTACACAATTTACAATTGTTACTATCATACAACACTTTATCACAAAACAGGAAGTTTGAATATTTAAACTCGCGCAAGCGAATACGCGGCAAAAACTAGTTTTTGAAGAAGCGACAGCGCGCCTTAAGGGTGCGTCCACATCTGGCGAATGTGCCGCGAATGTGCAGCTCGCGAGCCGTTAGCGAGCTGCCCGCGAGCTGCGCGCGTGCATTTTTGTTCGTGAGCCGCTCCTGCGCCGCCCGCGCGCAGTTCGCGCGCAACCTAAGCGCCGTACGCCATCAGCGAGCGGGCGGCGCGCTAGCGGCTCGCGTCTTCCTTCCGCCCGCGCCTCAAGCCCCGCACCCCTAACTTACCCGCTCAGTTCGTTTCTGATTACTGGAGGCTAAGTACGTGTTGTCATGGAGTGGACGGAGGAAAATTGTTTACGCTTAATTGAAACATATAAAAGATTTCCAGTTTTGTGGGATCCCAAAGATCAATATTACTATAGAAAAAATCTAAAAAATGATGCGTGGAAAGAAATAGGTGCTATAATGGGAAGCGATTATGAACAATGCCGTAGCAAACTGTTAAGTCTTTTATCTTCTTTTAGAAGAGAGAGAGGAAAAAGTCAAAAAAGTAAAGGGACAGGGAAAGGTGAGTAAAAACTACTTGTTACTTTTTGTGTTTTATTTTATTAATTAAATTGACTATGTAACTAATATTATTCTACATATATTTTTAGGTGCATCCGAGACTTACAAAAGTAGATGGTTTGCCTACGACGCTTTTTCCTTTTTAGCTGATCGGGATAAACCAAGGAAACGTTTAAATACTGTAAGTAATTAAATCAACAATATTTATCTTGAAATGCAATACGGCCTTCATTTACACAATAAGAAGCAATCTCATCTCTTATTTCGTTTATTTCTCTGGAATATCTTATTTGTGGTGTTTGAATATTTGAAAGAGATGTGAAATTAGGTACGGATTGATTTATGTACATATTAGAATTAGTAGTATAAGTATCGGTGGCGTTCAGTTTCAAATAATTATGCAAGTGAATAATACTCATAACGACCACTTCAGCAACTTCTGGTTTTAATATCATGGGTTTTCTAAGTACCCTAAAAATGGATGATGCAATGCCAAATGCACTTTCAACAATTCTGCGAGCTCTGCTTAATCTATAGTTAAAAATACGTTCCGGAGTGCCTTTACTGTGGTTACCGGAGTATGGTTTCATCACATGTTTATCTAGAGCAAAAGCGCTGTCAGCAACAAAGAAGTAGGGTATCGCTTTAGTCCTATAAGGTAATGCTTTTTCTTGTGGTAAATTTAAGGTGCCATTTTGCATCATCTTGTAGAACTCTGTATCTTTGAATATCCCTCCATCAGATATACGCCCCTGGCAACCAACATCAGCAAACATAAATTTATAATCTGAGTCTACCAGTGCAAACAGAACAATACTAAAAGTAGATTTGTAATTATGATATTCAGTACCAGTTTTCGGAGGTGCCTGTATGACTATATGTTTACCGTCTATTGCGCCAATGCAATGGGGCAAATGCCATTTATCTTCGAATCCTTTACTCACTTCTAGCCATATATCTGGTCTCCTTGGCACCTGAAAAATAATAATATAAATATAAAAACATTATTACAGGAACAAGCAGATATAGAACAAGATAAAGTGGATGAGGGACAGGTACAAGATGATGGAATAAATACTGACACTGAAAGCAACCTGTCTTTTATTGAACCTCCGCCGTCCAAAAAGAAAAAATCGACGGATGATAAAATCGTAACTGAAGCCCTACAAGTTTTAAAGACTGCTACAGAAAAATTGAGCGATAATTCCAAGTTGTCACAAGAAGTACATTCATTTATAAATTTTATTGGAGCCAAAATGGAATCTTATTCACGTTCAACAAAAAATATGGTTCAACAGGCAATATTTGATGTCATAATGAAAGCCGATTCTGGGTACTATAATTATCAACCAAATATGCAAGTGTCGACGCAAGGTTATACAACTTATTCTCAAAGTGCTTCTACGTCCAGACCGCACAGTCAGGAAAGTAATTATTCGGCAGAAGATACGAATGACAGCTTAGATGATTTGTTTCAATAATAAATACTTTCTTTTCGTAAACTTATAATATGTTGCTTATAAAAAAGGCTATTTGATTATTAAATAAAAATAATTGGAAAAATACTCACACGTACGTTTTCCTTTAAACACTTAATAATCGCCAAACACACTTCAGGAATAATAATACTTATACTTTGCTTAGAAATTCTAAAAAGGTACTGCAAGCTTGTGTAGGAATCTCCAGTGGCCAAGAATCGTAATGTCAAACTTAATTTATTTTCAACTGAAATTGGTAGCCTAAAATGCGTTTCCTTTTTAGCAATCTTGAAACTAACCATATGTAGTAGATTTTGATATAATTCTGGTGACAATTTTAAAAAATTTGCATAGTGTCCGCTTAATTGATGGCTTTTCAACTCCGCTACTATATTCTGTTTTCTTTTAAAAATAGGATTTTGCCACCAACGCCGTTGTCTCTTTTTTTTCCTTTTTATCAGTAATATAATAGCTAATGATGCAGCAATTATATTAAAAGCACTAGTGTCGTCCGACATCTTCGGAAGTACTGAGCCAGTAAACGGAACTGTAAGCGCGAGAATTGAGTGCGCGCAGATCGCGCGCCGCGCGCACGCCTTTTACGAGCCTTGCATGAGTTGCGCCTAGAGGCGCACCAAACCATTGCCGTGACTGCACGCGCGCAGCTCGCGGGCAGCTCGCTAACGGCTCGCGAGCTGCACATTCGCGGCACATTCGCCAGATGTGGACGCACCCTAAGTCCACCTCCACGGAACCAATCGCTTAAACAAGTGAATTCAGACTGGCCAAGGTCACGTCGCACGTTAGCCGATGAATAACGAAAACTGTCGAACTTTGTTGAGTGTCGACCAAAGAGTATAAACTATAAATCACTCGAGTTCTTGGTTGTTCGCATTGCCGGCGTTGCGTTTAGGTACAGCGTGTCACGTGATGGAATAGATCGTTTCGCCGTACTAGTAAAACCCGCTACCTGCTACTGTGCCGAAAGACAGTTTTGATAACTATTTGCGTTGCGCAACGACCGCCTCTCTAGACCCTAAAGACATAATTATATGCAGTTCAATCTGACAAAGAAAAAGAAAACCATCCTCCAATCGTGAATGCAAGACATAGTGAGGAGACCACTTCTATGCTGAATATTTTATATACTTACTAGCTATGATTTCGTCGGCGTCCTAGGGGATTTAGGTTTATTAAAAATCCCGTAGGAACTCTTTCATTATAAACCTCAGGTATAATAATACTTTACTGCGTCCACGCGACTGAAATGATAACACAGTCTTTCTCAAAGTGAGCGATAACGTCCTTTGTGGGCGTTGGAGCCAACGTTGGGCCCAAAAAAATGGGGGAGTTGGTGTGGTTTAGGGAGTCGATGGTTGATTTGTAATTTCATTTAGATACTTACTTTACATTTTAAAATTTACTAAAATTAAAACCTACCTACTACTCTAGTATAAGTATACCAGTTTTATACGGATGGTATAAAAACTAGAAATACTTAACATAGATTTCGTAGGATAGGTTAGTTGGACGAGTCCACTTTACCAACTAATGAAGCATTGTTGCTGTCTTACGTGAGGTTTATTAAAGATGAAAAAATATGTCAAGAACTATTATTTGCTAGAAATTAATAGACAGACACAAAAGGAGAAACCATATTTAAATCACTGAAAAAGTTTTGTGATGAAAAAGGAATTCCCTTGAAGAATATTATATCAGCTGCTACAGATGGTGCTCCAGCTATGACGGGGTGTCAAAAAGGCTTCATAGCGTTTAGCATTTGGTTGCTAGAAATTGAAGTGAACGACTGTTACAATCATTGCAAGAATTCATCAGAGAAGTCAATAAATTCGGAACAACTCTTCAAATGACAGATTATTTAATCAGCTTTGTGTTACTAATGATGAAGATTTCAACCGATTGATCTTTCACACAGAAGTGCGTTTATGTGGTGAAAAGTGGTACCAGGAATTTGCTAGGAAAAGACACTGCGACTAAACTGGGCGTTTTAAAATTAGGCCTAGGAATACATACAGTTGAAGGTACGAAGAGTTGAAGGTTCTATTGTCGGGACTACCTGAAGACTTAAATGTACTTGTATAAAGCCACGAGTCTGCGATCTTGACAAGACACTTTAAAGTGATGCTTGCACTCGCTTGCTACAAAAGGATCTCGCTACATGCTGACTATTACCGATGACTGTACTAGAAAGACTTAGATTAATTACCTCATGAAGAAAAAATCGGAAGTAAGTTCCTATTTTATTAATTTTAAAAATGCAGTAGAAAATCAAACTGGTTTGCATATTTAAAGTGCTACGCATTGATAATGGTGTGTAATTCTGTAATAATAGTTTATCCAATTACCTTAAGAAGGAAGGCATTATTCACCAAACCACTGTGCCTTAATGCCCTCACAAAAATGGGTTAGCCGAGATTAATCGTAGTTTTTCACGCCGGTATCAAAGCAACAGTTAACGACTGGGTGCTGCGTATGCGTTCCGTCACAAGAATGATAATACGAAGATGCCTGTTCTACAGAATGAAGACTCAAACGCCACCGTACCCAGTACCGGAGACCTCCCTACGTGCCGCTTAGCTCATCATTCAAGCGAATTTTCACATTCACCGGGATCGACTACTTTGCCCTGCTCTCATTGACCGTCGCGTCGGTCGGATGCGACATTGCTTTTTACCTCTGTTGCACGCCCGAAGAGGCAATGTATTAATGCAATAAATGAATTTGACAGAAAAGATATGTAGCCATCTTAACATGTTGCATATGTCAGCGCTTGCTCAATGATTTAGCGCAAAAGAATTGGGAACTGGATATTTTTAACACCCCACCGCTCCAACTCATAAATAAAATAAAACCCATATTAGAAATAAGTAATACGTAGTTATTAGTGTTTTAATGATTTTATTTTTTATTTAAGTTTTATCTAGTTTGTTAGTTTAGTTTGTAATTTTTTTTATGTCTATTTTAATTTTAATTGTAAGGTACTTTTTGTGGCGTACTGGGGAGACGAATTGGGCAACTTCATGTTTCATAAATAAAGAATAAAGAATGTCTCACGATGAGAGCCATACACCTCGAAATTGCTGCCTCACTCAGCGCTGACTCGGCAGCAATGGCACTACGACGAATGATGGCTCGCCGAGGTTATCCGATGGAATTCTCGTCAATACAGACCACACAATATGATTGCTCATATGTGTAAATTGATTAGAAATCACTTTGAAAACGAAAAAGGTCTTTAGATGAAGAAGAAAATGAAATTAATTGAAGTTTTCTAGAAAAACTACTTGAGTTCCAAGGCAATGAAAACGGCCACATCTTCATCCTGATTATAGTGAATTATACACGATGAAATTTTAGTGGTTTTAAAGCCGCGGCGAGTTGAATCGCCTTTAGCAGTACTACCGACTCCACTTGTTTATTTTTATTTTTAAAGTACTTACTTTATTTAGTTAGATTTTTTTTTCGAAATAAACTCGTAACTGTGAGAAACATTAGTACCGCTACGCGGCGAAGTTCAAAGAAGCTAGCCGACGTACCGACGCTATGGAGGCGCGAGCGGCGCCTGGCGTCCATTCATCGAAGCCCCGCCCCTCAATCCTTTGACGGCCCGCGCGCCGCCGACCGCGTTCGGCTAGCCGACTTCCGGCTTCAGTTACGCACGTTACGCAACACGCGTCACACGCGCGGTAGGTGACGCTACTTCGGTTTTCAAATACGCGCAAAAATGGATCGCCATTACGAATACACCAATTTGGAATACGTAAGTATGGTGCAGACTGCAGATGTACGCCATTACAATGCGACAGAAGCTCGACGGCTCTACTTGCAACCGGATGACTTAAACTCCTATCGTCTGCGAGGAATCCGAAACCCACAAGTTCCGTCGAGTATTACTATCTTAGCTGCAACGCAGCGTTTAATCGACCATGGGCAATTCCGAGCACCAGAGCATTGAGCAAGCTCAAGGTCGAGGTCGTTCCCGCATCTAGGTACTCGCCGGAGCAAACGTTGGGCCAGCCAGGATTGAGTTTTGTGAGTGGGCATTTAATAATCGTGAATTAAGCATTCTGTGGACTGACGAGTCAACTTTTAATTGTATTGGAATTTTTAACCAGCACAATAAACATTTTTGGGCCTTTAACAACCCCCACGTGATCCGCGTGCTTATCAAAGAAAGTGCGTAAATACGTGTAAATAAGATTGTAAAATTTAATACCTAAAATAAGTGTACCCACCTACTTCGTGAGCTGTAAATAACTGCAATGATGGTAAGTACATCGAAACTTTACCGAATGTTTAACAGCTGATAGCCAAAGGTGAACGACCAGTCGCGCGCCGCTCGGTTCGTGCGTCACGTGACTCGCCCAGTCAGCTGGCGCTAGCGCTACTAATTGATCGCAAAATTTTCGACATCATAATTTCTCGATTTTTTATTTGAATACTAGGGTCAGGATAAATGGTAGAAATAAATTGTACTGTTAATTCCGAATAACCTCTCTGAGGCCTTAAAACCACCATTTTAAAATTCAGCTTGTATATATTTAGTTATATCCTAGATGGCTTTAAATGTTATAAAGTTTCCCATTGATTACAAAATATAGAGAAACGCCCAATTTTGCCCAAAGAGCAGCCAGCAATCGCTTTTGGTTATTTAATGGTTATATCGCTATCTTATAAAAACCTTAGTATATAAAATATTATATAAATAAACATAGACATGCTAGATCAATTAGTTGAACTGATATCGATAAGTAACATCGATTTATCATCATTGGCTCACGGCATACGTCTCTATGGCCATAGACATTAACACGTAGTGGTTATATTCTCTTTGATTGACTTATTGTTTTATCTCTATTCTCTTTATTCGCGTTCATCGGTTGCTACTGTTGTGTGTTTCGTAATCGTGATTTTCTTCCTCGGTTTGCTGTATTTTACACCTGACGACTATGCTGCTATTATGGACTCTGCCGATGCTCCCGATAACGACCCTGGCTTTACTTTGGACTACGTAGGTCGAAGAACAGTAGGCTGTTGTGCCCATGTGATGACTATGTGGTTCTTGGGCTGGGCAAGATATCAGGCTATTATTAATCCCCCAGCCCAGTTCGTAGACGACGTTCTAGTTATGAATTTACGTGAAAATTAATAAAGAATCGACATGTTCGTTTTATTGTAACTTGAAATTTTTTATACATGCTCTACAGAAGTTCGTCCGAGTTTTACGTTCAAAATACTGTTTGTTTCTTAATCTACGATTTCAATCCTTATGCCTACAATTTGTTTCAATGATGGCTGCACCTTGGCCAAAACCCCTTAGTCAACTGGGCGTTTCCCTTTATCTTTATTGTCAGTTGTCACTTGTTAAGGCAATTTGAAACTACCACAATTGTAACTTAAATAAAAGTCTCTGTAGATGGACATAGGACACATGCACAAGAACGGATATCGAGTCATGTCACAATGTGTTACAATATTATTCAAATTGATGAACAGTGCAATTTTACTACTGGTTCCTGCCGATTTTATTCCCGAAGCATTGTCCCATAATCCCATATACTAATTTCGCCGAACACAGATAAAATTATCTATACTAATACTATAAAGAGGAAAGATTTGTTTGTTTGTAATGGATAAACTAAAAAACTACTCAACCGATTTTAAAATTTCTTTCACCTATAGAAAGCTACTTTATCAGCGAGTAACATAGGCTATATTTTATTTTCAAAAATTAGAGATCCCTACGAAAATTGCAATAATAATTTGATTTTTTCAACTTCTTACACTAAACCTCAATTTCTGTATTAATTTTTTTATTATATTCAAATATTGACTGACTTTTATAGGTATCATATTTGTCAATTGTATGTCATAATAAATACAAGAGAACTTACTAACATTTCTTGAAACATTTTAATATCTAACTGTTGTAGACAGACTGCGAAATGCCTAAAAGAGCCAGGTCTCAACTTAGTTGTTAGTTCTAAACATAGTTCCCAGGCGAGGACAGCGAAAATACGTCGTATATTGGAGACTCAAGTGCCAAGCGTTCACAGCGGTTTGCTGTGAGAACAAAATTTGAGAACGTAAACGTATGGTGGAGTTGTTCGTCTCAGTGCCGACTGACCATTATTGGGTATGGACTATTTTGATCAAGTGCTACCCGTGCGAAGCCGGGGCGGACCGCTAGTATATTATATTTCTGAATTTATACCAAAATAAAATACTAGTATAGTATGAAAAAAAAAATTATTGCCCATTAATTAATGAAGCGTGGTGAATGTTTAGGTATATTAATTCCTGGACACAATTTTTAATTACTTAGAAATCTAATTCATTTTTTTATTACAGGTTAAAAGCTGATGATGAATTGATAGAATCGCAACGTCAAATCGAAAGGTCAAAAAATCGGAATTAAGATGTTTTAGAAGCCGGAGAACCCAGTACATCGAGTACCAGTCCTGCTCCAGCACGCTCATCAGCGAAGAAATCCGCAAAGCCGGTATTTAAACCAAAATACCAACTGCATACGACCTGTTTGGAACTGATATCGAGGCTGACGAAGAGTAGTATTTCACACCAGCTGCCTCTGGTAGAAAAATTCCATCATTAGTATCGTATGTTACGAGAAGACTTGCCAATAGTAATTCGCGCCAAACGTATGAAAACAAGCCCGGAACACTTTATTGATCTAAAAATTTATAGAAATGACGAAACCGAAGCTGTTCAGACTTCAGCTAGTCAAAAGGTGGCGGCTCCAGCAGCTCTCCGGCAGCTCTCTTACAAAACGCCAATTTCATATGTAAGGACCTGATATTATCGAATATAATATAAAAACTTACACTTTTGAAAGATACATTACTTAATTATTTTTCTACTTTCAATAAATTAAGACATGCAATAAGTATTTCATTCAATGCGTTTTTAATTACACAAATTAGGTAAGTACTATTAAATGAATAAAGAGTATATTAAAAATATGTAAAATGTAATTAAATGTTATTAATACGCACAGGGACTTTGTTTTTAATTATACATAGATTAACTGAAGATATGATTGATAATTTATTAGAAGAAATAAATCTTTTTATGAGAGCACCTCTGCATCCAAGACGTGGATTATCAATCAAAGTAAAAGTAGGTAAAACTTTTTCCTTTCACTATTAATAGCTTTTTCTACTTTGTAAATTACCTGAGTAAAAATGATTTTTATTGATTGTATTTTTCAGTTATTAAGTGCCCTCTCTCGTTCCTTGCCAGTGGAAGCAATGAACGGTTATGTGGCAAGAATGTAAGTTACACATACACATATCTAATAACGAACTTGCAGCCTTTTATATTAGACCTTCTAAAAGGGGAGGTGTGTGTATACTTACGAATAAAAGCATTAAAACTAGCCAAATGACATTTCTTAAAACTATTAGTGTGGAAAAACATTTTGAATGTTGTGGAACAGAATTAAAAGAGCACAATATCTACATAATTTGCATTTACAGAACGCCCGACTCAAATTGCGGCATATTATTTGAAAAGTTAGAAGGTTTAATTTATCAGTTACTGAATAGGAGCAAAATAAAAAAGAATGTCATAATTATAGGTGATTTAAATATTAATACACTAAAAAAAGACAGAAAAAAGCGAAAAACTTATTGACTTATGTAAAAATTATAATCTAGTTATGCATATAAACGAACCTACCAGAAAACAAAACTGTATAGACCATATAATAAGTAATATACCAAAAGCACGCGGTGAAATAATTAATCTCGGGTTATCCGACCATGAAACTGGCCAAATGCTGAGCTTCATTGTTAAGCCAAAAAAATTACCACCGAAAAACATTTATTTATTCAGACGAGATTATGCTGACGAAAACGTCAAGAAATTCTCATATATTTCTGTAAAATCCCTTTTACAGAAATATATGAGAAAGAAAATGTAGACGAGGCATTAATATCTCACTAAAGCGAAAAACAAATGCTTGGCTTCGTGGAAATTAATAAAAAATACATCGAGTCAACAAAGCTCTTTTAAGCCTATTGAGGAGATAATATCAGATGGAATAGTCATCAATGAACCTAGTGCCATCGCTGATAAATTCAATAATTACTATATCGAATTGTCTCAGCAATCGACACGTAGAGATAAATATAGTAAAGAAAATCTAAATAGAAGCTTTCAATCTCCATTAAGTAGCTTTTTTATATCACCTTGCACTGGAAAAGAGGTCAAAAATACTAGTATGAACCTAAAAATACTTCATCCGTGGGTGATGACGATATATGTACAAAAGTAATAAAAAGTTGTTGCAAAGAGCTAACACCAATTCTAACCTTTTTGATAAATCTTTCATTTAAAAATGGTAAATTTCCAACAAAACTTAAAATATCAATTGTAAAACCATTATTTAAAAAAAGCAATCGTTTTGAAATGGATAAGTATAGACCCGTGACATTGATTCCGATCTTTTCAAAAGTATTTGAAAAAATTATGCATGAAAGACTTACTGATAAAGGTGGCGGTTCGACCGGAGACCGCGACCGGCGACCGCGACCGTTACTTGACGTTAGGAAATATATAAGCGACAGTTCGCGAGCGAGATAGAGACAGGAGACAGAGACGCGAGACAGGAGACAGCGAGACGGTCGCTGCCTCGGACCAGTAGTGTCTTGTGTCGCGCTCGAAAAGGACGTGTGTTTAGTGTTTAAAATGAATACTTTTTCTGACGAAGACTGTGAAACGCTGATTGAACTGATCAGACAGCACCCTCCGATATACGATGCACGACTAGACTCCTACAGAGACGAAAATTTGAAGGATAATATTTGGATGAGCATAGCTGAAAGCATAAATAAAACAGGTGAGTTTTTTTTATTTTGCATAGAATTAATATTTGAAAGGAAACATGTGGAATCAACTTAAACAAGCCGTGTGACATGTTGTTCTTGCCATATGACATAAAGTAATCGGTTAATTTTGCTCTAATATCTAGTCCGTTGCTGTTCGAAAACCCTCCTGTTCCACGTAATGAAACGAAATTTGAAGGTAAATTTTCTTCTTGGTTCCATTGATGTACGGACATTTGAGCAGATTCTAAAAATCCATCTCTTAATAGGTTATGCGAGCAACAGGCAACTAAGATCATATCAGTACATGTTTCTGGCGCTATTCTGATAGGCGTGTAAAATATTCTAAACACCTGAGACAGCAAACCGAACGCGTTTTCCGATACTCGTCTCGCACGACAAAGGCGGTAGTTAAATATTTCTTTGCTTAAATCGTTTTTTGCAACTCTTCTAGCGTAAGGTTTCATCATAAAAGTATCAAGACTAAATGCTTCATCTCCAACTAAAAAATGTGGTAATATTATGTTCGAATTTGGTAGATTTTTTGGTTCTGGAAAATTAAATTCATTTTTCATGATTTTTTTTCCCATTGTAGACTTTTGGAATATTCCACTATCTCCTTCTTTGCCGTAAGAGCCAACGTCTACTGCAATGAACTTGTTATTATGGTCTACAATAGCCAGAAGAACAATCGAATAAAATTCCTTATAGTTAAAATACAACGACCCACTATTTTCAGGGGCTCTTATTCTCACGTGCTTACCATCAATTGCGCCAGCGCGATTGGGGAATTGCCATTTGTCCCAAAAGCCTTCAGATATGAGCCTAAAATCACTTTCTTTTGGAATAGGCATTAGAATTGGCACTAAAACAATCTTTAAATGTTTCAACACCTCTTTGACTATTTGTGAAATATAAGAAGGTGATATACGAAATGCGAATGATAGCGAAGCATATTTTTCTCCATTTGCCATAAACCTGAAACAAAAAAAAAGACTTATATTATTATTTATATATTACAGATTCGGAATGCCGTAAAAAATGGAAACTAATCAGGGACTCCTACAACAGATACAAGCGCAAACAGGAAAATTCAACGGGATCTGCAGCACCAGCTAAAAATTCAAAGTGGCAGTTTTATGAACGTTTAAGATTTTTAGAAAACACACCATCAGAACGGCAAAGCTCCACCAGTGTAGTACAAGAAATTACTAATACCTACTCAGAAGTTGGACATGAAGATACTCCTCCCGTAGCCGCACACGCGTCAGTACATAATACTATTTCAAGGGAGTTAGTAGAACCTGTACCAGGAACTTCTACACAAGAAAGATCTATACCACAAAGTAAAAGTTCCGAAAAATCAACTAGCAAGAATACTAAGAGAAAAAGACAAAAAGAAGATGAATTTATAAAATTTTTGAAAGACAGACATAAAAGCCGAAATAGTACGCTGGAGTCATTAAAATGTCAAGGTCAAGAATCATTCGATGATATATCTACATTTACTAAACACATTGAAACTATGCTAAGAAAATTGAGCGCTCGATCAAGAGCGATGGCAAAAACCGAAATATTTAATATTATCTCCAAGTATGAGATCGGAGATATCGATCGACAAGGTGAACGCCCCTATACAAGTTATTCATATTCTCCAACAAGTGAAGGTTCATCGGGACACCAAACACAAAGTGATTTATCACGTCGCCAATTGCCATGTACTTCAACTTCATCGTATAATACATATTCGCCAATAAGTGTAGCCTCCACAGAACACCAATCACAAAGTGAATTGATTGACTTAACATCTCGCCAATTGCCAAATATTTCAAGTGAACCATTTCGAAGCATTTTTCACGACGAATACGACCAGAATAACTTAGATGATTTGACAAACTTACCTTAGAGTTAGAGCTAATTTTTCTTTCAACGATATTTTTCCTTTTTCACGCATTGTTTTCTTAAGTAAATTTAATACATAATCAAACTGTGTTTTATTTAGCCGAAAATACTTCCTGAATGTATTGTCATCACACATTAGGTGCTTCTTCACTAATAGCGAAAATGATCCTTCTTGACCTCTAGTTAAATATAATTCCTTAATAGGTAACCTTCTTTTAGTTTTGTATTTGTAATAATAGTATAAGAGCAAATCATCGTCTTCTTCTTCCTCCAATAGAAGTTCTACAACTTGGTTTTCCATCGTGACACAGAACACAACTGACTCCAACGACACACTCTCCGATACTGAAGAGACCGAGATACTTTTCACGGTCTCCAATCTCGGTCTCGACCTACAGTACATGCAGAAGAGACCGAGACACTTGTCGCGGTCGCCGGTCGCGGTCTCCGGTCGTGGTCTCCTGTCGGTAACAAAAAACAAGATAATTAAAGAAGAGCAGTATGGTTTTCAAAAAAACAAATCTACGATCTTGGCATGCTTTAATCTTACTAAGCGGATTATTGATAATTTAGACAAAGCCAAGGTCGTCTCCGCATTATTTTTTGATATGTCAAAAGCGTTTGACTTTGTGGCTCATGAAATACTATTAATTAAATTAGAGCATTATGGCATAAGAGGAGTAGCGTTGCAATGGTTTGAGAGCTATTTAAAAGATATATTATAATTAATTATAATTATATTATAAAGATATCAATATGTAGAAATTCAAAGAGTTATACAAGGTGTAAGGTAAATGGTATAACATACCGGCGGCTACCCATGCCATTTTGACGTTATAAACACTATGGTAGAGTTAAAAAGTGAAAATTAATTATCAAAAACTTCCATACAAAATTAATTAGTTAATTATGGAAAATAAATTTTGGCAACCCTGTGGAGTCCTTTGTTCCTTCTACACCTAAAGTCAGAACTGTACTACAAGCGATAATATAATAACTATTATTGTATCGTTATGCAATTTGGCAATTCATTACAATTTTCATATAATAGAAAGAACAAACTACACAGAATAATTAATTATTAATCAAAACTTAAACGAAGTAAGTCGAGAAATAAGGCGGCTCATAAAGTAAGGATAAGTGACTGACTTCGACTTACGAAGTCCGATACTAGTCGGACATTTTTTTACAACAATACGTAAGTTCTAGCCGGGCTTTTGCTTTGAGAATTTAATTGCATGCCGAATAATGATTACTTTAGTATCGCGACTGGATTTTATCGCAACGCTCGCGCTGGCAACGAGGCTTAACATACGTCGTATTGTTCGCAGTTCATTGATATTGAATCAGCTGTTTTAAGGGATGCCACCTCAACATTTATGCTAAAATTTTGAAGTCCACATAACTCCCCCAGGATATGAGCTACACGTCTTATGACATTTTTCCAATATATCTATACACCATCTAACATGGGTAGCCGCAGGTATGTTATACTAATTACCTTACACCTTGTAGAGTCAGCAATTACTCCTTTTAAATCTGATAGTAAAATAAATCGAACTGGGGTACCACAAGGCAGCGTGCTAGGTCCTTTGCTTTTTATTATATACATAAATGACCTCCCAAACTGTGTCAATCAACCTTGTACGTTATTTGCGGATGACATTTCTGTTATAATAGAACAACATAATCTAGAAATGACAGCAGAAATTAATTTAGTCACAAGAAGTATAATTGAATGGCTTACGAACAACGATCTAACTGTTAATGTAAATAAAAAAAAGGACATTCAGTTTACCAAAAAACCTAATATTGTCCCGGAGGAAATTAATGTTCATTATAGTGGACAAAAAATTAGACAGGAAAGTGTAACAACATTTTTAGGAATCGAACTAAAACGTAACTGTAATTGGAAGTGTCATATAGCAAAGAAATGTAACAAACTAAACAAATTTGTCTTTGCACTAAGAAGGTTGCATAAAACGGTCAATGAACATGCCGCGTTAATGGCTTATCATGGTTACATAATATCAAGTAATCTTCGTTACGGATTAATTATTTGGGGAAACTCTTGTGATATAAATAAAGGATTTATAGCGCAAAAAAATGTGTTCGGGCACTTTGTGGAGCAGGTCCCTTCGATTCATGTAAACCTCTATTTAAAAAACTGAAAATACTACCACTTATACTACCTATATATATTTATGAAATTATTATATTTATTAAGAAAAACAGTGTACTATTTACAAACACTGCATTCTACGGTAAGAATTGTTATGCAATGGCTGTAAAATTGTTTAATAAGCTGCCAAATCCGCTTAAAGATGAAACAATGTCGCTTAATGTACTGAAGCGTAAACTTTTTGAGTACCTTTTATATCATTGTTTTTACAGTGTGGCTGAATACCTAAACAGTTAAATTTGATCTTAATATTTCACTTTCATGGATTGACATAATTGTATTTTGAGTAGGTAGTAATTAATTGTAGATATTTATTGACATTGTTAATAATTAATATATTGTGACATCAGACATGTTATGACATTATAATATAAAAATTGTATTTGTACTAAAAATAATAATTGGATGGACTTTCATAAGTAATTAAAATAACGCTGTCTAAATGAACAGATAGAACTCTATCATATATATAACAGAGTTATTCGCGTATTTGGTGCTTCTTTACTTTCTGTAAGTCCGTTTGCCAATTGGCAAAGGCCTCCTCCAACCTATTCCATTCTGATCTCTCTCTGGCTACTCTACTCCATGTTACGCCTGCAACCTGCCTGATATCATCGTCCCATCTTTTTTGTTGTCGACCTCTTTTCCTTTTACCTTCCCTTGGATACCATTGTGTAATTATTTTGCTCCATTTTTCCTTTCCTCTGATCATGTGTCCCGACCACTTCCATTTTAGCCTTTTAATTTTTAGGGTTACGTCCTGTATCTTGGTCTTTTTCCTAATGTTTATGTTTCTTAATCTATCCCTTTTCTTTACTCCCAACATGCTTCTCTCCATTGTTCGTTGGCAAACGGCAATTCTATTGATTGTGTTTTTTGTTATGGCCCATGTTTGGCTTCCGTATATTAAGATTGGTAGAATGCAGACATTGAACAATTTGCTCTTTGTTGCTATATGAAGGTTTTTGTCTTTCATTACTTCCCTTAGGCCCCAATACCTTTTCCAACTATTTGCTATCCGTCTTTCGGTTTCCTTGTTTATGTTATCTTTAGGTGATATTAGCTGTCCGAGGCATATATATTCTTCAACATAGCTAATTTGTGACTCGCCTACATTTATGCTGTTTTTATTTCCATTGGTCATTACTTTGGTTTTTTCGGGATTTAATTTTAGTCCTACTTTTTCACTCTCAGATGCTAGTTCATTTAACATTATATTTAGGTCTTCTGCCGTTTTTGCGAATATCACAATATCGTCGGCAAATCTTAGGTGTGTTAGTGTGCGGCCATCGATCTTTAAACCCAGATTGTCCCATCCCAAGCTTCTGAAGATCATTTCCAAAACAGCGGAGAAAAGTTTTGGAGAGAGAGGCTCTCCTTGTCTTACTCCTTTTTGTATCTTAAATGAATCTCCTTCCTTTTCTAGCTGAATGCACGCCGAGCTGTTTTTGTATACATTTGTAATCAATCTTATATACTTTTGTTCTATCCCTTGTTCTCTTAACGCCTCCCAGATGTTTATATGTATTAACGAGTCGAATGCCTTGCTATAATCGACAAATGCTAGATAGTATATAAGTTGATATTCCGCATATTTCTCGATAATTTGCCTAACAGCATGGATATGATCAAGTACTGAGTAATCTCTTCTAAAACCTGCCTGTTCTATTGGCTGTTGTTCGTCGAGTTTTCCTTCCATTCGCTTGAGTAAGATTTTTGCAAATATTTTATATAGGTTGGACATCAAACTTATGGGTCAATAGTTTCCGATATCGTATTGATCACCTTTTTTGTATAGAAGGATTATATTAGATTTAGTCCATTGTTGTGGAATCGTTTCTGTGTTGATGATATCATTGAAGATTTCTTTGAGAATAGGTGTTATTGCCTCTATCGCTTGTTTTAGTACTTCGTTGCTTATTCCATCGGGTCCTGGAGCTTTATCGTCTGTTTGGGTTTCTATAGCGAATTCTATTTCTTCCTGCATGATGCTGGGTACGGATGAGATTTCTAACAATTCTAATTCTTTTTCCACTACGGTACTTTCATATAGTTCCTTGTAGTAAGATGTAGCAATTCCTAATATTCTTTATCTTCGGTCTTTCTATTATTATCTTCCATCTGTACTATCCATTCCTTTTTGTTAGTTAACTCTTTATATGCCTTTTTTATTCCTCCTGTCTGTAAAATGTGTCTCTCTATTGTTTCCATTCTTCTCTGAGTTCTATCTTTTCTAATACTTTCATTTATTTCTTTGCTTAATTTTGCTATTTGCTTTCGACTGTCGTTAATATTTTTTCCAATGATAAGGTCCGCTCTTTTATTAAGAAGGTTAATGGTTTTGCCAGACATCCACTTGTTAGATAGGTCTTTGCTATTAGTCCCTTGTTGAATAGTTGCTTTTATTGATTTTTCTAACCAGTTGTATTTTTCTTGTACCTCCATGTTTGCTGCCTCTTTATTGTAATCCCTAAGTTTTATCGTTATGGAATTGGCTATTTGGGCTGTTCGGTATTTGGTAAGTTTTGTGTTCATCATACTATTTCTTGGTCTTGGGTTTTTTGGCTGGGTTGTCATTAGTTCAGCTCGAATCATTCGATGGTTGGTATTGAAGTTGAAATTGCTTATGACTTTCATGTTTGAGAAGTATCTGCTTTTATTAGTCATTATAAAATCTATTTCATTTTTTGTTTTCCCGTCTGGTGAAAGCCAGGTCCACATCTTACTTTCTCTCTTCTTGAACATTGTATTTAGGACTCTCAAGCCATTCTCCTGTGAAAAGTTTACAAGCTTCTCTCCGTTTCTGCTTCTGGCCTTTTTTCCATATACAAATGGTCCGAGGACTGTGTCTTCTTCTGGTTGTCGTTCTCCAATTTGGCCATTAAAGTCTCCTATCACAACAAGGTTTTTGTGAGCATGGTCTTGGACTGCTTTATTTAGCTATAGGTAGAATGAGTCTATTGATCCAGTATCGGATTGTTCCGTAGGCGAGTATCCTTGTATAATGGACCATGGATCTTTGTACCCCGGTAGCCTAAGATTCATCACCGCTATGCGCTCTGATACTCCTATAAAGCTCTCCACATAATTTGTGAGGTGTTTTTTGATGATAAAACCAACCCCATGATGACCTGGGGTCGTTCCTATATGGTATAGAAGATAGTCTAGATGGGAAATAATTCTTTCTCCCATTCGCCTTACTTCACTCAGGCCGACGATGTCCCATTTGATCTTGTTTAGTGCATATGTTAATTCTGTAAGGTTTTCATCGTTTTTCAGTGTAAGTACATTGAGGGCTGCAATATAGATTTTTGATTTTCTGTGACTGTTTTCGCAATTTTTTTCCTGTGTTGTTGGAGGGTTGTGGTCTCTATCCCCCACGAGGACCAGTCGGCTTGGGGGAGATTGTGTAAATTCTTTAGTTTGGTTTTCGTAATTTGGTTGGCTTTTCCGTTTGCCGGTTGTTAATTGCTATTGGTTTTTATGTGTGGGGATGTCAGTGAGAGAGTTTGATCGGGTTCTCATCAAATCGAAGGCGTTTGTCCTGTTAGTTTTAATAGAACTTATGGTTTGTTGCTTTTTAGGATTAATGGTTGACGTCGCCTGTGGTGAAGTAGATGGTTCTCTTTTCCTTTTGTCGGAGTTGGTTCCTTTAACTACTAGTTTATCATATTTCAGAAAAGCAATATTTCCCATTTTCTTCTCCTCTAGTAGCTGTGGTAGCAAAGCCTTTCTCTTTTCTATAACTTCCTTAGAATAGTCTTCCGATACATAAATTCCCTTTAAACTTTTTTTATTCATTATAATTTGGTTTTTTTTCCACCCGTTTGTAAATGAAAATAGCACAGGTCTATGTTTGTTCTCGACTTTATTTTTTCCTAGACGGTATAGTCTGTTCACTTCATTTTCTTCCACAGATAAATTTAGGTCTCTTTTAAAGATCTCCTTAATGGTTTTAAATAGCTCCAATATCGTGTTTTCACTCTCTTCTAATCCATAAATAACTATGTTATTACTTTTCTTCTCTCTTTTTAAGTATTCAATCTCGGTCTCCAGGTTACGAATTTTTTGATTTAATTTTTCATTTTCTTCGATCATTGGAGTTAGTTTTTCATCTATCCGATCCATTATATTCTTCGTAAGATATTCTTTTAGATCATTTGTCTGTTTTTGCATTTCTATCTTCATTTTATCGAATAATAATTGAAATTGCTCATCCATGTTGTCTAACGAATTTGTGTGAAACGGAATGTAAATGCGAATTGGTAGAATTTTTTTTTTTTTGTTTGTGATAGCAACACTGAAGTTAGTTACCGGCTGTCAAATTGACGTTGAATGTAAATGAAGTTGTTTATTCTAAACTCAATTGTGGTAGCTTATTTGAGCTTCACTTTTAATGAGTGGATCTTGAGAAATATCCAAGGATTATTTCTTCTATGTCTTCCGATGTTGTTTTTCTGTTGTTTGTATCACTACAGTTCCCAAAGTGTAACCTTAACTATTTTAAATAAGTGTTTTATTGACGAAGAATAGCACAGACCTGTTGACAATTCAGCGACCGGAAACGGAAAACCTATATATAAATATATATATCTATATATATACACAAACACAAATTAAGTCCGCAGGCATAGTCGCGCGAAACGCGTATTATGCCTATCGGACTTGTTTGCGTGAGCCGCGAATTCCGAGCAAGCTTCGCCTTGCCGCCGCACGCCGGCCGCGTATGGTAAATTGGCGCGGCAATCGAGTTTTGACAACTCGACTGCCGCGAACCGGCGGCCATTAAGCGCGCTGTACACTCGCGGCGCGAAAGCCCGCGAATGCCGCGAAACGCGAGTGTAGATGGCTTCGTGGCTTCCCGATCGCGCTTCGCGGTGTTCCCCGGTCGATGTCGGTATTTTGTCCCGCGACAAAGGATTCGCGCTTTGTTCACACTCGCACTGTTTTCGCAGTAGCATACGGCACGTAGTGACGAGCGGACGTGACTCATGAGTGAGCGAAAAATGAGTGTTTCGTGGGATAACGATCTTGAGTTATCAAGCAGAACCCGTGATTTGGCAGTCAAAACACAAAGAACATAAGAATAAAAGTAAGGTGCATGATGCATGGATGAGAATAAGTACCGTTATGAACATGCCTGTAGCGGGTCTGAAGAAAAAAAGGACTCATTAATGTCCAGTTATAGAGCATATAGAAAAAAAGTGAACGATTCCATCCACAGTGGTGCAGGCTCAGGTGAAATTTATAAGCCTATATGGTTTGCGTATGAAATTATGGATTCATTTCTTGAAGAAGGAGGGCAATGTAATGAAACAATAGTTACTGTAAGTATGATTTATTGTAATAATTTCTTTAAACATTTTGGTCTTATTTATTCATCTATCTGCAAAATATTTTACGAATTCGTCTCTTATTTCACGGGCATTTAGAGCTGCTCGGCGTGGTATGCGTGGCATATCACGTACAGCACAAGTAGTTTCAATTTCATTTCTCCATGAACCTGGTGTTATAACTATATCGTTCCTGTCATAAGTATCCATAGTTCCACGCGGTGCATATATTTGTGACGAGGTCGCACTTTTTCTTAGGAAGTTATGCAGTAAAATAGTCGTCATTGTTATAAGAGAAACTTTTTCTGGGCTAAGTTGAATAGGTTTTTTGAATACTCTAAATTTTGTAACGAGTACTCCAAAAATATTTTCTACTATAACCCGTGCTCTTGATAGTCTCTGATTAAATTTACGTTTTGCAGACCCCACATCATGATTGCCAGGTAATGGTTTCATTATATGTTCTGTCACAGCAAAAGCTCCATCTCCTAAAAATAGATAGGGTACATCTATGTTCGAACCAGGCAAAGGGTGTGGTGTAGGTAAATTTAATGTATTTTGACAAATTTTTTTCCATAGTAAACTATTCCTAAATACTCCGCCATCGCTAATTCTACCCTGGCATCCGATGTCTGCAAATATGAAATTATAATAGGCATGATGACTGATTTTGAAAAATGGTCAGATTATGTTCGGAAGTATCTACTATTTCGAAAAAATATCTTATTCCAGCAGAAAAATAAGGTTTGGTAGATAAAATAGGCATTTGAAATTTAAATTTTAAAATTCACGCCAAAACGTTCGGCGGTGTCATGGCGTCGTTTGTGACGTCACTATTGTTTTTACCAATGTACTCTGTGCACTGTGCAGTAAAGACGCAGTAAAGAAGCAGACGTCACTCGCTTCTAGGTGTTTTATCCAATATGGCGGATTGCTATATTTTATAGTTTTATTTTATCAAAATAAATAGCAATCTCACTCGAAATAGAAAAATAAATACGTTTTTTATAATCCATGAATCCTATTACATTAGATAAATTCATAATTTCATTGATTCTTGGTTACTGTCATCATGCCTATTACTGTCAACTAAAGCTAACAATACTATGCTGTGTGTTTTCTTATAATTAAACTATTCCGATCCTGAATCTGGTGGACATTCTAAAACGACGTGTTTTCCATCTATTGAACCTACTGCTCGAGGAAATTTGAGTTTGCTGCATTTGTGGACTATGTCTCACCCATGAATGAGAGCGACTATTGTCTAATCTACAGATCAAACATCCGGCTGCCCTCACTATACTGACTTTAGCAGATGCTTTTCACATATTTTATTGTATTTCACTATATTGTTTTTTTCATTTTCAGGAAAATGAAGTAGATGATACTTTGAGCCCTAATGCAGACAGTCAAAATACAAAGTCTTCAATAGTTAACAACAATCAACAACAGTTAACAATTCGTCGCCGGAAAAACCCCTCTGAGCTAACATTTGCTGAAGAAACTGTAAAGGATGCTCTTTCAACACTCAAAACAACATTAAAAACTCGGGAATCGAAGGAAGACGATGAGTGACCTACATGGTAAAATAATTGCCAAAAAGTTGAGCTTGAGAAAATTATCCGAAGATGAAAGAGAGAATGTAATATGTGACATTTACCAGATGTTTCAGCGTCGTGCCCGACTCAATCGTCCACAAACTCCTATAGATTTTTGTTTCATCGCCATCTGCATCAACCCAACCATTTCCATCATACCAGAGATCACATAGATCAAGTACCACTTATTCCGAACCACTAACGCATCAGCAAAGAGCACATAGTTCACACAGCAGCAGCACCTATTCTGAGCCAGTAATCCACATCCCCGAAGAAACCTCCACTGCAGGTTCAAGGATTTTCATAACTAGTAATGAAGTGGTGGTAAGGCATACAATTATGCTTAATGATTTAATTTTGAAACCAAATTGCATTTAATTAGACTAAAAGTTTCACTAATTACTAAAGTTGAAAGTTTTTTCTATTTTGAATAATAAATATTTTTGTTAACTATTATGAGTTCAGTTTATTTACCTTAACTTCCATTTTCAGTACTTGATTTAAAGCATGGCACACTTCTGGTACAATCCTGGATATTAGTGAAGGAGAAATTTTAAATAAAAAGTGTAAACTTTCAAAACTGTCTCCACTAGCCAAAAATCGCAATGCAATGGCGAGGCGTGCTCTAGCCGGGATAGCTTTTCGTAGTTGAGTATCTTGTTTAGTAATCAGTTGTGAAACTGTATCTAATAAATATTCAAAATCTATAAAAGTCATTCTAGTAATTTTTTTAAATTCTTCAGAAGGTTCAGCTACTAATTCACTCAACTGCTTTTCCATAGTTGCACTGAAAAAGTAAATAATTAAATAAATAAAAAATACCACTCTACTAAGGCACCCTATGCACTGGCGACCATGGTCGCCGCGACCTGGCCGCGGCGGCCAGTGAATTCTGGACTTTATATGGCCATCGCTATAGCCCCTACGCACTTAGCGGCCAGCGACCAGCGGCCACCGTTGGCCGCGGCGTCTAATTTGATGCCACGCGACCAGCGACCAATCGTGGCCGTCGAGAACATCACTTCTGTATTAAAATTCATCAGTGCTACCGCATCGGCCGCGGCGACCAGACGTGTATAGCTACAGAGTGATTATTTTACAATGACCAATAATTTCGACACGGAAAGGTTCATAATTGAAGTTGAAAATAGAAGAGGTTTATGGGATTTATCATCAAATGATTACTCCAATAAAGAAGTTAAGCGGCAGTTGTGGCTTGAACTGATCAATATATTTGGCGGTGAATCCATGGAAGATAAAGAAAAGGCAGAACTTGGTTAGTCTTTTATCATTATATTTATTTATATTCGCTCTAAAAATAAGTTTATATTTATAAGGCAGTTAAGATGTTTTGTTCATTTTCTAATATACCTATATTAATTATCTGCACATTTTTTCTAGCAAATGTTGAAGACTCCGAGCTCAATGCGTGCCTCCTACTTCTTGCCTACATAATAAATATTACGCCTGTTCGAAGAAAAAACTCATGGAAAGCGTCCCGCACCGAGTTTAGAGATGGCTTCATAACCCACGTAGCAAGTGAAAGCGACGTCCTTGCCTCAATTGATGAACGACGAATTAAACTTCGTGACCTTGGAGTTACCTTTCAACCTTTGGTCATATATTGTGGAGAGTCAATAAAGACCATACAAAAGGTATTTGTTGTCTGTGAAACAACTCTGTATGAGTTTCAGTCACTCTCCAAAGGCGTAGACACTGCATTTAAAATTTTCCATGCAACTGGATCACAATACCCACAAGAGTCATATGACATTTGGCTTCTTAAACAAATAGCTTTTTACGAAGTGCAAACGAAATATGATCGTCCTACTGCAGCTGTAAAACAAACATTGGTAGATCTCGGTTTAAAGAATTGGCTTAAATGAAGAGCATCGGAACAATACCTTTATTGTCGGTATAGTTGATATTTTAATTCAGAATAAAAAAAAGTATTTCTATTTGCATCCCTACAAATTTTTTAAATAAAATTCTAAAATTAATTTTAAATATAATAATATATTATAATTCGAAGCTTCTTGATTCATATTCTTAAATTTCAAATATTACTCATTTGTAAGTTATCCTACTTCTAATCTAGGGTAGATTAGATCCCTACCCTAATCTACCCTTTATTTTGGGTAGATTGATATATTACCCAAAATGCTCACTTGTTATGCTTGCGGAAATAAAGTAAAGGAAATAAAAGATCTTATGTATCATATAAAAACAGATTGTTTACATTTGTTATATTCTATAATGTGTATAGGTTTTAGATGTGAAGTGAATTGCTATCGGCATTTTGATAATGCAAATTCATTTAGACGTCATTTGAGGTTAAATCATGTTATTAAAGAATTCTATAAGCGTATACCATCCACTCCCAAGGAAAGTGTAAACCAAACATATGTTGATGATGTTGGTGTATCAGCAGACAGAAATGTAGACAACTTACAATTAAGTGTTAGTAATGCCGATAGCAAGATGCTTCAAGAAACATCAGCATTTATAGCATCTATGTATAATAATCGTGGTATCATTATACCACGTTCGACTATTCAACTTGTAGTTGATGGTATACAATCCTTGTACAAAAATGTTTCTAACACTTTAAGGCTTAAATTTCATTCAGTTGTTCCTGATGTAAGTGACGATGTAAACAATGGTCTTAATGAGACATTGTCTTTCCTAGAAAACTCCATGTCACCTTTTCGTTCAGAGTTTAAGGGTGGAGTGCGCCGACTTCTGTTTAAACGATATTTAGGTAATCGGCTGATTATTCTTCAACACCGTTTAAACAACCGTTTAAATATTTACTGTTCACGACGTTATTTTGAACGACGATCATTAAACCAGGCGATAAACAACCATTCACAGCAAATTGACATGAACTGAACGAATGGTAAAAGCCAACACATTTGCGTAGTCTCATTGTTTTAACTGTTCATGCTGACGTACTGTGACGTTTATATTTAGTTGTATAAAATAAAATGCTATCAACATGAAAAGTATAACGACACCATTAGGGAGGATAAACTACGCTGTAGTTCTGAATTTGGACAGGTAATACGGTGTCATGGCCCCTTTTGTTTTGAACTGACAAGATATTTTGAATTGTGCCAGATGTGGCGTGTTGAGTTGCAGAAATCTGAAATTATTGAAAACGCAGCTAAGCATCAGTCAAGTGATTTTTGTGGTTCTCTGCACAGTTTTTTTAAAATTTTGTAAATATGGAAGGCCAAAAGAAGCGCACTCTCAATTTCACCAGTGACGAGAAGCTCATTATTTAAATACTAGGGGTTCGCCCCGGATTCACACGTCTAGCACTCATCATAATAGTCCATACCCAATAATAGCCAGTCGGTACTGGGCAGCAAATCAGGTTTTACATTAGCACTGCGATATCTTTTCCCCCCGCCTGCCAATGCATGTCGCGGCACCTATTTCTATTGTGCGTTACTTTATTTCTATGATATCTTCTGAGATATTAATCTGAATTAAATGGTGTAAAGGGCGAATTTGGTCTATAATAAATACTTGAGATGAGAAACCACTTTATTTTGATAAGGATTCGACGACCTCCGTGGCGCAGTGTTGAGCGCTGTTGCCTGAACGCGCGGAGGTCCCTGGTTCGATCCCCGGCAGGGTTTGGAAATTTATAATTTCTGAATTTTCCCTGGTCTGGCCTGGTGGGAGGCTCCGGCCGTGGCTAGTTACCACCCTACCGGTAAAGACGTGCCGCCAAGCGATTTAGCGTTCCGGTACGATGCCGTGTAGAAACCGAATGGTGGTATGGGTTTAATATAACTGCCATGCCCCTAACAGGTTAGCCCGCTACTTTTTTTAGACTTTTTTTAGAACTTTTTGAGAGGAACAATTCCACCATACATTGTTTTCGTGTAACTTTTACTATTTACGCAGCGCACGCCACGGAAGCTCTCAGATGAGACGATTTTTTACGACTTCATTCACATTATTGCAATTTTCGTTTTTGAAAATAAAATATAGCCTATGTTTCTCGCTGATAAAGTATCTATTCTATAAAGAATTTTTAAAATCGGTCGAGTAGGTGTTGATATTGTCCACTACCAAGCAAACAAACAAATCTTTCCTCTGTATAATATTAGCTAAGACAAATGTCAAAATGTAGTAATCGGCGTTTAAACGATCCCTCCGAGCTCGGTTACGTTAAACAGCCGATCAAGCGTTGTAAACAGTGGTTGGGTTGTGGTGAACAGTAAAAAAGATTTAATCAGTCGATTATCTGATAATCAGCCGATGAAAAAGTCGGTGAACTCCACCCTAAACGATTGCAAATATTTACGTCATTAGGTACTTATATTCCTCCTCAAGAAATAATTATAGGCCACCGTGCAGACACTAGGATAGACCAAGGTACTTTTTCATTATCGACGCTGTCATGTACTATGCAAATAATTCCTTTAGGCTTAGTTTTGCAAAGATTTTTCTCTATTGAAGAAGTTTATCAAGAGACTATAAATTACATAAAATATTTAGAAGCTAATATTGCGCTTAGTAATTCGACACCAGATATTCCTCTGGCTATTGAAAATGTAATTCAAGGTTCACTTTGGCAAAAAAAATATCCATCACACCAGTTTAATGACCGTGACTTAACATTCCCTCTAATAGTGTTTTATGACGAATTTGAAGTAGGCAATCCATTAGGCAGTCATGCAGGGGTACATAGTCTTGGTGGGATTTACGTGTCACTTCCAGTGTTACCTCCCCATATGTTTTCATTGTTACATAATATATTTATATTGGGTATTTGCCATGCTTCTGACAAAAAGACGTACGGAAATAAAGTTATATTCGATTCAGTAATCAAAGAGTTAAATTATTTGCAACGTACTGGTATTGTAATTAACACAGATTTTTTTAAAGGAAATGTTAAATTTCGTGTTATTGCAGTTACGGGTGACAACCTAGGACTCAATTCTATTTTGGGCTTCACAGAAAGCTTTTCAGCAAACTTTTGCTGCAGAGTATGTAATGCGGATAAACAAAAATTACAAACTTTGGTCTTTTAAGACAGTAATTTATTAAGAAATTCGACGTCTTACAAGCAGCAAATACTGTTGAATGATTTGAGTAAAACAGGCATTAAAGAGAAATCTTGTTGGCTTGATCTTGATGATTTTGATTTATTTGAGAATGTTGCAATGGATCCAATGCATGACATACTAGAAGGCGTAGCTCGTTACGTTATGACATTTGTTGTAAATTACTTTATCGATATGAAAATCTTGCATTTTAAAATTTTACAAGACAGATTATTTTCATTTGATTATGGACCTGATTCAGGATCAAAACCATGCAACTGTTTTGCTATTGATGGCTCAAAGATCAAGATTAAGATTTCTGCGGCTGAAATGCTTATTTTAATTAGGTATTTTGGTCTCCTAGTGGGATACTATATTCCTACTGGAGATGAAGTTTGGGAGTTATATCTGTTATTACGTAAAATTACAGATCGGTTGCTCAGTCGTAGTTACAGTGACACAACGCAACAGCTTAAATATTTAATATCTAACTTTAATGAGTTGTATTGTAAATTAACTAAAGAATGTCTTAAGCCGAAGTTTCATTTCCTAACACATTATGCAGCTATGCTCAAGAAGTTTGGTCCTCTATGTCACATGTGGACAATGAGATTTGAAGCGAAACATAGAGTTTCGAAAATAGCTGCAAGAGCGAGTTGTAGTAGAGTAAATATTTGCAAAACGGTGGCCATTTTTTAATTAACTTCTGTCTGATAAAAATCAGCTAATACTTAATGACTTATTTATAAGGAATACTCTAAATTCTGGCCATAAATTTCGTAAGAAAATTGTATTGCCTCATTTTAAAGCGGCTCAATATGATTTGGGTCCTAATTTACTGGCGACGCATTCTGTTAATTGGGTAAAATTAAAAGGGGTGACTTGGAGAACCAACAACATTGTAACTGTAGATATACTTGAAGAAACGAGTCTACCAACTTTTTCCCTAATTGAAACTATTTTATTAACTAATAATCAAAGACAATATATAAACCAGTATAAGACTGTTCTCTTCATACATTAAATCAAAGCTCGCTAAATGCGCATTAAAGTCGCCGGTACCTTGTAGTTCTTCGCATTATTTGAGATGGCGTAACTGTGCAAGCTGAAAAATAATTAATAACGAACATAGCTATTGCCATCTAACGAGTAGTAGTTGAATCATCAACTCGATCAAACTTACCTAGTGCCATCTAACGTATAGTTATATATCCATGACTGCCTCGTTGGTATAGTGGTTAGCATGTTGGACTGCGACCATAGATTAATTATAATACAGGTTTATATATTATTGTCTTTGACTGCGACCGACGAGGTCCCGGGTTCGAGTCCCGGGTCGGGCCATAACAAGTATTGGGTTTTTCTGGCAAGAAATTCTCAATACTAGCCCGGAGTTAGGAAGTTGGCGGTGTTTCAACCCCGTGCCTCGGAGAGCACGTAAACGTGTCTAATTATATATATATTTTTAAAAAACAATCTTGATCACTTGTTTTTGTGTTTTTTTAAAGTATTTCTTATATATGTTAGTTATTCTTGTTTTTTGATTCTTTCACAAGTCAGCCCTTGACTGCGATTCAACCTGATGGTATTTGATGATGTAGCCTGAGATAGTAGTGGGCTAATAAGAAGGGGTATAACGGCTTGGTACTTATAATAAACCCCAAATCGATTTCTAGGTACGCTAAATCGCTTGGCAGCACTTGGCTTCGCCGGTAGGGTTATAGCTAGCCATGACCGAAGGCTCTAAGCAGATCAGAACTCATGTGCCTATAGTTCTGAAGTAGGTAGACTCTAGAGTAATGGTAAATTTAGTTTTTTTATCAAGTATTTCTTGAATAATGCACAATACCTACTGTAAATATTTTTTCTTGATTATTACCTAAGTACCTACCTAAATTATATCGCCATCAACCAGACTTCTACTGTAATTAGCTAGCTATAAATAAAATAATTATCTATATTATATTTATTTACTAGATGATTTCCGCGACTACGTCCGCGTGGACCAAATTTTTTCGATTCCCGCGGGAACTCTTAAATTTTCCGGGATAAAAAGTAGCCTATGTCCTTCCGCGGGATACAATCTATCCCTGTACCAAATTTCATCAAAATCGGTTGAATAGATGGGCCGTGAAAGCGTAGCAGACAGACAGACAGACACACAGACAGACAGACGGACAGACAGACAGACACACTTTCGCATTTATAATATTAGTATGGATATGGATTTACATATTTCGGAACCCTGCATGTCGATAAATATATTATTACTAGCTGATGCCCGCGACTTCGTCCGCGTGGTTTAAGTTTTTTTGATTCCCGCGGGAACTCCTCAACTTTCCGGGTGTCACTTTCCAGGTCCTCAACTATACCCATGCCAAAAATCACGTCGATCCGTTGCTCCGTTGCAGCGTGATTGAAGGACAAACCAACAAACCGACAAACCAACAAACCAACAAACCAACAAACAAAGTGACTTTCGCATTTATAATATTAGTATGATTAGCTAAATGGCTAAAGAATACCTAACAATTGCCAAACTTAACCTCAAAGATTAATCGTATAGCAGCAGAATCTCTGAGTCCAGAACAAGCGTAGGTCAGCAGTTAAGTAGCAGGATCTCGGAGTCCATTAGTCTTATCACGGTCACAAACAAAAAAAAAACCGGTTAAGTGCGAGTCGGACTCGCGCACCGAGGGTTCCGTACAAACATGTAGGTATATCCTATAAGTAAAATTTATAGTATTTTTATTCAACTTATCTAATATTTTAATTTCAATTTAATACCTCTCCGCGTTCATGCGGAAAGGGGAAGTAAGTTTAAAATTATTAAAAATATTTTTTTTCTTATATGACTAGATGATGCCCGCGACTTCGTCCGCGTGGATTGATGTTTTTTTTTATTCCCGCGGGAACTCTTGAACGCGGAAGCCTATGTCCTTCCCCGGGATGTAACCTATCTCTGTACCAAATTTCATCCAAATCGGTTGAACAGATGGGCCGTGAAAACGTAGCAGACAGACAGACAGATAGACAGACAGACAGACACACTTTCGCATCTATAATATTATAGTATGGAGTATGGATATAGTATGGAAGTATGGATGTAACTAAAAATTTATGCTTTTCGCAATTTTTCCTTTATATGTGCTATAAGACGTTGCTTCGTACCAAATTTCAAGATTCTGGGTTCACGTGAAGTGCCCTGTAGGATTTGATTCCCTTGCGAGTGTCGAAATTTGCAGCAAATAATAATAATAATAATAACTTTTTATTTCAGGCTTCAACACCCATAACTTGTTAGTAACAATCACTTAACCTATGTTAGTAAAAAAACAACATAAAATACCTCAACTAACCTACCCTACTCTCAAACCTAAGCCTCGACACATTTACAGGTCTCTTTGAGGCCTCCTCATGAGAATGTGTGCACCATTACAGCGCCTCCAGAGAGGGCTGTCCAGCTTAGTAGCCAACGTACTGAGGAGGGTGTTGGTGCTGCTCACTAGCCTGCACATCATAGACGCAGCACGCTTGCGCACGATCGCGTAGAAATCATCCACGCGAGCGTCCGCGAACATGGCCGACGCGCTGCAGTGTCGAGGCCTCCTCAGCACCGCCCTCAGCACATTGTTATATTGAACATGCAGAGCATTGTAGGTCCGCTGCGTATAGTCTATACACAGACTGCACGTGTAGAAAGACGGCAAAGCAAAAACAGCTGTAGATCTTTTGATTGTGTTAGCTTAGAAGTTTGATTTTTTCACAGCTCCAAGGGACAGTAGACCTGAGTAGGTATTTGATATGAATTCCAGCTTGGTACCTACCTCCATGTGTTCCTGAGAAAAAGGGTCTGGACACACAGACGGACGGACAACAAAGTGATCCTAGGGTTCAGTTTTTTTCCTTTTGAGGTACGGAACCCTAATTATTAAAAATATTTTAATTAAATGATATAACTAAAAATTTATGCTTTTCGCAATTCTTCCTATATATCTGTGTTATAAGACGTTGCTTCGTACCAAGTTTCAAGATTCTAAGTTCACGGGAAGTACCCTGTAGGTTTTGATTCCCTCGCGAGTGCAAGAAAAATCGAAAATTTGCAGCATAAACGGCTGTATCTTTTGATTGTGTAGGCTTTTAAGTTTGATTTTTTCACAGCTCTAAGGGACCGTAGACCTGATTGATATGAATTTCAGCTTGATACCTCCATACGTTCCTGAGAAAAATGGTCTTGACACACAGACGGACGGACAACGAAGTGATCCTATAAGGGTTCCGTTTTTTCCTTTTGAGGTACGGAACCCTAAAAACACAAGAAACGCACAATTCACTGAGCCGGCACCATAGATCTTACTCTTACTAATATTATAAATGCGAAAGTTTGGATGGATGTATGGATGTATGGATGTTTGTTACTCAATCACGCCCCAACAGGATAACGTATCTGGCTGAAATTTGGCACAGAAATAGATTATAGTCTTGAATAGGTAGCACATAGGCTACTTTTAATCCCGGAAAATTAAAGAGTTCCCGCGGGAACAACAAAACCTCGATCCACGCATACGAAGTCGCGGGCATCAGCTAGTTAATTATAATACCAAGTACCAACCTGGTTTATAAGTATATCGTCTTTGGCCGGCACCAAAACAAGAGGAAAAAATTATTTTAGTGTATCGTCAGTTTGTGACGCCATCTATAGGAATGCAGCATAACTGCATGGTCAACTAGCTGATTATAACATAAGAATACACAGAACCTGTTTCAAATCGAATTACTTCTGCAAGTTAATTTTGTTAAAATTAATTGAATGTAAATTTGCTATTTGCTTAAGTGATTTTATCAAATTTTTGTATTTTGATAATTTTATATAAATAATTAATACAAACTGAACCAAGAAAATACGATATTTCACCGATTTTACTATAATCATTTGTCGAGTGAGCCTGGTAGCGCCACCTATCGATAGTATTAACCTAGAAAAAATTTTATATGGGAGTTAGCAATCTATACTTGGTTTATAATTAATCTATGCTAATAATTAATGATTAAACGAACTTACCTGTAAGTGAAGTTCTATCATAATTATATGAGTCGCTTCATTCGAAGATATAATCATAGACAACGTAGTTTCCTTTACGTAATAGCAACCAACCGCACAGACTTCAGAGGAGTTATAAAAAAGAACCCCCACTACCCGCCTCTGTGTCGCACGACAGAGGAGCGGTTTCCTTCGTCATTTAGTTTAGAGATATACTTATACTTAAAGCTCTTGCGAAAATATGTTTCGGGATGGGTGGGTTGGGACCTTCATATTATATCTTCGAATGAAGCGACTCATATAATTATGATAGAACTTCACTTACAGGTAAGTTCGTTTAATCATTAATTATACTTCGTCGCTTCATTCTTCAGATATAATCATAGACAACGTAGATGTTAAGAGATAGGTATATATTTTTGCAAGAACTATATCTACGCTGAAAAGATACTAATTATTGTTATCAATAATTTTATTTATTCTTCTTATCTCTTATTTGAGCTGTAATGTTTTAAACAGTTTATGTTTAAGGTTGGAATCATGTACCGATTTCCCGAGATGTCTATCTACGTACATTTAATATGACTTTAAAATTTCTCTTAAGTATTTATTGTACTTAAGTTTCAATTTAAATAACTTTCAATTTACCAATAATAAAATCTTGCGCTTTTTTGCTTTAGTTGCTAGTAACAAGCATAAACGTATTATAGTTTCGATGCAAGCGAATGGAACTAGTTATTGATGTCAATACTGCAAGATTTATAATCTACTACAAAGTAAATTAGCAGGGACAATACTTTATTTTATTTGCACAATTAGCCCAACAGACGTCCAATGGGACGCTTAAGTGCGCAATTCTGCCCAGTAGCAGAAGAAGGCATATTTTGTTTTTTGGAAGTGCGGCGGGAAAAGAACAGGTATATTCTGGTCCTGTTGTGAAGGTATTTCGGGTATTGCTTTAGCTATATGTTTAAGTAAAATTTTATATTAAAATACCGTTTTAAGTTTTTTGTCGAACAATTATATCGTCATTAAGGTTATGGAATTTAATAAATTCCTATCCGCGTAAAAGTTAGCCCTAAATTATAGGTTAAGAATGAATATTCGGTCGATATTGTGACAAACTACTAATATCGACTTTGAAGGGTTAATCAATTGGTTTGAACTTTTTAGCCCCACTGACGTTAGGTGCTTTGAAGTAAGTTATTTAAGGAGTCTTTCTATACTTTTCAACGATGGATAACCTAGCTGTGCAGGTCATTGAATGTAGAATTTTTGTTAATATTTTTTTTTTTAACATCATTATAAGCTATTCAATTCATAATAATATTTGAATGTTGAATGGATGCATTAATTCCCTGATATTTTATAAAACGGCTGATCTATGTGAGGTAAGCGTGATCCAAATGTTACATTTGCGGCCGCTGCTCCATGCCGATTTTTGTTTTTCATTAATGTCTTAATTAATTAATGTCTGAATAGACTAAACAAGAATTTTAATTTTGCTCTAGGCAAGTGTTGCGGGAGCATATTATTGTTTACGCGAGTAAATTGTACCTACCTACATACCATGTTTGCCACTATGATTACGATGCCTACATCGTACGTATTATTATAACGAAAGTTTTATAACGGGTTTTCGAAGATTGTTTCTAATATGTGGATAATGAATATAATTATATGAATGGATCTTAAACTTAAAATTCTTTTTTATTTTATTTTGTACCAAAAACTTATAAAATACTTAGAAAAACAGAAACATAGTGGACAAGGAAGCACTAATCTCTATACGAGATCGCTACCAGTGACCCTTGGCATCCTGCTTGGATTCCCGTTTCGGGTAAGACAACCTGCGCGTTTTACTGTGTTTGCAGAAACAAATGCCCACGAAATATCTTTAAAGAAGAAAACAATAATACGATGGAGATTTTACACTATTACGTTATGTTATATAATCTACATCCGGTCATCAAAATACTCGCCGTTAGATTATCTTTATTTAAAAACCGACTTCCAAAAAGCAGAAGGTTCTTTGTTAGTTTTTGGTTTTTCGAACTGTTTTAAGCATAATCAACCGTATTACACGTCAGCGGGTGTATGATATATGCTTCCCGGGCAGTCGAGAGTACCTACGTTGTTAGGGACAAAACATAAAACTTGTGGGTAATTATTGCAATCTTACCACACATTTCCTTCGTAAATGTTCTTTGCATACCCCTGCCACGCTGAGGGTAGAATACTAGCAGGTATTTTATTTCAAATTTGACGTATCTGTATGTACAGTATTTGCAAACAAATTGATTTATTACTGAAGTAGCTGATAAAAAAAAAAAAAGATATTTATTACCTCAGAATTCTCTGAACTTTCGTTACCACTCCGCAGGTGTAGGTATGTAAGTTTGATACCGAGAGGCCTTGCAAACAATTACATCTGAACATTTTGAACCCCAGATCTTGAGTCTGCATACACTGAATGAAACATTTATGTTTTTTATCAATCAATCAATCACCTTTAGGTACCTATATAGTGCAGTCACTATAGACTGAAAGGCGCTGAAATCTGTAAAAGCTGAAAACTTAAGAAGCGGTGTTACGCTGTATATATATATATATTATATGTATATTTTTTACTTTTTTTTTTTTTTTTTACCAAGTAGGTAATAGTGCTTCAATATTACTATATTGCAGTCTCAAAAATAAAAATCTGAAATGCTAGATCTTTTCATGTTATATCCGGGCAGATAATATGTAAGTAACGTTTGCAGAAATGACTAGAACCACCACAAGTGTTTCATTGAAAGTAAAAACACTGGTATAGAATTTTACTAGTCTTCTTTATAGTTGATTAGACATACCTTTTTTATAAGACGGTACTCCAGAGATTATATCATAGAATCTGTTCCATAGGTTTACATTTTAAAATAAGGCTTTGTGGTAACGGTATTAGATTAATAATTGCATTTACTTGCTTAAAGAAATTAAATATATACATATTTCTAAGTATTCTGTTTATCTGTCACCGTAAATAATAAACACTTTTATTGTGCCCCCATTGCTAATAGATTTATCTTGAAAACAGAACCTCATTAGTATAAGGTTTCTTGGCCTTATCGGTGATAGTGTATGAACTATGAAGACAAAGCAAAAAGGGTAGGCGATGCAAACACTAATAATATAATATATTATATTACATGATAGGTACTTATGATTGAATAAATCATGTCCACTATTTTGGTATAACTAGCGGTAACACCTAGGTACGAAAGATCTTTTAAAGCTTTAGCTTTGATTTCGAATTAAGTAAGTATCCATACAATCTTTGATCCAGTAAATACTGAAGATTTTTAATAATTTGCAGCAGAGGATAAATAAAGTAGAAGGTAACCTTCTTTATGGTAAGTACATAGTATTTACCTGAGTCCCGGTTACTTCTCAAGTATTGGTCGAAATCAATTTGTGTTAGGCTTACTAAGCTGGGCCTTGGCGACGTATCCGATCGTTGGTCCACTTTGACCCTCAACGCCTTCCCCCTTGTTCAGAGGACGGTGAACAGCTTGCTAAATGCCAGCTATCTTGATTTGGTGGACAAATAATTCTTCATCGCCGGACTGCTAATTGAGCAGATGCCATCGCCAGGCGCGTCTAGCTGAAAGGTTTGATTTCCGTCGTGCTACTTCGCGGGTGACCTCCCAGTGTACCACTGTCGTACCTTAGCACGACTTCGTGTAAGTACCTATTTTACTCAAGTGAATCATGCTGAAACGCTTAACCTTCGTGTTACCTTTTAGGAAACCCGCCGGAAAGACCTTTAGTGTAATTAAACACTACATGGACGAGTAATTTCTTAAGTGCGTTCCATGCTGAAAAACGTTTATATTCTTTCGTGTTACCTCTCGAGTAACCTCCCAGAAATCCTTTAGTGCAATTTAACATTGCATGAAAGTATAATTCCTGTAATGAGCGCGTATAGATGATTCAATACTAACTTTTATTTTAAGTACCCTCTTTAGGAAATCATACATTTTACATAGTAATAGTATTGTACCACAAAATTCCTCAGGTCTATCGTAGTGACTCTCGCGCAACCGCCAGGAAAAAACTTTAGTGTAAATAAACACTGTATGAAAATATAATTGATTAGGCGCGCCATGCTAAAAAGTTTATTCTCCTTCATGTTGACTCTCCGGCAATCCCCAGGGGAACCTTTAGTGTAGACAAACACTGCATGAAACTATAATTGATTAGGCGCATCATGCTGGAAGGTTTATTCTCCTTCGTGTTGACCCTCGGACAACCGCCAGGAAAACCTTTAGTGCAAACAAACACTGCATGAAAGTAAGGCGCGTCATGCTGAAAGGTGTATTCTCCTTCGTGTTGACCCTCGGACAACCGCCAGGAAAACCTTTAGTGTAAACAAACTGTGCATAAAAGTATGCTTGATTAGGCGCGTCATGCTGAAAGGTTTATTCTCCTTCGTGTTGACCCTCGGACAACCGCCAGGAAAACCTTTAGTGTAAACAAACTGTGCATGAAAGTATGCTTGATTAGGCGCGTCATGCTGAAAGGTTTATTCTCCTTCGTGTTGACCCTCGGACAACCGCCAGGAAAACCTTTAGTGTAAACAAACTGTGCATGAAAGTATGCTTGATTAGGCGCGTCATGCTGAAAGGTTTATTCTCCTTCGTGTTGACCCTCGGACAACCGCCAGGAAAACCTTTAGTGTAAACAAACACTGCATGAAAGTATAATTTATTAGGCGCGTCATGCTGAAAGGTTTATTCTCCTTCGTGTTGACCCTCGGACAACCGCCAGGAAAACCTTTAGTGTAAACTGTAACACTGCATGAAATAATGATTACTCAAACACGTGGTGCTGAAATAAATTGCTGAAATGAAAGATTAAAGAGTCACCTGCAAAAAGCACTTTTTTTTTTTTTTTTTTAAATATTAAATAAGTATGTATTTAAAGAGAAAATTATCTTTAATCTATAAGTGTGTAGAAAGTAGGAACGTGAGATCGTTGCTACGCACGAAAAAGGAATGACGAAGGAAACCGCTCCTCTGTCGTGCGACACAGAGGCGGGTAGTGGGGGTTCTTTTTTATAACTCCTCTGAAGTCTGTGCGGTTGGTTGCTATTACGTAAAGGAAACTACGTTGTCTATGACTATACCTGAAGAATGAAGCGACGAAGTATAATAACGAAGTGTATTTTTATTGCTTATTATTTGAGACATTATCGTTCTACGAGCACTACTGTGCCTATGAAGTTCAACGGACAAACCAGTACCACTGCTTTCCTTGTAAGAATGCTATTTCTCCTTGTCCTAACACTTTAACTTTAATGAGAAATTTATCTTACTATGTTACGACTAGGTGGACACTCGATTAAAATATTAGTTTATTAAAAAATTAAAATACAAATATTAGTTTATTGACAAAATGTTAATTGCTAAAAATTATTGTGTTTGGTATTTAGAATACATTTGGGACCCCTGCAAACTGCAAACTTTCTTTCTATTGGTTGATAGTTTGGTCGGGTTCTTAATCAGTATGAAAATGTATGCAAGTGCTCATATTCAGTATTATTTAAAAGGTTTAATTCAGTATTGGCCGATTAAATGTTGCATCATTTTCATACTGATTAAAAACCAGGCCAAACTATCGGCCGATAGAAAGTCTGCAGTTGTGGGGACCTTTGTTTATTATTGACGACCTCTTGGCCGAGTTGTTAGTTACTCTCTCTATGAAGCCGGAAGTCCCGGGTTCAAGTCCCGGTCGGGTAGAATTAGGTATAACATTAATTAAAACTAAAAATCTTGAAACTTTGGTATTTAGGATCATTAGATATAAGTAATAATTTTTATGATTTAACATGTAATTAATATTATGTAAACTAAATACAATAAAGAACTGCCTGTATTAATTTGTTTTAATTAATAATAAATTAGATACACCATCTATAATTTTGAATTCAGTGAAACCATATTACCATAGGTATATTTAGTCGAATGTGTAAAATAACTAGATTGTGGATTATTTTGTTGTAAAACTGTATGTATCTTTCTACTGTTATTATACCATGCACATAATGATTTGCCATAGGTCCAACCGAAAGCTGTTCTCAAGAGAAACAGGAAGCAATTTTTCCAAGTGTTAGTTGTTGAAAAGTGGAATTTCAATATGGTAAGTCACATTAAATTTATAGCATAAGAAAAACCAAGGTAAGGTCTACTGTCATGGTCGATACAATTGCCAGTACAATGGCGAAAGTTGCCATTGCACTGGCAATCTTCGTCAGCAAAATCACTCAATGATTTACTTTAAATAGGGCCCAACTTTCGCCATTGCACTTGCAATTATCGACCATGACATTAGTCCTTAATTTTTCTTATGTAATAGTTTTAATATGACTTACCATATTAAAATTCAACTTTTCCACAACTAACACTTGAAAAAATTGCTTCCTGTTTCTCTTGAGAATAGCTTTCGGTTGGATCTATGGCAAATCATTATGTGCATGGTATAATAACAGTAGGACGATATTTACAGTTTAACAGTAAATAGCGATGATCTATCAGTGCAAGAACTACAAATAATCCCGATAAAATATCGGGCCATTTAGATAATTTTTCAGTAAGTAGACTGACAACTTATTAGTAAAGACTAAATTAGTCACGATAGAATATCAGTACATTTAGATAATTATTCAGTAAGTATACTGGTAACTTATAAGTAAAGACCAGATAGTCACGATAGAATATTGGTACATTTAGATAATTCTTCAGTAAATATACTGGTAACTCATGAGTATAGACGAGATAGTCACGATAGAATATCGGTATATTTAGATAATTATTCAGTAAGTATACTGGTAGCTTATGAGTAAATACCAGATAGTCACGATAGAATATTGGTACTTATAGATAAACCAAACTGAATATTTTTGCGTTATCCCGATAGAAAATCGGGTCACGGGCTTGATAACTTATTAGTACATGTATGACGTCACAACTTTTTACGTCATTATCTTTATCATTTCAACATTCAACATTCATCAACAAACCGAAGATTTATCGGTACGTTCCTGCATGATACTTGTTTAGTAAGACTGATAAATCATTCGTAACGCCCTCGGGGCTGAAAATAAAAGGCATACGAATGTTTTATTCGTAATTACGTCTAAAAACCCGGTGCCATTTTTCTCAGTGTACGTGTGAGCAGAGAAGATAATAATTGGCTGCCATCGAAGTTTTGTGTTGTCTGCTCAGCGCACTTTGAAGAGGAAGATGTTTATTTTACAAAAAAAGATTAAAAAAATTGCTAAACCGACACAAAAGTGTTTTTAAGTGAGTCGCAACCATCACCTAGATGCCAAGTTGATTCTGAAAAACCTTCTAAGGAAGACGATCCTATTGACTATGACGATTCAGATTTGGACTCTATATTTGATACTCCTAGGAAAAGCCGCTTAAGAACGAAAATAAGAAAATATAACTTATTGAAAACTGTAACCAAAAGAAAGCTGAAATCGTTAGGAGGGAACACCTTATTGATTTCTTTTAAACTTAGGTCTTGATTTAGTATGGGTAGTAATAAGGCGTTGTTATTTACCTTTATACATTGTAATAAAATTCAATATCGCATAAATATGGTGTAACATTACAATTTTCGTTCGTTTCCATTTAAAATACTTAATTTTTCATCGCAGAATATACCTAGTTAAGTAACCAAGGCCTAGTAGGTCATAATTCCGTCGCATTAGAAACATTGTATTTTATTACTTGCTAGTTTTACGACTCGAAGCGTATCGGTTTCCTAATTGACAATAGAACTTTAAGATATATTTCTAAAATTCATAATTTTATAGTCTCCTAAGTCCACTTTATTGCCTTTCGTGAAAACTGTAGCATAATCAGCTTATCAGCATCCGGGTCCGTGTATGTTGAAGTCACCAGGAACCCCACCACTTCATGAGCAATTCTTTAGCTTAAATACCGCGACTAGACTCCTCCAGCCTCATTCTGTTCGGTACTCTTCCCTCATATTTACAAGTGATTAGTCCTTATATTTTTTATGTATTTTAAACAAGTGTTCTTATTATAATTAAAAGTATATTTCAAAGTGAAAACTAAATCTATTTTTGCTCATCTCCCCAATCGTGTAACTCTACAAAAATATATTAGTCGGGTCGAAGCCGAATCCGCAGCTAACACAACATCATCAGCGAGTTCATCATCCAGAGCTTCCAACAACCCAGGTCCCGGCTATCACTGGCGCAGTCTCGGTAGGACCCACAGTAACAAAAGGTGACCACAAGGAACGAAGTAAGTGGAATTTATCTGTACACCCAAAATCGCCTGGAGTTACTTTCTTCCAAGAATTGATGTGGAAACGAATCTACGAAATTATTTACACATTTGAGGGAGCAAATTTAGAGGGGACAAGACCAACAGAATCGGGAAGATCTATATGTCGATTCATCGCGACTTTCTTTCCTTAACAAACCATCCCATCCCATTTATAGACGTTAATATATAAATTGTGTAGTTTAAGTGAGGAATAGGGATAAATAATTTTTTTTTTGCATATGATTCTCGGTAAAGGGACATAAGAGCCGGCGAGACATATAGCGATAATATACCCCGGGGATAAAACGCTTAAAAGCGGATATATTTGAAGTGAGGATTCCGAGTGAGAATACCCACTAATTAAAAGGCCATATTATATTAATGTGAGGATTCCGAGTGCGAATTAAAGGGCAGAGTTCCCGTATTATTTTATTGATTGATCACAATCACAACTTTTATAGCAGTCGAGTGGTGATATTTTATGTATAATTAGGGGCCCCACACACAAAAAAAAAAAAAAATAGCGTATAATTTTACCCTACAATAGAATAAAGAATTCTAAAATTGTAAAAGTCAAAATAAGGTACCATTTATACCCCATAAAATTGTAAAATTAATGAAACAGGGTTTCGAATATTATATTAATTGTATAACAATTTTATTTAGGTTTCACAACGCTTTGATAACTCATTGCCCTATATCTAGGAGATATCCTAGAAACATTCTTGTAACAATATTTTACTTATCACCTCTTAAACTCGTGTGTGCTAGTTACAGGGAATATCGCGGAACATTTTATTACAAATTAAAATCAATTCGAATAAATTAAATAAAGTAATTAAATTTCTTTCAAAATGCTTCCTTTGGTTGCACATGCGACACATGCGGTGATAAATCAGGCTAGGGGACCGCGACAACAAGCGCATCCTCAAGCGCCTCCTCAAACTCCTCAAACTCCTCAAACAGCTCAAACGCCTCAAACGCCGCAACAGGCGCAAACTTCACAAAATATACCATTAATTCATCCAGTGATACATGAGGATAGGGTTTATGACGATGAAGGACGGGCGTCGAGTTATTCACCAGCTATTAGTGAATTTACTCAGGAAAGACCCCCTCCTTACGCACATGAGGTCCACCAGCAGGAAGAGCATACCCAATCTAGAAATAGAAATAAAATCTCGGAAATGTCGGCACTAATTCCTTCGTTTGATTGCAACTCTAAACACCTTAATTTATTTACAAAAAAATGTGAGTTTATTATCAACCAATACGGTGACGGGTCAGAATTAAAGTATAACCTTATATTAATAGGTAGGTAATTACTAGCAAACTAATAGGACGAGCAGCCAATGTAGTCAGCGAAAATGATTACGTAATGCACGATTGGGATTTGTTAAAGCAAATCCTGATATAATATTTTGATGATCAGAAATCAGAGGAATGCCTCAAATTAGAATTAGACTCTTTATCGATTCGAGCAAACGAAAAATATACCGATTTTTGTAATCGCGTTCGAACAATTAGGTCAGGACTATTCTCCAAAATAAATAATAGCCCAGAAAGACCATCCAAAATGGTTATTTATAACGAGATGGCATTAAAAGTATTCTTGTACAATTTACCTGAGTCCTTGCTTTTATTAGTAAGATTAAAAAAGCCAAAAACATTAGAACAAGCAATAGAAATTGTAATTGAAGAAACAAATTTCGACAAACAGTATCAGATGAGAAAACGTAATACCTCAAATACTTCAAGGAATAAACCAACTAATTTCAGCCAACAATTTAGGCCTACCAATTTTAGATCATACTCACATTCTAATCCTTCTAATTTTAATCAGCAAATGCTTAGACCTTACAGACCACATTATAGTAATACACAACGCCCTTCTCAGCCTACTAATACTAATCAAGCACCTATACGATCGGTACATCCAAAATTAGACCCTAACGCGTTCATGCAATTCAGGAGACGTACAAACCCTCCAGATGCCTATCCCAGCTCATCAAATAGAAAGCCACATATTCCACCACACAAACGATTTTATCCCAACCAAGAAAATAGAATATTTTTACATACACATAATAGGCCGCAAGAATTTTTATTTCAGCGTAATCAGGCTCAAGAAAGAGCATATAATGATCAAAGCACCAGCCCTATAAATCGCGACGAACTAAATTTAGATCAACAATCGCCACCTCGGGAAAATTTTCAGGTCCAAGCCTCGACTTCGCGTCAGAGCGATTAGACAAACCGACAACAATAAAATCATTTTTACCTTATATCCATATTAATGAAATAAATGCAAAATTATTAATAGACACCGGTAGCACAAGATCATTCTTGAGTAATGAAAAGGCAATAAAATATTATAATGATTTAAAGAGAACAGAACAGTTTAATGTCGTATCGTCACATGCTGTGAGTACGCACAATGAAACCATTTGCATTCCCATATTTAAATAATTTAATGAAAATTTTCTTCATAAATTTTATATATATGATTTGGATCAACCCTATGACGGATTATTAGGTTTTGATTTGTTGCAAAAACTAAGCGCAATATTAAATATAAAGAATAAATTACTTAGAACTTCGAATGCTATTAATTCAATAAATTATTCAAATATGCATTCCGTAAAAATGCCTATTCTCACAATTAAGTTACAACCTCGTACGGAACACAGAGCTATAGTTCCTACAGCGTTACAAAATGGATATGGTATTTTAGAATTCCAGGAATTCTATGAGAATGTACGAATGCCTTCAGCTATGGTACATTGTAAAGACGGTTATGCTCACACATCGATACAAAATTTAACCGATAAAGGACTTGTCCAAGATTGGGCCTTGAACATGAACCAAGATGATTTTAATACACGTGAATAGAGTTCCTAAAATATGGCTTATAGCATAATTTACACATTTTTAAAGGACCCCATTTTGGAGTAAAATATTGTTTTATTTTGTGGCTTTTTTAGATATTGGCCTGAATCTTATCAACAGTAAAAAAAAAAACTTGATTGTCTTTGTCACTTATGTCATAGAATGATTGTCAAATGTCAATGTCAGTTTTTTATGACATTAAAGTGACAGTAACTGGTGCCAGATTTGATAGATCTAGGGTATGTTCCGATATACACTGAGAGCACTGTTCTGTGCTCTTACTGGGGAGAAATTCGTCCCGTTATGGATTGACAGTATACTGCCGCAGTTTCCTAGGGAAATATATGACGTCATAAATCGTCGCCATTTTTGTACTGTGAGCACTGGAGTTTTCGAGGTAAGGTGCTCTCAGTGCTGACTGCGTTCCGTTTTAAACAGTGACCAGTATAGCTAACTATAAAGGAATGGTTTCGCAGTGTACTAAATTGACGTCACACCTTACAGTGCAAGAAGTGTATTTCGGAACATACACCTATACATCTAAGGTGCGTTCCACTAAGCGTTCACAACGATCACGCTCACGACCGCAGTTTTTCCCGTTATTTTTTCGTTACTGTCGTAAACTCAAGTGGTATGGATAAGAGAGCGTTTTGAGCGTGGAGGTAAATAATACAAACGGCGATTTAGGAAAAAGAAAGCAAAATATTTATATAAGAGGTTAGGTTATAATCTGTATAAGCCTTGAAAATAAACTGAAATAATTATTGTTTAAATCGATTTATATTGAAAAAAATTATAATTTAATTTTTTCAATAAGAAAACTAACATAAAGAAGGCTAATTTAATTTTCATTTCTAAAGTTAGTTTATATTATTGGCAATCAACACATTGATTGCCAATAATATAAACAATGACCACGGTCGTTATGTGGAACGACTAAAGGAGCATTTTGATCGCTGTGGGCGCTTAGTGGAACGCACTGTAGAAAAAGTTTTAGTGTTGCCATCCATCGAAAAATATTTTCTACAAACGATATTATTCATAATTAATTTAAAAAAACGGGGTTTTCTAAAATTATTATTTAAATGGAGTTTAATGTTATATTTTTTCTCTTTCACGTGATGGCAGTTTGGTTCTGGTTCATTAACACTCAGAATAAAAAACCACCCTCCATATTGAACTGGGACATGTCATTTATTACCATTAAAATAACTTCAACTTTTAACATTATACAATGCGATGAGAAAAATCCAACCCCATTATTAGGTAACGATTCTATATTATGTAATTATATGAATCATGATGATTCATTATTATTGAATAATCTTAATAAATTACGGACAAGTCATATGAACGAAGAAGAAAGGAAAGAAATTTATAAAATCTGTTATGAATTTAGAGACATATTTTATAACGAAAACATTCCCTTGAGCTTCACACATGAAATTAAGCACCACATCCGTACCACAAATGATAACCCGATTTATGTCAAACCGTATAGACAGTCACCGACACAAGCGGCCGAGATAAAAACTCAAGTAGATAAATTACTAGAAAATAATATAATAAAACCAAGTTTTTCACCTTGGAGCGCACCTGTACATATCGTTCCCAAGAAACTGGATGCCTCAAATGAACAGAAGTATAGAATGGCTGTCGATTATAGGAAATTAAATGAATTACTATTAATGATAAATATCCCTTGCCTAACATCTCAGATATTTTCGATAAATTAGGGAACAGTACATACTTTTCAACCTTAGATTTAGCTTCAGGCTATCATCAGATCGAAGTTTCAGAAAACGATCAACCAAAAACTGCTTTTAGCACACAATTCGGACATTACGAGTTTTTAAGAATGCCATTTGGGTTGAAGACAGCACCCGCTACCTTCCAAAGAGCAATGGACAACATCTTAAGAGGATTACAAGGCATCCATTGTCTTATATATTTGGATGATATAATAGTATTTTCCTCTAGTCTTCATGAACATATTTCCCGATTAAGAAAAAATTTTACGACACTTCGTAATGCCAATTTAAAAGTTCAATGAGATAAATCCGAATTTTTGCGAAAAGAAGTTTTATATTTGGGACATAGCATAACACCTGAAGGATTAAGACCTAACGAGGATAAAATTAAAACTGTACTAAACTTTCCCTTACCCAAAAGTGTCAAGGATATTAGATCATTCCTAGGATTACTGGGATATTATAGAAAATTTATTAAAGACTTTGCCAAAATAACAAAACCAATGACCTTGATATTGAAAAAGAATCAAGAGTTCAATATCAGTAAAGAATTCTTAGAATCTTTCGAAACTTGTAAGACTTTACTTACCAATGCACCCATACTACAATACCCAGATTTTACTAAGCCATTTATTTTAAACACCGACGCTTCTAACTTTGCATTAGGCGCCGTACTTTCGCAGGGAACAATGGGCCATGAAAACCCAATAGCCTATGCGAGTAGGACATTAAATTCTGCTGAACAAAAATACAGTACAATTGAAAAAGAACTACTGGCGGTAATTTGGGCCGTTAAACATTTTAGACCTTATCTTTATGGGAAAAAGTTTACTATATATACAGATCATAGACCATTGGCATGGTTATATTCATTAAAAGAACCTGGTAGTAAATTAACTCGATGGAGATTAAGATTGCAAGAATATGATTTTGATATTATCTATAAAAGTGGAAAGCATAACACTGTAGCAGATGCTCTTTCCAGAATTGAATTAAAAACCTTAAGTGTAATCGATTTAGATCAACCATCGACATCATTCTATGAAAACATCGACAATAGCGATAACGTATCGGAAGTCACTATGACTGCATCCGAAACTTGAGAGGATCAAAATTTAGATTTTCAGGAAGACGATAGTTTTATCCCGGTTCTACATGAAGCAATTGATATAAAACCAAATCAAGTGTTAATAAACCAGTGGTACAAGGATGAAATTAAAATAAAAGATAAGTCGAGTAATAAGTCTAAAATATTAGAAGTATTCTTACCTTTGAATTCTAAATTAATAGAAAGGTTTTTAAAAGATAATATAGAAGTACATACAAAATACTTTATTTTCTTTGAGAATACTATATTACGTGATTTATTTTATAAAATAACTTCGGACTTATTCGATAAAAGTTCAGTTCCATTTATAGAATGTACAAAAAGATTAACAGTCCTAGAGAATGAAGAAGACCAAAAAGACATGATAATTAAATATCATGAGGGTAAAACTTGTCATAGAGGGATAAACGAATACAATCGATTAAAAAGGCATTATTACTGGCCTAATATGAAACAATTAATAACAGTAATTATTAATGAATGTAAAACCTGTAAAAGAATGAAGTATGATAGAAAACCATTAAATCCTTTAATTCAGCTAACACCCACTCAAAATAAACCATTCGAAGAAATTTTTATGGATTTATTTTCGATAGAAAAGAATACATACTTAACTTTAGTAGACGCATTTAGTAAATTCGGACAGGCAATTCCAATTTCGAATAGATCAACCCCAGAAGTAATTAAAGCCTTAGTCAAATATTTCTCATTATACGGATTACCTTATAAAATAAGTAGTGATCCAGGATCAGAGTTTAATAACTCATTGATGAAAGAATTACTTAATTTCCATAAAATAGATTTACATATTGGCACTCCCAATAATCCAAACTCAACAGGAATAATTGAGAGATTTCATAGTACTCTTATAGAAATTTATAGATTAGCAAAATATGAACGTAAATTCACAGACGTAGCAGACGTTATGACATATTCAATTATGGCTTATAATAGTAGCATACATTCTATAACGGGTTTCACACCTTTCGAAATATTATTTGGTCATACAGATGCAAGGAGTGTTTTTGACACTCAATTTCATCAACACTACATGCAAAAATTAATTAAGGACCATGAAAAACAAACTAAAGTTTTATATGAATATATAAGCAATAAATTACTTAAATCAAAAGAAAATACTCGAAAGAGATTAGAACCATTAGTCTCTACGAGTCATGAATTTCAAGTAGGAGATGAAATCTATACAAAAATGGTGAATAAAAGATTAGCCAAAGACAAAGCACGATACGAAATCGCAACGGTTTCAGCTAATCCTGAAAGAAATATAGTACCAGTCACTATTAGAAATCGCGAAACAACGGTTCCAGTTAAAAACGTGAAGAAACGTAACAAATTAAAAAGAACGCTTAACTTCTTAAGATTAACTAATTTTACAAATAAATGAAAACGATCCACGAACCCTATTTCGTTATTAATTAATTAATTTGAAAAAAAATATATAATCATAAATCTATGATAATAAGACAGATAAGTTAGTATAAGAAAGTAAGTTAGAGATCCGGATCTAATTATAAGAAAAACATATATAGGATGTAGCCATAAGGTTTGTATCATTTTCAACACACTTGCTCGTAAAGTTGCTATATTTTCTTTAGTCTTACGCCCGGTATGCGATTTATTACACACTAGTTCGTTTTACTTTTCATATCCGCACTAGTGTTTTTCTTATTCCACTTTTTTTTTAATATCCGTAAAGAGGTTGTTACCAAAAGATTTGTTATTTTGTAAATAAATATTTAATTAAATTTTTTTTAAATTTTACAATCTTGAACAAGGAGTGTAATATACACGGTGCCTGTGCCACCGTCGTGCAAAAGCGGCCCCAGTTATGAGTCCGATATAAGATATCCTTGAGCAATATTAAAAATGACCTCATGTCAATACACACACTAGCGAAAAAAATTTATTAAAATTTCGAAAAAATTTGAAACATCCTGTTTAATTATGTTTACGAAAGTACATGCGAAGTAACCTCTGTTACAAGTTCAAGGAATTCTCTTCCTCACATTAATCGTGCAAGAGAAATTTTGTGAACCAATAGCGAATGGATTTGAAAAGTCCACGTGGACCGAGGTCCAATCATGCGCTCGCGCTATCCTTTTGACCCATCGGCCCCGCCCCCTTTATACAGGAAATAGCAAAATGCAAAAAATAGATTTACTCAGTTACGGGTCGGCCACCGAACGTGCGAAAGCGAAAGTATAGCACCTACGCATAATTTTCGTTGTTGTTTCCGTAATTATTATTTTTCTTAAAACATGGTACAAAGTCTAATTCTTGAGTTACTGTAAGACGTACAGCGTAGTGTTAGATGTCTAAACTACCAGTAGGTACAGCGCGAAGTGATGTGAAAGTGATTAAACTCAAACATTTTTATGACTTACAAAAACATGCTCTTTTGTTTGGAGCAAAACAGCAAGCAATTCGAATAATTACTTCATTACAGGAAGATAGGTTAAACTTTTCTGTTCTGTGTGGTTTGTGTGTTAATCTACTCATGTGGCATGAACATACCTATGGAATTAATTACGGAAAGGTACTGTACCTAATTTTGTTGATTTTAATCGAAATAGCTGGTAAAAAGTGTAAGTTTGTTACCTAGGTACTTTCTTGATGAGTCTGAAACAATTGACTACTTACTTAATTCCTAATCATACCCACCGAATTATTAAAAGAAGAAAGAAAAACAAAACCCTTGACATTATGTGATTAATGGAAAGGGCCCTTAGAAATGAGGAATACGACTCAGAAAGAGAACCACCTACTTATTTTTTAAACCCGAGTAAGTAGGTACCATTTCTACCTACCATTTCTTGTTGAACATTTTAGTTGGATTTGAAATGAAATGTTTATTTCATGTACTTAGAACAATTATTGTTTCCGAAAGTCCGTAAAAATTACGAAAGTACGAAGATTGAAATTAAGTAAGTAAGTACCTAGTACCTACATACATCAATAATACGAGCTTGCATTGCAAACAGCTGATCGAATGAGGCACACGGTCTGTGCCTTGGTAGGTACTCGGCAATTTTTACGTAAGTAGCGTACGTAACTTGACGTACTTGACTAACAAGTAACTTCTCAGCAGAGGGTCTTAACTCATAGTCTTAAAGGTTACTGCATTTATTGCACGTATTCCAGTACATTTTCGTTAAAGTGAATGACCTTTAGGGACACGTGCCCGCGCCGTGCTACTGTAGGTACTCGAGCGCCGCCGTTCCGCTAGCGCCATATTTACGTGCGCTATGGGGTGTTTTCAAATGAAGCTATTTTTTATTTATTTTCTAAATGAAACTCATTGAAATGTTCTTTATTTTTTTTTGTATTTTACCAGTGGACTGTAGGCATTGGGTACATTAACTGCTTTGCTTTTCAACGACTATAAAAAAAGCACCGTGTATAACCTTCTTGTTTACAATATATCAGTGAAAGAAATGCACATTTAAAAAACCTAATAGAGGAAAGTGTACCTTTTAAAAACCTAATAAAGTTTAATGTATTGTGGCTGAATGGCGGTGTTCGGTGCCTCTGGACTTAACCTGCGCGCGCATAGTTATTCAACCAAAGATACGGCGCGCGAAAAAATAAACCTCCGCGCCATTTTGTGCAAACATTTGTTCGTTTAAAATTGCTGATTTGTGACTGAAAAATGTCGAGTACAAGTGACGAAGTACAGTTAGATTTGGATACGACGCCACCAGATATTATTATTGAGGCACAAAACGCTAGTGACAGTTTGTTGCCATCAAAATCAAAAGAAAAATACATACGGGCTTACGAAAATTTCATGAAATGGAAATGCGACAAAAAAGCCCAGTCGTTCTCGGAGAACGTGTTTTTGGCTTACTTTAATGAGTTAGCCAACAAATATAAGCCCAACACGCTGTGGTGTATTTATTCCATGTTAAGAAGTATGATTCGGACAAAAAATGGAATCGACATAAAAACTTATACGAATTTGATGGCATTCTTGAAAAGGCGGTCGGATGGCTATATTGGCAGAAAATCTAAAGTATTGTCACCTAATGATGTCGAAAAATTCTTAAATGAAGCCCCAGATAGCCAATATTTAGCAACGAATCAGTAAACGGTCAGTAAACTAATACTATCTATTGTAGCTTAAGTTTGTATACGAAACATAGTACCCAAATAAGTATTAAGCATCCACCTATTACCGATATCTAATCAATAAATAGAGTGACAATCGAAAACTACTTATTAAACTAAAATTAACTATAAATTAAATTAAACCTAAAAATCTAAGGCTAAGATTTATTAAAAAATATAAATATAAGTATTTTTCAGGTTGCATTAATATTTGGAATCCAAGGCGCATGTCGGCGACAAGAGCTTAATAATATTACAACAAACGACATCAAGAATCACGGGGAAATGCTTCTTGTGAAAATCCCAAACACCAAGAACAAAATCCCACGATCGTTCACTATTGACGGTCAATTTTATGATATCGTAAAGAAATATCAAGCTTTGCGTACAAATAAAGCTAAAAGTGACCGTTTTTTTCAAAACTTCCAAAAAGGAAAATGTACATGTCAACCTATGCCTCGCCTTGCGGCTCGGGCTGTGCAATACCGCCTCGACTGTAATGACCAACTTCGCGCACTTGTATCATAATGTACTATTTTATACGGGTTAATAATAATAGATTATACAATGTCAATAATTAGAAGAATATAGTTAAAATAATTTTGTAAAACGTCTATAATCCCTTACTGCCCTTATCCTTTCATCGACTTCATGGAAAGATGACCATCGAAAAGAGAACTACGTGAAGGTAATCACAAGGAAACGACTTTGAGAAATAATTTGTGAACCTTTATAACAATAGTTTCATAGAATATTACTCGAGATCAACGCCTTATAACGAACTTCAAGATCAACAGCTACGAGTGCTACGAGAGCTACGGGAGGCGAACGCCTTTCTTGTTCTCCACGCGTAGTCAACTCTACAACGAGTTAAGCACCTCACACACGGCAGCTATAATGTAAAAATGTATATTATAGCACGATACATCTCATTACATCTTTCCATAGAAATCATCAGGAGACCACACACGACAGCTGTAATGTATATTTTTACATCTTCGTATCTTAAGATACAGAGCGATACGAAAATATACATTTATATTTCGATACATCTTAATATATCTCAATACATTTCCGTATATTCCTAAACATCCCTCTTCGAAAAGGATGTTCAAAAAGTTTATGTGATAGACAGAGACATACACAGTTCAGTCCTTAGATAGATAGATAGATAAATTCTTTATTGCCACACATAGCAAAGAAATAACTTAAAATAAACAAAAACAGAAATAACACGTGCGCAAGGGCAGCCTTATCACTAAAAGTGATCTCCTCCAGACAACCCATTTCTAAAGGAACTTTAAAAAGAAGCGGGAAAGTGCAACAATAATAATAACATGCAATAATAATATACTACTTAAACTATACGTACTAATAATACATAATTATATAACTAAACATAAATAAAAAAAAATATATATAAATAATATAGGTACTTACATAAATAAATTTTATATATTTATATATATATCACCTCACCTCACTACAGCCCATTAACGTCCCACTGCTGGGCACAGGCCTCCACTCTCATAGGAGAGCGGGAATTAGAGCTTAGACCCACCACGCTGCTCCAATGCGGGTTGGCGGGCTTTAACGATTATTATCATGTTAGTGATAATAACCGGGACCGACGGCTTAACGTGCTCTCCGAGGCACGGGGGTGGAACACCGCCAAATTCCAACTCCGGGCTGGCACTGAGAATTTCTTAATTGAAAAACCCAATACCTAACTTTTATGCCCGACCGGGAATCGAACCCAGGACCTCGATGATCCGCAGTCGACTATGCTAACCACTAGACCAACGAGGCAGTCATATCATCATATATGTAGATAATTCATCATATATGTAGTTTAAATTCTCCGGAATTTTTCTTATGTTTTATGTGATCTTCGATCCACATTGTTCTGTTTTTGGCACATGTGGCAATACGCACATCATAATCGCAATCTGAATCATCTTCTGATGAACTATCTAGTAAATCTAGTAATAAGTAACTCGACAGACCCATAATATTACAACATCATCATATACTTACTTAATATTATAAATGCGAAAGTCACTTTGTTTGTTGGTTTGTTGGTTTGTTGGTTTGTTGGTTTGTTGGTTTGTCCTTCAATCACGCCGCAACGGAGCAACGGATTGACGTGATTTTTGGCATGGGTATAGTTGAGGCTGATAGAGAGTGACATAGGCTACTTTTTATCCCGGAAAATGAAGGAGTTCCCGCGGGAATAACAAAAAACTTAAACCACGCGGACGAAGTCGCGGGCATCATCTAGTTAAAAATAACAACATCCTGTATGACACCTTAGCAGCTGGAAAGTGCGTCAATCGAGACGTATACCAATGGAATGAAGGGAAAGATACATTACATTACCTGTTGTGTGTGTGATACGTTAAGATAATTTAAAGCTATACATCCCGGGATTTAATGTACATTAATATACATTATAGCTGCCGTGTGTGAACCCCTTTATCCAGGGCATTCAGTGTGATTCAAAGTGATACAGTGAAAGGGTAGAATTAACAGGATAATATAAGATGTTTAGTTTAAAATATTACGAGAGGGAACTTCAATAAAAATTACTTTTGCAATAATTAATGTACTATCCCAAAAGGTAATTTTTATCTTAAGGAGGGAGGAGTTAAGTAACCAAGGCCTAGTAGGTCATAATTCCGTCGCATTAGCAACATTGTATTTTATTACTTGCTAGTTTTACGACGCGAAGCGTATCGGTTTCCTAATTGACAATAGAACTTTAAGATATATTTCTAAAATTCATAATTTTATAGTCTCCTAAGTCCACTTTATTGCCTTTCGTGAAAACTGTAGCATAATCAGCTTATCAGCATCCGGGTCCGTGTATGTTGAAGTCACCAGGAACCCCACCACTTCATGAGCAATTCTTTAGCTTAAATACCGTGACTAGACTCCTCCAGCCTCATTCTGTTCGGTACTCCCCCTCATATGTACAAGTAATTAGTCCTTATAATTTTTATGTATTTTAAACAAGTGTTCTCATTATAATTAAAAGTATATTTCAAAGTGAAAAATAAATCTATTTTTGCTCATCTCCCCAATCGTGTAACTCTACAAAAATATATTAGTCGAGTCGAAGCCGAATCCGCAGCTAACACAACATCATCAGCGAGTTCATCATCCAGAGCTTCCAACAACCCAGGTCCCGGCTATCACTGTTAACTCCACAAATTGATCTTTAAAATAATCTCAAATCTATATAGATTTGAGATTAGAATAAATTGATCTTTTTTTTGAGTTGTAAAATACCTACCCGCAAATATTTTGCAAACTCTATGCTGCCAGCAGCTTATCATCGTGCCATCTTCAAATTGAAGTTCGGCGGTCAGCAGGTGAAATACCTCTCTAGTATTTTTTTTAATTGTGCGTAATTTTAAGCAGCTTATGAAAAAACGAATAGCAACTTTCAAGAAAGACTTAAGCTAAACGAAAGGCAAGGCTTTACTTGGATTCGCCTAACCTTTCCAGAGGGCATTTTACAGGTAACCTCACACCCAAAAAACTATACTGGTGACCCCGTGTTCACAATACTGGTGACCTTTGGATTGGTTGACCTTTTATTAGGTCATCCAGAAGATCATGAGGAAGCCGGAGGTAGCCAGCAAAGCGTAAGCGAAAAACGCTTTTCAACGGACGGACCACCGGAACTTTTTAAGGTCGGAATTAAAGTGCCTCCTTTTTACCAAGACGGACCCGAAATATGGTTCGCTCAATTAGTAGGTCAAATGTCAATTCACACTGGCGAATAAAACTAGTGACATCACTAAATTTTATTGTGTTATGAGACACTTAGACTATCAGTACGTAAAGGAGATCAAAGACATTGTAGTAATACGTCTAGGTATCGTCTTTCTACCACTTACTTGAAAGCAGAGAAACTGTAGGTTTTAATTTTTTATATTGTAGCTAGGTACGCCGGGCTAGCCGCTCTGGCCGCCTGTATTGTCACTCATTCGCGTTTTAGTGCCTCGCCGAACACCATGGTAATTTAATTTGCCAATAAAGTTTAAAACTATGCCGAAACTTAGTTACAAAAAAGAACGACACTGATTATTTGAGAAGGAAGTTAAAGAAAATTGAAGAGAAGCTTGCCAAACTCGATAAACGTTTGCACGATCAAAATTCGTCCAAAGTGGAAGATTCTTCAAAAGGATAAAAAATTGGGCATAGAAGACACTGCTGCTTTTGCGTCGTTTGCGCTAAACAAAACAGCGCAAACGACGCAAAATACAGCACGGTAGAGAAAAAAATAGTTTCATTTTATTGTTGGTATATTATATTCACTAATTACTTTTACTAAGTATACAAATTTTATTAGTACGAGGCGACCAACGAGGCGAGCAGCTTGTTAGAAATCGATTCAGCCTCCTGCTCGACGATCCTAACTCCGAAACACTTAGAGAACTTCCAACCAAAATGGTAAATATACCTAATCCAGCCAAACGAAACCTTAGTCGCAGTTTCCAAAATTCAGTCCATCAGGGACACACGTTGCAGTAAATGTAATGTTCATTTATGCCTCACCAAAGAAAGAAACTGCTATAAAATGTTTCATGAAATATTTTGTAGGGAGCGGGGGGCACGTTGTTACAGTTGTTGTAAGAAGTTACACGCGTTTTTTACCGGGATTTTAAACTCTTTGATGGACATAATTGGACTCATTCGTTTTCTTATAACATCGTGCATTAGATAAAAGCAATCAGTGACCCGCCAAGCGCTGAGCTGCTAGGTTGTGTGCGAGTGTCCCGATTTCAACCAAGTAAGTCAAAAATCCTTTAAGAAATTTTTGATTCCAGATGACTATATTTTTTATTTTGTTAGATTTTTTAACCTTGAACGTTCATAATATATCTACCTTTAATTTAAAATATTGTTTTATTCTACTATCGATATCCATTAATAATGACTTCAATTTATATTAAAAAACGTGCATGGGGCAAGTAGTTACAATTGTTTGGGGTAAGTTGTTACATGTAATTTACCATAATTATCTGGTATTGTACCGTTCGTTTTCTTATTTTAAAAATTCTACATATTCTTTGTTTTTTCCAGAATGAGAAACTATAAAAGAAAAACAGAAAGAGGTACAACTAGTAAAGAAGTTTATGAATCTGCTGCAGCAGAAGTACTGCAGAATAAAACGAGCATTCGTAAAGCAAGCGAGATGTTTAATTTGTGTTCGATGTCCTTATCCAGGTGAAAAACCAAAAACAACGAAAGTTGTTCACTGGGTTACGTTAAACCTAGATTGGTATTCTCAGAAGAAACAGAACATAAATTAGCTTCTTATCTACTCAAAAGTTCAGAAATATATTTTGGTTTACTACCAACAGAAGTACGCAAGCAAGAAACGAGCGATTTTTTATAAGTTGTTTTAGGAAACTAATCTGAGATATAACTGCTAATAAAAGTGGTAATGAGTGAAAAAGGTTTGTTTTTAGTGTTACTGTTATTTTATGTGCAATTTATATCGAAATACTCTGAATAAATTTCCCGAAACCATGTGACAGAAATTTACATCACTGTGCAGTAACTTCACTTGTAATGTATGGCGAAAATGTTTTTAGTAAATGTTTTTTTTGTTTTTTTTTTTTTTGTAGGAAAGCATGAATGACAGGGATATTGAAGCTTATTTGAGTCAGTTAGAAGGCGGTTGGCTCTCGGAAGATGGCCTAATGACGAAGATTCCGACGTTGAGTACCGCGATGCTGATAAAATAAGAGTGTTGTTGGAGGAAAATGATTATGATGATGTGGGAGTTGAAACTGCTGACATTGATCCTCCTCTTGTAGAAGAAGTCATCATACAAGACCAGGAACCCTCTCACTCATCATCTTCATCCAATTTGCAGTCTTCATCCAGTTTTTAATTTGACAAAAAAAGCTTGATTTGGAAAAAAAAGAATCTGGTGTATTCGCAGATAAAATTACTTTCTTGGGGAGTTCTACTGCTCCAGATGATATATCACACCTGGAAACCCTGGAAAAAATTACCCGGAAAAAAAGATTTCATGAAGAAATCGGTGCCCAGAGGTAGTTATGAAGAGAGAGTTTCTATGCTTGATGGTATAGACATGAGTTGTGTAGCTTGGAAAGATAATAAGGTAGTAACCCTGTTATCTACGTATGCTGGAACATTGCCTGTGACTAAAGTCAATAGATATGACAAGGCAAAAAAAGAAAAAATTGATATTACTTGCCCGTTTATTGTCCAAGAATACAATAAACACATGGGAGGAGTAGACCTCATGGATAACTTTTTGGGCAGAAATCATATAACAATGAGGTCTAAAAAGTGGTACCTGCGTATTTTTTTTTTTCATTTATTTGATCTCGCAGTAATAAACTGCTCAGGGAAGGGGTGAACCTAAAAAGAGTCTGCTTACAATGGGCCTTTCCTTCCTGTCATTTTTCAAGACCGTGACTTTGCATCTTCTTATGTATTCTTCTTATGTATGTGTTACTAAAATAGCGCTGGCTCAGTCTCTTCTTCTACCGATCCTTGACTATGCGGACACGTGTTATCTTGATCTCACTGAGGAGCAACTAAATAAACTTGAGCGGCTTCAACATAAGGCTTACTGCATAAGGTTCATATTTGGCTTGCGAAAGTATGACCACGTTTCCGAGTTCCGCCGTAAGCTCAAGTGGCTCCCGATTCGCCTTCGCAGGAATACTCACATTCTTCACCTTCTGTACTGCATTCTGTTCAATCCCATCACACCTCACTACTTAAAAGATAGATTTAAGTATATATGTAATTTACACTATTTTTCCCTCCGTTCTCAAAATAATCTTTTATTAAGTACTCCTAGTCACTCAACTTCCTTCTATCAAAATTCTTTTACAGTAACTGCTATACGGCTTTGGAACGTTCTCCCTTTGGATATTAAGCTATCCCAATCTCTTCCTATCTTCAAAACTAAATTGAAACAACATTCTCTATCATTATAATCTATATATTCATCTGTCGTCTATTTTCTATTACTTCTTTACTTCTATACTGTGTATTTATCCTATATATATATTTTTACATTGTTTATATATATACAATATTTATTTATTAATATTATGTTTCAGTACACCCCTCCCGCTTTCTTTTAAAAGTTTCCTCTGCCCTAAGGTTGCCTGGAAGAGATCGCTGTTTAAGCGATAAGGCCGCCTGTTGTGCCGTATCCATTAATGTTTGTTTTTTTTCATTTAATTTCTTTGTGTACAATAAAGTATATTTTACTTTTACTTTACTTTACAAAGAGAAAACTCGACCACACCACGACCAAATGAATTTTCTGTTTCTTATTACCTACTTCGTGATTCTAAACATGTTGTACCAGTGTGTAAGAAGTTTTTTCTATCGGCACTGGGATTGAGTAAGCATAGAGTTAATTTACTCTTACTTTGCTGGTAAGATTCCTCGTGATGGAAGAGGGGGAGACAGAAAGAGTGGAAAATCGGTGACTAAAAAAGAAAGTGTTCATAAGTTTATTGCTTCATTGCCAGCCAAGGAGTCTCATTACAACAGACAAAAGTCGAAAAGAATTTATTTGTCGTATGAATTAAACATAAGAATGTTGTGGAAAAGTTATAATAACTCAGTAAGTGATGAAAATCTCAAAGTAAATGAGACAATGTTTCGGCGGGTGTTTGAAAACGAATTTAACATTGGGTTTTCATCTCCTGCGTCGGATATCTGCAGCATCTGTTTGTTGTACAAAAACAAATTGAAATTAGAAAAGAATCCTGACGAGATTGCCACTATAAAAGCAGAATATACATTCCATAAGGCCAGAACAAAGGCATTTACTAGCCATATGAAAAGAAAACCAGAAAATTCCCTGTCCCTATGCTTTGATCTGCAGCAAGTTCAACCCCTGCCAAAGACCCCTATACAAGAGAGCTTCTATCTGAGACAACTCAGCTTCTACGCATTGTGTATTACAGATATTGAGACACAACACCCTTATTTTTACGTATGGACTGAAAATATGGCAAAAAGGGGATCTACAGAAAATATATCATCAGCGTTAATGAGTCACTTACTCTCCCTCGACTTAAATGAGATTGAAGTTTTACGTTTTTCGCAGATGGATGCGGAGGCCAAAATAAAAATTCCCACGTGATACATACATTAATGTTTTGGCTTAAAAATCATGCTCCGTTCAATCTCGATAAAATTATTGTGACCTTTCCTGTAAGAGGGCATAGTTATTTGCCCGCCGATAGGGTCTTTGGTAGGGTTGAGAAAGACTTGCGAAAAAAACCTTTACTGCTCAGACCACAAGAATATCATGAAATTTATGCTAAGCATGGCAAAGTCAAGGTTCTCTCTGAGGATTGGAATTTACTCGACGTAAAAAGGCTGGAAACTTATTACAAAAAACTGGAATGTATTCGTGATGCCAAAAGGGTTATAATACAAAAACAAATAGTAAACCAGGTTGTCTCTGAAGGTACTCAAACTCAAAGTCGTGGTCGTGGTCGTGGCCGTGGTCGCGGTCGAGGTTCTAGACGTGGTCGTGGTAGAGTTGCTTGTAATATAACGCCATCACTTACTCACTTTGCGTGCGGTGTCAAAATTTTCAATAGTTATAACAGTGACGAAAATACTTTACCTTATGGGTCATTATAAGTTAAGAGGTACATTCCATGGCCAGGACAAAAAAATACTTTTCTTTTATACTAACTTCCTAATTAACCTATTTATTACTTAAAACTAAATGTTTTCTTCATGCTCACTTAAATTTATTACAGAAATGTACGTAGTTTAGTCACAATAAGTTCTAATATAAGAAAAAAGTCTCTCCCCTGGTCTGTCCTCAAACCGACTTTATTTTTAAACCAGTTATTATGAATGTATTAAAATACAATAATTACTTTATCATCGTTAATTTTATACAGAACAATAACTTAGTCACAGTGTCTTATAAGTAAAATTACTTATATTCCAATTTTTCATAAATAATATCAACGCCGAAATTTGTCCTACGTGGTTCGTGTCTCGTCCCCTGGCTTTTTGTTTTCGTTTAAAAATCAGTTTTGTTTTGCTAGTTTGGGGAAGTTGTGACCTTGAGTGCATAGGATGTAACGTGAAGCTAGCAGCAAGCGGCGCATAAGCCGACTGCGCAGCCATTTTATCGGCCATTTCAGTCACGCCGCTTGCTGGGTGTAGAAGTGTTGAGTGAATGCAGTCTTTCCTCTGGTAAGTTTTATTTAGCAATTATTTGTTAAAATACTAATATAGACTTAAATATTCACTATGAATAGTGCATACATTGTTACGTTTAATTGTGAATTGCGTACGAGAAACACTTTTACGGCTATTTTAGATATCAATCGAAAATGTATCTCCCCTGGCGTATTTCCCCTGGCTCTTTTGATGGCAGGGGAGATACTTAATGTCCAGGGGAGATACATTTGTATGCGTTTTCATGAATACTTCTGCATTTTACTCTGAACCCTTACTTGGCATTACGTATATCTTTGCTTTACAATTTAATATGACTTTTTTACAGAAAAAATGGCACCTAGAAAAAAAATTACGCGCGAAGAACGGCTCGAAAAAAAAAAGGATAGCAGAACGATTAAGATACCAAAGAATTAAAAATGACAAAGATAAGTACGCTCAACAAAAAATCAAGGAAAGGGAAAAATATGAAAAGAAGAAAGAAAAAGGAGTTATTAAGACAGTTCAGCAAATGACTCCCAGAGAGCAGCGGAAGGTTAGAAAAGTATGGAGAGAAAAAGCAAAAATTCGTAGACGTCGCTTAGCACTCCAAGATATAAGCAATGCTCCTGAAACACCACCATGTTCGGATAATGAAAACCCACCGCCCCCTCAAAATGTAAACAGGCGAGCGCAGGCAGCACAGCAAAAGTCAATTCGAGCAAGAAAAGCAAGAAACCTGATAATAAGAAAACAAGAGGCTGAAATAGCTCAACTTAAGTCTGCAGTCCAACGTTACAAGAAACAAATACAACGGATCAAAAAACCACCAATTAGCACACCCAACACCAAAGTAAATTCACTTATAACAGCAGTAAGTGCAGGCGACAAAGAAACTATAAAGAAGAAACTGCTTTTCAGTGAAGTTATTACTCAACAACTTAATGAAAATTTTTCAAATCTCAACACTGTCCAAGAAAAAAGAGTCTTCAGGAGAGTGTTAAGCGGGAAAATAGTCAAAAAATACAATGTTTTACCGAAAGAAATGAAAATAAAACCTTTGAGTAAAATAGGCAAGAAATTAAGACTGCTGGACACAAAGCGCAGCTCAAGAAAAAACTGTGTGAATTTGAAAACGTGCATAGTCAAATTTATGGAAGATGATTCGAGCAGTAGACTTTGTGCAGGAAAAAAAGACTTAATAACGAAGAAGGGCGAGCGTAAGCAAAAGCGAGTTATGCTAGATACGTTACTCAACTTGCACAAACGTTTTGTGGAAAAGACACACATTAAAATATCTTATCCAATGTTCTGCAAACTCCGACCATTTTGGGTTGTCCAACCACGCTGTGACGGTCGTAACACTTGCATGTGTGTTATACACAGCAATATAGATTTAATGCTGAAATCACTATACAACGCTAAGATCATATCTGTGTCGAAGTACGTGGACCTTCTAAACCAAGTTTGCTGCACCAGATTCAACGAAAAATGTTTATCACGCGAGTGCAAGACGTGTTTAAACAAAGGTCTTCATTATAAAGAATTCGATAACTCCATTCCACTATTTTACAGTAAGTGGCAAAGTGTACGCCAAGATATCGTGGATTTAAAAACTCAAAAACCACGAACTGTAACGAAATGCGTTAAAAGCTCACTACAGATTCTACCAAGGGACTTGATTTTGGATTTGGAATCAAAGATGGAAAAGTTTTTGAATCACGAACTAAACATAGTGCACCAACATCAAACTATAAAATCAAAAAAAGAGTCCCTTACTGAGTCGGAAGCAATTATACACGTAGATTTTAGTGAAAATTACCTAACAAAATACGCTGAAGAAGTACAATCCTTTCATTTCGGAGGATCGAGACAGCAAATAAGTATGCACACTGTTGTAGTTTATACTAAAGATGTCGACCAAGAGCTAAAAAGCCAATGTTACTGCACTTTGTCACAAAATTTATTGCACTCACCTCCTGCAATTTGGGCGCATTTACAGCCCATACTTGACTGTCTGCCGGCTACTGTTACGACTTTACATTTCTTGAGCGATGGGCCAGTCACCCAATATCGTAATAAAATTATGTTCAAGGTTTTGGCAACAATGCTAGAAGATTTCTACCCTAACCTTCAAAATTTCACATGGAATTTTCATGAAGCAGGTCACGGTAAGGGAGCTCCTGATGGTGTGGGTGCTACTTGCAAGAGAACTGCAGATAGATTAGTTGCTAGTGGCACCGATATTGCATCAATAGACGACTTAGCTAAAGCCCTTGAGAAAACCTGCCCGAATATTAAAATTTTCACTGTAGATGATGCAGACATATCTGAAAAAGCAACAAAATTAGGTTCTACTGAAGGTATAAAGACTTTTTCAGGCACACTAAAGGTTCACCAAGTTACCGGTTGCATATTTAATACCTAATTGCCTGACATTGAAAAGTTTGAGCTGCTTCTGTGACTCGGAGCTATGTCGTCATTTTCATTTGGGTACTTTGGAGTATCCACAAATACATCGTAAATTTCGTCTACGTGTTGATGATATATACGGAGCTAGCGATTCAGAAGATGAACCATTAATCAATTTCACATCTCAAGAACACAGGAAGAAGCCTCAAGAAACACTACAGCATTCTGTACCTACCAGTATTGAAACCAAACTGAACAAAGATGATTCAAAGCCCTCAACATCTAGAAAGAAAACATTCTGCAACGGGGACTTTGTGCTGGTTAAACTTCAAGATACAAAAACAGAATATCGTTATGTTGCAATGTGCACAGGTGTTGAAGAAGATGATGAACTTCAAGTTATATTTTGTAAAATCTGTGATGAAACTGGAAAAAAGTTCAGAATTAATGATGACGATATTTCTTTCATCACCTGGGATCAGGTTTTAAAAAAACTACCCTCCCCTAACTTAAAAATGAGAGGGCAGCGTATTTTTTATGCATTTAATGAATCTATTGATGTCTTTGAACGCGGGTTTTAGAAAAAGATTTTTTTTTAGTTACTTTTTAATTAAAATGATTTTAGAGTTTAAGTAAGTAAAAGAAAAATTTAATACTGTTACTCAGAGAAGTTTTTGTTTATTTTTATTTCATTATTGACTATTGATAGTAAAGTTATAGATATTTTTGTTTTGATTGAAAGGAAAAGTAAGAACCTTTTTATGTTTTGTACCTAGCGCTTAAGAAACATTTAATTTTATAAACAAAGACTGCTAAGAAATGACAAGTCTGATTATAAATAATTCATAATAAAAATAAAAATAAATAAATAAAGTTGATTCTTAAAAATAACCCTATTTTTAATATGTCTATCTCTCTTCCCTGTCCATAAAGTATCCTCCCCTGTGCATTTTGTCTTCACCCTGTACTGAGTATTTACCCTGGTCACTTATAAAACGAGATAAAACCAACAAATTGACTGGCCACTTTGTAAACGTTTTCAACTTAAAAGTTTCCATAAAAAAGATGTATACTTAAGTAAAAATATAAAAAAAAAATGCCATGCCGTCACTTCATACAACATATTACCTCATATCTTATAATGACCCTTATACGAACCTTCTTAAGCACGGACAAAACCATCCATCATTACTTCGAAGAATGCCTTCAGTAAACGAGATTAAACCTCAAAAGAAGAAAGACATTAAAAGTATTTTGGTAACGCAGTTCGGTGATAAATGGGTCGAGCATCCAGAGATAGAATGGTATAAAGAGGTATTACAGACTGCTGCGTCAGGATCCACAGACACCATTGAAAGTGATGAAGCAGATGATTTTCCCGATGTTGAAGATTGTGAATGTCCCGAACTAGATATTTCGGAAGTTGTAATCTAAATTTTGTGTATTAATATATTTTTACAATAAAACTTACAAAATATCTATTTTTTTGCTTTGATTTTAAGTTCCTCTTTTATACAAAACCAATTTTGTCCGATATTAATAAAATCGGACTGGTCACACGTTTGCATTCACAACCGGATTAGTCCATTATTTTCAAACAAAACCAGATAAGTCCATTTTAAATTCTTGAATAACTTCTAGACTATAAAAGTTTATAAAATTATTATTAGTCATGCAACAATAGATCTAATTCACCTACCTATAGTAATACAATGTTATGTTGTTTATCACCTGCATATATTGATATTAGTTTTTTAGCCAGTGTGTAAAATTTATTTTTGCGGACTAATCCGGTTTTGTTCCCCAGCTCCTCAATTTATTTGATAGCTTTTGTCATATTAACAACTATCTAAAAATTATAACAACGTGCCCCCCGCTCCCTACCAGTTTCTACTAACACCATTTCTGAGACTAAACATTTTAATGTTGAAGACTGGTTAATTAATGTTATCTAAAAGAAATAAGAATCTTTTTGTTTATTTTTGTTTGTTTGTACGTTTTCTAAGACTAAACATTTAATGTTGAAGACTGATTAAATATGTTAATATCTAAAAGAAATAAGAATATTTTTGTTTATTTCTTATACCCACAGTGTGGTCTATAAGTGTTGATTCATTTCTGACCTCTTGGGAATTGTTTTTCGATTGTATATTCCTAATAAGTGTTAATTTTACATAAATAAATACTTGTTTTTTGTTGATACAAAAACCCAGAGTCCTACAGAAAGTATCAATTTTTAGTACCTACTTTTCTAATATTAACCCAGAGGCCTTTACAAAGAACCAAAGATATGGACAGCAAACTTTGCAAGTGGGTTCTTTGGCAAGTCATTAAATCACCTTAAACTTGTATTTTAAATAAAAACTTCCAAATGAGAAAATATTCAAATTCTTTGTTTGGGTCTGAACGTCAATAAAAATTAATCCTTTTGAAAGGACCTTCGTGGTCGTAGTTTAAAGTAAGCCGAAATTGCCCTGGGCCTTACAAGGTACATGAAATTGCCATGAGCCAACCAAGTTTGTAGAGATGCACAACACATGAAGAAACATACATTACCAGGAAATCCCAACACTCTTTGAATGTGCAAATAGTTGGGTAATTCCGCCATACAGGAGAGTCCATCAGTGGGTCTTCTCCGTTTGGCCCTAAATGGGCCAAGCGGGGGTACGGGCCTCGAGGCTGAGCCTCCTTACCCGGGTGGGGCGCGGGGCAACTCCGTGTCCCGGTGAGTGTCTTAAAGCCGGGAAACCGGCTAGGGTTTGCCTCGTAGGCTACGGACCCCTAAAATAAAGCAGAGATGACCAATTGAAATATTTTGCAAACAGATTTGCTAGGTGGTGTTGCGTTGCAGTTAATTTACTTAGGGCAGAGCTCAGAAGCAACCACAGACAAAAATACTGCACAAAAATCTTCTACAAATTTAGTAAATATGCTTTGTTTTTTATCAAAATCAATTATAAAGCCTGGATACTGACAAAAGATTTGTTTACAGACAAGAGATAAAAGAAATGAAATAGTTAAGAAACGGCAACAGATCAACAGAAACAAAAACAAAAAGAATGAGAAACAGCTAATCTGCACATGTGGCAATGCCAAGTGTGCCAAAGATGATTCCATGAACAATGTTTGGGCTTGACAAAAGAGGATGTTGATTTCGAATGCCTTATTTTCGATTAGCTGACCATAAATTTAGTGAAACTGATCTAAATCTCATATCTCTATTCCGTTAACTATAATAACATAGTTAAAGATTTTTTTTAATATATTGTTTATTGCTATAAATACTCAGTACAATTATTTATTATTATGTTCACACTTGTAAATAATATAATATGGTTCCTACTAAAGACTGTCTAAGTAGTTTTGTATTAGTTGAGTTGTAGTTATACTATATAGTTAGTTGTAGTAGTTGTAGTTATACAAGAATGAAATGGAAATCAGAGAACATAGAAAATATGAATGAGAAATAAAACAATGTCTTCAAAGAATAGCTCCACACAGATGTGGTGACAATTATGTCCAATCTTCATCTGGAATGTTGAACGCTGCATCAACTACACTAGGACTAATACCTGTTATGTATGGTATAGACCCAGGAAAAGCTAAGCTTATAACTCTTAGATCCTCTGATAACAGCATGTCCCTATTTGTGGGTACTGAGACTGAAGAATTGCTAAAAGCCATAGAAATTGAAAGAAGATCCTTAAAGATGGTGGGAATAAATACTAGTGTGGAGAAGACATGGTTTTACAAGAAAAATTATGGTGAATTCACCTCATGATGTTGTGATCAAACTTTTCTATCACAATATGGAGTAGAAACTTCAACATTAAGACCACAAAGCAAGAACCCATATTATGACGACTGCCACACAACTGCTAAACATACTGCAGTAAGTCTTAGATTGATTGATTAAGGAGATTGTAAAATTACAATGGGAATTGATAACGTTCGAGGCTTTACAAAATAAATGTGAATTATGAAAAGAAAGCACCCATAACAGGAAAAGTATTCTTAATTTTTGATAGTGGAAGTAATCTTTGGGACACTTCCGATTGCTATTGAGATGAGATATCTCAAAAAACATACTGGGTGAGATCTCAGCAAGAGGACTACCTGTTGAAAGTTCTAAATCCAAATAACCCATTTTCAAGGGAACCAGAAGAAGAAATTTTTTTTTTTTTTTAATTTATTTATTTTATGAAATGCACAAAAAAAAATACAAAATTTTGTTTCTCGCCAAACTACACATGTAGTTTGTTGGCGAGTTCGCGCTCAACTTATACTATGCCGTGCACTTATTTTTTTTTAAATATTAATTAGTTACAGCAAAGGTCATAGATGCTTAGTTACCACAGAGTTACCATAGTGTTTACCTTTATTTATTATTTTTGTTCATTACCTTTATTTATTTTATTGCTGTGTTACTTAATTTATTTGTCCACGTAATACAATTTATGTACTATGTTTTAGAGGAATGTGCAGCCCCTAGACAAGTTGACAAGGCTTAAGGGGTGCTAAGAAATGTAATTTTTTTTAATGTCATTAATTAAATTGAAATTGAAATTGAGACACTGAGACCCCTAGACACATATTCTCTTGTTACAAAAACTAACCAGACTGTTAGGAATTCACTACCGTAAAACTACACAACTATAGTCCAGGGCCTCAACTATAGTCTAGCTCATCTTCAAACAAAATCCCAGTGGCATCAACTAGTGGCGACATCTAGGTTTATTGTTCCCTACTATTTTCTAAATTTACTGTATGAGGCTACTAGTTTCAAGCAGTATTTATAGATGGCGCTCTGGATACAATTCATTCGACTTATTGCGAGATAAACTTGTTTTAACGTGCTAAGCGAACTCTGCAAACTTTTACTTGGAAAAATTGGCTGAAGTAAGAAAAAGGGTCTGAATTGGATTTATATGGAAGGTAATGTTGCTATCATGTATTTAACGTATATTTTACTGTGTGATTGTATCAATTAAAAAAAATTTGGATATGTTTTTATATTTTGGTACTTAGGTTTCAACTATAGTCCTAACGTTTTTTTGGACCATAATTAAAAACCAACTTGTTTTGTTCCAGAAAATGATGTCGCGAGACAAGTTTATGAGAAGGAAAGTTGGAGGGCGGGCATATAAGTGCTATAGTGATCGCCAAATGGAACTTTGTTTAATTGACATAAGCAACAAAATATTAACTCAGCGTCAAGCTTCTGAAAAATATAAAATTCCAAGAAGCTCAATAATTTTGAAATTAAAAGCTTTTCGGCAGAACAAAGTTAGGCAGCCAGGTCGTCAATGCGTCTTTTCAGAAGCCGAAGAGGATGCTTTTATCCAGCATGCAACAGAAATGTGTAACTTTGGTTTTCCTATAACAATATTCGATCTAAGATGCATAGTGAAAATGTATCTTGATAAAAACGGACGTCAAATTGACCAATTTAGAAATAACTTACCTGGTAAAACTTGGGCAAATATGTTCCTGAAACGGCACAAAAAAGACCTATCCCAAAGCTTTTGTAACAATATAAAGAGGGTAAGGGCCGCTGTAGATGAGAAACAGGTTCAATCTTATTTCGACCAATTAAAGACGGAGATCGAGGGAGTGCCACCTTATCTTATATACAATTATGATGAGATAAATCTTGTTGATGACCCCGGTAAGAAAAAGGTGCTTACGAAACGTGGATGTAAGTATCCTGAAGCGATAAAGAACTCAACCAAGGCATCTGTTAGTATAATGATATGTGGCAATGCAGCTGGAGAAATTTTACCACCGTACGTGAATTATAAAGCTGATCATTTATGGACCACATGGACGGAGGGTGGACCACCTGACACTCGGTACAATAGGACGAAAAGCGGCTGGTTTGATACCAATACTTTTGAAGATTGGTTCTTTTCATTGGTGTTGCCTGCTCTACGGAGAGAGGAGGGGAAAAAGCTGCTCATAGGGGATAATTTGAGTTCCCACATAAATATAGAGGTTTTGAAAGCTTGTAAAGACCACAATATTGCCTTTGTGGCTCTTCCACCAAATAGCACTCACTTAACGCAGCCTTTAGATGTTGCCTACTTTAGGCCTCTTAAACTGCGTTGGCGACAAATTTTGGACGAATGGAAGGAAACTCCAGAAGGGCAGAGATCGCCCACCATCCCTAAAAATTTATTTCCTGCATTGCTTACAAGATTGTGGGAAAAGATCATGGATAACTCTTCAGACAATCTCAAAGCTGGCTTTAGGAAAACCGGCATTTTTCCCACAGATGAAACTCCTGTGCTGCAACGTTTGCCTACTTTTAAACATCCAGATGCTCCACCGCCAGAGCAGAGTCTAATTTCAGAATCCTTTTTGGAATTTCTAGAAAATAAAAGAAAAGAAGTCGTTGAAATACGTGGGGGGAAAGGACGAAAGAAGAAACTTAATGTTGCGGCAGGTAAAAGCATTTCTGCAGAAGAAATAGCTCAAACTCAACCCGCCACATCAAAAGAGCCCAAACAAAAATCAAACAAAAAAAATAAAGAGCCTTCCTGCGAAAACAATGTAGAACAACCACAACCTTCTTCATCAAATGAATCCAAACCTAAAAAGAATAAAAAATACACTATACATTCTTCTACTGAAAGCGACGAAGATGCTGAGATTCAGTATGCTACAGACTCAACTATGGATCTCACAGATGAGTTTATCGAAAACGAATCTCCAGACGAAACTCTTGATCCTCCGGGCTTCCAAACTATTCCAAAACCAGGCGAATACGTCTTAGTAGAATACGAAGGTGAAAATTGGCCGGGACAAGTGCAGACCGTCGATGTTGATGGAGCATTCGTCAACTGCATGGCGCGCTGTGGATTATCTTGGAAGTGGCCTGAAAAACCCGACTGCATTTTCTATACAACTGACAAAATTCTCTCCCCAATTAAAACTCCATCGAAATTAAGCACGAAACGTGCATTGTTTCGTGTACCGGAGCTCGAGTATAAATGGGGAAAGCCAAAAAAATAAATAAGCCCCCCCACTTGATTTCTTGATTTTTTAATTCAATCAATTAAACTTGCTTTGATCTCATTATTTTGCGTTTTTCTTAAAGGATATACGTTGATTTTTGAAATTAATCAATAAAACCAGTTTTGATCCCATTATTTAGTGTTTTTTTAAAGAATAAACTACAACCCAAAAAGAATTTTACCACTTCGTTTTTCAGCCAATCAAGTCTAGCACTCAACTATAGTCTAATGTGTTACAATATGCGTCCCGAGTATGATTTGTAATCTGGATTATAGTTGGCAACATGCTATACAACAAAGGTCCAAATTAATTTAAAAAAAATAATAATCAAATAACGCCCATACTATATTTTGACTTTGAAATCCTATCTTACTATATTTTACTGTTTCTAAAAACATTAATAGGTGATAAATATGAAAATCCATTCTTTAGTTAAACAAGCGCAAATGTGAAACCTGACAAATCTGGACTATAGTTGTGTAGTTTTACGGTACTATAAGGATATTTTGAACGTGAAAAACAAAACACTAATGTCCTAAAGATAGCTAGAATAATTGACCCCGCTTTGTACTTGAGAATACCCAACATAAAAACTCCTCTCAATAAATATCTTTTTGCTCCTCAAATGGAATTACAGAGATCAAACTTGAACTTAGCCGAAAGTAAAGAATACGAATGAGTATTATTTGGCTTTATGCATGGAAAGGAAGATCCAATAACAGACATTGATGATTATGGGATTCCACTTTAAAATGAGCCTGCAAAATACATTGATTTGGATTATGTATCACACAATAATTAAGTACCAATGTGGCCAATTCTGTATAGCACAATAAAGTAAAATGACAGCCATTTTAGTTAAGTTTAGAGATTATGCACTACAGAATCAGCCCATAACTTGTTATTTTGTAGTGGAGGTAGGCAACATATTCTTTGATTTATGAAGCCTGTTTAGACTTACCTAAAGTTCAATGCTATAACTTAATATTATGTAGTTTTTACTTTAACATTAATGTATGTATAATCACAGCCATGAGAGATTAGATTGTTAAAGTCTATTTAAGAGTTTACAATTTTCACAATGTGGTAATTTGTTTGTACAATATTTGACAATCACTTGACAACAGTCAATTAACAATTATTTTTTTAAACTATGTAAAACTTGTTTTACGGCTCTGGGTTCCAGCCCTTCTTACTTAATTCAATAGGCGTATCGGACAAAGGTGATAAAGACCACAGACATAATAAAGGAAAGATAAAGACAAGTACTTTGTAAATTCTTTATAATGCATGATAAAGTAAGAATAAAGTTATATAATTTGATATATTTAGATAAATAATAATTACATAAATTAGTAGTAGGTAAGCAAATCTAGCCAAATAATTTAAATAATAGATCTATGTTAAGCATAGAGCGTAGACAGAGAAAGATAATATAGTCTGGCTACGCTAAGTCTGCAGCACTGGTAGAATGGTAGAATTTTAAAATCTGTTGATGATAACACCTTTGATTAGGTATATACCTAATCAAAGGATAACACAGACTGTAATGCGAAAAAACTAATTTGATACTTGTGTTTTTGTTTTTAATCTGCTTTTTTGGGGGTCATTGGTCGTTTAAGTACATTTAAAAGAGTAAATGTAAATATAGGGCACAGTTTTGACAGCGTAATATTAAGGCAGAGCATAATGATTCCCGTATTTATTTATCATATTTATATAAATTTTATATATTATATTCGCCATGCATGAATTCGTCTGCGTGGATTTCGGCTTTAAACTCAGGCAAAACCGTATATTTTTGTTCAGGGGACGAGTCAAAAAAAGGGACAGACAAATACTCTCGCATTTAATATTAGTGTGAATCTACTGACGCTAAAGATTAACAACCATTTATTACTTGATCAGGGTTCATCTTCTGAACTATTTAAGGGCAGCATATATGAATGAAACACATAGTCAATAGTCAAAGCTGTTTTATTCAAAATAGGTACCAACACTGTTCACTTTTGAACGTCAGTAAAATATGAGACGTGATGGTGATAATTAACTTCAGTATCTTAAGACTAGAGGTATGAGGGTTCCAAACGCATCCTGGTCTGAGAAAAGCTAAAAATTGTCAATATTGACTTTCATTTCTCGTGCTGAACGCTTTATGTAGGGAGTCCACCAGATTCCCTCTTTAGATTGGCCCTCATTTTTAATAACTCTTAAGATTCCTACGCTTACACCTGGAAATAAATGAAAATAATTTATTTTTGCATATGCATCATAATTATACGATATGAACAGGCGAATATAAACCGAAACGTTTTATATACCTAAATTATTATCTTAAGTATTTTATGCAAAGATCGAAAAGCAAAATATCAAAACCGTTTGGTCAGCTTACTTGTCGACTCTTCGATTTCATGTAAACATTGTTGTTTTTGGCTAAAGACAGCATCGTTTTCTTCCTTTACGTCTTGGAATTTAAGAATCATGTTATATAATAACTCGCGCATATTACTTTGCATAGGTTTAACCATTATTTCACTTTTATTTTCGAAATAATAAAACGAACATAAACACACCTGACACCTGAATTGACAAAATGTAAGAAAACAGATTATACGAAGAGTACAGGTTCAAAACCAGGAATGTCACTAAAATTCAAAAAGTTTATTTGTGATGGCAATATTTTCATTTTCCCGCGTATTTTTATTTGGCATTATACAAAAAGCGTAAAAACGAGTATAGTCAGATGTATTACTCAAGTCTCAAAACTGTATACAGGAACAAAACAGGGAAGGTCCATAGTGTAACGGAACGTAAGAAGGAATGTCCAAGCTGTCAAAATACATAATTATGTCAACTTTGAGGTTGAGGTCGAGTGTTTATTTCTGTGGTTTATTTGGAGCGGAGCTGTGTATGATTTCGAAGAGATAGTTGATTTTTTGGTCTATCGTTAGTAAAATGAGTGATAGTGACGAAGAAAATAATCATTATTTAACTAACCACCTGGATAGCCGTATTAGGCATTTAGAAATATATTGTGATTCAGCAGGTGGACAGAATAAGAACTACACAGTAATAAGATTCATTCATTTTGTTGTCCATAAAATGAAACTTTTGGATTCCATCAAAATTACATATCCAATCCGAGGGCATTCATACTTAGAATGCGACAAAAATATGGGCCTTATCAATCTAAAAACCCACATGGAAGTTCCATACCAGTGGTATGATTTGCTGAGAGTTAGTCGCCAAATACCCAAACCCTTTGAGGTGATTGAGGTAGGAAGAGGCGAACTAATCAGAAAATTTTCAGAATTTTTTCAAAATCAATATCTGAAAAAATGCTCATTTCCTGTGCAGTCCCAAAGAGAAGTAATGTGTGTAAGAGAACACCCTAGAGTTATTTTACACAGAAGTAATTATAATGGTATATGGGAGAAATCACCCATAGTGGCAAAAAAGGGAACTGGATCAGACACATCAAATGAATTTGAATTGCCAGAATTTTCCTATCAATTTTGTTTACCCATTAGTGCAGAAAAGTACAAGGACTTAATGGATTTAAAAAGATTTTGTTCGGAGGGGGCTCAATCCTACTTTGAAGGCATTCCTCATGTATAATTAGTAAAAAAATTATTAAGTTGGACTTTCCTTGTATGGGACACCTTGGACATTACCAGTTTTTGCATGTTCCAAAAGTGAATTACTTTAATTTTTTAATTATTAAAAAATATATATTTTCATTTCAATATTTTATGTTCCTGAAAATAAGACTTTATAAGGTAAAATAAAGTTCCTATTAGCAGTTTATAATTTTAAGTGACACCTATGAATGTTTTTAACTTTGAAAAATTAAAATGTTAATTACTTAACTTTTTGTTTTTGAATGTTTTTAACTTTGAAAAATTAAAATGTTAATTACTTAACTTTTTGTTTTTGTGACATCTCCTGTTCTGCCCCTGTACCCTATTACGAATGTTTTTTGTTTTTTAAGTGTTGCCCTTTTATTCCGTGGCAGAGTTAGCGTAGCCAGACTATAACTGTGGTCATGTGGTGTGTGTTCATAGAAATTTAAAAATCCTTGTTCATCGTTTCATGGACCTAGTTGTTGAAGTTGGTGTCCCTCTTGCACACTAAGGAATTATATAGATTAGTCATATTATATTATGGTGTGGAGTGGAGTGGCATGCCTACTCGTATGATTATATTATAATAATAAAGATTATATAGAGGGCATTGCTCAGGAACATCTTCGAACCTGCGGATGAAACCATTTGTCAGGTTTAATTTATTCCCAGCATCGATATATATGTAGGTACTAGATGGGCTCTTTCATAGAAAATAATTGGGCGTCCAACCTTTAGAGCACGCTCCTAACCTGCATAGCCCTGTCCTTTTCCCCGCTATAGCGCTGTCCCGCTTTTCAGGCTAGATGGCGTTACTAAAATAGGTCCACATTCTTTGTTTGACAGGGCCCGTCTATGGAAATTGAGGTCGTTGATTCCCAGGGATAAACTGATCCTGCCCGATTCAAAAATTCTTGATCCTGGCTTTAAAATATTTTATTTATTTGGGACTAGCTGATGCCCGCGACTTCGTCCGCGTGGTTTAAGTTTTTTGTTATTCCCGCGGGAACTCCTTAATTTTCCGGGATAAAGAGTAGCCTATGTCACACTCCAGGTCCTCACCTATACAAGAAAAAAAGAATTAGCGAAATTGGTCCAGCCGTTCACGCGTGATGCCGTGACCAAGGGAAATAGGGGTTCATTTTTATATATAGAGAATATTAAACAAAGTTACCTATTTATTATGTTAAGCTATTATCATTATTATTATTATTAAATTCTTTATTGCATAAAAAATGGACATATATACACAGAACATTATATAAACTTACAAACAAAAGGCGACCTTATCACTAAAGTGATCTCTGCCAGGCAACCTACATGAATGGACCGTACTTGCTGTGAGACGGGAAATTGCTTAGAATAAAATAAAATTAAAACAATTACATAAACGTACATTCTAATAGGTACATACTATAAACAGATAAAAATTATACATATAATAAATATATATCTAAATATAATACATATTAAGTATATACATAAATATTACATTACATATTACTAATTTAAAATACCTAAACACAAATAATAATAGGTTTACAGCGACAGATAGTGCTTTTTGACACGACTTTTAAAGGCCCCTAGAGATTTTGCTCGTCTGATATCAGCTGGGAGTGCGTTCCACAATAAGACTGCTTTTATGGTGAACGAGTCTGCGTATCCCTCGGCGTTACGTTTGGCGATTTTAAGTTTATTGTCACTGGCAGATCGCAAGGTATGCTGGATTGGGAAGGAGCTAAGGAACCTGAATCGTTCCTTTAGGTAAGGGGGCGACCATGGGTGGTAAAGGACCATAAAGAACAGAGAGGACATGGAGATTACGCCTTTGTCTGATAGGGAGCCAGTTAAGTTTCCTCCTATATTCCGAAGCATGATCGTACTTCCTTAGGCCGAAAATAAATCGAATGCATAAGTTTTGCAAGCGTTCTAACTTATTTAAAAGATCTTCGGTCAGGTCGAGATAACAGACATCGGCGTAATCAAGGATGGGGAGGAGAAGTGTATTAGCTAACAAAATCTTGGTTTTAATTGGCAAGAAGTTTTTCCACCTTTTAATAGAACCATAAGCGCCAAAGATTTTCTTACTAACCTTTGAAACTTGCGGTTTCCATGATAGATTGCTGTCTATGATAACTCCAAGATTTTTAACGGCATGACTATAAGCTAGCGCAGTACCATCAAAGACCACAGGTGGTAAAGCAGAGAAGTCAAGTTTAGACGTTTGTCTGGAGTTACCTATGATAATGACCTGTGATTTACTGGCATTCACTAGTAGACCAAAGGACTCACTCCAGCTGCAGACAATATTAAGTTCGTCGTTTAAGCGTTTAATAGCTTCATATATCTGTTCAACAGGAGTGGTTACATACAGTTGGAAATCATCGGCATAAAGATGATATGGCAGGGAAAGGAGATTAGTGACCGTATTTATGAATATGGAAAAGAGCAAAGGAGAAAGGACACCACCCTGTGGAACACCAGCACTGAGACGACAGTAGGACGACAGTTTTTCTCTAACACGTATACATTGCGACCGGTCAAATAGGTAAGACTTGAACCAACTGATAGAAGCAGAGGAAAACTTAATTGATTCAAGAATTGCTAAGAGAATATCCAGGTCGACGGTATTAAAAGCGTTAGAGAAATCGAGCAGTGCTAAAATGGTTACCTGCTTGTTATCGATTCCAAACCGTATGTCATCACACACCTTGGTCAGTGCCGTAACAGTACTGTGCCCACGGCGGAACCCTGACTGAAAAGAACTAAGTATATTATTTCTATTCAGGAAAAGCGTGAGTTGGGAATGGATAATGCGTTCAAGGACCTTAGATAAAAAAGGGAGAATGGAAATCGGTCGGTATTGGGAAAACAATAATGGTTTTGAAATTTTAGGTACAGGAATAACCTGAGCAATGCGCCAGCAACTGGGAAAGGTATTGGAAGAGAGGGAGTAGTTAAATAGATGACACACGACATGTAGGATATAGTCTAGACTTAATATAATCATCTTGCGGCTAATGTCATCACTACCCATAGCATCTGATTTTACGGCAACAATATGCTTTTTTATTTCACTCGAACTGATTGTGCTAAAGTTGAAGAAGTCGTAGCTAGGTTTTGGAAGCAGGTTAATGGAAGAGAGCGTTTCGAACTTTTTCAGTATATCAGTGGTGACGTTAGTGAAATGGCAGTTGAGGGCATCAATGTCTACATCGTGAGATACGCCCTTTTGGTTCCTTCCAATACCCATAGACTCCAAGAATTTCCACACCTTTAACGTACTTTTGCCATCAACAGACGAGTGTATGTAATTACGTTGAGCATCTCTGCAGATTTTGTTACAACGATTACGCAGCTGTTTATACTTCAATAAATTCGGTTCAGTAGGTTTTAACTTATATTTTGATTTGGCAGCGTTCCGTTTATTCATTAGCAATTTTATATCGCGAGTAAGCCACGGTGCAGGTAAATGTTTTAATTTAATTGGACGAAAAGGAGCATGGATGTCAAACAAATCGGTTAAGAGAGAATTGAAGATAGAAATTTTGTCATCTAAGGTAGGAGCATTAAAAACGGAGCTAGAAAGGAGAAAAGCTATTATCTATATATATACAAAATCGTTATCTAATCAACGCACAGCCTAAACCGCTAGGGTTAGAAACTTGAAATTTTGACAGTAGGTTCATTTTGTGACGTAGGCGCTCACTAAGGAAGTAATTTTCAAAATTCCACCCCTAAGGGGGTGAAATAGGGGCTAAAATTTTGTATGAAAGTCCGTCATTTCTCAAGTTATATCCATGAAACTTGGTATACGAGCTACTGGTTGAAAATGAAGAAATAAGTGTTTCAGTTTTTAAAAATTCTACCCCCGAAGGGGTGAAATAGTGGATGAGAGTTTGCATGAAAGTCCTTCATTTCTCAAGACTCACTTTTCAAGTTATATAAACGAGACTTGATATTTTGGATTTCGTTCAAAAATAAAGAATTACGTGTGTCACTGTTTTTGAAAATTCGACCCCCGAAGGGGTAAAATAGGGGTTGGAAGTTTGTATGAAAGTCCTTCATTTCTCAAGTTAAAGTTTAAAACAAAGAAATATGTGTTTCACAGTTTTTGTAAATTTACCCCCAAAAGGGTGAAATAGAGAGTTGGTCCTTCAATCACGCCGCAACAGAGCAACGGGTATTTTGCATAGTCGAGGACCTGGAGAGTGATATAGGCTATTTTTTTTCCAGAAAAATTAAGGAGTGCCTGTGGGAAAACAAACTTATACCACGCGAACGAAGTCGCGGGCGTCCGCTAGTCAGTCATAGAATATTGTCAAAATATGCAAACCTGGTAGGTCAAAATTAGATCCATATTAATATATCCATGTGTCTGTCTGTCTGTCTGTTACGCTTTCACGGCCCAAGCCCATCTATTCAAACGATTTGGATGAAATATAGTATAGAAATAGGTTTCAACCCGGGGAAGAACATAGGCTTTTTATCCCGGAAAATTAAAGAGTTCCCGCGGTAATCAAAAAACATTACCTAATCCACGCGGACTAAGTCGCGGGCGTCAGCTAGTAGTTTAATAAATATTCAATACATCCTTATAATTAGTCATGAATAGCGCAAAATGGAAGTTCCGAATTGATTTAAACGATCCATAACAAATCGTTATCAGAAAAAAGTTCACGGGGTCACGGGGCTTTGAATTAAACTACCTAAGTATTTAGATAATTTACAAACTATACTACTAAAAGGAAAAAACTACAAAGAAAAAAATATAAAATATGTTGAGGATTAGGTACCTATACTTACTTGGGCCAAACAGTATTATTTAAAGGACACTATGCAGAGGAATTGGAAAGAAGTATTACCTGAGAAAGCGTGGACGGCAAAACACATACCCACCACCACCACTATAGCCCATTAACGTCCCACTGCTGGGCACAGGCCTCCACTCGCATAGGAGAGGGGGAACTAGAGCTTAGACCCACCACGCTGCTCCAATGCGGGTTGGCGGCTTTAACGACTTTAATCATGTTACTGATAATAACCGGCTTAACGTGCTCTCCGAGGCACGGGGGTGAAACACCGCCAACTTCCTAACTCCGGGCTAGTACTGAGAATTTCTAGTCAGAAAAACGCAACACTTTATAACAGCCCGACCCGGGACTCGAACCCGGGACCTCGTCGGCCGCAGTCAAACATGCTAGGTAACCACTAGACCAACGAGGCAGTTGTTATTTAAATAGCAGATAAATAAATTAATAAGGTAGTTGTTACGCCAACACTCCTATACGGTTGCCAGACGTGGCAAATAATTATGGAAATCTTATATATAAAATTCTCGTGTCACAATTTTCGTTCCCATACTCCTCCGAAACGGCTTGACCGATTCTCATGAAATTTTGTGAGCATATTGAGTAGGTCTGAGAATCGGCTACTATCTATTTTTCATACCTCCACGCGGACGGAGTCGCGGGCATCAGCTAGTAATATCTAAAATACGACTGGAATTTTTGGCAACCTCCGTGGCGCAGTGTGCAGCGCTGTTGTCTTAACGTGGTGAAGTCCCGGGTTCGATCTCCAGCAGGGTCAATTTGGGCATTTATAATTTCTGAATTTTCCCTGGTCTGGCCTGGTGGGAGGCTTCGGCCGTGGCTAGTTACCACCCTACCGGCAAAGACGTGCCGCCAAGCGATTTAGCGTTTCGGTGCGATGCCGTGTAGAAACCAAATGGGTTTAATAAAACTGCCATGCCCCTAACAGGTTAGCCCGCTACCATCTTAGACGGCATCATCACTTACCATCAGGTGAGATCGCAGTCAAGGGTTAACTTGTAGTGGATAAAAAAAAACCACATTGCTTAGAGAGCCGTGAAAAGGAGCATGCTAGACCAAAAACAAAATATATGTCACCGTAAAATTACAAAAACCGTCAGATTGCAATCCAACGCTTTTTCTCTCGCTAGATTGTTTGTACAATGTTCTGAGTGTAAAATTTTGAAATATTCATTGTATTTAAACGTTTTCTTGTCTCTTTCTTGTTAGTTAGGTTAGGGTTCGAAATTTAAATAATCAGGTGGGTTCTATCGGGTTAATATACCTAACAGATTACAATCTACCGAAAAATAATGCGTTGAATTATAATCTTTCAACAGTTTACAATTTCGCTTGATTTATTACAATCTATTACATAACGGTTCCTTTCCTAGGATTCAATTTAGGTATTATAAAATATAAGTATGGACTAGATGTTTGCTTGTAGTCACCATGGTATTTTTTAATCCTACTTTGATTTTCTGGGACAATGCCGTCCCCTAGGTGCAAGGCTGCAAACTAGCTCGGTAGGTATCTTTAGTCAAAATCGGTTAAAAAGAAAGACCGTGGAAATGTGACAGACAGGCAGACATACTCAGTTTCGAATTCATAATATTCGAACCTATAAAGTCCTCCCGACCGAATTTCGGCCACGGCGGCCTATCTTCAGACTCTGAAGACTCTTCAGAGCTACAGACTCTGAAATCTCTAGAGAGATTTGCCATCTGCGCGGGAGATATTATAGTGCACAAGTGTGTGCGCGTACTCAGGTGCACTCTCTGTTCCTTTACTCTCATAGCCCGGTAGGACGGAAAATCCGACACGACCGGAGAGAGATCAAGCGCTGGACGGCTTAACGTGCTCTCTGAAACACGGGGGCGAATCACCGCCAACTTCCTAACTCCGGGCTATAATTACTGAGAATTTCTACTACAAATTTCTAGTACTAAGAAATTCCTACTTATCAGTACGTGCACGGCACCTTTAACAATAACATATTATTACTTATTCAAAAAAATCTAATATCGCTTGACCCCAGCCCCCACTGGTCATTAAACTAGTGATGTACCGACGTAAACGTTACAGTTCAATTTGGATTTATCCCTGAATTCGTTAAATCATACTTCATACTAATATTATAAATGCGAAAGTCACTTTGTTTGTTGGTTTGTTGGTTTGTCCTTCAATCACGCCGCAACGGAGCAACGGATTGACGTGATTTTTGGCATGGGTATAGTTGAGGACCTGGAGAGTGACATAGGCTACTTTTTATCCCGGAAAATTAAGGAGTTCCCGCGGGAATAACAAAAAACTTAAACCACGCGGACGAAGTCGCGGGCATCAGCTAGTTTAGTAAATAAATTAACAAAATAAGCTGCCGTGATAACCAAATTATAGCCACCCGTCAAACCAACCATCCGAGGTGTGTCTAATGCGAAGTTTATTAAAAAAAGAAAAGTACAAAATTTATTTAGCACTAGAATCTAGTGCTAAATAAATCTTTTAGGTACTTTATTTTGCAGGTATCATCTAGTGACTAGATGATACCTGCGATTTCACCTGCGTGCATAATAGGTTTTAGGTGAATTTTATGGGAACTCTTTTATTTTATTTATTAAGGCCCAAACAATTTTCAAAATAGGTACTTCAAATAAAATAGCATACAAAACACAACACACCACACATACGAAGAAGCCACAGGAAAAATAAGGTACAGATACAATACAAACGTTTATTACAGAAAAACTACTAGATGCTTAAAGTTAACAGATTAACATCGAGACGATCTATACTATAATATTATTATAAATGTGAAAGTGCTGCTACACTTTTTAGGGCCCATCTGCTCAACCAATTTTGATGAAATTTGGCACAGAGGTAGATAGTATCCCGGGGAAGGCCATATGCTACTTTTTATCGCGGAAAATTAAAGGGAATATAAAAATTCTAATCCACGTTTTACATATTTTTCGGGCGAAGAGTTCTTTTTTTTTCAGGATAAAGACTATGTCCTTCCCCAAGTTTTGTTTGTAACAAATATAATATCGTCAGCATTGGTTGAAGAGATCATCAGTGAAAGTGTAGCAGACAGATACACTTTGGCATTTAGGTTTATAATAATAAAACTAGATGATGCCCGCGACTTCGTCCACGTGGATTAAGTTTTTTTTATTTCCGTTCTCCGTAATTTTCCGGGATCAAAGTAGCCTATATCCTTCCCCGGGATATAAACTACCTCTACAGAGGTAGAAATTCATCAAAATCGGTTGAAAAGATGGCCCGTTAAAGCGTAGCAGACAGACACTTTCGCATTTACAGTAGTAGTATGTATAGTATGGATTATACCAAGAAAAAATACACAAAAGACGTGAGAAACTAGGAAAATAATACAAACTTAAGTTTATCGACAAATAATTCGTTGAAGGCACATCACTAAGATGAGTTTAAATACTGTGATGCGATGATAAAAATCATAGTCCGCGTTGGAGACTCGAAACGGTTTGCGTTTTCGAATTTACAATATCTTTATATAATCAGTTAAATTTTGGTGGTTTTGCATATCAGCAATAATTATGAGGTAATTTATATATTGTTAATTTTTTGTTTAATTCCTAGAGGCGTCGACTATTACGTGCTGAGTAGTGATGCTACTGGGCCGGTCATAACAATAGTGTTTGATTGTTCCATTAAAATCATAGACTTAGAATTTTTTCGCTACGATTAAAACCATCTATTGTTACAACACAATATTTTTTCAATACACTTGCTCGAAAAATGCACTCACAGATACATAATAGGTACATAGAGCTTGTAAGTTTAACTATATTCTGTGGCCGTAGCCAGAGAATTTTTCTATGCCTCTGGCCAAAGCTCTCCGCTAGGAGTATATATGTGTCTGTGTGGTCTGTGCCAAGGTGCCGTAGCTAAACTAGATCTTTAATCTGTGCATCTTCTTTTTCTGGTCGGTGATTTAAATGAATTTAAATGTACAACTGCAGGGCGACCGCGTATCTTTTGCATCAATCATTGATACATCGCAATCACCTCTGATTGGTTAAAACTCTTCCACTATTGGACGAAATCCATTGACGCAGCAAGAATACCATAAATTCAGCCAATCGGAGGTGTTTGCGATGTATCAATGATTGATGCAAAAGATACGCGGTCGCCCTGCAGTTGTTGTAACGTGTTTTTTTGAAAGTTTCAATAAGTTTTCTTCTGTTAATTAATATGAGCGTTAAATGTGATGCGGAATAATAAATTTAAATCGAAAATTAGGTATTTTAGATGCGAGAAAAAATCTCGCTAATAATAGCCGCCAAAAATCGCGAAATAAGTATGGGAGTGAGAAACCATTTTATAGTGAGTAGGTACCTAGTCTAGTACCTACTCGAGTGTTATATTTTCACAAAATGTATTGAAAATTTTACATGGGCGTTAAGGTTTTATCAAATTAGAGACCATCACAGAGTACCTTGTGGTGACCATGGTGGTCACGAGCCTACTAAAACCTTGACCAGCCTCGCCTCAATAACTATTAATCTCTGAACTGAGTTGAAATATCAAATACATAAATATTAAAAATATATGTATTCATTTTGTATGCGGGCGTGAGAGCTAAATATATGTCGATAATAATAACTTTGATATTTCATGAGCTATGAGCTTTTTTGCCTATAATATTAATTCATATATATGTCACCGTACGATTGTAAAAACCGTAAGATTGTAATCTAACGCTTTTTTTCGATATAGATTGTAAACAGTCGAAAGATTGTGAACCGTTCAATGTTTTAAGTGTCAATTTTTGAAATATTCATTGGATTTACGTTTTCTTGTCTCTTTCTTGTAGGTTAGGTTAGGGTTCGACATAAATAAACAAGGAGTGCCCTTAGGCACTTAGGTTCTATCGGGTTAATAAACCTAACAGATTACAATCTACCGAAAAATAATCCGTTATATTGTAATCATTCGACAGTTTACAATTTCGCGAGTTAGATTATAATCTAACGGTTTTTACAATCTTACGGTGACATATACAAGACGATTGGCTATAATTTTTGCTATAGAAATATTTTCCAAAGAATGCTCGAAAACCTTGATTTTTCTAAACTCTTTCCCAGGTTACGAGCTGGACCGATTTTGATGGCGACACTGGCGGTGTGCTCAGCTTCAAGCAGATGGCGTACACCGACAGCAGTAGACGGCGTTGAAGCAGCTAAATACTTCTACAACCAGTATGCTAGGCAAACCAACCAAGGATATCCAGTAACTACTCTAGGTAACGTTCGTCCGTAGGAGTTTAGGCCGCCAATCAGCTGGCCGAGTGGGAGTTTTTGAAGTGAAAACTTCTGTAGGCGCGTTGAGCACTTTTTGGTAGGGGTTTAAAATGTGGAACACGTGAACCGACACCGTTCTTCTTAAGACAAAAGGGCTTAAGTATAAATATTTTAATGCCTTAGTTTTAAGGTTTTTATTTGAAATATTTTTATTTTTAGTATTATTATATTTTTACATATTTGATCATGACAATGTATACTACAATAAATCCATATTATCCATACTGATATTATATGGATAATAATAGTCCGCCAACCCGCGTGGTCGGTCTAAGCTCTATTTCCCTCTCTCTTATGAGGGTGGAGGCCTCTGTGTTTTGACGACCTCCGTGGCGCAGTGTGTAGCGCTGTTGCCTTAACGTGCGGAGGTCCCGGGTTCGATCCCCGGCAGGGTCAATTTAGGAATTTATAATTTCTGAATTTTCCCTGGTCTGGCCTGGTGGGAGGCTTCGGCCGTGGCTAGTTACCACCTTACCGGCAAAGACGTGCCGCCAAGCGATTTAGCGTTCCGGTACGATGCCGTGTAGAAACCGAATAGGGGTATGGGTTTTAATATAACTGCCATGCCCCTAACAGGTTAGCCCGCTACCATCTTAGACTGCATCATCACTTACCATCAGGTGACATCGCAGTCAAGGGCTAACTTGTAGTTGATAAAAAAAAAAAAAAGGCCTGTGCCCAGTAGTGGGACGTTAATGGGCTGTAGTGGATGGATGGATGGACTAATATTATAAATGCGAAAGTGTGTCTGTCTGTCTGCTACGCTTTCACGGCCCATCCGTTCAACCGATTCTCGTCCTCACAACAAAAACGAACTTTGCCATCTTGTTGAACAAATAAGTAACTATTTATTTAGCGACTAGATGATGTCAGCGACTTCGTCTGCATGGATTATAGGTCCCGTCACGTAAAAAGAACGCTGACTGTTTACTTGCGCACTGAGCGATTTATCGATAAAATTGGTGGTATTAAGGGGGGTGGGAGGGAGTTCGGGGGGGGGGGGGGGGTACAACCTCGGTAATGGTTGTACCATGCTACCCGCGCAGAGATTACGTTAAAGTCACTGATCAGTGATCTGACACATCTCCTCACTCAGCGTTCTTTTTACGTGACGGGACCTATAGGTTATTTTATTCCTGCTGAAACTCCTAAATTTTCAGGGATAAAAAGTAGCCAATGTCCTATATCTAATCTATCTATCTACACAACCTATTCTAATCTATCTAATACTACCTATCCCTGTAGGTACCAGATTTCATCCAGAAACGTTCAGCCAAGCATCCATCCATCCATTCAAACATCCATCCAAACAAGCATCCATCCATCCATTCAAACATTGTACACATATACACTATTTACAATTTCAGCCCCTGGGGAGTGTTACACGAAGAATCAAGGCATAGGCAAATGTGTGAAAACATCCATGTGCCATATGGAACCACCGAAGATAGACGCCACTACTCTGTTTGAATACCGGTAGGTACGAAATGGTAACCAGATGTGGCCGAAGTCAAATATGAGCCAAACTATACAGAGAGCCATTTTTTTTAGATACTAGAGATTTTGCCCGCGGCTTCGCTCACGTCAGGTTTAATTTTCATACAACTTTCAAAGCCCTATTTTGGGTAGGTATCCATACTAATATTATAAATGCGCAAGTGTGTCTGTCTGTCTGTCTGCTACGCGTAGACGGCCCAACTACTCAACCGATTTTGATGAAATTTGGTTCCACACGAACGAAGTCGCGAGCATCATCTAGTATGTACTATATCTACTTAGTATATAATACAACCCCCATTCCAAATTTCAGCCAAATCGGTTCAGTTGTTGCGGCGTGAATGAGTAATAACTTAACAAACACCGTAACTTTCACATTTTATCTTAGTATATTATAAATGCGAAGGTTTGGATGGATGTATGGGTGGATATTTGTTACTCAATCACGCCATGATGGCTGAACAGATCTGAATGAAATTTGACGCAGAGATAGATTAGTCTGGAATATCACATATAGGCTACTTTTTATCCCGGAAAATAAAGAGTTTCGGCGGGAACAAAAAACCTCAATCCACGAGTATTAAGTGGCGGGCATCAGTTAGTACCTCAATATAGAAGGAAACTAGGTGACTGACTGAAGGACCTATCAACGAGCAGCTCAAACCATTGGACGGATCGGGCTACATTTAAGCCTTCAGAGTTGAGAGTTAAGTAAACTATTAAACGAATAAAATAGGTACTTAATACCCGCGACTTTGTCCGCGTGGATTGCGGTTTTTCGATTCTCGGTTCCGCGGAAACTCTTATTTTCCGGGATTAAAAGTGTTAAGTGTGTGTGTGTGTGTCTGAGTTATTCCAGATTTCCAGATCTTTCTTTATTCCAATATCAGTCTGGTAGTTTTTGCGTGAAAGACTAACAAACATACACAAACACATACAAACTTTCGCCTTTTTAATGCATATTATAACTTGTCCAACCATTTATTTTACTTTTGACATAAGCACGTCTATGAAGTGTCATAATTATTGACAGGCAACTATCGACAAAAGAATGAATCGACGTGTCCTTTTATCCGATATTTCGTAACTGGTACATACTCATCTAGTAATTAAGTACGACTTTCCTTTTCAAAATAGTCACGGAGCTGCAACACTAGCATTCTTGATAGCCCTATATATGTGCCATACATCTTTGGCGATGGATGGTTTCTATGACCTGACGGATTCATGTACATTTACTGTAGGTACATAATATAAATGATTTATTTTAATACATACAATAATATACTTAGTTATTTAAACGCTTGGGTATGTTTAATAAACAATAAAAAATTTCAGATAAAAAATCAATGTGTCAAATCGATTAAAACTTCCTCATAAAGAAAGTCGATTGTTATAAAAAATCGAATCAGTAACGCATTAGAACATCGTTTAATCGAGCTGCCATAAGTAAAATAAATGGTTGGACAAGTGTGGTAATAGGCTGGCTCGTGTTTTGCCTCAAATTGTGTTTGAAAGAAATGTACCTACTTATTTTGCATATTATTTTCAGGACGCTAGACAAATCTAAAATTACTTGCGAATTCCTAAAGGTATGTTGTCCTATCGACAAAATAGGAAACATACCCGATCCGCCTACCATCAATTCCCCACCGGGTTGTGGATACAGCAACGCCGCTGCTGGTAGGTTCCGAACACTGATGGGAACCTCGGACAGCGGTTACGCTGACTTCGCCGAGTTCCCCTGGATGGTTGCTTTACTCAAGAATTCAAGATATAACCCGTAAGTTGTATACCTAGCCCCGTTATTTTCTTTTATATCTATTGTTTAAATCGGGCAACTAGGCCCATAGAAATATAAACATAATATTATAACATATACAATAACACAGTAATAAAAAATTCTTAAAATAAAATAAATATAATATGAAAATCTCATCTCATCTATATATCTATATATACTTTTAATAAAACTGTAACAGGTCCAATTCTATACATTGAAGATATATTGAAAAATTTTTTTGGAGGGCACTCATTATTCGATACTGAAGCCTAATCTGTAATTTTTTTCATTTTTGTCTGTCTGTCTGTCTGTCTGTCTGTATCTTGGCCGCGCATCACGCCGAAACTACTGAATGAATTCAAACGAAACTTGGCACGATTTGAGCTCATACTACGAGATAGGACATAGGATACTTTTTATCTCGAAATTCTACCCCCGAAGGGGTGAAATAGGAGTTGAAAGTTTGTATGAAAGTCCTTAATTTCTCAAGTTGGCTATAACTTGATAAATGAAACTTGATATAATATGAGCTACAAGTTGAAAATGAAAACATACTTATGTGCTTCACAGTTTTTCAAAATTCCACCCCCGAAATCAACGAAGCTTGGTATTTTGGCTAACGGTAAAAAATAAAGAAGTACATGTTTCACAGTTTCTCAAAATTCTACCCCCGAAGGGGTAAAATAGGGGTTGGAAGTTTGTATGAAAGTCCTTCATTTCTCAAGTTATAGCCAAGAAACTTGGTACGTGAAGTACCGGTTAAAAATAAAGAAATACGTGTTTCACAGTTTTTAAAATTCTACCCCCAAAGGGGTAAAAGAGGGGTTGAAATTTTGCATGAAAGTCCTTAATTTCTCAAGATATTCTCAAGTTATATAAACGAAACTTGGTATTTTGGCTTTCGTTAAAAATGAAGAATTACATGTGTCACAGTTTTTCAGAATTCAACCCTTAAAGTGGTAAATAGGGATTGAAAAATTGTATGAATGCTTTAGCCATGAAACTTGGGTATATGAGCTGCGAATTGAAAACTTAGAAATACGTATTTCACAGTTTTTGAAAATTCGACCCCCAAAGGAGTGAAATAGGGGATGAAAGTTGGTATGAAAGGCCTTCATTTCTCAAGATATTTTACAAGTTATATCAACGAAACTTGGTATTTTGGCTTACGGTAAAAAATAAAGAAGTATGTGTTTCACAGTTTTTCAAAATTCCATCCCCCAAGGGATAAAATGGGGTTGGAAGTTTGTATGAAAGTCCTTTATTTCTCAAGTTATAGCCAAGAAACTTGGTATATGAGCTATCGGTTAAAAGTGAAGAAATATGTGTTTCACAGTTTTTCAAAATTCCACCCCAAAAGGGGTGAAATAGGGGATAAAATTTTGTATGAAAGTCCTTCATTTCTCAAGTTATAGCCATGAGACTTGGTATTTGAGCTGCGAATTGAAAATAAAGAAGTACTTGTTCCACAGTTTTTCAAAATTCCATACCCTAAGGGGTAAAATAGGGGTTGAAAGTTTGTATGAAAGTCCTTAATTTCTCAAGATATTCTCAAGTTATATAAACGAAACTTGGTATTTTGGCTTTCGTTAAAAATGAAGAATTACATGTGTCACAGTTTTTCAGAATTCAACCCTGAAAGTGGTAAATAGGGGTTGAAAAATTGTATGAATGCTTTAGCCATGAAACTTGATATATGAGCTGCGAATTGAAAACTTAGAAATACGTATTTCACAGTTTTTGAAAATTCGACCCGCAAAGGGGTGAAATAGGGGATGAAAGTTGGTATGAAAGGCCTTCATTTCTCAAGATATTTTACAAGTTATATCAACGAAACTTGGTATTTTGGCTTAGGGTAAAAAATAAAGAAGTATGTGTTTCACAGTTTTTTAAAATTCCATCCCCCAAGGGATAAAATGGGGTTGGAAGTTTGTATGAAAGTCCTTTATTTTTCAAGTTATAGCCAAGAAACTTGGTGTATGAGCTATCGGTTAAAAATGAAGAAATATGTGTTTCACAGTTTTTCAAAATTCCACCCCCAAAGGGGTGAAATAGGGGATAAAATTTTGTATGAAAGTCCTTCATTTCTCAAGTTATAGCCATGAGACTTGGTATTTGAGCTACGAATTGAAAATAAAGAAGTACGTGTTCCACAGTTTTTCAAAATTCCATACCCCAAGGGGTAAAATAGGGGTTGAAAGTTTGTATGAAAGTCTTTCATTTCTCAAGTTATAACCATGAAACTTGGTATATGAGCTGCGAATTGAAAATGAAGAAATACGTGTTTCACAGTTTTTCAAAATTTTACCCCCAAAGGGGTGGAATAGGGGATAAAAGTTGGTATAAAAGGCCTTCATTTCTCAAGATATTTTAAACGAATCATGGTATTTTGGCTTACGGTAAAAAACAATGAAGTACGTATGTCACAGTTTTTAACATTATCGCCCCCGAAGGGGTAAAATAGGGGTCGGAAATTTGTATGAAAGTCCTTCATTTCCCAAGTTATAGCCATGAAACTTGGTATGTGAGTTACCGATTGAAAACAAAGAAATCACAGTTTTTGAAAATTCTACCCCCAAAGGGGTGAAATAGAGAATTGGTCCTTCAATCACGCCGCAACAGAGCAACGGGTATTTTGCACGGGTAGTTAAGGACCTGGAGAGTGGTATAGGCTTTTTATCCCGGAAAATTAAGGAGTGCCTGCGGGAAAAGAAACTTATACCACGCGAACGAAGTCGCGAGCATCCGCTAGTATAATTATAAAACTTTAGGGGAGTGGGGCGACTTCATGTAAACACTTAATAACGTGATATATAATTAGTTATTATAACAGCGAGTGCGAGTTTCCAGTAACGACTCTAATTTGAACCAACCTAATGCTAATGCGACCTACATATATACCAATTACGTTACGTAATACCTAAGCTGTTACCCCTACAAAACAGTATAGGATATTCTGGATCCGGCTTCCCTGAAGCGACGACAACTATGCCAAAAGTCTGAACTAAGGGCCAAGAGGGACATGGCTGACTTTATTATAAAATTCTGCCAATGGGAAGAGCTCGTGCAGGACCGAGTCAAATGGCGTAAAAGCATCTAGGATGGTCGGTGTCCTCATGACGAAGTTTGATGTTCTCGCCCACAGCGCCATACCACCGGCTCTTTAATTTGCGACGACCATCGATGTATATGTATGGGCCCTTTCATAGAAAAAAGTTGGGCGTCCGACATGTAGGGCGTGCCCCTCACCTGTATAAGCCTGTCCTTGTCCCCGCCATAGCGCTGTCCCGCTTTTCAGACGAGATGGCGTTAGTAAACTAAGTCCACATTCTTTGTTTGACAGGGCCCGTCTATGTAAATTGAGGTCATTGGCGACGACAGGTTCAGCTGCCCCATTTGTGGGCGTGAGTGTCGCTCCCGTATCGGCTAATTTAGCCATAAAATATAACACTGCACAAGCTATTCAACGAGCAAAGATAAAAATTATGTACTCGTGTACTTGTAATATTGTATTGTATTGTGATTGTGAAATTGTGAAAATTAGTGGAGTAGTTGTGCCGTGAAAGCGTAGCAGACAGACAGACAGATACACTTTCGCATTTATAATATTAGTATGGATATAATAAAATTATGTCATTTTTATTATGAAGCTTCGACTTCTATAATTTGTAAATAACATTATTTAAATTTTATATGACTAGGTACTTGGGTAACTTATACATTTTTATGACATATCAATGTAATTTTGTATTTATATTGTATTTTACTATACCGATCTGATTTTCTTAATCGTTTTTTATAAGTCTAAGCGAAATTATAAATATACAAATAGGAAAAAGTGTTGCCTAGACAGTGTGTGAATCTTCTGTCAACACGTAAAGGCCAACGACGACCTTCGCTCTCCCAACCCAGCTTGTTAATTGCACTTCTTAAATTACTTCCTACTTTTTTCAACAGTTGCTGGGACAACACTGACTATCTCGGTGGAGGCACACTCATCCACCCATCTGTGGTGCTGACGGTGGCTCACAAAGTAGACACTATGGCCCCAAGAGACGTATGTATATTTTATCTATGTGTAACACTATATCTGTCCAACCATTTATTTTACTTTTGACATAATTATTGACAGGCAATCATCGACAAAATACTGCAGTACTTCATATTACTATTGTAATATGAAGTATTGTCCGATATTTCATAACTACTACGTACTAATACATATCTAGTAATAGGGATGATGCCTATATGAAAAATAAATTATTTGTTACTGATGATTAAATAGAGGGTTTTCCGAAAACCTAAAATTCACATCCTCAATTAGTTTCAAGTTTGATAACCATTTTAAAACATAGATTAAAGAAAAATAAGTGCGTTGAAATTGGATGACGTCACAACTGTGAATTTCATACAACTTCCATACTAGAAGTGCGTTTTTAAGTTTGATAATGAGTTGCTGATTTGATTGAGTTGTCATTATTCCTATTACAAGTACGACTTTCCTTTTCAAAATCACTTTCCTTTTCACGGAGCTAGAACTTCTGGCTTCGCGCTTTACAAAAACACTCTAATCTAAGGGTAGGCAGGGCAAACAAGACTACGTGGATTCAGGTAGTGCTAATGGAGAAGTTTACCATTTTTTTTTTAATTATTATGAAAATTAAGACAAAATAAAACAAAAATATGAAAGAACCATTAAAATATCTCAGCAAATGAAAAGTTATGGAACTTTAAAGTTGCGCTTGCAAGTGTGCTATCAACCGACGTACAACAATTTTATGTAACGAATTCTAAAGCTGTGAGTTATTTTCAACACGAAATCAATTTACAATCACCAAAACACTGTTTGTTTACATTCGACAACAAATGAATTATCAAACAAATATGGCGACGCATGGCATATGCCGTTCAACCAATCAGCGCGCTAGGTGCGTTCCGTCGCACGGTATTTCACAATTTGACGATTTTACTTCGATGGATTATAATCTACCGAAAAATAATGCGTTAAATTATAATCAGTATGTTCAGTTCACAATCTTGCGAGGTATATTATAATCAAACGGTTTTTACGATCTTACGGTGACATCAACATTAACGGGCTACCAACTTTAACGGTAACATATTAAAATATACACATCAATAATTGGCCGGTTGAAGGCGTAGTCTCGAACGGTGAGACCCTAACATAATATTACCTTATGAGCCCAAGTACTGAAACATTGTTTTCTGTTCCGATGTTTTAGAGTAGGAAAAACGAAAATTTCATTACCAAATTAATACCATTCGCTACTCAGTTAAATGAAGTATGACGTAATTAAAAAAAGTGGTCAAAAAATCGTATAGTAACTGCAGAAAATTATCGGGAAATTCATGGAAATCTCAAAAAAGGCGTTATCGCGTTCCGACTTTTGTGATTTAATCAGAGACATTATTTAAACAAAAGTTATTTCAAATTAATTATCAAAGATCAAGGAACACTTTAATTAAACAATATTTTCAATATATTTTAAAGTTTTTGTACAATCTGGATCCAAAGATCCCTCATACGAATTTTTCATACAAATTTACACAGGCTCGTGCAACCCAAATGTCAAAATATATAGCTTAAGATATAACTGTATTTATGGTAACTATATTTTGGTAACTATAATAATTATATCTCCTTACTATTAATTTTCATTGTATTTATATTAGTATTATCACAGGTGATCTAAGAGGTGATATACGAGTTATTTTGAATACTTAAATCGTAAAATAACTTAAATGGGAGATATTGAAATACTACACATTAGCACATCAAAGCGGCGACACTTGAGCTATTTTTTACCCACGACGGAACGGACGGTATATATTATGTGTTTGCCCTAAGAGGTTGTGCGATTGTTTGTTTGTTTGTGTACTTTTTAGTTACCATTTTCCTGGAAAACTACCGATTAGTATGCAGTTTTTTGCAATAGATATGCATAACTTCTGTCAAGGTTCTTGAAAATGTTTTAGGGCCATGGTCCACTAAGCTGGGCTGCAATCTTGATTTTTATTTTTCAATATGTTTCCATTTTTCTGAAAAAGTACTGGGCTGATTGAGATGCGGTGTTTTGCATTAGATATTATGTTTAGCTTGTAAAAAGTTCTTAGATATATTTTAAGTTATCGTGCTATCGTGCGCGCTGCTATTGTGTTTTTTTATTATGTTAAGTACCTTTTTTCTGGAAAACTACTTTGCTGATTTAGATGCGGTTTTTTTAAAAAAAATGTTTAGCTTCTAAGAAGGTTCTTAGATATGTTTTAGGGCCATAGTCCACCAAGCTGTTCTGCAATCGTGATTTGGTAGGTGGTCATAGGAACTCCTTCTCATCGTAAACCCGTCGTGTTTGGACTCTTTTGAATTGTCTTGACAAGAGCTAACCTAGATGCTACCCAGGGTAACGTGATGGAGCCAGGAGGTGGTCACAGGAACTGCAGTTTTTTATCCATTATATTTTTTAACGTATTTTTTGAACTGATATATTTTAACATTTATTTATCAGAATATTAAAATTTAACACAATTTGACACCTCTACTCATTACCATTTGGCCATAGTCCAACAGGCTGGTCAAAAAAACTACTGAGCCGACAAAGATGCAGTTTTCTGTTGATAAAACTACTTCTGCGAAGATCTAATTGTTGTTACAAAGTTATAAGGTCACAAATTATAATGGAGCGCTGCAGTTCGTCGTGGGGTTTTTTTAATTTTAATTTTATTACTTGACGTACTACTTGACGTACTTAACGACGTATTACGTCTTTGAGGGGCAATATCTAGTAAACGCCCCGATGAATAGAGTCAGTTTTTTATACTGGTTACTTAGGTACAGCGCATACTTTGCGCTGCGTCTTTGAGCGGCGATAAGTAGTCAGGTCCCCAGCCGCTTGCAGGCAGACCATCACGAATTCCACCAGACGATAGTTACTGTTGTGAATGATACGAGCACTTGATGAGAACTGACATTTATTATTACTGAAATATATAACAATATTATATAAAATTCACATCATCTTTCCCTTTTATTTTTTAAATTACATTCATTATAATTTTATAATTGGCTTAGATATGTAATTATATTTAAACAATACGTATCTAATCCTAATTTAGTATTACTGAAATACCAACATAACAATATTATATGAAAATCACATCAGCAGCTATCTCTTAGCCTATATATTTTTTGAAAGAGAATACCTCTAAGTATTAAGTTCGCCTTTGTACATCGTATTTTTTATATAGTACTACGAGGCTATGATGCCTGCGACTACGTTAAGAAGTTTGGATGGATGTATGGATGTTTGTTACTCAATCACGCCCCAACAGCTGAACGGATCTGGCACAGAGATAGATTATAGTCTGGAATAGCACATAGGCTACTTTTTATCCCGCGGGCATCAGATAGTATTAGTATATATGGTATGATATTAGTATAATATTAGTAAGTATGATAAACTCTTTTCGCAGCTGAAATGCCGAGCTGGCGAATGGGACACGGAGTATGAGAACGAGCAGTTTATCCACCAGGACAGAGAAGTTAAGAAGATCATCCTACACGAACAGTTCGAAAGACGTGAGTCATTTTTACCCGACCACGACACAGCTAAAATGAAGGGTTATGATTTTAGTATGTACTCGTATGTACCTAGTTTGTAGCGCCTGCCGCCTACAGTACTGAGCCGATTTCGATGAATGAGGTGTCAAATTATTCGTTATTATGGCCCCAGGGGGGTTACTGCCACTGCTTAAAGCAATATTTTTTTGGATATTGTGTCGACAAATTCTAGCACGATGTCCCCAAAAGTAAGCTTACTAGAACATTGTTTCCTAAGCAATTTTGTGACGTCATTATGCAAATGATTCGCTCAATTTGTACCACCAAGTGTTTTTTGGGTGCTAGCATTATTGTTTTACGTAGGATTTACGTCAAAGGAGACGGTTCAGGTTTGTATGGGGCGTAGGCCAAGTCTTGTATAAGCAGAGAAATGAAGGAAAATAAAATACTAGACAGTTTTTATTGGTCAATTTTACGAATTCCAGTGGTTTCCAAGTTATGGAACACTAAACATGAGTGGGAAACAATGGCGGATTCATATTTTTTTGACGTTTTCAAAAGAAAAACACGTTATTTTGACAGTGACTGTCAGAAATGACATTTGATACATTTCGCGCCTACTGCCTTCTCTCTACGGCTGAATGTTGCCATCTTGGAAACGTATCGAAAACTTGAAATACCTTTTTATGTTTTTGCTCGTTATTTACTTTACTGTTCTAAATTATTATATTTTTAATACAATCTATGTATTTTCCTCTATTCATGGTAGAGTGTACAAGAGTAGGCCTAAAATGAACCTTTCAAAGTTACTTTCATAATAATTTTTTATGCCTGTTTAGTTTTTGTTTTTATTTTATTTTTCATTTACGTTTTTTAACTGACTTCCAAAAAGTAGGAGGTTTTCAATTCGGCGCGTTTTTTAAAATGTATGTTTAAATAAATAAATAAATAAAATCTTTATTTGGAATTACCATACAGAGTGAAGATACAAACACAAACTTACTAGTAGAAAAGAAAAAGTAATAATATTATGTCGGTGCATATTTACCGTGCTTGATAAGTTTGACGGATTATAACTAGTATATATTTGTCTCCAGTGCACGCCCAATACGATGCGGCACTATTGATAATGAAGACTCCATTCTTGCTCGAACCGCACATCAACGTGGCCTGCCTCAGCCAAACAATGCCACCCCCTGGGACCCTCTGCTACAGTATGGGTTGGGGAGTGGACTTCACCAAGGGGACATACAACGCCAACGTTCTGAAGAAGGTATATCTCTCTCCAAGCTCACTTTACTGTTTTTTTTAAATATATAGGTTTATAACGAGCAAACGAGCAGGCGGGTCACCTGATGGTAAGTGACTACCGCCGCCCATGAACATTTGCAGCACTCGCAATTTTCCCTTGCGAGTGTCGAAAATTTGCAGCATAAACGGCTGTATCTTTTGATTGCGTTGGCTTAGAAGCTTGAATTTTTCACAGCTCCAAGGGACAGTAGACCTGAGTATATAATATGAATTTCAGCTTGATACCTCCATGCGTTCCTGAGAAAAAGGATCTTGACACACAGACGGACGGACAACAAAGTGATCTTATAAGGGTTCCGTTTTTTCCTTTTGAAGTTTTGAGTTCCTTTTGAGGTAAGGAACCCTAAAAAAAGAAGCCAACTCCATTGTTAAATTATCCAATCCTTAGAATCTAGCTCTCTAAGGAGAAGAAGTAGGGGGGGCGCTAAAACTCGGAAATGGAAATTTTTTTGCGCATTTGAGGAAATATTTGGATGGTTTCGATTTACAATTGGACCCGGTAGGTGGTGCTGTGCAATCGGGTTCTTAGGTTTCTGGATTTACCATCATACATTTAAAGACTGTGTTAAACAGCATTTGTTAAGTTGAGGACACTATTGATGATTTTCTGAATGACAAAGTTGCATGGAAGCAACCGGCCTCGCATCCAGTGACCCGACCACAATTCAGTGTAATACTTGTAACGTATGTGTTGTATTGTTTACTTATTGACACCTTTTTCTTTTTTAAGGAAAGAGCAAAGTCTGCTGAGTTTCAAGTGGAACATTTTTCCGAACCGGTGGTAGAGTCTTAACGTATCATAAGTGACACAAGTTGACCTACGTGAAATAAATAAATCATTTATCATTTAAGGTCCGAAAAATACGTATTCGAAAATATCAGAGCTATAATTTATAGTTTTCAAAAAATCTACTTTTTTTTCAGGACCCACGTGATCTCCGGTACAGCGTGGTGGGCATGGTGGTGTATGGCCTGGATCTGGAATGCGGAACGCAAGATCCTGGCACTTACGCGGATGTACCTGAATTGTACAATTGGATCAACCGACTGATGAAGAGGGAAGGCTTCTTCGACAGATTTTATACCATTTAAACTGATCAATAACTTCAGAGGACTTTGCAGCAAAAGGACCCCCTATTTTCTAACTCAGTGGCTATTGAAAAACACTTTACTATGAAATATTATTATTTTTATTTTATTAAATTTAAATAATAACATTTCATAGCATATATTTTTGTCTAATATAAATATCTAGGATAAAAATACATGCCAGTGGCTTTAATGTTTTGATAGCCACTAAGTTAGAGAAGCGCAACGTCAAAATGTTGGTGCAAAAGGAGGGTAGATCCAAACTTTAAAAATCGCAGTTATTTTTTTTTTACTTAAAAAATTTATTAAAACGAGTAAAAATATTAATTCTTTTTTTTTTGACGTTAGTGTAGTCATTGATTTGTCCTCTAATTAACCATGTATAGCATATTACAGTAATATCATTATTATTTAGGCATTTATTAAAAAATAAGCATATAAACTGGTTTTTTATTTATTAAATTAAAACTGATATCTGATTGAGTTCCGTCCTCCATTTCCGAAAATATTCATCAGACCTTCACCAATTTATGGATCAACCGTCAGTAGACGGAACAATAATGATTGGATTAACAAGAAAATAATAAGAGCTTGTGAATATAGGGATGATTTATTTTTACAGTGGATAAAGGATACTAATAATTTTATCTTAAAACAAAATTATATAAAGCTAGGAACTATGCAAATATGTTAATTATTAAGACTAAAAATAGGAATACGAAGTCTGATATCATTTTAAATAAGAAAAAATCCCAAAAACCTATGGGACATTTTGACCAGGCTGACGGGCAAAATTAAATCTTCTATTGATGGAGCCATACAAAATTCTTTCGGTGGACACGATATCATTTGTAACATTGCAAACAAATTTGCTTCCTCGTTTAGCAATAGCGTTAAGCAAATAATTCCTCAATGTGCGGAACCACTGCTTGATAAAACAACTTATCAATGCTCGGCAAATGTTACCATGAGATTTAAGCACGCGGACTCAGAATCAGTAGAAAAAATAATCAAATCAATAAACATTAACAAAGCGCCAGGAGTTGACAGGATAAGAGCTATTGACTTATAAAGGATAAGTGGAAAAATAAAAATCAATAAAAATGGTCCTATCAAACTTAATTAACGCTAGCGTAATAACGGCTAAATACCCTCCCCTACTAAAAACTGGGATCGTTCGGCCAATACACAAGAAAGACAGTAAGACTGAGTATGAAAATTACAGACCAATAACCATTCTACCTACCATCGATAAAATAGTCGAAAAATATGTAAGCGGGCAAATTCATAAATATTATGAAAGTAATGATATTCTAACGAACAACCAGTACGGATTCAGACCACATAAGAACACCACACAGTTGCTTTCCGCATTCACAGATAGCCTATATAAACACCTAGACATTAAAAAGCACGTTCTTGTAGTTTTTATTGATTACAGTAAGGCATTCGACACACTCAGACACGATAAACTACTTCAAAGCCTAAACGATAGTGGAGTGCGGGGTAAATTACTAGCTTGGTGCGCAAATTATCTCCAGGATAGAGCATATCGGGTAAGGGTTTGTAATACTGATAGTTACCCGGTACAGATAACGGAAGGCACAGCACAAGGCTCGGTATTGGGCCCCCTGCACTATCTGACCTATGTAAATAGCCTGTCTAATACAATAAAGCAGTGTGAGATATATCAGTTTGCGGACGACACTTGCCTTGTGGCCGCTGGAGACAGTGTAAAGGAGGCTCTTAAAAAGCTCCAAAGTGATTTTGATACACTGACTAAGTGGTCACATGACTTTGGATTAGTTTTTAATGCCGACAAAACCAAATTAATATATATCAGTACCAGTCATAATAGAAGCGATTTGACACCTAATTTAATAGCACACACTCATCTTTGCCTACATTCTCAAAAGATTGACGATACAACTCCTTGTAAATGTGACCCCATTGATATAGTTGACTAGCACACGTATCTTGGTCGTATAATAGACGATCGGCTTAACTGGAAAGAGCATATCAATCGTGTGTGTGATAGGCTAAGAGGAATACTAGCAAAATTTTCTTTAATTAAATTTAAAATACCGTATACAACTCTCTTATTACTCTATAAATCTTTGGCAGAATCTATTATACATTATGGGTTGTCAAGTTATGGAAGGACATTCAAAACACACCTTGACCGTATATTTTCACTCCAGTTGCGAATTCTTAAAGAAATTGTTCCACATTAATTTAAAAAAAGATACAAAGCAGATTACCGAAAATTGTTTGCATTCTGCAAAATAATACCTGTTCACGAGAAAACTGAACAGACGTTACTAACTGAATATTATTTTAACGAGAACCTTAAAAAAGTACAGAGAATATGTCACTCAGCTCGTAGGAGCGACAAAACAAAATTACAATTACCAGATTACAATAACCTTTACGGAAAAAGAACACTAAACTATGTTAATACCCAACCTAATTAATCAGCTACCTAAATCTCTTAGAGACGTCATTACAACCAAAAACATAAAATTTAAATTCACTTACTTTTATTTGAAGCAAATACTTAGTAACTATGCATAGGGCTCAAGTAATTAACTAAATATATATTACTAGCTTATGCCCGCGACTTCGTCCGCGTGGATTGAGGTTTTTTGGTTCCCGCGGGAACTCTTTAATTTTCTGGGATAATAAGTAGCCTGTGTGTTATTCCAGGCTAAAATCTATCTCTGTGCCAAATATCATCCAGATCCGTTCAGTCTTTCGGGCGTGATTGAGTAACAAACATCCATTCATCCATCCATACATCCATCCAAACTTTCGCATTTATAATATTAGTATAGATTACTTCACTATATTATTTACTTACTTAATTCAAAATAAAATTATGTAACATCCTGGTATCATGACATCTTATTGATTTGAATGGAACAAAAGGTTTTTTACGCTCATTGTAAGTTTTTCTAACATACCTGCATTTAGCTCGTTACGTTTTAGATGATGTATTATTACATATTATGACTATTTTATGGTTTTATTTCATTACCAGTTTATATTGTTAATAATAATAAAATTAAAATCTAAATTAACTCTAAATTAAAAACTAAATTAAAAACTAAAAACTAAACATTAAAAATATCATCTATCCCGCTGCAATGAGGCAGTGTGCCCAGAACGCTGGCTGCGTTACCCCGCTGAATAGCCAAACTTATATGTTGGCCGAGGTAACTGCCAGCCCTCCGGTCACCTGTGGACTCTGTGAGACGAGAAGATAGATCCTTAAAAAAGGATCTGGCATCTTCGCCCCACGACCCCAGGGTTTCAACACCAAAAGGCACAAAAATGAAATTATTTTCAATAATTTCATACTTGCGCCTCTTGGCTCTTTCTGCATTAGTGGCCGCCGCTCCCGCTATATATATTTTATGGTATATATAGTATGTAACCATTGATAATAATGTGCTGTAACTTATTATTAGATTTAAGCGTAGGTACCTATTATTGTATTCTATAACCTAAGGTCGACGGCATTGGACGGACACTTATTATATACAGAGATAACACTCCTCTACTCTACCCTCCACAATTGCTCAATAGCTAGATTACCACCCTACCGGAAAAGAAGTGCCACCAAACGATTTAGCTTTCCGGCACGATGCCATAGCCCATACCCTACGATAGCCCGGTACCTTCTTAGACTGCATCATTACTAACTGCCAGGCGAGATTGCCAACGACCTCAATTTACATAGACGAGCCCTGTCAAACAAATAACTTTTCAACTTTAAGTCATTTCTGCCACGTACCCGCAAATTGTGGAACCAGCTTCCATCTTCTGTGTTCCCTCATGATTATAATATGGGGCGCTTCAAAGGGCGGATAAACAAATATCTCAAAAGCCAGCAACGCATTGGCGGTTCCTCTGGTGCTGCAAATGTTCATGGGCGGCGGTAATCACTTACCATCAGGTGACCCGCCTGCTCGATTGCTCGCTATACATATTTAAAAAAAAAGTGATAGTTTGTATCCCTAGGAAGGACATGGCCTACAATAACATGTAGGTATACACTTTCGCACACACAACAAACTCAGCCGGGGTTTTTTATTAATTATCAGCATCAACCTTTTACAATAACAGATTAAAAAATAATATTGACCCACTTGACCCCACTGTATCATTAAACTAGTGATGTATCGACGTAACTGTTAAATTTTAATTTATCGATAAATTCATTCCATTTTTTTTCAATTAAGTTAATAAATTAACAAATTGAGCTGCCGTGAAAACCAAATCATAATCAGGACCACTCTGTTAACAGTGAACGAATGAGAAGAAGAAAAATTAACAATTCAAATAAAAAAGAAATATAATGCCTGCAAATCACCTGTTTTGCAGGTCTAGTCATGCTACTAGTATTGCATAAACAGAATAAATTTAAATTGAATAGAAGATATTGAAGATATTGAATTGAAGAGAATTGATAGAATTAAATTGAGACATGGTTCTGAAGTACTTAATCCATATTTTCAGTGACATCTTCGTTGCGACCGCTATGTGACGGCACCACTGTTCTCGAGAAAACCTTAGCTTTGGCTGCCTGTCCACTAAAGCGGAGCGGAGCGAGATCTGTTAAGCAGACAACGCTGCCCTCTCCATACTGCATTCCGTAAGCATTCGACTGACCTCAAGTATTCTTTTATTTATTGGATAGAAGCAGGCGTTACTTTACGGAAGTCCATGACAATGAAAAAAAAAACTAGAAGTTTAATTCGCTATAATCCGCCACAGAAGGCAAATCTATGTGGTACAGTGCGTATCTCGAACCTGATGACCGCGACATTCACCGCACTACATAAAACCTCAAAAATACCCTCAACGTACGATTCACTCCGATACCGGAGCATCTTCAGGAGATGTTGTCTTTACAATGCACGATTGTAAAGGCCTTTGCCTTTACAATGCACGATTCGCCGCCTTCTGTGGCGGATTATAGCGAATTAAACTTCTAGTTTTTTTTTCATTCTATTATTTAGTTTATAAAAAAAGAAATGTATATTTATTTAGCATTATACACAGCCAAAAATAACACAAAATAAGTTTATCGATAAATAATTCGATAAAGACACGTCCCTAGGATGAGTTTAATTACTATGATGCGATGATAAAATTAATAGTCCGCGTTGGAGACGCAAAACGGTTTGCGTTTTCGGATTTACAATAATTATTTTATTTAATCAGTTATTTTTTTATCTATTGGCATTTGCAACATGAGGTAAGTGTCTATTTGTTTAATTATTGTATTAATTGTTTTATTCCAAGATACGTCGACTTTAAGCGGTATTACGTGTTCATGCGGTATTAGTTGAAAGAGGACTTATCTAAGGGTAAGCAAAAGTCTGGTTTTCTCACTGAGTGAGCAAAACCGATTTTTGCTCACTGGTTTTAAATTAAAAAAAATTTTCTCACTGAGTGAACAAAAACGACTTAAGGCGCCTTTTGTTCACTTTTGTTCATACGAGCTAGTATGGTGAAAAGAAGCATTAAGATTGACAAGGTCGACTTAATACTAACAAAGGGTACACACCCTTTGTTACATACCTAAGTAGGTACTAAGTAGGTACTAAGTAGGCACCTTAGTAGGTACTACTGACAGCTTTTTTACTTATTGTTATTTTATTTTAATTTATTTTCTTATAATTTTAATGTTTAATTTTATATTATAATTTTGTGCTACACTAGTACACTGTAAGCTTTTTATTAGGACTATCCAAAAACAAGTCGTCCGTCCACGGCTTGTTTTTGGATAGTCACTTTCACATGAAAAAATTAATGGCAATAAGAAAAAAACTATCACAGCTAAGCAGGCTTTACATATTATTATCGGAGTAATAGTCGACCAACTTATAAAAATAATATGTATATGTCCGTTAATTGTGACGGGCAGCTACGGAACTCTACGCTGCGCGTGGCTCGACATACACTTGGCAGGTTTTTTTTACTTTAGTTATGGTAAATGATGTAGAATGATGATGTTGATAAATTATACATTTTATTTGTGTACTAGCTGATGCCCGCGACTTCGTCCGCGTGGATTGAGGATTGTCCCGATTCGGCTGTTGTCGACTGTCCTTTAGATCCCTATTTCGATTAATGTTTAACCTGTGTAGATACACACATATGGATGGAATAGAGATAGACGAAACTTTTAAGGCTTTTAAGGCTTGTTTTCAACGATCTCAATTTACATAGACGGGCATAATTTAGTAACTAATTATTAGACCTTATAAGTAATGTTACCTACGTCCAGCATGGCTAGCATGCGCACTACGAGTAAAATTATGTCTACTCGTTATCTCTCTCTGTCTACCGAAGCTAACATGGTTACTTGTCTCGTTACGTCAAAAATAGAGATAAACGTAATTTTTCTTATCTGTGGCATTTCTCTCTACGAACCTTTACATGTCGACTATTTTTTCTTGTAATATACCGCATTTTGTGCATGTTAGGGTAAATGAAAAATTTCCGGCAACGACATCTCTCTCTCGTCGCGAGATAATCTCGTTGTGCGCATGCTAAGCACCATGCTAAGTAGGTATTACCTAATGTCCATTGTCCGTTCCATTCCATCTGTGCTGTAAGCTGTAAGTAACAAATTTTGGTTGCTTTTTTATCGTACTGTGCTGGAGTATTCTAGAGCTGGAACCCAACACCAGGTTGACCTAAAAAAAAAATTAGATAGGTGAGGAGCATGCACCACAATTCGGACGACCAAATTTTTTCTACGAAAGGGCCTATCTAGTACCTACATATAATATGTCGATGCTTGTTTTACCATACGGAACCCTCAACCCCTTTTCCAGATTACACGCTGTACTGTTTTTGTTGTCGACACTGGCGTTTTGCTCGGCTTTAAGTCCATGGACTCCCCCTACCACAGTGACGTCAAGCAGTGTTCAAGCAGCTAAAGATTTATTCGCACAGTTTAATTTCCAAACCGATCCAGGACCGAGCCAAGAATCGAATCAAGGTACAGTTAGACAAACTTATCTGATCCGGTTACAGCGTCGCTATTATTTATTTAAAAAAACAAAAAGGGCAAAAAGAAAAGACTGCCCATAGAAGTGAAAACGAATATTTGATTTGTTTTCTTATTAAAAAATAATACAAATATTTCAAATATAAACCTTAAAACTAAGTATAAACATTAAAGTTTAACTGCGAATGTAATATATTTATATTTAATACCTTTTGTCTACGTAACAACGCGAGGTGTCGGCCACGGTTACACATATCACTTAGATATTAATATAAAGTTTAAAAATAAGGCATTAAAGTTTAATTACGAATATTATTATACTTAAGACCTTTTGTCTTAAGAAGAATGGTGTCGATCACGCGTATTCACATTTTTACCCCCTACCAACAAGTGCTCAACACGCCTAAAGAAGTTTTCATTTCATTAAAAGAAAGCCTATTGGATGGCGTTACCTTGCGGAAGTCCATGATAATGAAAGAACTTGAAGTTTCATTCGCTATAATACGCCACAACAACTTCATCTTAATCATATAGTTCGTTAAGCGTAGGTATGTTGACATGATGATGGTACATGATGCATCAACATATCCTGAAGATGCTCCGGTGTCGGAGTGAAACGTGCTTTGAGAATAATTTGGAAGATTCGTGTGGTGTGGTGAATATCGCAAGATACACACTGTGCCACATAGATTACTGTATTTGCTATTTACTATTATATTAAGTTATTTACTATTATGTAGGTACGCGGACGAAGTCGCGGACATCAGCTACCTACTTATTAAAATAAAAAAACTTAAGTACATAGGTTCGGATTACAACACTCATGAAAATTCACGATAAGAAGTTTTCATAAAACTTTTAAATAAATATAGGTACTTATTGTGAAGTTTTATTTTATTTTATTAAGAAAATACCTAACCATAAGCTAGCGCAAACCCAAGATTGACCACCAGGAATAGCTACTGAGATTAACCTATTGAGGCGGAAGCGAAAAACTTCTAGTGGATTCGCGTCACCGACATGCCGCGTCACCTACATGCTCGCGTTGTTTCGAAGACAAAAAGTCATAAGTATAAATATACTACATTCGTAATTAAAATTCTTTAGTTCTAAGGCTTATATTTTAATTTTATTATTCGTTTTCACTTCTATCGGCAGTCCCTATGACTGCCAATTTTTTTCTTTCTGTTAATTAATATGTTACATACATGACATCATCATGTTACATCATGCTGAAACTACTAGACAGATTTGAATGCAACTTGGCACATTTATATGTATAACTGAAACTCTTGTTCAACGTTTATAGGATATTTTTATCCCGAAAAACAATTGGGTTCCTTCGGGATATATGGTTAAGTCCATCCGGGGTGGATCAGTTTTTTCTATTCTAATGCAATTACTTTTACAATTTCAGATCCCAATGTGTGTTACACGGAGAATCAAGACGAAGGCAAATGTGTGAAAACATCCATGTGTGCATTGTCACCACCGAATATTATAAGCCCCAATTTCATATATAGGTACAGATGGTAGGTCCAATAGGTACAAACTACAAATGGGTTCAAAATTAGAATAGGAATGGAAAAAGATAGAAAGAAAATATGTAGGTACATTTATTCCACAGTTAGCTGATGCCCGCGACTTCGTCCACTTGGATTGAGGTTTTTTGGTTCTCATTAATTTTCCGGGATAAAAAGTATAAATAGTCCGTGATAAATAGTAGGTATGTGTTATTCCATACTATAATCTATCTCTGTGCCCAATTTCATTCAGATCCGTTCATCCATTCTGGCGTGACGTGACTGGCTATTCAGATATGTTGGCGTCAATTCTATTTTTCTTATAATGTATTTTTCACATTTTCAGGACGATACCAAGCAACCAACCTGGAAATAAATGCAAGTTCCTAATGATCTGTTGTCCTGAAGACAAAATAATAAAAAATCCCGTACCGCCTACCCCCAGTACCCCACCGGGTTGCGGCTACAGCAACGCCGCCGTTGGTAGGTTCCGGCAACTGACGGACAGCGGTTACGCTGACTTCGCCGAGTTCCCCTGGATGGTTGCTTTACTCAAGAATTCAAAAAATAACCCGTAAGTACCTATACCTAGCCCCGATATTTTATGAATATCAGTAGGTATCTCAATACATATGGGACTTGAGGGGCTCGTGGCCTAGTTGTGTCAACGCATATCAGTCGATTGCGATAAGCAACGTTGACCCAAGCCGGTAACTGAATGGGTGACCGAATTTGGAGGTTCAAATTGGGCCTTTTCATTTCCTCCGTGCCTCGGAGAGCAGCCGTCGGTCCCGGTTATTATCACTAACATCTGATAATAATCATTACAAAAACCAAAGAGTTTAATATTCTTAGTCGAGTCGTATGCGGAAAGACGTGGGAAGCCACCGCATTATTATCCCAAGAAGACTCCTACCATTATGTGATTAATGGAAAGGAGTCACGACCATCAGTAATGAGGAATACGACGAAAAGAAAAGAGATCTCAATACTATTATATATATATATATATATATAAATCTCGTGTCACAATGTTTGTCCTCAATGGACTCCTAAACCACTTAACCGATTATAATAAAATTCGCACACCATGTGCAGTTCGATCCAACTTGAGAGATAGGATAGTTTAAATCTTAAAAAAACATCAATTCACGCGGACGAAGTCGCGGGCATCATCTAGTACTATTATGTAAAGAGAATAAAGAGATAGGTGACTCACTCACTCATTCACTGACTGACTGGCCAAACCTTGCTTGCTTGCTTGGATTTTTCGAATTTCCTCCAGGAGCAAAGTCTAGTTAAAATGATCTTTTTGCTATTGTATCGAGTGGGGTGTCAAATGAAAGAGGAGAAGATTCTGAGATCATAGGTGCGATTGTGTAAGAATTGGCGATCAAATCGTCAAAGGTCGGCGTCAAAGTAAAATAAACCATAATCGCGTTGAATTAGAGCTCAATTTCGTGTATTCATTCTCATACGTTTAGGTATAGGTATTTAAACCTAAACGGATGAGAATGCAACACAAGTTTAAGAAATCCATTCAAAAAATGCTCCTGAAAAAAGCTTATTATACTGTCGAAGATTATATAAAACTAGATGATTCCCGCGTCTTCGTCCGCGTGGATTTATGTTTTTTGATTCCCGCGGGAACTCTTCAATTTTCCAGGATAAAAAGTAGCCTATGTCCTTCCCCGGGATACAACCTGTGCTTGTACCAAATTTCATCAAAATCAGATACATTTTTTTGATTCCCGCGGGAACTCTTCAATTTTCCGGGATAAAAAGTAGCCTAAGTATGTCCTTCCCTGGGATGTAACCTATCTCAGTACCAAATTTCATCAAAATCAGTTGAGTAGTTGGGCCGTGAAAGCGTAGCAGACAGACAAACAGACAGACAGACAGACAGACACACTTTCGCATTTATTATATTAGTATGGATATGATAAGAGCGCATGGATTAGACTCGCTCCAGCAATACTCAGGACTGCGGTTATTTATGTATCATATGATTAATTTAATTGTAAATATTTTTTTTTTTTTTCAAAAGAGCAACCACCGAGTTTCTTGCTAGTTCTTCTCGGTAGGCACGGCATTCCCAGCCAGTGGTAGATTCATTCGACTATTCATGAGCATTTGTAAAAAGTGTATTTGAAAAAAAACTTTTGAATGTTGAATACTTATTTTCAACAGGGCAAGTGTCTGGAACCCCACTGACTATCTCGGTGGAGGCACGCTCATCCACCCGTCTGTGGTGATAACGGTGGCGCACAAAGTCGACACTATGGTCCCCACCCCAAGTGATGTATGTATCTATTGTTAGCATTATTACTGTTTGTCATTATATCTCATGAAACAGGAAGTATAATATCTGTCAATTTGACTCGTTTCATGTTATTTGATTTAATCTGCGGATACGGACGCCATATTGAAAATAGTTAGTATAAATACGAGTGTTTGAACGATGCTAATTTAGTCTCCTGCCGGTAGACTCAGCGATCATTGAATACTTTTGTGATCGCATTTTGATTTAGAGCTTAACGATAGCAATCGTGGCCGGATCAAATGAATATTATCTTTAAGTTAAGCCAAATTTTATCTGATTACATTAAATCTCTCGTGGAACCTCTACACGTTTAACCATTAACTCATGCAAGTTCCAAATGATAGTACAAATATTATATTAAAAGTGTCTCACCTATTTCTGGATTGTCTCTTACACTATAATATAGGTACTATATTATCTAAGTAGTAACTAGCCGGTTGAGGTTTGTTGGTACACGCGGGATTTTTTAAAGTTTCCGGGAAAAGAAGGTTTAGCCTATGTGTTTTGATCCGTTCAGGCGTGATTGAGTAACAAACATCCGTCCATCCAAACTTTCGCATTTATAATATTAATATATTAATCTTTTAGTACTGACGTGGTTGAACCAGATCATAGATGCTGATGTGACGTCTCTCAGACGGCTATGGAAATGATCAAATTTTTTATAGATATGTACTAAAAAGGACATTATTTATTTAAAATATGTTCCAACTGTTAATTATGTACTAGGTACCTAATTAAATATTTAAAAAAATAACAGTTTTTATGGAATCAACATTATTATTTGGCACTTTATAATCATAGATTTAGGATTGGTCTCGCTCCGCTCATCCTAAATCTACGAGATGTTTATAATAGACATATTTTACCATTGAAAATTAAATCAGATGCAAATCGGCTGAGACGTATTTTTAGCCGTAGCTCCGAGGATTTTGTAGCTAAACTAACAGATCACGAACATACTCGTATACACTGACCGTACGTGGTGGTAAATGTGGTGAGACCTCAACATTATGACAGAGTTGCATGGAAAGAAACGCCTTCGCATTCGGCAGCCCACAAGTCAACAATTCTCGTAACATTACGTATAATGTAACTAATTAGCTACATTTTGTACCATTCTTTTTTCTTTTTGATAAAGAGCATCTGCTGAGTTTCTTGCCGGCTCTTCTCAGTAGTCTTGACTTATCATACGTGATAAGATACAAGTTGTCCTACGTGAAATAAATCATTTCTTTTCATAATATCACCTATATTGTGACCCTTTTCGCAGCTGAAATGCCGTGCTGGGGAATGGGAAACAGAAAATGAGAACGAGTCGTACGAACACCAGGACAGAGAAGTTCTGAAAATCATCGTTCACGAGCAGTTCGACAAACGTGAGTAATTTTTAATAGACCCTATGCATTTTTGTTGATGACCTCCGTGGAATAGTGTTGAGCGCTGTTGTCTTAACGCGCGGAGATCCCGGTTTTCGATTCCCGGCAGGGTCAATTCGGGAATTTATAGTTTCTGAATTTTCCCTGATCTGGGAGGCTTCGGCCGTACTAGTTACCACCCAACCGGCAAAGACGTGCCACCAACTACCAAGTGATTTAGCGTTCCGGTAAGATGCCGTGTAGAAACCGATTAGGGGTATGGTTTTAATATAACTGCCATGCCCCTAACAGGTTCGCCCGCTACCATCTTAGACTGCATGATTACTTACCATCAGGTGAGATCGCAGTCAAGGGGTTAGCCCTTGGCTGCGATCTCACCTGTAGTGGATTTAAAAATAACTTGATTGGTCGGGGCGTCGGGACAGACTATATCTGCTGCGGCAGTCGTATCTGAAATTCGGTTAATTAAGCTTTGTTTAAGTATTATTTTGTCTCCAGCGAATGCCTATTACGACGTAGCACTACTGATAATGGAGACTCCATTCTTGCTCAAACCGCACATCAACGTGGCCTGCCTCAGCCAAACAATGCCACCCCCTGGGACCCTCTGCTACAGTATGGGCTGGGGAGTGGACTTCACCAAGGGGACACACAACGCCAATGCTCTGAAGAAGGTATGTGTTTCTCCAAGCTCACTTCACAGGGATTGGCCTCATCCTACGTTTAATGACTTAAGGCTGTGGCACTTAACTCGTTGGTTTGTGGTAAGCATATTCGACTGCGGCCGACGAGGTCCAACGAGAAATTCTTAGTACTAGCCCGGAGTTAGCAAGTTGGCGGTGTTCCACACCCGTGCCTCGGAGAGCACGTTAAGCCGTCGGTCCTGGTTATTATCACTAATATGATAATAGTCGTTAAAGCCCGCCAACCCGCATTGGAGCGACGTGGTGGGTCTAAGCTGTAATGCCCTCTCTCCTCTGAGAGTGAGTGGAGGCCTGTATCCAGCTGTGGGACGTTAAATGGGCTGTAGTGGCATAGAAAGCAAGGGGACATATTATTTAAAAAGCTGCTATGCAATGGGTATAAAAATTTTCAACGCACTACCTAAAGACATACCTACAGTCGATGCCATTACAAAAATTTAAATCAACACTGAGAAAATGGCTTCTGACACATCCCTGTTACTCAGTGAGGGAATTTCTTGAGCTCGGAATTAATAAGTAATTCGTAACCATTTAATAATTTTGACATTTATTTATTTATTTAAGCTATTAATTAAGTATTGAAGGTTGTGGTGAATTTTATTAACCTCAACCTAACTCCGCTTAATATAGAGGCTTTATATAGCTTATGCAGGCTTTTTAGTATTTAAAACTAATAGGTAACTTGAATGCTGATTTTCATGTCTATACTTACTTCAAAATCATAGAAATTGTATGTAACCTTTCACCCCCGTTTCACCCCTTTTGGGTTGGATTTTCGTAAAATTGCTTATACAGGTTATTATTGTTTTAAGCTAATAGCCTAAATCCCGATTTTCAAGTCTCTAACTTCAAAAACAAAGGACTTTCATACAAACTTCCAACCCCCATTTCAACCCCTTAGGGGTGGATTTTCTCAAAACCCTTTCTTAGCTGGCGTCTACACTATAGAAGGAATCTACCTTCCAAATTTCAAGTCTGTACGCTTTATAGTTCCTGAGATATCGTGATTAGTCAGTGAGTGAGTGGTATTTCGCTTTTATATATATAGATGTATATAATATGTATATATATAACTAGTAGGGCGCGTGGGTGCGCGGCCCGCTAAAGCGGACCGCGTAGTAGACCGCGCGGCTCACTGCCTGCTTACTAATTGCTCTCCTTCTATCCTAGTGTTTACTGCCTACGTGTTCTGAACTAAACAACACACTGCTATGCTAGCGAGCACAGTGGAAGCGCCAGCGTACCAAGCGCTCGACAGACGTAAAAAAAAATTCTCATAAGAAAACATAAAACAGAGACCCCCTATGAATCTAAAAGGGCCTATAAATGAAAAAAAAAAATCCAGACATGCATACAGTGTAAAATACCGTTGAAGTAAAAACACAAAGAAACCTTCCTTAGTTGATTATATCAATATCATACCGCTGATGATCGGGTACCTTTGGGTGCCATTGAACTTCGCCATCTTGGCTTTCCTAAAGGCAAACCGACAATTCTCCCATCCATGCCATATAGACACCTATGAAAAAAAAACACCTATGAAAAGAAATTCCTATGAGAAAAAGACCTTTCTGAAATAGACACCTATGAAATTTTGGCCGTGCTCCTCACCCATCTTTCAAACCCTCGATCATCCTCGCTCTCCATAAGTAGGTATATTTTTTTTCTCCATACAATTATGAAGAGTTCTTCTCTAAAACAAATTTTAAAAAAGAACCACATCAAAGTCTTTCATAGTTCAACACTGAATTCACCTCCTCAATGTTCGCCATACATTTTCTATGGAAAAATAAATTCCGCCATCTTGAATTTTTTTCCGGTTCATCGAGTAGAACTTCATGTTCTGATTATCTTTTGCCATGAAACCACTCTTCCATCTTTTATACCCTGCTCGCTAGCTCTTCACCCATCTTGCAAACCCTCGATCTCCATATTTTTTCTCCGAATCATTAGTCAAAATGACAATACGAAGATATAAACTTTGAAAAGATCTTGTATAATTTCCCAGTCAACATTCCCCATACATTTTCTATGGAAAAATAAATTCCGCCATCTTGAATTTTTTTCCTGTTCATCAAGTAGACCTTCATGTCCTGATCATCTTTTGCCCAGAAACCACTCTTCCATCTTCTATACTCTCCGAGATAGACACCGACGAAATTTGTATGGCGGCCATCTTAAATCCGCCATTTTGAAAATTTTTTCAGCTCACTGTCAATTGGATGAAGTTTCGAATGACATTTGGTCGAGCACCCCCCATCTTTCTTCAATGCCCTGGCTGTGCTGTTCACCCGTCTTCGAAATCCTCAATCATCAGCTCTCTCCGTATTTTTCCTCTTCATGAATTTTTCCCCTCTATACGAAATGGTCAGTGAAAAAAATTTTTTTCATACAAAATTGTTCAGGAGAGGTGATCAATCAATGAATCAGCACGAGCAGCTATATATATATTAATGATTGATATTATTGATGATTTAAATATTGTAGTATTAATTAAGTAGGTAAGTACTTACCTGAATTTCTAATTTTGCACGTCAGCATTGACGAAACATGTGTGGACTACTTTTAAACTGTCATCATAATATTATTGTACAATGTTTCAAGCAAATTGATTGGAATCAACGATTGATTGATTGATAAAACACCAACGTCAAGAATAAGAAAAAGACGCTCTTCAAGTTCACTTCACAAAAGTATTCCTAATCTTTAAAGACACTTTAATGCTATTTTTATTATGGGGGAGAGGGTAGTAGTAGTAGGCGCGGAATTTCCGTGGTTTGGCATCGCGCCAAAATATTTGGCTTCCAGATCAAATTTTGGCTTTATCAAATTCTGGCCAGTATTACCCAGAGATGCCTTTTATATTTTCAGATACCTATGCCTTTGATGTCCAAGCATGAATGTGAAAGGGGGTTCAGGAAATCCAATCTTGGACCAAGCTACTTCTTGCATCGCTCACTAACGTGTGCGGGAGGAGTGCCCACTGTCGACACGTGCACTGGGGACGGCGGGTCTCCTCTCGTCTGTCCTTTAGGGGTGAGTGATGGGGATGGCAGTGGAACGGTTGAGGGGTGACTTTACAAGAAAGAGCTATAAGGAAAAACTCTATTTGAAGCTAATTAACCAAGGGAGGGGGCTAGAAAGTTGAAATCTAACATATTGTTGATGGTGTTATGTTCATATGTGTGATTTGGTGGTGAGGTCATAATGTAATTTCCCGAATGAGAAGGGTTTAATTTGACTTTTGAATTTTCTGACGATCTCCGTGGCGCAGTGTGTAGCGCTGTTGTCTTAATGTGCGGAGGTCCCGGGTTCGATCCCGGGCAGGGTCAATATGGGAATTTATAATTTCTGAATTTTCCCTGGTTTGGCCTGGTGGGAGGCTTCGGCCGTGGCTAGTTAATACCTTACCGGCAATAACGTGCCGCCAAGCGATTTAGTGTTCCGGCACGATGCCGTGTAGAAACCGAATAGGGGTATGGGTTTAATATAACTGCCATGGCCCTAACAGGTTAGCCCGCTACCATCTTAGACTGCATCATCACTTACCATCAGGTGAGATCGCAGTCAAGGGTTAACTTGTAGTGGATAAAAAAATAAAAAAACTCCGTCAAGTTGGAGGTGCGTACCAAGGAGTACATACTTTAGGCCTGAGGCCCTGAACCAACCGAATAATCAATCACCTTAGCTTTACACGCACAGTTTTTTTTTCAGGACCCATCTGACCTCCGGTATACCGTGGTGGGCATGGTGTCCTATGGAATGGATTGCGGATCGGAGTTCCCTAACGCTTACGCGAAAATACCTGAATTGTACAGCTGGGTCAACCAACGTATGTCCATGGAAGGTTTCTATAACATGCCGTATTCCATTTAATCTGATTAATAATATTTTCAAAGAAATTTGCCAAAACATGGTCCAAATTTTGTTTCAAAAGGAGAGCAGAAACCTTAAAATTCCTAACTAAAATTGGACCTATCCCACTTTTGATGCATGATCCTCTAATTACTTTTATATTATTATAATATAACATGTATAGTAGATTAATTTGCATTTAAAAGCATTTATTAAATAAAAAATAAACGTTTATAAACTGAGTTTTTATTATAATCCGAAAGTAAGATGAAAAGATTAAACATCTTTTCAATCTTTGAAATTGAATTTGAACAAGTTGAATTATTATAATTGCAATGATGGTAATAGCGGTCTAACCTGTTAGGGGCATGGCAGTTATAATATTAAACCCATACCCCTGTTCGGTTTCTACACGGCATCGTAACGGTACGCTAAATAGCTTGGCGGCACGTCTTTCTTGGTAACTAACCACGGCCGAAGCCTCCCACCAGGCCAGACCAGGGAAAATTCAGAAATTATAAATTCCCAAATTGACCCCGCCGGGAATCGAACCCGTTAAGACAACAGCGCTCCACACTGCGTCAGGGAGGTCGTCACGGAGGAGGGTATTTGAAGCGCAAAATGTGGCGCGCGTAAGCCGATACGAGTTTAAGCGCGCAAAAAAAAAGCTAGTGTGTAACCGCCCTAAGTTGAACGAAAACCACGAAAAGCGGGCATTAGCGGCATTTACTGGGAAGAGACTGACCCCAAGATACGGGCTATCCTAGTTTGGGGGTCCAGGGTAATTTATGAAACATTGGACTGGTTCAGTAGCTTACAATCTTTAAAATAAACTAAAATTACAGCTTTAAATCTAGTTCTGACCCTTTAGTCTAAGGCAACGGGGCGGTCCGTTATATGGAGACCCCCGCATTAAATCCTCAGTCGATGAAACTTGGCTGGGTTTTAGTATTGGATGATCCAAAACTTACACAAAAATATCCAACAAAAAAAACATCTGGAAGTTAGGTATTTATACCTAAAACTTAATATTTATGACTGAATACTTTCTCGATTTTTTTTAAATAATGGTAGAACCGAAATATCAAACGAAATAATCATGCAAAACATCGATATTTAAACAGATTTTATTATCAAATCTAACCTGCGTTTACGCGATAATATTGTACCTTCCTGCTTTAACAATCGGGTATAGCATAAATAAACCTTACTTCCTGTCTGATTTTTTATTGGATATTTACGTATATACGTATATATTCTCATATGATACTATAACATACCTACTGTAAAGTTTCGTCGGCTGTGGAATTATTGTTGGGGTCAACTAGTTTTATTGCCTACTTTCCGCAGAGAGTATGTGCATGCATGTATGTATATACTTTATTATACACCACAAAAACACAAAAGAAACAAGATAGAAGGATCTTAAAATATAAGTACAATAAGGCGGTCTTATCGCTAAACAGCGATCTCTTCCAGACAACCTTAGCGCTAGGGGGAAAAAACTAAGAAGAGGACAACGGGAGGTGGTGCAGAAATAAAAATAAACTTAAATACTAATATCTAAATAAACTAACCAATGAGTTAACTAACTTAATTACTGTTTGTCATTATACCTCATGAAACAGAAAGTAAATAAAATATCTGTCAATTTGAGTCGTTTCATGTCATTCGATTTAATCTGCAGATACGGACGCCATATTGAAAATAGTTAGTTTAAATACGAGTGTTTGAACGATGGTAGTTCAGTCTCCTGCCGGCAGACTCAGCGATTATTGAATACTTTTGTGTTTAGATCGCATTTTGATTTAGAGCTTAACGATAGCAAACGTGGCCGGATCAAATGAATATTATCTGTAAGTTTAGCCATATTTCATCTAATTACATTAAATCTCTCGTGGAACCTCTCGTTTAACCATTTATTCGTGCAAGTTCCAAATGAGAGTACAAATATATTAAAAGTGTCTATAGGAGCGCCGGTAGGCTTTTTCGGCATGGCTCTCTCAATGATACGATCAAAAGGGCTCTTGCCACCATAGATATTCCTGCGCTCATTGAGCCGGCAGGGATAAGTCGGGATGATGGCAAGAGACCTGATGGATTGACGCTGGTTCCCTGGGAACGGGGACGGGCGCTAATGTGGGACGCAACATGCGTAGACACATTGGCCCCGTGTCACATCAGGGAGACAGCATCAAGGCCGGGAGCCGCAGCAGAAAAGGCTGAATCCGGCAAGCGGCGGAAGTATGCCTCTCTCATAGAGAGTTACATATTTGTTCCGTTTGCCGTGGAGACCCTGGGGCCATGGAGTCTTAGTGCCAAAAACTTTTTACGAGATATTTCACCGCGGTTAATTGCCTCATCTGGTGACAGAAGGGCTGGCTCATTTTTTGCGCAAAGGATCAGCCTGGCTATCCAGCGCGGAAATGCAGCCAGCATTCTTGCCACCATTCCACGCGGGCATGATTTATATAGTAATTAGGTTAGGCTAGCTAGCATTAAGTTCTATTGTATTATTTTCAATAAAAAAAAAAAAAAAAAAAGTGTCTCATAAATACCTACTTCTGGATTGTCTCTTACACATGATACACTTATGTATATATCATAATTATAATAGACATACATAAGACCATCGATATATATGTAGGTACTAGATGGCCCTTTCATAGAAAAATGGCGGGCGATCGACTTTGAGAGCGTGTTCCTAACCTGTCATAAGCCTGTCTTTGTTCCCTCTTAGCGCTGTCACGGTCGCTTGTAGATAATTTGTTATTATTAAGGTAACATCTAAAGTCTAATTAGTTTGGCACTGTATAATTTTTATTTTAAGGTAAGTACGTGTTTCAATTCACAATTATACATTTCATAAAAAACGTTATTTACCTAATCTTCCTATTTAATATTTCTATCCATTACGCGATCATTTAATTTCCGCGGCAAAATGTATGATATTTTTTTTACTAACTGGCCTTAAGGCTTTGGGTTCCAGCCCTAGAATAGTCCAGTCCAGTACGATAAAAAAAATGCAACCAAGATTAGTTAAAGCATAGATGGGCAGAACGGACAGTAGGCATTAATAACTTCCGAGACGCGATATTATACTATTATAATAATATGATAAAATTAGTTATTGACGTGACTTTAATGTTTAACCAACTTCAATAAATAAAGTGTTTTTATTTATTAAAGTTGGTAATTTTTATTTTGTATGAAAAAGAAATAGTTAATTCACAATACAGATGGGTAACTCAGGAGAGATAGATAAAAAAGATATGTATCAATCCGTTCCCACTAATCACTCTTTGTATCTGTTCACATCCGAATGTATCAGTGTATCACTGTATCTTTACAACTCATTCTCTCACGGCGTCTTTTTCTATCTGTCCCGCAACCGTGACTACGATGCACTCGTGTCTCGTTCTATTATACCACGTTATATACAAGAGTCTCTTTCGCACCTCCTTATTTGAAATCGTCTATCGGACATCTCTTTCGCACCTCCCTCGTATTGACCATAATAAATTGACATACGTCGGCACGACAGGTAAATTGATAACTCTATTACTGGTGGGTAGGGCTCAAAGTCCTTAAGCGGTACGTGTACATTTAGGTTTTATACTGGTTTTAGTTGTACGTGTATTTGCCTTTAAAAAGTTTTAGTAAACTATGTAAACTAATTTCGGTCATAAAACCATCGGAATTAGGATCTATTCTGGATATAAAAAAAAGTAAAAAGAGAGATTTGCGATTTTCAAAATTAACCCTAATATTATTTAATATTAGTTGGCATAGAGTAGGATGTATAAAAGTTGGCTTCATTACTTCAACCTTGACCTACGTATGGTATGGTTCGGGATCGGGAGTAATATTCAAAGTATTTTCGCAGGTACTTACAGTTAGTGTCTGTTTAATTTAAAATTTTAAATGTAACCTACCTACTTATGTACCTACTTATCTATCGCTCTCACTGATATGGTATAGTGGATTGAGTTGCGCGAGCCGCGAAGCGACAAGTGAGTGTGTGTGCGAAAGCGTGAGCTGCTGATACATAAGGATATAAAGATACAAAAGAGTGATACATATCCCAGTGATCGAAAGATACATATCTATCTTTTCTTCTTAGTGATACATTTTGCCCATGTCTAATTCACAATTCAGAATTTTATTAGTTCGTTGAACAAAAGTTGTTCATTACCTATCATGTACAGCTACCTACTTACAAGTGTTTATTACTTAATCATATTTTTAAATGCACACTGTGTAAGTGCTTTATCTCAAAATAACTTTTAATATTTCTTGCATCTCAGTAAACATCTGCCTGGAGAGATGCCATATTGCGTATTGCGATATTGTCACAATTCAACAAGCAATGCGAATAAGGCAAGCGGAGTAACGTTTCATCGGTAAGTAGGAGTAAAAGGGGTCGAACAGAAATTGAAGTACCTATTTGCTAAGTTTACATTCTAATACTACTCTAGGCGAAAAATATCTCTAAGATAATTGTAACTAATTAGAATGCGCCCTGAATAACAGTCCGCAAAATTATCTTAAACAAATAAGTATTTACTGCTAATGTTTACTATTTAAGGTTCCCACGTCCTGGTCACGAAAAAAGAGAGGTCTGGATAAAGTTTGTCCAAAATTAAAGAAGCGAAGACACGTGGTTACCTTCTAAACATTCTGGTATTTGCTCAGCACATTTCCGTAAAGAGGATTTGGATCAGAAAGCTACTGGAAGAAGATTCCTTAAAAAAAATTACAAAATTAATTTTATTTGATGGCAAGTAGCATACATAGAAATGTATAAAATAAAATAATTTCAAATGAAGTATTTTTCTGTGACTCAATCCATTAGTGCTCTTTCACCTCTCCCGTTTCAGCCCCTTTTTATTATAATAGTGCTAATAATTATTTTTGAATTCTTTCATTTGCAATAAGGTTTGGCGTGGATTATTTTAAACTGTTTTAGCTGTTATTATTTTAAATTTCAAGTTTTTAGCATTAGTAGTTACCGAATTGTGCAAAGTTTGACGGACAGTCATGTCGCTCAACAAGGGTTGTTTTCTTATCATTTTGGTACGCAACCCTGAAAATGACTTTATTTCTGTCAATTTTTCGACAAAACTTCAGCATCAACAACTAACAAATAATTAACAAACAATTTAAAAAAACCCACGACGAACTGCAGCGCCCCATTGTGTGGACTTTGACCTTTAAATATATCTAAGAACCTTCTCACAAGCTATATATTATATCTAATGCAAAAAGCCGCATAATAATCGGTCCAATGGTTTTCCGAAATTGGTAACAAAAAAGTGGTAAAAATAACAACATCATACTAACATTTATCGTTTACCTCAGAGAGTACACTGATGTAGGTATTATTTTAAACAAGCGCATCTGTACTAATCTATGACCGAGTCATACATTTTCAAGATGGCGCATATATTGCAAGCAAGTTCCCGCTTTTCAGACTAGATGGCGTTGTTAAACATAAGTCCACATTCTTTATTCGACAGGGCCCGTCTATGTAAATTAAGGTCGTTGGTGTAAAAATTGACGTCAAAAAGCATTATCTGTCTCTTTGTTATCATTAATAGCGGCATGATTTTTTTTTAGATGTATTTTATGTTGTATATTTATTTATGTGTTAAGTTATTATGTATACATATATTGGTATGCCTATTTAGTCTTATGCAACGACCTCAATTTACATAGACGGGTTCTGTCAAACATAGAATGTGGGCGTATTTTTAGCAATGCCATCAACGCCATCTAGTCTGAAAAGCGGGAACTTGCTTGCCTCATATGATGAAAGCTTGATATCTCCATATTGAAAACGTATGACTCGGCCATAGAAGCCTTAGGGCCAGTTAGTAATAAAAACAAATATCATACAGTTTGCCGCGGAAATTAAATGATTGCGTAATGGATAGAAATATTAAATACGTTTTTTTGGAGATTTATAATTGTGAATTGAAACACTTACCTTAAAATAAAAATTGTACAGTGGCAAACTAACAAGACTTAAGAATAACAAATTATCTACACGACTAGCGACCGTGACAGCGCTACGATGGGGACAAAGACAGGTTAGGAACGCGCTCTCAAAGTCGGACGCCTGTTTCTATGAAAGGGCCCATCTAGTACCTACAAATATATCGATGACCGCTAACCATTGCTATATTGTACATCATAATATTTTGACATTTTCATAATTATATTATTATTTATTTCGACATACCTATTTTTCTTACTTTTTAATCCTTTTTCTTTTGTAATTGACATTGTGAATTGTGATGTCTGACTATAATTGTTTTGGGCATTTATTTATTTTATTTTTGTCCATTGTAATTATTGAATTGTCAAATTGTAGATTAATTGTCAAAGTTTTGTATTAAGTAAATATTATTCGAAATTGTTTAAATTCGAAATTATTATTTTTTAACTTGACTCCACTGTCTGAGCAACTACGTTTTTTTTTCACAACATAACAGATTAATTTATTCCGATAATTTCAAGACATTATTAAGTACCGACTGAGAAATAATATTATAGACACAAAAATAATAATTTCGAAGCTCCCCTGTCACTCAAACAGCATATGCCCTAACGGGGTGACATGTCAATTATTGTATTGTTCATTGTTAAATGCAAATAAATGAATCTGAATCTGAACAAATAAAGATTTTATTTAGGTATTTATTATTTATTTAATAAGGTAATCTGAGCTTGAACTGTTCCTCAGTGCCTACGTCGAAGCTGCTTCTGTTAAAACCTTCTTTCGCCATCTCCGTTCCCACCCAGTCGTAAAACTCTGGCACCTGAAAAAATATTAAGTCACTGTGTAGTAAATAAGGGTCACCGTAAAGACGTGTAGGTTGACAAATGATTTACAATTTTAATAAATTTACTTGTTGAATAACTAATACTGTTTTATACGACTGCCTGAAAAAAGGAGTACCTATATTGTTTTCAGGGTTCATGTATGTATGTATGTATGTATGTATGTATGTATGTATGTGAGTTTGTATATTCCTCCATAACTTCTATACGCCTGAACCGATTTTGATAAATGAGGTATCGTTAGAATCCCTAGCTTACTCCGGGTGACATAGGCTAGTAAAATTAAAAAAAATGATGGGGTGACCATGGTCCCGCATTAAAGACTAAAGTAGAATTATTTTTTTCGAACATAAGAATAGCTATTTATTCATCATCCAGAAAATGATGAGTAGATTCCAAAAATATATAACACTATAGTTCAATATGCAGTGATTCCCAAAAAATATCATTTAATAAAAATGTAAATAAGATTCCATAGGTAATTAATGACTGTGGTATCGTTACGTAGTAGAGCTACGGCAGAGCAGTCGTATTTATTAATAATTTTAATTATATTCATTTGTTAATATTGTGGTGCTCTTCGTAGTCCGCACATAATCCAATAGATGGCACTACTAGTAGCGCACGAAGAAAACGAAGGGCCTGAATCGCGATTATGAAGTTTTCTCTGAATTACGCTATATATATACGAACTCCAAAAGATGAACGGTCGGACCAGTGGTCCCCGAGCACAACACCCGCTCGGAGGATGATCATCCTTTACGGTCGAGCCATCTCACCTGCTCCCATACAATATGGAAGAAATACTCTAAATGAGTACTTAGTATTTATTATTAGAAAAAAAAACGATGCCATGGGCTTCTACTCCATTTACCTAACCCATAATTTTTTTTCGAAACGACAAAAAACATCATCCAGTATAATTCCTACTTCCATGATTTATGTGCTTTGTCTTTATCGCCTACCCTCCAGGCTTCAGTACACTAACCTCGGGGATCGTTTTACCGAAAGAACTAGAAGTTTATATCGCTGTAATCCGCCACAGTAAGTAAAATCTATGTGGTACAGTGTGTATCTTGCACTTGTAACACCACACAAATCTTCCAAATTATTCTCAAAGTACATTTCACTCCGACACCGGAGCGTCTTCAGAAGATGACTCGACAATGCACGATTGTAAAATGCACAAGGCAAATGCCTTGTGGGAGGCTTCGGCAGTGGCTAGCTACCACCCTACCGGCAAAGACGTGCCGCCAAGCGATTTAGCGTTCTGGTACGATGCCGTGTAGAAACCGAATAATGGTATGGGTTTAATATAACTGCCATGCCTCTAACAGGTTAGCCCGCTACCATCTTAGACTGTATCATCACTTGCCATCAGGTGAGATTGCAGTCAAGGGCTAACTTGTAGTGGATTAAAAAAACATAGATTTACCTACTGTGGCGGATTATAGCGAGTTAAGCTTCTAGTTCTTTCATTATCATGGACTTCCGCAAAGTAACTTCTATCCTAAACACAGGTATCTAGTTAGATGATGATGTAAGTCCAACTTTGATGTTTTATTATATGTAACTGTTATTTGTGTTCGTGGTTTATTGTTATTTTTCTAGTTTTATTATGAATTTTGATGCTTCTTCGAATTGTTGTAAAAAGCGTGTCCCAAGCTGGAGAACGTACCTTTAAACTAACTCAGGCTGTAATTTTTTTTGTAGACACTAGACAGTGTCCTATATATCCATCAAGAAAAAGAAGATAAAAGAGGTGAGATCCATCTTAAAAAAAATCTTAAACCTCAAATTTCTCACTACCATGACTGTCCCACTGCCTAAGTTGTTGGGAACATTATTTTTTTTCTCAAAAACTATCGATTAAAAAAAAAATTAAAAGATATACTTATATTGTTAATAAATAATAAACCTATAAAATTAAATGTAACATGTAACAAAATAACGAAAAATGAAAAAAATACGAGATAATAAAGTCTGTCCCACGACTTTTTCCTAATTTACGTGACCCGATGCAAACACTATGATAACAATGATAATATATGTACTGCATCCATCATGATAGCATTAATACGTAAGGCTTTTGTGTTTGAAGAACTTATTGTAACAGGTTAAGTGCATGTCTAAGCGTTTTGAAGGTATTGGGAAATAATGTCGTTATTCTGCACTTTGTCAACTTTCCTATCTAATTCATAAAAAAATCACTACTTTTAAAATACACGTTATATTTTCTTATTTTTTTTTCTTATGATGTAAAACGTGTTTTTAATTCACATAAATAGCCTGCAAAATTTAAAATAAATCAGTTAATTTTTAAATAATTTAAAAATGGCGAAATTATCATTACCATGATTCTAATTACCACAATTACCATGACCATTTTGAATTATGTTAAAACTAAATCGAAGATATTTCTGAAATTTCTTTATTTTTAGGAAAGCTTTTAATTATTATAAGCTTAAATAATTATTTGCAATATATTTAGACGTTAAAAAAATTAAAATGAATGAAATTTAAAAAAGTTTATAAAAATGACATTAAGACACAAATAAAAGCATTTTATAATAAAATTAAGAATGTTTTGGGCATAGCATTTATAAATAACTGGCAAATAATATACATTATACTAAAAATAATTGAAAAGCATAAAATTTAGGCTGAAATATCTATATAAATACAATAAATTCAGTAAAATATCAGTAAAAATTAGAAAATTATAGATTAAAAATATAATTCTAAATTTTATAAATATTGAAAATATTTTAAAATTTGCTCTGAAGTAATACCTAGTGAATGCAAAAAGTTGCATCAAAATCCATTCAGTAGTTTTTGATAAAACATCAAAAGAATAAATAGAATAAATGGAACGTCAACAGCAGTCCATTTGGTGCATGTCATGAATCTGTTTTGACTTCTGAGATATAATATGGTGAAAAAACCAGACAGGGACTTAATTAAGTAGTTAATATGTATCCTAGTCATCAACTGATGACGTCCACTGCTGGTCTGGCTGTCCACACATAACCCTTTTATAAGGACTTCTGAGCCTTGGTCTTGCGCTGAATCTAGCGGATCCCTGCGACTCGCTACATGTGGATTCCATGTTGTGAGGGAGCAGTCCAGCACCTTGGGACCCCAACCTTTATTGGTTCTTCGAACTATCGAAGTCGAAAAATACATCTCCAAGCTTTTTGAACGCTGCCCAGTCCCAGTCGAGTCGGATTCAGCTGGAAACTTATTTTTCAAAATTTGACCTACATAGTTGAACCGCGTGTCCAAGGTATACCAAATATTACAAAAGGGTCTCAATGATTTCTAGGTGGACTGATACGTGAGTATTAGGCATGATTTTGTCTTTCTGATGTTAATTTTTCAGCCCTCCTCGTTGCGGTTGGATTGGTATCATAGTCTGGTTCAGTATTATGCACTGACAGGATTGCGTTGGGAACTCTGCAACGATTTTAAAAGGTTCCAGTTTCCAATCATATTGTCCACAAACGCTAAGCAACGTAGCCTGGGTCCTACTCGATCTTCCGTATCTTCAGCAGCGTATGGATCTTGTATCGGGTCATTCAGAATTCGACTTGTAAGTGAGATTTATAATTTCCTCTCGAGAACAATTATTTATAATAGGCATTGCTCAACGGCAATAAACCATAAAAGCCTTGAATTAGAGCTCAATTTCATGTATCCATTCTTATATGTTTAGGTATGTACGATACCCTAAACGTATAAGAATGGATACACGAAATTGAGCTCTAATTCAATGCGGTTATGGTTTATTTTACTTTGAAGCCGAACTTAGATGATTTGATCGGCAATCCTTATATTATTGCAGCGCTAAACACGCACACTCTTGTACGTCTGGCGTCTGGCGTCTGGCGTCTGGATTTTGTCAGTTTTGGGTGATCAGGTCAATTTAGCTGCCTATGGGACTTAATATATCTTATCATATATTAAGACTATATTAAGACTATATCTTCATCAAGATTTTATACCTCATCATAGCACTTTTCCCTTCTCCCAAGATCTTAGATTTACTATGATGAAGGATACTATCACACTCAGTTTTCAGTCGCATCAGGTAGCTGTGTTGGAGAGACAGAACTCTCGGGACCATTACTGATCTCGTATTCCGATAGATGGTATCTTTTATACGCCTAGTATGAACGTTTCATAATTATTACGTTTGTGTTTGGATCTGCCAATTAATCTTTTGCTAGGTAATTGTAAAGACTTTGCAGTTCAAGTTGAAAGTTTTAGGGGGTTTGAACGAGAAGGTCGGGGGCCTGAAGAGCCTGTAAGCTGAAGGAAAGGACGAGGCTGGGTCACCAGCCTCGCCCTTTTATGGTGCCAGCCAGCCAGAATTTTATGGTGAAAATTCTTGGTCTATTCATCTTTCTCTTATTCACCCAGGTAAATTTACTGTTTGTCCACTTATTAAGCTTCTTCTTCAAGAATTCAGCTAATTGTCATTAGGAGGTTAGTTTTGCACGCCTTAGCCCATAAAAATAAATTCTTGTTTTATAAAGTTCCTATATCTCAGCGATGATCATGATCTGAATGAATTTGTGGGTTAGTAACTTCCTAGAATGAGTGCAAAGATCTAAGATCCTCGATTTCGTTCTATGGATTTCTAGAATTTCTCATCACCATTTCTATACTAAATTACCATAACCTTAATCCTAATCACCATACACCATACCTCATTACCAAATCATAATTTATCACTACCATGCACACCATAATTACCAAACACGCCATCTCTCCAAGAAAACTAGGTTCTGATGCGGGCCTTCCTCATCACTGTGTTACATGAAGGTACCCCTTTGTCAAAGCATACTTAAAAAATCAAAACTCAAAAAAAAAAAAAATTTTTTTCGCCACTCGATTTTTACCTCATTTCAGAGAAGTGCACATAAATGAGAATGGTTGTTTTACCTTCACATAAACGCCGGGTAAGTTCTCAGTCCCGCATTCAAGGCCGTATGCGACCATGCCCACTACAGCGTATCGCAGATCGCCGGGTCTCTGATGAAAAAAAACAAATAAATTTTAATATTTACACTAGGTAAGTAAGTATATCAATCAATAATCATCAATAAATATTAAAAACGCGAAAGTTTGGATGGATGTATGGATGTTTGTTACTCAATCACGCCCGAACGGCTGAACGGATCTGGATGAAATTTTGCACGGAGATAGATAATAGTCTGGAATAACACATATAAGGCTACTTTTTATTCCGGAAAATTAAAGAGTTCCCGCGGGAACCAAAACACCTCAATCCACGCTGACGAAGTCGCGTCATTAACGTCCCACTGCTGGGCACAGGTCTCCACTCTCATAGGAGAGAGGGAATTAGAGCTTAGACCCACCACGCTGCTCCAATGCGGGTTGGCCGGCTTTAACGATTATTATCATGTTAGTGATAATAACCGGGACCGACGGCTTAACGTGCTCTCCGAGGCACGGGGGTGGAACACCACCAACTTCCTAACTCCGGGCTATTACTGAGAATTTCTAGTCGGAATAACCCAATGCTTAATTATGGCCCGACCCGGGACGAGAGCCCGGGACCTCGTCGGCCGCAGTCAACCATGCTTACCAAATACCACTAGACCAACGAGGCAGTCATCATCAAATCAAATCTATCTATTGTGACACTTGGCACTTACCCCCACTGGGCAGACGAGTGACGATCCCCCGTCTCCGACACACGTGTCGACCATAGCCTCCCCCCCGGCACAGGTGAACGACCGGTGGAGGGTGTAGCGTGAGCCCAGCCTGGTGTTGCGATACCGCCTCTCACAATCATCACCGCCAACTAGCGGTAACGTTAACTGAAATAACAAGGGAAAACACAACATTTTTGTTTTCTTTTTTTTTTAACATACGGCAGAAGTGAAACTTCATTTACGCTTACTCTGAGTTTTTACATTGCAAGATTGGTCGTATTCAGCGTTCGATCACATTAGCGTTAAAACAAAATGAACCGTATATACATTGATTTAGAGCTCGATTTCGTGTATGCATTCACAGCCAGCGTTCCAAACGATACGTTTCGAAATTTAAATCTGTTGTACTGAATTTGTGACTCTAAAGCAAGAGCTTTTGGGTCCATTTTACTTTCAATGTGATCGAACGCTCACTACGATCAATCGAATTTGCAATGTATAAACTCAGAGTACCGCTACAGAAAAGTAGCCAACGAGAGAATGAGATAATAGTCCGAGAGCTGGACCACGACCTTCACCGATCTGTTAACCAGATGAAACCTACTTTTTATTTTTATTTAATAACAAATAAATACGCCTAAAATAGGTTGCCTATCAAAATCCTGACCAGGCTATTTTTAATTAATTATTTTAAATTAAATTATTTTGACAAGTTTATTATCTAATTCTAAGCCTTAATATCTAATGCTATACCATAGCGTTTGTTACCACTAACTCAGTATTTTTTTCGCGCTTTTATTTCATTCGGTCATTTAAAATTTTATTTGCTAGAGCTCTTCTCTCGCTAGCAAATGTAGAGCATTTTATATATTTTATCTACTCCAGCATCGAAAAGTTCCAATTTCGAATTTGACAACTATATCGAATTTAACCCTCTTTCGTGTTTGCTTCTCATAACGATACAGTTCGTTGTATGGGAGCTGTATCGTTATGAGTCGTAGCTGTATCGATATGGTTATCTTCATAAATAGGATACCTATAGCTTAACGGCTCTGGGTTCTGGCACTTTTGGTTTTTATTAATTTATAAAGTAAAAAATTATAAAGACGTCCTTGTCGTAGATAAAATCTTGTATGCAACTGTACGTAATTAGTCATTTTAATTCTCGTACTATCCTATTTTGATACTCGGCAAGCCTCGTATCAAAAAACAGCACTCGAATTAAAATGACCCTCATTACGATACAGTTGCTTAAATAGCTATTTTGTGATTTATTATTAGTATCGCCAGTTAAATAAATTCTTCGCAAATTTATTTTAACGCCGCTCTGTTTAGTAGTACCTTTCACAGTTGTCAATTTATTTTTTAGTCGCTCAATTAATAAAAGCCCTTTTTTATTTAGTAGGAAAACGTAACATGAAACACTTTCTCAAATTATTAATCTTAAGAGAAGCCAATAGATGGCGTCACCAGGGAGTCTACTGCTAATTAAATAGGATTATGGAATGTGCTACCTACCTTTTTGAGCAAGTTGGCGTATTTGTCGCTCTTAGTGAACTCCAGCCTCACTTGGTACAGTGCAAGACTGACAGGGAACTAGAGGAAAGGTCTACCCTACCGTCAATGAGCAATATTAAAAAACAAACCTTTTTGAGGAAGTTGGCGTATTTGTCGCTCTTATAAACTCGAGCCTCAAGGTAGTAGTGCAATCTGACTGAGATAGGGAACTAGAGGAAAGGTCTACCGTCATTGAGCAATATTAAAAAACAAACCTTTTTGAGGAAGTTGGCGTATTTGTCGCTCTTACTAAACTCGAGCCTCAAGGTAGTAGTGCAATCTGACTGAGATAGGGAACTAGAGGAAAGGTCTACCGTCAATGAGCAATATTAAAAAACGTACTTTTTTGAGCAAGTTGGCGTATTTGTCGCTCTTACTAAACTCGAGCCTCAAGGTAGTGGTGCAATCTGACTGAGACAGGGAACTAGAGGAAAGATCTACCGTCAATGAGCAATATTACAGAATGGTGTACCTTTTTGAGCAAGTTGGCGTATTTGTCGCTCTTCATGAACTCGAGCCTCAAGGCAGGTAGTAGTGCAAAACTGAGACAGGGAGCTTGAGGAAAGGTCTACCTACCGTCAACATCGATATTTATGTAGGTAGGTACTAGGTGGGCCCTTTCATAGAAAATAATTTGGACGTCCGACCTGTAGAGCGCGCTCCACACGTGTATAAACCATAGCCCCGCCATAGCACTATCCCGCTTTTCAGTCTAGATGGCGTTAGTAAAAAAAAATTACATTCTTTGTTTGACAGGGCCCGTCTATGTAAATTGAGGTCGTTGATCGTCAGTGAGCAATATTAAAGAATGGTGTACCTTTTTGAGCAAGTTGGCGTATTTGTCGCTCTTGGTAAAGTCCTCCCCCCAGCCCATGCTATAGCAGACGGTTCCAGGGGGTGGCAGCGCGAGGCTGAGGCAGGCGACCCCCACGTGAGGCTCCCTGATGAACGGCTTCTTCAGGGTCAGCAGTGCGATGTTGTTGTAGACGTCAACTACAATCCATACTTATAATATTTTAAATGCGAAAGTGTGTCCGTCTGTCTGTCTGCTACGCTTTCACGAACCATCTGTTCAACCGATTTCGATGAAATTTGGTACAGGGATAGGTTGAATCCCGGGGAAGGACATAGGCTACTTTTTATTCCCGAAAATTAAGGAGTTCCTGCGGGAATTGAACGCGGAAATTAATCCACGCGGACGAAGTCGCGGGCATCATCTAGTTACTAGTACGTATATATGTGGTAGTTGTACTAAATTTAGCGCGTCTTATTGAACGCTAATAATGATAGAACTACAAGTGAAAATAATTACAACAATTCAAAAATACGACTGCCCTTCCCCATTGAAATTTTATTCCCCATTGGAATCATAAAATCTTATTCACATTTTTATTAAATGATATTTTTTTTGAATCACTGGATATTGAGCTAGTGTTATATATTTTTGGAATCTACTCATCATTTTCTAGATGATGATTATATAGTTAATCTTATTTTCGGCATTTTTTTTTCAACTTTAGTCTTTAATGCGGGACCATGATCACCCCATCAATTTCTTTTTTAATTTTACTAGCTTATTTCACTCGGAATAAGCTAGGGATTCTAACGATACCTCATTTATCAAAATCGGTTCAGGCGTATAGAAGTTATGGTGGAATATACAAACTCACATACATACATACATACATACATACATACATACATACATACATACATACATACATACATACATACATACATACATACATACATACATACATACATACATACATGAACCCTGAAAATAATCCGCGACAGTAGATACAGTGTGTATCCCGCACTTATTGCCCGCGATATTCACCACACCACAGAAATCTTCCAAACTACTCTCAACGCACGTTTCACTCCGATACCGGAACATCTTCAGAAGATGTTGACTTGACAATGCACGATTGTAAAGTGACGATCGTGTCGAAAATTACGGCTTTTATTCCTTTTTGGCATGACTCAAAGCCTCAAACTGTAGCCCCGCCCTGTCCCCTCTACTACTATATAAATTGAGTAAAGGTGTATTTAATACCTATTTTTATTTGTTCATTTAGCAGCTCAAATATTTTATTATTGTGTTAATTATTTCTAATTGCCCCCATACGCATTCTAATTGATAAAAAAAAATAGAAGAGAGAAGAATAAGAGATTTACAGGCTTAAAATTGTCATACCTCTATAGAAGTCCTTGTGAACGATGATTTTCTTCACGTCTCTGTCTTGGTGAGGGTACGCCTCGTTCTCAGTCTGTGTGTCCCACTCGCCGGCGCGGCATTTCAGCTGCAAATTGCAATGATACATCAAAATATTTGATTTTATATTTATTTCGCAATAATACTTTGACGACCTCCGTGGCGCAGTGTGTAGCGCTGCTGCCTTAAAGTGCGGAGGTCCCGGGTTCGATCCCCGGCGGGGTCAATTTGGGAATTTATAATTTCTGAATTTTCCTTGGTCTGGCCTGGTGGGAGGCTTCGGCCGTGGCTAGTTACCACCCTGCCGGCAAAGACGTGCCGCCAAGCGATTTAGCGTTCCCGTACGATGCCGTGTAGAAACCAAATAGGGGTATGGGTTTAATATAACTGCCATGCCCCTAACAGGTTAGCCCGCTACCATCTTAGACTGCATCATCATCAGGTGAGATCGCAGTCAAGGGCTTACTTGTAGTGGATAAAAAAAAATATATCTGTCACCGTAAGATTGTAAAAACCGTTAGATTATAATCTAACTCGCGAAATTGTAAACTGTCGAATGATTACAATATAACGGATTATTTTTCGGTAGATTGTAATCTGTTAGGTTTATGAACCCGATAGAACCTAAGTGCCCTAAGGGCACTACTTGATTATTTATCTCGAACCCTAACCTAACCTACAAAAAGAGACAAGAAAACGTAAATAAAATGAATATTTCAAAAATGGACACTTAAACATTGAACGGTTCACAATCTTTCGACTGTTTACAATCTATCGAAAAAAAAGCGTTAGTTTACAATCTTACGGTGACATATCCATACTAATACTTTCGTCAGAACTCCTATTTGGCAAGATCTTTAGCGTTCAATAGATTGGTAAACAAGAAGACTAAGCTACATCTCTTTTGCACCACGATCACCTCTATGCACAGACCTACTACTCGGTGCCTCTATGCCATGGATTCTAGCCAGCGAATTCTTTGACTCTCACAGCCCGAGTTGAAGTGGTTTGCTGGCTAGTAATCTAAATAATTAATAATAACTAAATTATCCCAAATACTAGTAAATACTTTGTTTCTCTCTATGTTACATTCACTCATCTTCCTAACTATAAACTTTTTATATTTTAATTACTTCTTATGTAGCATATTATATTAATACTACTTTTTCCACCTTAGCGAGTATTTCTATCTATAAAAACTTGTAATTGGCGTAAAACTTATCCATCCAAACTAATATTATAAATGCGAAAGTGTGTCTGTCTGCTACGCTTTCACGGCCCGACCGTTCGACCGATTTTGATGAAATTTGGTGTGGGGATAGTTTATATCCCGGGGAAGGACATAGGTTACTTATTATCCCGGAAAATTAGGGAAAATCTTAATCCACGCGGACGAAGTCCCGGGCATCATCTGGTTCTTTATATTTTTCTATCCACTTTTGTAGTAGCTGTAAGTTTTCTGAAAAAAATAAAATAAATATAGGCGTGGTTGTATACACCCACATCAACGCTCCATAATTCCCAATCAAGCGACAGAGCCTGAATCGCGCTATCCAAGTTTTCGATGGTTTCTCTAATATTGTTTTTATTTTTTAAGTATGAATGTATTTTATATGGGCCTTGTTGTCTGAAATAAAATGAATAATAATAATAATAATAGAACGGTTTCTTAAAAAAACTTTCCTTCTGGCAATTTAAAGTAGGTATAGCTTTTCCCACTCTAAAAGATTTTTTAACCCTATTTTTGCCAGTAATACTTATACTTTACAATGTTGCCGACAAAGGCGGGTAAAATTGTAATATAATGTATTGTTTTTTTTTTATAAAGTTCTTTAGTCGGGAAGCGATAGTCAAGTTGGTGTTGTCTTCTTTCTTCATGCGTCGTTCCCTCAACTTTGAGGATCGTGACACCTCTTCGATAGCACTCTTTTCACGATGCTCTTCCATTTTCCTCTGTTTCTCGCCGCGTGGATGGCTTCGCAGATCGGTGTGTCTACTGCTTCCTTAATTTGGTCTGACCAACCTCTCGGGCTACGTCCGCGGGGCCTCTTTCCTCCGATCTTACCAGTGCACCATAAATTTCTCGATTGTACTGGCGTTCTTCCGTGCAATGTGGCCGAAGTACCTACTCGAGGGTCCTCCAGGCAGATGTGGGAAAGTTAATATTGAAACGTTGGTTCTATGCTCTGTCCATGATATGTTGAGCATACGTCTCCAACACCACATTTCAAAGGCGTCTATTATTTTCCTATCGGCGACCTTAAGAGTCCATCTCTCAGCTCCGTAGAGAAAAATAGAAAATACTAGACTTCGGACTATGCGCATTTTCGTCCATTGGGATATGTTTTTATCCCTCCATATCATAGAAAGCTGTGACATGGTGCTCTTCGCCATTCCGATTAGCTGTTGTAACTCTATGTAACTGAGAAGATAGTAAGAGGTTTAAGAGGGTGGGTTACCTCTTCCGGCTGCAAAGTGTCGACCTTGTGTGCGACGGTCATCACCACGGAAGGATGGATGATCGTACCACCTCCCAGGTAGTTCTCATCTGCCCAACCAGCTTCGCTGTTGATAACAAAAGAAAGTCATCTTCTAAATTTATCTAAGTTTTGTCTGATGGGAGGCTTCGGCCGTGGCTAGTTACCACCCTACCGGCAAAGGCATACCGCCAAGCGAAATTGCGTTCCGGTACGATGCCATGTATAAACCGACTAGGTGTATGGGTTTAATATAACTGCTATACCCCTAACTGGTTAGCTCGCTACCATCTTAGACTGCACCGTCACTTACCATCAGGTGAGATCGCAATCAAGGGCTAACTTGTAGTAGAATAAAAAAAAAAATTATATGTACCTAGCTACCTGCTAGTTTGGAGGTTTTTTGGTTCCCGCGGGAACTCTTTAATTTTCCGAGATAAAAATAGCCCATATGTCTTACGATACAACATATTATCTGTGTACTAACAGAGACGAAACACTTTTAACCCCCGACGCAAAAAGAGAGGGGTTATAAGTTTAACGTGTCTGTCTGTATGTCTGTCTGTGGTATCGTAGCTCCCAAACGGATGAACCGATTTTCGTTTAGTTTTTTTTTTTGCGTCATAGATAATTTTATGCCGTGTGTTGTAAGCCATGTTTCATGAAAATCTGTTCATCCGTCTGAAGGTCATGAGCTTTTTTCTCGTCAGGGGTTGTTTTAAATTTGTAATTTATACTTGTGTATACTTTAATTCAGCAAATTACACACATAACACGGCAGCCATAATAAACCATAGAGTCCCCAGACCAGTGTTGCCACTCTACAAAACCACAGCAGTGATACCATATTATATAAATCGTTTTTAAGTTTCCATCTAACAGTACCAATTTTTAACAAATTTAAAATCGGTTGAGAAGATGGGCCGTTAGACATCCGTAAGCGTAGCAGACAGACACACTTTTGTATTTATAATATTAGCATGAATATAAATTATACCTACTAGGTACCAGCCAGGTACGATAGATTAGGAGTAGCCTATCATCACTTTCATTAACCGACTAACAAAACAGGAGGTGGTTCTCAATTCGGCGCGTATTTTTAATTTTTTTTATTGTATGTCGGTCTCCGTGGTTTCTGAACCGATTTTTTTTTTCAGTCCTTAGAGGAAGCTCTCGATGTGGTCCCTTAAAAAATTCTGACTCCAAATCCTCAATCCTAGCACTAAAAAGTTAAAGATAAAAATTATTTCCAAAAAACCGACTTCCAAAGCCACTGTAAAATAAAAAATAATTTTGATGTCTGACACACTATGTTGAAGTCGGGCGGGTTACTTACCAAAGATAAGCAAAGTTGACGCATCAGGCTCGCCCGACTTCAACATAGTGTGTAGACATCAAAATTATTTTTTACTTTACAGTGGCTTTGGAAGTCGGTTTTTTGGAAAGATTTTTTTTGCATCATATTTCTTCCTTGACTCACCCGGTTTTGAGCAAAGCAACCATCCAGGGGAACTCTCCATAGTCCGCGTACCCGCTTTTGGAACTGCCGACCTTCTCCCGGAACACGCTCGCCCCAGGGTTGCTGTACCCGCAGCCGATATCCTGGATGACCTCAGGTTTCTTGGGCGTTGTTCTGGCCTGGTGCAGAGGACAGCAGGTCTCCAGGAAATGGCATGGATTACTTCCCCTGAAATTTTTTAATTTTTTTTGAAGTTTTAATTACTTAATTCTTAGTTTCGCAGGATTTTAACATATGTCACCGTAAGATTGCAAAAACCGTCACATTTTAATCTAACTAGCGAAATTTTAATGCGTTAAATTGTAATCTGTCGACAGTTTGCAATTTCGCTAGTTAGATTACAATCTAGCGGTCTTTGCAATCTTACGGTGACATATAGTATATCCCTATAAATTGATATGTAACAGGCAACGACTTAGTAATAAGGTAAGTATGTAATTATATTTTAAAGTAGCTCTGGGTAGCTCAACGGGAAGAGTCGGGCTACGTCGCTGGTTCGGAATCGAATCCCCCCCTCTCTCTCTCTGCGCGTCGTATTCCTCATTGCTGAGGGTCGTGATCCCTTTCCATTAATCACATAATGGCAGGGGTTTTCTTGGGATAATAATGCGGTGCGTTCCCAGGTCCTTACGCATACAACTCAAATAAGAGTAGGTACTATATTTTCAACTAGGTTTCTAACAATTATCATCAGATGTTAGTGATAATAACCGAGACCGACAGCTTAACGAGCTCTCCGAGGCACAGAGGGAGCCAAACAGCCTAATTCGGACTACAAATTCTTTTACCCATCCAGTTACCGACTTGGATGAGCTTTGCTTAACAATGGTTATCGACTGATATGCGTTGTGCGACTAGGCCACTCGTCCCTCGAATCCCTCTGGCGTGTTTCATTATCATATTGTGAGTTAATTGATTATGCATGACTAGCGAATGCCCGCGACTTCGTCTGCGTGGTTTGAGGTTTTTAATTTTTTGGTTCCCACGGGAACTCTTTAATTTTCAGGGATAAAAATGTCTTCCCTATGTGCTATTCCAGACTATAATCTATCTCTGTGCCAAATTGCAGCCAGATCCGTTCAGCCGTTGGGGCGTGATTGAATAACAAACATCCATACATCCATTTTATCTTACTAAACTAATCAAATAAATATTATAAATGCGAAAGTTTGGATGGATGGATGGATGGATGTATGGATGTATGGATGTATGGATGTTTGTTACTCAATCACGCGCCAACGCATGCACGGGTCTGGCTGAAATTTGGCACAGAGATAGACAAATAAATATTATAAATGCGAAAGTTTGGATGGATGGATGGATGGATGGATGGATGTATGGATGTATGGATGTTTGTTACTCAATCACGCGCCAACGCATTCACGGATCTGGCTGAAATCTGGCACAGAGATAGAATATAGTCTGGAATAGCACATAGGCTACTTTTTATCCCGGAAAATTAAGGAGTTCCCGCGGGAACCAAAAAACCTCAATCCACGCGGACGTAGTCGCGGGCATAAGCTAGTATTTTATAAATGCGAAAGTTAGAAACCGCTAGTAGGTACATCCATACATCAATCCAAACTTTCACATTTAAAATATTAGTGAGAAGTAAGATAAAATATATGTAGTTAATGGATAATTATAGTTACTTACCTCAATATAAAGTTGGAAGTACTATTCAACTTCGCTGGTTCCTTGTCACAATTGGTAGCTTTGGCACACACTCCTGATTCGTTGGCGTCAGTAATGCAAGATTTCGCTTCTGAAAAGACAAGATCATATGATTAGTTTGCCTATGTAAAATGCCATGTTTGGTAAAAACCACTGTACAACTTGATCATGAGGAATTAGATTTAGTGGATACCGCTGTTTTTCTTGGAATAACGTTAGATGCTAAACTCCAATGGGGCAATCACATAAATGTCTTATCGAACAGGCTTAGTTCTGCTGCATACGCGGTTAAAAAGATCCGCCAGTTGACAGATATAAAAACGGCGAGATTAGTTTATTTTGGTTACTTTCACAGCATTATGTCATATTGTATATTATTATGGGGTAATGCTGCTGATATTAATTCTGTTTTTGTGCTGCAGAAGAGGGCTGTCCGAGCCATATATAATATGGGACCAAGAGAGTCACTAAGAGATAAATGTAAAGAAATCAATATAATGACAGTGCACAACCAATATATATTTGAAAATTTAGTATACGTGCATAAACACATTGATAAATTCAAGAAGAAAAGTGATTGTCATAATGTCAATACTAGAAATAAAAATAAACTTGTAATGCCTACTTCTAGGCTTAGTAAAACTAGCAATTCATTTGTTGGAAACAGTGTCCGCTTCTACAATAAGCTCCCAGAAGACATGTTGAAAATGTCTTTGAATAAGTTCAAAGTTAATGTAAAACGTAAACTCATTAAAAAATCTTATTACCATGTAAAGGATTACTTAAATGACAAGGAAGCTTGGCAATGATTTGATCTATTGGCTCTGATAGTTCCTTAGTTAAGATGATTTGTGAAATGGTGATAATGAAAAAAAAAACCCGGCTGAGTTTGTTGTGGGTTCTTCTCAGACCAGGGCGCGTTTGGAACCCTCGTAGCTTTAGTTTTAAGATACCGTTACTGATTATCACCATTATATTATATTATAAAAAACTCGACGTCAATAAAAGGGTCCGATAGTTGGATGGAATAAGCACGTCCGTGCCGCGCACTGTGAGGCTCGGTCGAAGTATCAATTGTGGTTGTTAAATAATAAACCCAGGTCTGGAAGGTTTTGGGATGAGATGTGCGAGAGCCATAAAATATTTAGAAGTCGGTTAAGATGGTGTCAATACCATCAAGACCAAATAAAAATGGACATAATTGCTTCTCATAGATCTGCCAAAAACTTTTCAAAATTTTGGAATTCCACCAACAAATTGAACGCTCGACCGAGCTTACCAGTGAGTGTCGCCGGTTGTAGCACTCAGAAAGAAATAGCCAATATGTTTAGGGGCCACTTTAGGGTGTCATCACCGTTGGGGCCGTCCACTCGAGTGTTCGATGCTCAAGTAAGTCGTGATGAAGAATTGCTGAGTTTTTCCACTAAGGAAGTATTAGAGGCTATTCAGAAAATGACCAGAGGAAAATCACCTGGGTACAACAGCCTCAGCGTCGAACATTTGAAGTATGCGGGTTTCCATTTACCCAGGGTGCTAGCAATGTTTTATTCACTCTGCGTCAGTCACACGTACATCCCGGCTAATATGATGAGGACGATAGTGGTCCCTATTGCTAAAAATAAAACTGGTGACCTCTCTGATAAGTCCAACTATAGGCCCATATCGCTTGCCACCATTATTGCTAAGTTGTTGGACAGTCTGTTTGACAGGAAACTGAGCGAAACACTCGATTTCCATGATGCTCAGTTCGGCTTTCGTCCCGGACTGTCTACTGAGACTGCTATATTTTCTTTGAAACAGACTGTACAATATTACACGGGCAGAAAAACTCCTGTGTACGCCTGTTTCCTCGATCTCTCAAAAGCCTTTGATTTAGTTTCTTATGATATATTATGGCAAAAGATGGAGGAGGCAGGCGTGCAACTGGAGTTGCTCAAAATCATGCAATTCTGGTATGCAAACCAAACCAATAATGTTAGGTGGGGAAAGGAGCTCTCTGAGTCATACGGGCTGGAGTGCGGGGTGAGGCAGGGGGGGTTGACCTCACCGAAGCTCTTCAGCCTGTATGTGAACGGGCTGATCGAGGAACTCAGCAACAAACCAGTCGGGTGTTGGATAGACGAAGTCTGTGTAAACAACCTAAGCTATGCTGACGACATGGTGTTGCTGGGCCCAACGGCTGGCTCAATCAGGGAACTACTTCAAACCTGTCAGGAGTATGCTGCCAGACATGGTTTAGTTTATAACGTGGCTAAAAGTCAGTACATGATCTTTAAGGCCCCACGGAAGCAGGTGCAATACGAGCCAAGAATTACACTGAACGGGGTGGCGCTCACACGTGTGTCACAATACAAATACTTGGGTCACTACGTTACGGAGGACCTTAAAGATCATGTTGATATTGAGCGAGAAAGAAGGGCCTTGGCAGTAAGGTGTAATATGTTGGCCCGCAGGTTCGCCCGATGTAGTAAAGATGCAAAAATTACTTTATTCAAAGCATACTGCCAAAATTTTTACTCGGGAAGCCTGTGGGTCAACTATGCGAAAAAGGCCATGGATGCACTAAGAGTTCAATACAACAATGGCTTCAGGATGCTGTTGGGCTTGCCGCGGTTTTGTTCAGCGTCAGGCATGTTTGCGAATGAGCGAACTGATGACTTCTATGCTATAATGCGGAAGAAGTCGTCGTCACTGCTGACAAGGCTACGCTCAGGTACCAACGGCATCCTGAATATGTTTGCGAGGAAGATGGACTCACCGATGCTTGAACACCTTATTCAGGTGCTGGTGAGGCCACAGTTATGATAAATATATATATATGCTTTAATAATCTATAATAATTACTAACATTAGTTTTTAAGTCAATTGTAATACTAACAAGTTGAGCCCCAGTTGCTTGAAATAAAGATTATTATATTATTATATTATAATAAGTGTAGTATACCTACCTAAATTGAATAAACGTTATTTTGACTTTTGATTTTTATACCAACCACTCATACTTCCACCACCAGCCCCGAGGAAGATTTACCTATTGTTGCCAGGGCCGTCTAACCTATTGGAGGCCCTGAGCACATCAGGATAATGGAGTCCCTTTGAAAAGGCCTGCCTAACAAAATAGTCCTCTGTCTATTTTGTTAAAACAAGCGTAAAGAGTATAGTTAAGCAATATTCTAGATTGATTCAAATGTTATTTTAAGCGGTTACTTGAAAAACTTTAAGCTCAATTTAAAATCTGATTGACTTACCCTTGAGGTATATTTTGAACGTAATATAAGTGTACCTACTAGCGAATGCCCGCGATGTGTAATTCCGGACTATAATCTACTTCTGTGCCAAATTTCATCCAGATCCGTTCAGCCGTTGGGGCGTGATTGAGTAACAAACATCCATCCATACATCCATCCATCCAAACTTTCGCATTTATAATATTTACTAGCTGATGCCCGTGACTTCGTCCGCGTGGTTTAAGTTTTTTGTTATTCCCGCGGGAACTCCTTAATTTTCCGGGATAAAAAGTAGCCTATGTCACTCTCCAGGTCCTCAACTATACCCATGCCAAAAATCACGTCAATCCGTTGCTCCGTTGCGGCGTGATTGAAGGACAAACCAACAAACCAACAAACAAAGTGACTTTCGCATTTATAATATTAGTAAATATGAAGTATGATTTGATAGTTAGCGTTAATGAATATCTATGGGTTGGTGATCTGGCAGTAACTAAGTAGTTACTAAATAGTTTCTGCCGGATGGCACGATGGCACGAACGATGGCCCCTATTGTTCGCGGGCCCCTGGGCATATGCCCAGAGTGCTCAGTGGGAAAGAGGGGCTTGATTGTTGCTTATGGCCCGCGATATTCACCACACCACAGAAATCTTCCAAACTACTCTCAACGTACGTTTCACTCCGACATCTTCAGGAGATGTTGACTCGACAATGCAAAATTGGAAAGTTTACAAGTTTACAGAGTGAAACGTACGTTGAGAGTAGTTTGGAAGATTTGTGTGGTGTGGTGAACATCGCGGGCTATAAGTGCGGGATACACACTGTACCACATAGATTTGACCTATTGTCGCGGATTATAGCGAATTAAATTTCTAGTTCCTTCATTATCATGGACTTCCGCAAAGTAACGTCTGCTTCTATCCAATACGTGGTAGGTATATTTACTCACTTTTTTTTAAATCTCCAGCATTGAATCGGTTGTCAATTGGATGTGACGTGGTTATTTTACCACCAGCACCCTCTTCATACAACTGCTTCAACCATTCTATAGCTTCTTCTTCTTCGGAAATCATTGGCTTCTTACTTCGGACACTGTTGCATACCAGAAGCACTAGAAGTGGAAGACCTTGTAACCTGGAGAGAAATAAAGAATCTAGAAAGGCAGGAGTCAGCAGTGTGATCTTAAAAGTTGGCGTTCCAGAGGCCCAATTGTCTAAGCAAATCGTAAACATTTGACAGCTTAAAACCGTAGATTTAGGATTGGTCTCCGCTAGCGCAGTGGAGATCAATCCTAAATCTATGCTCAAAACGTATTTCTCGAACTAGGTATTTAAGGAGTTCATACATGTGCTTTTTGACGTGCAGGCATCTACGAACTCCTTAAGGTCGAATTATACGTTTTACAAACGATTACTATTAACATTAATCCACGCGGACGAAGGACTCGCGGACTAGACGATCCACGACTAGTTGCTTAAATTCTGTACGTACGTAATATTATTATAGTTTTTCGGGATAAAAGTCTATGCCTTTCCCCGGGATGTAACCTACCTATGTGACAAATTTCATCAAAATATCCATGTACTCTATATGAAAAACACTAAGGTACAGTCAGAGAATAGGTAGTAGTTGATACAGTGTCAAAACTCTAGAGTCAACAGCAAAATAATTATTTTTTTTGTATGCTACGAGGTGAACAGAGGCTATTGCATCTAAAATTGCAATTTTTTTGACCGAGGTATGTTCAAGAAGTTATTTTTCTGCTACAGAATAATTTACAGAAAACTCATTACTTAAATATTTTAAAAGACCAGATACAAGACTTATTTTTTCTAAATTGCATTAAAAAACACCCAGCATATTCTTATTAAAATTGATGTTAATTCCAAGGACCGATTTTAGCCACATTAGCTCCATGTAACTATCACTCTTAATTCCTAAACTTGAAGAGATATAATGCTGAAACTCACTGAATATGATAAACAAAGGCATGAAAATGAATTGAGCCCCGCCTCAATGTAGGAACGTTAATTTAACTTTAATTATACTTTTTCGGTAAAAAAGGGGCTATTGTAGCTTTTTTTTGCTTTAGTGTTCGGAATAGGCCAGATAAGTATGTTGTGTCGATTATCGATACTATTTTGAATGAAATACGTTTTCATATATATCATTAAAGTAATATTTATTGAAAAGTGAGGTTAGATATTAAGTGGGAAAAGTTTCTAAGCAAATAAACGATTGTATTTTATTGTCTCGTGGGTTAAAATAGTAGGTAACCACAACGAGCACATTCAAAAACAAAAATTTGGGCGTTTTAACATTTGTTGGTTAAATGATGAAACTAAAGTTGGGTTTGTGGGAAGCGGGAGCTAATACTTAACTATCGGTGGAGGTAGCACGATTCAAAACTTTTACCTATCATTATCTTACAAATTCAGTTTTTAACTTAATCGATAAAAATACGTTGGCATCACTAATACTTTTATTTCCTTAATAAAATCAACAGGGCTATTGTGTCTTTCTTTGTAGATACAATAGCCCCGTGTCACAATTTTAGTGGGGCTAATGTGTTTTTATAAATAACTCCAGATTAATACGGCAGAGAATGAAAATAATTATCAAATAACAAAGAATTATTCATTATATTTGTAATCAACGTAAAATTTTGTTCAAAAATGCTCACAGTAACATTTTGTCGACTAAAACAACACAGTAGGGTTTCAGCATACTCAACGAAAAATGTCCGAAAAAAAGAAAGACAAGAAAGACGCCATCAATAAAACAGTAGACGAGATAAAAGTATAATATCCACTATGATCCACTGTAATAAACATTAGTTTATCTATCCACTAGTAGATAGATTGCGTAGACAAGTTTAAAGGTAATTATAAATACTAATTTACACGGCTGCCCAAAAAAGTAGCGTAATATATAATTTTTTTTTATCCACTACAAGTTAATACTTGACTGCGATCTCACCTGATAATAAGTGATGATGCAGTCTAAGATGGTAGCGGGCTAACCTGTTAGGGGCATGGCAGTTATATTAAACCCATATCCCTATTACATAGTAGAAACAATCTACCTCTAATAGGCATACGATATATTAAGCTTAAATTTAACATATTAGAGTCATAATATTAACACTTGATTCAGACAATTATTAATTGGTACAACAGATTATATTAATTAGTAATTAATTTTTTTATGGTTAATATTATATTATGAAAAAATTAGTAGCCGAGTTATTTTTAAATTTGTAATCCTTAATTATGTCACGATTGAAAAAGTGATATTAATGAGCCATAATGTTAATTTTTTTAATTATATTCACTTGTTTTAATTATGAAACTCATCAACTCACCTCATTTCTAGCAGCACAATGAAACTAAAAAAAACTATAACTCCAGACCTCGACCAGTCCGTAGGTGGATGCGAACCTGACTGTTTATATATTGCCTTCAACAAGGAAAATAAAATAATATAACTTGAATAGTGATGTACATTCATTAAAATATCGATATCAATAAAGTCGATATCAATTAGTGTGAGTGAGACTCGCGTACAAAGGGTTCTGTACCACCATACAATATAAATTATTTTAGTGAATAGCAAGAAAAATGACATATGTCCCTTGAGTTTTGACCAAATATATTTTATACCCATTTAATTATTATATCCATACTATATTACTATTAATATTATAAATGCGAAAGTGGCTCTGTCTGTTGTCTGCTATGCTTTCCCGGCCCAACTTTTTAACAGGTTTTATGAAATTTGGTACAGATGTAGGTAATATCTCGGGGAAGGACATATATGCTACTTATTGACCCGGAAAATTAAGGAAATCCCGCGGAAAACAAAATATTGCTATCGACGCGGACGAAGTAGCGGGAATTACCTAGTTTATTATATTTTTTTAAGTACATAGTAGGTACATACTGTTTCGTAAATGTTTCATAAGCGAATGCATAATGTCTCCTTAATTTATCGATGTCAATAGTCTATGAATATAATGTTTATCCATCACTAGTTTATATTATAGTTATACAATTTATAATATTATTAATAAATAATTGCGCATGTTATAGGTCACACATAGGTCAAGTGATAAAATAATACAAATCTTTGAGGAAAAACTCGTTAGGCACCAAATTGAAAGATCATCCAACTTTTTACAAATACATGTTATAAATATAATTATTTGAGATAAGTAGTTTTTACGTGTTAAAAATTAGAAAGCTATTTTATCCCAGAAAGATTTTGAAAATCTAAGTAAGTAAGTAAGTACAACAATAAATTAAAACTGTCGGGTAAAAACTCAACCTTTTTAGGTATATCCTCCAGTGTAGAAAGCAATTAAATAATGGTAATTTGGCTTTAGCTTAGATGCCTATATTACCAACTTTTATAGTTATAAGTAGCTTCACTGATATGTTTATCGATACATACATAGATACATCACTAGTTTTATTCATCAGATGACATATTGTGAGGTCAAATGATGATAAATATAATTTGTAAATATTATAATATCACAGATCTTGAACTTGGATCTTAACGCTAAGTAATTTATTTACCAGACTACTTATATTTTAGCGAGCTAAGCCAGGGCAGTCATATGGTTGAACTTGTGATCTATGTATACTAAATTAGGTTAGTTAGGCTACGAACAACAAGTCCCATAGGTATTTATAGCAAATTTTCCCGCTTGCAATTTAAAAGTGTCGTTGGGTTTACCCAAAACAATAATTAATTTTAGGTATATTATCTAAAACAAATAAATTATTATAATATTTAGTGTTGTGTTTAAATATTCAATTTCACAAAACTGGTCAAGCGCACATACCTACGGTGAAGACCAAGATGCCGGAGCGCCACCCAGTCCTCGAGGTCAGGAGCGGCTGGGGTGGGGGCTCCAACAGTTAAGTCTTCCAGGGTCTTCCATAGGGTGTTTAATCCAACATAACCCGACTTAACCCCCCGGAAGTTAGGCATCTTATGAAGATGTCCCCCCTGCGAACCAAAATAGGTCCCGCACTCAAACTATTTGCTCTAAACTTTGACGTTAATTTATTCGTAAACGGTTTTTACCATTGAAAATGTTTATCAGATGCAAATCGACTGAGACGTATTTTTGGCCATAGCTCGGAGGATTTTGGGAGGATTGAGATGGGAATAGTACCAAGAGTTGAGGAATTTATCGAGACACGTGCGAGCGTTTGAATTTTGAAAATCGACTGGTATCTTTTCTTTGGAATTTTGAAAAATGTAATAAAGTCGGGTTTTTGGGGGTGTTTTTTACTATATTGTAAATATTTGTTTGTGTAGTTTAGCTACAAAAAGGCGAAAAAATTAAAAAAAAAAAAAACTGTTAATAATAATTGTGACTTGTAAGTGGTCCCTTTAGATTTGGAATTCTAGAAAACGGGTATTGCCGTACATAAAAAGTGATGTAGCTTCTATGATTATTGACCGATCGTCATGGTAATGGTGTAAAAAGATGCGGATGCAAGCGAAAAATGCAATCAAGTTAGAATTTTTAAAATCGGTTAATAATTTTTTGAAAATTTTTGCAGAAGAGATTTTTATTTTTTTTAAGAATCAACAAAAGCTAGAGTGATTATTATTGACCGATCGTCATGGTAATGGTGTTAAAAGATGCCTTGTAAGTAATGTAGTTGTGTAATTATAGGGAAGTTAATCTCAATAAAAAATTCTTACTATTCAACTTGTAATGTGTTTATTCAAAATAAAATATATTTTTTTTGTAAATTTTTGTATTCATTTTCAATGCTCCGATTCTTGCGGTGACTGCGAAATCTGTGAATTTTTATTCTATAAAATCTTTGATCTAAGATCAGTCAACCACTTTTTCTAGCAACCGCCCATAGCTTCACTTCCGAGACGACTCGAAAAGACTAAACTTCTTTAGCTTCGATAAAAGCTATTTGACAAACTTAACCCTTACGTTACCGTACCGTCGTACCTATTAGGTATAGTTGAATGCAGAGCAAATGTATGGTGAAACATACATTTACTCTGCATCCAACTCGCGCCCGAACTAACTGTAGGTACTTATTTCATTCATAGCTTTCAGCTCTCAAATTATTACAATATTGTTACACACTGGGTTTTAACTTCATACAATCATAACTTTTTAATTTAGGTACCCACGATACATGATTAAACCTAATGTGGACATAAGAAAAATTGACAGTTTTTTAATAGTAAATAAACAATTTTCATTTTCATCGATATCGATAAAAACAATCGCCTAGCAGCCCTAGATATTCAGTGGCCAGAACGTAAGTTGAAGGCTTATCTATTTAAAGTTTTCCTTATACATACGATAAGTTTTGGTTTAAGTATATCGGTATACTTTAGTGCCTTATGCGCGATCGACGCGCGAGCATCTATTTTTTTCCTACGTAGTTACCTTTATGTATTGTTTATTTGTTTATCTGTGTTTTTAAAATGTTAAGGTGAGTGTTTTTACTTCTTATAAATGAACATAGGGGTCTATGGTATTTACCAGATACATTGGTAATTAATAATTTCAAATTAGAAGTGCATTTACCATCTATTGACCTCGTCATGTTATTGCTTAGTTTCGTCTGTGGTTTCGTTTTTTTTAGTGACTAGGTATTCAGTGAGTAGTTGCGGCAACTGGTAAGTAACCGCAACATAAGCATGCTTAATACGTAAACATGTTTGATATGTATTCGCTAGGTACCTACCTATCATATCATACTAATACTAGCGGATACTCGCGACTTCGTTCGCGTGGTATAAGTTTGTTTTCCCACCGGCAGCCTATACCACTCTCCAGGTCCTCAACTACCCGTGCAAAATATCCGTTGCTCTGTTGCAGCGTGATTGAAGGACCAACTCTCTATTTCACCCCTTTGGGGGTAGAAGTAGAATTTTCAAAAACCGTGAAACACATATTTCTTTGTTTTTAACCGGAAGTTAACATACTTACCAAGTTTCTTGGCTATAACTTCAGAACTGAAGGACTTTTAGACAAACTTCCAACCCCTATTTTACCCCTTCGGGGGTGAAATTTTGAAAAACTGTAACCAGTGACACACGTAGGTACTTCTTTATTTTATACCGTTAGTCAAAATACCAAGTTTTGTTGATATAACTTGTAAAAAATCTTGAGAAATGAAGGCCTTTCATACCAACTTTCATCCCCGATTTCACCCCTTTGGGTGTCGAACTGTGAAATAAGTGTTTCTTTATTTTCAACTCGCAGCTCATATTATACCAAGTTTCATGGCTATAGCTTTCATACAACTTTTCAACCCCTATTTTACCACTTTAGGGGTTGAATTCTCTTTGCATGCAAACTCTCATCCCCTATTTTATTGTGAAACACGTATTTCTTCATTTTCAACCAGTAACTCGTATACCAAGTTTCATGGATATTAACTTGAGAAATGGCGGACTTTCATACAAACTTTCACCCCCTACTTCACCCCCTTAGGGGTGGAATTTTGAAAAAGCCTTCCTTAGTGAGCGCCTACGTCACAAAAGGAACCTACTGACAAAATTTCAAGTTTCTAACCCTAGCGGTTTAGGCTGTGCGTTGATTAGATAACGATTTTATATATATACTAGCTGTTGCCCGCGACTTCCTCCGCGTCAATTTCTGTTATTATGATCGCGAGATCCAGGCGCGGACATTTTTAGATCATTTAAAGAGGAATAATTCTTTCATAGGTACATATTTTTTTGGTAACTTGAACCGTTTACGCAGCGCACGCAACGGAAGCCTATGGATAATTTTCCCCGTTGTGCAACATTTTCACTGATGCTTCGCTCCTATTGGTCGCAGCGTGATGTTATATAGCCTAAAGCCTTCCTCGATAAATGGACTATCCAACACAAAAATAATTTTTCAATTCGAACCAGTAGGTAGTTCCTGAGATTAGCGCGTTCAAACAAACAAACTCTTCAGCTTTATAACATTAGTATAGATATGAGATTATAAATGCGAAAGTGTGTTTGTTTGTTGGTTTGTTGGTTTGTCCTTCAATCACGCCGCAACGGAGCAACGGATCGACGTGATTTTTGGCATGGGTATAGTTTGAGTACCTGGAGAGTGGTATAGGCTACTTTTTATCCTGGAAAATTAAGGAGTTCCCGTGGGAATCAAAAACATATTCCACGCGGACGAAGTCGCGGGCATCAGCTATTAATTAATATTTATGCAAGTAATGAAGTCCTTTATACGGGTGATCTTCATTTATTGATCTCGATAGTGGAGTGAAGCAAGTGTCCGACAAAATTATCTGACCAGCAGGGCGACCGCGTATCTTTTGCATCAATCATTGATAGGGGAGACCAGGGATGAACGTAACAATTTTCAATTTTCTCGTAATATCTCACAGAGCTTGTTGAATATCAAAATTCTTATCAGCACACATGATAGATTGGTCTTTCAGCTATCTTTTGACATTAGCACAAATGCAACTAATGTTATAGATTTTGAGAAAAACTACCAAATAAAAAAAGTGGAATTTGTTACAACCATCCCTACCCCTAGGGAAGCTTGTAACAGTGTAACGGGTTGGTTGGTTGTAACAGTAAAATAAAAATGAAGTTACTTTCATAATCAACATAAACAGCCTTTTATGTGGTACTATAAGTTTATCAAATGTAAAAAAAACATTTCTAGAAAAAAAAACAATCTTCTAAAATACTTAATTCAAAATTAGATATCAACCATGACAAACAATTAATCACCCCATCTGCCGCTGCCGGGCGTAGCCGCGCCATTTTCTATTTCACTTTACTTTATTTCTATGATATCTCAGCTATTCAGCTATTCATCTAAATGAAATGGTGTGAAGGACAATTTTGGCAGGTGACAGCGGCGCTAATAGGATAGGACCTATATTAATAACAAGATTTTTTTTTAAAACCGACGTAGAACTGCAGCGCTCCTTTGTCGCCTATAAGCCTATAACTTTGAAACAATAATTAGAATTTCTCAGAAGTTTACATATCTAAAAATGGTAATCATGATCGGAGGGCCACTTAACGGCCAGTGTGGTGGACTTTGGCTGAACCCTTTTCATTTAGAGAAAAGGCTCCTACTCAGTAGCGAGCCGGCAATGTGTTAAAATGATTTGTAAAAAATTGAACCACGACTGCAACCCAGCATGGTGGTCTATGGACGTAAAAGTTTCTAAAAACCTTCTCATAAGCTATACAAATCTAACGCACAACCCACATTATATCGTCCCCGTTACGTTTTGGGTAAAGATATAATAAAAACCTGATCCATTCCATTAGTTAGCTTCAAATGACGTTTAGTTTTGACGACCTCCGTAGCGCAGTGTGTAGCGCTGTTGTCTTAATGTGCGGAGGTCCCGGGTTCGATCCCCGGCAGGATCAATTTAGGAATTTATTATTTCTGAATTTTCCCTGGTCTGGCCTGGTGGGAGGCTTCGGCCGTGGCTAGTTACCACCCCACCGGCAAAGACGTGCCGCCAAGCGACTGAGCGTTCCGGTACGATGCCGTGTAGAAACCGAATAGGGGTATGGGTTTAATATAACTGCCATGCCCCTAACAGGTTAGCCCGCTACCATCTTAGACTGCATCATCACTTACCATCAGGTGAGATCGCAGTCAAGGGCTAACTTGTAGTGGATAAAAAAAAATGTCTTTATTGTTTCATATAAATATACAATAATTTAATAGAAAAAATTCTTTTTAACAACCGACTTCAAACTCCCGCGCCAACTTTACAACAAGCAGGCGCTATACAAAGTACTTATTTTATTGTTGATATTTTAAAAACCGCTCGACCGATTTCTATAAAATTTATATGGGACCACATGGGAAGTATGCCCTTTCAAATAAAAAAAGAATTATCCAAATCGGTCCACCCAGTCAAAAGTTCTGAGGTAACAAACATAAAAAAAAAACAGTCGAATTGAGAACTTCCTTCTAATGTTCTAAACGAATGTTAGGTTCTATCTGATTAATAAACCTAACATATTACAATCTACCGAAAAATAATCCGTTATATTGTAATCATTCGACAGTTTACAATTTCGCGAGTTAGATTATAATCTAACGGTTTTTACAATCTTACGGTGACATGTATACGGGACTTACCCGTTGTCCTAGGTAGCCGACAGAAGCGACGCCACGCGACGCGATGCGAAGCCATAGAAACAGACGCGACAATGATACGCGACATTGTTGTGTGGGTCTTCTCCGTTTGGCCCGAAGGGCCAAGCGGGGGTACGGGCCTCGAGGCTGAGCCTCCTTACCCAGGCGGGGCGCGGGGCAACTCTGTGCCCCGGTGAGTGTCTTTAAGCCGGGAAACCGGTTAGGGCCTGCCTTGTGGGCTACGGGGCCCTAGGTCGGGTGTCATTTCCGGTGTTGGGTCCGCACTGCGGGTGACGTCATCACCACCGCGTGCAGGGCCCGTGTCTCGTCCAGGGGTCTCGGCGCTGCGGGCAATGGGGTCGCTCTCGCGCGCCGAGATGGTGTCAAAGTCGGTGGATTACCGATACGCGACAATGTAGACGTTCTATGGCTTCGCATCGCGTCGCGTGGTGTCGCTTCGGTCGCACACTTAAGACAACGCGGGGTTAGTGATGCCTGCAGGAAAACTGAATCACTCTGTCGTGGTGGTATTACCAATAGATACGGGTTTTTTTGTCACTTGAACTCGTCAATATTTCCCACAGATACGCGATATTAACAGTTCTACTGCTCGCCTGCCACGGAAAGGCCCAGTCGAGTGACGACACAGACGATCTAACACTGGCGTGGATCAAGAACAATTTCCCACAAGATAATAAGAATAATGACGTTAATTCGGACACAGCAGCACAGGAAACAGGTACCTACTTAATTAAAACTAAATTTTAACAGTAAAGTCAAAGTATATACCTATTTATTTAATTTAAGCACACTGTACACTTATTGACGTTCAGTTGCTTATAAAATATGTTGGTGATAATCAGTTACGGTATCACGGTACAATCAAATATCAAATGCGAAAGTTTAGATGGATGGATGTATGGATGTTACTCAATCACGCCCCAACGGCTAAACGGATCTGGATGAAATTTGGCACAGAGGTAGATTATAGTCTGGAATGACACATAGGCTACTTTTTATCCCGGAAAATTAAAGAGTTCCCGTGGGAATCAAAAATCTTAATCCACGCGGACGAAGTCGCGGGCATCATCTAGTGTTAAATAAATCGATTTAATGTTTCAACATGAAAAAATACCCTAAATGAACGATTCATTTAGGGTATTTTTTCATTTTTTTATTGGTAAAATATCTAAAAGTAAGCATAAAAAAGTAACGATGCCATGGGCTCCTATTCCATTTACCTATCACCCTTAAGAGGATATGGTATGAACGGGAAACTTTGAAAATAGGTATTGAACAATTATATTGTCGTCGCGCTGCTCCTCGAATATAATTTAACACCCGATAAGGGCAACTGCAGCTTGGACCTTAAAATACCTGCGAAAAAACGGTCAAATTCTTACTCTCGTATTTTTCTGTTTCCTCCTCCAAAACTGAACTGATTTTTTATATTTTTTAAGAATAATCTAAAAAGGGCTCAGTCTATGACGGTATGTTTTTCTTTTTTTGATCTGACATTTATATTTATATGACATAGACTTAGAATAATTGCTTTAGTTTATTAAGATTTCAGATTTTTCGTTATTATTAGAATGTTTATTTCGTTAATTTTTTTCCAGTAGTAAATAATTCTCTGTATTAAAAAACAAATCATTAAAATCTAAATTAAATCTAAATTAAAAACTAAATTAAAAACTGAAAACTAAACATTAAAAATATCATCTATCCCGCTGCAATGAGGCAGTGTGCCCAGAACGCTGGCTGCGTTACCCCGCTGAATAGCCAAACTTATATGTTGGCCGAGGTAACTGCCAGCCCTCCGGTCACCTGTGGACTCTGTGAGACGAGAAGATAGATCCTTAAAAAAGGATCTAGTATCTTCGCCCCACGATCCCAGGGTTTCAACACATTATTTGTGGTGGAATGATTGCGGTGCAATAATATTTTCTCTATTGTAATTATCCACGGAGGAAACAGGCAAATGTTTTTGTATGGAGTAACCGCCGGGAGAATTCCTCTTAATCTTTTCGAGACGACAAAAAAAATCATCAGCAGGGCGACCGGCTAAAACTGACAGCTACAGTGTAACGATCACAATCACCTCTGATTGGTTAACACTCTTCCACTATTGGACAAAATCCATTGACGCAGCAAGAATAACATAAATTCAGCCAATCACAACAATTGATACTGTAACAATGATCGATGCAGAAGATACGCAATCGCACTACAATAAACAATCTGTTATTTTATAGTTTTTTCCATAGAAAACGTGGACGACATTGTGAAATGGGTCAGCGGCGTAGTAAACACAGACCCAGAAAATGAAACCAAGCAAAATGCAAAGACAAGATTCAATTTAGATCCATCTAACGTCAGTAAGTAACTACCTATTAGATGGGCCATATTATAACGTTAAAAAAATCATATAACCTGAGTTGAAAGTGCGAGTTTCAATTCCTGTTGAGCCACCCGAAACTAGTCAATTTCAGACGAATACACGTCATTCTTCTTCAACTATGAAGAAAATCATAGTTTTCTGCCCGCTGAATGACGTTGCAGCCCTCCTTTCGATCCTGTCACATGTCAAAGTATCTTTTGTTTATTTCAAACCTTTAAAATTGACATTTTATACATCAACTAAACTGACAGCTATCATATTGCTGCAACTACATAAAATAAATAAGAAAAATATCATTTTAATAAAACTCGCACATAATGTGGATTATATGAAAAATATACCTACTTGACGGGTCCGTTTAGGCACAGTATTGGTATCTATAATATTACCGTGGTTTAGGGTATCGTACATACCTAAACGTATGAGAATTGATACACGAAATTGAGCTCTAATTCAATGCTGTTATGGTTTATTTTACATTGACGCCGAACTTTGACGATTTGATCGGCAATTCTTACACAATCGCATTTCTGATTGGTTAACGCTTAAATTCCTCTATTGGCCATAATCCAGCAAGAATATGATAAGAACACCAAATTCAGACAATCACTACAATTGAGACTGTAACAATGATAGATGCAGGTTTACATAATTAATAAAACTTAATAATCCATACTTAATATTATAAATGCGAAAGTGTGTCTGTCTGTCTGTCTGCTACGCTTTCACGGCCCAAATACTCAACCGATTTTGATGAAATTTAGTACAGAGATAGGTTATATCCCGGGGTAGGACATAGGCTACTTTTTATCCCGGAAAATTGAAGTGTTCCCGCGGGATAAAAAAATACACCAATCCACGCGGACGAAGTCGCGGGCATCATCTAGTTCATAATAAACTAAATACTTTCCAAACCGGTGCTAAGTCTAAGGCTAAGTCCTGACACATAAGTGGTAAAAGTTGTCTTGCATGAATTAAACTGAAACAGAAACATTTCGTTTCCTTATCACAGTAATCCAAGATACGTCGTTTACTAAGCTAGATGACACTTCCAACAAGTTCGACGAGGAAATAGACAGTTCAACCGCCGTGGAGCCGCCCTGCAAAACTGAGGATGGCGTGCCAGGCGTTTGTGTACTGTACTACCAGTGTGACCCCAGCACACGCACGGTTATAGGGGACGGCACGCAACTCATAGATGTCAGGTTAGTACCTATGCCCAGGTCAAAGGCATGTCTGTAGGACCAAAGATGAACGTTGCGACTGAAATGGAGACTACGTACCGGCAAACGAAACGTAGGAAGACATCCATCTCGTTGGTCTGACGACATCACTAAGTTTGCGGGGAAAACATGGAGGAGGCCTTGCCCAACATCGGGAAGTGTAGCGTGCAAATGAGGAGGCCTATGTCCAACAATGGATGAAAAAGGCTCGTAAAGAAGAAGAAAAAAAGTACCTATGCAGTAGCGGCGTTAGGCGTCGGCGACCGCCGACGGCCTTGTACCTTAGGCCGCTCTGTCGCTCTGTCTGGCGCATTCCTCATTACAGAGGGTCGTGAACACTTTCCATTAATCAAATAATGGTAGGAGTTTTCTTGGCATAATAATACGGTGGGTTCCCAACTTCTCACGTCCTTCTGCATACGACTCGACTAATAGTATTTAAACTCTTAGGGTTTTGTAACGATTATTATCAGATGTTAGTGATAATAACCGGGACCAATGGCTTAACATGCTCTCCAAGGCACGGAGGAAACGAGAAGGCTAAATTTGAACCTCTAAATTCGGTCACCCATCCAGTTACCGACTTAGGTCAATGTTGCTTAACAATCGCATTCGACTGATATGCGTTGTCACAATTTGGCCACTCGTTCCTCAGTCGCGTAGATACGTCTGTCATTTTCTGTGTCGTATCGCGTGGCGTCGCTTCTGGTCACTCACCTAGGACAACGTGTGAGCTACTGTTTGATACTCTCGCGGGTGACGCCTTACGCCACTATTGATCACACTGTGCATATTATGTCCCATCAGGTTTGGAGGCAGCTGCCCGCATTACCTGGACGTCTGCTGTCAGTTGGAACACCGCAGCACCCCGCAAGAGGAGGATATACCTAAACAACACGCGCTAGATATGATACCTTATCGTCCAGAACTAGTTGTGCCGGCAGATAGTTCAAAAAAAATACCAATATATAGTCTTGCGCCCAAACCTTACGAGGGATCTACGGCAGGTAAGATACACAACGGTAATAAACCTAACATGTGCGAGTTGGACTCGCACACGAAGTGTTCCGTAACTACCATAGTACAAGATTTAACACAAGTTAGGTACATACTTTTTAAATACAAGTTTATTGTATGGGGACCGGACCCCCCTTATTATATAACTTTATTATATTTTCATTATTTGCTGTTCAAATAGGAAATAATGAAAATATAATATAGAAAGACGTCCATTGCTGGCTACTGGATAGGTTTTGAGGTTCACTAATGTTTCACAAAAACGTTTCAAAAACCAATCAAACTAATCACAAACGTCGTATTCCGCAAACATAATTTATTAAAAGTTCATTTGACAAATACTCAATTCACAAATACTTTACTTTGCAAACATGCTGAATGTAAAAATGTCATTTACTAATTTATTATTTCATAAAATAGTTTGCATTCTTCAAATTCGTAATTTTACAAAATATTTAAATATAAATTAATACTAGACAATCTTGCATTGTAAGGTCGACATCTCCTGAAGATGCTCCGGTGTCAGGGCGAAACGTGCGTCGAGAATAGTATAAAAGTCTTGTGTGGTGGTGCATGTGAGTGGTGGTGGCATTGCTTGCTTGGGAACTTAGCTTTCTTGCTTGGTTGGGAAGGTAAACGGTGCTTCTCTTGTAACTGCATGCGTGACCATACAGAATTTTTTTTTCTGTTGGCGGATTATAGCAAAATAATTGTATTCTTTTCTTGCTAAATATAAATTGTTATTTTATAAAATATATAGGTCGCCCGCAACTTCGTCCGTGTACAATCTCTGATTTCTTATGAGATTATGAGATTTTTTATGATATGAATACATATATAATATGTTACGGGTAATACTAGATATAGTAAACCTAGGTTTCCACGGGTTTACTTAGCCATAGCTTATCTTGCCATTAGCCATAGTTTAGCTTGGGCTTACCCAAACTTTTTGGGTAAAGTTCGAATAAAAAGTAAAATAAATTTTAATTCGGAATTTACCGATACTCACCTAGGTCTACCCAACTCTGGCTGGATAATGTTAGGGATATGGGTTCTCTCCCTCTCCCTGTCACCACCTCCATCCTTATTTCTGGGTGGTATAAAAAGGAAATAACCACGAACCACGAGGATCCTATTCGTCACCTAAACTATCCGAGTCGGAGTTCCCCCAGTCCCGAGCTCGCTTCGCTCGCTCTTGCATGAGCGGGAGTGGTGCCTAAAAAGGAAGTGGAGAAGCTAGGAAAACCACTCGGCCTCGTAGGCTCGCTTCATTCAGGACCTCCTTCGCCAGCTTCTGGCTACGCGCTTTAAAACGGGCTACGTCAAAAGACTCTTACAGTATTTATTAAACAATTCATTTTATGAACAAAGAAATATGCTTTACGTTGTTTTATTAAATAACACGATTTGTAAATCAATATTGTTTGTCAAATTATATTTTATGAAATGATAATTTGTCTGTTAATTGTTTTGTCAAGTGAATTATTAGGACCAAAAGTTTTTTAACGATTAATATAATATGATTCATAATTTTGGGAAACGTTGTTTGTGAAATGAAAATTTGTTTATTTGTTTTTTGCGAAATGATAATATGGTCACCAGGTTTTGATTTATTAGCGAGTGCCAAAATATGCAAAATATACGGCATAAACAGCCGTATCTTTTGATTGTGTTGACTTAGAAGCTTGATTTTTTTGCAGCTCCCAAGGGTCCGTAGAAATAAGTATGCATTGATTAATTTCAACTTGATATCTCCACGCATTTCCGAGAAAAATGTGGTTGACAGACATACAGATGGACCACGAAGTGATTCCTTTTTCCTCTTGAGGTACAGAACCCTAAAAAAGATCCATACGGCAGTGCAGTTTTTTAAATTCTTAATGTTGTTTACTAATTGTTAAAAGTTTCTGATACAAAATAAATGAAATACAAATAATTTCAGGTGCCAATAGAGAGTGCGGCTGGAACAACCCGGAACAGTTTGTATTCCAACCGCCCACTCAGGAGGTCGCCGACCGCGCGGTGTACGCCAACTATGGAGAGTTTCCATGGATGGTGGCGCTCTTGAGGTAGGCTATTTAAACAGACTTTTTGCTTCGCCGTAGTTGAGCAAGAATGGACTTTCAAAACTCAAACTCAACCTCATATTTTTTTAGTTTAAATAAACTTATTAAAAGTGATTTTGAATCGTCGACTGAATCTATTACATATTTATAACTAGCTGATACCCGCGACTTCGTCCGCGTGGATTGAGGAGTTTTAGTTCCCGCGGGAACTCATTAATTTTCCGGGATAAAAAGTACCCTATTATTTAATCCGGACTTCTAACTTTACGTCTGCAAAATTTCAAAGCAATCGGTTCAGTAGTTACGGCGTGAAAGCGGAACAAACATGCAAACAAACTCACTTTCCCATTTATAATATTAGTAAGGATACTAACTAGCGGACGCCCGCGACTTCGTTCACGTGGCTTAAGTTTTTTAATTCCCACAGGCACTCCCTAATTTTCCGAGATAAAATAAATATGTCACTCTTCAGGTCCTCATCTATACCCATGCAAGAAATCACGTCGAACTGTTGCTCTGTTGCGGCGTGATTGAAAGACAAACTCTCTAATTATAACTTGAGGATAAAATTTACAAAAACTACACGTAGTTTTTTATTTTAAACCAGAAGCCCAAATACCAACTTTCATGGCTATTTTAATTATAATATTTCACAACTTGAAAAATGAATGATTTTCATACAAACTTTCAACCCCTTTAGGGGTAAAATTTGGAAAAACTGTGACACACGTATTTCTTTATTTTTTACCGAAAGCTAGAATACCAAGTTTCGTTGATATAACTTGAAAAATATCTTGAGAAAAAAGGCCTTTCATACCAACTTTCATCCCCTATTTCACCCTCCTGGGGGTCGAATTATCAAAAACTGTATTCTTCACTAGATGATTCCCGCGACTTCGTCCGCGTGGATTTATGTTTTTTGATTCCCGCGGGAACTCTTCAATTTTCCGGGATAAAAAGTAGCCTATGTTATTCCCCGGGATACAACCTGATCGGTTGAACAGATACATTTTTGATTCCCGCGGGAACTCTTCATTTTTCCGGGATAAAAAGTAGCCGAAGTAATGAGTAGTTCGGCCGTGAAAGCGTAGCAGACAGACAGACAGACAGACAGACACACTTTCGCATTTATAATATTAATATAGTATGGATTCATTTCCTCATTGTTGTAAAAGTATTTCTACATTTTTAACCCACAGCGCATACATATATCAAGTTTTATGGCTATAACTGTAGAAATGAAGGACTTTAACTTTCAACCCCTATTTTACCCCTTTGGGGCTGGAATTTTGAAAAACTGTGACAGACGTACTTCTTTATTTTTAACGAAAGCCAAAATACAAGGTTTGGCATCCGTATGTGAGGATTGGTAGTATACAGGTGTCAAAGAGTTTCTTTTTTACAAACATGGATATAGTTCTGTCTTTCATTATATGTATTTTTGAAGGACCAATAGCGATTCCAAGCACTAGCTACTCTTTTGTCAATTTCTTGTGACATTTGGTGATCAGTTGAAATCACAGTTCATAATCTATGTCACAGTTGAAATAACTTGACCAAGGTATGGGTTAATTGGGGTTGGTAAGTTAGCTATCTACATAGTCAATAGTTTTATTATCTAGTTTTATTTCCTTTATCTCATTTGTCATAACTTTTGTCTTTTCCAGATTCATGCTCAAACCAACTTCTTTGCTTCTAAATGCTAAGTCATTCAGCATTTCTTCTAGCTCCTGCGCGTTTTTGGCAAACAGTATTAGGTCATCCGCAAATCTGAGGTGTTTCAAAGATGTCAATTTCATTAATGTGAAGATAGGTACTTAAGTAACCGCTGTCCTAAGCATTGCTGGAGCGAGTCAAATCCATGCTCTTTTATCATTTACATAATCTTCAACAGTATAATAAGCTTTTTTCAGGAACATACTTTAGTCACGAGCCTATTGCGGCCTCTAATTTGACTATCGTCCGGATCGCATATTTTTTTGTAATAATTTTGTATGTGCTGTTTTACAAAAAATATATTTATATTATTTCATCCTTTTTACTTACCCCCCCTAAGAAGACCCTGTTGTGTTACAGTTACATATAATATTGGTATAGACATATAGGTACATAAATAAAATTCAAAATTATTTATTTAAAAAGAGCAACCGCCGAGTATCTTCTCGGTAGGAATGGCATTCCAAAACAGTGGTAGATTCACTTGACGGTTCAAAAGCACTTGTAAAAGTTAATTTGAATAAAAAACATTTGAATTTTTGAATAGATAGATAAGTAAAGATGAGACAAGATATTCTCATATTTTCCAGGAAATCAGAGACAACCGTGTGGGTCCAGAACGACTACATCGGAGGCGGTTCGCTCATCCATCCGTCTGTGGTGATGACCGCATACCATAAGCTGCTTAATGTTGATGCCGATGAGGTAATTGGATGCTTCTTCGAATTGTTGTAAAAAGCGTGTCCCAAGCTGGAGAACGTACCTTAAAACTAACTCAGGCTTATGTAATTTTTTTTGTAGTGTCCTCTATATCATCCATCAAGAAAAAGAAGATTAAAGAGGTGAACTCCATCTTTAAAAAAATCTTAAACCTCAAATTTCTCACTACCATGACTGTCCCACTGCCTAAGTTTTTGGGAACATTATTTTTTTTTTCTCAAAAACTATCGAAAAAAATATATTGTTAATAAATAATAACACTTTAAAATTGAATGTAACATGTAAAAAAATAACGAAAAATGAAAAAATTACAAGACACTAAAGTCTGTCCCACGACTTTTTCCTAATTTACGTGACCCGATGCAAACACTATCATAACAATGATTATATTATTATATGTACTGCATCCATCATGATAGCATTAATACGTAAGGCTTTTGTGTTTGAAGAACTTATTGTAACAGGTTAAGCGCATGTTTGTTAAAGAAGATATTGGGAAATAATATTGTTATTCTGCACTTTGTCAACTTTCCTATCTCATTCATTAAAAATCACCACTTATAAAATACACGTTCATTTTCTTGTTATTTTTTCTTATGATGTAAAACGTGTTTTTAATTCACATATACAACCTGCCTGCAACATTTTAAAAATAAATCCGAAATCTCATATCTGTCACCGTAAGATTGCAAAAACCGTTAGATTGTAATCTAACTAGCGAAATTGTAAACTGTCCACAGATTACAATTTAACGCATTATTTTTCGGTAGATTGTAATCTGTTAGGTAGGTATATTAACCCGATAAAACCTAAGTGCCCGGCCGCACTATGATTATTTATGTCGAACCCTAACCATACCTACAAGAAAGAGACAAGAAAACGTAAATACAATGAATAGATACCCATTTCAAAAATTTACACTCAGAACATTGAACGGTTCACAATCTGTCGACAGTTTACAATTTCGCTCGTTAGATTACAATGTAACGGTTTATGCAATCTTACGGTGACAGATATGAGATTTCGGATGATACGAATACGGAGGAATATATTAATATTAAGTAGACCGTTCGTCCGCGTGGATTGAGGTTTTTTTGGCTCCCGCGGGAACTCTTTAATTTTCCGAGATAAAAAGGGTAGCCTGTGTCCTTCGGGATGTAACCTACCTCCATACTAAATTTCATTAAAAACGTTTGAACAGATGGGCCGTCGGGCACCGTCTATTAACCTCATAAAAGGTGACTTCTGTACTCCTCAGGAAACACCCTATACAATTTGGTACAAGAACAAAATGACAGCCACCTTTCCAGTGGTAATAATGAAGATAGCATAGATAATACATATAGATGGATTGATGATAATGACAATGACAATGATTGTTTATTTTCTTTTTCAGCTGAAATGCCGCGCCGGCGAGTGGGATACGCAGACAGAAAAGGAGCAGTATAAAATACAAGAGAGGGACGCCAAAAGATTCGTCTCGCACCCGCAATTCTTCAGAAGTAAGTCCCTGCCATGATTGTAACCCAGACGTATAATGGAGGATAGAGGTCAGGAGTAACATTTCTGTATATAAAAAGTGTCCGTCGAAATGCACCACATTGGGGGCGCCACATTCGCATCAAGGTAAATTTAAAAGGAAGCGCCAAATATTATTAGAGTAGGTTTGAGAAATAAACAAGAAAAGAAAACATTAATCATTATTTTGTACAACGTAAGTTGTTGAAATTTTCAATAATTAACTATTTTAGTCGTCAATTTTTTTTTTTTTTATCTCGGCATAACTACTTCCCTCAAACCTACAATTCATACCATACTCTTTGCTACACCAGCGCCACTGTGGAACTGTTATTTTCAGCAACCACTGGACACTTTTTCAACTTTTCTCCCTTATGAGATGTTACTCCTGACCTCTACCCATGGAGGTATCCTGACGCTAAGTTATAGTATAAATAAGAAATCTGTAGGCCGAATTTTGGCATGCCACTAGAATTCCGTACGCGCCCTTATTTGGGTATTTGACAACAAATCAAATCAACAACTTTTTTTCAAGCGTCAAAACGCACTCTTAAGTATGGGATGTTGTATTCAATACTGATTGTGACGTTATCAAAACTGGACGAACTTTTTACTTCAATCGATTGTTTGAAATGAATTTCAAACATAAAACTAACTATTGTGGATATTACAACTTTTGAGAGAGCCTCTATTTAATAATCACAAAAATTTCTAGTATTTCGTGTCATGCCATTGTGAGGGTGAGCACGTAACCCGCGCGGCATGGAACCCTTACATGCCGACAATTTTTTTTCTTGTAATTATATACTGCATTTTATGCACGTGGTACACGAAAAATTTGCCGGCAACTTCAACATCTCTCTCTCTCGTCGCGAGATATCTCGTTGTGCGCATGCTAAGCCTGCAGGCACTTCCTAATAAAACCTTGTTTCTTTCATCAGCCTCACTCTACAACGACATCGCGCTCATATTCCTAAAGTCGCCCTTCGACCTGGCGAAGGCCCCGCACATTGGCATCGCCTGCCTGGCCAGCGTTCTGCCGGACAAAGCTTCCTGCTTCAGTATGGGCTGGGGGAAACACGCCCATGTTAATGAGTACGCCAATATATTGAAGAAGGTAAGAAACTCACAAGGCTCAGGGTCACTCAGTGGGCGATGAAGAGGGCTATGCTGGGAGGAATTGCTGATCACTTGTCTGCACTTGAGTCTACAAACGTCCACTGCTGAGCACTTGTCCAGCAGTGGACCTCTGTAGGTTGAGATGATGACGAACCTATATCTGCTGTCCGGAGTTACACCGGACCTATGTTTCATCTGCGGACGGTGATGATTAGGGGTGGACAGCCTTAACTTTAATTAGCCTTCTTGGCTTAAGTATTTCTTTGCAAGTTCAATTTTTTGTTCTTAGTGTAATCTGCGATCAGTCCAAGGGCTATAAGCAGATAAGTTGAAAGAGTAAACTGACGTTTAGAGCTCGGTTTAAAGACATTTATTACTCAATAAGAACACAAGAAAATAGTTCACTTACATTGAGAATTAATTACAAATTAAAATTTAGTAAGTACCTATATGTACATTATCTTGGTAAGTGTCACACGTTCTAATTAAATGTTAAAGTTACAGGTAGTTACAGGTCAATTATGAAGGTAGTCAGAAAAACTTTAGTATAAGATGTTCTGCTTACAAAAACTGGTTATGTAGGAGCGAGGTTACACTAACATAAGCTGAGCGGATTTTAGTAAATGTTCAATAAGTTGTTTTTTAAAAATAGGAAAACTTTTGCTGTTTAGTATGGTATAGTAAGTTATTGTATAATGTCGCTCCTTCGAACAAAATATTTCGTTTTCCGTAGTTGATTCTAATTTTAGGTACTGACAGTTTATTACGTTTTCTAAGATAGTTAGTGTTTGTATGTTCTTCTTTGAAAGCATACTTGGGTACGTATATCATTTGTTATGATTTTTCTGATGAGGATACATATTTTAAGTGTATATAGCTGTCTTATATTTAGAATTTTCGTATCTTTATATAGTTTATTAGAGGGCGTTAAATAATCATATTTATACAGAGCATTAATTAGTTTATTCTGAGTAATTTGTAATTTCTGTATATGTGTTTTTGCAGCTGTTCCCCAAATTTCAACAAGGTATTCAATATGGGGTTTGACTAGAGCGTTGTATATAATAGGACGTACTTTTTGTGGTATGCAAGATGATATTCGACGTAGGGCTCCTATTAGAGGTGAAATTTTACTTTTAAGGTGGTCAATATGATTCTGCCATGTAAGCTTATTATCCAAAATGAGTCCTAAGTATTTTTCATTGTTAGATTATTGTATTGGTTCATCAAATATTGTTAAGATATCATAGTCACGGATTTTTTTGTTTTTGGCTGCAAAGATCATGTAAGCCGTCTTTTTGGTATTTACTGTAAGTAAATTTGAGAGAAACCATCTACTTAGCTTATTTAGGTCACTTTGAGCTTCTTTTACTATGTCTGTTATATTGTTTACAAAGTAGAATAGACAGGTATCGTCTGCATATAGTGTAATGTTACCAAATACGTTGACATTGCTAATGCTGTTTATATAAACTAAAAAGAGTAATGGTCCTAAAATGGAGCCTTGTGGTACGCCATAATTAAGTTTTGCGGGATTACTTTCAAAATTTCCTATTTTAACAATTTGTTTCCGGTCATCTGAGTATGATTTAAGAATGTTATATGCAGCACCCGTTATGGCAATTTTATGTAATTTATGCAATAAAATTGTGTGACTAACGGTATCAAATGCCTTTTTTAAATCGATGAAAACACCCAAAGCAATTTGTTTTTGATCAATAGCAGTTTTAATTCTTGAGACAAGATCCACAGTAGCTGTAGTGGTACTACGTTTAGATCGAAAACCGTATTGCTGTTCGAAAAAGAAATTGATTTTATCGAGATGTTTATTTAGCCGAGAATATAATATAAGTTTTTCCAAAACTTTTGATAGAATTGGTAGTACAGAAATAGGCCGATAGTTTCCAGGATCTGTTTTGGGACCCGATTTATAAATTGAGCTGATCCTTATATAGGTGTCAGGACTCGTTAGTCATTAAGCCCAAGTCTAGAATGCGTTTGCTTTTTATAAGCTCCATATGAAGTCATAAAAGGAACTTATTGTCAACTAGCTGATGCCCGCGACTTCGTCCGCGTGGTATAAGATTTTTTGATTCCCGCGGGAACTCCTTAATTTTACGGGATAAAAAGTAGCCTATGTCACTCTCCAGGTTCTCAACTATAACCATGCCAAAAATTACGTCGATCCGTTGCTCCGTTGCGGCGTGATTGAAGGACAAACCAACAAACCAACAAAATAGGTCCAAGGGTTAGGGCTGAACGTTGATGAGTCAGTCAGTCAGTCAAGACTTTTTTTTTTCTCTGTGTTGTATGACATTTTGACACGCTTATTCCCTTTTCCAGGTCAAGTTACCCCTAGTAGAGCACAAGACATGTGAAACCCTGCTTCACACCAACACACGTTTCCGGCACATGCCTGAGTTCAAACTGCATGAGTCGCTGACTTGCGCAGGGGGAGAGGGGAACGTCGACACTTGCCAGGGGGATGGGGGATCCTCCCTCGTGTGTCCTATAGGGGTGAGTTTGTTTATAGTGTAAGCATAATGATCAGACTGCAGTTGCTACTGCGAAGCTCTAAATCAAATTGCGATCTAAACACAAAAGTATTCAATAATTGCCGAGTCTGCCGGTAGGAGACTAACTTTCAAACGTCAAAATACTCGTATTTATGTTAATTATTCCAATATGGCGTATCCCCACCAAAGAACGAACCGACTGAAATACATCGAATGAGTCATTATCAGCCTAATTAAACCTTCATCACTAAACAAATATACAATCTTTTATCTTTTCCAAAATTTCAATTCAATTTTAAACACAAAGCTGACAATAGGGGTACTTAACTTACCTAAATTTTTGCATGTAGATTGTTAAGCAAAGTTGTTGAACAAATTCGGTCACCCATCCAGTTACCGACTCTAAGCTAGTGGTTAGTGGAATAAGTTAGTGGGACGGTAATTTTTTTCGTTTCGTTTCGAGATTTAGGTAGGTAGAATTTGCCGAGTATAAGTTGCTTGAGTTGTAACTAACCCGAAGTATCCCACCAGATCCGACTGAATTGCGTAAGATTTGATAAAGTTTCAAATAATTTATTTTTTCGATTTTATTAATTTAAACATGTAACCGCTGTCCTTAGCATTGCTGGAGCGAGTCAAATCCACGCTCTTTTGTCGTTTATGTAATCTTCAACGGTATAATAAGCTTTTTTCAGAAGCATACTTTTAATAGATTTCTTAGACTCGTGTAAAGGCAAGTTTAAGATAGGTTGTGGAATTTTGTTATAAAATAGAATGCTCATTCCCACGAACGACCTTCGGACTTTCTTGAGGCGGAGCGAAGGAGTTACGAGCTTATTGCGGCCTCTAGTTTGCCTATCATGCAGATCGCATATTTTTTTGTAATTATGAATGTTCTGTTTTATGAAGATTAAATTACTGTAAATATATTGCGAGGCTATTGTGAGAATACCTATTTCCTTAAATTTCTCTCTAAGGGATTCGCGCGGTTTGAAATTATAAATTGCACGTATTGTCCTTTTTTGTAATACAAAAATTTTTTGAATGCCTGCCGCTTTACCCCATAGTAAGATTCCGTAAGACATAATACTATGAAAGTAAGCAAAATATACAATTCTTGCCGTTTCAACGTCAGTAAACTGTCGAATCTTTCTGACAGCGTAAGCAGCAGAACTGAGTTTGCCAGCCAGAGTTGATATATGGGTGCTCCATTGAAGCTTTGAATCTAAGGTCACCCCCAGGAACACAGTGGTCTCTTCTATTTTTAAAATATCATTATTTACAGTTAAATTCATGTTTCCTGAGGACTTGGTATTTGGCGGTGCGAATTCAATACACTTAGTTTTTTTTGCATTTAAAAGTAAATTGTTTACGGTAAACCAGTTAGTGACTTGAGAAATTGCATTATTTACGTCGTCATAGTTGTCCTTATTTCTATATTCTTATATCAACTTTAAAAATCAACGACGTATCGTCAGCAAATAACACAATATCGCAAGTATTTCGGACGTAATATGGTAAATCATTTATATACACCAAGAACATGAAGGGACCCAGAATAGAGCCTTGAGGAACACCCATTAGTGAGGCTGATCCGGATGATTTTACATCGTTAACACATACCGTTTGAATGCGATCACTGAGATAAGACGCAATGAGACCCAGCGCAGTGTCTTTGATTCCATAGTGGCTCAACTTAACTAGAAGCGTCTTGTGCTCAACACAATCGAATATATTGTAATCACTCGACAGTTTACAATTTCGCGAGTTTGATTATAATCTAACGGTTTTTACAATCTTACGCTGACAAATACATAATAAAGAACTGTGTGTGTGTGTATGTGTGTGTGTGTGTGTAAAAAGTAAGTTAACGCAAAGTAGTTAACGCCTGCTTCTATCCAATATTAAAAAAAAATGTTTTTTTTTTTCAGCACCGTAACGGCAGGACTCGGTACGCGGTGGTAGGAATGGTGGCGTACGGTCTGGACTGTGGTAAAAAGGACGTGCCAGGGGTGTACGTCAACGTGCCGCAATTGTACGACTGGGTGGTGGGAGAGATTGCGGCCGCTAGATACAATACCAGCACATTCTCTTTCTAAATATATGTTAATGTCAAATGAAAGCAGTTGTATTTATTTTCGCATTTTTAAAACCCAGTTACAATGAATTGCATTGGTCATTCTGTATTGCAGGATTTTAGGAATTAGCATCTTAGAAGATGACGTCGAATTAATAACTATGTTATGCTTATGGAGGGTAGAGGTAAGGAGAATCATGTCTTATGGGAGAAAAGTTGAAAGTGTCTAGTAGTGTGGGTCTTCTCCGTTTGGCCCGAAGGGCCAAGCGGGGGTACGGGCCTCGAGGCAGAGCCTCCTTACCCGGGCGGGGCGCGGGGCAACTCTGTGCCCCGGTGGGTATCTTTAAGCCGGAAGACCGGCTAGGGCCTGCCTTGTAGGCTACGGGCCCCTTGGTCGGGTGTCATATCCGGTGTAGGGTCCGCACTGCGGGTGACGTCATCACCTCCGCGTGTGGGACCCGTGTCTAGTCCAGGGGTCTCGGCGCTGCGGGCAATGGGGTCGCTCTCGTGCGCCGAGGTTGTGTCGAATCCGGTGGACTCCGCGTCGCGGGTGGTAAGGTCGCCGCTGCGCGCGGAGTCGGTGTCATATCCGGTGTTTGTCACGTCGTCGTCGTCGCTACGATCGCCAGTGGTTGCTATAAATAACAGTTCAAAAACCTTCCACAATGGAGCTGGTGTAGGCAAATGGTATGGTATGAATGTAGCAATTGTAGATGAAGTGAAGTATGCCGAGATAAAATAAAAATATATATAATTGTCGACTAAAGTAGTTATTTATTAAAAATTTCAACTTACGTTGTACAAAATAATGATGAATGTTTTCTTTCCGTGTTTATTCCTGAAACCTACTCTAATAATATTTGGCGCTTTCTTTTAAATTTACCTTTATGCTAATGTGGCGCCTCCAATTTAATGCATTTCGACGGACAATTTCATATACCTACACAGATGATTCTCCTTACCTCTACCCTCCATAGTTATGCATGCTATCCATGACATTTCTATCGACTCTATCGTTGTCTATTACAGAAAGTCATAGGTGGTAGTGTAAAATTCATAAATTCACAACTGTATTTCTTCTATAAAACATCAACCGAACATCTATCGAACCTCCTTAGATAGCACCTCCCCTATTATCTTACAATATAAAAATTAAACTTACTATATTATAAAAATTAAAACTAATACAACTTAACACAAAACAATAATATTATGAAATACATCGTCAATGCCATAAATTCTAGGCGGCCAACGCTTTCGTACGAGCTGGCAATGCTGTACCGCCTGCCGTGCCGGTTCCCCTGTCTCGGGTTCCCCCACTGCACGAGAATGTGACTCGCCCGAAACCTCGGCCCGAGAACTAAGTTCTATTTCCCCCGCCGTATGAGACTCTGACGCGCCCGGCTCCGTGCTACGCTCCGGCGAACTCATCCCAGACGGCGGCGAGCTCAACGTCATCGCCACCAATGCGCCTCTGGACCGCCCCGTTGAAGTCCTATCCACAACTTCAATGGACTCAGAAGTATTTGAACAAACTTCCGAACGCTCTTTAATTTGATCGATATGTCGATGTATCTCAGTTCCATCAATAGCAAGTATTTTATAATTTGTATTACCAATTTTCCCAATGACTTCCCCTCCTAACCATTTATTACCTTCCCTGTAATTTCGATACCAAACCTTATTTCCTATCTCGAATGACCTTTCTACCCCTCCCGCCACGACTTGTTGCCGTGCTTGGGCAGATCGAACTAAATCCTCCCGTTCCGGTCTTAATTTATCGAAGCGCGTACGCAACAACCTGCCCTGCAGAAGTTTGGCATGACTCTCCCCTACAACGGAAATTAATGTTGACACTTTCAAATTCTCCTTAATTTCGTGAGCGATAAAAAACATTTCCAACCGTTCGCAATATGCCTCCCAATTTCCCCCGCTCACATCAAACTATTTTCCCTGAAAAAGCCATAGTTTTTATTAAAATTGTATCTATTGATCCTCGTTCGCCATTGTAAAATTCATAAGTTACAATACAACTGTATTTCTTTTATAAACAATCAACCGAACATCTATCGAACCTCCTTACATGACAGGTAGGTAATGGTATACCTTACTAGTCCGGGAGGTAGCGTTGCAAATACAAAAGTCATAGTAAAGTTGATCTTATATGACTATAATAACTGAACCGACCGTCAGCTGCTCAAGTCGCGGTGGGTGCGGGTGTGGGAGGCTGCGAAAAAGGTAAAAAAAAAAGTAATAGCACGCCGGCTGAAACTTTTTCCATAAATAGTTGTTATCATACTGAGCTGAAAAAAAATCGTCAGCTGCATCGTGGAGGGGGATTATGCGTCAGCTGCTCGCATTAACTTGTAAAAAAAACGTAAAATAAAGTTATATTACGCCGAATGAAATTTAACTTCGTGATTCTTCAAATAATTAAGAGTACGAAAACAACAATCAGCTACCTAAAAATAAAAAAACATTAAAAATTATCAAATTAATGAGAAAAATGATCTACTCATGTGGAAAAACCGTATCGACGCGACGGGGCGATCATCCCACCATGCAAATCCGAGCTACGCCAGCATTTTCTGCGCACTGCGTACACAGCGCACCTTTGGAACCATGCTCAAGGTGAGCAAGATCCTTCTCAATTATCTCCCACTGACTGGGGGTGGGAAGAAAAAGATGAGAGATATATCTTCAAATGGTACGAGGGATATCAAGTATCAAGATCAGTCACCACTCATCAGTACAACGGATAGCAGCGAAAATATTGGCGGTATGAATTTTTGTCGGTGACACTTTCTTGGAGCTTGTATATTTCTGGAACCCTAATTTTGATGAATAACATGTTTATTTACAGATGATGGTGAATAGAATCGAAATCTAGAACCCGATCAAGATGAAGAGAACGATTTCGAGGCTAGTTTTGACGACCTACGTGGCGTAGTGTGTAGCGCTGTTGTCTAACGTGCGGAGGTCCCGGGTTCGATCCGCGGCAGGGTCAATTTGGATATTTATAATTTCTGAATTTTCTCTGGTCTGGCCTGGTGGGAGGTTTCGACCGTGGCTAGTTACCACCCTACCGGCAAAGACGTGCCGATTTAGCGTTCCGGTACGATGCCGTGTAGAAACCGAATAGGGGTATGGGTTTAATATAACTGCCATGTCCCTAACAGGTTAGCCCGCTACCATCTTAGACTGCATCATCGCTTACCATCAGGTGAGATCGCAGTCAAGGGCTAACTTGTAGTGGATAAAAAAAAAGCAACGTCCCGATAGATGTAACGTACAGACGTTAGGAGGAATTTTATTAATAAAAAATAAAACAACCAATGTACTTTGTACAAATCACAATTTATTTACTAAACCATCATAGTACCTATTTACAACACACGGCCCGCTTTACAAAACTAGTATACGTCATAAATATAATTCTATGTAAAATTATAGGAAACCAAGCGAACTTACTCCATTTAATTCAATGGTAATGTCTTATTTCATAGAAATATGGAAAAACACAAAGTTAAAAAAAGGGCAACAGAGACCAATTAATGAACAATTCTCAGTTTTTATTTAATTATAAGAATTAGGCACTAATTACGGCATTTGGTGTATTTTTTCTCGTTTCGGAAACACCATACGCTCCTTTAAAAATAAAAGGAGTTGCTCAACTAATTAAGTCTTTAGAATTTAGTCTTTCTCATAAAGTTTTTAGTCCTTTTAGACCTCAATATACAAGGTGTAAGGTAATTAGTATAACATACCCGCGGCTACCCATGTTAGATAGTGTATAGATATATTGGAAAAATGTCATAAGACGTGTAGCTCATATCCTGGGGGAGTTATGTGGACTTCAAAATTTTAGCATAAATATTGAGGTGGCATCCCTTAAAACAGCTGATTCAATATCAATGAACTGCGAACAATACGACGCATGTTAAGCCTCGTTTCCAGCGCGAGTGCGATAAAATCCAGTCGCGATACTAAAGTAATCATTATTCGGCATGCAATTAAATTCTCAAAGCAAAAGCCCGGCTAGAACTTACGTATTGTTGTAAAAAAATGCCCGACTAGTATCGGACTTAGTAAGTCGAAGTCAGTCACTTTTCCTTACTTTATGAGCCGCCTTTCCCTGTGATTAATTTCTCGACTTACTTCGTTTAAGTTTTGATCAACAATTAATTATTCTGTGTAGTTTGTTCTTTCGATGATTTGCAAATTGTAATGAATTGCCAAATTGCATAACGATACGATAATAATTATTATATTATCGCTTGTAGTACAGTTCTGACTTTAGGTGTAGAAGGAACAAAGGACTCCACAGGGTTGCCAAAATTTATTTTCCATAATTAACTAATTAATTTTGTATGGAAGTTTTTGATAATTAATTTTGACTTTTTAATTCTACCATAGTGTTTATAACGTCAAAATGGCATGGGTAGCCGCCGGTATGTTATACCATTTACCTTACACCTTGTATAGGTATTTCTATAAAATAAGACCTTACTTATGTGGCTATAAAAATAGTCAACACATGTTTGTCATCGGATATGGACTACAAAAACACAGTGCAACATTATAAAATTATCTCGCAGTAAATCATAAAAACAAATTATGATTTGACAAAACATGAGTTACCAGTTTTTATACCTGACAAGCTCCTATTTGTGCGTATGTTGAAATTCTGAACTAACAGAATCTTCTGTGTGTTGATCCTAGATTGATGATTTACCCTTGAAAATGGTTATCAGATGCAAATCGCCTGAGACGTATTTTTGGCCATAGCTCCGAGGATTTTGGGAGGATCGAGATGGGAATTGTACCAAGAGTTGAGGAATTTATCGAGATACGTGTGAGCGTTTGAATTTTGAAAATTGGCTGGTAACTTTTATTGGAATTTTGAAAAATGTAACAAAGTCCGTTTTTTTGCGGGGTGTTTGTTTACTAAATTGTAAATATTTCGGAAAAAACCGACTTAAGAAAAAGTGACAAAAAGGGTCGTATGGTATTAGCTTAGCTACAAAATGGCGAAAAATATTTTGAAAATCGGTTAATAATTGAGACCTGCATGTCTCCCTCCCTCCCTTTAGATCTCCATTTAGATTAGGAGTTGTAGAAAATCGGGTATTCCTATATAAAAAGTGATTTAGCTTCTATGATTATTGACCGATCGTCATGGCAATGGTGTTAAAAGATGCGGATGTAGGCGAGAAGTGCATTAGAGTTGGAATTTTGAAAATCGAATAATAAATAATAAGAAGAAGAGATTTTAATTTTTTCAAGAATCAACGAAAGCTGGAGGATTATTGACTTACCACTTATTTCCGTTTGCGTGTTCAATAGAAGGCTATTGAACACGCAAACGGAACGGTTAATTGTGCTAACTATCTATTCGAACTCGTGTTCAATATAAGGAACTCGTCCTCCAATTGCGCACGGGTTTGCAACCGAAATTTTCTTCCAAACGCGTGTTCAATTCAAGGAGATCGATCCGACAACGCTATGCAGCATGAGAGTTTGGGACCGTTGGTGACGGTATTTTATGGTGAATTTAATGCTATAAAAGGGTCATAATATTATTAAAAAATGTAGATCTATCCCAAAACCGAATCAATACAACCCAACTCCACGTAGTCTTGTCTGCCCTACCCCTAAAAAGATTTTGTAAAGCGCGAAGCCAGAAGCTCGCGAGGGAGGTCCTGAATGAAGCGAGCCTACGAGGCCGAGAAACATAGCGAAACGTAGTCGAGCAGAAGCTGAATGAAGGGGCGACGAAACGAGTCTTCTGGCGTAGCCCATCCATTTTACATGTACATTTTTATAAATCGTTATAAGTTTATCTTCTATATCTATAAAAGCGAAATACCACTCACTCACTGACTAATCACGATATCTCAGGAACTATAAAACATACCGACTTGAAATTTGGAAGGTAGGTTCCTTCTATGGACTGTAGACGTTAGCTAAGAAACGGTTATGAGAAAATTCACCCCTAAGGGGTTTAAATGGGGGTTGGAAGTTTGTATGAAAGTCGTTTGTTTTTAAAGTTAAAGGCATGAAAATTGGTATTTAAGTTATTAGTTTAAAATAATAAAAATCTGTATAAGCAGTTTTACGAAAATCTACCACAAAGAGGGTGAAATGGGGGTTGAAAGTTTATATGAAAGTTCTATGTTTTTGAAGTTAGAGACTTGAAAATCGGGATTTAGGTTATTAGTTTTAAATAATAAACACCTGCAATAAGCTATATAAAGCCGCTTCAGATAGACTTTTTGCAGCGGGAAAATTTCATAATCTTTAGAAAAACAGAAATTTTACGCGGACGAAGTCGCGAAAAATTAAAATTTTAGGGTTTCTTGCCTATTCATCAAACAAACACGGATTCCGTGCATCAAGGCAGATACTGCCTTCTATTGAACACGGAAATAAATACGCCTATCAGGGCGCAAACCCGTGCGTGAATGGAGGACTCGTGCATCGAATTCAGCACGAGTTTGAAAAGAAGTTAGCGTAACAAAGTTGGGCGGGTTTCGAGGAAGTACTTCCTTCTATTGAACACGCAAACGAAAATATATACGCTGACCGATCGTCATGGTAATGGTGTTAAAAGATGCCTTGTAAGTAATGTAGTTGTGTAATTTTAAGGAAGTAAATCTCAATAAAAAATTCTTATAATTCAACTAGTAATGTGTAAATAAAATAATATTTTTTCGTAAATTTTTGTATTCATTTTCAATGCTCCGATTCTTGCGAGGACTGCGAAATCTGTGAATTTTTTACCTATATTATGTACCTAACGGACACTAAGACAGTCAAAGCGGCAGCGGCAGGCCCTCCCGAGGCGGCACGAATGGGGAAGCGGCTGCTGCCGCCGCCGCTACTACTTTTTTACTACAACTTTTTTTCTGTACCATTTTTTTTTGGGCTGATTTTGCCGCCTCCCTAATTTTGCCGCCCTCAGCTTCAGCTTTTTCAGCTTCTATGATAAATCCGGCACTGTTCCAAGGACAGATTTTAGCCACATTAGCTCCATGTAACTATCACTCTTAATTCCTAAACTTAAAGAGATATAATGCTCAAACTCACTGAATATGATAAACAAAGGCATTTAAGAAAATGAATTGAGCCCAGCCTCAATGTAGGAAGGTTAATTTATCTTTAAAAATACTTTTTCGGTAAAAGAGGGGCTATTGTAGCTTTTTAGGGTTCCGTAGCCAAATTTGGCAAAAACGGAACCCTTATAGATTCGTCATGTCTGTCTGTCTGTCTGTCTGTCTGTCTGTCTGTCTGTCTGTCTGTCCGTCCGTATGTCACAGCCACTTTTTTCCGAAACTATAAGAGCTATACTGTTGAAACTTGGTAAGTAGATGTATTCTGTAAACCGCATTAAGATTTTCTTACAAAAATAGAAAAAAAACAATAAATTTTGGGGTTCCCCATACTTAGAACTGAAACTCAAAAATTTTTTTTTCATCTAACCTATAGGTGTGGGGTATCTATGGATAGGTCTTCAAAAATGATATTGAGGTTTGTAATATCATTTTTTTCTAAACTGAATAGTTTGCGCGAGAGACACTTCCAAAGTGGTAAAATGTGTGTCCCCCCCCCCGTAACTTCTAAAATAAGAGAATGATAAAACTAAAAAAAATATATGTTGTACATTACCATGCAAACTACCACCGAAAATTGGTTTGAACAAGATCAAGTAAGTAGTTTTTTTTTAATACGTCATTAATCGTAAATCGCAATTTACCTTTCATTCAATCAACTCAAATATTTAAAAAAACATTTAATTTAAAACTTACTACAGGTTTGTACGGAACCCTCGGTGCGCGAGTCCGACTCGCACTTGGCCGGTTTTTTTTTACTTTAGTGTTGGGAGTAGGCCAGATATGTCGTGTCGATTATCGGTAATATTTTGAATGAAATACGTTTTCATATATCATTTAAGTAATATTTATTGAAGAGTTAAGTTAGATATTAGGTGGGAAAAGTTTCTAGCAAATAAACGATTGTATTTTATTGTCCCGTGGGTTAAAATAGTAACCACAACGAGCACATTCAAAAACAAAAATTTGGGCGTTTTAACATAATATGTTGGTTAAATTATGAAACAAAATTTGGGTTTGTGGGAAGCGGAAGCTAATACTTAATTATCGGTGGAGGTAGCACGATTCAAAACTTTTTCCTATCCTTATCTTACAAATTCAGTTTTTAACTTTATCGATAAAAATACGTTGGCATCACTAATTTTTATTTCCATACTAAAATCAACAGGGCTATTGTGTCTTTCTTTGTAGATACAATAGCCCCGTGTCACAAATTTGGTGGGATGTGTTTTTATAAATAACGCCAGATAACTACGGCAGAGAAAGAAAATAATTATCAAATAACAAAGAATTATTCATTATATTTGTAATTAACGTAAAATTTTGTCAAAATTGCTCGCAGTAACATTTTGTCGACTAAAACAACACAGTAGGGTTTCAGCATACTCAACGAAAAATGGCCGAAAAAAAGAAAGACAAGGAAGACGCCATCAATAAAACAGTAGACGAGATAAAAGTATAATATCCACTATGATCCACTGTAATAAACATTAGTTTATCTATCCACTAGTAGATAGATTGCGTAGACAAGTTTAAAGGTAAGGTAAGGCAGTCATGTTTTTTAAATGATTTAATTTCATTTCTTTCATTTAAATCATTTGACTGTTACTGTTGTAAGCATAATTCCAGAAGTGGGCAAATAAGTAAAATTACTTTTAAAATATGTTTGTACTCTCTTTAAAACTTCCACGAGCGAATGGTCACAACGTGTAGCGGTTTCACGAGAGATTTAATGTAAACAGTTAATTATAAAAACTTGGCCAAAGCATCACAACAACAGTAAATTAATCATTTGATCAGGCTGCAGTTGCTACTGCTAAGCTCTAAATCAAATTGCGATCTAAATACAAAAGTATTCAATAATCGCTGAGTCTACCGGTAGGAGACTCATTTTCAAACGTCAAAGTATGTATTCGTATTTAAGCAAATTATTTCAATATGGCGTATCCCCGCCAAAGAACGAACCGAGTGAAATACATCGAATGTGTCAAATATTCGCCTAATTAAACCTACGTCAATAAATAAATTAACAATCTTTTATCTTTTCTAAAAATTCAAATCAAATTTAAACACAAAGCTGACACTGTATACTTGAAGATCTTAAAATAGTAATAGTTTTACATAGTAGAAACAATCTACCTCTAATAGGCATACAATATATTAAGCTTAAATTTAACTTTTTTAATTTTTTTAATTGTGAGATAGGCTTGCGCTTGACGCCAATCATGCTTAGTGCAAAGCAATGATGAGGTCTAGGTTGGAGCGCGCTTGCCTAGAAGATGCCTATTCACTCTTGCCTTGAAGGTACCTAAATTATACGTGGTAGGAAACACTTGCACCGGGAGGGTGTTCCACATCCTAGCGGTTCGAATCAGAAACGTTGAGCAAAAACGTTTTGTGCGGGCGACAGATTCGACGACAGATTGGAGGTCAACCACATAAGGATGCCAACGCAAATGGTTTTTCGCTGTTCTGTGGTAGAACGGAGCAGGAGGAACAAGGTTGTGAAGTTCCTGAGCACATGGTATATATCCGATAAAAAACCGATAAGCAGGCGACATTGCGTCGGTGTTGTAGACTGAGCAATTTCGCCCGCGTAAGTGATTGATCGCCAATTATGCTTCGGGCCCGGCGATCTATCGAGTCTAATATATCGAGTTGGTACTTGGCGGATCCGTCCCAAAGGTGGCAGCAATACTCCATGCCAGATCTGACTTGTGCCTGATAGAGAACGAGGCGCTGTTGTGGCGTGAAGTATCACTTCACCTTGTTCAGGATGCCAAGTTTTTTGGCAGCTGTTTTGGCTTTTGACTCGATACATTTCCCGATATTGAGGTTGGGTTGGTTAGAGTCATAATATTAATTAATGATTCAGACAATTATTAATTGGTACAACAGATTATATTAATTAGTAATTTAAACTCTGAAGATTGCGGTTGGTCTTCGACTTGGCGCCAAGTTACAACAGCCACATCTTTGCCACTGTGGTGGGGCAGTGGACGCGTATGGCCATCACGGGCTTTCTTGTATTAAAAATGCCGGTCGTCTTTCGCCACATGCTTCCCTGAACGACACTACGTTCGCGTGGATTGAGGTTTTTTGGTTCTCGCGGGAACTCCTTAATTTTCCGGGATAAAAAGTAGCCTATGTGCTATTCCAGACTATATTCTATCTCTGTGCCAAATTTCAGCCAGATCCGTGCAGCCGTTGGCGCGTGATTGAGTAACAAACATCCATACATCCATACATCCATCCATCCATCCATCCAAACTTTCGCATTTATAATATTTATTTGATTATTTGAGATAAGTAGTTTTTACGTGTTAAAAATTATAAAGCTATTTTATCCCAGAAAGATTTTGAAAATCGAAGTAAGTTAGTAAGTATAACAATAAATTAAAACTGTCGGGTAAAAACTCAACCTTTTTAGGTATATCCTCCAGTGTAGAAAGCAATTAAATAATAGGTAATTTGGCTTTAGCTTAGATGCGTATAATATTACCAACTTTTATAATAATACTAGCGAATGCCCGCGACTTCGTCTGCGTGGTTTGAGGTTTTTTGGTTCCCGCGGGAACTCTTTAACTTTCCGGGATAAAAAGTAGCCTATGTGCTATTCCAGACTATAATCTATCTCTGTGCCAAATTTCAGGCAGATCTGGTCGGCCGTTGGGGCGTGATTAAGTAACAAACATCCATACATCCATACATCCATCCAAACTTTCGCATTTATAATATTAAGTAAGATAAGTAGCTTCACTGATATGTTTATCGATACATACATAGATACCTCCTCCTTGCGTCGTATTCCCCAATTCCTGAGGGTCGTGACCCCTTCCACCAATAATCCTTCTGTGAACGATGTCGCGCCATGTTGCTCGGTTTTCTGCGACATGCAGGGCTTCGTGGACCTTGCTATCGAGAGCGGTGCGGATTTGATCTGACCAACGCATCGGGCTACGTCCCCGAGGTCTCTTACCGTCCACTTTGCCAGTAATGACAATCCTTTCAAGATTGTGTCCCTCCCTTTATAGATACATCACTAGTTTTATTTATCAGATGACATATTGTGAGGTCAAATGATGATAAATATAATTTGTAAATATTATAATATCACAGATCTTGAACTTGGATCTTAACGCTAAGTAATTTATTTACCAGACTACTTATATTTTAGCGAGCGAAGCCAGGGCAGTCATATGGTTGAACTTGTGACCTATGAATAGTAAATTAGGTTAGTTATCTACGAACAACAAGTCCCATAGGTATTTGTAGCAAATTTTCCCGCTTGCAATTTGAGAGTGTCGTTGGGTTTACCCAAAACAATAATTAATTTTAGGTATATATTATCCAAAACAAATAAATGATTATATTTAAACACAATACTAAATATATTTAGTGTTGTGTTTAAATATTCAATTTCACAAAACTGGTCAAGCGCACATACCTTTTTTTTTTTTTTTTTTCGAGGGGAAAATCTTCATAAGATTGACTTCTTGGGGTAGAAGCCAGGTTATGTGAGATTCTTACTCACTAAAACCCCCTCGGAGACCAGCCTTAGCGCATGTCGGGAAGCTCCGAGATCTCATATTGAACGCAATCGAAGCCTCTCTTGCGCGGCACTTGGGCTCGTCCCTAGCAAAGCGGTCCTTTGCGGTCACTTCGCGTGCTTTGCCTTGAAGCACGGCTGCTTGTGCTGCAACAAACAGCTGCCTTCCCAGGGCCATAAAGATGGTATATTGATCGACTGGAGCCCCCACTCCAGACCGGTCGTGGGCCTGAGGTCCCTTCGCCTGGGACTAGTGAAGGACGGACGGATTAATGGATGGATCCGGGCGGTGGCTGTCACCGCCTCGTTGGCCATGTCTCCGAGCGGGATCGTTTCGCTCGCGAATCCGCTCAGCAGCCTCCTTCTTACCTATAACGGTTTCGCAGAAGGAGACCACTGCCTTCCATGCTGTGTCCTCTGTCAACATTGCCTGTACCACAGCCGGCAGGGAGAGATCACTCCCCACGTGGCTGACTAGGACACTACGTTCGTAGTCCCAGGCAGAGCACTCTTCTAGCGTGTGTTGTGCAGAGTCCTGGTCTTCATCACAATGGTGACACTGTGGTGTCTCCTCGCGACCTATCCGAAACAGGTACTCACCGAAACAGCCATGTCCAGTGAGTACCTGCCTTAGTCTAAACGTTACATTGCCCCACTTTCTCTCAAGCGCACATACCTACGGTGAAGACCAAGGTGCCGGAGCGCCGCCCAGTCCCGTCCATCCAGTAGACTACTTACTAGTACAGTAGAGTTACTTCAGGAAGTAAGGGACCTCGAGGTCAGGAGCGGCTGGGGTGGGGGCTCCAACAGTTCCGTCTTTCATTTATAAAGTGACCTTGGGAAGATGGACGCTTGCTATGGCATAAGCAGCCATACTTCATAATGAGTGCAGAAGGATGAGCCTAACGGGTATTGCGCAAGGGAGGAACTGAAGATCTCGGAGCCTGCCAATAAACGCAGATGGTGGCCACCAAGGGTGTTTTAATAGGGTGTTTAATCCTACATAACCCGACTTAACCCCCAGAAAGTTAGGCATCTTATGAAGATGTCCCCCCTGCGAACAAAAAAAGGATTCCGCACTCATACTATTTGCTCTAAACTTTGACGTTAATTTATTCGTAAACGGTTTTTACCATTGAAAATGTTTATCAGATGCAAATCGACTGAGACGCATTTTTGGCCATAGCTCGGAGGATTTTGGGAGGATTGAGATGGGAATAGTACCAAGAGTTGAGGAATTTATCAAGACACGTGCGAGCGTTTGAATTTTGAAAATCGACTGGTAACTTTTCTTTGGAATTTTGAAAAATGTAAAAAAGTCGGGTTTTTGGAGGTGTTTGTTTACTAAATTGTAAATATTTCAGAAAAAAAATCGACTGAAGAAAAGATGAAAAAACGGGTCCTAGGGTAATCGTTTAGCTACAAAAAGACGAAAAAATTAAAAAGAAAATCTGTTAATAATTGTGACCTGTAACTTTGTAAGTGGTCCCCTTAGATTTGGAATTCTAGAAAACCGGTATTTCCGTATAAAAAGTGATGTAGCTTCTATGATTATTGACCGATCGTCATGGTAATGGTGTCAAAAGGTGCGGATGCAAGCGAGAAATGCATTCGAGTTAGAATTTTTAAAATCGGTTAATAATTTTTTGAAAACTTTTGAAGAAGAGATTTTTATTTTTTTAAGAATCAACAAAAGCTAGAGTGATTATTATTGACCGATCGTCATGGTAATGGTGTTAAAAGATGCCTTGTAAGTAATGTAGTTGTGTAATTTTAGGGAAGTAAATCTCAATAAAAAATTCTTATTATTCAACTTGTAATGTGTTTATTCAAAATAAAAAATATTTTTTTTGTTAATTTTGTATTCATTTCAAAGCTCCGATTCCTGCGGGGACTGTGAAATCTGTGAATTTTTATTCTGTAAAATCTTTGATAGATCAGTCAGACACTTTTTCTAGCAACCGCCCAAAGCTTTACTTCCAAGACGACTCGAAAAAGACTAAACTTCTTTAGCTTCGATAAAAGCTATTTGACAAACGTAACCTTACGTTACCTTATGTTCTTGGTACCTATTAGGTATAGTTGAATGCAGAGCAAATGTATGGTGAAACATACATTTACTCTGCATCCAACTCGCGCCCGAACTAACTGTAGGTACTTATTTCATTCATAGCTTTCAGCTCTCAAATTATTACAATATTGTTACACACTGGGTTTTAACTTCATACAATCATAACTATTTAATTTAGGTACCCACGATACATGATTAAACCTAATGTGGACATAAGAGAAATTGACAGTTTTTTTATAGTAAATAAACAATTTTCATTTTCATCGATATCGATAAAAACAATCGCCTAGCAGCCCTAGATATTCAGTGGCCAGAACGTAAGTTGAAGGCTTATTTATTTAAAGTTTTCCCTTTACATACGATATGTTTTAGTTTAAGTATATATAGGTATACTTTAGTGCCTTATGCGCGATCGACGCGCGAGCATCTATTTTTTTCCTACGTACCTTTAGGTTTTGTTTATTTGTGTATCTGTGTTTATAAAATGTTAAGGTGAGTGTTTTTACTTTTTATAAATGAACGTAGGGGTCTATGGTATTTACCAGATACGTCATAATTAAAAATTTCAAATTAGAAGTGCATTACCATCTATTGATCTCGTCATTGCTGCGTAGTTTCGTCTGTGGTTAGATTCTTTTTTTAGTGTAGGTAGGTATCTAGTGGGTACTGGGTAGTTGCGGTCAGGGACTGAAAAACAGATTCATAAAGATTACGGAAATATAAGGGGTTACAGAATCAAAGTGTAACAAAATCGAATCTGTAACAGAATAAAAGTTTAAAGTGTAACCGAAATAGCGACGTTGCCAAATTTACTGTTGACGCGTATTCAAATTTGAACCTAAGGTGAAAGCACCGATGGTTGCATTTGTTTTAAGAAAAACATGGCCATGTGGTGTCAGTGTGTATAAAGTCCTATGAAGTGGGAAGAACATGTTGTCACACCGTGCCGTTTGTTGGGGCAAGTACATACCTATTAGGGTCACAGATAAAAACACTTATTAACAGAAATAAACGGTTACAGATTGATTGGGTTACAGTAGCGTTTCTGTTTCCGTTATAAGTGTTTCTGTTTTATAACAGTTTCAAAAAACAGTGTTTAAACCCCTTATTTCGGTTACTGTTTCAGCAACATAAACATGCTTATTTGCGTAAGCATGTTGCTTACGCAGATATGTATTCGGTAGGTACCTATACCTATCTAATTAACACGTTCGCTGCGGCTAAGTTTTTTTAAAACTGCGTTACGGGGGTTTTATGACCCGAACATAAACTACCTTACGGTGCGTTACGGGGTCTATCTTGCCCCGTAAGACTTATCTGATAAAAACTAAATTTAAGCCTTTAGAAATTAATATATGAGTTTTTATTTCTAATAAACTGTTATGTAATAAAATAAAGTAGGTATATTCAACTGGCAGCGTTTGAAGATCTGACTTTTATATTAGAAGTTATAAACAAAAATAGAAACGAGGCTTTTTCAGCCTCGTAACGCACTGATTTTAGGGTACAAAACGTCGTAAGGTAGTGACGGGAACTGAAACATCGATAAATTGAAAAATGTAGTTTATTGAAAGGCAAAACAACATTTCAACAAGTGAATATAGTTCAAATTATTAAAAAATACGACTGCTCTTCCGTAGTCCGTATTGAATTTTTCAAAAAACTATATAGCCCGTATCACTCGGGATATTGTAAGGATATTAACGTTACCCCATACATGCAAATCTGTTTAGACATTTAGAAGTTATGGTGGAATAAATAAACTTACATAGATAAATACACATATACATACACGAACCCTGAAAACATAACACCCTTTTTTGGGCAGTCGTGTAATAGAAAATCCCCCTCGAATGGAAGTACGGCTACCACTGCTACTACGTAACGATACCACAGTCATTAATTATTACCTTTGGAATCTTATATACATTTTTATTAAATGATATTTTTTTGTGAATCACTGAATATTGAACTAGTGTTATATATTTTTGGAACCTACTTATCATTTTCTACATGATGATTATATAGTTTTTTCAACTTTAGTCTTTAATGCGGTACCATGGTCACCCCACCAATTTTTTTTTAAATTTTGCTAGCCTATGTCACCCGGAATAAGCTAGGGGTTCTAACGATACCTCATTTATCAAAATCGGTTCAGGCGTATAGAAGTTATGGTGGAATATAAAAACTCACATCACAAATATACATGGACCCTGAAAACAACCCTTCTTTACACTCCTTTTTTCAGGCAGTCGTATAAAAAGACAGAACAATGAATAAAGGCCTAAAAAGATTTTGATTAACGTTTTTTCCTATTTTGCTGTATCAAAGGGTGTCAAATAAGAAGTTTTCTTCTATCTAATATATAAAAAATAGCTGTTTTTTCATTGCGATTAAACACATAATGGTTTTGGAAAATCGAGATCCAGTGGGAATTTTGAAATGAGTGATTTGGCAATAGATGCGGCGTTTAAAATGGATGAAACTTATTGAATAAAAAAAAACAATAAATCCACTTTCGGGTTTGGCAAGCGTACCGATGAAACTTGTCATTTTTCTACTCCTTTTAACAGACGAGACATTAAGGACGGATGTACTGTAATAGGGGGAAACATCCTTTTCTGTTCCGACATTTTAGTATAGCAAAAATTAAAATTTCATTATCGAATAAATACCATTCGCTACTCATTGAGATATAGTATGATGTAATTAAAAAAAGTGGTCAAAAAATCGTATAGTAACGGCAGAAAATTATTGGGAAATTCATGGAAATCTCAAAAAAGGTCTTATCGCGTTCCGACTATTGTGATTTCATTTGAGACATTATTTAGACAAAAGTTATTTTAAATTGATCGTAAAAGATCAAAAAACACTTTAAATAAATAATATTTTCAATAAAACTTATAGTTTTTTTACAATCTGGTTCCAAACATCCCTCATTTTTACAGCACGAATTTTTCATACAAATTTAGTACGGGCGCGCGCATCACAAAATTTCGTTATATATTCATGAAATACGGCAGTCATTTCCCATACGCCTGTGGGCTCTCAAGGCGTGAGGTTGCGTCCCGTTGCTCCTGAACTGACGTTTGTCACTGTTAGTATCCGTACACAAACGTCAATGCATCCACTACCATTGAACAAAACTAATCATCGATATTTATACGTATAAAAAAAATGTAACTGGACGATTTCTGTATATAAAATATTTATTTTGAAAATTTAATTGGTGGTTATTTTATTATTCACTGAGCCCAAAACGGTATTTTATTCTCTGTCTTATTTTGCCTGTTTTGTGCACGAACTCCACTAAAACTAACTTTGAATGGGTATTTTGGTTCTTATAGCTCAGTCTAAGTAGATTTTATTCTTTTATAACAGTCGTCCGAAGGGGGAAACTGGCGAAATATCAATTTCGGGTCTATGGGGTCCACGCAGACGAAGTCGCGGGAATCATCTAGTTCTATATAAATATTTTTGGGGTCTGTATACATAATAAACATTACTCCAAAGATTTATCATAAGTACCTATATAGATAGATAGAATGAAACATAACTTAAACAAAACAAAAGTCCTCATAAAGGCACAATTTTTCCAATCCTCTCTATTGTTTTGTATAAAACAAAGAAACGTGCGCACGCCGCCTAGCTTCATCGAATATTTTACTGAACGCGCAGAACTTGCTTCGCAGTTTTCAGTCGCACGTAGGCTGTCAAAATAGCTTCGTCTGATCTCAAGTGATAATCTTGCTTTCTGTCGAGTACAAAAACAATTTACTTCTGCAGTGTGTGACTATTGTAAAAAAGTAAGTATAATTTGTTTTATTAGTTACCTACAGTAATAGTCAGTGTGATTATTTGTAATATTTGAAATAAAAGATCCCTTCAAAAAAAAATTAATATGGCGTCGGCCGCGGTGATTTTCATATTGTTGCGCTGATTGTTGGGTTTTGTATCATTGTGTGATTTCAAATTTGACGTTTGTTGAAGTAAAACTTTTACAGACACGTCACCACGTACTTTTACAGCCAGCGCATAATATAATGGAGAGTGCAACGCCAGTAAAACCCATGTACCGACACTTTAATTTTTTGACTTAATGACGTAAACATACCTGAGGCTTTTATCAAAGCTCAGCAAAGTTCATCAGTCTGAATGATTTATTGTGATTCATTATTTTTGCAGATGGGAAAACATAAAAGAAGGTCTGCCTATTATAAAAAAGAAAATAAGCCGTTGCATTGGAAAAAAACAAACAAAAAGTATACTCTTATTTCCTGAAATCTTGAAAGCTGTCATCCCATATCACTTCCACATAATATCACATGCAGATTGCAGAGAAGAAGCAAATAAATGCATTAGTTACCTACATAATTTCTGTACAAGTTTCGCGCTTTATCGCAAAATGCAATTATTCGTTTCTCAATACAAATCAACTAAATTTTCATTTCATTGTACCTGCAACACTTTTCCGCTAATTATCATCGCATCAGAGTTATACCATTTCATGTCCCTACTCTCACCATAGTCTGTACATTAGTAAAAAAATATTAATTTATAATTAGTAGACTATACCAACAAAAGACATTCATCTTTCCTATCTAAACATTTTGGTTATTTACGTATTGCAGCTTTGAAATTCTAAACGATGATCAAGTTATAGAATATAAATTGGAGAGCTCTGAACAGCAAAGTAAAAAGCATTCGGCAAAAATAACTAAAAGGTAGGTAAATTACAATACTAGGTATAAATCCTTATCTTTACTAATATTATAAACGCGAAAGCTTGTGAGTATGGATGAGTGGATGTATGCATGTATGTATGTATGTTTGTTACTCTTTCACGCCTGAACGGCTGAACGGATCTGGATGAAATTTGGCACAGAGATAGATTATAGTCTGGAATAACACGTACTACTTACTACTTAATAAAACAGCTACTTTTTATCCCGGAAAATTAAGGGAACCAAAAAACCTCATTTTTTGTTGTTGTTTCCAAATTATATCTGTCGGTTTAGTTGATGGGTAAAATTACAATTATAAAGGTTTGAAATAAATAAAAGAGTACCTTTTATTTATTTCAAACTAGCTGCACTAATGGTAACTATCGCCAGGAAGGCTGATTCAGTATTAGGTAGGTGTAGGCTCTCCTCTTATGACGATAGTGAAGGACTGCCCGCATGCTGATGGGGTCTGACTACTTATCGCCTCTCAAAGATGTCTTATGGTTGCCTAAAATTAACAATGACTAGGAAGGCTAACACATCTTTGAGCGGCCATGTCTAGTGAACGGCCCGATGAATAGCGTCAGTTTTTATACTGTTTACATAGGTTCTGCGCATACTTTAATACTGTACAAGAATCAGCCTTCCTAGTTATGGTTCATTTTTGGTAACCATAGTACGTGTTTGAGCGGCCATATCTAGTGAAAGGCTGATCTGCATGCAGGCAGACCTTCACTATCGTCATCAGTGGAGAGCCCTACACCCACCTAATACTGAATCAGCCTTCCTGGCGATAGTTACCAAAAGTGCAGCTACCTCATAGTCAGTACCTACATGATATTATAAACGTTTTTTTGCTGTCATAAAACTTCGGTTTGTCAAAATGTGACAAGGATAATTTTTATTTATATCAATTATATTAGGTACTTTATACTAATAAACTTTATATTGTAGTAATAAATTGCGGTTTTATTTTCCATTTCAAAGTGGTATAAAAGTTTCACATCAAAAACTAAATAAATAATGGAAATAGGTTTTTTAGGATGAGTTGTGTCATTTATGATGAATCAACGGGACTTTACCCAGCTTGAAAAGGAGATTCTACTGAGGAGAGATGACAATAACTCGGCAGTTTATAAAAAGAAAAAAAATTGCAATAATGTACCTAGAAAATAATACACAATATATAGGGAGCTACATAAATATATGTACATACATAATGTATCAAGTATTACTCTGATTTAGTGGGCTGTTAGTGGATAGTTTCCATGCAACATTAGGAAAATCATCAGTTGATGCTACGTTAGTTGTTACGGATATGTCTCAAACCCACCAGCATCAATTGATTTTCATAGCTTAGCTCTAGGGGAAAGGGGTTCAACTATGCAACGAAGTTTTTCACATAATGAGGAAAGGATACACGTCCTTCTAAGTATTTATTACGAGAGAGGGAATGACAGCATGACAGTCACGCAGCTTACTTACGTCCATAATGTTCCCTACATTACACATTATACTAGTTGAAGTATGGAACACAGAAGCTGACTAGTTACTTCTCAAACCACTTCATCTGCATCGCACATCTCAGATGGAAATGGAATCTCCTAGTGCTGTCTTACACCGTTTTTATACTATTCATGCAGAACTACTACTAATACTAAGCGCCATTATTAATTTAATTTATTTTTCTACCTAAGCATACAACCTTTATCAAATAAACACCTATCTTTACCTATACCTACTCATAGTTATAAATCAGTTAGCAGGAATCAGCCGGTTGGTATATTATCAAGAAGCACCTCTACAATCCATACTATGATATTAAAAATGCCAAAGACGTGTAATTGAACGGCCCATTATTTCAACCAAGTTGGTATAGAGTAAGGTTACATCCCGAGGAAGGACATAAGTTACCTTTATCCCGAAAAATTGAGAAATTCCCGCAGAAATAAAAAAAAAATAACGAACGCAGACGAAGCCGTAAGTATCATCTAGCTATCAATCAATAAATAATATTATTTGTGCCATAGTGAGATAGTTGATCGCATATTGTGTGCTCCCGTGGTAGGGGCTGAATCCTTCTATGTGTGCCTGCGTAGACTGTGGTTGTATGTGTATAGAAACAATTGACAGCGGCTGACAGCTACGCCTAGATGTCGGCCAAGGGTAGGACCCTTAAGGAAAAAGCGCGATTTGAAGTTTCAACGCGTGTGATTCTTTATCGACTCAGCACGTCACTGGTGTCGAGCGCAGCGCGTGCGACGACGCGGTGCGCGGTGAACCCTTTTCATTTCGAGAAAAGGCTCCTACTCAGTAGCGAGCCGGCAATGTGTTCAAAATTAAAATGATGAGCAAAAAATTTAATCACGATTGCAACCCAGTGGTGAACTATGGACGTAAAAGTTTCTAAGAACCTTCTCATAAGCTATACAAATCTAATGCAAAAAACCGCATTATAATCGGTTCAGTAGTTTTGTGCACAAAAAAACAAACGCACAACCCACATTATACCGTCCCCTTTCCTACCTTGGCTAAAGATATACTTAATAAAAACCTGACCCATTCCATTACTTCGTTTTAAATGTCTTTATTGTTTCATATAAATATACAAAAAGTTATACAATAGCTACCTATATGTAATTTTTTTTAATTGCTAACATCATTAAGGTAGAATTGTTATTCAGGCTAACTTACCTTTTTAAACATATTATAACATTAACAAAAACATAATTTTATAATTAATTATATTAATAACATAATGGCAAGGGTTTTCTTGGTACAATAATGCGGTGGGTTCCCAGGTCCACCGCATGCGACTCGAATAAGAGTACTATTTCAAGTCTTCTAACGATTATTTTGTTAATAACAGATATTATATTATGTGTGATAATAACCGGGACCGACGGCTTAACGACTTACCCGTTGTCCTAGGTGAGCGACAGAAGCGAAGCCACGCGACGCGACGCGATGCCAAGCCATAGAAACAAATGATAACGTTGACGTTCTAGTCCGTAGACGTCGCATCGCGTCGCGTGGCGTCGCATCGGTCGCTCACCTAGGACAAACTGAATCACTCTCTGGTGGTGTTTTTTTAATACACTACAAGTTAGCCCTTGATTCTAGTCTACACTACAAGTTAGTCTAAGATTGTAGCGGGCTAACCTGTTAGGGGTATAGCAGTTATATTAAACCCATACCCCTATTCGGTTTCTACACGGCGTCGTACCGGGACGCTTAATCGCTTGGTGGTACGTCTTTGCCGGTAGGGTGGTAACCAGCCACGGCCGAAGCCTCCAGGAAAGACCAGGGAAAATTCAGAATTCCCAAACTGACCCCGCCGGGGTTTGAATCCGGGACCTCCGCACGTTAAGACAACAGCGCTCAACACTGCGCCACGGAGGTCGTCAAAGCGACGTGACGCGATGCGAACTGCGAAGCCATAGAAAATGACAGTCGTCGCTTCGGTCGCTCACCTAGGACGACGGGTTAGTGATGCCTGCAGGCAAACTGAATCACTCTCTCCTGATGGTATTTCCAACAGATGCGGGTTTTTTTGTCACTTGAACTCGTCAGTATTTCCCACAGATACGCGATATTAACAGTTCTACTGCTCGCCTGCCACGGAAAGGCCCAGTCGAGTGACGACACAGACTATCTAACACTGGAGTGGATCAAGAACAATTTCCCACAAGATAACAAGAATAATGACAGTAATTCGGACACAGCGGCACAGAAAACAGGTACATACTTAATTGAAACTAAATTTTAACAGTAAAGTCAAAGTCAAAGTATATATTTACTTAATTTAGGTACACTGTACACTTATTGACGTTCAGTTACTCATAAAATGTGATGGTGATAATCAGTTACGGTACCATCAAATCAAATATCAAATAAATATTTATAAATGCGAAAGTTTGGATGGATGGATGTATGGAATATGGATGGATGTTTGTTACTCAATCACGCCCCAACGGCTGAACGGATCTGGATGAAATTTGGCACAGAGATAGATTATAGTCTGGAATAACACATATGCTACTTTTTTTCCCGGAAAATTAAAGAGTTCCCGCAGGAACCGAAAAACCTCAATCCACACGGACGAAGTCGCGGGCATAAGCTAGTCTTAAAACTAAAGCTACAAGAGTTCCAAACGCGCCCTGGTCTGAGAAGAGCCCACAACAAACAGGCTGTTTTTTTTATTATCACCATCTCATAAATATCGTATGTTACTTAGTTAGATTTATAATTATAATATAATAACAATCTTAAAACTAAAGCTACGAAGATAAATTGTCCCCGTGCTATAACTGGAGACAACATCAAAGCCGGAAGTCGCAGCAGAAAGGGCTGAAACCTGAAGCGGCAGAATAGGGAGACTGGGTACGGTTGAAATATTTTAGCGTTTATCGTCCATTGCATCGGGATAAGTAAAGCGAGCGATGACGGAAATATATTAAATAAAATACCATGTATCTGTGTACTAATGCGCAATGTTATTTGAGATCACTGTATTGTATTTTATGTGTAAAGTCAAATTTAAAAAAAAAAAAAAAATTGTTTCAAAGGTCCCCATGCCAAGGTCGGTTGAAACAGTGCCTGGGGGCAATTGAAACACATGCAATCAATACAAAATTTAATAAATGAACATGTTCTATACATCATCTTATAACATTTTAAGACTCGTAATGGCACAGTTGAACATCACATATATTTTTTTTATGAATATTCAAGTTTTTCACGATACCCACTTTCCCCCACGATCTAAAATTATAAGTGGGTAAATAATAATAAATTATTTTTATTATATTATTAAAGCTATTGTTCCTGGTTAAACACTCGATTGTGAGCCTTATACCCCATTTCTTGATTTTCATCGCTACCAGTCACATCTCGTTTAAGTAGATACTTTAACAGGGAACAGTGGTTCAGTCCATTCCTTTCTACCGCTGTTCTTAACGGAAATCCGGCTTTTACATCTTCATATAGGCTTATTTATACGTTGATAAGTGGTGCTGACCTCTCGTAGTCTTCCTTCGGCGTACCTTTGGTATCTAAGAAACGAGAAAATTAAATAAATAAACAGTTTCAACCGTACCCACAAAAAATGTTTCAACAATCCTCAACCCCCCTTCTAGGTATAAAACGGTGCACAGTAAAAATGATAATAAATTTGAATAAAAACTAACCATACAGCCATATTCTACAATCTCCCATTAAAATGATACAAAGCTATACTGTAACGTTAGTAAATTCAAAATAATTGCAAAAATCTACGAACAAAAAATACTTACTTTTCCGTCAAAAAACATAATGGGGCCTACTATACACAAGTACAGCGTCGCAACACTAAAATTCGTATTTAGACTTGTCGCCTGCTTCATTCTCCCCTTGTAACCCCTCACCTAATCATGCACGGTGTCGAGATATTCGCTTTGTTGCAACCGTCAACCGTTGCAACCGTACCCAGTCTTTCTACTCTTATCGTAACTTACGCATTTTTTTTATAAGTCCTATACTAGACTAGTCGCTAAGTCCTGACACATCATAAGTGTCAAAAGTTGTCTTGCATGAAGTAAACATTTCATTTCCTTGTCACAGAAATCCAAGATACGTCGTTGACTAAGCTAGACGACACTTCCAAAAAGTTCGACGAGGAAATAGACAGTTCAACCCCCGTGGAGCAGCCCTGCAAAACTGAGGATGGCGTGCCAGGCGTTTGTGTACTGTACTACCAGTGTGACTCCAGCACATGCAAGGTTATAGGAGACGGCACACAACTCATAGAGTTCAGGTAAGTACCTATGCAGTGGCAGCGCTTTCTATGGCGTCGCATCGCATCGCTTCAGCTGTCGCTCACCTAGGAGGCATCGTATCGCGTGGCGTCGCTTCTGTCGCTCATCTAGGACAACGGGTGATCCTCCACGTGGCCTATGTGGTACTTATATTATAGTTTTTTATATTATATTTATATTTATTTATTTGGACAACCAAAAATTGTTACTTACATTAAAAAAACCTTAAAAACTAGACACAATTAGGACACTTGTTAAATAAACAATTTATCGAAGGTGCCACCATTCACTAAAAAAATAAAAAGCATATGCGCGTAAAGTTGTACAAAAAAATCTAAACTAGTCGCGTAGATACGTCTGTCAATTTCTATGGCGTCGCAGCGCGTAGCTTCTGTCGCTTACCTAGGAGGCGTTGTATCGCGTGGCGTCGCTTCTGTCACTCACCTACGACACGGGTGATCATTCACGTGGCCTACGTTGTCGCGTAAATACGTCTGTCATTTTCTATGGCGTCGCAGCGCGTAGCTTCTGTCGCTTACCAAGGAGGCGTTGTATCGCGTGGCGTCGCTTCTGTTACTCACCTAGGACAACGGGTGATCATTCACGTGGCCTACATTGTCGCGAAGATACGTCTGCCATTTTCTATGGCGTCGCATCGCGTAGCTTCTGTCACTTACCTAGGAGGCGTTGTATCGCGTGGCGTCGCTTGTCACTCACCTACGACAACGGGTGATCATTCACGTGGCCTAAGTTGTCGCGTAGATAGTCTGTCATTTTCTATGGCGTCGCATCGCGTAGCTTCTGTCGCTTACCAAGGAGGCGTCGTATCGCGTGGCGTCGCTTCTTTCACTCGTCTAGGACAACGGGTGATCTTTCACGTGGCCTACGTTGTCGCGTAAATACGTCTGTCATTTTCTATGGCGTCGCAGCGCGTAGCTTCTGTCGCTTACCAAGGAGGCGTTATATCGCGTGGCGTCGCTTCTGTCACTCACCTAGGACAACGGGTGATCATTCACGTGGCCTACGTTGTCGCGTAGATACATCTGTCATTTTCTATGGCGTCGCATCGCGTAGCTTCTGTCGCTTACCAAGGAGGCGTCGTATCGCGTGGCGTCGCTTCTTTCACTCGTCTAGGACAACGGGTGATCTTTCACGTGGCCTACGTTGTCGCGTAAATACGTCTGTCATTTTCTATGGCGTCGCAGCGCGTAGCTTCTGTCGCTTACCAAGGAGGCGTTATATCGCGTGGCGTCGCTTCTGTCACTCACCTAGGACAACGGGTGATCATTCACGTGGCCTACGTTGTCGCGTAGATACATCTGTCATTTTCTATGGCGTCGCATCGCGTAGCTTCTGTCGCTTACCTAGGAGGCGTTGTATCGCGTGGCGTCGCTTCTGTCACTCACCTACGACAACGGGTGATCTTTCACGTGGCCTACGTTGCCGCGTACATGTACATAAGTCTGTCAGTTTCTATGGCGTCGCATCGCGCCGCTTTGCCGCCTTTGTCGCTCGCTTAGGACAACGGATTAGCTACTGTTTGATACTGACGCGGATGACGCCTTACGCCACTATTGATCACACTGTACACAGCCCTGGATCTAGGGGCAGGGGGGCAAGCGGTCGCCCATGCCCCGGGCGGCACCTTTTCTCCGGGCGGCAAATTCAAGTTTGGCAGACGAATACACAACTCATCATCGACTTTGACCACTGTGAAACCATTAGAGTCCAGTTTAGTTAATTTTTCGCGGGGCGCGTAGGCATAGGTCAACAACCGCACTCCTAGTCAGTCCAGTCGGTCGGGAAAGAAATAGGCCCTAGTTTACAATATTGGCGGAAATGGAAAATTTTATATATTTTTTGGACATAATTAAATTATTTATTATTAGTATTACTCTATACACCACAACAAATAAATACATAGAAAATAATTTAATATAAAACAATCTTTTCATACAACCGACTTCAAACTCCCGCGCCAACTTTACAACAACAAGCACACGCTATACAAAGTACTTATTTTATTGTTGATATTTTAAAAACCGCTCGACCGATTTCGGTAAAATTTATATGGGACCACTTGGGAAGTATGCCCTTTCAAATAAAAAATAATCATCCAAATCGGTCCACCCAGTCAAAAGTTCTGAGGTAACAAACATAAAAAAAACAAAAAATACAGTCGAATTGAGTACCTCCTCCTTTTTTTGAAGTCGGTTGAAAAACAAAGAACGAAGTAGAATACAAAAAGAAATAATTATTTATTATTTTCAAGAAAGATAAAGAAGAATATTGTTTCAAATTAAAACTACGAAACACATTAAAATCTAATTAAAAACTAAACATTAAGTTCAAAAGAATAAAAATTATATATAATTCATTTATTTTGATTGGACGCTGTTTTTTTATAAAAAAATTAAGATCAGAATTAAAATATCTCGAAAACTATTGAGAAGTTATCGAGACAAATTAGTATGTATGCGTAGGGAAAACAATAATGAACAAACTGAAGCAAACTAGAAGTTTCTATCTCTTAAAAGATGCTGAAAAAAAAAATGGAGGTAGAAAAGTGCTGACGCGAGTATTTTCGGTCGCGCGCTGATAAACAAAAGGCTGATGTAACTCAGCAAAAAAATTAATATTTTGAATATTTTTTTTTAATATAAATCTAAGACTGCCTACAAGCAAAAAAATGGCCATACAGAAAAATATTTTTTAGAATTTTAATTTAAAATAAACTAAAAATCAGTTTTGTATTTAAAAAATGGCAAAAATTAAAAATTAAAATTTGTTATTATCATGAGAAAAATTTAAAAAAGAAATTTTTTAAAGATTAAAGGTAAAAATGAGCGGGCGGGGGCGGCATTTTTCAGTTTTGCCCCGCCTCGAAAAAATTGAAGATCCGGGGCTGACTGTACATATTATGTCCCATCAGGTTTGGAGGCAGCTGCCCGCATTACCTGGACGTCTGCTGTCAGTTGGAACACCGCATCACCCCGCAAGAGGAGGATATACCTAAACAACACGCGCTTGATATGATACCTGATCGTCCAGAACTAGATGTGCCGGCAGATAGTTCAAAAAAAAAACCAATATATAGTCTTGCGCCCAAACCTTACAAGGGTTCTACGGCAGGTAAGATACACAACGGTAATAAACCTAACATGTGCGAGTTGGACTCGCGCACGAAGTGTTCCGTAACTACCATAGTACAAGATTTAACACAAGTTACATACTTTTTAAATACAAGTTTATTGTATGGGGAACCTTTATTATATAACTTTTATATATTTTCATTATTTGCTGTTATAGGAATAACAATTCGACACCCTGTGAATACGGAACCGTAGTTATCGATTTTCGGTTTTTTTCCTATACTTGTGCTCTGAGACCTTGCTTCTTGCCAAATGTCATGGGGTTAACGGGGATAGGTCAACGGGGATAGGTTTTGATTTATTAGCGAGTGCCAAAATATGCAAAATATGAGGCATAAACAGCCGTATCTTTTGATTGCGTTGACTTAGACGCTTAATTTTTTTGGAGCTCCATGGGTCCGTAGAAATAAGTATGCATTTAATAATTTCAACTGGATACCTCCACGCATTTCCGAGAAAAAGGTGGTTGACAGACATACAGATGGACCACGAAGTGATTCCTTTTTCCTCTTGAGGTACAGAACCCTAAAAAAGATCCATACGGCAGTGCAGTTTTTTAAACTCTTAATGTTGTTTACTAATTGTTAAAAGTTTCTGATAGAAAATAAATGAAATACAAATAATTTCAGGTGCCAATAGAGAGTGCGGCTGGAACAACCCGGACCAGTTTGTATTCCAACCTCCCACTCAGGAGGTCGCCGACCGCGCGGTGTACGCCAACTATGGAGAGTTTCCATGGATGGTGGCGCTCTTGAGGTAGGCTAGTTAAACCAGACTTTTTGCTTCGCCATAGTTGAGCAAAAATGGACTTTCAAAACTCAAACTTAAACTCATATTTTTTAATAAATAATAAATAAACTTATTAAAAGTGCTTTTGAATCGTAGAGTGAATCTCTGTCATTGCAGGAGCGAGTCAAATCCATTATCTTTTGTCATTTACATAATCTTTAACAGTATAATAAGCTTTTTTCAGGAACATAGGTACCTACTTTTAATGGATTTCTTAAACTTGTGTCTAAAAAGGGAAGTCTAAAATAGGTTGTGGAATTTCGTTGTAGAATATTCCTTCCGATTCTCATTATCTCCCCATAATCATTCTCAGGAACGCATGGAGGTATCAAGCTGAAATTCATATCAAATACTCAGGTCTACTATCCTTTGGAGCTGTGAAAAATCAAACTTCTAACGCAATCAAAAGATACAGCCGTTTATGCTGCAAATTTTCGACTCTCGCAAGGGAATCAAAACCTACAGGGTACTTCCCGTGAACTCAGAATCTTGAAATTTTGTACGAAGCAACGTCTTATAGCACACATAAAGGAAAAATTGCAAAAACATACATTTTTAATTACATCAAAAATTAAAATATTTTTAATATTTTTATTACTAATTGTTTAAAATTATTAAAAAAATATTTTTTTCAAAAGAGCAACCGCCGAGTATCTTGCTGGTTCTTCTCGGTAGGAATGGTATTCCGAATCAGTGGTAGATTCAATTGACGGTTCAAAAGCACTTGTAAAAGTGGGTTTGAATTTGGAATTTTTGAATAGATAGTTAAGTAAAGATGAGACAAGATATTCTCATATTTTCCAGAAAATCAGAGACAACCGTGTGGGTCCAGAACGACTACATCGGAGGCGGTTCGCTCATCCATCCGTCTGTTGTGATGACCGCATACCATAAGCTGCTTAATGTTGATGCCGATGAGGTAATTGATCTTCCCCTCGATTGTGTAAGGAAATCGTTATCAGAATTAACGTTTTTCAAACATCTAATTCGACCTGTTTATGGAGTTAATATATGCCTGTGCGTCGAAAAACTTGTATGAACTCCTTAAACAGTTTGAATTTGATTTTATGCTGTCAAATGTCAAATGTTTTGCTTAGACTAGTGGTTCGCCCCGAACTGAGACCTCGCGGTATCGTCATCACAGAGCGTCATCTATTGACATCAATATTATTTTCGCAATCATAAGATGCGGGTTGCGGCATTTTGGACCCGAATTCGTAACTCGAAGAACGAGATCTTCGGCGTATGCTCGGAGTACCTACCCGGATAATCCCATTATTAGGAAATGGCTTGCCGTGCATACCTACTGACAAATGTAAGTAGGTGAAATGTGAACGAACCCCATTGGGGGTAATTTTATACTTTTAACTGCCTCGTTGGTCTCGTGGTTAGCATAGTCGACTGCGGATCACGAGGTCCTGGGTTCGATTCCCGGTCGGGCATAAAAGTTAGGTATTGTGTTTTTCAATTAAGAAATTCTCAGTGCCAGCCCGGAGTTGGAAGCACGTTAAGCCGTCGGGTCCCGGTTATTATCACTAACATGATAGTAGCCGTTAAAGCCCGCCAATCCGCATTGGAGCAGCGTGGTGTGTCTAAGCTCTAAGCTCTTCAGCTCTCCTATGAGAGTGGAGGCCTGTGCCCAGCAGTGGGACGTTAATAGGCTGTAGTGAAAGATAGTGAGTGAATTTTATTTTACTGTTTTTTTTTCTTTTTTTTATACTTTTTTCTTATTTTATGTTATTGTTTACTATTAATGATGGGTTATTGCCTGAAATAAATGATTTATTATTATATATTATATTATTATGAAGTTCTGTTAAAAATACTGAAGCTCAATAAAAATTAAATAATTTCGTTTCGTAATTTTAGTATTTGTTGTTCAAGTACAGGATATAATTCAAATAAATGATCAAGTTTCAGGCTCAGCCTTTCAGACAATTGAGAGTTCTAAGGTCAACTTTGGACGTTAGAAAATCTCCACTTTGAAAGCCCCCCATTTCGTCAATTTTAGGGGAAAAATTTAAAAAATATATATATTTGGACTTCTCTATTCCTAATTATCTTAAAACTGATATACCGCAACCCTATGTAACGCTATAAAAATATTTACTTTGCATTCGCTTCTATGAGAACCCCCCTGAAATAAAGATTTTTATAACTTTTTAAGCCATATTCGGCTGGAGGCCCATCGGTTTACATAATATTATACTAGTATGGCGCGTGGATGGGCGGCTTGCTGAAGGTAGATCGCGCGGCCCACTGTCTACTTACTTGCTCTCCTTCTATCATAGTGTATACTGCCTACGTGTTCTGAAGTAAACAACACACTGCTATGCTAGCGAGCACAGTGGAAGCGCCAGCGTGCCAAGCGTCCGACAGACGTAAAAAAAATTCTCATAAGAAAACATAAAACAGAGACCCCCCTAAGAATCTAAATGGGCCTTTAAATGTAAAAAAACTTTCCAGACATGCATACAGTGTGTAAGAGACCGTTGAAGTAAAAACACAAAGAAACCTTCCTTAGTTGATTTATATTAATATCATACCGCTGACGATCGGATACCTTTGGGTGCCATTGAACTTATCTATACCATATCTGTCGTTACGGGTGCATGGATGTAATCAGCACGGACCAAGGAAGACAGATGGAATCGGAGATATTCAGGAATCTCGCAAGATTAATGGGAATTGAGAAGTTCCGAACTACACCATACCATCCACAATCTAACGCTAAAGTTGAGAGATTACATAGAACTATTAAAACGGCGTTAATTGCTCGAGCAAATACGACGAATTGGAAGAAAGAATTACCGTCAGTTTTATTTGGAATACGCTCCAGCTATCGACAAGATACTGGGTTTAGCGCTGCAGAACTTGTTTACGGCACAACTATCAAGCTACCGGCAAGCTTTTTCGGTGACAAATTGGAAACCGCATACCCCGAATTCATTCAAGGGATCAAGGAAAATATTAGTCGAGTCACGAGTATTCCGCAGCGAGAGGGTTCGGATCGGAACGTGTTCGTGCATCCACGTTTATCAGACTGTTCACACGTATTTTTGAGTCTAACTCCTCCGTATGAAGGACCTTTTCGAGTCATCAGGCGGAGCAGCAAAGTATTTACAATTGAACGTAACGGCAAAGAATTGAACGTATCGATAGATCGATTGAAGAAGAATGTGAGGAACATGACAATACAGTAAGAGACGATTTATCGACCGAGCACAGTGGATTTAAACAGCAGAAGATTACACGTTCAGGGCGCGTATCTCGCCCCACCGTTCGTTTTGCATAGATAGTCATAATGCCAATTATTTTATATTGATAATAATTCTGTATACTTTTTTTTTGGTGGGAAATACCTATCTATGGCACTTACCAATACGTGACCATAGAGATGTAGGTTACAAATTTATTCATTACAATTTAATTATATTTAGTTCGCACTTTGTCACGTAGTAGTAAATAAGCAATATTTAAGTTAGCACTTCATGATCATTACAAGGTTTTCCCCCTCTAAAATGTACCTAATCTCTTAGTATACAAGTTTAACATTTATCTGTAAATATATGCCATATTAACACCGAGTCTGTGTGTATCAATTCTGCTCCAACTCTCAACAACCTACACGCAATCCGCAACATAGACCTTCATGTCCTCATCATCTTTTGCAAAGAAACCACTTTTCCGTCTTTTATACTCTCCGAGATAGACACCGACAAAATTTGTATCGCGGCCATCTTAAGTCCGCGATTTTGAATTTTTTTTTCAGCTCACTGTCAATTGGATGAAATTTCGAGTGACATTTGTTGGAGCACCTATCTTCGATACCCTGGCTGTGCTCTTCATCCGTCTTCAAAATCCTCAATCATCAGCTCTCTCTGTATTTTTCCTCTGAATTTTGATCTTCTATACGAAACGATAAGTAAAAAAAAAATTTTTCCTTACAAAATTTTACAGGAGAGGTAATCAATCAGTGAGTGAATCAGCACGAGCAGCTATTTAGACGAGCGTAAAATTGTAAAAACCGTTAGATTATAATCTAACAGGTTGCGGTTTTTTATCATCTGATTTTTCTCGTCCTACCCTGTATGTATCCTTGATGTTATCTGGGTTTCATTTTAGTTTTTGGGTAATTTCATGCACCACCTGCCCCAGCTGAACACCATTCTCATTTTCTTGCCTGTCCAAACCTATAATTTCCACGTTATTGGATTTCATGCCTTGCTCAATTTCTAAAAGCCTTTCTTCGAACGCCTTATTACTTATCTAGATAAATATTCTTTTGTTCCAGAGACTTTATTTTTTCTCCGTTTTTTCCTTGAATTCTATCATCTGCTGATACTGCTCCGCATAAAAATCGACCGGGTTGTGGTTTAGTATATGTGCCGCGGGGGAGAGGGGAGGGAAGGGGGGGAGGGGGAGGGGGGAGGGGTGTCTACCCCCCCTTTAAGTCAAACTCGTCGATTCCTAATAGTTTTCGAGATATGAATTTTTTAAAATTTCAAAATTTTGAGGTTAGTTTGAACTAAATTCGGGGTAAGATTTGCTTGTTAAGGTGGAGAGTGGGTAGTATGGGCTGGGGGAGTGGGGAGGAAGCGGTGGGGGTGGGCAGGAAGGGGTGAGGGAGGATGGAGTGGGGGTGGAAGGAGTGAGGGTGGGGGAGGAAGGTGTAGGGGGAGCGGTAGGATTGTTAACTGTGCTTAGTAGTCAGTGGATTCTTCCTCCTCCTCCCGGCACATAGTTCGGTATATTAACCCCATAGGAACCTAAGTGCCCGGCCTGCGGCCGGGCACTACCTGGGTACTTACGTACAACCCTAACCTAACCTAGCCTTTTGACAAATATTTATTTTTACTTAAGTTCGGTGTATTAACCCCATAGGAACCTAAGTGCCCGGCCTGCGGCCGGGCACTACCTGGGTACTTACGTACAACCCTAACCTAACCTAGCCTTTTGACAAATATTTATTTTTACTTAAGTTCGGTGTATTAACCCCATAGGAAACTAAGTGCCCGGCCTCAGTACTTGCGTTCAACCCTAACCTAACCTAGCCTTATGAGAATATTTTTTTAAAGTTTGGTATAGGTACTTAACCCAATAAGTGACGGTGTTTCTGGGCTGTTAAAAAAAAATAACCACATATAAGGCTGTGGAGGGAGCTGTGCTCCACTCTGCTCCTGCCCCAGCCTTTGTACTTATTTTTTTTCTTCTAACCTGGCCTGAGGATTTCTTAATGCTATGTAGGAAGATGAGTTTCATAAATTAAACTACTTAAATTGAATAAAACAATATATTATAATTTAAGTTGGGTATACATATTGTACTGCCGTGATTAATTCTTCGAAGGGGTCTTTGTGGTTTAGTCTCATTTTCCTCCTCCAATTGTAGACAATGAGCCAATCGGCAAAATCTATTTTTGATTGATCATGGTGGAATGCTCTTTTGAGGACACGCCACTGGCTTTCTATTCTTTGTGTGTGTGTCCCATCTGGTGCCACAAATTTATTAGTCGTGTCACTGTGGTTAACTTTTTTATGCGTATATCCATGTTCAGGAAGGCAGTCATACGCTCTCCAAAAATCAGTATGAATTATGGAGCCTTCCTGAACATGCTTCTTTATGAGTGGCACCAAAACTTCTGCAGATCTCTCGTTATCGGGACACACTTCAAGTCTGAGGTCTTCGCTCCTGTCCTCGATCATTCCTATCACCCAGTGGCCTTCTATGTGCCTTCCACGATTATATTTTCTTTTGCCAAATTTCGACTCGTCTATTTGAACCACTTTATTAGGACCCCCTATCTTTGTTTTATAATCTTGATTTTCTAGTTCATATATTATAATACATTCACGGCAGTAATTATACCAATCTGAAATTGTTGGTTTAGATAAAACAGAATCATCTTCTTCCGAACAGGTCTCTCTTTGTACATGTTCATAGCTAAAATTATGGCTGAACATGTACATTATTCTAAACACTGTAACAAGGGCAATTTTGGAATTTTCAAACCAGGTCCCCTTAGCCCTGCTGTGTCCTTTGATACGGCAGTTGCTTTTGCGGCAGCGGAATACTCCCAGCCCATGCCCAGCACTTAATGTCATGGGTTTCTTGTGGTAAGAACATAGTTTTTCACAGGGAAGGAGACCTCTTTCTTCCGCAAACTGCACGCATTGCTCCTCCGTGCCCAGCTTCTTAGCCAACTTGCCAAAATTCCACCAATTCCTAATTTCAGCAGCATAAGGATACTGCCTAGTCCCAGTGGAACCTGAAGGTTGCTGAATGGATTCTTCTGAGCTAGATGCCGCAGGCTCGTGGGAGCATGAGGGTAATGGGGCAGAAACACGGGTAGGTTGCCCTACACGAGAAGATGCAGCACTTGCGAGCACAAGTGGCTCATCAGAGTCCAACACTTGCACTAGCGAAGCACTAACACCCGGTGATGTGAGCGCAAGTGGCTCATAAGAGTCTAACACTTGCACTACACGAGAAGACGCAGCACTTGCGAGCACAAGTGGCTCATCAGAGTCCAACACTTGCACTGGCGGAGCACTAGCACTCGGAGACCTGAGCGCAAGTGGCTCATAAGAGTCCAACACTTGCACTTTACTCAACGAAGCACTAGCACTTGGCGCAGCGGACGACGAGGCCTGGGGCTTCGAAGACGCCATGGTAGTCACACGTGGTCAACACAAACAGGAGTACAATAAATGCTCTCAACTGAAAGGCGGACGAACGATGACTGATGAACAACATTTTGACATTTTAAATGTCAAATAGCAAAATGGCGCGTGAATTCCGTTTTTCCATTTGGTACACTTTAAAACTCGATGATTTCAAATAATAATTTATAAAAGCATGTAAATGTACAGAATATATATAAGAATTATGCCTATTAAATGGATCTATAGGTATTTCTTGTAGATTTAATACGGTTACTACTTAATTATTACTTTTCGTAACACTTTTTATGTTAGTAACAGAATGCAATACGTAAAACGAAACTTTTGAACGAGAACCAAACGTCAGTGAGTCTGTAATCTATGGCAAATGTCTTGAAATGGTGAAAATTTGTGAATTTTCAAAAAATTATATCTCGAAAACTATTAGGATTCGACGGAAAATATTTTAGTACAAGGTTTATTACATCAAGGCCTTTCTGTAAAAAAAATACGAACTGCCAACTGCGCGGCACATATACTAAACCAGAGCCATCGACCGCCTCACTAATATCCTCTAGTTTTTTTTCAATTTTGTAAACAATTTCCAATTTTTTGTTAATTTCTCGTAGCAGTCCTTCAGCAGATGGCTCCATAACGTTGGTCTCAATCTGCGGGCTCTCCTCCTTTTGCAAGCACTCCTCGCTCAAGATTTTTTTGTTATTTTTGACACACTTCCTGTGAAAAATCGCCTCACAGGGACCTTTACACTTGAGCACGTCATCCTTGGCAAGGGATACAAATAGACGACATTTATTACACTGTACCATTATTTTATTATAGACTTTGTTATGGTTTTTGATTAGGTATCACTACTAGGTAGGTTAGCTAATAGGTCTAATGAGCGCACGGTGTTTAACAGTAACAATATACATACACGTCCGCCCGCTGAGCGCACGGATTGATTGATTGTACGCTTTTTTAAAGCTCTTAATGAGCCTCATGTCGATAAAAAAGCGTCCGTGCAATGGCTGCGCTTCGGTGACCTCTTTGGGGAAACCGAAGGTTTTGTCTGTGTGATACATGATCAGGTTGTTAAGAAGCGGAACTACCGAAAGTATATTCTGAAGGAATTCTGGCACTCACGACATCTGTCGAGCCTGTCGTCAGCCCGGTGAGTCACTCAGACATGTGCTTTCGGGATGATCGGCGCTTGCTAACACTGAGTATCTGCACAGACACAATCAAGCGGCCAAAATCCTTCACCAAGAGCTTGCTCTGAAGTACGGTCTCCTGGATGAGAGGCTGAGAGACAAGTACACACCGGTGCCTGTACTCGAGCGTGACGGAGTCCGGCTCTATTGGGACCGGTCCATCATCACGGACAGGACTATTCTAGCGAATAAGCGTGACATCGTGCTGTTGGACCGGGCACAGTCGCGGGGGTTTTTGGTGGACATCACCATCACATATGACGAGAACTTTGTGAGAGCGGAGACGGAGAAAAAACGAAAGTAGGTATCTTGATCTGGCTCACGAGGTTTCCGCCATGTGGCATGTGGAGTCCACTGAAACCATCCCAATCGTCATATCTGCGAATGGGTTAATCCCAGTCAGCCTCGCTCACCATCTGAGGCGACTGGGGTTCCGTGGCAGTTCGCTCGCAGCCAGGATGCAGAAAGCGGTGTTGCTAGACGCGGCTAGGACAGTCCGCCGGTTTCTCAACCTGTCCCCCTGACCCCCGGCCGTCTGGTCTCCCCAGCAGGGGTGTAATCCTCCGCCCGCTACAACTATTTATTTATGTATTTGTGTATGTAAGTTTTTTAATTTATATTTATTTACGTAAGTTTATTATAAGTCGTTTGGCCATATATGTATTTATTTTGTATGCGGGCGTGAGAGCTAATTCTATATCGATAATAATAATATGGAGATCGATTGATGATAATGACAATGATTGTTTATTTTCTTTCAGCTGAAATGCCGCGCCGGCGAGTGGGATACGCAGACAGAAAAGGAGCAGTATAAAATACAAGAGAGGGACGCCAAAAGATTCGTCGCGCACCCGCAATTCTTCTTAAGTAAGTCATCATTGTCATGTCATAAGTCATGGTTTTAACTCTGGCGTATGGAGGTTAGAGGTCAGGAGTAACATCTCTGTATAAAAAAAGTGTCCGTCGAAATGCACCACATTGGGGGCGCCACATTCGCGTCAAGGTAAATTTAAAAGGAAGCGCCAAATATTATTAGAGTAGGTTTGAGAAATAAACAATTAAAGAAAACATTCATCACTATTTTGTACACCGTAAGTTGTTGAAATTTTCAATAATTAACTATTTTAGTCGACAGTAATATTATTTTTTTTAACTCGGCATAACTACTTCACTTCGATCTACAATTGCTACATTCATACCATACTCTTTGCTACACCAGCGCCACTGTGGAACTGTTATTTTCAGCAACCACTGGACACTTTTTCAACTTTTCTCCCATAAGAGATGTTACTCCTGACCTCTACCCATGGAGGTATCCTGACGCTAAGTTATAGTATAAATTAGAAATCTGTAGGCCGAATTCTGGCATGCCACTAGAATTCCGTACGCGCCCTTATTTGGGTATTTGACAACAAATCAAATCAGCAACTTTTTTTCAAGCGTCAAAACGCACGCTTAAGTATGGGATGTTGTGTTGTATTCAATACTGATCAAAACTGGACGTGCTTTTTACTTCAATCGATTGTTTGAAATGATTTTCAAACATAAAACTAACTAACGTGGATATTACGACTCTTGAGAGAGCCTCTATTTAATAATCACAAAAATTTAATTAATTTGACTAGTCTAGTATTTCGTGTCATGCCATTGTGAGGGTGAGCACGTAACCCGCGCGGCATGGAACCCTTACATGCCGAGAATTTTTTTCTTGTAATTATATACCGCATTTTGTGCGGGTACACGAAAAATTTGCCGGCAACGACAACATCCCTCTCTCGTCGCGAGATATCTCGTTGTGCGCATGCTAAGCCTGCAGGCACTTCCTAATAAAACCTTGTTTCTGTCATCAGCCTCACTCTACAACGACATCGCGCTCATATTCCTAAAATCGCCCTTCGACCTGGCGAAGGCCCCGCACATTGGCATCGCCTGCCTGGCCAGCGATCTGCCGGACAAAGCTTCCTGCTTCAGTATGGGCTGGGGGAAACACGCTCATGTTAATGAGTACGCCAATATATTGAAGAAGGTAAGAAACTCACAAGGCTCAGGGTCACTCAGTGGGCGATGAAGAGGGCTATGCTGGGAGGAATTGCTGATCACTTGTCTGCACTTGAGTCTACAAACGTCCACTGCTGAGCACTTGTCCAGCCGTGGACCTCTGTAGGTTAAGATGATGACGAACCTATATCTGCTGTCCGGAGTTACACCGGACCTATGTTTCATCTGCGGACGGTGATGATTAGGGGTGGACGGCCTTAACTTTAATTAGCCTTCTTGGCTTAAGTATTTCTTTGTAAGTTAAATTTTTTGTTCTTAGTGTAATCTGCGATCAGTCCAAGGGCTGTGAGCAGATAAGTTGAAAGAGTAAACTGTCGTTTTGAGCTGATCCTTATATAGGTGTCAGGACTCGTTAGTCATTAAACCCAAGTCTAGAATGCGTTTTCTTTTTATAAGCTCCATATGAAGTCATAAAAGGAACTTATTGTCAACTAGCTGATGCCCGCGACTTCGTCCGCGTGGTTTACGATTTTTTGATTCCCGCGGGAACTCCTTAATTTTCCGGGATAAAAAGTAGCCTATGTCACTCTCCAGGTTCTCAACTATAACCATGCCAAAAATTACGTCGATCCGTTGCTCCGTTGCGGCGTGATTGAAGGACAAACCAACAAACCAACAAAATAGGTCCAAGGGTTAGGGCTGAACGTTGATGAGTCAGTCAGTCAGTCAAGACTTTCTTTCTTTGTGTTGTATGACATTTTGACACGCTTATTCCCTTTTCCAGGTCAATTTACCCCTAGTAGAGCACAAGACATGTGAAACCCTGCTTCACACCAACACACGTTTCCGGCACATGCCTGAGTTCAAACTGCATGAGTCGCTGACTTGCGCAGGGGGAGAGGGGAACGTCGACACTTGCCAGGGGGATGGGGGATCCTCCCTCGTGTGTCCTATAGGGGTGAGTTTGTTTATAGGGGTACTTACTTACCTAAATTTTTGCATGTACTTAGTTAGGTAGGTAGGAGAGACGAGTCACGAGTGGCCTAGTTGTGACAACGCATATCAGTCGAATTGCGATTGTTAAGCAAAGTTGTTGAACGAATTTGGTCACCCATCCAGTTATCGACTTTTAGCTAGTGTTTAGTGGAATATGTTAGTGGGACGGTAATTTTTAGTATAAAATTTGGTCTTTTCGTTTCGTTTCGAGAGTTAGGTCGCGTCGGTAGAATTCGCCGAGTATGGTCCTTGTTGCTTGAGTTGTAACTAACCCAACGTATCCCACCAGATCCGACTGAATTGCGTAAGATTTGATAAAGTTTCAAATAAATTATTTTTGTGTGATTATTAAAATTAGAGGATCTCCGAAAAGTTGTAAACGTGGATTTCCTGATAGTTTTATGTTCGAAAACCATTTTAGTGGCGATCATGTCGTAATTTTCAGCTTTTGTACCTTTTGGCATGACTCAAACTAATGCCCCTTAACAAGCGTTTCCCATTAACCGGGTCGCGACCCTGTACCGGGCCATCAAAATTAAATACCGGGTCGCAACATTCCCGCTTTGTTTTAAAAATAATACCTGATATCGATCGACACATCGTAATTTAACATCAACACTAGTTTACCTTAAAAATATAATTAGTATAGAAACCGACTTGAAGTGGATCAGATCTTGGGATAAAACTTTCGTCATTTTCCATGGACTTGGAATCTTTGGTAAAAAATAAGCAGCAGCTCCATACTTCGCACTAAATTTAGTGACTACATAGGCGATACCAAAATATGTAGTAACATTTTTACTATTAAGTACCTAATGTGTATTATTTTACCTAATGGAACCAGCTTGGGTTTAAGAGTATTAAGTGGGTCACGAAGAGGCAGTGTGAAAATTACCGGGCCATGGCAGAACACTGTTTGGGAAACACTGCCCTAAACAAATGGTGTGGTGAATATCGCGGACTATATAAGTGCGGGATACACACTGTATCACATAGATTTACCTATCGTCGCGGATTATGGCGAATTTTTTTTTTAATAATAATTTATTAATTTTTAAAAATTATCGGAGACAAAAACTATAGAACGATAACAACTGCATTAGTTTGAAACTGTTATGTTGTTTCTTCACACTGTATTATGTATGAATGTATTACGTATACATATTTATTATAATAAAGAATTTATAAAATCAAAGAGGTTTGAAACTGTGTTGCAGTTGCCCCCCTCCAGATTACAATTTCATGAGAATTACACATTAGGAACATAATGAACACATAATAAAGAACTCTGTGTGTCGTGTGTGTGTGTGTGTGTGTGTGTGTGTGTGTGTGTGTGTGTGTGTGTGCGTGCGTGCGTGCGTGCGTGCGTGCGTGCGTGCGTGCGTGCGTGCGTGCGTGCGTGCGTGCGTGCGTGCGTGCGTGTGTGTGTGTATGTGTGTGTAAATTAAACTTATAGTTCCTTCATAATGATGAACTTCCGCAAAGTAGTTAACGCCTGCTTCTATCCAATATTTAAACAAGTGAATCTAATAAAAAATATTAAAAAATACGACTGGACATAACACTCCTTTTTTGGGCAGTCGTGTAATAAAAAAACCCCCTCGAATGGAAGTACGACTAAGTAGTAGCAGTAATACGTAACGATACCACAGTCATTAATTAGGACCTTTGGAATCTTATTCACATTTTTATTAAATCATATTTTTTGTGAATCACTGGATACCTATTGAACGTGTTATATATTTTTGGAATGTACTTATTTTCTAGATGATGATTATATAGTTAATCTTATTTTTGAATATTTTTTTCAACTTTAGTCTTTAATGCGGAACCATGGTCACCCCATCAATTTTTTTTTTAATTTTACTAGCCTATGTCACCCGGAATAAGCTAGGGATTTATCAAAATCGGTTCAGGCGTATAGAAGTTATGGTGGAATATAAAAACTCACATTACACATATATATTATATACATACATACATACATGAACCCTGAAAACAATATACTCCTTTTTTCAGGCAGTCGTATAAAAAAAATGTTTATTTTTTCAGCACCGTAACGGCAGGACTCGGTACGCGGTGGTAGGAATGGTGGCGTACGGTCTGGACTGTGGTAAAAAGGACGTGCCAGGGGTGTACGTCAACGTGCCGCAATTGTACGACTGGGTGGTGGGAGAGATGGCGGCCGCTGGGTACAACAGCAGCACATTCTCTTACTAAATAAATATGTATCGAATAAAATCAGCTATTTTCTTTATCAAAACAGTTTGGCAGAAGTTTATTACGTATGTATTATAGAGGATGTAGACATAGAATATATTCTAAGCATAATATGTACCTACTAATGTTATTTGTCAAATAGGGGTAGCCTCCGGCACCAAGAAGGGCCTATGTTGAACAGTGGAGGCGAGAGACAGCCTGGTGCAAGGATTCTATCGAATAAATAACTTCACTACGTTAAGCTATCCGATGCATTTATATCGACTTTATCGTTGTTTATCATACAGATTCATAGGTGGTAGGAATGTAGCGTACAGTCTGTCGTGCGGTAAGGACGTGCCAGGTGTGTACGTCAACGTGCCGCATTTGTACGACTGGGTGGAGGGAGAGATGGCGGCCGCTAAAATGAAATATGTAATACAATCAATCAGTTTGGCAGAAGTTTAGTACCTATGTATTATAGAGGATGTAGACATAGAATATATTCTAAGCATAATATGTACCTACTAATGTTATTTGTCAAAAACAGGGGTAGCCTCCGGCACCAAGAAGGGCCTATGTTGAACAGTGGAGGCGAGAGACAGCCTGGTGTAAGGATTCTATCGAATAAATAACTTCACTACGTTAAGCTATCCGATGCATTTATTATCGACTTTATCGTTGTTTATCATACAGATTCATAGGTGGTAGGAATGTAGCGTACAGTCTGTCGTGCGGTAAGGACGTGCCAGGTGTGTACGTCAACGTGCCGCATTTGTACGACTGGGTGGAGGGAGAGATGGCGGCCGCTGGGTACAATAGCAGCACATTCTCTTACTAACCTACCTTTTACCGTTGGAAAGAGCGCAAAGAGCACTTATAAAAGTGAGCCTTCGTCTACCGTACCGACATCCAACCACGGATATCATACTAATAATTATAAATGCGAAAGTGTGTTTGTTTGTTGGTTTGTTGGTTTGTCCTTCAATCACGCCACAACAGAGCAACGGATCGACGTGATTTTTGGCATGAGTATAGTTGAGAACCTGGAGAGTGCCATAGGCTACTTTTTATCCCGGAAAATTAAGGAGTTCCCGCGGGAATCAAAAAAACTTAAACCACGCGGACGAAGTCGCGGGCATCAGCTAGTATACAAAAAGTTCAATGTCCTTACCGTAAGACAGCTCTTTATTTTAGAAACTATAATTAAACAACATTCTAAGTTATAATTCAACAATAATTACAAAAAAGATAATATACTTGCTCCGCCACTCGCTCGGGGCGCCGCAGGCGCTCACTTTCTGACTCGGGCGAGTTGGAACGGAGTTTAGAGTTTCTTTCTCAACAATTGGTGAGTCAACTAGTTATGTAGGGCGGCTGTCCCGAAGCAAGTTTGCAATGATGAACTCCTTTTGGGGTGTATAACAGTTTAATTAAGTTGTCATGTGGTAGGCATAAAGGTATAACAAAATGTAAAATAATATAATAAGTAAAGGATGTCTGTTCGCACCATAGATTAATTATAAACCAAGTATAGATTGCTAACTCCCATATAAAAAATTTTGTAGGTTAATACTATCGATAGGTGGCGCTACCAGGCTCGCTCGACAAATGATTATAGTAAAATCGGTGAAATATCGTATTTTCTTGGTTCAGTTTGTATTAATTATTTATATAAAATTATCAAAATACAAAAATTTGATAAAATCACTTAAGCAAATAGCAAATTTACATTCAATTAATTTTAACAAAATTAACTTGCAGAAGTAATTCGATTTGAAACAAGTTCTGTGTATTCTTATGTTATAATCAGCTAGTGGACCATGCAGTTATGCTGCATTCCTATAGATGGCGTCACAAACTGACGATACACTAAAATAATTTTTTCCTCTTGTTTTGGTGCCGGCCAAAGACGATATACTTATAAACCAGGTTGGTACTTGGTATTATAATTAACTAGCTGATGCCCGCGACTTCGTATGCGTGGATCGAGGTTTTTTTGTTCCCGCGGGAACTCTTTAATTTTCCGGGATTAAAAGTAGCCTATGTGCTACCTATTCAAGACTATAATCTATTTCTGTGCCAAATTTCAGCCAGATACGTTATGCTGTTGGGGCGTGATTGAGTAACAAACATCCATACATCCAAACTTTCGCATTTATAATATTAGTAAGAGTAAGATCTATGGTGCCGGCTCAGTGAATTGTGCGTTTCTTGTGTTTTTAGGGTTCCGTACCTCAAAAGGAAAAAACGGAACCCTTATAGGATCACTTCGTTGTCCGTCCGTCTGTGTGTCAAGACCCTTTTTCTCAGGAACGTATGGAGGTATCAAGCTGAAATTCATATCAATCAGGTCTACGGTCCCTTAGAGCTGTGAAAAAATCAAACTTAAAAGCCTACACAATCAAAAGATACAGCCGTTTATGCTGCAAATTTTCGATTTTTCTTGCACTCGCGAGGGAATCAAAACCTACAGGGTACTTCCCGTGAACTTAGAATCTTGAAACTTGGTACGAAGCAACGTCTTCTACCACAGATATTAATTATTTATATTTAGACGGAAGAATTGCGAAAAGCATAAATTTTTAGTTATATCATTTAATTAAAATATTTTTAATAATCAGGGTTCCGTACCTCAAAAGGAAAAAAACTGAACCTTAGGATCACTTTGTTGTCCGTCCGTCTGTGTGTCCAGACCCTTTTTCTCAGGAACACATGGAGGTAGGTACCAAGCTGGAATTCATATCAAATACCTACTCAGGTCTACTGTCCCTTGGAGCTGTGAAAAAATCAAACTTCTAATCTAACACAATCAAAAGATCTACAGCCATTTTTGCTTTGCCGTCTTTCTACACGTGCAGTCTGTGTATAGACCTACAATGCTCTGCGTGTTCAATATAACAATGTGCTGAGGGCGGTGCTGAGGAGGCCTCGACACTGCAGCGCGTCGGCCATGTTCGCGGACGCTCGCGTGGATGATTTCTACGCGATCGTGCGCAAGCGTGCTGCGTCTATGATGTGCAGGCTAGTGAGCAGCACCAACACCCTCCTCAGTACGTTGGCTACTAAGCTGGACAGCCCTCTCTGGAGGCGCTGGAATGGTGCACACATTCTCATGAGGAGGCCTCAAAAATACTATAACTTTTACTTATAGGATATACCTACATGTTTGTACGGAACCCTCGGTGCGCGAGTCCGACTCGCACTTAACCGGTTTTTTTTTTGTTTGTGACCGTGATAAGACTAATGGACTCCGAGATCCTGCTACTTAACTGCTGATCTACGCTTGTTCTGGACTCTGAGATTCTGCTGCTATACGATTAATCTTTGAGGTTAAGTTTGGCAATTGTTAGGTATTCTTTAGCCATTTAGCTAATAATAATATATTTATCGACATGCAGGGTTCCGAAATATTAAATCCATCCATACTAATATTATAAATGCGAAAGTGTGTCTGTCTGTCTGTCTGTCTGTCTGTCTGCTACGCTTTCACGGCCCATCTATTCAACCGATTTTGATGAAATTTGGTACAGGGATAGATTGTATCCCGCGGAAGGACATAGGCTACTTTTTATCCCGGAAAATTTAAGAGTTCCCGCGGGAATCGAAAAAATTTGGTCCACGCGGACGTAGTCGCGGGAATCATCTAGTAAATAAATATAATATAGATAATTATTTTATTTATAGCTAGCTAATTACAGTAGAAGTCTGGTTGATGGCGATATAATTTAGGTAGGTACTTAGGTAATAATCAAGAAAAAATATTTACAGTAGGTATTGTGCATTACATACTTTACATACTAATATTATAAATGCGAAAGTGTGTCTGTCTGTCTGTCTGTCTGCTACGCTTTCACGGCCCATCTATTCAACCGATTTTGATGAAATTTGGTACAGGGATAGATTGTATCCCGCGGAAGGACATAGGCTACTTTTTATCCCGGAAAATTTAAGAGTTCCCGCGGGAATCGAAAAAATTTGGTCCACGCGGACGTAGTCGCGGGAATCATCTAGTAAATAAATATAATATAGTTAATTATTTTATTTATAGCTAGCTAATTACAGTAGAAGTCTGGTTGATGGCGATATAATTTAGGTAGGTACTTAGGTAATAATCAAGAAAAAATATTTACAGTAGGTATTGTGCATTATTCAAGAAATACTTGATAAAAAAACTAAATTTACCATTACTCTAGAGTCTACCTACTTCAGAACTATAGGCACATTAGTTCTGATCTGCTTAGAGCCTTCGGTCATGGCTAGCTATAACCCTACCGGCGAAGCCAAGTGCTGCCAAGCGATTTAGCGTACCTAGAAATCGATTTGGGGTTTATTATAAGTACCAAGCCGTTATACCCCTTCTTATTAGCCCACTACTATCTTAGGCTACATCATCAAATACCATCAGGTTGAATCGCAGTCAAGGGCTGACTTGTGAAAGAATCAAAAAACAAGAATAACTAACATATATAAGAAATACTTTTAAAAACACAAAAACAAGTGATCAAGATTGTTTTAAAAAATATATATATAATTAGACACGTTTACGTGCTCTCCGAGGCACGGGGTTGAAACACCGCCAACTTCCTAACTCCGGGTTAGTATTGAGAATTTCTTGCCAGAAAAACCCAATACTTGTTATGGCCCGACCCGGGACTCGAACCCGGGACCTCGTCGGTCGCAGTCAAAGACAATATATAAACCTGTATTATAATTAATCTATGGTCGCAGTCCAACATGCTAACCACTATACCAACGAGGCAGTCATGGATATATAACTATACGTTAGATGGCACTAGGTAAGTTTGATCGAGTTGATGATTCAACTACTACTCGTTAGATGGCAATAGCTATGTTCGTTATTAATTATTTTTCAGCTTGCACAGTTACGCCATCTCAGATAATGCGAAGAACTACAAGGTACCGGCGACTTTAATGCGCATTTAGCGAGCTTTGATTTAATGTATGAAGAGAACAGTCTTATACTGGTTTATATATTGTCTTTGGTTCGCACCGAAGTTAGGTAAGCGAAAGCACTGAATCATCACTGAAAGCATCGGAATCTGACACTCGCGGCAAATTTCGCTGACGAGGGAGACCGGCAGCGTAACAGACTTAATAATATTTTGAGTGCCCAGTTGCCAACGTCAGAACAGAATTTATCAAATTCAACTAATACTAGGCGTCACGTTTCTCCTACTAGGCCCCACGTTTCTCCTACTAGGCCTCACGTTTCTCCTACTGAGGCAACTGCTAGCATGTTACAAGATCCCTTTTTACGGCCCCCAGGAAAAATTCATGCTATGTCCGAATTGATTGTATCAATAAAATAACCGTCCGTCCGAAGGCTAAACCGGATCGCGTTGAAAAAATTTCTTCTATGCAAAGATTTGATTCCTCGGATTGGAATGCTGTACGTTATAACGAAGTGCAAAAAAAAAATGTAGCGTCTCCGGCGTTTACGGAGTTAAAAGTTAATGAGGAGTTAAGGCGTTTCGATGATCCCTTTAGTTCAACTCGTTATAAATAACTCCATAAAATATGGACGGCCTAATTGTAGTTGATGTCAAATGGAAGCAGTTGTATTTATTTTCGCATTTTTTTAAACCCAGATAAGTAGGTACAATGAAATTATGGGAATGTTGGAAACAAACCCAATGTAATTTAAGAATATTATTAATTGGAATTACAAATATATATATTTATTACAGAGATTTGAAACACTCTTACGAGCTATGAACGTTACAATAAGTATCAAGGATTATATTATATTATTATAGTTTATTCATATAGTAGTATTCATTAGTTGTGATATGGATAAATAATATATTAGTTGGATGACGTCCCGATAGATGTCGCTGTACGTGGAAAGTCTAGTAGCAACTCTATACCAGTATATTATATAATTTAGGAGGAATTTTATTAATAAAAAATAAAACAACCAATGTGCTTTGTACAAATCACAATTTATTTACTAAACCATCATTGTATTTACAACACACCGCCCGCGCATACAAAACTAGTAAACGTCATAAATATAATTCTATGTAAAATTATAGGAAACCAAGCGAACTAACTCAACGACCTCAAGTTACATAGACGGGCCCTGTCGAACAAAGAATGTGAACTTATTTTATTAACGCCATCTAGTCTGAAAAGCGGGAGAGCGCTATGGCGGGGACAAGGACAGGCTTTTAGAGGTGAGGGGCACGCCCAACAAGTCGAACGCCTAATTTTTTTCTATGAAAGGGCCCATCAAGTACCTACATATATATCGATGATTTGCACAGATTAAATTTATCTTAATAGTTTTCAATGCCATGTAAATAATAACATAGCAATTAAAAAAAAAATAACATACTTAACTAAAATTTTACTTCACAATTAGTATGACTGCATAGATATCCGCCATGATTAAAAAAATAATAATATAGCAATAATTAAAAAAACAACAATTAGTCTGTTTCACAAATTTTACCAGCTTTTTGATTGACACATTATCTACTTAAATATTAGGTTTTTACCGAAATTTTACGACAATCAAGAATTATTTTAATCCATACTAATGTTTTAAATGCGAAAGTTCTGTCAATTTGTAGAACATTATAGATTTATAGATCAGTACCTAATTGCCACATTGTAGGAATTAAAAACAAACACTTAAAACTAGGCATCATAGTAATATGTCGTAAATGTAAAACATATTCTTGTGTGATATCAATATTAACTAAGAAAGGGTGGTTATTTGAGAAGGGACCCTCTCAGCCCCCCCATTTTCTAACTCTGCTATCCAAAAAGTAAGCCACTGACATAAATTTTTTATCGATTGAAGGTTTGATAGGAAAATGTTATTTTTATTTCATAGCAAACTTTCAATGGATATGAAATATGTGACATTGGCTTTTTTGGATAGCCATTAAGTTACAGAATAGCGTTGCATAAGTCTAAGTGTGACATCTATAGAGCGAACTTTGACTTTGCTTAGACTTAAGACATGGTTAAAAGAGACAGATTTATGTTACTCATGTCCATCTCGTTTTAACTCTAAGTCTGAGCCAAGTCAAAGTACGCTATATAGATCTCAGCATTTGGGCCTGCGCCTATTGGCCGTAGGGGATTTTCACGCGACGAAGAGAAATATAACATAATAGTATGACAATAAAATTGGAATTTCAATGCATACCTTCCTAGGGGATACGAGTATATATATGACGAGCCAATTTACGAAATGTGTAAAATAAGTAATTAGTTCTTATCTTTTCCCTACAGTTGTGTAAGCCACTGCCTGATGGTATGAATTTAAACATTTATGTACAAGTAAGGAAAGGTACATTTATGTATTTATTAATCAACAAAGGTAATGAATTAAATAACTGTCGATACAGAAAAACATTAGTGAAATTCGTCGAATATAAATAAATCCATGTTAGTATTACAAATGCGAAAGTGTGTCTGTCTGTCTGCTACGCTTTCACGGCCCACCTATTCAACTGATTTTGATGAAATTTGGTATAGGGATAGATTGTATCCCGTTGCATACATAGGCTTTTTATCCCGGAAAATTCAAGAATCAAAATCTAAATCCACACGGACGAAGTCGCGGGCATCAGCTAATTTATTATATACCACTTACTAGGCAAACTTTGTCAGTTGAACGTGGCATTCGCCAAGATACCTACTTAATCTACTAAATTAAACGCCGAATCCCCTACAGTTGAGTTAGCCCCTGATTGATCCAACTCAAATTATCACCCTTTACAAAACGAAAGTACAATAGATCTAATTTAATAGATTTTAACAACACAAGAACCAGTATAGGGTATTTTGGTTAGCTAGCTGTTTGTTTTCGTTACTTTTAAGTTTGGTAATCTTACTACCGAATAAAGAAACAAAAACGTGTGGTGTCGTGGGACACCAGATAGGAGCGAAGTTCAAATAATATTAATTTCAAGTTCAATTTACACGATTTTTTTTCAATAAAAAATATTATTCAATTAACACGAAAGCATTAAAGTTTAATTTAGAATGTAGTATATTTATATTTGAGACCTTTTGTCTTGGTAAAAAAATCTTACTCATTTTCGTTACGGATCTTCTTTGCGTTGAAATTTGATGACGTCACAAGCACAACTATGTATTTCATACAAACTTCCATATTAGAAGTGCGTTTTTAAATTTGATAAAGAGTTGCAGATTTGATTGACCTCTCATCATCCCTATTGTCAAATTATTAAATTAGATCTACCGTAATTCAACAAGGAGAGAAAAAAGTAAGAGTCTAAAAATTGGAATATCATTATTAAGGCAGGTTTATAATAAATAGTTTTTCCGTACACTAGTCCCCAACCCCCAACATCATGTTATGTTTGTGCATTTGTGCATTTGTCTGGGGCACCGTTGGCTCCCAAAGAAATCTTTTTTTTATTCCACTACAAGTTAGCCCTTGACTGCGATCTCACCTGATGGCAAGTGATGATGCAGTCTAAGATGGTAGCGGGCTAACCTGTTAGGGGTATGGCAGTTATATTAAACCCATACCCCTAACCTGGTTATATGATGGAGACTAAGATGGTAGCGGGTTAAGCTGTTAGGGGTATGGCAGTTATATTAAACCCATACCCCTAACCTGATTATATGATGGAGACTAAGATTGTAGCGGGCTAACCTGTTAGGGGTATAGCAGTTATATTAAACCCATACCCCTATTCGGTTTCTACACGGCTTCGTACCGGAACGCTAAACCGCTTGGCGGCACGTCTTTGCTGGTAGGGTGGTAACTAGCCACGGCCAAAGCCTCCCACCCGACCAGACCAGACCAGAGAAAATGCAGAAATAATAAATTCCCAAACTGACCCTGCCGGGAATCGAACCCAAGGCAACCCTGCGGCAGGGAGGTCCTCAAACCGGATGACCGGAAGGGATGAACCGATTTTGATGTAGGTTTGTTTGAAAGATGTCTTGATTTAAAGAAATTCGACCTACATGAAGCAGAAGCGGGTCAGTATGAATAGGAGATGGCATAATTAACAAGTTATTGGAAAATCGATAACCTTATTAAGTATTCACTATCACTAGTGCCCGCCAACCCGCATTGGAGCAGCGTGGTGGGTCTACGCTACGGGTTACTGGAATTACATTGTTCTTGTGATCTGCATACCGCCAAATTATGTGTTTTTTGTTAATACTAAGTAAGTATATTAAGTGTTTATTTATTGTCACTACTCACTTCATTTCAGTAGCCCTGAGAGACACATTCAAAACTCAAATTATTTTCATTCAAATAAACTTTTACAAGTACTTTTGAATCGTCGAGTGAATCTACCACATTGGGCAACTTTAAGGTATCTTCGGATATATTATCTAAATAAAATAAAACAAAAATAATAGGGACTAGTTATACGAAAAAAACACAAAGACCTGCCGCCACTCATTTACATATTCTCATTCACCTGAACAAAACAAACAACAATTCATTCCCATTCACTCCACCATTCAGTCGAACGTAGACTTACGCTAGGACGCTGACTTGGCTGCTAGGTTATGACGTCATCATGTCGTTCACCGAGCCCGAATAGCCGGAACTGCCTTTTAGGAGATCATTGATGTCGCGCCGGAACATCGACAGGTTTTGTGTGAACCTGGAACAGAAATAAATGAATGAATGAATTAAAAGGCACGCACGGTGGATCGTAAACACCTCCAAATTGTAATCTTGTGCTAAAATGACTGAATTTAGTACTGAAAATTCAGTCAAAATTCATACTAATATTATAGATGCGAAAGTGTGTTGGTTTGTTCTCAATCACGCCGCAACGTATCGACGTGATTTTTTGCATGGGCGTAGTTGTTGTTTGCACCTAGAGTGGCATAGACTAAGCGGCCGAAGTCGCGGGCATCAGCCAGTAAAAAATAAGTATAAGTCCCGTCACGTAAAAAGAACGCCGAGGGACTGTGGGGGGGATATTTCTGCGAACTGGTACAGTCGCGACCTAACTATCTATCGTCCTCTATAATATTAACTATTGTTGGTTTATTGTGGGATCATCTCCCTGCATCGTTCCCCTGTCGCGCCACCTTCCACCACCACTACCAGCAGTTTACCACCACCACCACCACCACCACCACCAGTGGTTTAGTTACCACCAGTTTGATCGATAAATCGCTCAGTGCGCAGGTATACGGCCAGCGTTCTTTTTACGTGACGGGACCTATATATTATAAGGATTGTTTCAAATTGTTAACGGAGTCGATTATTATCTAGGTCGATCCGTGAAATCGCGGAGATACGGAACAAATGCGACTCGATTCGATTCGACTGCGGGCTAGTCCCACAAAAAATGAAGTTTGCTGCAATAGTACCAGGGTACCAGAGATCTCAGGAGGTTGCCACTAACCTGTCGCGGTTGTCCATGAGCAGATTTCGCAGTACCAGGGAGACAGTATTTTTTTCAATATATAGCTACCTACTGTTTAATTGTACTATTTCATTTTAAAAAAAAGAGTGTCATTTCATGAATAAATGAATAAATAAATAGTTCCAGGGAGGCAGGGATCTCAGGAGGTTGCTACTAACCTAATATTAAGGGTGGTTTTAATAATATGATGTTTGCTGCAATAGTACCAGGGAGGCAGAGATCTCAGGAGATTGTCACTAACCTGTCTCGGTTCTTGGTGAGCAGATTCCGCTCGATGCCCGCCATAAGGCCGCTGAACCACTGCGCCAGTTGAGCTTGCTTATCGCGCGGCTGTTGCGCGATCATGTCCGCCCTTAGACGCGCGAACTGCTCCTCGTTGAGGAGCACTAGACCCAGCAGAGGTCTAGACATAGACCATTGGTTGCAACACTCCTCGAACATTATTAGGTTCAGTACCTGACAAAAAGACATTAATAGACATAAAAAATTACAATAATTTATCGCATAAAATAAAGGTTTGGTAAAAAATCCAATTGAAAAAATTTGATAATTTAATTTATTAACACCTATCTACCGGCAAAGACGCACCAAGAGATAATAGCGTTTGGTACGAGGCCGTGTAGAAACCGAATAGGGGAATGGGTTTACTATAACTGCCATGCCCCTAACAGGTTAGCCCGCTACCATCTTAGACTGCATCATCACTTACCATCAGGTGAGATCGCAGTCAAGGGCTAACTTGTAGTGGATAAAAAAAAAGAAGTGAATCTTTAGAAAAGTAGCCTACGAGAGAATGAGATAAATGTACCATTTTGAGCACAACGGAGCACTAGCGCGACTCAATATCATAACGCAATATCGTGCAGCGCCATCTATTGGTAGTGAACAATAGGACAGCAATTCATTTTACGCCTTCATAATATTTATTAGCGCATCAACGCGACGACACTTGAGCTAGTAAGCTTTAAATATTTTGTAAGTTTATCACGTCTTTGAGAGGCGATATCTAGTGAACGGACCCATGAATATTGTCAATTTTTATACTGTTCACACTGGTACTACTCATATAATAATGCCATACTAGTATCAGTCTTCCTAGTTATTGTTCATTTTTGGTAACCATAACACGTCTTTGAGCGGCGATAAGTAGTCAGTTCTCCAACTGCTTGTGGGCAGACAGTCACTATTTCCACCAGAGCAGAGCCTTACACGCACCAAATACTGAATCAGCCTTCCTAGCGATAGTTACCAAAAGTACGGCTATCTCCTATAATCAACGACCTCAATTTTCAATTTACATAGAAGGGCCCTGTCAAGAATGTGGACTTATTTTACTAACGCCATCTAGTCTGAAAAGCGGGATAGCGCTATGGCGGGGACAAGGACAGGCTTATACAGGTGAGGAGCACGTCCTACAAGTCGGACACCCAACTTTTTTCTATGAAAGGGCCTATCTAGTACCTACATTTATGTCAATTTCTATTATTTTAAACTTACTGTGGCCAATAACTGTTGCATGATTTCGGGCCGCCTCTGCAGAACTTCTATGAACATGTTACTCGTCTCAGGCACTGAATGTCTCGGGTTCGACACTTTGTTACTTGCTGAAATTAAAATAAAACCGATTAATGGCGTACACTTATTCTTTAAAGGCGTGCATTTGTACACCTGCAACCCTAACCTGCAACCCTAACTGTCTCTTTGCGTCGTATTACTGAGGGTCGTGACCCCTTTCCATTAATCACATAACGGTAGGAGTTTTCTTGGGATAATAATGCGGTGGGTTCCCACGTCCTTCCGCATACGACTCGACTAAGAGTATTAAACGCTTAGATTTTTGTAAACACTTTTTACTTACTCTTATAACTATTATAATCAGATGTTAGTGATAATAAACCGGAACCGACGGCTTGACATGCTCTCCGAGGCACGGAGGAAATGAAAAGGCCAAATTTTGAACCTCCGAATTAGGTCACCCATCCATTTACCGACTTGGGTCATCGTTGCTTAACAATCGCAATCGACTGGTATGCGTTGTCACAACTAGGCCACTCGTCCCTCAACTCATTCTCTAACTCAGTGGCTATCCAAAAACGAAAGAAGACATATGTTTTTTATCCATTGAAGGTTTGCTATGAAAATTTATTTTAATTTCATAGCAAACCTTCAATGAATAATTAATAAATAGTAATAAATCGTCTGTTTTAGCGAAGTAAGCTTCTTGTTCTCTGAAGCTCGACCTCAGTGAGCGCTAAACGCTGTTGTCACATGCGAGGTCCCGGGTTAGATTCCCGGCAGGGTCAATTTGGGAGTTCATAATTTCTAATTTTCCTCTGGTCTGGTCTTCGGCCGTTGCTAGACATCACTCAACCGGCAAAGACGTACCGCCAAGCGATTCAGCGTTCCGGTACGATGCCGTGTAGAAACCGACCAGGAGTATGGGTTTATAACTGACATACCCCTAACAGGTTAGTCCGCTACCATCTTAGACTGCATCATCACTTACCATCAGGTGAGATCGCAGTCAAGGGCTAACTTGTAGTGGAATAAAAAAAGTGTGTGTGTGTGCAATTCACACACGGCAGAAGTGAAACTTCAGAAAAGTAGCCTACGAGAGAATGAGATAAAGATAACTTATATTCTATCTAATTCTCTCGCAGGCTAAATCCTATTGTGAATATGTTTGTCTCTTTTTGGTGTCGCTTCGTTGAATTTTCAAATCACAACGATTCTAAAGAAGTTTCACTGCAAAAAGTAACTTGTTTTCCCATGGGAGCCAAAAACTCACATTTCTGCACTAGCTGCTTGAATAGATATGTGACTATGTGGTCCAGTGTAGCGCAGCATCCCGTGCACACGCTAGTGTCTGAAACAAACATTAAATAACTTATCATAATCATTCATTCATTCCTTCATTCATGCATTTATTATTTAATCAAAAACATACAATCTACATGACGCACAGCTGTTATCAAAAGTAATACTTACAATAAAGTTTTATATATCAATTCAAAAAATTTCATTAATTTAACACTTAATTTGTCTATACATCATTTAATACAGATAGCTTAGGCTACTTATGCAAGCTTTGTATGGGAACCCTAAAATAAAAAATGTAAAGCTGATTTTTGGCACAAGTGTTCCTTAGGATCTTAGAAGTATTTCCTCAAATTACCCCCCTCCTAGGTCCGTCGCCCCCCCCCCCCCCCCCCTAAAATGTCCCCCTGAGCACGGTATTTTATAATTTTCTCAAAAACTATTACAGCTACAAAAAAAACCATCTAAAATATTAACTTGATAAAATAGTTAAATATTAACTTGATAGTTTGCATGCATTTTTTTTTAATCTTTATTTTTAGAGATTATTATTCACTTGGCGAATATGCCTCACTGTAGAATAACAGAATGAATAATTAAGTAAACAATAGGCATGGTGACTGATTGTGAAAAATGGGCAGATTATGTTCGGAAGTGTAGCTGCTGTTTCGAAAAAATATCTTATTTCAGCAGAAAAATAAGGTTTGGTAGATAAAATTGGCATTTGAAATTTAAATTTTAAAATTCACGCCGAAACGCTCGGCGGTGTCATGGCGTCGTTTGTGACGTCACTATTGTTTTTACCAATGTACTCTGTGCAGTGTGCAGTGAACAATAGGGTGATTGTCAAAGCTCGAAAACAAACGTCATTCGCTTCTTGGTGTTTCCTTTTTATGATATTAGATAACTGATTTAGATAACTATGACTAAGTTAAAGCTTTTAAACACACTCACCCAACGCCGTGAGACCCTCGGATATTGAAGACAATATGTACAACGTGGCATCCGGTTGGAGATTGGCTAGAAACGGCATGTGATCTTGAGCCAGCCTCTCTAATAGGACGTAGTAGGTTTGTGATAATTTCGGGTAGTCCTGAATTAATAATATTGAAAACATTAAGTTAAGAAACAGATATTTTAATAGAAATACCTACAACTCTTTATACATAACAACTTAGCATATTATAGCAGTTATTCTATGCTTAATATTATAAATGCGAAAGTCTGGATGGATGGATGTTTGTTACTCAATCACGTCAGAACGGCTGAACGGATCTGAATGAAATTTTGCACAGAGATAGATTATAGTCTGGAATAATACAAAGGCTATTTTTTATCTCGGAAAATTAAAGAGTTTCCCCGGGAACAAAAAAACCTCAATCCACGCGGACGAAGTCGCGGGCATCAGCTAGTAATCCGTATCTGTCTGTCTGTCCGCTACGCTTTCACGGCCCACCTATTCAACCGATTTTGATTAAATTTGGTACAGGGGTAGGTTGTATGATGTATCCCATGGAAGGATATAGGCTACATAGGCAATACGGCACAGAGATAGAGAGAGATATTATAATTATAGTTAGAATGATATTTTCTTACCAATAAATCACTCTGTGGTATACTAAGCAACAATTTCACGAACATATTTAACGCGTTATCCAGGGCCTCGTCGCCGTATAACCTAAAACAAAAAATGTTAACTTTATTCATATAGACAACTGTATAAACAGGAATTAGCGCTTGACTGCGATCTCACCTGATGGTAAGTGATGATGCAGTCTATGGCCGTAACCTGGAAAGGGTATGTCACTTTAAACAGCCTGCTGGATATTTCAGAGGCACTAAATGGATGTCACGTCCTTTTTCTCCTCAACGTAAAAGTGTTTTAGAATTACAAAAATTGAGAAATACGTATTTCATAATTTCAAAACGGAGGCCCAAATACCAAGATTTGAATGAATGAATGAATGAAATATTCTTTATTATAAAAAAAATACATTTAAACCATAACAATAAAAATAATAAAAGAAAAATCGGTACAAATGGCGGCCTTATCGCTCTGAAGTTTTATGGCTTTAACTTGAAAAACGATGGAATTTCATACAAACTTTCATCCCCTATTTAACCCCTTTGTGGGTGGAATTTTTAAAAATCGTGACACACTTGCTTCTTTATTTTTTACCGAAAGCCAAGATAACAAGTTTTGTAGATAAAACTTGAAAAATATCTTGTAAAATATAAAGGACTTTTACACAAACTTTCATTCCCTATTTCAGCCCTTTGGGGGTATAATTTCGAAAACCCCTTTCTTAGTGGATACCTACTCTTCACAGAGAACACACCCTCCAAATTTCATGTCTCTAGGACCAGTGGAGGCTGTGCGTTGATATTTAAGTCAGTCAGTCAGTCAGTCAGAACTTTGAATATGTTACCGTACGATTTGGAAGAACCGTTAGATTGTAATCTCACTAGCGAAATTGTAAACTGTCGACAGATTGTGAACCGTTCAATGTTCTGAGTGTCAATTTTTGAAATATTCATTGTATTTACGTTTTCTTGTCTCTTTCTTGTAGGTTAGGTTAGGGTTCGACATAAATAATCAGGTAAGTTCTATCGGGTTAATATACCTAACAGATTGCAATCTACAGAAAAATAATGCGTTAAATTATAATCTGTCGACAGTTTCAATTTCGCTAGTTATATTACAATCTAACGGTTTTTGCAATCTAACGATGACATAATTATAGATTGCGCGATTGTATGGACGCCGTGACATTACCTCTTAATATGTTATTAGTATTTTAAAATTACCCCTGTAGTATTTCTACAATGAGGGTAGTCCGTACTCACCTAAACACTCCGAAGTTAGCATAGTTTCCACACAGCGCTGCCTTCAGTATGGTGAAGCATAGAGATATGCCTTTCAGTTTCATGGCGTACATTTGTTTTTTGCTTACGTCTATTGTGAGGATTCTGCTGCCTGGAAATTGATGGATTCACATTTTCAATCCATACATCAATATTAAAAATGAGAAAGTGTGTCTGTCTGTCTGCTACGCTTTCACGGCCAACCTATTCAACCGATTTTGATGAAATTTGGTACAGGGATAGGTTATATCCCGGGGAAGGACATCTAATCAAGTTTGATTACCGCGGGAACTCCCCAATTTTCCGGGATAAAATGTAGCCTAGTCCCCGGGATACATTCTAACCCTGTACAAAATTTCATTAAAATCGGTTGAATAGATGAGCCGTGAAAGCGTAGCATACAGACAAACACTTTCGCATCAAATATCAAATCCATACTAATATTATAAATGGGGGGAAGGACATAGGCTACTTTTTATCCCGGAAAATTTAAGAATGCCGCGGGAATAAAAAAAACATCACACACAAAATTACCAATATTATAAATAAAATAAAATAGAATATGGGTGTAGAGTTGATCTTCACCCATTGTGAAATATTTATGAACTTAAAACTTCAGGGTTCACCTTCACAGGGTTGATTACAATGGGTGAAGACTTAAGAACAGGTAACATTACAATTGGGTATTTGACAACTAGCCAAATCAGCAACGTTTTTTCAACCGTCAAAAGTTCAAAACGCGTGCTTATTATAGTTTGTATGAAATTTTGAATTGTGACGTCAACAAAGTTCGACGCACTTTTTTACTTTAATCGATAGTTTTAAATGGTTATTCAACATAAAACTAACAGGAGCCGTGGATATTGCGACATTTGCCTTTTAATCACTAAAAAATAATTTATTTGTATAGTAGTCAAATACCCAATTGCTGCGACTCATCGTATTCGAGCGTTTGAACACGTTCGCGTCAAAGTCAAATGAACCTTAAGAGGCCGGAGAACGCCGCTCGCAACTTCTATCCGAACCGCAAATATAAATTTGCCGGTATATTGCTATCTCTATTTGGCTAATGACACATGATCGCGTGCAAGCGCGATAGCAATATGAGCGTACAGAATTAGTAATACATTTAGTCCAAGTTCCGTGAATACCAAAAATGATGAATGAAAAATTGTTGTGTTTTTGACTGCGTGTTGTTATTCTGTAACTTGACAATATAGGCTATGTTTCTGATCAATTAGTACGTGAGATATCGTTGGTCTTAATATGAAACAAATAAGGAGAAAACATTTATCATTTATGTCGTAAAAACATGCGAAACGCAATGTGCTTACATTTAATTTTGGGAAAGTATTTTGAATAAATAATTATCCAGGGACCTAGATAAATACAAGTTCAATCTTAATAATCGCATAATATGGTGGAAATATTCTCGAATTACCTACAAATTATTTTGGTATTACGTTTGTATGGGCAATTCGCCCTCCGCTGGCCCGTTAATTGCATTGCATACACTTTATACTACTTTCGTATACAAGAAAGCGAGCTCTAAAGCATACGCATAGGTACGCATTCATATCCCAACGGAAACGTTTCGAAATTAATATCGGTTGTATTGAATATGTCACTTTAATTGAAGGAATTTTGGGTGCATTTTACTTTGAATTTAAAAAAAATTTGTATTGCGTAACCAAAGTTTGTATTTCAACTCACCATAAGCGCAGATGATGTTGGACAGCTCTCGAAACAGCAGTATCCCGTTGGGTGAGCTGACGTCAAACTGCAGCCTCTGGTTGCGGTTCTGAGCCAACTCCGCGGCCAGCTTCAGCACGGGTGTACTGACGGCCGGCTCGGAGAACCACAGCTCTATGCCCCGCAATAGCACCTTCATATACACCGGGTAGCTACAATACAATACAAATGGTGTTGGAACAGCAGTTTCTCAGTGGGTGAGCTGACGTAAACTGCAGCCTCTGGTTGCGGTTCAGCTGGAACTTAAGGTAAGCAGCGCTTATCTGCGTCTATGAGGTACACGTACTGATCGGACCTATTTCAATACTGATCACTATGACTATCACTATAGCCCATTAACGTCCCACTGCTGGGCACAGGCCTCCACTCTCATGAGAGAGAGGGAATTAGAGCTTAGACCCACCACGCTGCTCCAATGCGGGTTGGCGGGCTTTAACGACTATTATCATGTTAGTGATAATAACCGGGACCGACGGCTTAACGTGCTCTCCGAGGCACGGGGGTGAAACACCGTCAACTTCCTAACTCCGGGCTAGTACTGAGAATATCTAGTCAGAAAAACCCAATACTTAATAGGCCCGTCCCGGGACTCGAACCCAGGACCTCGTCGGCCGCAGTCGGACATGCTAACCCTAGTGGTTAGCATGTCCGACTGCGGCCGACGAGGCAGTCGTTTTAATTTCAATACTGATATTATCAACAAAATCATTCTACTCTAACATAATTATGTACATTTTGATAATGGTCAAAAATATAGTCCCGCAAACTTATCTGAGCCGGTGATGGCGTCGCATGTTTAAATAAAAATAAAATAAAAACAAAAACTTACACGCATAAAAATTAGTTTCAATTTTGGCAACCGGGTCAGATAAGTTTGTGGTAATTATGTTTGAAAACTGAATAGGCTTTGATATAGAAAAATTACAATCCTCAAAATACGTACATCCAGTCAAAAAGCATCATATAGGTAGTTTTGGTGTTGAACGCAAACGCGAGGCCTCGCAGGTCTCTCGCGAGGCCTATGAGGGTCTTCTTTGCGTCCTCGGATGCGAACATGGGACTCTCCGCGTTGTTTAGCAGACCGATTATACTTTCGAAGGCCGCTGTGAACAAATTATGTAGGTTATATTACTTACTAGACTAGATAGTGCCCGCGACTTCGCGTGGTTAGGATTTTTTTTTCTACTCTTGAATTTCCGCGATAAAAAATTGCCTTTGCCCTTGCACTAATGGTGGATTTGGAAGTCCTTTTTTAATATTTCTTTTACTTCTAGTGGGGCTTTATCATAACAATTTATTTTTATTATAATTTTACTTTGCTTTCACTTTTCATTCACTTTAATTTCACTTTTCATTCACTTTACTTTCACTTTTCATTCACTTCACTTTCTTATCTCAATTTGATCACCTGTGAGCGGCATCATGAACGCGTGGAATCGTTCCTCGTCCTCTCCCAGTTCCACCATCAGCAGTCTACCGAGAGCAGTGTACAGCATGCTGCGACACCGCATCTCCACTGTATTCGCACCCATGCCGAGAAAGGGGAAGTGTTCAGCCTGGAACAAGCGATGTAATGACAAAATTATAGGCTCCGCCATCTTGTATTCTTGTTTCCAAATAAAAGTTTAGTTAGTCCGCATGGATTATGTTTATTTTTCCCAGGAGAACTCCTTAATTTTCTGGTATAAAAGAAAAAAAAGTCTGGAACAATAAATTATAATCGGTGTATTATTTTATAACAAAGCTAGAATGACACCCGCGACTTCATACGCAGATATGGGATATGATTTTTAAAAATTGTGGGGAAACTCTTTGACTCTCTGGGATAGCTAATGACCGTCCCTGGGATGCAATTTCTATCTAAGTACCAAAGCTCAATGGCCGTTAAAAGGTAGCAGACAGTGTGTCAAACAGACAGATGGTCAGATTGACGGAGATAGACAGACGGATGGAATGACAGCTGAGAGAATCCATACTAATATTAAAAGTGTCTGTTGTTGTCTGTCTGTTGCGCTTTCACGGCCCACGTTTTCAATCTGTGCTTCGATGAAATTTGGTACGGAGATAGGTTGCATCGGTAAGGACATGGGCTACTTTAAATCCCAGAAAATTAAGAAGTTACTGCGGGAATAAAAACTTAATCCACGCGGACGAAGTCGCGAGTATCTAGTAGTTTATATGGATTGGTAGTCTATGGACTAGATATATAGATCATGACGTGATCGCTCACCGTGTGGTGTGTCAACATAACGTGCACCTCTTCCAGTTTGACTAGTTTCCTCACGCAGGAGTACCCACCACTCAGCTCGCTCAAGAGGCCCAAAGTCTTCGAAATGATCGGCTCCGAACCGCCCCAGTACTTCAGATTTGTTATACTGTAACAATTTAAACATATAGCGTAAAGTTAAGTGTATTCATTTAAAGCAAAAAGAAAGGCAAGAAAAAAAAAAGCCATTCAGAGTACTGACCTAGAACAGTTTTCAATCGCCATGTCGGAGGAAAAAAGGGAGGAACACACATAAAAAACCAATATATACATTTTTTTAGTCTAGGCAACAATAACTCCTCAGGCGACGAAATTTTACAGTATGTAAAGTTTAACGTACTTCATAAAAATAAAAATAAAATAGAAAGAAAGTAAGGTACTTAAAAGCTATACACAATAAACAAGACAACACAAGTTAAAGCAGGAAGGTACATTATCGCGTAAACGTCGTTTAGGGTTGATGATAAAATCGGTTAAAATATAAATGTTCTGCATGATTATTTATTTTGTTATTTCGGTTTTGAGTGTAAATATACTATAGTACGCGCGAGTTGAATGCAGAGCTTTTGTATGTGTCACCATACATTAGCTCTGCATTGAGCATTCAACTCGTGCGCGAACTGTACCTAATATACTATTATTTAAAAAAGCAATCGAGAACACTTTGCTGTTCTTCTGCACTTGCTCGCCCACGTAGATCTTTCGTTAGCGCGATACAAAACCGTCCAACGCCACCTAGCGGAGATATAGCAAAACTCACATTTTCCTCATGATGACACTGAGCAGTTGGCTCTCGTCGCTGAAGCCGAACACCTCACTGAGTCTTCTGTACACTTTGCTGTTCTTCTGTACTTGCTCGCCCACATAGATCTTGCGGAACGCTTCGAAGAACGACATCATTGCCAATTCGAGTTTCTCGCAGCCACCCTGGAAAACAATATAATTTTTATGATGATGGTAATGATTATTGAATGTGATGAAGAAATGACGAATTTTTTTTCTATTAAAATTAAGGACTTACCGGGGGAATTACAAAAATACGACGGGACAACGCTGACGACGTCGCGTAATAATTAAGTATTGGATAGAAGCAGGCGTTACTTTATGGATGTCCATGTCCGTATATATTTCATGCTGCTTATTGTAATATATATATATATATTCTTGTTCCTTGATATAAGCAAGTGTTACAGGCAGACTGACACATACAAAGTCGCACCATAAGGGTTCCCTTTGTACCATTTCGGTACGGATCCCAAAAAGTCAGTGGATTTAAGGTAGGGCTCACCGAAGCAAGCCGCGAATCAGTCAAGTCCATCAGCTGAAGCACCCTGCAGACCAGTTCGCCGTCCATTGCGTCGTTTTCATCGCTCGTGTTGTAAGACGCACGCCCGAGAATCGCCGCGCCGATAATGTATACCAGCCATGTTAGTTGACCTGCAAGTTAAAAAAATATCTATAGCCACATATAAAAAGAACTCCTACTTGATCCAGGGAAGATGTCCAGAAGATATATAAATATTACACTCATTGGCTATAAGGATAAGTTCTCTTGACGAGAGATATGGGAGATTTAGAGAAGAGGATAATTTTTCAGACCGAAATTGAGGACTTTTTTAGATGAAATATTGAAGACTACTTCGGATGAAACATTGTGGTCTTCTTTGGACGAGTGATTGAGGATTTTTTTTGATGAGAGTTGTCAGAAATTTCGGGAAAAACACAAAGATAAAAATTCTATAAATAAATCGGTTGCCAGGACGTGGGGTGGTGAATAGATGAATGAAGAGTTTTGCGTTGAGGTAAATACATTTTCTGAGTGAGATTCAATCAGTGTTGATTATGTCTTATGGTATGTGTATTATGTGTTTTAAGGATGCGTTTTTTAGAAGGAGTAATAGGGGATTTTGTGACGAGGTGGTCAAGTTTGGTGAGCAAGTTTGAGGCATCCCCTGAATCAATGTTGGGGACTACTTACCGACACATTATGGTCTTCTTTGGACAAAAAATGACGACTCCTCCTTCCATGACCCTTCTAAATCTTCTTGAGTAACCTAAATCCTGTGAATTTCTGTCAGGATGGGTCTTGATTGGACAAAAAATGACGACTCCTTCGTTAATGAGCCTTCTAGATCCTTCCCCAGATGTTATGGACCTGAAAAATTCTGTCAAGGTGCCGGGCATGTCACCTTGCAGCTGCAGTATCTGCTGGGGGCTAGGGCTCCACGCTGTAGCTGGCGGCGGCGCGGTCGAAGTGCGCCATCAGCAGCTGGCAGGTCTTGCCGTACTCACAGCGACTACTGACACCTGTTCCAACTGATGCTGGAGGGTGCTCATCCAGGGGATATATGCTGGAGTTACAGGTATATGTATCCCGGGCTTTAAGGATGGGTTCTTTAGACGAGAAAAAGAGGGATTTTGGGATGGGATGGATTGATTTCTTGGATAAGTAGGGAACTTCTTTTTATGATATTATGTTGACAAAAGATACTGGAGGTTTTTTGATGAGGTGGACAATTTTTGTGAGCAAGATTGAGGCATTCTCTGAATCTATGTTGAGAACTACTTACCGACCCATTGCAGTCTTGCTTGGACAAAAAATGACGACTCCTTCTTCCACGACCCTTCTAAATCTTCTCCAGTTACCTAAATCCTGTGAATTTCGGTCAAAATGGGGGCTATTTACCAACCAATTTCGGTCTTGTATGGACAAAAAATGATGACTCTTTATATAATAAGCCTTCTAGATCCTAGATTTTTCCTGAAAAATTCTGTCATGGTGTCGGTCGTGTCACCTTGCAGCTGCAGTATCTGCTGGGGGTTGGTCTCCACGCTGTAGCTTGCGGCAGCGCGGTCGAAGTGCGCCACCAGCAGCTGGCAGGTCTTGCCGTACTCACAGCGCCCGATCACTGACACCTGCTCCAGCTGCTGCTGGAGGGTGCCCACTTCGTCCAGGGGATCTTCCAGACCCTCCCTGGTGGTAAACAAAAAAAGAAATTGGCAGGGCTTGGAGCAATGCTATCTCAGGTTCAGTTCAGACTAAACGGAGAAATCCTCAAGCACTTTTTGTCTTTTTGCTTAGAAGAAGAAATACGTGGCAGAAAACACTTGCACTGGAAGGACATTCCACACCTTAGCCGTTCATATCAGAAACCGGCTCAAGCCGGTTTCGCGTCGATAGATGTGGGGATCCTGTCTAATTCTATTCTATCATCTAATTCTAATTCTTTGTCGACGACAAAGGGAGACAAATCACAAAATTTTCACCCAATTTTCATAGCTCATTCTAGTAATTCAATTCAAATTCAGCTCAGCAAGGGGTTAGAATATTTTTGTGTTGTGATTGGCCTACCCACCGCTCCGCCAATATTTTTTTTGAAACAACGGAAACACATACAACCTTTAATCAATAGCTGCCATCAATACAAGCAAGTTTTAAATGAAACAATCGAAATATAAACGAGAAATAATAACTTTAATAGATTATATCTCTAAAACCTGACGCCTAAGAAGATTTTGTCTCATATAATACTTGCTTGTATTGATGCTATTGATTAATACAGGTTATACGAGTGGCGGCTATTTCGAGATAAAAATAAAAATGGCGGAAAGGTGGGTAGGCCAGGTTTTATACAAAAATATTCTAATCACTTTGCCTTATTAGTCTTTTTCATTTATCTCTTTTTTTTCTCTATCTGCGGTCAGTCCTTCGACTAACATCAAATAGCTTTGCCTTATTAGCCTTTTTCACTCATCCTCAGTGAAAAAGTTTAGACTCAATGTATGTACAGCTTAATATTAGGTACGTACCGCACTATCAACGCAACGGAATCCAGTCTGGACGCGACGTAGGCCGCGGTCACACCGGGCGCGTAAACGTCCAACAAGTGCGGTTCGGACGCTTTCACGTACGGTACGGACGCGACCATGCGTTGCCATAGCGACAGGAGATAGTGGACCGAGTTGGGTGCGAATTGCCACATCTGTAACAACCAAAAGAGAAATTAAAGCATAACAAAGCTTTAGAAGCTTAGTAAAAAAAAAAAAATTACATTATATTTCGTAAAATTTAGCAATTCTCTTGTATTTCAGTAAATAAACGTAGTAATTAACAATAGGCATGATGACTGATTGTGAAAAATGGGCAGATTATGTTCGGAAGTATAGCTACTATTTCGAAAAAATATCTTATTTCAGCAGAAAAATAAGGTTTGGTAGATAAAATTGGCATTTGAAATTTAAATTTTAAAATTCACGCCGAAACGCTCGCCGGTGTCATGACGTCGTTTGTGACGTCATTCGCTTCTTGGTGTTTTATCCAATGTGGCGGACTGCTGTATTTTATAGTTTTATTATATCAAAATATATAGCAATCTCACTCGAAATAGAAAAATAAATAAGTTTTTTATAATCCATGAATCCTATTTCACTAGACAAATTCATAATTTCATTGATTCTTGGTTACTGTCATCATGCCTATTATTAGTTACCTGGGCCTCGTTGGTCTAGTGGTTAGCATATTCGACTAAACGTGAAACACATTTTGGCGTAAATTTTACTAAGTCATACGGCATACCGTCAATAGCTACCATTAAGTTTTGTATACTTTTACGGTGATACAGGTGTTCAAAGATTTTGTTTAAAATTGGGTATTTGACAAGACAAATCAGTAATTTTTCAAACGTCTAAACGCCCGCTTTGTATGGGATTTTGTATGAAACATCTCATACAAAAATTTCGAACAAAACCCTAACAGGGGACGTGGATATTACGACTTTTGGGAGATGCTCTATTTAATAAACACTAAAAAATAATTTATTTGAATAGTTGTCAAATACCCAATACTTAAAAACAGTTCACGTGCCTCGGAGAGCACGTTAGGCCGTCGGTCCCGGTTATTATCACTAATATCTGATAATAATCCTTACAAAACCTAAGAGTTTAAACACTTAGTCGAGTCGTATGCGGAAGGACATGGGAACCCACCGCATTATTATCCCAAGAACCTCTTTCCATTAGGAGTTCCTCAAGATTAATGGAAAGAGGTCACGACCCTCGCTAATGAGGAATACGACGCAGAGAGATAACATTTTCTCTTCGAGTTTTGATGTTACCTGCAAACTCTGGACCGTAAACTTGGCGATCAGTTCTATCAGCCGAGGGTATCCATCCACCACCACCAACTCTCCGAGCTGGTAGTTCGACTTGAGACGCGCCAGCAGACGACAGAACTCATGGTAGTTTGTGGGGTCCGATAGGCCCTGAAAATTTAGAAAGTTATTATTTTTCAATACACACAGGTTTTTCTTATTCCACTACAAGTTTTTATTCCTTTTTCATTTTCATTTTCAAAGGAAAAAAAACTACAAGTTAACACTGGACTAGACAATCTCATTTGATGGTAAGTGATAATGCAGCAGATAGTATAAAACTTTCTACAGTCCATCAAACTTATCTGATCCGGTGGCCAGTCAGGGCCAGGCTGCCGCTGGTGCCTTGAACACTGTGGTACAACTCAAAGAATAGCTCCAGGGTACCCTTCCAACTATAACTTACTATCTCGAATAGGAACGGAGATCCCTTAAGACCTGGACCTGGTCAACATACCTATACAAGGTGTAAGGTAAATGTTATAACATACCGGCGGCTACCCATGCAATTTTGACGTTATAATCACTATGGCAGAGTTAAAAAGTCAAAATTAATTATCAAAAACTTCCATACAAAATTAATTAGGTAATTAAGAAAAATAAATTTTGGCAACCCTATGGCGATTAACAACCTCATACCTATTATTATTATTATTACGTAATACATAACTTATGCAACATCAATTTCTAATGCCCTAGTACAACCGACAAAGTCGACGAACTTTTGCGAGTCCTTTGACCAAATGCCGCCGCGCGACTTTGACGTCACTGACGACCTGACCTGACGAAGACGGTATCTACTGTCTAGTAGTGTTGATGATAACGAGGTCTTGTGTTCGATTCCCGGATCGGTTCAAATCTTAACTATTGGCTATAAACCCACAAATCAAATCAAATCAAATGTTTTTTTATTCAAATAAACTTTTACAAGTACTTTTGAATCGTCAAGTGAATCTACCACTGGTTCGGAATGCCATTCCTACACATTAATACAGCCCGCATTGTTACGTGTGGTAGGTACCTATCATTTCATGTTATCGATATTAAGTAATAACTAGGATCGACGGCTTAACGTAAATTACCTACCTACTTGCCGAAAACCCAAGGTGAAACGAGATCGACCCCTATTTCCTAGCTGTGGGCTGGTGCCGGGTACTTATGAGAAATTCTTTACATAAAACTCAAACCTAAAAATGTTGTGACCGAAATAGGACTCGAACCCAGACTACGAGATTCGCAACCGAACCTGTAAACCACTGGTCACTCAGACGCAGTCATGTACCTACGCTATTTCATACAAAATGCAATCCAAATCAACTTCTCACTACAGGCAATCTCTTGAAATTTTATGTACACCTGGTACAATGCTAGACGGACGGACGCTACCTAGTACCTCCCTACTAACACGCGATATCCTCTTTGCAAAACACCGCGCCTTTGATGATGCCGCCACGCCGCTCGCGCCGCGGGCCGACTTTGCAAAATGAATGATATTTTTAACCGACTTCCAAAAAAGGAGGAGGTTCTCAATTCAGCGCGTATGTTTTTTTGGAAAGTTGTACTTACACCTAATTACGAATACTTCTACCTAGGTACTGACTTACTAGGTACCTAATTACTTAATAAACAGTTACTAGTAAGTACTAATTACGGTACCTAATTACTTAATAAACAGTTACTAGTTTTGGTAAACTAGACATTCGGTGCACTTTTGGATTTACGTGGGCCCACACATGTTGGTTATGGCAGTTAATGAGCCCTCCTCGCGTAAAAGATGCCTCGTCCGTCCATAGGATGTTGCGGCTGAAGGACGGGTCACCTGCCGCTCGCTCACGGAACCATTGAGCAAACTGAACGCGGGGGTCAAAGTCACTGCTGGATAATTCCTGGGTCTTACGGTAGTGATATGGGTGCTGACCATCACGGTTCAGTGTATTCCACACTGCCCAATGGTTAACACCTAAAACCTGCCCCGCACCACGAGTACTACGGGTCGGATCCTCTTCAAAATAGTCCAAAATTGACTCTTGCAAATCGGTGCTAATAGTCGTAGGCCGGCCTTCGCTTTGGCGTGGATGAAAAGATCCAGTCTGGTGCAGCCTATTCACCAGACCTCGAAAACACGCCGATGATGGAAGCCGTCGCGGGTTAGGTCTTGTTATAACATACAAGTCACTATACCGCCTTCGTGCTGCTTCTAAATTACCACTACAAGCTCCTACACACATTATCATATCATAATACTCTGAATTAGAATAACTCATTTTCACTTACTTGCCACCGTGACGGTTTACGCGCAACTGTTGAAATCTCGAAAAACTAATAAAATAATGCGTTTAATAATTTAATATAAAAAATACTTTTTAAACAACCGACTTCAAACTCCCGCGCCAACTTTACAACAACAAGCACACGCTATACAAAGTTTTTATTTTATTGTTGATATTTTAAAAGACGCTCGACCGATTTCGATAAAATTTATATGGGAAGTATGCTCTTTCAAATAAAAAAAGAATCATCCAAATCGGTCCACCCAGTCAAAAGTTCTGAGGTAACAAACATTAAAAAAAAAAAAAAAAAAAAAAAAAACAGTCGAATTGAGAACCTCCTCCTTTTTTTGAAGTCGGTTGAAAAACAGGGTTTCCAGTCACGATGTTGATTTTACCCTAGTAAAAAATATCCTTTAGAAACCCTTAAAAAAATCTCAGTTACTAAATTTGACAAGTAACTTTTTAAACGGATTTTTTTATGTAGGATGTAAAAGTCGGTAATTTTTACTTTACAATTTTCTTTGTAACTTTACTATACTTTTTCTTTGTAATAACTTTACAGTTAAGCTGAAATAAATATTTTCATTTTCATTACCATTTTAGTAAAGTACCTAACAATTTAAACAGATCATTCGCAGTTTTACCCAAAGTCGTTCTGTAAAATTCTTGTTTAATTTGTGTTATGTTTTTCCCCAACCTAAGGGTAAAATTCCGAAAAGAAACACTATCAAAAATGTATTTTCTAAAAAGCTCCATCTTCCATGTGTTCCTAGTACCGTTGCCCGTCAGCTCGGCTTTGTTTATTTACCTACACTCTCTACTACGTACACAGACATACGTCTAACTCCGCCCTACGACAATAATATGGCCGAATTATTAGGGTTCCGTTGTAAGATATTGGCAATTATGAAATTATCTTGAGTCAGGTAGAAACTAAGTATTTACTAGTTATAAAAAAAATTGTTATTTGTGTAGGAGTTGAAGGAATTTTTGTTCACCAATTAATCCATCATTGGGCACTGCAGGCCTCCTCCTACTAAGAGAGAGAAATGTAGAAACTAACCTTCCACGCTGCTGCAATTGGTGGGTTCTAACGATTATTTTGACTTCAGGTGAAATACTGATAAGTGATAATAACTGGGACCACCGTAGCATCGTGGAGAAAAATTCTTCAATCGACCGAAGAACGGGTTTCTTTTCTCATTGGTACTAAAAATGTCTTGGCAGAAAAACTCACATTCTAAAAATTTTATACCACTACAGCCTATTAACGTCCCACTGCTAAGCACAGGCCTCCACTCTCATAGGAGAGAGGGAAATAGAGCTTAGTCCCACCACGCTGCTCCAATGCTGGTTGGCGGGCAAAAATTTGATAGCTGACAATAATCTAGAACCCCAAGATCTGCATTCGATCAAAGTACTACCAAAGACCATTAGAGACATTGACGACTACCTAGTTAAAATTTAAAAATACGGAACCCACCTCGTGAATTAAAACGATTTATTATGTAAATTGATTCATGTTAGCCTGGTAAGTGGTAGGTATCCCGATTAAGTTTACTTACGTAAAATGGCGATGGAGTGGCTAAAGTAAGAACTGTATTACAAGCGATAATATCAATTATTATTATTGTATCGTTATCAATTTGGCAAATCATTACAATTTACAAAATCATTCAAAAACAAACTACACAGAATCATTTATTATTGATTAAAACTTCAACGAAATAAGTCGAGAAATTAATCACAGAGAACGGCGGCTCATAAATTAAGGATAAGGGACTTGACTTTGACTTACCAAGTCCGAAACTAGTTGGGCATTTTTTTACAAAAATACGTGAGTTCTAGCCGGGCTTTTACTTTGAGAATTTTATTTCATGCCGAATAATGATTACTTAGTATCGCTACTGGATTTTATCGCAACGCTCGCGCTGGCAACGAGGCTTAACATACGGTACTATTCGCAGGTCATTGATATTGAATCAGCTGTTTTAAGGGATGCCACCTGAATATTTATGCTAAAATTTTGAAGTCCTCATAACTCCCCCAGGATATGAGCTACACGTCTCATGACATTTTTCCAATATATCTATACATCATCTAACATGGTTAGCCGCGGGTATGTTATACTAATTACCTTACACCTTGTATATCCTCCAGAAAGCTCCAGGGTACCTTTCCTAAAGTAACTTTCTATCTCGAATAGGAACGGAGATCCTACCCTGGACCTGGTCAACGTACCTGTGTATCGTCCAGGATGCACATGATACCAGCACAGAGCCGGTTGAGGAACTTGGCACGCTCGCTATTGCTGAAGAGCGAGCGCCGTACTGAAGATCCCTTGAACCCTGGACCTGGTCAACATACCTGTGTATCCTCCAGGATGCGCATGATACCAGCACAGAGCCGGTTGAGGAACTTGGCACGCTCGCTGTTGCTGAAGAGGGAGCGCCGCACTGAAGCCAGCTGGACCAGACAGGCCAGGGCCAGACTGCCGCTGGTGCCTTGGACGCTGTGGTACAACTCGAAGAATAGCTCCAGGGTACCTGCTTCTAGGAAGGTCGGTCGCCAGGATGTCGGAATCTGGAATATAAAAATGGCTATCATTTAACTGGTTGGCAAAATATTAACGTTATTGTTTACAAAATATTGTGTTCTGTCAGCCAATATATGAAAATGGTATGCTGTTTATGGTTTGCAACAATATTCACCTACCCACCCACCTTTTCAACCGATTTTAATGAAATTTGGTACAGAGGTAGGTTGCATCCCGGGGAAGGACATAGCCTACTTTTAATCAAATAGTTCCCGCGGGATTAAAAAAAAACTTAATCCACGCGGACGAAGTCGCGGGCATAGTCAAGTACTAAATATTATTATTATTCATTTTATTTCAGGCAACAAGGCCCATATTATAAAATACATAAAATACATTATTACTTAAAAAATAAAAACAATATTATAAGATAAAATAAAATACAATCTTAAAATACTATAGTTATGCAGGTAAATACAATATTTAAAAATAAAAATAAACAATAATAAAAAAGACTAATACTACGGTAGGGATTTTTCTCTCGCTTCCCTATAGCGACGGTACACTATGCCCTCAGGCCAAAAGTCTGCACTGAGGAACACATTTTTGCACCAAGCTGGATCTGTAAGTACATAGGAGTTAAAAAAGGTCGTCCTACTCGACTTCAGCTCTTCCAGGTTCATATATCAAGCATCAAATCGATATCATGATTATTTTTGGATGTGCAATATCAAATAGTGAAGAATCACTCTCCTACGTTTGTATGAATTTGGATTAAAATAGCAAGTTAAGCGCACCTGTACAGTACAAAGGTCATCCGACGACTCGTCGCTGGTGGTGCCAATGAAGTCAAAGGTCAAACAGTTGTGCGCCAGCCGCAGCAACGCGGCCAGCAGTGCGTGCGACTCGCCGCGCGCCTCGCTTAGCGCCTCGCCTCTAGCCGCGCCCAGCAGCGAGCACGCCAGCCGAAACATCTCGAATAGCTGGGTGTCTCTGCGGACGGAACGCATACAATTTCAAATTTAAAAAAATATACCAATTTCAAGACGGAATCGCACACGAAGTGTTCCGTACCATCTTACATGATTTATTTTTATACTATGTAATAGGGATGATGCCTATATTTAAAAAAAAATCCAACTGATTATTAAATAGAGTCCTCAAAAAGACCTAAAATTTACATCCTCGGTTAGTTTTAAGTTTGATAACCATTTTAAAATATAGATTAAAGAAAAAAAGTGTGTTGATATTTGATGACGTCACAACTGTGAATTCCATACAACTTCCATACTAGAAGTGCGTTTTAGGGTTCCGTACCCAAAGGGTAAAAACGGGACCCTATTACTAAGACTCCGCTGTCTGTCTGTCTGTCTGTCTCCAGGCTGTATCTCATAGACCGTGATAGCTAGAAAGCTGAAATTTTCACAAATGATGTATTTCCGTTGCCGCTATAACAACAAATACTAAAAATTAAAAAAATATATATATTAAGGGGGGTCCCCATACAATAAACGTGTTTTTTTCGTATTTTTTTGCTCAATATTAAAAACGGTAACAGGTAGACGGTTCAAATTTTCACAGAATATTAACTTGTATATTACCTTTCAAAATAAATAATTAAATATCAATAAAGTAAATATTAAAGGGGGGCTCCCATACAACAAACGTAATTTTTTGATACTAACAGTAAACCTCTACAAAAAAAGTTAGTTTTGCGGTTCATTAACAAAGGTAATTATACCTACTTCTTGAGTACGGAACCCTCGGTGCGCGAGTCCGACTCGCACTTGGCCGGTTTTTTAAGTTTGATAAAGAGTTGCTGGTTTGATTGAGTTGTCATCATCCCTATTGTAGCGGTTACCGCACCCCTCAACTGCGCCGACGCCTTTAGACTGTCGATCAAAATGTCCCCTTCAGCTGCGGAACGACAGTCTAAAGGCGTCGTCCGTATGGCGAAAATCACCGCCCGCAGAAGACCGGGTAAGCTAGATGGTATTGACGTAATTTGACGTTCCTAAAATTAGGATTATAATTCTAAAACACGCAAGTCAACAATAATGAAACAATATGGCTTTAAGCATGTTAGGCAGAAAATTAATCTTTATAAGCAAACTAGCTGATGCCCGCGACTTCGTCCGCGTAGTTTAAGTTTTTTTACTTACTTTTCCGGGATAAAAAGTAACCTATGTCACTCTCCAGGTCCTCAACTATACCCATGCCTAAAATCACGTCGATCCGTTGCTCCGTTGCGGGGTGATTGAAGGACCAACCAACAAACAAACACTTGCTTAAATATTGTAACCTCTTTCTTTTCTCAAAAAAAGAGCAACAGCTGAGTTTCTTGCCGGCTCATCTCAGTAGAACAGCTATCCGAACCGGTGGTAGAGTCTTAACGTTTCATAAGTGACACAAGTTGTCCTATCCTTACTTAATATTATAAATGGGAAAGTGAGTTTGTTTGTATGTTTGTTCCGCTTTCACGCCGTAACTACTGAACCGATTGCTTTGAAATTTTGCAGACGTAAAGTTAGAAGTCCGGATTAAATAATAGGGTACTTTTTATCCCGGAAAATGAAAGAGTTCCCGCGGGAACTAAAACTCCTCAATCCACACGGACGAAGTCGCGGGTATCAGCTAGTATGAAATAAATAAATCATTTATCATTTATCATTTATCATTTGCAGTATGGCCCCAGAAAAGCCAAGAAATACCTGAACGAAGACGCGATCTTTCTGTGTTTGGAGATGGATCGACTGTCCGCATCCGACATCTGGTTCATCTCCATAATCAGCTGAGACAACAGCTGGACACCGATCGTGCACAGTTCCGCCGGGCCCTGGAATAGATAGATAGAGCTTACTAATTGACGGAGCGAAGCGAAGGTCTCTGAGTCTACTTGAGTGAATTTGCACTTGTCCGTCCGTCCGTCCGTCTGTGAGAGCCTTATCACTTCTGAATTACTGAACGTAATTACTTCAAAGCCGATGGCCTCCAGCCGAATATGGCTTTAAAAGTTATAAAAATCTTTATTTCAGGGGGACTCTCATAGAACCGAATGCGAAGTAAAATATTTTTATAGCGTTACATAGGGTTGCGGTATATCATTTTAAAGATAATTAGGAATAGTGTCCAAAAGCATTTTTTTTTTAATTTTTCCCCTAAAATTGACGAAAGGTGGAGATTTTCTAACGTCCAAAGTTGACCTCAGAACTCTCAATTTTCTAAAAGGCTAAGCCTGAAAATTGATCAATTATTTGAATTATATCCTGTACTTGAACAACAAATACTAAAATTAGATAAATATTATAAGGAAACGAAATTATTTAATTTTAAATGAAGTTCAGTATTTTTAACAGAACCTCACAATGATGTCAATAGATGGCGCTAATGTTATAAGTTAACTATTACAATATTTTCTGAAAGGCTGAGCCGAAACTTGATTAATTATTATTATTTGAATTATATCCTGTACTTGAACAAAAAATACTAAAATAAGATAAATATTTTATGGAAACGAAATTACTTAATTTTTAATGAGGTTCAGTATTTTTAACAGAACCTCACAATGTCAATAGATGGCGCTAGTGTTAAAAGTTAAAGTATTACAATAATTTCTGAAAGGTTGAGCCTGAAACTTCATCAATTATTTGAATTATAAATGCGAAAGTTTGGATGAATGTATGGATGTATGGATGTTTGTTACTCAATCACGCCCCAACGTCTGAACGGATCTGACTGAAATTTGGCACAGAGGTAGATTATTTATAGTCTGGAATAGCACATAGGCTTTTTATCCCAGAAAATTAAAGAGTTCCTGCGGTAATCAAAAAACCTCAAACCACGCAGACGAAGTCACGGGCCTTCGCTAGTAGTACATATTATTGAGGGACGACTGGCCTAGTTGCGACAATATATTGATATAATATTGCGATATATGAAAAATTTAAATTTTGTATTTAAAGGAGACAGTACAAAGTATGGGGCGTGGGTCCGTTCCTTTTACAAGTAGAGAAATGAAAGAAAATAATACTAGATCAGTTTTGATCGTTCAAATTATCGAATTCGTCGTAATTTCAGTGGTGAAATTATTTAATCTATTGAGGGGAAGTTGGGACGTTATGGCAAACGACTGTTCATTGTTTTTTTTTTTTTATATACCTTTTACTACAAATCACTTACGATCTAAGATATATGATAATCTAACCTACGTCATAGTTACTACACCTCACTGTCCACGACAAGCAACACTAAACACGAGCAGATAACAATGGCGGATTCATATTTTTGACGTTCTCTGTCAAGTGTCAAATATTATGAAAGAAAACTAACACGGTGACTCACGTCACTTGTCAGAAATGACATTTTATACATTTCGCGCCTACTGACTTCTTTATGGCTGAAGGCGCCATCTTGGAAGCATATCGATAAACTTGAAATAGATTTTTATTTTTTACACGTTATTTAGTTTGTCATTCTTATTTATTTTATTTTTAATAAAATCAATGTGTTTTCCTCTATTTATTATTCATGGTAGAGTGAACAAAGAGTCCACCAAAAATGAACCTTCTCTTTTTTTCAATTCAAAATGTCTCATGTTTTCACTTGGTCCTCCCTCACCTTTCTACTATCATACCGCAAGACATATAGTTATTTTTTAACTGACCTGCAAGAAGCTGGAGACGTCGTTCATTACATTGTGGAAAACAAACTCTTCCTTGACAGTGTCGAACCAACCGAGCTTTGTAATACGCGCGAATAAAGACACCAGCGCCTGAAAACCAACATCATATCTTTATTATTTTTATTTTTTGAAGTGAAACTTCATTATCACCGATGTGATTTGAAAATTCGATGAAACGAAAAAGCGACACCAAAAAGAAACAAACATATTCATAAATAGGATTTAGGCTGCGAGAGAATGAGATAGAATACAAGTTATAAATTTATCTCATACTCTCGTAGGCTACTTAGCCTGCGAGAGAATATATAAGAGCCCCATATTATTATCATGAGGGAACACACGATGAAAGCTGGTTCCATAATTTGCAGGTACGTGGCAGAAATGACCTGGAATAACGGGAGGTGGTTCAGAGCACTCCCCATTGTAGAGACTACAGGTGGTTAATATAACACGTAGCGCAATGTCATAGCGCGCTATTGTTCCATAGCGCGGATAACGGGCTATGTGGGCCGCCATGACGCTACGGCGTACTATCACGCGATCGCACGCGGCGCTTCGTAGTACTTGTAGCGACGCCCGACTGCCGGTAGCGCGTTGCCGCTGGCCGATGGTTAGTCTCGCGTAACGCGCTGGTGTGAACGACATCTTTTCGTGTTATGAAATTTAGCGCGCTACGAAATTTAGCGGGTTGCAAGACATATGGCGCCTGCCGGCCGTCCACACGCATTCTTATAACAAACGCGTAATAACATAGGGTATTAAAAAGGTATGGTAAATTTATAGTCTATAGTCAGTAGCGTGCTATGGATTTATAGCAGTTTTGAACAACTCTGGTTGAGACGATAGAACACACAAAGAGAACAAACGTCTCTTTGGTGCTCTAGGGACTCCAGCGTGCAAGTAATTTTGGGATTGTCTACGAAATGATGAAATGATGGTTATATTTATCTCAGACTCATTCTCTCGTAGGCTCCTTTTCTGAAGTTGAAGAAATTCTATGTGAATTGTGTGTGTGAATTCAGTATGTGAATTGCTCACACACACACTTTTTAAATATAGAAATACATTTTAATAGTACATTACTCTTAAAGCAGGAAATAAAGCAATCCACGTCTGAGCACTAATGGAAGGACGAGACGAAGTGGAAACACTTTCCAAGTGATATTTTAAAGGGACGAGGCGCCAGCCGAAACCTTTTTAAGTAAACGAAACTATGAATTGCTAATTCGGCCGACACTTTTATAATACTTTTCTCTAATTTGTGAAGAAACAATAAACAGATTTTTTTAAAAAACTTTTCTACATTGCCAATAGATAGTGTTGACTCACCTTGACTCACGCTAAAATCTGAGTGTTGTATGGAAATGAACGACCAGAAAATATTGGCTCTAATCTGTTCTTATCGTTTTCTTTAAATAATAAAGCAATTACGAAACAAGTAGGAGAAATATTACATTATAATATTTCTGATAGGGTGTCACAAAAGCCCTTTCACGATGAAAATAGTTTTGACTGCATAATAGTCTAGGCAATAAAGCTAGTTGACCCCAACAATAATTCCTCAGGCGACATGTTCTGCATGATTATTTCATTTCATATTTCTATTTTGAGTGTGAATATACTACCTACTATTATTTTAACAAGAAATCGAGAAAATATTCAGTCATAAATATTAAATTTTAGGTATCCTAACCTAACTTCCGGATGTTTTTTTTGGTGGATATTTTTGTGAAAGTTTTGGATCATCCAATACTAACACCCTGCCAAGTTTCATCGACTGAGGATTTAATGCGGGGGTCTCCATACAACGGACCGCCCCATTGCCTGGACTATAACCCGTTGTCCTAGGTGGGCGACGAAAGCGACGCGACGCAACGCGACGCGATACCACTCCATAGAAAATGACAAACTTATCTGTGACAACGTAGGCCACGTGAAGGGTCAGCCAGGGTTTGTCCTAGGACAACGGTTAACATACTAATTCGATCTGACATTACCTGCACAACGAAATTGGCGAGCTTGGGCCTGGTCGCGAGATAGTTGAGCACATAGTTGCGAATGTCCAGACGCTGCTGCACTGTGAAACTTGTCGTGGACCTGGAGACATAACAAAATATACTTTCTTTCTCTAGCTTGAGACCCAGAATCATATAATATGGTATTCCTAATAGCATCCTGCACGCCTTCTCCATATTAATTTTGTTACTGGTTCTCTACTGTTCTGTTCTATAATTTTTTTGAAGTGAAAACTTCCCTAGGCGCGTTGAGCACTTTTTGGTATAGAATAGAATAGAATAGAATAGAATTCTTTATTTGATATAGATTTCTTTAAACATGGTATTTTTTCTTTAGGGGGTTGACACGCTCGATTGACAGTCATGCTCACGTGGTTACGAAGACAAAAGGTCTTAAATATAAATATACTACATTCGAAATTAAACTTTAACGCCTTAGTGTTAAGGTTTATATTTTAATAATTTTCATTAAAAAAAAAAATTAAATATTCGTTTTCACTTCTATCGGCATATCGGCAGTCCCTGACTGGCAATTTTTTTTTTATTGAGAGTTAGGCTTGTGCTTGACGACAATCATGCTTATTGCAAAGCAATGATGAGGTCTAGGTTGGAACGCGCTTGCCTAGAAGATGCCTATTCGCTCTTGCCTTGAAGGTACCTAAGTTATACGTGGCAGGAAACACGTGCGCTGGGAGGGTGTTCCACACCCTAGCGGTTCGTATCAGAAACGTCGAGCAAAAATGTTCTGTTCTCAAAGGCGAGTGAGGTCTGCCAAATAACCTTAAAAAGTGCTTTTGAATCGTCAAGTGAATCTACCACTGGTTCAGAATAATTTCCGAATAAACTCAATGAATAAACCAGCAATAAAATCGGCGGATGAAATGAAATGGAATGAAAATATACTTTTCATCCCACCATCTCGGAAACAGTATTTTTAATCTTCGATAACTGAATGCAAAAGCCGTTATTATCCTCTTGAGGATAAAGTAAATTGAATTTAGAACATCGTGTGCACGTTAGTAAATATCACTTGTCTATGAAGTTTGTGAATTCAAAACAACATTAAAACCTATTTACTTCTACCTCTATGGTGCCGAATTTCCATACAACCTTTTTTAATTTGTTAAAAACTCGCACTCGTAACCTTCTTGGTGTACTTTTTAGGGTTCCGTACCCAAAGGGTAAAAACGGGACCCTATTACTAAGACTCCGCTGTCTGTCTGTCTGTCTGTCTCCAGGCTGTATCTCATAGACCGTGATAGCTAGAAAGCTGAAATTTTCACAAATGATGTATTTCCGTTGCCGCTATAACAACAAATACTAAAAATTAAAAATATATATATATTAAGGGGGTTCCCCATACAATAAACGTGATTTTTTCGTATTTTTTTGCTCAATATTAAAAACGGTAACAGGTAGACGATTCAAATTTTCACAGAATATTAACTTGTATATTACCTTTCAAAATAAATAATTAAATATCAATAAAGTAAATATTAAAGGGGGGCTCCCATACAACAAACGTAATTTTTTGATATTAACAGTATAAACCTCTACAAACAAAGTTAGTTTTGCGTTCATTAACAGAGGTAATTATACCTACTTCTTGAGTACGGAACCCTCGGTGCGCGAGTCCGACTCGCACTTGGCCGATTTTTTTTATTTGCTTTGCGCGCACCATTTTCTTTCACGTCATGTCATTTCCTCGCTGAGGTGGGATGAAAAGTTACGTGTTGCACTCGAGTGAAAAGATTTTTCACCTCGTGCTCTTTTGATTCCCTCGCTGACGCTCAGGATTCGAATTTTTGAACCACTCGCTGCGCTCGTGATTCAATTTTAGAATCCTTCGCTTGCTCGGTCATCAAAATTGAGCACGCGGTTAAAAAACAACTTTTCACTCTTGTATAACAAATAACTATTATTGTACACCATACATAAAACCCAAAAAATTAAAAAAAACTGTACAAGAGGTTAGTCTTTTGAAAAGTGCAAATTTACAATTACATTAATGTGTAGCTATACACAAGTAACCGCTGTCCTAAGCATTGCTGGAGCGAGACAAATCCATGCTCTTTTATCATTTGCATTAATATTAAGTAAAACAATTTTTTATTTCACTAAGCAATTAAAACAAAAAATAGTTCAAAATCCGGAGCTTTCATGCTTCTTGTCCTGCTCGCCAGATTTTTGTGATTTTTTGAGAGATTGTTCTAGTAATCTATCTATCTCAAATTCAAATTTTGTTTCTTTTGGGGTGGGATTTAGAAACGTGCTGCCTTGATCAAGAGCGGTCGTGTCTAAGGAAGGGTCTAGAGATTATAGAACCTCCAACATAATTCTTTTTTGCAGAAAATGAGAAAAAAAAAATATTTTCATTTATTTCCAGGTATAAGCGGACGAACCATAAGAGTTATTAAAAAGAGGACCAATCTAATCAGGGAATCTGGAGGACTCTCGGCAAAAAGCGTACAGCACGGAAAACGAAGGTCAATATTGACAATTTCAATTTGAAGACTTAGAATATTTAGATTCAGATTTTGATGAATCAAATAAATAAATATTATAAATGCGAAAGTTTGGATGGATGTCTGGATGGATGTATGGATAGATGTATGGATAGATGTATGGATGGATGTATGGATGGATGTATGGATGGATGTTTGTTACTCAATCACGCCCCAACGGCTGCACGGATCTGGCTGAAATTTGGCACAGAGATAGATTATAGTCTGGAATAGCACATTGGCTACTTTTTATCCCTGAAAATTAAAGAGTTCCCGCGGGAACCAAAAAACCTCAAATGGATGTTTGTTACTCAATCACGACAGAACGGCTGAACGGATCTGGATGAAATTTGGCACAGAGATAGATTATAGTCTGGACTAACACATAGGCTACTTTTTATCCCGGAAAATTCAAGAGTTCCCGCGGGAACAACAAAACCTCGATCCACGCGTACGAAGTCGCGGGCATCAGCTAGTGAGTATATAAGGATCATGTTATTTTACCTGCTTATGAGCTTGGCGAGTGTTGTGGCAGCCAAAAGCTGGGAATAACTCGAGTTGGATCTCTCCAGCAGAGCCTGACATTTGCTCAGCGTGTCCGGAGACTCCTGCAAACAAAAAATTGTGTGTGTCAGCTCCGACCCACGACTAGAGTTTACTCTTTACGAACGATTATAAAATATATAGATTAGTAAATAAGGGTAAATTAACGCATTTTTTAAATGACTCAAAGCATGCTTGATACATTTTTATATATTATTATTATATAATTTATATTCATCAAAATACATTACATGGTCATAGAAACATAAACAAGTGTACCCATTGGAAACATAAATTTATTATTTACTAGATGATAAATCCGCGTCTTGACTTCGTCCGCGTAGATTTATGTTTTTTGATTCCCGCGGGAAACCTTCAATTTTCCGGGATAAAAAGCAGCCTATGTCCTTCCCCGGGATAAAACCTATCCCTGTACCAAATTTCATCAAAATCGGTTGAACAGATATGTTTTTTTTATTCCCGCGGGAATTAAATTTTCCGGGATATAAAGTAGCCTATGTCCTTCCCTGGGATGTAATCTATCTCTGTACCAAATTTCATCAAAATCGGTTGATTAGTTGGACCGTGAAAGCGTAGCAGACAGACAGACAGACAGACAGACAGACAGACAGACAGACAGACAGACAGACAGACAGACAGACAGACAGACAGACGGACAGACAGACAGAAACACTTTCGCATTTATAATATTAGTATGGATGGATTTTATTTATTTTACTCCCCATATATAGACAGACAGACAGACAGACAGACAGACAGACAGACAGACAGACAGACGGACGGACAGACAGACACAATTTCGCATTTATAATATTAGTATGGATGGATTTTATTTATTTTACTCCCCATATATATACCCCAGGGTATATAACTGCAAAAACTCTCTATTTTATTTTTTTATTTATTTAATCGTATGGCGTTTAGAATATAAGTAATATAAGCGTTATTATGATATAAAGTTTATCTTAGTCAGTTAAGTAAGTCAAAATTTTGTACCTACAATGTTGAATTATACATGGATGTTCAGTTTACCCAACCAATCAACAACCGGGGCAGGGAGGTCAAAAAGATCCCTGGGTGAACCCTGGTAGGCGTGAGTAGCGCAGCGCTGGACGATGTGCTCCATCGTCTGCTCTTCCTCACTACACTCACACAAGGGAGATGGTTTCCAGCCCCACTTGTGCAGAAGGTAATTGCAGCGTCCGTGTCCTGTTCTGAGCCAGTTTAACCGACACCACAAGTTACGGGGCAGGTGAAAACCTTTAGGTTTGACTGTAGGGTCGGGTACATAGGCCACTGGTCCACTAGATGTACTCCACTCCTTTTTCCAGCTCTCGCCCAGGTTAAACTGACTTAGTTCTGTAGCCTCTGCATACACAGCGCGACGAGACTTTAGTCGTTTTGGTGGCGGGCTGCAGAAAGCCTTGTTTGCATGGAGCTGGGGGTTGGCACAGATCTTTTCCATTTCCCTACGTAAGGCATGTTTTCTGCGCAGGTGAGGGGGGGCAATGTGGGATAATACTGGTAACCAGTGCCGTGGCATAGACCTCACAGTGCCAAAACTCTCTATAAACATTTCTACCAATAATAAACTTTTTTTTTTAATTTCTTTATTGTGAGTCAGGCTTGCGCTTGATGAAGTCATGCTTAGTGCAAAGCAATGATGAGGTTGGAACGCGCTTGCCTAGAACTTAGAAGATCTACTAGTGCCTTGAAAGTACTAAGTTATACGCAGTAAACACATGCGCTGGGAAGGTGTTCCACACCCTAGCGGTTTGTATCAGAAACATCGAGCAAACTGTAACTAGACCGATGCATATTGATTATTTTATTTAAATTTTAATTGGAGGGAACTTTATTACAGATACTAATCAAATCAATAACCTCCCAATTATAAAGAATCTGCACCAGGGAGGTGTAACAAATTTTGAAAATTCTACCCCCTAGTCTGGATAAGATTCAGCATTTACAAGTTAGATGAGCAAAAGCTCATATACAAATATTCATGATTGCGATACAGTTCCATTTTCGGCGTCGGATTTCTAGATCTAGGGGTTGTTCATGGCATATGTTAGAAATAACCTCTGGCCAAAATATCCTCAGAATATATATGTCACCGTAAGATTGCAAAAACCGTTGGATTGTAACCTTACTAGCGATATTGTAAACTGTCGACGGATTACAATTTAACGCATTATTTTTCGGTAGATTGTAATCTGTTAGGTATATTAACCCGATAAAACCTAAGTGCCCGACCTGCGGCCCGGCCTGCGGGCACTACCTGGTCATTTATGTCGAACCCTAACCTAACCTACAAGAAAGAGACAAGAAAACGTAAATACAATGAATATTTAAAAAATTTACACTCGGAACATTGAACGGTTCACAATCCGTCGACAGTTTACAATATCGCTAGTAAGATTACAATCCAACGGTTTTTGCAATCTTACGGTGACATATAGAAGACAATGATGGACTGAACATTTTAAACGGAGACACATGCCAGGGCAAATTGGCTAGTTTTTAGGTATAATAAACTAGACGAGGACCGCGACTTCGTTCACATGAATAAAGTATTTTTAATTCCCATATAACTCCCTAATTTTCCGGGATGAAAAGTAAAAGGGATGCAACCTATGTATGTACCAAATTTTGTCAAAATCGGTTGAAAATATGGGCCGGGAGAGCATAGCAGACAGAAAGACAGACATTAGAATAGATTACATAATTATTATATTTTACTGTATGATTCCAGTTAGCCACTGGTTCAACCCAATTTTTACTGTATTAATTTAATAGATTTATTTATTATTAAATAAGTACCAGTTTTACATATTAGATAATAATATGAAAAATTGGTATTTAATTGTGTTTGAATATTTGATCAATAAATAAATTATTAATATTGTTGTTGTGGTAAATCTAAATTAACCCAAAATGTCAGGTCTAAAATTTTTGACAACCTCTGTGGCGCAGTGTGTTGCGCTGTTGTCTTAACGTGCGGAGGTCCTGGGTTTGATCCCCGGCAGGGTCAATTTGTGAATTTATACTTTCTGAATTTTCCCTGGTCTAGCCTGGTGGGAGGCTTCGGCCGTGGCTAGTTACCACCCTACCGGCAATGACGTGCCGCCAAGCGTGGCAGACGTGGCGCTAAACTGTGTAGAAACCATAGATTATTTATAATACCAAGTATAGATTGCTAACTCCCTTATAAAATATTTTCTAGGTTAAATACTATCGTTAGATGGCGCTACCAGGCTCGCTCTTTATATGATTATAGTAAAAGCGGTGAAATATCGTATTTTCTTGGTTCAATTTTTATTAATTATTTATATAAAATTATCAAAATACAAAAATTTGATAAAATCACTTAAGCAAATAGCAAATTTACATTCAACTAATTTTAACAAACAGCTTGCACAGTTACGCCATCTCAGATTGTGCGAAGAACTACAAGGTACCCGCGACCTTAATGCGCATTTAGCGAGCTTTGATTGAATGTATGAAGTGAACAGTCTTATACTGGTTTATATATTGTCTTTGGTAGAAACTGAATATGGTAATATTCTGAATAATAACTGGTATGGGTTTAATATAACTGCCTTGCCCCTAACAGGTTAGCCCGCTACCATCTTAGACTGCATCATCACTTACCATCAGGTGAGATCGCAGTCAAGGTCTATCATATAGTAGATAAAAAAAAACCGCACTATCTCACCTGGAACCTGACTACAGCAATCTCAGCCTGATCCCGGATGGCTGGATCCTGGGACTCATACAGCTGCTTACACAGAAGCTCTATTTGAATCACCTCCTGAAACGTTACAATTGTTTTGTTATATTATGTCATGTGTCCCCAACCTACCTAAATTTGTGTAAACTTGCCTTTACACAAATTTAAGAAATCCATTAAAAGTATGCTCCTGAAAAGACACTTTTTTTAAGATAATAATAAGTACAGTCAAAACCGTTTACTGCGACATCGTTTAGAACAACATGCCGGTTATAATAACCTAGAACAAAGGTCCCGGCTGAAAGCTATATGACCGCCTTATCAAAAACATTGCTTTTTACGACATTGCTAATAACGACATACCTCATTAAACGACCACATTTAACTTATATTTCGGAGCATTAGATCTGTTAAAACGACCCGCTAAGCTGTATTGTAAACAATTTGAATAGGTATCTACATTTGTCTTCAATGGCTATTAAAATCAGGAAAGAAAACAATAGGATTTCGTTTAGGATTTAGTTTAGTGTAGGGTCTTTTCTAATTCTTAGAAACAAAACACGTGCATGCAGTAGAGTCAAAGCCCGCTTCTTCATATCTCTTCAGTTAGTTTGTTACTTATCTGTACACAAGACGCACCAAAACTTTGTGGAGTTATCCGTGAAACTTTTAAAATGTTGCAAAAAATAAGAAAACAAATTAATATCGAAGAAAAATCGCGTATTATATCCAAGCTAGAGAGCGGAATTCCAAACAAAGACTTAGCAAAGGAATATGGTGAAACAAAGACTAAAATTATAGATTTTATGCACTTAGAAAAATAATATGCATTGTACTTGTGTGTAAAAACAAAATGTACATAGTTTAATTTTATACATGAATATATTTTTCCAATAATTAGGTACCTATCAATTTGTTTGTACTTACACGATACACATTAAATATCACCGGTTGTTACGACTATCGGTTTTTACAACTGAATATGAGCAGTCCGATGTCGTTATAACAGATTTTGACTGTATTATTATCCATATCCCTGAGAGGTTAGCACGCTTCCATCTTAGACTGCATCATCACCTACCACCAGGTGAGCTCACAGTCAAATGCTTACTTGTTGTAAATAAAGAAAAAGGTTGACAAAAATATCAAGCCACAAGATGAATATTATTTCTGCAACTAAATATGTGAAAGACACTTGGACGGTATATGTAGTTTTGACATTGTGACTGCAGAAAAACTACTTTGAAACTGCAAATTTGCAGTCAGCGTGCAGTCCTAATACAGTTGTCTGTCTAAACCCTTACGCATAAGATGTAAAGGAATTTAACTATACCCAAAGTTCAGTTTCTATGCAATTCTTTTTTAAATTTCATTACTTTACGCTATACAAACAACAATAATTGCAAAAAACACCATTATGTGATGCAATAGGACATACTTTAGTCCAATTTTTTAAAGTAAATATCAATACATAATATACAACATACGAATTTAGAACAGTTTAATTTACAATAAACAAGTACTTATTACAGTTTTCAGGAAGTTAAACCATATTATAGAAAGCGTAAAATCGTCCAGTGTTTACAAATTACTGAACACTGTCTCATTTCAAGGGTAACTATTGTCAACACCTATAACCAATGTGCCGGTAAAATAATTAGTTAGTAACAATTAAAAAACGTAATAAACAAATAATTTGACACGCCCAAAAACCCAAATAGTCATTCAATAGAAAATATCCAGCCAAAATCTATAGAATACGCCATACGAAGTCGACAAAAACAAATGGTAACAAAACACATTTTTTTAAATGGTTACGCACTAAAATTATATAGCAGACTTATTTAAAGTTGTCCAAAAATGTGCGCCAGGTATTCTAAGCTTTTAATTATGTTAAAATCACTGAAAATGGTAATATTTTGATTCTCACCTGTTCTTCGGCCATCTTTGTTATTTTCATGCATTTGACGAAGTGACGTTTCGTCACCGTTTCGTTACACCGCTGTCAAATTTTTGAACAACGTAAAGACGCGTATACACTATCAACTTTAACTAACTTCATGATTATTCTTTATTTTTAAAAATGAATAGTTTTTATTTCCAAAATAATATAAAAAAAATAGAGACAAAATCTAAGTAGTTACTCTTACAACTTCTACTAAATCCCCAATGTTTATTTTTAATATGCATATAATACAGAGTTTAAATACAACAAATGCTGGCCAAATTCGGGTAAAAAGTATCTATATTAAAAAATAAACTGCTGTCAATAAATAGAAAGAAGAATATCAAGAAAAATATCTTCAAATCAAAATATATGGACAAATTCAAGTGCTTTTCTTTTACATACAAATAATGTAGAATTTTCATAGGTATAATTAGATATTTTCAATATGCTACGAATAATACTATCAAAACTGAAACATGTTTACGCGACTGCATTAATACCAAAAATATTAAAAGAGACTAAAACAGTTAAAAAGGATATCGATACGTGTAAGTAACTAATTTAAATATTTTAGGTCATAAAGTGATCTAGCCAGGAGTCTTACCCGATGGTGCCGCGCCGTGACGCATTTCCATCACGTAGAGGAAAATCTTGACTAGTTATACACTCTTTCACCCAAAGATCTTTAACGATCACAATTTGATTTTAATTAAGTTTAATATACAAAGGTACTTATTTTACTAAATGTATCTTAATTTTTTAGGTTCTATCGATTATTTCAATAAGGCAATACACAAAAAGTATAAAAGTACTGACTCGGGATCCAAAGATGATGATTATGCAAAACGGAAGGCTATAATCGACCAATGCTTTTCCGAAAAAACACCCGTGTTACATGAAACTGATAGCCCAACTGAAACACTGCCAAAAGATAAAATCAAGCTTTGCAACAGTGAAGATAAAAGCAAATCTTTCATTTCAAAAATATTCGGAAATGATAAACTTGAACAAAAAGTTAAAAAAGAAGAAATACAAAACGCTGATATTCAATCCATCGCGGCAAAGATAGAAGAAGTAAAGATAGCTCATGATACTATTCACACTGAAAAGACTTTAAATGTTCAGACTGATGGAGCTAAAGATAACAACACGCCTCTGGAAAACCTTAACGTAGGAACAAATACAGGAAAGGTTCAAGAGCTGGCTCAAAATGACGTACAAATCGATAGGACTCCACAAATAGAGATTGATGGAGTCAAAGTTGAAGAGCCTGGTACTCCAAAAGTTTCAGCATTGCTACAACATACTAACGTTCAAACGACCACCACAGGGATAAGGAATGATGAAAAGCTGGCTCATAAAATTGACAAAACACCACATGTTGAAGTGACTAATGCACCAAAAGTATCAGAAGCACTACAAAAGGCTGAACTTAAAGCCGCTGCAGCAAATGTAGAACAAGAAAAATTTGCTCAGGAAATTGTTCATATTGACAAGACACCACTGGTTGACATTCGTACAGAAGAAGACAAAGACTTAAATGCTACTCTGTCAGTATCGCAAGCACTACAAAAGGAAGAAGATCGAGCTATTGCAGTAGAATTAGAAAAAGAAAAATTAGCTCAGCATACATTTAATATTGCTAAAGATCATGTTAGTACTCCAAAACAATCCGCATTAGAAAAAAATGCTAATGTTCAAGCCACGACGGCCAAAATAGAAGAAGAAAAGTTAGCTCAGAAAATTGACCATGTTGACGAAACACCACATGTTGAGGCTGGCGTTGATAAAATTGAAGGATTTAATGTTTCTCCAAAAGTTTTAGGCAATGAATCCTCCCCCCACCTATCTATAAGCGAAGCCGACCCAGACCATTTTTCGGATCAACCAGAGCAAGTTAACTTAGATGAGCTAGCAAAAAAATGTCTCGGAAAGCCAGACGGTGATGTTGATCAAATCTTGCTCAAAGAGTTGAAGAACATGTCGCAAGTTAATTCAGTGAAATTCGATTTGCCGAAGGATGATTCTTCTCAAAAATACTTTAGCCAAATATTTCAAGACAAAACAAAAGACAACAACAATATTGTATTTGATATTTCGGACACGCATCTCGAACAAGTTCTCCGTAATGAAATAAAAGGCTTAACAGATAATGAAATGACATTAGATAATTTTCACCCGTTTCATTTAGATACAGTTCCCATAGTTACTTCAGACACGAGAGATTATAAAAAAGAATTTAATAGAAACATTTCACCCGATGGTGTTAAAAATATTTTACTAGATATTCCCGCTGTTTTGGATCCCTATGATATGCAAGCGATTCCTTTTTATCAATATGTCACTAAGGAGAACGTTTTACTGAAAGAATTACAACTTAATGAAGCTCAAGAACAAGAATCTTCTGCTGCAGAGATTATAGGAGAAACTGAAATTAATGCCCCAATGAACGAAGAGGTAATATTAAAAAGAGAAGAAGAATCTGAAAACATCGAAGCACATGCGCTAAGCAATGAGGCGAAAGACATTGAAGAAGGAGCAACTGAAGACCGTAAAATTGCCGCAACTAATGCTGTTGAACCATTACCAGAAATTGATTCCTGTTCGAAATCCATAGAGACATCCGCTTTGTCTGAATCTGATGTCTCCAAATTACTTGAATACAAAAATGTGCTAACGGCACAGCAGGAAACATTTGGAAATATAGGTCCTAATAATATTGTACCAAGTGAGCTTTCTTCAACAGAAACCAATACTAAACCAGCACGACCCTCACCTACAATGGAAGAATATCCACTTGAAAACGCTACTCAAACTGTACTGACAACGTCAACGCCTACGCCAACAGATCCTTTTGGGAATCCTATTCAAAGTGAAGATGGTCAAATACAGGATAAGCGATCTGAAGAAATGCGGACAGACACTGCAATTTCTTCGCACCAAGAACCTGACGAATATTTTCCAACGAATCAATTTAATTCTTTTATGGGTGTTAGCATTCAACAAGCGGAATATGAAGTTACTGATAGTACTGTCACGTACACAGGAGTCTTTGATCCTAAAAATACAAACGATGATTGTTCAGATGAGTCAACTACCAAAAATCTTATGTCACAGAGCATATCTTACTATTCAACGTTTCCACAATTATCAGATTTTTCAGGAAATTCTCATGATGTTCTTAGTAAATCTAAGCATAATTTGGATGAGAAAGAGCGTATTACTCATGTACTTAGACAACCAAAGCCAAAACAAGAAAATATTCGAGAGGAACTTGTCCAACCAGAAACAAAATTATACAATATCATTGTCCAATCAGAGCCAATAGAGGAAGCATATCGCAAAGAAATGGTCCAACCAAAACGGGAAGAGGAAATCCAACCACAACAAAAAAGAGAAGGGAGAGTGCAAGCTTCTGCTATTAAGGATGTAGATATGACACTTTCAGATGAAACAGTTCCCCTTTCAGTGCTATTAAGGCGGGTAAGGGAACGAAATCGCTTGGAAACAATAAAGTCCGTCAAAATGGAAACCGAAGTAGCCAAGAAGCCACCTTGCCTCACACCCTTAGATAGAAGTAAACCGAAAACCACCATGCACCCGTCACCTTGTAAGCCAAAACCCAAGGAGAATGAGAAAGAGAAATGTCCAAGCCCGTGCAAACCACCTGAGAAAAAGGATCCTTGTGCGAAATTCATTCCCTTTTTCATACACACAATTTTTAGATCGAACCTTGACATTTCGATTCCTCCGCCTTCACGATACGATCAGATTTATACTTACATAGCTTTGGCTAAGGAGATTGCATGTAAAAAATTAAAGCATCTCAGTCATATTTTGGGATTTCTCAGTATTCAATACAAAGACGATGAAGTATGTGACGCGGTGTGCGCTAGAGACTTCAAGCCTTGGGTACCGATACCTTCCTGGCCTATTCCGAAGGTAGAGAGGAAACGGACTGTTGTGTGCCCCCAAGAAGGATGTAAGCTGCCTGTTCGTCCAATACGGTCCAATACGGATAAACCTTGCTTGGGAGTGCCGAAGAAAATATCCCCGTCCAAAACCGATAATTAATCCAAATTGATGCCTGAAGGAATATAATATTTGCTTTTTAAAACTGTTGCCGTCTCAAAATCAGCGAATAAAATGTTTGATAGATTTTTGTTATTTTATTGTACAATTTGCAAATAATAGCACGTAGTGAAACCAAACATTAAATATTTGCCACCTTACTTTTGGGCAATAGTTATGTCGTCATAATTCGGCCAATTTACAATAGGCATGATGACTGATTTTGAAAAATGGTCAGATTATGTTCGGAAGTATCTACTATTTCGAAAAAATATCTTATTTCAGCAGAAAAATAAAGTTTAGTAGATAAAATTAGCATTTGAAATTTAAATTTTAAAATTCACGCCAAAACGTTCGGCGGTGTCATGGCGTCGTTGTGACGTCACTATTGTTTTTACCAATGTACTCTGTGCAGTGTGCAGTAAGCAATAGTGTGATTTTCAAAGCTCGAAAACGACCATTGTGACGTCATTAGCTTCTTGGTGTTTTATGCAATATGGCGGATTGCTGTATTTTATAGTTTTATTTTATCAAAATAAATAGCAATCTCACTCGATATTGAAAAATAAATACGTTTTTTATAATCCATGAATCCTATTTCATTAGATAAATTCATAATTGCATTGATTCTTGGTTACTGTCATCATGCCTATTGACTAGTTTTAAACACCTAGTCCGAAACTATCTCGATGATTCCGTCTATCGCTAGGTGAATGAATGTTCATTCGTAGGAAAATCAAGTTGCTGGAAGTAGCGCGAACAGGTCACCCCTCCTCGTCACACTTTATCTAACCGTCACTAAAATAAGGTTTGTGACACGTCACATCCGGCGCAGATATTATAAAAAACAAGGTTTGTGACTGTTACTTGTCTCTGCTCTTCAGGTTCTGCGCTCTGTGCCCGGGCACTACCCTAGTTAACAACGGCAATGATAGTTAAGGTTTAAATAAATAAATATACATTCCATTACAAATTAACGTTTATTTAGGCAATAATCAAAACTAAAGGACCAAGGTACTAAAGGCCAAAACAAGTTATATGCTCTTCGCGAGAGCTTGGGACTTGGCGATGACATCTTCTATGGTGCCGACCATGTAAAAGGCTGCTTCTGGAATGTGGTCCAGCTCACCGGCCAAGATCTGTGAAAAAAAACGGCGGAAAGATAAAAAAATTGGTCAGTATCCCGATATTCAGTGTAAAGTGTTATTTAATCAATGTCACGAGATAAGTCTGTTACACGCGGCGGCGCTAGTCGCATGTTTTTACGCAAAAATATGTTCGTACCATTTACACTTTACTGACTAATATAATATATCTGTGGTTCCATTAGGGCTCGTTCTCACGAGCGTTTAATTTAGCGTTGCGTTAAAAAGCGTTCGGAGCTTTTTGAAACCGCTCTTGGAACCATGTCGTTGAATAGCAGAATACGAGGGCTAAATAAATCACTTCTAATCAGAATAATAATATTTTTGTTGGTTTTTTTTTTTCATTTAAAAAACATGCGACTTCTAGCGCGTAAGGGACTTCTTTCGCGATACGGACAATGGGGCCAATTCTGCTTAGCACAATCTCTAAACTAAACTAAAATTACAGCATCTGTCTTCGAAAAGGGACCTAGATTTAAAGCTGTCATTTTAGCTTAGAGATTGTGCCCACAATTGGCCCTCTGGAATTGGAATTCTGTTTAGCACAATCTCTAAACTAAAATGACAGCTCTATTAATTTTGCTATCCCTTTCATAATATTCCCAACTGAAAAGGGCAGCACTAGGTTTAGGTAGAGCTGTCAGTTAAATTTAGAGATGTTGAACAGAATATGGTGCCAATTCATGTATCATTTATCAGTTACTTTTGGTTTAGCCTTGAGTTTTGAATGACCCTAGTGCTGCCACTAAATCATCATCTGGTAAAGAATAACAATAATTTACTCTTTTGAATCCTTTGATGGTCTCCTCCAGTTTCACCATTTTCCCAACGTGTCCTGTGAATACTTCCGCAACCTGAGGAAACAAAAAAACTTTTTTTTTTAAATGTACATACACTGATAAATGACGATTTGCCTGGCGCAGTCGCAATCACTCAGTCTCGTGGGACATCAAGACAATAATTTAGTTTATTAACTTTATTTATAACTAGCGGTCCGCCCCGGCTTCGCACGGGTAGCACTTGGTCAAAATAGTCCATACCCAATAATGGTCAGTCGACACTGAGACGAACAACTCCACCATACGTTCTCAAAGTTCAGCAAACCGCTGTGAACGCTTGGCACTTGAGTCTCCAATACGACGTATTTTCGGCACCCTCGCCTGGGAACTATGTTTAGAACTAACAATTAAGTTGAGACCTTGATCTTTTAGGCTTTAGTAATATACTATGTCTATGAGTCTACAGCAGTTAATTAAAATGTTTACAAAAAATGTTGGTAAGTTTTCTTGTATTTATGTTTTTCTTGACAAATATGACATAAAAGTGTCTTGACAAATATGACATAAAATACAGTCTGAATTAATAGACGAATAGAGGTTTAATAACGTAAAGAGTTGAATTAGGTGAATTTTTCCGACTTAATTCACATTATTGTAATTTTCGAAGGGATCTCTAAATTATTTTAAAATAAAATGTAGCCTACAATACTCGCTGATAAAGTGGCTTTCTATAGGTGAAAGAATTTTTAAAATCGGTTGAGTAGTTTTTGAGGTTATCCATTACAAACAAACAAATCTTTCATCTTTATAATATTAGTTTAGAAGTGTTTTTATCTGGTTTGGTAGGCGCCTTCGGCCCATGGCTAACTACCATTTACCACCCTACAGCCTCCGCTAAGACGTGTCAAGCGATTTAGCACTACAATAAAGTACTGCGTAGGAACTGTCTAGGGGTATCGGTTTAAATTTATCTGCCATACTCCTAAAGTACTAACTCTAATGGACGTATAATAATAATAACTGCAGAGGAAACTTTGTTGTTGTTTCGTGTGTGGCTTTTGCTTGCACAGCACAATTTACTTCGCCAATGTCGCGTGGTTGAAGAAAACACGAAGGAGATTGATCGGTTTTTAAGCTACTACTTACTTCTGAATGCTCCGTATTAAATATTATTTTGTTAAATATTTGTAAACCACACTGTGGTAGAACATGATACTAACCCACTCCTAACATCTTCAAGCTGTATTCACAAATATAATATAAATGAATAATAATTATGAATTAAGATTTTTGACACGCAGCGCCATCTATGAAGAATGAGCTCCATAACATTGTTCAAACACTAAGTTTGACAAGCAAACATACGTTTACTATTACGATTTCAAGATACAAGATACTCTCCTCGATTCCTATTGTAATCGGAGGGAGTATCTTGTTCTTGACTCGTGATCCTGGAAAGGAGTTCTAACCTGGAACGGCTGTGACAGAAACCGCTGTATCTTCCTAGCACGAGCAACGGTCAACTTGTCGTCTTCTGAGAGCTCGTCCATGCCCAGGATAGCGATAATGTCCTGGAGAGACTTGTAGTCCTGATGAGAGAAATATGCTTGTTTAATTTATTGCGTTGTCTTAGTCTGAAGGTAGGTATTACTACAGCCCATTAACATCTCACTGCTGGGCACAGGCCTCCACACGCTTAAGAGAGAGGGCTTACACGCTTAGACCCACCACGCTGCTCCAATGCGGGTTGGCGGGCTTTAACTACTATTATCAGGGAATTAGAGCTTAGACTCTTCACGCTGCTCCAATGCGGGTTGGCGGGCTTTATCATGTCAGTGATAATAACCGGGACCGACGGCTTAACTTGCTCTCCGAGGCACGGGGGTGAAACACCGCAAACTTCCTAACTCCGGGCTAGTACTGAGAATAGTCAGAAAACCCAAATTCTTTGGCCCGACCCCGGACTCGAACCCGGGACCTCGTCTGCCGCAGTCTAACATGCCAACCACTAGACCAACGAGGCAGATTACCACAAACTTAGTAATTACCTGTAAAATCTTCTGAACTCCTCTCGCCACTCCATAATGCTCGGGGCCGATGATATTGGGGTCCATGACTCTCGAAGTGGAGTCCAACGGGTCCACCGCTGGGTACACGCCCAGTTCAGCGATGGCTCGGGACAGTACCGTGGTGGCGTCTAGATGCGCGAAGGTCGTTGCTGGGGCGGGGTCTGTTAGGTCATCCGCTGGTACGTATACCGCCTGTTGACATAAATATTCTTTCCAAAAAACCGACTTCCAATGCCACTGTAAAGCTTAAAATAATTTTGATTTCTACGGGCTGTGTTGAAGTCGGGCGGGTATCACAAGGATAAGCAAAGATGACGCATCAGACTCGCCCGACTTCAACATAGTGTCAGCTTTGTGTTTAAATTTGATTTGAATTTTTAGAAAAGATAAAAGATTGTTAATTTATTTACTGTCGAAGGTTTAATTAGGCGGATATTTGACTCATTCGATGTATTTCACTCGGTTCGTTCTTTGGCGGGGATACGCCATATTGAAATAATTTGCTTAGATACGAGTATTTTGACTTTGGTAAAACAGTCTCCTACCGGCAGACTCAGCGATTATTGAATACTTTTGTGTTTAGATCGCATTTTGATTTAGAGCTTAGCAGTAGCAACTGCAGCCTGATCAAATGATTAATTTATTGTTGTTGTGATGCTTTGGCCAAGTTTTATACTTAACTGTTTACATTAATCTCTCGTGAAACCGCTACACGTTGTGACCATTCGCTCGTGCAAGTCTCAAAGAGAGTACAAACATATTATTTTAAAAGTAATTTTAATTATTTGCCCACTTCTGGAATTATGCTTACAATAGTGGGTAGAAATCTAAATTATTTTGTACTTTACAGTGACGTTGGAAGTATGTTTTTTGGAAAGAATTTTTACTTTTAACTTTTTAGTGTCAGGGTTGAGGATTTGGAGTCAGAATTTTTTATGGGACCACCTCGAGAGCTTCCTCCAACGACTGATAGAAAAAAAAACAAATCGGTTCAGAAACAACTGAGATATGCAGCGACATACATTTAAAAAAATACACGCGCCGAATTGAGAACCTCCTCCTTTTTTGGAAGTCGGTTAAAAATAAAAGACCGCGTTAACTCAAAAATCCTAATAGATTTCAACTCAAAAACAACTACTTCAAGAACTGAAAGCGTAAGTAGGTACCTACGCAATGGTTTCACGGAAGAACAGTGATGCGTCCTAAAAAATAGAACATCATATTAAGTTAACTCTATTTTGAGGGTTCAAGTCTTAGTTGATCCTAAAGGCGTGTCCAACATGAAGCGGCAATCATGCTCGGCTACTGCGCACTGCGTATTCACGTAATCTTCTAGTAGAAGTTCAATAACATCTTCTGCCGCGTATTTTTGAATATTTTATTCGTCATAACTATATTTTATTGTCCTCAAGGACGCGGCACAATTATGTTCTGCAAACGCCGCGTGTTGCTGCGGCGTATTTGCCGCTCTATGTTAGACTCACCTCTAAGAAATTTCCTAGCTTTAGGCGGTACGTCTTTGCCGCTAGGGTGGTAAGTTTGCCGCGGTAAGTTTGCCGTGGTAACTAGGCACGGCCGAAGCCTCCCACCAGAAGCTCTCAGACATTACAAAATCCCGAATTGTCCCTACTGGGTATCGAACCGGAGCCTCACACTTACAAGACCACAGCGCTCTCCACTGCGCCAGGGAGGTAGGAGGGGTGCGCCGCATTAAATCCTCAGTCGTTGAAACTTAGCAGGGTTGTAGTATGGTATGAACCAATACTTATACAAAAATATCCAACAAAAATCCATCCGGAAGTTAGGTATTTATACCTAAAACTTAATATTTATGACTGAATATTTTATCGATTTCTTCTTAAAATTATAGTAGGTAGGTAGTATATTTACACTCAAAACCGAACTATCAAACGAACTAATCATGCAGAACATCGATATTTAAACCGATTTTATTATCAAACCTAAACTGCGCTTACGCGATAATATTAGGTAGGTATAGCATATAAAAACCCTTACTTCATTTATGATATTTTATTGGATATTTATAATATAAGTACGTTTAACTCATAATACTTTATTATACAGTAAAGTTTCGTCGCCTGAGGAATTATTGTTGGGGTCGACTAGCTTTATTGCCTAGAGCTAGACTATTAGATCCGTGATGGTACATTAACTCGCCTGTACGCTGGTGATGGATCCAGTAGTGGTGGTGGTGATCCGCTCTTGCATGGTGCCCATATCGGTGGCCAGGGTCGGCTGGTACCCCACAGCTGACGGGATACGACCCAGGAGAGCTGAAACCTAAGACAAAAGTTTCAAAACCGTTTTGGAATGGACATAGGTACCTGGATATACCTACTTACTTATTCAAGTATTAATGTGACTTACTTAATACATGACCAAATCAATACAAAATTCATGCTGATACGTTGGTCCGCTTTGCGGCGTAATTAAAATACAAACCACAAGAGAAAACAATATCCTATCAAAACTTATAAACTACTAGATGATTCCCGCGACTTCGTCCGCGTGGACTAAGTTTTTTAGATTCCCGCAGGAAATCCTTTATTTTCCGGGATAAAAAGTAGCCTATGTCCTTCCCCGGGATATAACCTATCCCTGCACCAAATTTCATCAAAATAGGTTGAACAGATACATTTTTTTGATTCCCGCGGGAACTCTACAATTTTCCGGGAGAAAAAGTAGCCTATGTCCTTCTCTGGGATGTAACCTATCTCTGTACCAAATTTCATCAAAATCGGTTGAGTAGTCGGGCCGTGAAAGCGTAGCAGACAGACAGACAGACAGACAGACACACTTTCGCATTTATAATATTAGTATGGATTTGTAGGAATTTAGGATTCTACCATTTGCCACTCATCTAGATAACAGTAGAGTAGAAATTTTAGAATTTTCGAATCGAATCGGAATTCTGATTCGAAATATCGAATTGGAATTTCGACGCAGCAAATCCATATAAATCAAGGACCTAGCACACGGCTAGCATCTCTCTAGGCATTGTTTATTACGAACGGAAATAAACGTATGTTTATCGGAACGTAATTCAGATTCGATATTTCGAAACGGTTTTTCGCAATGGAAAATTCCGAATGTGTGTGGCCGCCCTGGAACTTCGATTCGAGAAAATGCGCTAACAATTCCGCATGCATCCCTCTCTAACCCTCACCTCAGAGCCAGCCTGAGTGAAACGGAAGATGTTGTCAATGAACAGCAACACGTCCTGTCCCTCTTTGTCGCGGAAATGCTCAGCCACCGTCAGCCCCGTGAGAGCCACCCTGGCTCTAGCGCCGGGTGGCTCGTTCATTTGACCGTATACTAGCGCCACCTAAATTATACAAAACAACTTTAAATTAATTTCTGCTTTTATAATTCCTCTAGGGTAAGTGTGTTTTTAGGATTCCGTACCTCAAAATGAAAAAAGGAACTGTTATAGGATCACTTCGTTGTCTGTCTGTCAACCACCTGTTTCTCGGCATTGCGTGTTGGTATCAAGTTGAAATTAATATCTACGGGCCCTTAGAGCTGTAAAAAAATCAAGCTTCTAAGTCAACGAAATCAAAAGATACGGATACTTTCACAATCGTTAGTTGGTTAATTAGTGTTTCATACTCATAGGGTGTCATATTGTTTGTCGTGCAACAGTTTAGCGCCATATGTAAGCCAGTTATTTCACAGCTGATTACGTGTTGTTATGATATCTTTAGTGTTATTGACTAAAATAATTAATATTATGTGCTGGTACGGAGCCCGCGCGTACTTTGCGCTAGTCTCACACGCACTTGACCGGTTTTTTTCTACTACAATTTATTGAATGAGAAATTGATAAGTGATATATATTTTGCTTTTCCATCAGCCTGCATTCGTCCACTGCTGGACATAGGCCTTTAGGAGAGCGCACCAACTAATAACAATGAATATAAAAATTATATTAATTGTAAGTGACTTGTGCTTGGCATTTTAATACCCCTGAATAACAAAAAATAGCTGTCCAATTGGCGAATCGTTTAAAGGAAGTGAGAAAAGGAAGTATTCGAGTAAATACCTTGGAGGATTTGTAGTCCTCTTTGATAACTCCTCCCACTTTCATCTCATTGTACAAATCGTTGCCCTCGCGTGTCCGCTCTCCGACCCCAGCGAACACCTGTGAAGTCCAAGTAAAAGTTATAACACTGAACAAACTTAAAAACAAAAGTTCATTTTATAACAAACGTTAATACGTTTTACATTATTTGAATCCTTAAAAAAAATAGTTGACTGACTAACTGGTTTGAAATGTAGGTACCATTCAAAATCGAACTTAAAGTATGCGAAGCTGCGGTCATAAGCTACATAGTATATTAATAACTAGCTGATGGCCGCCACTTCGTCCACGTAGATTGAGTTTTTTTGGTTCCCGCGAGAACTCTTCAATTTTCCGCGATAAAAAAGTAGCCTATGTGTTATTCTATCTACTATAATCTATCTCTGTGCCAAATGTCATCCAGATCCTTGCAGCAAGTTCTGACGTGATTGAGTAACAAACATGCATCCATACATCCATCCAAACTTCTAGAATCAAGTCAATCAATCAAGAATCATAAAGAAAATCACATGGCGCATATTTTTTAAATAAATTAGTCAAAAAAATATCCTTCCCTAAATATCGCTGTCTCCCTCATACGTATAATTCTATGTAAAATGCAATGAAACTTACAGAAAAGCCACCGTGAGCCTTTGCCACATTGTTGATCAGTTCCATGATGAGTACTGTCTTTCCGACGCCGGCGCCGCCGAAGAGACCGATTTTGCCGCCTGGAAAATTAGTATTTTTTTAATTGTATTTTGGGAATTAAGGCAAATTAAAAAAAATAATTACTACTCAGGATAATTTTAGGAAAACAACAAAAGAGGGAAATAATAGGACAAGTCTCGACAGATAAAAGAAACTAACCAACGTTTGATCACCCTTGGCTTTTGAAATTGTGTGCCTACTTAAGTGGCATTTTCCCTGTTTTACTAATTTTACTATAATGTATCAACAAAATTATTTAAATATTCAATAAAAATTAATATAAAATAACTGTCACCTTTGACGTAAGGAGCTAGAAGATCCACAACTTTGATGCCAGTCACCAGGATCTCCTGTTCCACTGACATCTCCACAAATGGTGGGGCGTCCGCGTGGATCGGAGCGAATTGATCGGTTTCGATGGGACCTCGTTCATCTACAAGCATTATAACAAGTAGGGTTCAGTAGATAGTTCGTACTCCTAGTTCTGTCCCTTTCCGCAGGGAGTATTATAAAAGGGCTAGCAATATTTTTAATGCTGTGAATAAAACCTAGAAACCTTGATCTAGAAAGCTGAGAATAGAGGTTACACTTATACAGACAAGGAACAAGACTGGAACTTTCGAATTTCCCACAGGAGCGAAGCCGCTAGCAGTCCCTAGATGATGCCCGCGACTTTGCCCGCGTGGATTAAGTTTTTTAGATTCTCGGAAGAACTACTTAATTTTTCCTTACTTAACTTTTTAAGACGGGCCGTGAAAGCCTAACAGACAGACTGAGAAAGTTTCGCATATATTATATTAGTAATATGGATACTACATACGTATCAAGACACGCGGCAGCGTGTCCAGCCAAAGTCCAAAAAAGAAGGAAGAACTTTATAGAACTGGCGAGCAGCACCGTGTGTAATATTACACGAACCATTTGGAGCCACTTTTGACCCCCTCATAACTCAAAAACTATTACACTTAAACATGTCAAATTTGGCTCATATATTGAGACCCGCGAGATACGTATGTGCTCCAAATTTCATAAGCACACCTCAAATGGTTATTTAGATATAAACGTCCAAAAATCGTCATTTTTATGATCTACCTACGGATAGATCAAAACTCTGACACGGGGCATACTACCATCGCTTAAAGCCATATTATTTTAATATTGTTGACGTTCATGTTGTAGTGTTATAATCATTATTTTAAGGACGTCAAAGTACGTGACATTCAACCGTTACTTTGAAATAATACTGCTTTAAGCGGTGGTAGTAACTCCCTCGTCCACTTCCTGCGGCAACTTGCATTACATTCTACGCATAGTGCATGCACAACTAAATAAAACAAGAGTTGTTAAGTAAAAAAAAAACTCCTATTACATAAATCATACTGCAGGTCTTTGTTTAAATTCGTTATTTTTTGTTGTTAACTATTGAAAATGACACATAATTATTATTTTAATGTAAACTAGCAAACCCGGCGAACTCCGTTTCGCCACCAGATGGCTTTCCCGCTAAAAAGACTTTCCCGCTTTTCTGTTGAATTTTTTCCTGAATTTTCTTTGCTATAAACCTCACGGAGCCCGAGACCTTTCCAACGAATGCAAAACCGTGGAAATCGGTTCGTGCGTTCTGGAGTTTTAGCGTCAGGAAGGAAAACCCGACTTATTTTTATATAGTAGACTAGCAAACCCGGCGAACTCCGTTTCGCCACCAGATGGCTTTCCCGCTAAAAAGATTTTCCCGCTTTTCTGTTGAAATTTTTCCTGAATTTTCTTTGCTATAAACCTCACGGAGCCCGAGACCTTTCCAACGAATGCAAAACCGTGGAAATCGGTTCGTGCGTTCTGGAGTTATAGCGTCAGGAAGGAAAACCCGACTTATTTTTATATAGTAGATAATAATGAATAATAATATAGTTGCATTAAAACCTTACCTTCGTATTCACGCATTTTGTGCAACGAAACGTCATTGACAGAAAAGAAGAAGAAACGTATTTGAAGTCGTCAGTTCAAGTTGTCAGTCATTTTGATTTGTATTCATTGTTTATAGTGGTTTTAGTGATATCGACTGTTTACCGTGCTTGTTTTCAATGTTTCACTAAAAACTTTTGCTATACTATAATATGGATTCGATCTCGCCGACTTCGCGCTATATTCCATGGATGACCATTGTCTGCAATTTGGGTACGTTACGTTGAGGTGCATAAATTGTCACCTGAGTGTAAACAGGATGCTAAGACCTGTTGTTACCATGGGTGGGCTCAGCATCGAAATGATATTGTTGCACCGGCAGCTTTCTTGATAATGTAACGACAGTGATTACCTATTTAATATGAAGATGAATAAATCAATGAACTAATAGAAAAGTCCTATTACAGTTGAAAGGATTATTTGAATGATAGCAAGGCATGGGTATGAATTGTTACAGCGGCTGATTATGTAACTGTTATATTATAAGTATATATAATTTCAAATATTTGTGAGATGGTGATAATAAAACAAACACAGCTGAGTTTGTTGCGGGCTCTTCTCAGACCAGGGCACGTTTGGAACCCTCGTAGCTTTAGTTTTAAGATACCGTAGTTAGTTATCACCATCACGTCTTATGCTCTGTAAGCATGACGTTCAGAAGGTGTACTTTGTAGGTACCTATTTTGAATAAATATGTTTTGAGTTTGAGATTGTGTTCAATAATTTCTGTACAAAAAGAAATGATATCCCATCAAAAACATAAATGTAAAATGAGAGCCAAATCCAAAATTGCGATATGTATATAATATATGCATTGGTTGTTGACTTCAGCGACAAAAGAAGTGAGATCTAAATGGGTGCCAAAGTTCAATGGTCAGTCCTGCAATTTATTTATAACAACATAAAATATTTTATAACAACTTAAAATATCATTTCTTCTTATAACTTAGGATAATATGTTGAAGACTAAGGTTTGACTTGGCTAGTTTTCATAGATGAATAATATATAATAGACTTCGCAAGTTCTAAACTGTACTTTTAGGTACTTAATAATAATTCGTATATGAAAACTAGCAAAGTCAAACCTTAGTCTTCGACATATTATCCTAAGTTATAAGAAGAAATGATATTTTAAGTTGTTATAAAATATTTTATGTTGTTATAAATAAATTGCAGGACTGACCATTGAACTTTGGCACCCATTTAGATCTCACTTCTTTTGTCGCTGAAGTCAACAACCAATGCATATATTATATACATATCGCAATTTTGGATTTGGCTCTCATTTTACATTTATGTTTTTGATGGGATTTAACTTACCGATAGGTTCGCCAATAACATTCATGATCCTCCCCAGTGTGGGTTCACCGACAGGTATTGTGATAGGAGCACCGGTATCCACTATGGGTTGTCCACGCACGAGGCCTTCCGTCCCGTCCATGGCAATGGTACGGCAGGTATTCTCACCCAAATGCTGCGCCACCTCGAGTATCAGACGAGGCGCTACGAAGAGTATTATTATAACAGGTACATCCTGGAGTTATAAGAGCCCCAGCTAATATTGCTAGGGTTGTTTTTTTTGGCTTACGTTTGACCACAATCACACCTGATGGGATGTGATGATGCTGCCTAAGATGGGTCAGACCTGGGACGTGCTTGCCTAGAAGATGCCTATTCACTCTTGATTTAAAGATACCCGGATTGTTGGAAACAAAGTTTTACTTTTTAGGTAGAGTGTTCCAGACCCTAGCCATGCGAATGGGGTATGAAGACGCAAAGCGATTCGTAGGTGTGGATACCGCGTTGCGGTACGATGGTAGAAAGCTCCTCCTGTGCACACCCTGAAGGAGAGGAGTGTCTGGAGGAGATCACTTTGTGCACTTATTTCATCTTTTTGATTGTTTATCATTATTTTACAATGTTTTGTGTATCAATGAGGAATTTTTGTATCTATCTATTGCAGCCCAAGGCAAGTGTTTTCAGTTCCCATCCAGATGTCGCAAAAATCTCGAAGATCACGACGCGCTACGAAGTGTAATAATTATTGTTTTCCTGGATTAGGATGCCTATCCTTTGGCTGTTTGCATCCATTTGAGGCCAGGTTTAGGCTTACTTATCATACACGCTTATTATAACGGTTAAATACCTACTTACTTACTAAATTGTAATCGTTTTAGCAAAATTTAAAACCTTACTTCGTCCGGGGACTTCGAGTGCATTTAGAATTGGAGGCAGCTCCTTGTCGAACTTCACATCCACCACAGCGCCAATTACTAGACAAAATCATCAACCATTTTAAAAATATACTCAGGGATCTTTTAAAACCGTTAGACTGTGTACATATACATTAAAAAGTCAAAAAACTGAATTATTATGTTAGTTATTTAGTGTTAATTAACTGAATGAATGAACTGTCTAAAAGTAACTGAATACACAAGCTTGGTGTTAAATGGGCCGTGGGCGAGATCTTTAGGACCAGAATTGAGAATGGGTGTACGGCAAGGCTCAGCCTTGGGAGAACTTTTGTTCCAAAACATTCACGTTTGAAAATAACTACCGGTAAATATTATATGATTATATCAACGATAACACTGCATTTAAATTCTTACCTCAGTAAGTAGGTAATATTGTGAACGCGGAATTGTGTTTGAATCGAATGAATTTATTTATCTGAATATGAGTTACAATGAGGTTTGTGGGTTGTACTTCGATCACGCCGTAAACGAACGCCGTGATTTTTGCGTGGGTATAGTCACGGTAATATTATCATAGTATAGTGGAGGGCCTGTAGGTAGACATATTAAGAAAATGTAAGATTACCCTCGGAATGTTTAAAGCTTAATTCCACGGAGACAAACTCAGGCATTTAGCTAGTAATGACAATAAGTGCACACAAACCTGCAATGATCTTTCCTTTTGCTCCCGCACCAGCAGCGGTTGGTGGTTTCCCACTTTTAGCCGCTTTGCCACCATCGGCTTTTTTCTCTTCTACTTTCTTCCCATCTGTCTTCTTGCAATACTAAATCACGGAAGAAAGAAACAAGAAGCTTAATTCGCTATAATCTACTACAAGTCAAACCAAGCATAGCTTGAACGTGTCAAATCCTAAAAAATGTATCAAATGTAGGTAGGTAGGTACTTACAATCCATACTTCCGTACTAATATTATAAATGCGAAAGTTTCTGTCTGTCTGTTTGCTACGCTTTCACGGTCCATCTGTTCAACCGATTATGATAAAATCTTGTAAAGAGATAGGTTACATCCTGGGGAAGGCTACATAGGCTACTTTTTGTCTCGGAAAATTAAAAAGTTACCGCGGGCACCAAAAAACCTCAACCCACGCATATAGAAGTAGGTTACATCCCCGGGAAGGTCATAGGCTACTTTTTATCCCGGAAAATTAAAGAGTTCCTGCGGGAATCAAAAACCTCACGCGGACGAAGTCGCGGGCATCATCTAGTACATAATAAATAATAAAATGTACTTACATTGGCCGAAGGAACTCTCAAAAAAGCACAAGCTCCTAATTTAGGAGCTTTATAAGCAAGCATATCGTTTCTATCTCTTTCTTGTTTCACATTTTTTGAAACGACAAAGTTGACTCTATTCCTTGTATTTTTCCCGCGATCGAAGTCGGGTGAGTTCACCATGCATTGCACATCGTCTGGTATTTTATTTTGGATCGACACTTTTGGATTGAACTTTTGATCTGGAAAAGTTATTCCATCAAGTACAGTGCTTAGGTACATAGTGCATACCACTGCCGCGCTAGAGGTCCCAAAAGTTATATTGATTTAGGTACTTACATGAAGCTTTATTAAAATAAAGGTACCTCGAAATACCGGTGCATTTATTCATTTTTTTAGAGAATAAATTAAAGATTTGCCTTATTATTCCTATGGCATCGATGACTTAAGGGCACTATTTTTTTTTTGTTGACTATGAACATTGATAACTTTGTGACTTTAATTACAAAAAGTTTGCATACTTTCCTATATTTAATATGCTTAGGAGTTAGGATAAGGTAGATTTTAAAATTAAAATTAAATGTGTGAGAAAATATAACGTAAGTAGGTACCTACCATGTAAATATTTAAGTAGGTACTTAGGCAAGAAACAATAATCATAAAATTTTAAGTACCTACGTAGTTTTTGCCTAATCTGGGGACACGGGAGTGTCCCCGCCAAAGACGAGCCAAAGGAAACGGGGCACTACCTACCTTTTCTCGAAGCGTTTCGTCGAATTTTCGAACCGTCATAGCTTCGGTCCGAATGACGCTAGAAAGCTGAAATTTTCAGGATAAGATGTTGTTGGGGGACTTACCGAATATACCAAGTTTCAATTTTTTAGCATTTATAGTTTCAGTTTATTGATTACCTAAAATACGTCGATTTCGTACTCACTCACTGATGATCATCAACTGAAAAAAGGTACTTCCTGAAGTGCTAGAAGACTGAAATTTGGTATGTAGGCTAGAATTTGCATATAAACAACAGGAAAATTAAGAAATCTGAATCTTTTCATCTCCAACCCCTCGTATAGGGGGTGCAAATCTGACAGCATTTCCTTGTATTTTAGAACAGTCATAATAACTTCGGTACGGAACATGGTAGAAAGCTGTAATTTTCAGGATAACATGTCGTTGACAGATTTATCTGGGGACACGGGAGTGTCCCCGCCAAAGACGAGCCAAAGGAAACGGGGCACTACCTACCTTTTCTCGAAGCGTTTCGTCGAATTTTCGAACCGTCATAGCTTCGGTCCGAATGACGCTAGAAAGCTGAAATTTTCAGGATAAGATGTTGTTGGGGGACTTACCGAATATACCAAGTTTCAATTTTTTAGCATTTATAGTTTCAGTTTATTGATTACCTAAAATACGTCGATTTCGTACTCACTCACTGATGATCATCAACTGAAAAAAGGTACTTCCTGAAGTGCTAGAAGACTGAAATTTGGTATGTAGGCTAGAATTTGCATATAAACAACAGGAAAATTAAGAAATCTGAATCTTTTCATCTCCAACCCCTCGTATAGGGGGTGCAAATCTGACAGCATTTCCTTGTATTTTAGAACAGTCATAATAACTTCGGTACGGAACATGGTAGAAAGCTGTAATTTTCAGGATAACATGTCGTTGACAGATTTATTAAACTTACCAAGTATCAATCATCTAGCATTTATGGTTTCAGATTTATTGGTACTTGAAATACGTAGTTTAGGTTTTTTTTTTTCACTTTTACGAAATCAGTTCTATAAAATCAAAATCTCTAGGACTCTAGGGTATCCAATATTCCAATAGTCCTAGAAAGCTGAAATTTGCTATGTATGTAATTTGGAATTGTATATTAACAACGGAAAAATTAAGAAATCGGTACTTTTCCCTTCCAATGCATCGCATATTAGCTGTACAGTCTGTACTTAATTAAAGAAATATGTATATGCAAAATGCAGTATACATACATAATACTGCATTTAAATATAAATTAAAATAAATAAAAAAATCGTGAATCGTATTCATACAAAAATTATGCCCCTATGAAGCAGGATTTGAAATCGCAGCAGTCAAGATCCGTAACCACTCGGCCAAAAATCACGTATTCTTGTCAGTCTGCTATCGTTGAATACAATCGGCTAATATTTAAGTACCGCCCTGATTTACCTCTTATTACATGTGGCAAATCAACAAAGAAAAGAAACAACGATAGGGAGTGGGCCATGAAAAAAGGATTAGCTGAAGTACAGGAAAATCAGCTAAAAAAAATCAAAAAATCTAGGGCGCCTGCCAAAAATAAATGAAATCCCACCAAAAACATTTCATGTAAAATTGGTTGCCAAAGACTCACAAGTGCATAATGCTTTCACTGTTAAAAAGTTATGAGATCTCTAATTAGAGCCAAGCCCGAAGGTGAGCTCCTCTTTGTGCTGCGCATCATAACCCACGGAGTCTGTCTCAAGTTCAAAGTACATAGTTCTAAATGCTCTTTACTGTGTACCAAACTAATAATATTAAATAACATGTAAGTCTATATATAAAACTTGTCCCTAGAACCTCTACATCTTGGTAAAAAGGTACGGCTTGGCCGTTTCGTATATGTCGCCCTAACTATTCCTTAATGACTTAAATGTTATGTCAGGAAATGTTCGACGAATATTAAACGGCCAAGCCATACCTTTTTACCAAGATGTAGAGGTTCTAGGGACAAGTTTTATATATAGACTTACATGTTATTTAATATTATTAGTTTGGTACACAGTAAAGAGCATTTAGAACTATGTACTTTGAACTTGAGACAGACTCCGTGGGTTATGATGCGCAGCACAAAGAGGAGCTCACCTTCGGGCTTGGCTCTAATTAGAGATTAAACTTACCAAGTATCAATCATCTAGCATTTATGGTTTCAGATTTATTGGTACTTGAAATACGTAGTTTAGGTTTTTTTTTTCACTTTTACGAAATCAGTTCTATAAAATCAAAATCTCTAGGACTCTAGGGTATCCAATATTCCAATAGTCCTAGAAAGCTGAAATTTGCTATGTATGTAATTTGGAATTGTATATTAACAACGGAAAAATTAAGAAATCGGTACTTTTCCCTTCCAATGCATCGCATATTAGCTGTACAGTCTGTACTTAATACAGTCTGTACTTAATTAAAGAAATATATGCAAAATGCAGTATACATACATAATACTGCATTTAAATATAAATTAAAATAAATAAAAAAATCATGAATCGTATTCATACAAAAATTATGCCCCTATGTAGCAGGATTTGAAATCGCAGCAGTCAAGATCCGTAACCACTCGGCCAAAAATCACGTATTCTTGTCAGTCTGCTATCGTTGAATACAATCGGCTAATATTTAAGTACCGCCCTGATTTACCTCTTATTACATGTGGCAAATCAACAAAGAAAAGAAACAACGATAGGGAGTGGGCCATGAAAAAAGGATTAGCTGAAGTACAGGAAAATCAGCTAAAAAAAATCAAAAAATCTAGGGCGCCTGCCAAAAATAAATGAAATCCCACCAAAAACATTTCATGTAAAATTGGTTGCCAAAGACTCACAAGTGCATAATGCTTTCACTGTTAAAAAGTTATGAGATCTCTAATTAGAGCCAAGCCCGAAGGTGAGCTCCTCTTTGTGCTGCGCATCATAACCCACGGAGTCTGTCTCAAGTTCAAAGTACATAGTTCTAAATGCTCTTTACTGTGTACCAAACTAATAATATTAAATAACATGTAAGTCTATATATAAAACTTGTCCCTAGAACCTCTACATCTTGGTAAAAAGGTACGGCTTGGCCGTTTCGTATATGTCGCCCTAACTATTCCTTAATGACTTAAATGTTATGTCAGGAAATGTTCGACGAATATTAAACGGCCAAGCCATACCTTTTTACCAAGATGTAGAGGTTCTAGGGACAAGTTTTATATATAGACTTACATGTTATTTAATATTATTAGTTTGGTACACAGTAAAGAGCATTTAGAACTATGTACTTTGAACTTGAGACAGACTCCGTGGGTTATGATGCGCAGCACAAAGAGGAGCTCACCTTCGGGCTTGGCTCTAATTAGAGATCTCATAACTTTTTAACAGTGAAAGCATTATGCACTTGTGAGTCTTTGGCAACCAATTTTACATGAAATGTTTTTGGTGGGATTAGCTTTTTCGGTGGTAGAAGTTCATCATAAATCTTTCATAGACAGTAGAATTTTACTATATTTTATTATGAGTTTTGACATCTGCCTTAAAAAAACCCATGGGCGAACCAAAAAAAGTTAAATAAATACCTACATTAATCGGAGCTAAATATAGTACCTACCTATATAATATTCTCCTAAATACAACAAATATTTCAATCTGTGAAAATAACTGAGGGCAGTAGACAAGGGCGTTATATACAATATTATCGTATTTACGTAATTTATAAATTAAAAATGCTGAAGAGGTCGGCGACCCTTTCTCGGTACGTCACCACTGAGAGGCTGAAGGAAATGGCGGGGCTCTTCGGGCTGGTGGTCGACCAGCAGTTTCTACTTACTGCCAAACCCAACGAAACTGTGGAAGGCAACACGTATTGTAACGGTATGATACATCATACTAATATTATAAATGCGAAAGTGTGTTTGTCCGTTGGTTTGTCCTTCAATCACGCCGCAACTTATCAATGGATCGACGTGATTTTTTGCATGGGTGCTAGTTAAGGACCTGGAGAGTGACATATGCTACTTTTTATCCCGGAAAATTAAGGAATTCCACACGGATTTAAAAAAATATTCCACACGGACAAAGTCGCGGGCATCAGCCTATGATTACATAACTTCGGAATTCACAATTCGGGAATTTATAACTTCTGAATTTTCTCCGGGCTGTCCTGTTGGGAGGCTTCGGCCGTGGCTAGTTACCACCCTACCAGCAAAGATGTACCGCCAAGCAATTTAGCGTTACGGTACGATGCCGTGTAGGTAGAAACCGATTGTGGTATGGATTTAAAGTACCTAACTGCTATGCCCCTATCAGGTTAGCCTCGAGTCGCGGTGTCGCGTTTGTAGCTCACATTGGACAACAGGTTACATAATGGTTTTTAATTATAATTTCTTCATTATGTCATTTACTGTTTTTATTGTTGATATTAAAACTTCTTGTTTTCAGATAAGGAACCGTGCGTCCGATTCCCCGAAGTGTGGAGAGACCTGAGCGCTTCCATACAACTCTTTTCCACGCCTGAAGCTAGGAGTCTAACGGGCCTTTGAGACCCTGAACACGAAACACGTTTTGTAATAAAAGGATGTATTTTTAATGTAAAGGGTTTCCACAGCTAAAGGGTAAACTTCAATTGACAGGGTGCCTGTCGATTGCGGCAGAGCGGAGATGTTTTAAACTGACACTACGTAGACCAATCAGATTTTTGACAGATAACTGCATAAAATTGTCGCATCATTGATCAATATTCTACCCCCCGATTGTCGGAAATCGTAATCGATTGTCAAACGGACAATTCGACCAGTTTACGGAGTTCATAGATGCGCACGTTAAAAAGCATGTACCTATCCCTCTAACTCCCTATAATACGGCTGTTAAATGATTACGATTTGCTAAGGCAAATACACGGACATAGTGAACTAGTAGTAACTTCTACGTAGGTACACACATAGTACCCACACGGAACCGCTCGCATAGTGAACTACAGTATCTTCTACGTACACACATATACGGAACCGCTCGAGCAGTTGCAACTGCTTCGGGCGGTTGGCAGCAGTTATCAATGATAGCTTCAAGCTGTTGACTATGACTGCAAGAACGGTCCGTGTATGTTGATCACTGGCTATAACTGCTCGAGCAGTCCGGCGTCAGAGTAAAATAAACCATAATAGCATTGAATTAGAGCTCAATTTCGTGTATCCATTCTCATACGTTTAGGTATGTACGATACCCTAAGTTTAGGGTATCGTACATCGGCAACTTTTAAACAATCGGGGGGCTGGTTGGTCTGCTGTACACTCCGCTCCGCTCCGTTCAGAGCGAGTGCTAAGATTAACTAGTTGAACGCGGAATAGGCTATTTGACAACAATGAAAATATACCTGAAATTGTGGTAAATCTCACTAATAACAACGTAAATAAGCATATTTCACTTTATTTTAATCAAATATATGTATATTTTTCAGCAAAATAAGAGTTTAATAATGTTATAATTTTTGATATTTTACCTGTGACAGGAACGCCCTGTGATTGGTTGCAACTCTGGTGACGTCACACTCGAAAATTTGCGGGAAAACAACAGCTTTTTGTACTGATTTTTCTGAGTGTTTTGTTTGGCGGGCGTTTTATTTTATCTTTTAGCTATTTAAACAGTAATTTTCTGGTTAACTTTATAACTAAACATACTAAGGAAATAAATCATTAAGTATTTCAAATCGCAGAATGGAATCAAATTTTGTGCGAGCTGATAATAGCAACCTACCTAAGGTAGATGCTTTTATGGTTGCACTTTACTTTAAGAATAATGCTGATTATTATGGCGCGGAACTGAAAAACATAAAAACAGCAATGTAAGTACCTACCGCGTCGAACATATTAGTCCTTCCTTTATTTATTATAATCATTAATCATTATCTCATTTTAGTTTATGTTGACAAATACTCAGGAAGTTCATGGGAGTTCGGTTTATCATGGTGTTTTCTTTTGTTTTACAGTTCTGCAAGGGAATCCTATGGAGACGATGCGATTGGCTACGTCCAGTTACACAGAGAAAGTGGAGTTTGCACTGTGAAGTGTAAAATATGCCCGGAGCATAAAGTCAGAACCAAAGCGTATAATGTGACGATGATCGTGAACACCATTCTTTCTGTTAAAATATATTAATTTTTATTAAATTTAAAGAAAAGCGAAGAAATTCAACTAAACTGTACGGTACTGTAGTCTATTTATATGCGTTTGACAATGTGTGACGTCACGAGTCAGATGACAAGCGCCATTACAAAATTGGCGTTTTTGGCGCGGTTTTGAAAATTGAAACTTTAAAAGTGGTTTTTAAAGGGAATTACATTAAATTTCCGCGAAATATCAATGTAATGTGCTTAATAGGTAGTAATAAATTCTTTAAAATCATTTTCAAAATTTAGTCAAATAGCCTATTGAATCGGTCCTTGGCGGGCGCTTCTAATGTTGTTTAGAACCGCGCGGTTTACGTGAATTCGTCAGTAAAAGCTCAAATATGGTTTTAAATATTTCGTTATTGTAAATCCTGCCATTATTACGTCTATTCTTACATTAATAAAATAATTGTTCCCCCTTTTTTAGAGTTTAAATTACGCTAGAAAATAGAAATAACTCATAGAAACACACTGTGACGCGTCGCAAGACAATTTCATTCCTTTATACACAAACATATATATATAATAGACAAACGTTAGAGTTAGCCGTTGGATTGTAATCTAACTAGCGATATTGTAAACTGTCGACAGATTACAATTTAATGCATTATTTTTCTGTAGATTGTAATCTGTTAGGTATATTAACCTGATAAAACCTAAGTGCCTACCTGATTATTTATGTCGAACCCTAACCTAACCTACAAGAAAAAGAAAGGAAAACGTAAATACAATGAATATTTCAAAAATTGACACTCGGAACATTAAACGGTTCACAATCTGTCGACAGTTTACAATATCGCTAGTTGGATTACAATCTAACGGTTTTTGCAAATTTACGGTGACATAGACACGACCACAAGGCGTCACGTGACTTTTAGACTTATATACATGGAGGTAGGAAATTCCGTAGACAGAAAAGACTATAATATAGGAGCACGGGGAAACCCCCAATGCAATAATGAATATGCAATCTTTGCAGATACCGCTGCGGACCCACCGTACCACCGCTCGTGCACCCCTGGTGGTACAATGGGTCATGAAGGTAGGAAATTAGTGTAGTACCTACAAAAAATCCGTAGACACAGAAAGAACTATAGGAGCGCGGGGAACCCTGAATGCGATAATGAATATATGGTTGCTTCCATCTTTACCGATACCACTGCGAACCCACTGTACCACCACCCGAGCACCCTTGGTGGTACGGAGGGTCTAAAACGATACCACCCAATAGTGTCATGACAACTATTTTTAGACCCAAAAAATAAAAACAACTCATAGAATTTTCTAAATAATATATTGTACTATTCTAATTTCACATACAATTTTTCTCACAATTCATTACAATGCAAACATTTCGACATCGAAACGTATGGCATTATAATAACAACAAGTTATTTCAAAAACAAAAAAAAAAAATAACAAGCCACAATCATAATTGTCATTTTATGGACGTATTCCAATAATACCGTTGGTCGATAGACGAAAATTGAGTTTTACTGACTTGTTCTTCGAAAGAACTAAAATTAGGATGATGCCTATGTCAAAAATAAATTATTTCTTTTATTAAATTAAGGGGTCTTCCAAAAGACCTAAAATTCATTTCCTCGGTTAGTTTGAAGTTTGATAACCGTTTTAAACTATCGAAAACAGAAAAAAAAGTGCGTTGAAATTTGATGACGTCACAACTATGTATTTCATACAAACTTCCATACTAGAAGCGCGTTTTAAGTTTGATAAAGAGTTGCTGATTTAATTGAGTTGTCATCATACATAATGAATAAGTTTGTTATCAAGAGCTTAACAATTCCATACGAATCGAACTTTCCAGCCTACGTCCCTCAAAAATATCATAGGTGTTGAATTGCTATCTTACCTTGGACTTATGAGTGCAATGAGGTGATAGTCTAGTGCTCTTAGTCTAATGCTCTATGCCCTTTGCTCGGTTTTTTTACGAAGGCCAGTCACTCACTATTTCATTTTGCGATACGGTAGCGTGATTTCGCTGAATTCATATAAGTTCTTCTGCTTTGTATCGAATTTGGACTCCGATTACCACTGTATATGAAAACCTGCCTACGACATTTGGATACCGATTCTTCTGCGTATTGAAGACCTGGATGAAAGATTGGCCTGAAAAGTGAACCCACCACCACTACAGCCCATAAACGTCCCACTGCTGGGCACAGGCCTCCACTCTCATAGGAGAGAGGGAATTAGCCTAGATCCACCACGCTGCTCCAATGCGGGTTGGCGGAAAAAGTAAACACATTAGGCAAAAGCCGAACTATTGGCTTTTTGGCACATGATAACGCGACATTTCAGCTTTAGACTATGACTTATCTTGTCAGTAAACTATAAAATTAAGTCAATTTACGTCTATCGTCCAATGAATCCATTTAAATGCACAATAAAATTCGTCAACACGAAAATCCATACCACAGAATACGTCCACAAAATCTACCACGCAACAACAAGAACAGACAGACACACATTTTTAAAATACAAATTATTATAATAATATTTTATTATACACGAAATTGTAATTTTCAACTTAAGGATAACCAGTCCTTTAAACTAAATAACAATATATATTATAGCGACGTTTATTTTTTATAGTTGAATTGAAAAATGTACAGGACCTTATTAAGTATTATTTAACCAACTACATCAAGAAAGGAGTTGTGTTTGTCTTGACACTAGTAGTACTATTTAAAATGCGTTATAAAAAATAGGAATAAAAATGAATTCAGTCATTTAAAAAAGGTTCTTTTATTTTAATTATTTTAACTTTTACAAAGAAAAAATATTTGTATATTTTTAACTCTTACCATTAAAACCTATTACCAGCTCACTACTGAGTACAAGTCTCCTTAGAATGAGAAGGGTTTGGTCATAGTCCACCACACTGGCCAAAATTGACAGAATTCACACGCTTGGCCAAGAAAAACCTCCTATTTTTTACAAAGCATTATTTTTATATATTTAAAATTTGTTTTGGTACTTGAAAAAATGTGTATTATAAATATAATGATTTTATTTGTATTGTTTTTTTTAAAATACGTCCTGTACATTTTTCTAATTAAAAAAATCTACATACAGTGAATTTCACCTAATACTTACCTAACTAAAATCTAGTTTAGGGGGTTTCTAAAGCTATCTAAATCATATCACTACATGTTGCTGTGAACTCTAATAGGATTTGCAAAACAAAAAATTGCAATTAACATTGAGGTGAATTCGTAAACGAGCTATAAAATTGCTAATATTCATGGACCGGGCAATATTAATTGCTCAAACCTTACCAACAACTTATAACTTTAAAATGCCGTACCCATTTTTTAACTAGGGTATGAAAATTGATGAAACTGTTTCCCAAAATGACAGCTTTAAATATAGTTTTGTCCTTTTCCGCAGGGAGTATTATGGAAGGGTTAGCAATATTTTGGATGCTGTCATTTTAGTTTAGTTTAGAGATTGTGCACTACAGAATCAGTCCCGTTATTTACCTTCTTTTAAGTCGAGCTAAACATTGAACCTTTGCCTAAGTATATTTCGAAGTCGAACATTTTAGTGTTTTCATAATGGGCGTATTTAGCGCCGCGTATAAACGCCAAAACGCAGACGACCGATATTAGTTCTGATAAAACTAGACGAACGAAAATGACGTGTCATTTACCTCATCTCAGATATCCCACAGAAAAACAGCTTTTTTCGCGCCATTATAATATGTTAGCCCTTGACTGCGACCTCACCTGGTAGTAAGTGATGATGCAGTCTAAGATAGTAGCGGGCTAACCTGTTAGGGGTACGGTATGACAGTTATAATTATATAAAACCCTATCTATATTGCTGATAGGTCAGTAACTAGCCACGGCCGAAGCCTCTCACTAGACCAAAGCTAAGAAAATTCAAGTCATAGACTCAAATTGGCCCTGCCAAGAAAGTCATCGATACTCGAAAGGCAAAAAAGATGTGAAAATTTTCTATTTGGAAGAATAATCTTAGATAAAAACTTAAAAGTTCTATAGATTAAAACTCAAATCCTTTTTATCAGTGTGTTTGTGAATTATTTGGTCTAAATAAGTGTATGTACAGTTGACCCCTATCATAGGGGTTGCACGGGTCGGGGTAGGGGTTTAGTTCTTCTTCTCTTCTTTCTTCTCCTCCTGTTCGCCTTGCGTTTGCGATTGAGATTGGGATTGACCTTCGCGTTCTGCCGCCATCTGTAAAAAAATTTACTCACTTTTACTTTCACACCTATTGCGACAAAACGATTGCTACAATATATCGCAATCACCTCTTACACCTTTCCGCCATTGGCCAAAACTCATTGTCGCAGCAAGACTACCATAAATTCAACCAATCATAACAACTGGGTTTTTGACAACTATGTATTTTGACAAAATTATTTTTTAGTGTTTATTAAATAGAGGATCTCCCAAATGTCGTAATATCCACGTCCTCTGTTAGTATTATGTTGAATAACTATTTTAAACTATCCATTAAAGTAAAAAAAGTGCGTCAAATTTTGATGACTTCACTATCCAATATTTCATACAAAATCCCATACTTTGCACGCACGCGTTTGGACGATTAAAAAAAAGTTGCTGATTTGACTAGTTGTGAAATACCCAATTGAGATGGTAACAATGATTGATGCCATTATACACAATAGAGCTCTACAGGGCTTTATTATTACAGTAAAATGAACGCAGCTACAACATTTAAAAATAATCTTACTTTTTCTTATTAAACATGTAGAAATAAGCTGAGAATGTTCAATGGATATTCCAAAAAACACATATAATACCATTTCCATATTGATTTAGCACATTTGCTTGACCGCTAAGACAATTTATAGTGCTTTTAGCGGCTCAAAAATGTGCAACAAATAAAAGATCCAGAAACTATAGTTAAATAAAAATTATTTCCAAAAAACCGACTTCCAACGCCCGCCACTGTAAAGTACAAAATAATTTTGATTTCTACCCACTACGTTGAAGTCGGGCGGGTATAACAAGGATAAGCAAATTTGACGCATCAGACCCGCCCGACTTCAACATAGTGGGTAGAAATCAAATAGTTAGATAGATAGATAGATAGATAAATTCTTTATTGCTACACAATACATAAAAATACATAGAAAAGAAAACAAAACAAAACAAAGTGCGCAAGGGCGGTCTTATCACTAAAAGTGATCTCCTCCAGACAACCCATTCATTAAGGACCTTTATTATAGGAGCGGGATAGTGCAACAATATAGACAGCTATTCAATATACTACATAAACTTTACATACAAATAATACATAAATAATTTTATAAATACATATAGACATAAATACATACCTATAAACCTACATACACAATACTTAAATATTCTATAGCATACTAGCACTAGATAAGTAATAATCCTTTAAACGATTCTTGAATATATTTACAGATTTCGATTGCCTAATGTCATTGGGTAGGACGTTCCTACCCAATGACATTAGGGTCGTTAGTTATTTGTTATACAAGAGTGAAAAGTTGTTTTTTAACCGCGTGCTCAATTTTGATGACCGAGCAAGCGAACGATTCTAAAATTGAATCACGAGCGCAGCGAGTGGTTCAAAAATTAGAATCCTGAGCGACAGCGAGGGAATCAAAAGAGCACGAGGTGAAAAATCTTTTCACTCGAGTGCAACACGTAATTTTTCATCCCACCTCAGCGAGGAAATGAAACACTTCTCGCGTGATTGTTGAGGGAGAAAGCTCATTTCCGCATTTTTAACAGTTTCAGTCAATTCTGTTGGCGTCAAATTAACTTCTTCGTCACTAGAATCACTCATTTTAGGTTTTTCACTTATTTTCAATCTTCTTGTTTTTAATCTAAGGGTTTAATTTTAAACAATATGACGTAAAAGAAAATGGTGCGCACAAAGCAAATTAAAAAAGTACACCAAGAAGGTTACGAGTGTGAGGTTTTAACAAATTAAAAACGGTTGTATGGAAATTCGGCACCATAGAGGTAGAAGTAACTAGGTTTTGATGATGTTTTGAATTCACAAACTTCAGACGAGTGATATTTACTAACGTGCACACGATGTTCTAAATTCAATTTACTTTATCCTCAAGAGGATAATAACGGCTTTTGCATTCAGATATTGAAGCGTAAAAATACTCTTTCAGAGATGGTGGGATGAAAATTATTCTGTACTTTACAGTGGCGTTAAAAGTCGGTTTTATGGAAAGAATTTTTATTTTTAACTTTTTAGTGTAAGGGTTGAGGATTCGGAGTCAGAATTTTTGGGACCACCTCGAGAGCTTCCTCTAACGACTGATAGAAACATTTTTCAAATCGGTTCAGAAACCACGGAGATATACACCGACATATATTAAAAAATTCAAAAATACGCGCCGAATTGAGAACCTCCTCCTTTCTTGGAAGTCGGTTAAAAATAAATTAAAATTAGGCAACCATTTTTGATGTTATACTAAAAAGTAAAAAACTTTATCTGAGTATGCATTTTGTTTTATGTTGATTTTTTTCATAAAGCGCTAAATCAATTTCGATAAAATTTATATGGGACCACCTCCAAAGTATGATCTACCAAACAAAAAAAGAATCATCAAAATTGATTCATAATAATTGGCAGAATGATCGCGTAACATACATACAAAAAAAACAGTAGATTTGAGAGCCACCTCCTTTTTTGAAGTTGGTTAACAATACGATTTCACTCACACTAAATTTAATGTTAGAGTGATAGAATATTAGGGTGATTTTAGCGTGTCTAGCCGCTAGCGCCAGTTACCTTCTTGTACGCCTGTTCGAATAGTTTCAAGCTTGCTTGCTGCAGTTGACCGGTGGCTGAGCGGATTGCCTCTGGATCTGCGGTGTCCTTCTGGGCTAACAGCTCACGGAGTTTGGCCATTTCACCGCGGAGTTTGTCGCACTGGAAATAATGATAAACAATTACATTTTTGAAGTGAAAACTTCTTTAGGCGCGTTGAGCACTTTTTGGTAGGGGGTAAAAATATGGAAATACGGTCATGCGTGACCAACACCGTTCTTCTGAAGACAAAAGGTATTAAATATAAATAGTACATTCGTAATTAAACTTTAATGCCTTAGTTTTAAGGTTTATATCATACTAATATTATAAATGCGAAAGTGTGTTTGTTTGTTGGTTTGTCCTTCAATCACGCCGTAACGGAGCAACGTATCGGCGTGATTTTTGCATGGGTATATTATAGGACCTGGAGAGTGACATAAATAATAAATAAAATAATAAATAGTACGCTCAGTCCAAGTCTGATCGTAATTGGGAATTTGATTACATTGGCGTCAAAGTAAAATGGACCTAAAAGACCTTGATTTAAAGTCACAAATTGAGTACAACCAACCGATTTTAATTAAGTAGGATATTTGTAGGCAAAGGCCTACGCCTGCAGGCGAACTGAAACTATATTTAGTCAGATACTAACTATACATATAAGCAAAGATAGGATAAATTATTAATAAATTATTAATTACAATGACATTAAAAAAAAACTCAAGCATGCAAAAAAAATTTAGTTTTACAATTTGATTTATAAAATAATAAGTTAACTTCTAACATAAAATAATTGTATAATACTCACGTAATTATTGATCGTAAGTTAATAATACTTGTATTGAATGTATCATCCATTATTAAAATAATAAATTGTAAAGTGTTAGTTCATCAAGTGCCTACTTTTAAAATTTGAGATAAAAGTGATAAATGTATTTAAAGTCATACTGCACTACATGTATTATAATTGAATTAGAATGTAAATTACTAATTACAGTAATATTGGGTATAATAATATTATGCATGCAATTAATTAATTTATAAATTACAAACACACAAACAGTCTGAGTTGAAAACTAGTTGTATAGGTACATAATAATAATATAATACTTAGTTAGATAATAATTTATCATGATAATGCATAAAATGTAATGTTTGTATAATATACTTATATTTTTCAATGTATAAACTTAAACTACTCGATCAAGGGTGGTAATAATCATATAGCCATTTAAATGTCAATGATGTTAATACCTAGCTCATACATTATATATTGCTTTTTTTTTTAAAAATGGTTGTTCACTAGCTATTCTATCCATAACATCTAATGTCAATCAATATATTGTGTGGAACCTAAAAATATATTTTGAAAATCATAATAGGTAAAAGTACAAAACTTAATATGCAACTAAATTACTTACTATAAATTATTACTTAATTTTTATGTGCGTGTGTTTAATTTAATTTGTAACTTGAATAATTTTAAATGTGTTTCAGTATAATAAAGGCTTTATTTATTTATTTATTTATTTGTAGGCAATCGTAAATCGTCTCACGCGCAAGTCACGCGGGAGGGGATAACTCGACGCCGTTTATCTTGCACCAGATATTCCTCGCCGACGTATAGCACATTCGACTAGATTGTTCTGATGCTTTTAGTTTTTTGTCAAAATCCAAGAGAGGTGCAAATATGGGTGTGAAGGTGACAAATGTGGGTGTAAAAGGGTTTATAGTCTTACCTCGTCTTGTGGCAGTTGCGCCTTGTATTCGTCCATCTTGGTCTCAGTGTCGTGCAAGACTCCCTCAGCCTTGTCGGCTCCACTCGTTCACGTTTCTTATCGGTGTACTTGTGGGTGCAAGTCATGACTCGAAACCGCTTGTCAGTTTTTGAAGGAGCAAGATGGGTATAGAGAGGTGCAAATGTGGGTGTGAAGGTGGTAAATGTGAGTGTAAAAGGGTTTATAGTCCTTACCACGTCTTGTGACAATTGCGCCTTGTATTCGTCCATCTTGGTCTCAGTGTCGTGCAAGACTCCCTCAGTTTGGTTGGCTCCACTCGTTCACCTTTCTTATCGGTGTACGAGTGGGTGCAAGAGTCCATAATTCGAAACCGCTTATATTTGACGTAGCAAAGATGCAAGATGGATGTAGAGAGGTGCAAATGTGGGTGTGAGAAGATTGCAAATGTGGGTTTGAGGGTTGTAAAAGGGTTTAGTTTTACTTCGTCTTGTGGCAATTGCGCCTTCTATTCATCGATCTTGGTCTCAGTTTCGTGCAAGACTCCCTCAGCCTGGTTGACTCCACTCGTTCACAACGTTTCTCATCTTTGTACTAGTGGTTGCAAGGGTCACGAACTCGAAACTACTTGTCAAAGTTTTTGATGACGCAAAGGTGCAAGATGGATGTAGAGAGGTGTAAATGTGGGTGTAAAAGGGTTCATAGTCTTACCTCATCTTGTGGCAATTGTGCATTTTATTCGTCCATTTTGGTCTCAGTGTTGTGCAAGAGCAAGACTCCCTCAGTCTGATTGACTTCACTCGTTCACCTTTCTTATCAGTGTACTAAGTGGGTGCAAGAGTCATGACTCGAAACCGCTTGTAACAGTTTTTGACAGAGCAAAGGTGCAAGATGGATATAGAGAGGTGCAAATGTGGGTGTGAGGGTTGCAAATGTGGGTGTAAAGGTTACAAATGTGGGTGTAAAAGGGTTTCTGTCAGTCTTACCTCGTCTTGTGGCAATTGTGCCTTGTATTCGTCCATCTTGGTCTCGGTGTCGTGCAAGACTCCCTCAGCCTGGTTGGCCGCCTCGACTCGCTCGCGACGCCCCTTGTCCGCGGCCGCGAATTGTTCCGCCGCTTTCACCATGTTCTCGATTTCGTCCTTGGAGAGACCACCCGATGACTGGATCACGACTGTGGAATGAAATAGAATGTTAAAAATGCATTTATTTATTCAATGTTTATATGGTACACAAAACAGGAAATAACTACAACATTTCAAGTATTAAATGATAATATCGGTTCTAAGTTATAACCCAAAACATGTGCAGTGCACACATCATGACTTATTCACAAAAAATATAACATAAATAGAAAAAGACTATGTTGGCTATTTTATTTTTCTTAACCAATATAACACCATTCCGACCGAATTTCGGCCATGGCGGCCAATCTCGAAAGAAATTAGCTGCTCTGGAGATATTATAGTGCTTACACAACTAATGAATTTTAAATTATGAAGGTATTTTGGGATTCTTCCCCCTTTTTGTTTAAAAACATGATTTTTTAAGCATGGTTTAAGAAAAATGATACAAATGTAGCGGGGTTTCTAGGAAAGTCCACGGCAACGCAGTCCGTGATTAGCTTGTACCGCGCGTCTTTCTCGCACCGCTGCAAACGCGCACGCGCACTGACGCGAGCGCCGATCGGCGGTGCGGATTGACTCTTATTTAGGGTATAACAAAAACATTATAATGTGAGATCACATGTCCAAGTTCCTAATAAAAAATTGGCCATTTAAAATAGTGAGACAGAAATTATGACCAATTTATTTACTAGACCCTATTAATGGGGACCAAACAGCTGAATGTATCTTTTTCTATCAACATCAAGATCTCATATAAATGGTAGGGATTCTGTAAAAATATGTTACAATTTGTTTTTATATTTACACCTCTTTTTTAAGCTATTTTGGAACTGACAATGGTTTTGTTGTTTTCTGTTTGGCATAATTTTAAACAGAAAATACCATAAGGAAAATAAAAATGTTTTGCCCTTATATAGGGTCAAAGAAAGAGAGACAGGTACAGAAATTGTCCAAGGAGGGAGCAGAAATACAGAGAGAGTGACATACCTACCTCACTCTCTTTAATGAATAAAGATAGAGAAGAGAATGTGTAATAAACACAGTTAGATAAAAATGAAGGAACGAACAACACAGAGAAAATAAAGAGAAGCAGAAAGAGAAGAGAGAAAGAGACTACTCACTTTGTTGCCCCTTGCCAGTGCCCTTGTCTCTAGCAGACACGTGCACTATTCCGCTGGCATCGATGTCATAGGTGACCTCAATACAGGTAAGAAAACAGAAAGAGAAGAGAGAAAGAGACTACTCACTTTGTTGCCCCTTGCCCCTTGTCTCTAGCAGACACGTGCACTATTCCGCTGGCATCGATGTCATAGGTGACCTCAATACAGGTAAGAAAACAGAAAGAGAAGAGAGAAAGAGACTACTCACTCTGTTGCTCCTTGCCAGTGCCCTTGTCTCTAGCAGACACGTGAACTATTCCATTGGCATCGATGTCAAAGGTGACCTCAATCTGAGGCACGCCGCGCGGCGCTGGTGGTATACCGACGAGGGAGAACTGCCCGAGGAGTTTGTTGTCTGACGCCATCTCGCGCTCGCCCTGGTGGACCTTGATCTCAACTTGGGTTTGACCGTCAGCGGCTGTGGAAGAACATTGAGGTTTAATAAATCATTTATTAAATCCTAGGATATTTGCAGTATTGCCCATTCATCTTAAATACAGAATCAAACTTTAAAATTAAGCTATGGCTTTTGATTAAATAAATCATTTATGAATGAATGAATGAATTTATTTGTCTAAATGTGATGTGTTACAATGATGGTTACAGTATGTTTGCAGTATTGCCCCATTCATTCCAAAATTATGTAAGTATTTTAGGAACTTGTCCGCATTTATTCTGAACTAGTTGACGCCCGCGTGGATTAAGGGTTTTTTGATTCACGCGGGAACTCTTTAGATTTCCGTGATAAAATTTAGCATATGTCCTTCCCCACGATACAAACTATCATAATAACAAATTTCATCAATATCGGTTGAACAGATTGGCCGTGAAAGCATAGCACATAGACAGACAGACAGACTTAAATAATAAATGTAGCGCGGTTTCTAGGAAAGTCCACGGCAATGCAGTCCGCGACTAGCTGGTGCCGCGCGTCTCTCTTGCACCGCTGCAAATGCGCACGCGCACCGACGCGAGCGCCGATCGGCGGTGCAGAATAGTTTATCGATTAAAAAAAATATGAGCGTAGTGAGCGCAATTTTTTTTTTTCAATTTGCAATTAAATTTAGTCTAGAACGTCACGAGATGATTATTGCACGAGAATATAACAGAAAAACTCTTTATTGCACGCACCAATTATTAATAACCCTTTCATTCCGAGAGGATGCACCTACTCACTAGCGAGCCGGCAATGTGTTAAAATGATGAGTACAAAACAAAACCACGAATGCAACCCAGAGTGGTGGACTATGGCCGTAAAATATTTCTAAGAACCTTCTCGGAAGCTATACATATCTAATGCAAAAAATTGCATTATAATTGGTCTAATAGTTTTCCAGGAAAGTGGTGACAAAAAAGTGCACAAACAAACATACACACAACCTCTTAGGGCAAACACATAATATACCGTCTCCATTCCATCGTGTAAAAAATATAAAACTTACCCGTAGAGAACACTTGGCTCTTCTTGGTAGGAATTGTGGTGTTCCTCGTGATCAGCTTGGTGAACACTCCTCCGAGGGTCTCTATGCCCAGCGACAGAGGAGTCACGTCGAGGAGGAGGATGTCTGTGACGTCACCGGCTAGGACTCCGCCCTGGACCGCGGCCCCCACGGCGACCGCCTCGTCTGGGTTGACAGAGCGCGAGGGCGCACGCCCGAAGATCTCTTGCACTGTTTGTTGGACCTAGACAGTGGATTATTTATTTATTTTTTTAAATCAGGAAACTAGGCCCATAGAAATATAAACATAATATAACATATGAAATAACACAGTAAGTAAAAAAACACGGCTAAAGTGAAACTTCAGAAAAGTATCATACAAGAGAATGAGATAAATATAACTTATATTCTATCTCATTCTTTTGCAGGCTAAATCCTATTTCCTATAATATGTTTGACTCTTTTTGGTGTCGCTTTTTCGTTTTGTTGAATTTTCAAAATTTAAATTAAATTCTTAAAATAAAATAAATACACGTGAAAATATAATTACAAAACAGTAGGGATTCGGGGTCTGGCTTCCCTAAAGCAACGAAAAAGTTCATCGAATTTTCTATCAAATCGCCTTAGTATCTATTTAAATAAGTCTGAAATAATAAAGAAAACTCAATTGTTTTGTATGAGTGATTATAACCTGGTAGCATATAGACACATCCAGGGAATATATCCTCAAGGTTGTTCTAGAACCGGTCACCGTGACACCTAAACAGTCTATGAGAAGACTGGTATTGGCTTTGTGCATACAGTGCATTCTATAGTCTGTCCAACCATTTATATTACTTTTGACATAAGCACGCCTATGAAGTTTCATTCTAAGGTATATCAACAACAAATATAAGCTTGGATTACATAAAATTATGTAAATAGATATTTTATACACATTGACGACTGTATCTCAAGTCTATTAATTTATTAATTTTATGACATTTTGTATATTTTGCAAATTGTTATTTTGATCTTGTTTAATTTTTTTTATTTTAATTTTATTATCTGGTTTCAAGTTTTTTTACTTCCACTTACTACTATCTTATTTGAGTTAATTATGCGAAAATATAAAATGCGAAAGTATGGATGGATGGATGGATGGATGGATGTTCGTAACTCGATCACGCCAGAACGGCTGAACGTATCTGGATGAAATTTAGCACAGAGATTATAGTCTGGCATAACACTTTTACTTTTCTAATTTTTATCCCGGAAAATTAAAGAGTTCCCGCAGAACCAAAAACACCCCAATCCACGCGGACGAAGTCGGAGGCATCAGCTAGTTTACACATAAAATAGACTCACCTTAGGCATCCTAGTCATTCCTCCGACGAGTAAGACCTCTCCCACATCAGTGCGTGCGACCTCAGCGTCTTGTAGGGCCCTCTGGCACGGACCAACTGTACGCTTGATGAGGTCACCCACTAGAGATTCCAGTTTAGAACGGGTCATCTGTAACAATAGATTTAGTTTTAACTTCCGTTTGACTTAAATCTTACACATCTGCTCATAGATTGCATGATATCGCACAAGAAAAAAAAACAGTTTTAATGGCTTTTTCCCTGAGTTAGGTATGTTTAGGAGATTTTCCCCAAGATTGGGTAGGTACATTATGACATTATACCCAGGTTTGGGGACAACTCACCTTCAGGTTCATATGTTTGGGTCCAGAAGCGTCCATGGTAAGGTAGGGCAGGTTTATGTCAATCTGTAGAGAGCCTGACAGCTCAATCTTGGCTTCCACCCTTGGTTGAGTATGTTTTATGAGATTTTCCCTAAGATTGGGTACATTATGACATTATCCCCAGGTTTGGGGACAACTCACCTTCAGGTTCATGTGTTTGGGTCCAGAAGCATCCATGGTGAGGTATGGCAGATTAATGTCAGTCTGTAGAGAGCCTGACAGCTCAATCTTCGCTTTCTCCGCTGCTTCCTTGAGACGCTGCATGGCCATAGCGTCCTTGCGGATGTCTAGACCTTGCTGTAAATAAATATGATATTAATTAAATACATATCGTAATCTTTTTTATCAATAAAAACCTACTCCTATGGAATATAGAGTTTTGAAAATCAATAAATGACAGATTAATTTAACAATAATTAGTAGGGTGATTATAATTAATTATGGTATCTTACATAGGTAAAGGAGTTCCTTTCTGTCTGAGAAGATATAGGCAAAATCATATTGCCAAAGGAGAAGAGGTAAGAAGGAAGGAAGACGAAGAAAATTAACAAAGCACTAATTAAATGGACCGATAGAAATAGAAGGGGTCACCAGAAATATGACACAAAGAGAGATGCAAAACAAAAAATTGACAAGCTATACAATAAAAGATGTTATACTCACGTCTCTCTTAAACTCGTCCACTAAGAAGTTGACGATAACATTGTCAAAGTCTTCACCTCCCAACAAAGTGTCTCCGTTGGTGGACTTCACCTCGAAAACTCCCTTTTGGATCTCGAGCACGGATATATCGAAGGTACCACCACCCAAATCGTAGACGGCAATACTAGAATAAAAAAAGTTCAGAAAATAAAACTAAACTTTTCGACTTTGGCTTTCGGTTTTTTTTTAATATTCCCGTGGTAATTATTTGATTTTAGAGGATAAAAAGTAGCATAATAAGCCCTTTTCCAGTGTGCAACCTATCACTGTACCAATTTTCATCAAATTTGGTTGCAAACATGGGCCATGAAAGCATACCAGACAGACACACTTTATAATATACTAGCCGATGCCCGCGACTTTGTCCGCGTGGAATAAGTTTTTTAAATTCCCATGGGAACTCTAGCCTCTGTCACTCTCCAGTCCTCAACTATACCCATACAAAATATCACGCCGATCCGTTGCTCTGTGGCGACGTGATTGCAGGACAAACCAACAAACAACGCACTTTCGCATTTATAATATTAGTATGTGAAGTATGGATGAGAGAGTAGGTTCTTTCCTTTACATCTAAATATTTCTAAAAATTACTTTGAGTCCACTTTTTATCCCGGAAAATTCAAGAGTTCTTGCAGGAATCAAAAAATCTTAATCCACGCGGACGAAGTCGCGGGCATTATCTAGAAGGCTGTATAAAACTCACATCTTGTCATCAGTCTTGTCCATGCCGTAGGCAAGAGCAGCAGCGGTTGGTTCGTTGATCACCCGGAGTACGTTCAGACCGGCGATTTGACCTGTTGATAAGCAAATTCAGTGATAATCTAAAAGATTGAAAGTTTAACCATAATATTATAGTAATTATAATGATACAAAATAATGTAGCGCGGTTTCTAGGAAAGTCCACGGCAATGCAGTCCGCGACTAGCTGGTACCGCGCGTCTCTCTCGCACCGCTGCAAATGCGCACGCACACTGACGCGAGCGCCGATCGGCGGTGCGGATATAAAAGTCAATGTCATATTTCTTTGCCGAGCTTCTTGTTGACTCTTATAAAGTCTTTCTCAAGTAATTCTACATCAAATAAAGTTATAACAAGTGATATATTAAAAATGCTTAAAACGCACTGAACTCAGAGAAGTAAGAAGTGCGTGCATGGAGAACAAACCGACCTGAGGTGCGATCATGTAAGGATTGCCGATCAAATCGTATAAGTTCGGCTTCAAAGTAAAATAAACCATAAAGCATTGAATTAGAGGTCAATTTCGTGTATCCATTGTTATACGTTTAGGCTATCGTACATGCCTAAACGTATAAGAATGGATACACGAAATTGAGCTCTAATTCAATGCTGTTATGGTTTATTTTACTTTGAAGCCGAACTTATACGATTTAATTGACAATTCTTACATGATTGGGGGGCTGGTCAGGTCATGGTCACAGTTCTTTCTATGTCTCGGCTATGTATCGTCTAGATACTTGGATATGCCTTCTCTTTAAGAGGATATGGCATGAACGGGACACTTTGAGAATGGGTATTGAACGAATTATATTGCCGTCGCGCTGCTCCTCAAATAGAATCCCATATCACCTCATAGGGACAACTGCAGCTTGCACCGATAATACCTATGAAAAAACCGGCCAAGTGCGAGTCGAACTCGCGCACCGAGGGTTCCGCACAAACTGTGACGTGGTAGGCCGTCTACGATGTGGTGGCCGGCCCTTGGAGCTGTGAAAAAATCACGCTTCTAAGCCAACGCAATCAATAGATACAGCCGTTTATGCTGCAAATTTTCGACACTCGCAAGGGAATCAACACCAAACATATTTTAATAATTTATATTTTTATTATATGATGTAACAAAAAATTTATGCTTTTCGCAATTATTCCTATATCTGTGCTTTATGGCGTTGCTTCGTACCAAATTTCAAGATTCTGAGTTCACGGAAAGTACCCTGTAGGTTTTGATTCCCTTGCGAGAGTCAAAAATTTGCAGCATAAACGGCTGTATCTTTTGATTGTGTTCGCTTAGAAGCTCAATTTTTTCACTGCTCCAAGGGACCATAGACTTGATTATTTGATATTAATTTCAGCTTGATACCTCCACGCGTTCCTGAGAAAAAGGGTCTCGACACACAGACGGACGGACAATAAAGTGATCCTATAAGGGTTCCGTTTTTTCCTTTTGAGGTACGGAACCCTAAAAACAGTCGAACACTTACTCTCGTATTTTTCTGTTTCCTCCTCCAAAACAGAACAGTTTTTATTTGTTTTTTCAAGAATAATTTAAGAAGGACTCAGGCTATGTCGGTATGTTTTTCTTTTTTTGATTATATTCGTGAAATTTATTTGCGGGATATCTGATGATGACGCGAAAACTGGGCCATTTTTTGCAATTTTTGAACGATCCATATTCTTAAAATTATTAATTTATCAAAAAAAAGGGAAAACATAGGGACAAGGCACGGACACACATAGATTTTATGGTGCAAAAATATTTTCTCTCTATTGTAAGTATATGGACGGAGAAAACAGAGTACATAATACGATTGTATGGGGATACCGCCAGGCAATACCGGTGTTTGACATGAAAAATAGTAAAATTAAAAAAAATCATTACCAGCATCCTTAGTGGCCTGTCTCTGGGAATCGTTGAAGTAAGCTGGTACCGTGACCACTGCGTTCTTGACGCTAGTATTGAGGTACGCTTCTGCCGTTTCCTTCATCTTCATCAGTACAAAGGCACCAATTTGACTCGGGGAGTACACTTTTCCATCGCTGCCTGTTAAAAATAAATAAAGAATAGTAATTGTAGTCTGTGGCAGTTTGTTTGTAGTCTGTGACGTTTGGAATCTATGAATAGAACAAAAATAATTTTTGTTTTATAACTTTTTAACTTCAAAGGTGAAAATAAAAAGTAAAAAAAATAGTTCTACCATAAAAGCTGTTACAGTAATATTCAGTAAAATAAAGAACAAGTTCTGTACATGTTTCATACTTTATTTCATGGTTATATTGAGTAGGTACAAATCATAATGCTTAGTAATAAGATAATATAGGCTTAGAAATTGAGACACTATTAACTCTATTTAAATGTTTATATAAATATTATTAAGAGGAAGATTTGTTTGTTCGTTTGTAATGGATAAACTCAAAAACTACTCAACTGATTTTCGATTTTATTAATTTACCCAGCCCATTACTGCCCAGGCCGGAAATAAAGAAATTCACGGTTGAGTAATATAAGAAGGTTGAGGTGAAGCCGAAGACTGCCCAACTCATTTTAAAAGGACGAGGCACTAGCCCATGCCTTTTTAAGTAAACAAAGCCGTCAATTGCTAATGAAGCAATTTCTGAGCAAGTGGGAGAAAATATTTAAAAAAAAACTGTTTCAATATAGAATTGTCATATAAGAAATTAAGCATAAATGTAGCGCGGTTTCTAGGAAAGTCCACGGCAATGCAGTCCGCGACTAGCTGGTACCGCGCGTCTTTCTCGCACCGCTGCAAATGCGCACGCGCACTGACGCGAGCGCCGATCGGCGGTGCGATTCTTAAATGTAGTCTCTTTTTACATCAAGTTCGTGTTTATAATTTCGTATAATAAAGAGAAAATTCACTCAATGACTGACCCATCAATACCCAAACTCTTGGGCATAGAAAGCTGAAATTTTGAACAGACATTTCCCTTTCAATGTAGACAAGGAATAGGGAGGGTTTTTTTCGGAATTCCCACAGCACCGAAGCTGCGAGCGGTCACTAGTATTGAATAGAGTAAACTAGCAACTCTATTGCATGATGAATCCAGACAATGCTAGTCAAATGTATGTAAGAGATATTTGCCTCCTCATGCAATACATTAAAAAAAAAGTGTGTATGTGCAATTCACACACATGGCAGAAGTGAAACTTCAGAAAAGTAGCCTATGAGAGAATGAGATAAATATAACTTGTATTCTATCTCATTCTCTCGCAGGCTAAATCCTATCTTACCTATAATATTATTATAAATGTGAAAGTTTGGATGGATGTTTGTTACTCAATCACGCGCCAACAACTGAACAGATCTGGCTGAAATTTGGCACAGAGATAGATTATAGTCTGGAATAGCACATAGGCTACTTTTTATTCCGGAAAATTAAGGAGTTCCCGCGGGAACCAAAAAACCTAAATCCACGCGGACGTAGTCGCGGGCATCAGCTAGTTATGAATATGTTTGTCTCTTTTTGGTGTCACTTTTCTGTGTCATTGAATTTTCAAATGCTAAAGAAGTTTCACTTCAATAAGACCTGACAGCACAGCCCATACCCTTGGACCTGAAATTCTCTTTAAAATGTAGATAAGGAATAAGCTGAGTGGTCGCCAGTATGTCACTAAATCCTTACCTTGCACCCAAGCGTCTCCATTAGATGCCCTGACGACTTTATAGGACAAGTTCTTCATATCTTTCTGCACCTCCGGGTCGTCGAACCTGCGTCCTATGAGACGTTTGGTCGCGTAGAATGTGTTCGCACTGTTGGTCACAGCCTGCCTCTTGGCCGGCATGCCCACTAGGCGCTCCCCTTCCTTTGTGAAGGCCACATGGGAGGGGGTGGTCCGCGCACCTTCACTGTTTTCTACTACCTGTGAACGAGTTTGTTCTTTTGAAGTGAAACCTTCTTTAGCCGCGTTGTGCACTTTTTGGTAGGGGGTAAACTTGTGGTAAGCGACATGTTCGCGAAGACCGACATGCTCGCGTTGTTACGAAGACTAAAGGTCTTAAATATACTACATTCGAAATTAAACCTTAATGCTTTAGTGTTATGGTTTATATTTTAATAATTTTTTTATTAAAATATTTTCGTTTTCACTTCTATCGGCAGTCCCAATGACAATATCCATGAAGAAAATATTTTACTATTTTCTTACTGCGATCTCATCTGATGGTAAGTTATGATGTTAAGATGGCATAACAGGCTCAACTGTTAGGGGTCAAAGCAGTTATATTAAACCCACACCCCTAGATCAGACCAGAACCATAATTGTACCGGACTGCTAATTGACCTTGCCAGGAATCTAACCCGGGACCTCCCAGAATAAGAGCACAGCGGTCACCACTGCACCAGGGAGGTCGCCAAATATTGTCCAGTTTATTATTAAATTAACGGGTTAGGCTAGGGCCCGCTCAATCTATGCTCAAAACAGGTCCAGTCATAACAATACTTGAGAACGTGTTCTTTTTTAGGAAGTTAATAATGTCCAGAAGACAAAGTTTGTTCTCAACTGGGAATCTCAAAGATCAGGAACAGAGATTGGCCACAGATACATCTATACTAATATTATTCAAATCAATTTATTTATTTCAGATAGCAAAAATCCAATAATATTATAAAGGGGAAAGATTTATTTGTTTGTACAATGTTTCAAGCAAATAAACGATTGATTGATTGATTGTAATGGATAAACTCAAAAACTACTCAATCGATTTTAAAAATTCTTTCACTTATAGAAAGCTACTTTATCAGCGAGTAACATAGGCTATATTTTATTTTCAAAAAAATTACAGATCCCTGCTAAAATTGTAATAATGTGAATTAAGTTGGACTATTATGATGATTAGTGCTACCCGTGCGAAGCTGGGGCGGACTGCTAGTATTACATAAACACGATATAACAAATACAAGTGATACAAATGTAGCGCGGTTTCTAGGAAAGTCCACGGCAATGCAGTCCGCGACTAGCTGGTACCGCGCGTCTCTCTCGCACCGCTGCAAATGCGCACGCACACTGACGCGAGCGCCGATCGGCGGTGCGGATTTTTTAAAATGATAATGATCATGAATGATATGAAAAATTAAATTTGAAAGGACTTGACCAGTGCCACTATGGGAGCTTGCCTAGGTGTCAAAAATCAATGTGCAGCAATAATTTCTTTATTATTGTAATTGTAATATTTGATAGCTTTCGGATATAAAAGGTTCAGGAGTCTGAAGGCTCTGAAAACTGAGAAAATAAATAAAAAATGTTTCACCAAAAAACTGCATTCCCACACTAGATGGCGGTAGTTATCGTTGTGAGCGAGTCTAAAAAATATTTTCAAGTATGATTTCTTTATTATTGTAATTGTTATATTTTATAGTTTTCAGATAAAAAAGTTTCAGGAGTCTGAAGGCTCTGAAAACTGAGAAAATAAATAAAAAATGTTTCACCAAAAAACTGCTTTCCCACACTAGATAGCGCTAGACGTTTTGGTTAGCGAGTTCAACTATTCGACCACAGATGGCAGACAGATGCAATGTCAAAGGGCGTTCCTTTATACGCAATGGTTATTTCAAAATGCTTTGTTTGATCAATTGCACGTTTCATTGAGGCTTGTCAACAAATAAAAATAATTATTAACAAAACATACATTTCCTTTTCATAATGTAGTGACAGAGATACTTAAATGGTATTCATGTAATGGATTACAAGATTATTATTAGGCAGCGATAAAATGGAACGTCAAAATGGAGTAGTGCCTAAAAGAGGAAAGCGGATGCTCAAGAATTAATCAATAAACGTATTGTTTTTTAAGATATTTTAACCTTGACCTTTTTCGTTATAATAAATCCATAATAATTTCGGTTTTAATTTTTAAACCTTACTGTAAAAACGGAAATCCTGCACATTGTCCCGAATCGGACGGCAGACCACAGATGGCAGACAGATGCAATGTCAAAGGGTGTTCCTTTATACGCAATGGTTATTTCAAAATGCTTTGTTTGATCAATTGCACGTTTCATTGAGGCTTGTCAACAAATAAAAATAATTATTAACAAAACATACATTTCCTTTTCATAATGTAGTGACAGAGATACTTAAATGGTATTCATGTAATGGATTACAAGATTATTATTAGGCAGCGATAAAATGGAACGTCAAAATGGAGTAGTGCCTAAAAGAGGAAAGCGGATGCTCAAGAATTAATCAATAAACATATTGTTTTTTAAGATATTTTAACCTTGACCTTTTTCGTAATAATAAATCCATAATAATTTCGGTTTTAATATTTAAACCTTACTGTAAAAACGGAAATCCTGCACATTGTCCCGAATCGGACGGCAGTTTCTGGTCATGTCCTTTAAAAAACTATACATACAGGGTGTATGGAGACCGCTCCCGAAAACAAAGACAGGTGATAGTAATCGTGACTAATGAACCGCTGGGTACTTTATGCGAGCGGCGAGAGCGCAACCGCCCGCATAAAATAGGCGACCGACGGACGTTGACCTCTTATTAAATTGTACTTTGCTGTTTGCTACATTGAGAGTTTTAGGCAAATAAGTGATTTTTGATTTATTTTATGCAAAAACTGTTCTAATATTATTTTAGTCCCCAATGCTAGTGCAGCATATTTTTTTTTTGTAAAACTAAATTTTTTTTTGCGTTTTTATGTATGGTATCTTATCAGTAGTCACGAGTACTATCACCTGTCTTTGTTTTCGGGAGCGATCTCCATACACCCTACAATACATCTGCTCAAAGTGGGAAGGAAAAAAAATACACAACTATTATTATAACTGCCATACCTACCCCTAACAGGCTCGCTCGCTAGACACATCTACATCTTAGACTGTATCATCACTTGCCATCAAGTGAGATCATAGTCATATGATCTCACCTTGAACATTGATTTCTACTCAATACATAATGCCACTTACATAATTGTAGTAGAATAAAAAAAAACAAGATAAGGAAAGAAATATACCTATGGCTTTAATATAACTGCCATGCCCCTAACAGGTTAGCCCGCTACCATCTTCGACTGCATCATCACTTACCATCAGGTGAGATCGCAGTCAAGGGCTAACTTGTAGTGGATAAAAAAAAAACCACACTGATGGTTATTTTTGTAGTGTCAAACATCCTACTCTAGCGGCACGCTATGATGGCCGGTTTGACGTTTGTCCGCTCATGAAGTTCCGTATTAATTGATAACGACTTTGAAGGAAATAATTGTATTACTTTATTGACGATAGTGATGTGCAGAGATTCATAAATTTTATCGAATGTAGTTTTAGGTTTAGGACTCAAAATTTATTTATTAAATTGATTTCTAAAATGTATACAAGTGTAGAAAAATCAGTTTGCACCATTTAAGGGGTGAATGTACTTGTGAATATGAACAATTTTCACTATGTGGACAAACCTCTGAAATCGCTTTTTTGCGTCTGAATGTAATTCCATCCGTGAATGTGCTCCGTTTATGTTTTTGTGCTTTAATTTATTTATGAAAAAGAAACAATAAACTATTCACTAATGTATTCATATGTTTCTTGTGTGCATATAAAGTATGTATATTCATTTTCATTCAAATATTCAGTTCGTTCAAATAAATTAAATAAACATTTACATTTTTGTTTTATTAAACCTATTTAATCAGGTACAAAAACAAAACTTAATTGTTTTTTGTTCGAGAATAAATTGACATTCCACATCACTATTGTAATGTGTCAAACCGGCCATCATAGCGTGCCGCTAGTTTAAGTAGGTGAAAGCCCTATTAGAAATCCCTATAATAGGCTTATGTCCAACAATGGACATTCAACAGTAATAAATAATTATCATATTGGAAAATATTTTTGAAATAAGAATACAATGAAACAGGCTACTGTTACTCTAAAAATGCATCATTCAGTATTCATCTCCATAGGAAACTCAAGCTCTAGTCTGATAGAAAGTAAGTTGTTCATAAAGTAAGAAAAATTAAAAATAATAAACTTGTATTTGGTATCTGTGTGGTCTCTGACACCAAGAAAAATGGTAATAATTGAATGGGTATTTTATTAAATCTAAAATAGAACAGTCAGGAAAGTGCTGCTGTGTAGTTGTTGTCACATGAATAGTTTCATACCTTAGGGGTTTTTCCCTCCATTACCGCCACACATGAGTTGGTAGTTCCCAAGTCAATACCAATGACTGCACCGCGGACGCCTTCTGACCTTGAATAGAGTAAAGTGGAACCTGTCAATACTTTCTGTAGCTGGGCAATTGGGTATTTGGCAACTAGTTAAACCAGCAACTTTTTTTAATGTCAAAACACATGCTTAGCATGGGATATTGTATGTGATACTAAATTGTGGCTCCTTCAAAGTTCAATGCACTTTTTCTTTAACCAATAGTTTAATACTATTATAAATGCGAAAGTTTGGATGGTTGGACATTTGTTACTGAATTATGCCAGAATGGTCAAATGGATCTGGATGAAATTTGGCACAGAGAAACCTCAATAATCCACACAGACAAATTCAGCTAGTTCAACATAAAGCTAACAGTGGACGTGGATATTACAACTTTTGGGAGATCTTCAATTTAATAATCACTTAAAAATAATTTATTCAAACTGATTGTTGTCTGCTATGGTCTACCAGCTTATGGTAAATGAGTAAGTTACCTATTTTATTAGTTCACAATAGCCTATTTGGGAGTTTTAGGATTCAAATCACTTGTTCTAACAGCATCGGAAAACATTACCAGGAAACCTATTATGACTAAGTTCTCCATCCATCCATCAGCCTGCATTCTTCCACTTGGAGAGTGCACCACACACAATCCACTTCCTCATCCACCCACTTCCCACCTTTTAAGTTTTCCATAATATTATCAAATATATTTTTTTAGCCTTATAAATATGGTTTACTAAGACCAATGTTCAGCTGTAGATTTCCGTCAGCATTGGGCTGAGATCGAATTGAAAACAAGTCACATTTTAGAATAATTCTCAAGAAAAATTTAGGTTACTTAACTTAGGTTTACCAGGTGTAAGTTATAATTACTGGGAACAATGATTTACAATACAAGATATATATGATGTAAGTACATTGTCCTAACCTCAACATTCATAGTTGTCTTTTTTACATAATTCATCTCAAACTTGAGCATTCCTTACCTGATTCTTACATTTATAGGCTCAAGATTAGAGATAGACCTCTTGAGATAACGATAGTTTTACCTAAATATCAAATTCAAAGGTCGATTCTAAGTTAGGTTATATGAAATAGTTTCGCAATAATTTCCAATTTTTAACTTACTTGTTTCTGTATTGTACTCCATGTCGTTGGTAGATAGGAACTGTGGGTGCTGCGGTCTGTAAATTACAGGAAAATTTCAGATTACGCAAAATTTTAAGAAACATGCATGTGCCTCCGGGCGGCGTAAAACTAACATAAGCTGCGTGTATATATTGACAAATTAATTGAATTTTACAAGAAACTAAAGATTTCAAGGCTATATTTGACAAATAAAGCTTTTATGACACACGATTCTCTTTTTTTCGAAGTAAAAATGGGAACTTACGCTTTTGAGAATTGTTGAGAAATTTCTGTGTGTGTAAATTTCGGAACTCAAGCCGGAACACTCCAAAGCCTTTCGGCTTATCACCCGCGTAGCCGTTAGCATTATTAAATTAATATTTTCACCAACTTTAAGAATAATTCCGATTTAGTTCACTTCAAGACAAAACCAAAAACCATGTGGATGACGCAACTCTTGAAAGAATAATTTTTCCTTTTTTTGACAGCTCGTTCATGATTCGTTCGAAAGTCTTGCCACCCGAAAAAAATGCGCACTAGAAGGTTCTCGTTTCGAGCATGTGATGTGATGCGGTGATTCTATTGGGCACTTTTATTGATCACCGCTAAAATCCTGATATTTGATTGGTAGTTACATTTTTTCTGCCAAATATAGCCAATCTTCTTAAATAAGTTTGTTTTGTATTGCCTACGGCTGAAATAAATAAAAATGCAATCATACAAATTGTTGTGAAACAAAAATAATAACAAACTAGCTGATTTCCGCGACTTCGTCCGTGTGGAGGTTTTTTGGTTCCCATGGGAACTCATTAATTTCCCTGGATAAAAGTAGCCTATTCCAGACTATAATTTATGTGATGTGATTGGCACCCAAACAAACTTTCGCATTAATAATATTAGATAGTATTATTTATTACTTATTTAGACCTGGTAAAAAAATTAAAAATGTACTGTAAGAAATTGCCACGCCATCTTGTATTGAGTGGGCTTAAACAAAATGAGTTTGGTAGGTATTCTATTTGTCTCGACTACATCAACTCTTATAACAAGGGTATTATGGCACTACGGATTATAAAAACGATTAGGTACTTTTGAGTAATTTATGCACAACTATACTCGCCGGCATATTTAGCGGAACATAAAAAAATGGTTTGATATCAGTATCATGTAAGGTTGCTGGCTGGTTTATACGTCATTTAATTTAAAAAGAAATATTTTCAAATTAAGAAAACAATTGAACATCACATTTTATGCAATTGTTTTAATTTTATTCAAATACACCTTATCTGGAGGCAACTTGCGAGTATTTCTTCCTTCTGAGTTTGATTTAAAATTTCATTGAAATACTGTTTTTTGTTAGTTTTTTTTAATCGCGTATCTTTCTGGAGTTGATGACTGAATTATGCCTGACTTAACCCCAACGGAGATTGCCAGGGCACTCGAAATGCGAAGAAATGGTCAAACCTACAGAGTGATATCCAGAGATCTTCGTCGACCAGTTTCAACGATCCATCGCAGTATCCAACGGTTCAGGTAGACCGGTACTTATGTGAGAAGAGCAGGACAAGGCAGAAAAAGACGCACTTCGAGTAGGGATGATCGTTTCATTCGGCTTTGTGTACGTAGGAACCCCCGTTTGACGGCCGTCCAAGCCCGACATGAGTTAGAAGCAGTGCGGGGTGTTACCGTAAGTGAGCGTACGGTACGAAGAAGGCTCGAAGAAGCTGGTTTGGGTTCATTTGTGCCCGCCAAGGCTCCAAGGCTCGAGGTAAATCATCGTAGAAACAGGTTAACTTTTGCTCAGGAACATCGACTTTGGAACGCGGACCAATGGAGTAAGGTATTGTTTAGTGATGAGTGCAGAGTTCTCTTAAATCAAATTGACGGCAGGCAAAGAATATACAGACGCAAAGGAGAACGATACATTCAGACAAATTTTGAAACTACAGTTGCATACGGTGGTGGATCAATAATCGTTTGGGCGGGCATTTGTTTGGGAGCTCGCACAGACTTGGTAGTGATTGACAGAGGGAGTCTGACTGCAGACCGCTATATCAGAGAAGTTTTAGAAGAAAATTTCGTACCGTTTGCCCCATATATCGGTGACGATTTTGTTTTTATGCAGGATAATGCTCGGCCGCATACCGCTCGGGTAACTCAAGCTTATCTTAATGATATGAATATCACTGTTATGGAGTGGCCGGCGAGATCACCGGATATGAACCCAATAGAGCACGTTTGGGACTTGCTGAAAAGAAAAGTTAAGTCCAGAATTCCAGCTCCTGCCAACGTGGGTGAACTGCGAATCGCCGTAGTTGAGGAATGGCGGAGACTATCCCAGGAGACCATCGATAACATCATTCTCAGTATGCCTAGACGGGTAGAAACTTTAATAAGAGCACGTGGAGGAAATACGCGATATTAATCACCATTTTTCTAATTTAATTAATTGTTATTTTAATATTAAATTTCACTTTTCCCGGTTACATGAAAAGTTCAAAAATGTACCATTTTTCACAAATAGCCTTTACTCGCAAAATCTGTTCTTAATGTGATCTCATTTTAAGTAAAACAAATGAAACTTTAAATAACAAAAGAAGTGTAGTAAGTAGATTTTAAAATAAAACCATATTTTTTTAATTATGGACCTTTTTTTTATGTTCCGCTAAATATGCCGGCGAGTTTAGATACTTTAAATTATCTCTGTCAAATTATAATAATTAATTAATTTCAAATACTTAGTGTAACACGACATAATAATTAATCTATGCCACATTATTGTTCTATGTTGTGTTATTGTGGAATCTGTGGTAAGTGTCCTAGTCGGTCGCCGCCATATTTTTGAATTTAGATTAGAACGGGGGATACCTGTAAAACGGTGCGTGATAACTATTAATTATTTTTAAATCGATATTTATTTGATTTATTTATATTATTTTTTATGCATGTCTATTAGAAAGATTATAAAAGTGATAGCACATTGTAAATCCATACGAATTTCATAAAGATTGATTATCGAGAGTAATTTGTAAAAACCTAAGTACCAGCTATTATCAATGTCAGAATAAATGGTTTAATTCTGTAATTGTAACGATATGATTTCATTTAATTGACCCTTTTCTGAGATGCCGTATCATCAGCATAAAAATAATCAAAAAGGCGATAAAAAAGACTAAAGTTTTCAAACATATTTTATTATAACAACACAGACATTGGACGGAGATTAAAAACTTGCCTACTTAAACTGCTTAGGTACCTACTTACCAAAAAATTATTTATTTTCAACCGACTTCAAAAAAAGGAGGAGGTTCTCAATTCGACTGTATTTTTTTTTTTTTTTTAATGTTTGTTACTTTCATTAGGTATATAGAGATATATCTAATCAAAGGTTTGTTACCTCAGACTGGGTAGACCGATTTGGATGATTCTTTTTTTATTTGAAAGGGCATACTTCCCATGTGGTCCCATATAAATTTTATCGAAATCGGTCGAGCGGTTTTTCAATAAAATAAGTACTTTGTATGGTGGCTTTGCTTGTTGTAAAGTTGGCGCGGGAGTTTGAAGTCGGTTGTTTAAAAATAATTTTTTATATTAAATTATTAAGTAATAATAGATCGGACTTATTATTTTTTACCCCAAATTCAATCCACTATAATTATAAGTATTTAATTATTTAATTATAAGTATCTTAAATATTTAAGTACTTACTTAGTTCTAGGCAATTTTATATTTAGAACAATTTATTTAGATATCTTTATTGCAAAGATAATATATAAATATACAGTATACAATTTTTAAAAAACGAAGTAGTAGGTATAACAACGTACCTACCTATTTATAACTACAACGAAACGTGCAAAGGCGGTCTTATTGCTAAAGCTTACTGACAACCTTTGGTGAAAGGATTAATAAACCGGAGCTGAGAACTATCATTGGTTGGTAGATTCATTTGACTATTCATAAGAACTTGTAAAAGTCTATTTGAATAAAAATAATTTGATTTTGATTTTTTTGATTTTCTAGTGTTAAAGTATCTACGAGGCCGGATTATTTTAGATATTGAAAACGTTTCTTTTATTGTATATTATTTAATTAAATCAATAATTGAGATACATTTTTATATTGTTATAGATGACATAAAGTGACAAGATAATAAATTAGTTTTCTTTTTCTACTGTTGACAAGATAGATACAAAACGAACCTTCATAGAATACGTTATTATCGAACCTTATTTCAACACACCTCCTTGAGTTTTGTATCTATTAAATGGTAAGTATTAATAATTCTTCAATTAATTAAATATATAAAGTTAATCATTTAACAATTCATGGCATTCTACTTCTAACAATATCAATTACGCTACATTCAGTATATTATAATAAACCTAATTAATAAACATTAATTAAACCTCTTAAATATTTAAATTTATTTTTCCCTAAAGCCTTTGTAAGTAGGTATATCAGCTAACTGATCATCTGTATTTATCTTGGTTACACATATGATACCCTTTTTTTCATAATCGTTTATAAAATGATAACTAACATCGATATGTTTAGAATTTTTACAGAATTTACCGTGTTTTGAAAGAGCTATGGCGCCGCTATTATCTTCATAAATTTTAATAGGGTTTTTTATATTAATATCTAAATCTTTTAATACTCCTATGACTGGTAAAATCTCTGTGACACAATCTGCTAAGGCATAATATTCTGCGTGAGTTGATGCGCGTGAAACAATTTTCTGTTTCTGTGTCTTCCACATTACTGGATTATTATAAACTCTCAATATTATTCCGGTAGTTGATTTTCGATCATTTTTGTCAGCTGCCCAATCAGCATCAGCAAAAGCATCAAAACATTCTTCATAATCTGCATTATAGTTTAGTTTTAGATCACGGGTATAATATAAATATTTCAAAACTCGTAAAGCATATTTGTAATGCGTTTCATTGTAAGCATTTTGAAAACGACTGAGATAATTTACACAATATGAAATATCTGGGCGCGTTCCGCTGGCAATGTACATAAGAGCTCCAATCAAATTTCTATATTTCAAAATATCATTATTTATGTCTCCGGGTTCAATTGATAAATTTTGTTCCATAGGTGTTTCATACTTCTTCGAATCCTTTATTTTATACTTTTCTGCTAAACTTTCTATATACTTGCGCTGACTCAAAGTCATTTTCTTCAATTCCGGATAATAATCAATATCAATCCCCAAATACTGTTTTACTTTTCCTAAGTCCTTCATACGAAACCTCTTACTAAGCATTTCTTTTATGTTTTTAATCGTGTGTTCATTTTTAGCACAAAAATAAAATACACATATAAACATACATAGACTTTTTCATTATTAATACATCCCATGTACTTACAAACAATAATCATAGTTTGACCTTTTAAAGTTTATGCTCAACATAAATTCATTATAACATTCGTACCAATCTCTTGGGCTCTCTCTCAATCCATATAACGCTTTTCTTAATTTGTAGACTTTATTATTTCCAATTTCATAACCATCTGGAGGATAAATATAAACTTCGGATTTAATAGTTCCATTTAAAAAAGCTGTTTCAACATCCATACTTTCCAAATGCCAACCTCTGATACATGCAATTGACATTAGAACTTTCATTGTTATCATTCTAGCTACGGGTGAATATATTTCCTCATTTTCATCATAGATTTGTTGAAAACCTTTTGCCACTACGCGTGCTTTATATCTTCCATTTGATTTAATTCTAAAAATCCATTTTACTTCGATCACATTTTTATCCATTGACTCATCAACGATCTCCCATGTATTATTTTGTTTTAAACTATTTATTTCCGCATCCATTGCTTCCATCCATTTTCTCCCTTCTGCACTTTTTATTGCTTCTTCGTAAGTTTCTGGTATATTAACATCACAAACGTTTACATAAACAACATGATCATTAAATTTTTCAGGTAATCTTCTTTCTCTTTTAGGACGACTTTGTTTCACCTCCTCAACATTAAGCTTTATTTTATTTTCTTCTTCGTCATCTTCAACAGTGTCAAAAAATTCTTCTTTATCATTATCAATCGTTTCTTTTAATCTACTATTTTCATCTTTCTCAATTTCTTTTTCATCATTTTCTTCATTAGTGATTTTTCTTTTGCAATTCTCTTCTTCATTATTAATACTGAATCTAATGACTTCTGCTTCTGGATTAATAAAAATTACATGGCGACTTATAATTATTTTATCGTCTATTAGAATTTTATATCCAGTTTCTGTATAACCTACTAAAGTTCCCTTAATTCCTTTTGGATTCAATTTTGACGTTCTTTTTTCTTCGGGTATTCTTACAAAACATTTGCTTCCATATATTCTCAGATATTTAATATCTGGTTTTCTCCTTAAAAATATTTCGAAAGGGCTTTTCTTCTCCATTGAATTTGTTAGTATTCTGTTTCCTAAATATGCGGTAGTTACTATGCATTCAGGCCAATATTTTTTGTTTAAATTTGCTTCTGTCATTATTAGGCATCTAGCTCTATCCATAATAGTTCTAATAAACCTTTCTGCCACACCATTTAGTTCATGAGTATAGGGTGGTGCTGCTTTTATGAATATTCCTGTCTCTTTTGCGAATTCAATAAAATCTCTGTTGATATATTCGCGACCATTATCACATCTTATTTCTTTAATTTTCTGTCCAGTCTGATTTTGAACTGCTTTAATATATGTTCTGAAGCAATCAAATACATCACTTTTATTTTTAATTACAAATACAACTGCATATCTACTATAATCGTCTATAAATGACACGAAATATCTTTGATCATTATATCCTACAGGAGTTATTGGACCATTAACATCTGTATGTATAATTTCTAATATTTCTGTGGCTCTTCTCTGATTGTTTTGAAAAGGTAAATGTGTCATTTTATTTTGTAAACAAATTTCGCATTGTACGTAATTTTCATTTAATTTATCGGGTAAACCATCTAACAACTTATGCCTACACATTACTTTCAATGTTCCAAAATTAACATGACCTAATAATCGATGCCATTTCTCTTTTTTTTTCTATTGAAACGTCTGATTTATTTACATATATATTATTTTTATCGTTAATTATCTTACATTTCAGTTCATACAATTTGTTTATTTTATTAGCTATTCCTACTAATTTATGATATGTATTATATATAAGTGCTGTTTCATATTGAAATTTAATAATATTTCCTTTATTAACAATAGATGATACGCTCAACAAATTTCTTTTCATATCTGGTACATAGTATACGTTATCTACTGTAATTGTATGTATTTTATTATTAACCTGACATGTCATCATAACTTTCCCTATTTTAGTCGATTTCAGTATATAACCATCGCCTACTTTAATATCTATTGGATTATCTAATACTTTATACTCACAAAATAGTTTATCATCATTTATAATATGATTACTGCATCCACTATCGATCAGCCAAATCGCTTCTTCTGGTTTTTCTGATTCGTTAAATGAGTTCATGACCTCTGCTATAAAACCTGTGTTGTCGTTATGTTGAATTCTTTGTTGACCTCTAAAATAACCATTTCCTCTACCTTGAAATCTATTCGATATATAATTTTGTCCTCTTTTGTATTGTCTAGGTGTATAATGATTTTGTTCTCTTGAGTATTGTCTAGGTGTATAATGACCTTGTCCTCTTGAGTATTGTCTAGGTGTATAATAATTTTGTCTTCTTGTAAATTGTCCACGTGTATAATAGTTTTGTCCTCTGGGTATATAATTTTGCCCTCTTGATATTGTCATGTTATAATTATCTGTTCTTTGTTTATCGTCACTGTGAAAAACTTGTTGTTCGTGTTCGCTTTCATTCTTTTTGTACTCTAAAATAATTTTTGATTTCACATATTCTACCGTTTGGTTTGATTTGGGCAATGCATCTACTATATTTACCATGTGTGAAAATTTATCTGGTAATGTCAGTAATAAATAATTTAGTCTGTCTTCTTCATTTATTATTTCTCCCGCAGTTTTTAAATCATTTATAAGCGTTTCAAATTTTTGGAAGAAATCTACGGGGTCTCCATCTTTGAATTTCGTATCTAGTAATTTTTTTTTTAATAGAATTTTATTCGCACATCCTTTCATCAAATATAAGTCGTCAAATTTTTTAATCATTTTGTATGCCGTATCCTCGGTAATAATTATATTGAGTTGCGAATTACTTACACTCATTACAATGTAGTTTTTTGCTTTTAAATCAATCTCTGGCTTTGTTCTTCTTTTTCAATGGCCTCATCACATTTTTTTAGTTTTAAAAATAATTTTAGTCGAAATTTCCATAAGTCATAATTTGCTCCGTCGAAAATAGGTATTTTGATTTCCTCTTTATTATCCATATTAATCTTTATTTTTACTCGTTATTTCCTTACGTTTTAGTTTCTATATTTCTTTTAATTCAACGATCTGCTACCATGTTAAAGTATCTACGAGGCCGGATTTTTTTAGATATTGAAAACGTTTCTTTTATTGTATATTATTTAATTAAATCAATAATTGAGATACATTTTTATATTGTTACCTACTAGATGATGCCCGCGACTTCGTCCGCGTGAATTGATGTTTTTTTAAGATTTAAACTATCCTATCTCTCAAGTTGGATCGAACTGCACATGGTGTGCGAATTTTATTATAATCGGTTAAGTGGTTTAGGAGTCCATTGAGGACAAACATTGTGACACGAGATTTATATATATTAAGAAGAAGATGACATAAAGTGACAAGATAATAAATTAGTTTTCTTTTTCTACTGTTGACAAGATAGATACAAAACGAACCTTCATAGAATACATTTCAACATCTAGCTCATAATATAGTTTAGTTGCAGATGTACAATATATCATAAGATATCAATATTGTAGCTTAATCAGTTACCTAAAATTAATGGGTTTATTCAAATATATATATAATTACTACCTATTATAGTTAAACGTCGAATGGCTAGACTTTATCACACTACCGGCAAAGACGTACCACCAAGTAATCTAGCGTTCCGGTACGATACCGTGCAGATCGGATAGGTATAACCGCCATGCCTGAAACTGGATCACCATTAACAATTATGAGTCAAAGGCTTGTTTTGTAGTGTAAAAAAAACTTGAGAGGTGTCAAGGGACACTCGATTGGAACGAAGTAGGTACCAAAAGTTGTAACGACATTTTTTGCTATAGTTGTTAGCCGTACGGCGTGCGCGTGTTACTCGAAACGAATGGAACAAAGTTCCTTTCGATTCGAGAAACACGCGCACGAGGGGCACGCGCGAGTGTCCCTTGGACACCCGGATTTACGAATAACTAGCCTATGTAACTATTGAAAACATAATTCTTTAAAATTATTTCGCATTTTTATTTTCTACAACTTGAAGTCAACAACACAAGTAGTCATAGCAACCAAAATCATCTTTTCATAAAAAGTGTCGTTACTACTTTTGGTCTTAATTTTTTCCGTCTAGCCCCATTTCGTAACGCGTGATAAAAAACTTCTTTCCAAAAAAAATTGACCATGAGCACTTGTCCATGAGCTTTCGTTTCATACAAGATTCACGTTAGAGTCTGTTCAATAAGTCGGTTTAAACGGATAAAATATTACACCGTAATTGAAAAATAGTCTATGTCTAAAGCAACAATGTGTTTAAACGGATAAATTACACAGTAATTGGAAAATAGTCTAAAGCAACACTGTGAAAGAAGTATTGAATCAAACAAATGTGAGTACCTAACAGTCCAACTCTTCAAAAGTACCTACTTGACAGCAATTATTGGTGTCATCACAAAGTGATTTTAATTGAAGTGAAAACTTCTTTAGCCGCGTTGAGCACTTTTTGGTAGGGGGTAAACTTGTGGATTCGCGTCACCGACACCGTCACCGCGTTGTTACCAAGATAAAAGACAAATATAAATGTACTACATTCGTAATTAAACTATAATGTCATTAGTTTTAAGGTTTAGGTATATTTTATTTTTTAATTATTTTAAATAAGTTTTCGTTTTCACTTCTATCGGCAGTCCCTATATGACTGCCAATTTTTTTTCTATAATTTCTATTACTACTATTATCGGGCCTATTTGCGTTGCGTTTAATCGGCTGTGGTGGAGGTGGGCGCCGCCGGTGCTTCGTCCCTGGCCGCGAGTAGCGCGCGTAACGCAAGCGTTTCCTGCCGCAGTGCGTTGATGTGCGCACGGAGCGATGCGTTCTCTTGCTCCAGCAAGCAAGCGCGCCACGCTATCTGCAATTAAAAAAAATATAATAGGTTTCTATTTTGTTAGTAGCCTAGTGGTTGAAGACACCCGACTTCCTTATAAGTGGCGGGTTTGATCCACGGGCGTCGGGCACGCTTCTCTAACTTTTCGGAGTTAACTAAATGTGCGTGTTAATAAATTCAAAGAGGAGACTCGTGCTTAGAATGATTATGAAAAGTGACAATGATTATAATAATAATTTGATGAGTATAAATGCGAAAGTTTCGATGTTTGGATGATTCTTACTCCTTCACGCCACAATGAACCAATTTGTCCAAGATCCTAATTCATCAGGTTATGGCATAGGTAGATTTAGGATTAGTCTCCGCTGCGCTCGCGCACCAATCCTAAATGTATGGGTTAAGGTTCTTGGATTTGTGTCACAAACTTTCTTGTTCTTCTACGTTTGACACCCCACATCACCACCCCTCGCAATGGACACAACGGCTGGCTGCGCGCAGTCTGCGTCATAGAGTAGGATGTATAAAGTCTGCGTTTCGCCACCGTGTTGCGTGAGTGAGTAGCTACCACAGAACAATATTATACTTACCAACCGGTTACTAGGTGGAAATACAAAAAACCTCTATTAACCTGGTCTTCCCGCACCCGCCTCGCGTCGCGCGACTTCTTGGCGGCCTGGTTGTTGCGCCTGCGCCTCTCGAAGTATTTCTCGTCCTTCATCTCCGCTGGTATGGGCCTCTTCTCTCCTCTGCGCCGCGCCTCCGCATCGCAGGCGGTGATGCTTGGGATACCGGAGGCTGATACTGTAGGTACAGACGTGGATAAAATCATCCCACTAATATTAGATATCATATTGTCCCACAAACTTATCTGACCCGGTGACAACGTCGCTCTAGTACTTAAAAATAAAATAAAAAGAAAAACTAAACAGGCATAAAAAATAATTACAATTTTAGCAACAGTTTTCAAACGTTTTATGCTAAAATAAATAAATAAAATCTTTATTTTCGATTTACAATACACAGAAAACCAACATATTACAGAATATAAAAAGAATAGAGAGAACTAAACACTATTACTATATAAACTAAACCCTAATGCTAATAAACACTAAATCTGTGTAAGATAAAGTCCCAAAAAGGGCATCGACTCAGCGTAATGCAGCGTAATGCTACAAGTGCAGTATGATGAAAATTACACTCGAGGAGGAGGAAAATTGCACTTGTAATTTGTAAATAGGTACTTTTACTTTAATACCTGATCGTAGTGAAGAAATTAAATAGCGCCTGGTTTTGTTTTTTTTTAACATATTATGAATAGGTCCATACGTGGCGAGCATAGTGGTAAGTGCTGACAGTAGGATGGTAGGCACGGCGGTGGCAGGGACGCTAACAGTGGCACCATTCCTCGGGCATCTGTAGCAAAAGTGAACTATTATAAATAAGTTACTAATATTATGTAAGTAGGTAAGTAAAGTTCTCACTCTCTTATCAACGTCTATGGTAGGCTCACTACTGATCACATTGGCCAGTGTGGTGGACTATGGCCAAACACTTCTCAGTCCGAGAGGAGACTCGTGATCAGTATATCCTCTCGGACTGAGAAGTGTTTGGCCATAGTCTACCACACTGGCCAAGTGCAGATTGGCAGGCTTCGCACATCTTCGAGAACATTTTGAAGAACTCTTGGGTGTGCAGGTTTCCTCACGATGTTTTTCTTTACCGTTTGAAGCAAGTGATATTTAATTTCTTGAAACGGACGTAACTTTGAAAAGCTGGAGGTGAGTGCCCAGGGATCGAACCCGCGACCCACGACTCCGCGACAAGAATATCAAGAAGAAAGCAAAGAAGAAGTGGATGGATTATGTGAATTTCACACTGTGAAACAGGATATAAGTAGTAAGAATGGAAGAAGAAGACATGGTGTGCCGACTGCCGACCTAATGATATAGCGTGGGATAAGGACAGGTTTTGATCCGGGATCAAAGGTATCCCATGTATGGAGATTGGAAACGGCTCTGTAGGGTGCAACTGACTGAAAATAGTAATAGAAAATGACAGACGTATCTACGCGACTACGTAACATCATTTTCTATGGCGTTGTATCGCGTGGCGTCGCGTCGCTTCTGTCGCTCACCTAGGACAACGGGTTAGCATTTAACGATGAGTTGCACATCGATGTAATTGCCTGTACCAACAGTACCTGCAGGTAATTACGCGTAACATCAATACTGGCAGGTGTTTCCGCCCTACCGAGTGTACAGGCGAGAAGACAAGTGCTATTACTACTGTTATGATTTTTTAATAATTCAAATAATATATTTTTAAGCTATTGCATAGCTTCCATCGCGGGCCTTGAGCGTAGAGACCGATTCCAGAAATTCCGTAACGAAAAAAAACCTAACACTTTGGTTGCTATGACTACTTGTGTTGTTGACTTCAAGTTGTTGAAAATAAAAAGACTATTTTAATGAAAAGATGATTTTGGTTGCTATGACTACTTGTGTTGTTGACTTCAAGTTGTTGAAAATATAAAGGCGAAATAATTTTAAAGAATTATGTTTTCAATAGTCCGGGTGTCCAAAGGGAATCAAAAAACCTTTTTGATTCCCCTTGGACAGCATTGAATTAGAGCTCAATTTCGTGTATCCATTCTCATCCGTTTAGGGCATCGTACATACCTAAAGTATGCGAATGGATACACGAAATTGAGCTCTAATTCAATGCAGTTATGGATAATTTTACTTTGACGCCGAATAACTTTGACGATTTGATCGGCAATTCTTACACAATCGCACCTCTGGCCGATATGGGGGAGGTTATTTTAGTCCGTGCCAGTCGGACACGCCCTGCTTAGCCCAAGCAGAATTCCGGAGGGATTTTTCCTTGTAGTAATTAAAAATTCTTTACGCACGCTTGACTTGGGGAGTACAAGCTGATGAATGCGTGACGAGAGCGTTACGAAAAGTGTGATGGGGCGAGGCGAATGGAAGTTGGGAGGGAGATATAAGTTAGTGAAGATAGAAAGAGAGGGAGTTACGTTTCGTATATTACTGTCGTTCTCTCTTTCTCTTATAGCCAGTTACTAAGTTTAACTTCAGTCGTGTGGTCTAAAGCACACTCGTTTTTTTAAATTTTATGACTTTTTCACACGACTGTCTGTATTAATAATGGACGTGCGATACGCGCCCTGTTGATCGGGGCCGCGTGCGCGACCCCTAAACGTTGGGGCACGATAAACGATAGAAACACAATTGGACAATATTTGTTTATCAGTTAGGCTGGTAGTTGGTACATATTTGTCCACCTTTTTATGCTAAAAGCAAGCAATGAGCTGGTACACCCCGAAGGCAGGGATAGGTATATTGCAGCACCATAAAATCTATACTAATATTATAAATGCTTAAAATGTATACTTAGGTATTAAAATTGCCAATTATTTAGCTAAACGAATATTATTATAGACAGAACATGTAACAAGCCGCGGCCGAACCCTCCCGAACGGCCAGAGACAGAAATCCTATACTTCTATACTTACTAATATTATAAATAAGTACGAAAGTTTGGATCGATGAATGTATGGATGTATGTTCCTTACTTTAATATCATGCCAGAAACGGATCTGGATTAACATTGGCACAGAGATAAATTATAGACTTGAGTAACACAGAGCTACTTTTTATCCCGGAAAATTAAAGAGTTCCCGCGGGAACGAAAACATCCATCCATCCAAACTTTCACATTTATACAACGACCTCAATTTACATAGACGGGCCCTGTCAAACAAAGAATGTGGACCTATTTTACTAACGCCATCTTGTCTGAAAAGCGGGACAGCGCTATGGCGTGGACAAGGACAGGGCTATACAGGTTAGGAACGCGCTCTCAAAGTCGGACGCCCGACCCTTTTCTATGAAAGGGCCCATCTAGTACCTACATATATATCGATGCAATTATAATATTACTATTAGTATAGATAGCTGACAGCTACGCTACGCCTGTAGTGCCAGCGTACTCAATCCGAAAAAAAATCGTAGGTAATTCCTACGGCCGGTTTCTGAATTGAGAATTTCGTGTTGAGTCTGTCTCAAAGACTACATAAGGACTAATCAAGCAAATTTTTGTTTCTGAATTGATATTGTGTACCTAAGTTTTGAGAGTTGGAACTTGCTGTTCTTGCTTGAATGCTTAATTCAGAAACCGGCCCAATATCAATTCAACAACAAAAATTTGCTTAAGTAATTGGTAATTAAGTAGTCTTTGAGACAGACTCAACATGAAATTCTCAATTAAACCGGCCGTTAGACTGCGGCCGACGAGGTCCCGGGTTCGAGTCCCGGGTCGGGCTATAACTAAGTATGTATTGGGTTTTTCTAACTAGACATTCTTAGTACTAAGGAGTTAGGAAGTTGATGGTGTCGCACCCCCGTGCCTGAGACAGCACGTTAAGCCGTCAGTCCCGGTTATTATCACTAACATGATAATACTCGTTAAAGCCCGCCAACCCGCATTGGAGCAGCGGCGTGGGCCTAAGCTCTAATTCCCACTCTCCTATGAGAGTGGAGGCTTGTGCCCAGCAGTGGGACGTTAATGGGCTGTAGTGGTAGGTAACTTCATACAAACCACGTTGATTTGAATATGATGGACCCGTTGTAATTAGTGATAGGTACACCATAGGTCAATACGGGGAGGGCGCTACGGCAACGTCAAATGACGTACCCCATTCATACGCAGGGCTGCCACCAGTGGCGTGCACAGTATTCGGAGCCCGAGTAGGCGTTGGTTACGTAGATACCTACTTTCAGGCAGGGAGTAATATATAAGAAGATTCCAATTATTTTTTAAATTTTATGAAAATTGAGACAAAATTAAAAAATCATTAAAATATCTCAACAAATGAAAAAGTTATGGAACTTTAAAGTAACGCTTGCAAGAATAAAGCCGAATAAAGAAGAAAGAAATTGATTTTTAAGGTGACATAATTGAATTAAAAGCACTTAATTTGTGTGTGAAGATAATTTTGAAGAAACTCGGCTAGGTAAAAACTCACTCACAAAATTTCTCACTAGAGTAAGATACAGCAATCAGTATTATCGGTATAATCGGTAGAAATGAATTATTTAATAAGTTCAAATAATTAAACTTATTAAATAATTAAATTCTCAGTCATTTATTGATGGATTAAAAAAAAACACTGATTTATTAGTTTTAATCTACATTTTACTTATATTCACAACATCATGAGTTTCTTGCCGGTTATTCTCAGTAGAACTACTTTCCGGTGGCACTTGTATGTCCTTCAAGGAATAAATAAATTGAGTACCTATTGAGTGATCCAATTAGGATTCATTAAACTCGATAACTTGCCGCACCCCAAATACAATGGCACAGTGGCTAGTTTCGCTCCGAAAATAAAAATTATACTAGTGTATATGCCTGCGACTTCGTCCATGTGGAATAAGTTTTTCAATTCCCGAGGGAAAGGGAATAAACTCCTTAATTTGCCGGGATAAATATAGTCTATGTGTCCTTCCCCGATATGTACTTACTACTTCTATACCAAACATCAAAATCGGTTGAAAACCTGGGCCGTTAAAGCGGAGCAGACAGACACACTCATATTAGTAAGGAAGTAAGGCATTAGTATAGATTCACCCTTCATTGATTCGAGTGTCAACCCTGATCAGGTGGTGGTATTCGCACGGGCGCAGGTGTAATGGTGTTCAATGGAATGGTTTAACCCTCGTGTTTGTGTAATTTCCGCTGCTTTCCGATGCTTTATTAGCTGTGAAGATTTACCTGTGTTAAGTTTACACAGGTTACTTTTACTGTTTAAAAAAGTACTTACATAAACTTTATTTACAAGCGCTCTTCTCAGTGTCGGTTATAATTATGCATCATCATGTGGTGACATCTTCAAACTGAAGCTCGGCGGTCAGTCGGAGAAAACTTTTGCGGTCTCGTACCTACTATCTTCTTTAATCCTGCGTTCTTATGTCGAGTCCACTCCCCTATGTCGTCGAACCACTTCCTTCTTGGTCGCCCCGGTGCCCTATTTCCGGCTTTCTTGCCTTTGAGGATCAACCTTGGAAATTCATAGAGGGATCCTCGTTGCAGGTGCCCGAACAAAGCAACCTTTCGTACAACGGTGGTCATCAGCAGTCGTTTGCAATTTGCTGTACGCGAAGTCTAGTTGGGACTGCGATTTTGGGGTCACAAAGTACTTTGGACAATTTGTACTTTAGAATGCATGAAAAGTTCAAATCCTGCAACTGAATTTAAAGGTCCCCCAGCTGATTGGGCTGAAAATGAGTTTATTGTGGGCTCTTCTCAGACCGTTCGGAACCCTCGTTATAGTCTTAAGATAACGTAATTGATTATCACCATCATCTATTATCATTGCGAAAGTTTGGATGAGTGCATGGATGTTTGTTATCCAATCACGCCAGAACGGCTGAACGGATCTGGCTGGGCACAGGTGCATAAATAAGTACCTATATATAACTACTTTTGAAGAAGTCGCGGGCATCAGCTAATGTTTATAAGTTTCGGGCGTTAAGTGTACAGTGTACCTAAATTGATAAAATAAATCCCACGAAAATGAATAATGTTTTCCTTGTTTTTTTTTTTCTTTATTTGTTTAGGGGCTTTTATAATTAATTACATGTCAGCCCCATTATAATCTAATAGGTACATAAACTGAAACAATAGTTATTTAACAAAAAAAGAAAACAAAGAACACTAAAATAACATTAAAAAATCAAATAAATGTTTCACTGTTAAAAAGTTATGAGATCTCTAGTAGAGGTCACCTACTTGAGCTCCGATTTGTGCTGCGCATCATAAATAAAATATATTGAATATTACTATTGTAACTAGAATATTATACACTCAGAGTAAGGCTCAATGAGAGAGGAACTTTCTATATGTTCGAATAATATAGATGAGCTATTTTTAGGGTTCCGTACCAAAATGGTAAAATGGAACCCTTATGGTGCGACTTTCTCCGTCTGTCTGTCCGTCTGTCCGTCTGTCCGTCTGTCCGTCTGTCCGTCCGTCACACTCGATTATTTCAGTAACTACCGAAGCTATCGACATGAAATTTGGAATAGTTGTGTATATTAGTGGCCCAAAGACACTGGAATTAAAAAAATTGGAAATTATTTTTGTTCTTATTTTAAAAGGGGGGAAAATCTGAGGGTTGAAATTTGAAAGTGAGATAACTGTACTGTGTGGGGTATCATACGAAAGATTTTACTTTGTACATTCTAAAACAGATTTTTAATTATTTTTAGTTATGATAGTTTTTGATTTATCGGGGAAAATGTCTAAAAAAATACCGTTCCCCCCCCCCTTATCTCCGGAGTTTACCAATCGAAAAATTTGAAATAATTATGGTCAATAGGAATTTACGTATATTTTACAGGAAAACTATAGCCAATGCTCTAACTAGCATAGTTTTTTTGATATTAACAATAAACCTCTACAAACAAAGTTAGTCTTGCGGTTCATTAACAAAGGTAATTATTTATTAATAATGGTACGGAACCCTTCGTGCGCGAGTCCGACTCGCACTTGCCCGGTTTTTCAACTTCTTTAAGTCTGATTTCGTCATAGCTGCCACTTGACCAATAGTGATGGGACGGAGTATTGAATGCCGACAGGTTCAAGTTTGTAGATATTACCATCACTATTGGTCGAATGGCAGAAGAGATTACCTACGTGATCAGACGTTAAAGAAAAAAAGTAGGTAGAAGAAAAAGCATCTCTATTGTAACAGACTCTACCTATACATACCTACTTACTTTTAACTTTTATAAGATTTTTTTTTCAATTGTCGTGGTACGAATAAGCTATGTCCAACCAGTTGGACCACGGGCCCTTTGTAGGGGCGGTGGTCCAACTATTTGGTTATTATTTTATGGTCATAGGAACTCCTCAAATTCTCAACATAGCTTCATCGTGTTTGGTGAGCTCTTTAGATTTGTCTTGAGGTATAACTACATACTTATATTAACTATTATAGTATACTAGCTGACCCGGCAAACGTTGTTTGCCATATAAATTATTTCTAGGAAAATGTTACGGGTGGTTACCCTTATCAATTAGGAGTATGAAAAATAGATAGTACTTAGCCGATTCTCAGACCTACACATAAAAATCGCGGTCAAGCCGTTTCGGAGGAGAATGGTAACTAACATTGTGACACGAGAATTTTATATATATATAGAGAAGAAACAGATAAATTTTTGAAGTAGGTATTGTAGATATATTAAATTGTAGTTTTTTTCTTTTTTTAATAAGTATTTTTCAACCTATATATTTATAATTAATAAATAAATAAATACAATAATTTATAGATGATGATGGTGTGTGAAGATCTCATATCATCTCCTGAAGATGCTCAGGTGTCGGAGTGAAACGTGCGTTGAGAGTGGTTTGGAGGATTTGTGTGGTGTGGTGAACATCGCGGGCTGCAAGTGAGATACACACTGTACCACATAGATTTACCTACTTACCTACTATAGCGGATTATAGGGAATTAAATTTCTAGTTCTTTCAATGTCATGGACTTCCGCAAAGTAACGCCTGCTTCTATCCAATATTAGAAAAGCTTGTTTAAAAAAAACCGTTGGTAAGTACTAAGTATTAATTTAAAACCGGCCTTGAGTGCATGTGGAGCCACGCGCACTGTAGGGCCCCGTAGTTGCCCCTTACAATAAGCGAATATCTTACTAATATTATAAATGCGAAAGTTTGGATGGATGTATGGAATGTCTCATGTATGGATGTATCATGTATGGATATATGGATGGATGTATGGATGTATGGATGTTTGTTACTCAATCACGTCCCAACGGCTGAACGGATCGGGATGAAATTTGGCGCAGAGATAGATTAATAGTCTGGAATAACACATAGGTTACTTTTTATCCCGGAAAATTAAAGAGTTCCCACGGGAACCGAAAAATCTCAATCCACGCGAACGAAGTCGTGAGCTAGTTTTATATAAGTTGGTCCACTAACTATTGCCTGCTCGTTATCTTGTAAAGCCATAACTGTGATAGATTTCTTTTCCTAAATTGAAAATATTTCAAAAAACATAGACTGCTATAATCATTTAACCCTTCCTTTGTACATTTTCTGTAGGCTAGGTAAAAAGTACTTCAGTTTTATTTGACGACCTCCGTGGCGCAGTGTGTAGCGCTGTTGTCTTAACGTGCGGAGGCCCCGGGTTCGATCCCCGGCTGGGTCAATTTGGGAATTTATAATTTCTGAATTTTCCCTGGTCTGGCCTGGTGGGAGGCTTCGGCCGTGGCTAGTTACCACCCTACCGGCAAAGACGTGCCGCCAAGCGATTTAGCGTTCCAGTACGATGCCGTGTAGAAACTGAATAGGGGTATGGGTTTAATATATCTGCCATGCCCCTAACACGTTAGCTCGCTACCATCTTAGACTGCATCATCACTTATCATCAGGTGAGATCGCAGTCAAGGGCTAACTTGTACTATGTAGTGGATAAAAAAAAAATTCAAACTTGTTACTCACCAGGTGGCACCACAAAATGGTTGTAGCTTCGAAGCAACCGTAGCGCCGTCATCGCGCTGCTGTGAGGACTCGAACTGCACGACACTGGGTCCAATTCGTAGAGCATACCTTGCTCCATTTTTTAACCGACTTCAAAAAAGGAGCAGGTTCTCAATTCGTCGGAATCTTTTCTTTTTTTTTTCATCCCACCATCTCGGAAAGAGTATTTTTACGCTTCGATATCTGAATGCAAAAGCGGTTATTATCCTCTTGAGGATAAAGTAAATTGAATTTAGAACATCGTGTGCACGTTAGTAAATATCACTCGTCTATGAAGTTTGTGAATTCAAAACATCATTTAAACCTATTTACTTCTACCTCTATGGTGCCGAATTTCCATACAACCGTTTTTAATTTGTTAAAAACTCACACTCGTAACCTTCTTGGTGTACTTTTTTAATTTGCTTTGCGCGCACCATTTTCTTTCACGTCATGTCATTTCCTCGCTGAGGTGGGATGAAAAGTTACGTGTTGCACTCGAGTGAAAAGATTTTTCACCTCGTGCTCTTTTGATTCCTTCGCTTGCTTGGTCATCAAAATTGAGCACGCGGTTAAAAAACAACTTTTCACTCTTGTATAACAAATAACTATTATTTTTTATGTATGTTCCCCGATTATTCGAAGACGCCTGGACCGATTTTGAAAATTCTTTTTTTGTTTGAAAGGGCATACCTACTTCCCAAGTGGTCCCATATAAATGTAATCGAAATCGGTCGAGCGGTTTTTAAAATATCAACAATAAAATAAGTACTTTGTATAGCGTATGCTTGTTGTTGTAAAGTTGGCGCGGGAATTTGAAGTCGGTTGTTTAAAAAGAATTTTTTATACACTCAAACAAAAAATAATATTAAAAACCGGCCAAGTGCGAGTCGGACTCGCGCACCGAGGGTTCCGTACTCAAGAAGTAGGTATAATTACCTTTGTTAATGAACCGCAAAACTAACTTTGTTTGTAGAGGTTTACTGTTAATATCAAAAAATTACGTTTGTTGTATGGGAGCCCCCCTTTAATATTTACTTTATTGATATTTAATTATTTATTTTGAAAGGTAATATACAAGTTAATATTCTGTGAAAATTTGAACCGTCTACCTGTTACCGTTTTTAATATTGAGCAAAAAAATACGAAAAAAACACGTTCATTGTATGGGGACCCCCCTTAATATATATATTTTTTTAATTTTTAGTATTTGTTGTTATAGCGGCAACGGAAATACATCATTTGTGAAAATTTCAGCTTTCTAGCTATCACGGTCTATGAGATACAGCCTGGAGACAAACAGACAGACAGACAGACAGACAGACAGACAGACAGACAGACAGACAGACAGCGGAGTCTTAGCAATAGGGTCCCGTTTTTACCCTTTGGGTACGGAACCCTAATAGGGTCCCGTTTTTACCCTTTGGGTACGGAACCCTAAAAATTAGTCCTGCCCCCCGATTGTGCAAGTGTGTAATCGTTTGTTAAACGGATAATTTGACCTGTTGGAGTTCATAAATACGCCTGCATGACAAAAAGCATGTATGAACTCCCTAAACAGTTCGAATTAAGCCGTCAAATGATCAGGTACGATTTGCTTAGACAGGGCCTCTGAGTCCTCACTCACTCCACTCACCTACCTACCCTACCTATAAAATATGGTCATAAATAACACTTACTTCTCACTCTTTAAATTTCCTACGCACTGTTTTCAAGGTTCCGCTGCTCAAAAGTTGTCTGTCTGTTTGTCTATCTGTCAACGCGGACCTGTCAACCCTTTTTCTCGGGAATGCGCGAAGGGAGGTATCAAGTTGAAATTATTATCAAATACTTAGGTCTACGATCCCTTGGAGGTGTAAAAAAATCAACGCAACCAAAAGATACGAGCGTATATGCCGCATATTTTGACACTCGCCAGTTTTCAAAACCTATAGGGCAAGAAGCAAGGTTTCGTGTAGCACAAGTATAGGAAAAATCAGAAAATCGACAATTAGGATTTCGTATTCATATGGTGTCGAATCATTTGTCAGGCGCTACCAAAAAAAGAGGTTTAGCGCAAAATGTTTCGGGCACATTTTGGAAAACGTATAAACCTATATTTTTTTGTAAATATTATAGTACCTACATAGTTGGTTTTTAATTAATCTGTTTATTTATTTGTTTGTGCGTCTTGTTATTTGTTAATTCCTCTCAGATTAAATATTCAATATTTTTTCACCGGAAATATTAATTTAGAACCAATGTTTTCCCAACACAAGCACTTCCGCCACTAACCTCTTATGCTCACACGAAAAACTTATGTAAGTTTTCCGGCTGCCCGATTGGTCGGTTCGGTAACGGTTAGATAATTTCCCGGCCCGTGATTGGTGGGTTCGGTAATCGTTAGGTAATTTTCACGGCGCCTATTGGTTGAAGCCCCGCCCACACTTTCCAATTAGCTGTCATTATGACACAGGGTAATGGGTGATGTATTGTTAATGAAGAGTCATTAGTGATTCCGAAGCACGTTGGGTTCTTTATAGTGTACGATTCGGATTATTTTTAACCGACTTTTTTATTTCCTCTTCTATCGTTTTCTCGAAATATAAGTACCATGGTCGACTCACTCGACTGCCTCGCTGTTCTAGAGGTTAGCATGTTCGACTGCGGCCGACGAGGTCCCTGGTTCGAGTACCGGGACGGGCCAACAACACCACAAGTACCTATTGGGTTATTCTGACAAGAAATTCTCAGTACTAGCCCGGAGTTAGGAAGATGGCGATTTTTCACCCCCGTGCCTCGGAGAGTACGTAAAGCTAATGCCGTCGGTCCTGCGCCTGACCTGTCACCGGTCGTGTCGGATTTTCCGTCCCATCGGTCTATGAGATTAGGTAAAGTAACAGAGAGTGCACCTGTATATATATGCGCACACACTTGTGCACTTTAATCTCTCTGTGGAGAAGCCGCGCCGAAATTTGGTCGGGAGGACATTATTACACTGTAAAGGGCCTAGCTGAATAAATATGACGTCGTGCTAGAATTGGCGCTTACAGCAATCTATTCTGTGCTTACGGGTGACGATGGCACGTAGGTACAAAGCGCCAGGTGTAGTAGGGGGAAATCAATAGATCATACATTAAATTTTATTTACGATAAACTGGGAAGCGTCACGCGTGCTAGATGGTGGTATCTTTTGTCTGTCTGTCTGTCTTTTACGCTTTCACTGCCTATCTTTTCATCTGATGTTGATGAAATTTGGTATAAAGAGTTTGCATCCCGGGGACACGTACTACTTTTTATTCTCGAAAGTCGGAGCCCCCACGAGATTTTTCAAAACCTTAATCCACGCGGGCGATGTCGGGGGCATCATCTAGTTAAAAGGATAAACAGGTCGCTTTAAAGGTGATGACAAAGAGTAAATTTGGTTTTTAAAAAATATGGTGGTTTAAAAAAATAACTCCGATCCATACACTATAAAGGGCCTAACTGAATAAACATGGCGTCGTGCTATAATTGGCGCTTACGGGTGACGGTGGCACGTACAAAGTGCCAGGCGGAGTAGGGGTAAATCAATAGATCATACATTAATATTTGATTTACGATAAACTGGGACGCGTGCGGGGTTTTATGGTCGTATGTGTATGTGACCATTTAAGAATGTTCAAAATTAGGGTTCGAAAACGATGAGTTAGGTATATTTTGACTAGACCACTAGTCAATTTTTTTTCATACGTCAATACGCGCGCTTAGTATGGGATTTTGTGTGAAATACTGAATTGTGACATCATCAAAAGCCAACGCACTTTTGGAACGAAGTTCCTTACCGCGCGTTACGAAAGGGGGCTAGACGGAAAAAATTAAGACCAAAAGTTGTAACGACACTTTTTATGAAAAGATGATGATGAGAACTATGACTACTTGTGTTGTTGACTTCAAGTTGTTGAAAATAAAAAGGCGAAATAATTGTAAAGAATTATGTTTTCAATAGTTACATAGGCTAGTAAGTTCCTTTCGATTAATTAGGAAGGAATTGTAATAAAATTGACACAGAGAAACACGCGCAGTGCGCACGCCGCACGGCTTACAACTATAGCAAAAAGTGTCGTTACAACTTTTGGTGCTTTGTTCCACCGGGTGTCCCTTGACACCTCTGAAGTTTTTTTTTACTTTAATCAATAGTTCAAATGGTTAAATCAAATAACAGCGGACGATAAATTAGGGTAAGGTTGCCACTATTGGACCACTTAACTTTAAACTGCCATAACATTAAAAGTATAAGAGTATATGGATATATGATTCGTCGGTTTCTTAGGGCTTATACTCAGGTATTCACAACTGTGATTTTAGATTTTTTTCTTTAAGCATAAATACAAATATTCACAAAAAATCATTTTTGGGATGGTTGCCTTGTATGGACCACGGTTTCCTTGATTGAACCACCTAGTTGCTATAATCGAACTTAGGAAGTTTTATCAACTGGTCCATTCATTGCACCCAAGGAGTTTTAATAAATAAAAGGCTAGATTATTACTAAATTCAGTCTTTTTAATTGAACAGTCGTTTAAAGTAATAGGTAATAATCAACTATAATAACTTTTAACATATATTTTTAAGTTTAGGAATCCATAATAAAAAATTTTACGAACCAATTTTTTTACTTTATTGAATCTGTGCTTTAAACCATTTTTCTCTGCTATTTTGAAAGCCAAACTTCTGACATCCAGTGGTGTCATGCCGTATAAACAACTTTCTATCTCTAAAATATAATCTACTATTTTTTTTCCAAATCAGGTGTGAGATCTCCTTCAGAGCCTACAACCTGTTATTCCCCTTTAGCTTTGACGTTTTTATTATCAAATCTTCTTTTTAATCTTGCTTTTGGCACACCATATATCCTGCTAGCTTCATTTAAACCAACTTCTTGCTCAAAGCTAACAACGCTAATGTCATGCTGCCTTCTTTCCACTTATAATACTGGCCTCGTTTTGCCATGCTAAAACAAAAAAAAGTTTAAGTGACGACAAAAACTTAGTTCCTTTGATTGGACCGGTTCAATGAAAGAAACTTGCATGAGTTCATTCATGGCAACTCACTGTGATCCCAATCAAACCATAACTTTTAAAAAAGTATATAATTTTTATGACATGTTATGAATAGGTTAGCTGAACGAATAAATATGCAATCCTACTGAAAATAATTGGGTAGAAATACCTTAAAAATCTGTACTTACATGGTAAAGAATGACGCACACATTTTATATCGGGAGCTTCTAGAACACACCGACGTACGTCCTTCCTCAACGAAGCCTGCGGCGACACTGAAGGTTGAGGGGCAGGGTGCGGGGTCCAATAGCTAGCGTCTCGTCAGTAACGGACAATTTTAGGACTGTTTATTTTCAAGAAATCTAAGTGGTCCAAACAAAGCACTGGTCCAATGATTGCAACCTTACCCTACGTCTTTTGGGAGGTCCTCTATTTAATAAGATCTCTAAAAAAACATTTTATTTTGGACATAGGCATCATCTCAATTTATCTCTCTTTGCGTCGTATTCCCCATTTCTAAGGGTCGTGACCCATTCATTCCATTAATCACATAATGGCAGGGGTTTTCTTGGGATAACAATGCTGTGGGTTCCCAGGTCCTTCCGCATAATCTCAATTTATAAATAACTAACAATCAGGCTAACAATATGAGTAGGGTTTGGCCATAGTCCACCACGCTGTGCGCTGGCGATGTGCGGATTAGTAGACCTCACACACTTTTAAGAACATTATGAAGAACTCTCGGGCATGCATGTTTTCTCACGATGTTTTCCTTCACCGTTTTTAAATGTTAACTGTGATATTTAATTTCTGAAAACGCACATTCAACGGAGGAAAATACCACAATTTTTAATTTCTTTATTTAGAACTAGATGATTCCCGCGCCTTCGTCTGCGTGGACCAAGTTTTTTCGATTCCCGCGGGAACTTTTGAATTTTCCGGGATAAAAAGTAGCCTTTGTCCTTCCCCGGGATACAACCCACCCCTGTACCAAATTTCATTAAAATCGGTTGAACAGATAATTTTTTTTATTCCCGCGGGAACCTTCGAAGTTTCCGGGATAAAAAGTAGCCTATGTCCTTCCCCGGGATATAACCTATCCCTGTACCAAATTTCATCAAAATCGGTTGAACAGATGGGCCGTGAAAGCGTAGCAGACAGACAGACAGACACACTTTCGCATTTATAATATTAGTATGGATATTAGTATGGACTAGCGCGACTTCGTCCGCGTGAAATAAGATTTTTAATTTCCACGGGAACGGAAATTTTTCCAGGATCCTATCTCAAAAAATCTCGTCAATCTGTTGCCTTGTTACGGCGTGATTTAATGACAAACCAACAAATCAACAAACAAACACACTTTCGCATTTATAATATTAGGTACTAAGTAAGTATGATTTCGTGGTTTGTACAAGTAGGTACGGGATTAATAACCAAATTATTATTAGCCCACTATGAATAATTATTGTTGAATCATATCAGTTTATTTACATTTAAATAATATATAACAATAATATTATCAAAGGGCACAGACGAGGAAAATATTCGAGAGACGAGCAGGATCCCCATAAAGACAAGGAAATAAATGTACCTACATAAAGTAACCGCTCATGGGATTCCCAAAGGGGTCGATTTCGGTTTCCCAGGGGTCTACATAAACGAAAACTGGAGTCGACGAGGTCTAAAAATCGACCCCTATTTTGATGTTTTTTTTTTTTTTCTAAAAATAATTGTCTACTTAAGTATTTTTTATATTAGGTATTTGTGTATTTACTGCATTTATTTCTATTTATTTTGTTAAATTATGATGAAAATATGATGTCAACTTTACTCACTTAACCAACTGCAAAGTTTTTAATTGGTACCTAAGTATTTTGTATCAATAGGAATAAAACTGCCTCGTTGGTCTAGTGGTTAGCATGTTTGACTGCGGCTGACGAGGTCCCGGGTTCGAGTCCCGGGTCGGGCCATAATAAGTGTTGGGTTTTTCTGACTAGAAATTCTCAGCACTAGCCCGGAGTTAGGTAGTTGGCGGTGTTTCACCCCCGTGCCTCGGAAAGCACGTTAAGCCGTCGGTCCCGGTTATTATCACTAACATGATAATAGTCGTCAAAGCCCGCCAACCCGCATTGGAGCAGCGTGGTGGGTCTAAGCTCTAATTCCCTCTCTCCTATGAGGATGGAGGCCTGTGCCTCCACAGTGGGACGTTAATGGGCTGTATTGGAGGTGGTGGTGGGTTGTAGGCTCGGAGCTGGTAGGTAACACAACTAGTTTGACTTTTGAGTCCCTTGAATCGTTTACAAATCGAACATGAGTAATTGTGCGTTGTTTGTACAGAGTTTCTGACGTACATAAACCGCGATTTTTGTATTTTATTAGCAGACTAGCGGACGCCCGCGACTTCGTCCGCGTGGCATAAGTGGACTGTGAATTTTATATATATAGACTAGCGGACGCCCGCGACTTCGTCCGCGTGGCGTAAGTTTTTTAATTTCCATAGGCATTCCTTAATTTTCCGGGATAAAAAGAACCCATGAAAAAAACCCGTCGATCCGTTGCTCTGTTGCGGCGTGATTGAAGGACTATTTAACGTCCTATGGGATAGAATTTACAAAAACTGTGAATTATATATTTCATAATTTAAACCGGTAGCCCAAATATCAAGTTCCACGGCTATTTAACTTGAAAAACAACGGCCTTTTACACCAACTTTCAACCCCTATTTTACCCCTTTAGGGGTGGAATTTTAAAAAACTGTGCTACACGTACTTCTTTATTTATTACCTAAAGCCAAAATACCAAGTTTCGTTGATACAACTTGAGAAATGAAGGACTTTCATAAAAACTTTCATCCCCTATTTCACCCCTTCGGGGGTAGAATTTTCAAGAACTGTGAAACACGTATTTCTTTACTTTTTACCGATAACTCATATACTAAGTTTCATGGATATAACTTGAGAAATGACGGACTTTCATACAAACTTTCAACCCCTATTTCACCATCTTAGGGGTGGAATTTTTAAAAATCCTTTCTTAGTGAGCGCCTGCGTTACAAAAGGAAGCTACTGTCAAAGTTTCAAGTCTCTAACCCTAGCGGTTTAGGCTGTGCGTTGATATATAAGTCAGTCAGTCAGTCAGGACTTTGAATTTTATATAAATAGATAAAGCTGTCCTGAGTGCCTACGGTGAAATCATACCTTATATTAATAAGTAGGTGCTTATGTCTTATAGTGGCTTTTCCGTTGTAACGTATTTACAGTCGCACAGTGCCATACTACGTATTGGTATACCAGTGTGTGAGCAATGAACACGGATTTTCTGTGAATTAACTTGACTAAAATTGCGTTGAAAATAATATTAAGTGACTAATAAATTGTGTCAAAAGGTGAGCACATTATATCTTTTATCTATTTTCAATTTATTTATAGGGTTAAAAGATCGCAAGTCTTGTAAGCAATATTTTTAGGGTTCTGTACCTCAAAAGGGAAGAAAGGAACCCTTATATGATCACTTCGTTGTCTGTCTGTCTGTCTGTCAACCACCATTTTCTCGGGAACGCGTGGAGGTATCGATTTGAAATTAATATGAAATGCTGAGGTCTACGGTCCCTTGGAGCTGCAAAAAAATCAAGCTTCTATCTAAGTCAACGCATTCAAAAGATACGGCCGTTTATGGCGCATATTTCCTCAAACCATCAAAACCTCCAATAGGGTACTTCCTATTGACCTAGAATCATCAAATTTGGTAAAAAGCAAGGTCTCACAGCACAAGCATAGGAAAAAATCCGAAAACCGTAAATCAGGGTTCCGTACTCATATAGAGTGTCGACTTGTTTGTCAGGCGCTTCCAATTTAGCGCCATATGTAAGCCACTTACGAGTATTTCATAGCTTCTTACTATCTTATTATTTACTATCATACTTATTAATATTATAAATGCGAAAGTTTGGATGGATGTATGGATGTATGGATGTTTGTTACTCAATCACGCTCCAACAGCTTAACGGATCTGGCTGAAATTTGGCACAGAGATAGATTATAGTCTGGAATAGCACATAGGCTACTTTTAATCCCGGAAAATTTAAGAGTTCCCGCGGGAACCACAAAACCTCAATCCACGCGTACGAAGTCGCGGGCATCAGCTTGTGTTATAAATGACATCTATCTGGTAGTTTACTAAAAGAATTTACATTGCGCGGTGGTACGGAACCCTTTGTGCATAAGTCTGACACGCACTTGACCGTTTTTTTTAATCTCCACAACTTAGTTACAACTAGGCAAAAACATTGTTAGATATTGGGTTTTCAGTTATGAAATTATCAGTATCAGCCCGAAGTTGGAATTTGCCTGTGTGCCACCCTCGTGCCTCGTAGAGCATCCAGTTTTTATCACTAACATGATAGATAATAATGTCCTCCCGACCGAAATTCGGCCACGGCGGTCTATCTCCAGAGAGATTAGCCATAGCGCGATAGTGCATTTAAAGTGTGCATGCACATACACAGGTACACTCTCTGTTTCTTTACTCTTATAGCCCGATGGGACGGAAAATCCGACACCGACAGGTCAGGCGCAGGACCGACGGCCTGACGTGCTTTCGGAGGCACAGGGGTGAAACACCGCTAACTTCCTAACATCGGGCTAGTACTGAGAGGTTCTTGCCAGAAAAATCCAATACTTGTTATGGGCCGACCCGGGACTCGAACCCGGGTCTTCGTCTTCGTTGGCCGCAGTCGAACATGCTTACCACTAGACCAACGAGGCAGGTACTAAGACTAACATGATAATCCTCATTGGAGCCGCATTGGAGCAGCGTGGTGAGTCTAAGCTCTAATTCCCTCTCTCCTATGAGAGTGGAGGCCTGTGCCCAGCTGTGGGACGTTAATGGGCTGCAGTGGATGGGGATGGATAGTGATGAAGCTAGCTAATTGTCTTTGTGGAAATCCAGTCACTATTGACATGGTGGTCGACCTAAGACTTCTGCAGGCCCACTGCACAACTCCAGGGCACAAACCTCATAGTTTTCGGAATTAGAAATTACCTATCACTATCATACTAATATTATAAACAAATGTTTTTGACTACAACCCTGGCGCAGCGCTGTTGCCGTGGGAGGTCCCGGGTTCGATTCCCGGCAGGGAATTCAAATTGGGATTTTTATAATTTTTGAATTTCCTCTGGTCTGGTCGGAGGCTTCGGCCGAGGCTAGTAAGTTAGTAACCACACCGGCAAAGACGTGTTTGTTTGTTGATTTTTTCTTCAATCACGCCGCAACAGACCAACGGATCGCCGCGATTTCTTGCATGGGTATTTTAGGTTACCTGGAGAGCGACTATTTATCCTGGAAAATTTATCTTGTTCATTATTAATACTTACGGTTTAATTATTAACTTATTAGATGGTCAAATACACCATCGTCCTGCCACTCCTCGCAATGGTGGCAGTGGCGGCCACTACGGGTATCGACATTGAAGCACTGAAACTGGAAATATTCGGTACCCCACCACCAAGAACTACAACTGAGAGTAAGTTTCGTTTTTACGTATTGAAAAATTACAGGACTTATCATAGTAAAAACTTCGATATACATAATATATATGTAGGTACTAGACGGGCCCTGTCATAGAAAAAAATATAGTGTCACTAGCTTTTTTTTTGTATCATTTTCAATTTTTTTTCCTTGTAATTTTCTAATTTATTTACAGAGTTAGATAACATTGAAGCACTGAAACGTGAAATATTCGGCACCCCACCACCAAGAACTACAACTGAGAGTAAGTGTTGTTTTTACGTATTGAAAAATTACAGGACTTAACATAGTAAAAACTTCGATATAGTATATGTAGGTACTAGACGCGCCCTGTCATAGAAAAAAATGTAGTGTCACTAGCTTTTTTTTGTATAATTTCCAATTTCTTTTCCTTGTAATTTTCTAATTTATTTACAGAGTTAGATTACATTGAAGCACTGAAACGTGAAATATTCGGCACTCCACCACCAAGAACTACAACTGAGAGTAAGTGTTGTTTTTACGTATTGAAAAATTACAGGACTTAACATAGTAAAAACATCGATATATATGTAGGTACTAGATGGGCCCTCTAATAGAAAAAAATATAGTGTCACTAGCTTTTTTTTATATCATTTTTAATTTTTTTTCCTTGTAATTTTCTAATTTATTTACAGAGTTAGATTACATTGAAGCACTGAAACGTGAAATATTCGGTACCCCACCACCAAGAACTACAACTGAGAAGAAGTGTAGTTTTTACGTATTGAAAAATTACAGGACTTAACATAGTAAAAACTTCGATATATATGTAGGTACTAGACGCGCCCTGTAATAGAAAAAAATGTAGTGTCACTAGCTTTTTTTTTTGTATCATTTTCAATTTTTTTTCCTTGTAATTTTCTAATTTATTTACAGAGTTAGATTCCATTGAAGCACTGAAACGTGAAATATTCGGCACCCCACCACCAAGAACTACAACTGAGAGTAAGTTTCGTTTTTACGTATTGAAAAATTACAGGACTTAACATAGTAAAAACTTCGATATATATGTAATATATCGATAAAAACATCGATATATATGTAATATATCGAGGTTTTAGTTTTAGTTCTTGGTGGTGGGGTGCCGAATATTTCACGTTTCAGTGCTTCAATGTAATCTAACTCTGTAAATAAATTAGAAAATTACAAGGAAAAAAAATTGAGGTCGTTGAGTAAAAACGTCCAACCTAGCTATGTTACCAGCTCCTTGCCTACAAACACCAGCTCCGCGACTACAAACGGTGGCAGTCAATGCTGATGTTGCATAACTTGCTATCGCTTCTAGGAATGGTTTGCCTTCCCGTGAGACTCAGAGGCCCGCGTCGGGAGACCAATTCACCAAGACCATGAGCGTCAATTAGTTCATACACCTTCGATCGCTTGATTGTAACTCTCAGTTTGAATTAAATCCTTTATTTTAAATTTCTAAATTAAATTAATTTAATATCTAACTGTTTCGCAACGCTCCCCCAATAATTATGACTACCTTTAGAGCACGCTACCAATATTCAATGTACTCTGTGCACGCTACTAACCTCATAGCCCTGTCCTTGTCACCGCCATAGCACTGTCCCGCTTTTCAGACTAGATGGCGTTACTAAAATGGGTCCATATTCTTTGTTTGACAGGGCCCGTGTGGGGCCCGTCTATGTAAATTGAGGTCGTTGAGTAAAAACAATTCAAAAGAACTTACAGCTAGCTAGCCTAGAACCCAATTACTACCTTTAAATAAATTGTGGCAAGAATGCTGGCTGCATTTCCGCGCTGGACAGTCAGTCAATTATAGTAAAAAAGTGCGTCGAACTTTGATGACATCACAATGGCGCAGCTTACCATATTTTTTTTATTATGAAAATGAAGACAAAATAAAACAAAAATATGAAAGAATAATTAAAATATGTCAACAAATGAAGAAGTTATGGAACTTTAAAGTTGCGCTTGCAAGACGAGAGACGTGACATCATAATTCCCTATCAACCGACTTTATAAAGCCGATTTAAAAGAAATAAAGGACTTGACCAGTGCCACTATGGGAGCTTGCCTAGGTGTCAAAAATCAATGTGCAGCAATTATTTCTTTATTATTGTAATTGTAATATTTTATAATTTTCAGATAAAAAAGTTTCAGGAGTCTGAAGGCTCTGAAAACTGAGAAAATAAATAAAAAAGGTTTCACCAAAAAACTGCTTTCCCACACTAGATGGAGCTAGACGTTTTGGTTAGCGAGTTAACTATTCGACCACAGATGGCAGACAATGTAATGCAATGTCAAAGAGCGTTCCTTTAAACGCAGTGGTCATTTCAAAATGCTTTGTTCGATCAATTACACGTTTCATTGAGGCTTGTCAACAAATAAAAATAATTAATTATAGTAACATACATTTCCTTTTCATATTGTAGTGACAGAGGTACTTAAATGGTATTCATGTAATGGATTACAAGATTATTAATAGGCAACGATAAAATGGAACGTCAAAATGGAGTAGTGCCTAAAAGAGTAAAGCGGATGCTCAAGAATTAATCAATAAACGTATTGTTTTTTTTAGATATTTTAACCTTGACCTTTTTGGGAATAATAAATCCATAATAATTTCGGTTTTAATTTTTAAACCTTACTGTAAAAACGGAAATCCTGCACATTGTGCCGAATCGGAGGGCAGTTTCTGGTCATGTCCTGACTTAATTGTATTAAAAGCACTCAATTTGTGTGTGAAGATAATTTTGAAGTATTAAATCTCGGCTAGGTATTAAACCTCACTAACAAAAGCACTCACTCGGTGTACATTATAAATAATAAAACTTTAAAATCGTCATTTCTTAGTCATTTATTGATGGATTTTAAAAAAACACTGATTTATTAGTTTTAATCTATATTTTACTTCCGTTGTGTTAAATATCATATTCACAACATCATGAAACTTCTCCATTCAATAAGTATTTCATACAAAATTCCTGGGCAAAATTCCATACTTACATATACTTACTATTGACGTTTGAAAAAAGTTGTTGATTTGACTAATATAGGAAATCAGACAGTTTGGGTACTTGACAATATCAGATAGTTTGGGATTTCCTCATCGATATGTATTATGTAGGTACTAGATGGGCCCTTTCATAGAAAAAGGTCGGGTGTCCGACTTGCTGAACACGTTCCTCACCTGTCATAAGCTTGGCTTTGTCCCCGTCGTAGCGCTGTCACGATCGCTCGTCGTGAAGATAATTTGTTATTATAAAGTCTAATAACTTTTTTTTAGGTAAGTGTTTCATTTCACAATTAAACATTTCCAAAAAAACGTTACTTAATCTTCCTATTTAATATTTTTATCCATTACGCAATCGTTTGATTTCCGCGGCAAACTGTGATATTTTTTTTACTAACTGGCCTTACGGCTTGAATGACTATGACCTATATTATCTATGACCGAGTCATACATTTTCAAGCTGTAATTTAAGATGGCGCATATGTTGCAAGCAAGTTCCCGCTTTTCAGACTAGATAGCGTTAGTTAAATGCGCCAAAGATACGCCCACATGATTTGTTTGTCAGGGCCCGTCTACGTTGGATTTCCTAGTTAAAAATGTCAAAGGTTTGAAAAAAAGCCAATTATGTTTGTTTTTTTTTTAAATAATGAAGCAATTTCCAAGCAAGTAGGAGAAAATATTATTGCTGTAACGCTCTTTCTTTTTACATTGCAGAACAAAAGCCTCCTGTTCTGTGTTCAACGCCATCTGGTGGCAGTGGGTGGTGCGCTTTACCTGCGCAGTGCAAGAAAGCTGTGAGGAATCCCATCACTCTTGGCTCCAAACGGTGAGGAAAACAAAGGAGTTACAACTTACAACTGTTTTTGGTTTTATATACTAGGGCTACTACCTCGCGTTGCCTCGTTGTATTTGCCTAACTGCCTCGTTGGTCTGTGGTCTAGTGGTTGGTGGTAGTGGTTCGACGAGGTCCCGGGTCCGAGTCCCGGGTCGGGCCATAATTAAGTATTGGGGTTTTCTGACAAAAAATTCTCAGTACTAGCCCGGAGTTAGAAATTGTTGGCGGTGTTTCACCCCCGTGCCTCGGAGAGCACGTTAAGCCGTCGGTCCCGGTTATTATCAATTTAATCGCTAACATGCTAATAGTCGTTAAAGCCCGCCAACCCGAATTGGAGCAGCGTGGTGGGTCTAAGCTCTAATTCCCTGTCCTATGAGAGTGGAGGCCTGTGCCCAGTTAATGGGCTGTAGTGCTTGACTAGGGCTTGGCTGCAGTCAAACTTGCTGGAAGTAGTGATGCATGCCTTAGGTGGAGCGCGCTTGTCTAGAAGATATTCACTCTTGATTTGAAGATACATACCATTATTATAAGCGGATGGTAAAACGGAAGCCGGAAGGGCGCATTCCATATCCTCTCTCTGAGTCGTATCCCTCATTAGGGTGTCACCCTCATCCCTGAGGGTGACCCCTTTCCAATAATCACATAACGGTAGGAGCACAGACCATAAAATCGGTGGGTAGGAGTTTTCTTGGGATAATAATGCGGTGGGTTCCCACGTCCTTCCGCATACGACTCGACTAAGAGACAAGAGTACTATTTCAACTCTTAGGTTACTAATGATTATTATCAGATGTTAGCATCGATTTACCAACGTTAGTGATAACCGGGACCGACGGCTTAGCGTGCTCTCCGAGGCACGGGGGAAACTAAAAGGCCAAATTCGGACTTCCAAAGAGGGCACTTCCGGGCAGAGGGGGGGGGCCGTACCTCGCTACGCCCTTGAACAACACCAAATTGATTCACAAACAAAGAATCAAACGAAGTTTTTGACGGCCTCCTTGGCGCAGCGTTGAGCGCTGCTGTCTTAACGTGGGAGGACCCGGTCTCGATTCCCGGCAGGTTCAATTTGGGAATTCATAATTTCTGAATTTTCTCTATTCTGGTTTGGTGGGAGGCTTCGGCCGTGGCTAGTTACCACCCTACTGGCAAAGACTTACCGCCAAGCGATTATCGTTCCAGTACGATACCGGGTAGAAACCGACTAGGGGTATGGGTTTAATATAACTGCCATCTAACAGGCTAGCCCGCTGCCATCTCACACTGCATCATATCATCACTTACCATCAGGTGAGATCGCAGTCAAGGGCTAACTTGTAGTGGAATAAAAAAAAAAGTATTCTTTTGTTTTTCAGTAACAACATAGCTGGTTACGACGTTCAATGTTCAATGTACAGCCAGGTCTGTTGTCCCATCGACACGGAACAGCCTACCGACACATACGCCTCCGGATATCCACCTGTGAAGGTACTGGCACAATACCTACTAAATCCATACTAATATTATAAATGCGAAAGTGTCTGTCTGCTACGCTTTCACGGCCCAAAACTAAACTTATAACAATAATAATAATATTATAAAGAGGAAAGATTTGTTTGTTTGTTTGTAATGGATTTAAACTAAAAAACTACTCGACCGATTTTAAAAACTCTTTCACCTATAGAAATCTACTTTATCAGCGAGTAACATAGGCTACATTTTATTTTAAAATAAATTAGAGATCCCTTCGAAAATTGCATTATTGTGAATTAAGTCGGCAAAATTCACCTAATTTAACTTTTTACGTTAAACCTATAATCGTCTATTAATTCACACTGTCTTGTATGTCATATTTTGTTAAGACGCTTTTATGTCATATTTGTCAAGGCAAACACAATAAATACAAGATAACTAAGTACCTACTAACATTTTTTTAAACATTTTAATATCTTACTGTTGAAGACAGACTGCGAAATGCCTAAAAGAGCCAGGTCTCAACTTAGTTGTTAGTTCTTAACATAGTTCCCTGGCGAGGGCAGCGAAAATACGTCGTATTGGAGACTCAAGTGCCAATACAAGCGTTCATAGCGGTTTGCTGAACAAAATTTGAGAACGTATGGTGGTCGTCTCAGTGCCGACTGACCATTATTGGGTATGGACTATTTTGATCAAGTGCTACCCGTGCGAAGCTGGGGCGGACCGCTAGTATATATAGTCACCGTAAGATTGTAAAAACCGTTAGATTATAATCTAACTCGCGAAATTGTAAACTGTCTAATGATTACAACTTGATTATTTATGTCGAAACCTAACCCCCTTTTTTTTTCGTGGGGAAATCCTCATGGATACCCCCCGAGCACAACACCCGCTCGGAGGATGATCATCCTATTGTTACGGTCGAGCCATATCACCTGCTCCCGTACAGTTCAAAACTTCAGGCCAGAGTTGCAAAACTTCCCATAGACTCAAGGGTCACAATATAATGAACCCTAACCCCCTAACCTAACCTACAAGAAAGAGACAAGAAAACGTAAATACAATGAATATTTAAAAAAATTGACATTACAACATTGAACGGTTCACAATCTTTCGACTGTTTACAATCTATCGAAAAAACAAGTGAATATAATTAAAATTATTAAAAAATACGACTGCTCTGCCGTAGACACACATACACACACCCTGAAAACATAACACTTATTTTTTGGGCAGTCGTGTAATAAACTAAGAAAACCGGCCAATTGCGAGTCGGACTCGCGCACCGAGGGTTCCGTACAAACATGTAGTAAGCTATAAATTATTTAAAAAAACTACTTACCATTTAGATCTCGTTCAAGCCAATTTTCGGTGGAAGTTTGTATGGTAATTGAAATAATGCAAGAAATACCACAAATAGAAATTGGCTTTAATTGACTGAAAATTATACGTACGACATTTTTATTCAATCATATTGCATGACGTTAAGAAGAATTATTTAAATTATCAAGCAACAATGACAAAGGTTTCATATCATTCTCCGCCACTAAAAGGTGAAGTCCCGCAAGTATTGAGGTGGTCGTTTTATTCGACAAGATCTCCTCAAAGGAGTTTCTTGCTGAGGCCCAGGTGATCCCGAACGTGAAGGAGCGTCGGGTGTTCCCCACACCGTTGGGCTATCTAGTTCACATGGAGTAGTAAGCTCAGTAGTCAACGGTGGTTCAGGTTCATGCACTGGTGTTCTAGGTGGATCGGGGTTCGTAGAAGGTTCAGATGGTTCAAGTTCAGCCTGTGGACCATTGTGAATTTCTGGAGTATTATCAGCTGGACTTGCGTCTAGTATTCTTTCTCCCCCTTCACCTATTGGAGCTAAATGTCTGTTGGATACAGCTGTCTCTCTTCCGTCACTCAGTTTCACAATTGAATAATTGGGGTTAACTTCAATCACGTCAGCTTCTTCTACTAAAGGCAAGTACTTGTTTGCTCGAGCACAGCGTTTAACGAGGACTTGACCAGCGTTTGTTAGCCATGTCGGTATAGTCCCGCCGTTTGGAGATTTGCGTGGGTATTTAAACAGTCGTTCATGCGGTGTGCAATTGATCGAAGTGCATAGCAAAGATCTGATGGAATGTAAAGCATTATCAAGGACCTTTTCCCAACTTTCTATTGGCAGATTATGTGAGCGTAAGCCTAGCTGAATAGCTTTCCATAGAGTAGAATTAAGCTTTTCGACTTGTCCATTTCCTTGTGGGTTGTATGCTGTAGTTCTGCTGGTAGCGATTCCACGTGAATGGAGATATTCTTTCACTTCACTGGATAAGAAGGAAGTTCCTCGATCGGAATGAATGTAGCTAGGCATCCCAAATATCATAAAAAGACTGTTCAAATGTTTGATAACTGTCTTTGCACTCATGTCAGAGCAAGGAAAGGCAAAAGGGAATCTCGAAAATTCATCGATAATTGTTAATATATATCTGTTATTCGTATTAGTCGGAACAGGGCCTTTGAAGTCGATGCTTAAGCGTTCAAATGGCGCTGTGGCTTTAATAAGTTCTGGAAGCGGCTCGTCATTTTTGTAAAATTTTGGTTTTATTTCAGCGCATATTCGACAATTACTCGTCATAGTCCTCACTTCTTCGATAGTATAAGCGAGATTTTTCGTTTTCAACCAGTGGTGCATCCTCGTGACTCCTGGATGGCATAAGTTTTCGTGGAGTTTATTAAGCCGTGCGAGTCGAGAGGAGGCGTCAATACTGGCACAAACCCTGGATAATGCGTCAGCTACGAAATTTTCTTTACCGGGTCTATAAACGATATCATATGTATAAGGCGCTAGCTCCAACCGCCACCGCTGTATTTTCTCGTTTTTAATCTTACTCGAGTGTCGTGCATCGAACATAAATGCGACCGATCTCTGATCTGTAATCAACTTAAATGGCTTTCCAATCAGGAAATGACGCCACTTTTTGAGCGATTCTACAATAGCATATGCTTCTTTTTCGACTGCTGAATGATTATGTTCACTTTTATTAAGAGTTCTAGAGTAGAATGCTACCGGTCTGGAGTCTTGGGAGAGGGTGGCAGCAATTGTATGCTCCGAGGCGTCGGTCTCTACGGTGAAAGGCATTTTATCATCAATGGCGTATATAGTAGACTTAGCAATTACTGATTTTAGATCATTGAAGGCTTTCAAAGCTTCAGCACGTAGTGGAAATTCTGTTGAATGTACCAATGGATGTATTTTCTCAGAGAAGCTCGGGATCCACTTCGAATAGTGCGCAAACATGCCTAATATCCTTCTTAACGTAGCCGTGTTGTTTGGAGGAGGCATGTTGATGAGTGGCTGTAATCGTTCACCATCTGGCTTTATGGTGTGATTTTCTATGGTATATCCAAGTATATTGAGCGATTTTTGGTTGAATTTGCTCTTTTGTGAATTGATTGTCAAGTTATACTTGTCAGCTGCCTGTAGGAATCGATTTATATTAGCATCGTGCTCCTCTTGTGTATTTCCACAAATCGTTATATCATCGAGATAAGCAAAAGTCCCTCTTAGGCTTTCTTTTCTGATTACCCAGTCAATCGTTCTCTGAAAACTCGATACACCATTTGTTACCCCGAAAGGTACTCGACAAAACTGATAGAGATTACCAGCGGCTTCGAAAGCTGTGTACGGACGTTCGTGTTCAAGTATCGGAATCTGATGATATGCACTTTGAAGGTCAATAGCGCTAAAAATACTGTACTTTGCGACTTTGGTAATAATTTCTTCGATGTTAGGCAGCGGATAAGCATCTAAGAGCGTATATTTGTTGATTGTCAACGAATAGTCTATTACCATCCTCTTCTTATGGTTCGCGTTCTTAGTTATCAGTACCTGTGCGCGCCAAGGTGACTGACTCTCTTCGATGATGCCTTGTTCAAGCAGTTTCTCTACTTCTCCGGCTATGAACTCTTGGTCTTCCAAACTGTACCTGCGTGATCGTATAGCAATAGGTTTACAGTCAGGGGTGATGTTAGAAAACAATGACACAGCAGGGACAGTGGCTTCGGTGACGCAGCAGACTTTTAGAGTTTCTTTTGGTCCGCCGAAGGAAAACTCCAGAGTAGAATGCAGGCTGAGAAGGTCATGGCCTATAATAATATCAGCGCACAGATCTTTGACGATGAGTAATTCCACGTTGTCATATGAGTTCTCCTTCAACTTGACATCTTGACGAGTAATGCCAGTAACTTGTGAAGTTAGAGAAAGAGAGGCCATTGAAATCATCTGTTGGCAAGGTCGTTTTTTTAAATGAGCCAGGTTAGCAAAGTCTTCACTTATAAAACTAATGGTGCTGCCTGTATCTATCAACGCTTCTGCTCTGTAACCTTTGATGTATGCAGGAACCATCGCTTTCTTTAGAGATGCTAGTGCTGCAGTCGTGATACAAGCGGTACAATGTACGCAATTTTCAGGCGAGCTGGTGGAAGCTACTCGAGGTAAGCTACGACAAACGGATGCGTAATGCCCCTTTTTGCCACATTTTTGACAGTTTGTTTTGAAGGCAGGACAGTTTCGTCGATTATGTAAGCGATCTCCTCCACAATAAAAGCACTTACGGTGAGTCTTGTTGCCTGATGTATCTGTTTTAGGAGCTGTAGCTGCAGTTGTTAGAAAAGACGTAGGTGCTTCAGTATACTGGTCAAGCACAGCACTTTGTTGTGCTTGGCTAATTGCATTGAGAGCTGGTAGGTTGAAGTTTTGTGAATTGCTTTCTGCCATCTCTAACGATAACGCCTTATTGTAAGCCTCGTCTAGAGAGAGTGTGAGGTTTTCTAGGAGGCGTTCGCGTATTTTTGGCGAAGCGATTCCAGCGATGAAGGCGCCCCGTATGCTGTCTTTCATATTTGTTTCGGCATCCACGGATTTGAAATCGCATTCTCTAGCTAACTGTTTGAGAGCTTGTAAGTAGGAGTCGATAGTTTCACCTGTATGTTGGCGTCTCGTAGCGAGTAGATGACGCGCTGTGATGATGTTTTTAGGCTTTACGTATAGCGCATCTAGAGCTGTCATCGCCGTGGCGTATGTTGTGCAGTCACTGATGGAGCGAAACACGCGTGGAGAAATATGATTTATCAGCAACTGGAACTTCGTGTCGTCTGAGATCGCCGGCGCATTAGGGGCAGCTGATTCAGTCTGTGCCGTCAGGAAATTGTTGAATGTACGTTTCCAATGCTCCCACTCGGGGCTAGTGGAACTTAATGAGGAATCTCCATCAAAGCGTTCCGGTCTCAAAAACTTTTCCATTTCAGTCAATTAAATTGAAATAATGCAAGAAATACCACAAATAGAAATTGGCTTTAATTGACTGAAAATTATACGTACGACATTTTTATTCAATCATATTGCATGACGTTAAGAAGAATTATTTAAATTATCAAGCAACAATGACAAAGGTTTCATATCATTAATGTACATCATATATTTTTTTAGTTTTATCATTATCTTATTTTAGAAGTTACAGGGGGGGACACACATTTTACCACTTTGGAAGTGTCTCTCGCGCAAACTATTCAGTTTAGAAAAAAATGATACTACAAACCTCAATATCATTTTTGAAGACCTATCCATAGATACCCCACACGTATGGGATAGATGAAAAAAAAAATTTTGAGTTTCAGTTCTAAGTATGGGGAACCCCCAAAATTTGTTGTTTTTTTTTCTATTTTTGTAAGAAAATCTTAATGCGGTTTACAGAATACATCTACTTACCGAGTTTCAACAGTATAGTTCTTATAGTTTCAGAAAAAAGTGGCTGTGACATACGGACGGACAGACAGACAGACATGACGAATCTATAAGGGTTCCGTTTTTGCCAAATTTGGCTACGGAACCCTAAAAATCCCCCTCGAATGGAAGTACGGCTACCACTGCTACTACGTAACGATACCACAGTCATTTGAAATCTTATTTACGTTTTTATTAAATGATATTTTTGTGAATCACTGGATACTGAACTATCATCATCATCATCACTACAACCTATTAACGTCCCACTGCTGGGCACAGGCCTCCACTCTCATAGGAGAGCGGGAATTAGAGCTTAGACCCACCACGCTGCTCCAATGCGGGTTGGCGGGCTTTAACGACTATTATCATGTTAGTGATAATAACCGGGACCGACGGCTTAACGTGCTCTCCGAGGCACGGGGGTGAAACACCGCCAACTTCCAACTCCGGGCTGGCACTGAGAATTTCTTAATTGAAAAACCCAATACCTAACTTTTATGCCCGACCGGGAATCGAACCCAGGACCTCGTGATCCGCAGTCGACTATGCTAACTACTAGACCAACGAGGCAATTGAACTATAGTGTTATATAGTTCAATTGCCTCGTTGGTCTAGTGGTTAGCTACTACTAATTGAACTATAGTGTTATATATTTTTGGAATCTACTCATCATTTACTAGGTGATGATTAAATAGTTAATCTTATTTTCGAATTTTTTTTTCAACTTTGGTCTTTAATGCGGGACCCTGGTCACCCCATCAATTTTTTTTTAAATTTTACTAGCCTATGTCACCCGAAATAAGCTAGGGATTCTAACGATACCTCATTTATCAAAATCGGTTCAGGCGTATAGAAGTTATGGTGGAATATACAAACTCACATACATACATACATACATACATACATACACGCATACATACATACTCGTACATACATACATGAACCCTGAAAACAGTATACTTACTCCTTTTTTCAGGCAGTCGTATAAAAAGCTTTAGATTACAATCTTACGGTTTTTACAATCTTACGGTGACCTCCCTGATGCAGTGAATAGCGCTGTAGTAGTGTGAGGCTACAGGGCCTACATTTCCAATTCCCGGCAGGGTCAATTTGGGAATTTATAATTTGTGAACTTGCAATTGTCTGGTCTGGTGGGAGGCTTCGCACGTTACCACTTACCATCATATCGACAAAGTCGTATTACCAAGTGATTTAGCGTTCCCGCACAATGTTGTGTAGAAAACGATAAGGGTTACGGTATGGGTTTAATATAACTGCCATGCCCCTAACAGGTTAGCTCACCACCATCAGGTGAGATCGCAGTCTAAGGCTAAATTGTAGTGGAATAAAAAAAAACATAGTGGGCAATTGGATATTTGACTACTTAATTATTAGCCTAATAATTTAATATAAAAAAAATATTTTTAAACAACCGACTTCAAACTCCCGCGCCAACTTTACAACAACAAGCACACGCTATACAAAGTACTTATTTTATTGTTGATATTTTAAAATTTGCTCGACCGATTTCGATAAAATTTATATGGGACCACATGGGAAGTATGTCCTTTCAAATAAAAAAAGAATGATCCAAATCGGTCCACCCAGTCAAAAGTTCTGAGGTAACAATCGAATTGAGAACCTCCTCCTTTTTTGTGAAGTCGGTTGATATAGTAAAACATCTCTTTATCGAAATTTTATCGTCTAGCGATTTTAAGCTTTTTTGTTACCGTGGATCTATTTAATTTTCCGGGATAGCCTATGTCCTTCCCCGGGATGCAAATTACAAACCATCACTATAACAAATTTCATCCAAATCGGTTGAAAAAATGGGCCGTGAAAGCGTAGCAGACAGACAGACACACTTTCGCATTTATAATACTAGACGATGCCCGGGACTTCGTCCGCGTGGATAAAGGTTTTTTGGTTCCCGTGGGAACTCTTCAATTTTCCGGGATAAAAAGTAGCCTATGTGTTATTCCAGACTTATATAATCTATCTCTGTGCCAAATTTCATTCAGATCCGTTCAGCCGTTGGGGCGTGATTGAGTAAACATCCATCCATACATCCATACCATACATCCATCCATCCAAACTTTCGGATTTATAATATTAAGTAAGTATATAGATAAATTGGCCCCTGAATTACAATGAAACACCAGACACACCAACTTTACAGACTTACACTACAAATTGTTCGCATATAAATTTTTAGGAATATCCAGACATGGACAACGAAGACCCTATACCCAAGTCCACGTGCGGTGTGCGCGGTGAAGAGGATGGGGAGACGCCTTGGTTGGTCATCATGTAAGTCCCTACCTGTTTCTGAATTCCTCGCGTACAAACCCGCGGGTAAAATCTAAAACCTCAGAATAGGTATGTAATAGTACATACCTAAATTTTTGAAGACCTCCCTGGCGCAGTGTGGAGTGCTGTTGTCTTACCGTGGGAGGTCCCGGGTTCGATCCCCGGCAGGGTTAATTTGGGAATTTATAATTTCTGAATTTTCTCTGGTCTGGTGGAGGTTTTGGCCGTGGCTAGTTACCACCCTACCGGCAAAGACGTGCCGCCAAGTGATTTAGCGTTCCAGTACGATGCCGTGTAGAAACCGAATAGGGGTATGGGTATTGGGTTTATTAATATAACTGCAATGCCCCTAACAGGTTAGCTCGCTACCATCTTAGACTGCATCATCGCTTACCATCAAATGAGATCGCAGTCAAGGGCTAACTTGTAGTGGATAAAAAAATACTTTATAGTTGAATTCCACAAGTGCAGTATGATGAAAATTACACTCGAGACGCAAATAAAAAAAAATTGCGCACGTGTATCACACAACATTACCAATACATTCACATTATATTTGTTATTGAAAACACATAAAAAACTTTTTTCATAAGATACAGATGCATGCGTGATTCCAATATTGACTGCGAGAGGTCGCTGTAGTTTAAATGTAGTAAGAACAACGACCTCAATTTACATAGACGGGCCCTGTCAAACAAAGAATTGTGGGCGTATTTTTAGCAACGCCATCAACACCATCTAGTCTGAAAAGCGGGAACCTGCTTGCAACATATATGGAAAACGTATGACTCGGTCATAGATCTAAGGCCATAGAAGCCGTAAGGCCAGTTAGTAAAAAAAAATATATCATACAGTTTGCCGCGGAAATTAAATGATTGCGTAATGGATAAAAATATTAAATAGGAAGATTAAATAACGTTTTTTTGGAAATGTATGATTGTGAATTGAAACACTTACCTTAAAATAAAAATTGTACAGTGCCAAACTAATCAGACTTTAGATTGTTACTTAAGAATAACAAATTATCTACACGACGAGCAACCGTGACTACGCTTCGATGGGGACAAAGACAGGTTAGGATCGCGCTCTCAAAGTCGGACGCTCGACCCTTTTCTATGAAAGGGCCCATCTAGTACCTACATATATATCGATGAGTAAGAAAAGTTGGTACTTACTGTAAAATACCTCGTAACTGATGTTTTGTATGGCAGGCACTATATTACCGCACTAGTGCAAAAATGAATACCTAATACTGCACAGCTTTTAGCGAGCGTAACTAAAGCAATTAAATGATTTGGGGCCATACTACCATCTCTTAAAGCCGTATTGTTTTAATATTATTGACGTTTATGTTTTAGAATGATAATCCTTATTTCAGAGACGTGTCATTAACCTGTCATTTTGAAATAATAATACGGCTTAAGGCAAAGGTAGTAACCCTCTTGATTTGATTTGCACAAGAGTGGGAAAACTCTACTTTACAGCTTTTATAGCACGCACGTAAGAGCTACTTTACGAGCAAATGTATTGTAAAATTATCTATTACTAGCGGCCCGTCCCGGCTTCGCACGGGTAGACATAAATAGGTACAGATATTTTTCATAATGGTGCACCCCCTTCTCCCGCACTGCCCCTCTCACGAAGAGTTTAGTCACTCGATGCGCTGCGTGGCGGCCGCCGCCGGCTTGTATTTTTATTTTAATTTCATGATATCTTTTGAATGGAATGTCCGATTTCAATAATTCAAAAAGTAATCATCAGGTATTGAGACAGTCTTGAATATTAAATTATTTATTTGGATAAAAATTTATAAATGGTATGGATAACACGGTCTGATTTTGATCAGCATTTCTATCAATTTGTTAAATGTAAAAAAGTAGTTATAGTGACGTAACTACAATAGTTAGACACATGGTCTCGCGAAGTTTTTTGTAGATATTGATATATTCTATAATATTGTCGAACATTTTTTTGTCCTATCATTAATACTCTTCGCAGCGTATGCGATGAAAGACATTTTATGGCTAATTTTTTTACACCTTCGGTTGGTTTTAATAAGAATTTCTAAAGATTTCTATAGTAATCTAGTAATAAATATAGCCTATGTTACTCAGTGATAATGTAGCTTTCTAATGAAAAAAGAATTATTAAAATTGGTCCAGTACTTTTTGAGTTTATTCGTTACATACAAAAATACAAATCTTTCCTCTGGTATTGAGACAGTCTTGAATATTAAATTATTTATTTGGATAAAAATTTATAAATGGTATGGATAACACGGTCTGATTTTGATCAGCATTTCTATCAATTTGTTAAATGTAAAAAAGTAGTTATAGTGACGTAACTACAATAGTTAGACACATGGTCTCGCGAAGTTTTTTGTAGATATTGATATATTCTATAATATTGTCGAACATTTTTTTGTCCTATCATTAATACTCTTCGCAGCGTATGCGATGAAAGACATTTTATGGCTAATTTTTTTACACCTTCGGTTGGTTTTAATAAGAATTTCTAAAGATTTCTATAGTAATCTAGTAATAAATATAGCCTATGTTACTCAGTGATAATGTAGCTTTCTAATGAAAAAAGAATTATTAAAATCGGTCCAGTACTTTTTGAGTTTATTCGTTACATACAAAAATACAAAAATACAAAAATACAAATCTTTCCTCTTTATAATATTAGTGTAGATAAAGGAACCAGAAGTTTATAAAGGAACCAGTAAACAAATCTATGTGGTACAGTGTGTATCTTGCACTTGCAGCTTGCGATATTCACCACACCACACAAATCTTCCAAACCATTCCCAACGCACGTTTAACTCCGACGAAGCATCTTCAGGAGATGTTGACTCGACAATGCACAATTTCAATGATCTAATCAATTTCAGAAAAGACCCATCAAAGATTTGGAAATCCTCCAACGTGTACGAGGGAAGTGTTGGTGGCGGTAACATCATTCACCCGAGTGTGGTGTTAACCGCTGCGCACGTGGTGTATGCCAGAAACGAGCTACAAGTGGTGGCTGGAAGAGGAGACACACAGACACGCGACGTGGACAGCATGAAAGTGCATGAAAACTTTAACAATCGTGAGTACAGGACATACTCGTATTTCCTAATGTCATGACGTATTAATTACATCGCGAAGGAGGTCCTGAATGAAGCGACGTCCTGAGGGTGTAGGTGAATGAAATGGCGACGAAACGAGTCTTCTGGCGTAGCCCATCCATTTTACATCTTTATTTTCATAAATTGTTATAAGTCAAAGAAAAGACCCATCGAAAATTTTGAAATCCTCCAGCGTGTACGAAGGGAGTGTTCATCATTCACCCGAGTGTGGTACTAACCGCTGCGCACATAGTGTATGCCAGAAACGAGATACAATTGGTGGCTGGCAGAGTAGACACACAGACACGCGACGTCGACAACATGCAAGTGAATGAATACTTTAACAGACGTGGATACAGGATATTATATTATGTCCTAGTGTCATATTGTAAGGAGATAGGTACGTTCTTTCCTTTCAGTCGATCGATGGAGGAGTCTTAGACAGAAACGTGGCAGTGGAAACTGGCAGAATTTTCAATACAAATGTTTTTCACTCTAAAGTCAAATTAGTATGCAAGTGATACCGTGCCTCTACTATAGCTACGGCCGGCTACGGCTACGGTGCAGGTGGCACAGTATTGGGTGGTTATGGGGTTGAGTCACTGTTTATCTATATTATACTTGCGCTGTGCTAGCGTAGCGCTAATCACTTCACACAGTGTAGGTATGCCAGACATGAGCTACAGTGCTGGCCAAGAGGCAGAGAGTTTTAGTAGTTTTACTACTTATTTTCTAACTAGATGATTCCCGCGAATTCGTCCGCTTGGATTAAGTTTTTTTGATTCCCGCGGGAACTCTTGAATTTTCCGGGATAAAAAGTAGCCTATGTCCTTCCCGGGGATATAACCTATCCCTATACTAAATTTCATCAAAATCGATTGAAGAGATAATTTTTTTTATTCCCGCGGGAACTCTTGAATTTTCCGGGATAAAAAGTAGCCTATGTCCTTCCCCGCGATAGAACCTATCCCTGTACCAAATTTCATCAAAATCGGTTGAAAGGATGGGCCGTGAAAGCGTAGCAGACAGACAGACAGACAGACAGACACACTTTCGCATTTATAATATTAGTATGGATAGTATGGATATGGATTGTGTTGATGATTGTGCCTTACTTGCGATCGAGTCCTGAATCTTCTACTCATAGATTATTAGGATGATGATTATTTCATGTAAATAAATTACCACATAGTTGATAGACTTATTTTGTATAGTAATTTTGCATATTATTTTAAACCATACATAATATTAGTATTTCACCTAAAATATAGCTAGTCCTTAGTAAGCGCTATACGAGACATCGCCTCATTTTTTTTTTTTTTTTTTTCGGATTGTGTATGCTGACTGGCCCTACTGGCCGCTACAGCGTCACCGGGGGGTTGGGCGAGCGCTAGGCGTCGCCGAGAAAAGAGCCCTAGGGCTCGAAGACATCGGGGGGGGCAACGTCTTCCTAAGGGCGCCTCCTGTGAGGCTCGGACCTCGGCTTAGGATGACGTTGGGACGAATGGGAGGTCGGTTGGACTAGATTAGTCCACACGCCCCCGAGGCCGTGGGTTAAGACCACGTCCGGGTGACGTAAGATATCGGGGTCCCCGTCTTCGCCGGCGAAGACGCTGTGTTTGACTGGTGTTTGTGTGTTGCCCTATGTAGGGAGCATTGTCGGTAGTAATTTGGTCATCGGGGTCGTTAAGGACGTGTTTAGGACGTCGTTTGTCTGGTGGGTCATTTCGGTCGGGGGTATATGATGCAGTCTGAACTACAAGGGGGTTTGGATGACTGACTGCCTTCTCAAAGTAATTTTTGGAGAGCTGCTTAAAATATTGGGCTATGGTGGGGAGTTCGAGGTCTCTATGGAGGTCTACGTTACGTACGAACCACGGGGATCCCGTGGCCATACGCATGAACTTGTTTTGGAGGACTTGGAGACTGTTAAATCGAGAGTGAGGGAGGTGTGCGAATAAGACGCATGCGTAGGACATGATAGGACGGATGCACGTTTTATAAAGCGTGACTTTGTGTCGAAGGGACATTTTGCTTTTGCTGCAAATCATAGGATATAGACGGAATAAAACATAGCTAGCCTTGTTACGGACTCGGCGTATGTGGGCGTTAAAGCTGAGTTTACTGTCAAAGGTTACACCTAAGTATTTGGCATTTTTTTGCCAGGGGATGGGGCGACCATATAAGGTAATTTCAGGGAGGTCTAATCTCTTCCTGCGAGCGGAGGGACAGAAGAGCATAGCGGCGCTCTTTTCGGGGTTGACTTCGATTCTCCAACGGCGGAACCAGTCACCTAAACTACTGACTGCCGCTTGAAGGCGGGATCTGATAAAGAGGCGGTTTGCCGCAGAGCTATATAAGGCGGTATCATCCGCGTACTGGGCCACGCTGACATGGGGGGACGCTGGGATGTCGCTGGTAAACAGCGAGTAAAGAAGGGGAGAAAGAACTGAGCCCTGTGGGACTCCAGCACGGATCGGTCTGGGGGAAGAAAGGGTTCCGTCTATCCGATAGCGGAAGGTGCGATTTGTGAGGAATTCTCGTAACAGACGTACGAGTCTTGACGGTACGCCGAGATGGTGAAGCTTGTAAATCAGGCCGGCATGCCAGACCCTATCGAACGCATTCGCTACGTCAAAGAAGAGGACTCCGGTTGGGATGCCTCTAGAAAGGCGGTTGAAACCTGTGTAGATATGTTCCGTGAGGCGGTGCGCTTGATGAACGCATGAGTGTCTGGCCCGAAAGCCGAATTGCTCGTCGTTGAGGAGCTTCTTCTCTTCGACGACGGACTTAAGCCGGTTGAGGATAATTCTCTCATACACCTTTGCAAGCGTGTTGAGTAGACTTATAGGACGGTAGCTAGTTGGTAGGTTTCGGGGTTTTCCCGGTTTGGGGATGTCTATCACTGTTGCTTCCTTCCATCTATCGGGGAAGGAGCACCCGGCCATTAGGGTATTAAATATAACTACAAGGAGGTTTATTATCTGATCAGGGAGCAATTTTAATGTTTTGTTATTAATTGAATCGGGACCTGGAGCTTTCTTAGCGTGTAACTCTTTGATAATTCCTCGGACTTCGCCGCAATTTGTGGGAGGGAGAGGTTCCTCTTCAGAAGAGGGGGGGGGAGGAGAAGAGGGAAGCTAGTTCGTTATCGACTAACTCTACGTGTGACCTATCGAGGGACGTTGTGCTAGGAGAGCATTGGGCTTCTAAGCTATCGGCTAACAATTCGGCCTTATCGACATCTTCAAAGGCGGGCGGTTGGTTGGGACGTATAAGCGGAGGGGTAGCCGAGACAGGGTCGGCTTTGAGAGCCCTAGCCAGGCTGTAGTACGCTACGTGCGATGGCGAGAGCTCGCTCAGCCTCCTGTCCCATTGTTCGTCGCGGAGTTCGGCAAGGCGAGCCTTTACCTCCCTCTGGGCTTTCCAGAGTTCTCTCCGGTTGTCGTCGGTCGGACATGCGTCATGGGCTCTACGTTTGGCGTTTTTGTTGGTGATTAATTCTCTAGCGCCGTCCGGTAAAAGCTGGCGGATACAACCGTTAGGCATTTCCCGGGAGCAGACGCTGAGAGCATCGCGGATGTGATTTGTTAGGTGCAGTGAGGCTGCATGCGCTTCGTCTAAGCTTTCTATGTTGTCAGGAATTTGAGAGAGGTGCACTGAGTCTATGGACTTAAGATGCTCGGAGAGTTTCTTGAAGTCAATGACTGTTTTGGTCGGGGGGGCTGCGTTGGGCGGGGGTCCTAGCCGGAGTAGGACGGGGCGATGGTCTGAACATAGTTCGGATAGCACTTCCAAAGGACTCACCTGTAAGGCGATGTTCTTTAGCAGTGCTATGTCTAGTATGTCCGGTCGGTCAGTAGTCCGTTCCGTATTAGGATAACGAGTCGGTGTGTCAGGGGCCAAAAGTGCAAAATTAAGGTCCTGTCTGTTTGTCAGTCTTTCGAGTGTAACTCCTCGTTGGTTTGTAGTGTTACAATTCCAGCGGCGGTGTTTAGCGTTGAAATCTCCTGCCAGAATGACGGAGTCTCCGAGGGAGAGGAGTGCGCTGATGTCACTCTCTAGAAGCTGTTTGGTTGGAGAGAGATAGACTGATGCTAGTATGACCGTCGGATGGCCGGACATACTAACCTGACAAATAGATGCTTCCATATTGGTAAGGGGAGGAGTATCGAGAGGAGTGCAGTGAAGAGCCCTTCTGTGGTAAATCGCGGTGCCGCCGAGGGCGGTTGCTCTGTTGTTTCTAATTAAATTATAATTGGCAATTCGCGGATTGCTTCTACTAGGTTTTAAGAAGGTCTCTTGCACTAGGAGAATATCGGTTTGATGTGCACAAACAAAATCGCGAACTTCGTCTATTTGGTCGATAAGGCCGACCAAATAGACGAAGTCCGCGATTTATATAAATCTATTTATATAGATCTATTTATATAGATCTCAGCTTCTATAAATCTATTTATATAGATACTTGAATCACCTGAGTAAATGAGACAGATTATTGTCAATAACAAACCAATATCAACTAAGGCAACTTAAGAAAGATTATTATAGAACCTTTGTATTGTTAAAATATAATTAATAGTACTTCAACTTTGTAACTCAACTCACCTAAATTAATAAATAAATATTAATTATCACTTGTTAACATTAGAAGATTTGTATCGTATTACTAGAGCACAATAGCTGAAATAATCGGTGATCAAACTGAGTTAGAAATACCTTGAATTATCTATAATAAACCAACTGATTTATTCCTTTACATTTTATAGCATTAAGATTTTATGTGCACCAGTTTTCTGTTTCGTATTAGTTTTCTATGTGTATTAGTTCTATTTGTATTAGTTTTATATTTTTGTACTAGCTTTCTATATGTTTTCTATGTGTATTACTAAGTTAAGATCAATGTTTTAATTATTACGCAATTTGTTATAGCGTCCTATTGGTAAACGTGATTATACGAGCTCTTTAATAAATATAGCGAATGTGTACGCTTTAAAATACAATAAATACCGGCCTCCCCCGGTCGAGTTACGCACTTCACCACGAGACTCCGAAGCGTACACATCTCCGCTTCCGCAACAAGAAAAAGTGTTTTATTTCACTCCCTCGCTGTGGCTCGGGTCACACCGATCCTCCACAGTGCATGGTCCATCGAGCGCCGGATAACAACAACCAGCGAATCAAGATCAAGATCTCAAGTCTCAAGATTCTCCGCAATAAGCAAGATTGAAGAGGAATCTACCTATCCCCTCAGAACGAAGTCTGCGGGCAGGGAAGATCGTTCAAGAACGCTGCGGACTGAAGTCGTCGAGAGGTCTGCCTAGCAAGACTGAAGAGGAATCCACCGTCGTTACGCGGGTGCATTGAGGCGAGCTCCGGGTAGCAGCCGAAGACCGCAAGAACGTCGGGAGGGATCGCTTCGTCGTCGCTACAGACACAAAACGTCGCAACTGCCACGCAAGGCGAAAAGGATTTCGACCACGGCTGCGGGGCTCCCCTACGTTTGGAAGACCACAAAACCCGGAAGATCGTTTCGCCGCGCAAGCAAGTCGACATCAAGAGCTTTCGTCATCGCAAGGAAAAGGATTTGACTCATCGCTGCGGGTGCATTGAAGCAGGCTACGAGTAGCTACTGAAGACCGCGGCGGCTGGGGGCATCGTTTCTACGCGTTGAAGAATTCTCTATAAGCGCGGTTTACCGCGGCTCTCCCGCTCACCACCTAACGGTGTCAAACGGTGAACGGGCGAGTTAACGCCTCACGGCGGGAGCAGTATACCAGACGATACTGCCAGTTCACTTTAACCGGTGAACTGTAACAGTCTGATCGCGCCGGTACGGTGCACGTAAGCTAGTGGCCTCCTGGTGGGCCTGCTGAAGGGTTGGGCGTTCCTCCCAATTCCAGAGCAGCTAGTCTTGCGTGTGACCCTCTTCCGGGCGATTCCCACCTCACCTTACCCTTTTTTCCATCCCTGGGAGAGTGTGTTCTTCGGGACCCTCGAACAGGACTGCTAGGGCTGATAGGGCTGTTAGGGAGGTAGGGCTGTAGGGAAGTAGGGCTGTTAGGGAAAGGAAGACAAAGGACCCGACCAAGATGAGCACCATAGAAACCCGAAGCAAGAAGGCACATCCCAAGGACAGGGACCCGGGCGAAGTGGAATCTGGGAATTCATCCAAGACTGGGCAGTCTAGTAGTTCCCAACAGACTACGAGCACAGATCGAACTACTAGTACCGAACAAACTGCGTGTACCGATCAAACCACGAGCGCGGTACACTCGAAGCATGTGATGAGGAATCCAGTAAATGTCACAAGCAACGTACCACGTGAGAAAAAAGCAATGGGATCACGCACGTCCCAAAGTAAACGCGCCGAACTTGAAGCGAAATTAGCTCTTCAAAAGAAGGAAATTGAAAGGGCTGAAGCCGAAGCCGCGCTAGCCCGAACTCAGTTAGAGTTAGCACAACTCGCTGAAGACTCAGACATTGATGAAGATGACCAACATATAGAATCAAGTGTTATTGATTGGGTGAAAAATCCATCAAACGAAACAGAATCGGGAATGGATTTATTATCAAAATTACTCGCGAAAGCTCTAAAAAGCGATAATCAACAAGAAACTCCAAGAAAACCACCTGCATACATGAGCGACCTACCACCATTCGATGGAGATCCGATTAACTGGATACCTTTTATAAAACATTATACAAGCACCGCTTCGTGCAATATTTTCAATATCGATGAAATCATCGATATTGAAAATATTGCAAGAATACGAAAATCACTTAAAGGTCGAGGAAAAGAAGCCGTAAAGTCACTTCTATATACCAGCTCAACACCAGAGAGCATATTGAAAGAATTGGAAAGGAGATTTGGCCAACCAACTTATATTATTAAAGGTTTAATCTCAGAACTGCACAAATTACCGAGAATGACAGAAGATATGAAAGGTATTGGGACTTTCGCCAGCGCTGTCTACAATACAGTAGATACAATAAAACAATTGGATCAACTTGAATATCTATACTCAACCGAAATATCAGACAAGATAGTGGACAAGATGAGTACATTAGTCAGATTTAGATGGCAAGAATTCAAATCAAACCGAAGAAAAGAGCCAATGTTACATTTACTATCTGAATTCCTAATAAAAATCTCTAACGATTTCGACGAACCAAGTCCAAACGACCAACCAAGAATGGAAGCTAACAAATCTCGCCCCATAAGAAGACAAGTAAACGTAGCCCAACACGATGAAAGCGACTCGGACCTTTCATACGACACCGAATTCGAAGAGGAAATGCAAATAGTATTAGCCGCCTCTACGTTAGAAAAAGAAAAATGTCTCTTGTGTGAACGAGCGCATGACATAACAAAGTGCAGGAAGTTCACCAACCAGCCAATCAAAGACAGATGGGAGACGGTGAAACAACTAAAAATGTGCTTTAAATGCCTAAAGGCCAACCACAGACATCTAGCATGCAAATCCAAACCATGTGGCAAAGAAGGTTGTACAAGAGAGCACCATGAACTATTACATAGAGAAAAACCAAACCCAGAAGCCAATTTAGTTGTATCAGTCAACCACATAGACACCTCCACAGGCTACTTGAAAATTATTCCCGTCGAATTACACGGACCTAACGGATCAGCCACCGTAATGGCCCTATTGGATGAAGGATCAGCAGTAACACTCTTGCAAGACGAAGTAGCAAATCACATAGGAGCTTCAGGACCTAGTAGAAACCTACTACTAGAAGGAATAAACGGGCATCAAATAAAGACCGAGCAATCGAAACATATCAAAGTAAGAATTAAAGGCCTGTTATCAAGAAACTATGAAGATATACAAGCACACACTATTAACAATTTAAATTTACGAAGTCAATCTGTTAAGAGAGAAGACATCGCCGACTGTCCTTATTTAAATGAAATAGAAGACCAACTAATCTACGAGGAATCACCACCGACACTAATCATAGGCCAAGACAACTGGCATCTAATAGTCACAAGAGACATGAAAGCTGGCGATCCCTTGAAACCAGTGGCATCCCTAACCAGATTGGGATGGATTCTACACGGTTGCAAACCTACAAGCTCTGAACCAGTTCCTTCAATAAATCATACATACGATCAGAAGACAGAAAGCACAGATGAATGCATAAAGTCTTACTTGTACCTAAACTCACGTGACATAACTCCGAAAAAAGCCAATAACAATCCAAATCAGCAAGCTTTGAATATTTCAGAAAAGATAACTCATCGAATACCGGAAGGCAGTTTCAAATGCGAAATAATATTGAAAAGTGATAACGAAACACTGCCATCAAATCACAACAGCGCATTACCTCGCCTGAAAGGATTAGAAACCCAACTTAGAAAAAACGGCAAGTTGAAAATTAATTACAGCAAGGAACTTTTAATTTATTTGTCAAATGGCTACGCTGAGCTAATCATCAATAAACCAACAATACCAAGAAAATGGTACTTACCATACTTTATCATCATGCATCCGCAATATGGAAACCTTAGAATCGTTTACAATGCAATAGAACAAACAAAAGGAACAAATTCAAGAAACGCACTATTACCTGGAACTGACCCGCCACAGTCATTATTCAGCGCACTAATAAGATTAAGACAATGCCCCATTGCCGTAGCGGCCGACATCAAAGAAATGCTTACAAGAAAGATAAGACGAAACGCAGACCTAATCCACAAAAGCGGCGACCTCGAACTGAGAGAATGGATTTCAAACCATCCTTCCGCTATGAAAGGCTTATTGACAGATAAGCCGGAACACATGCAAATGTGCAATGAAAAAGGCTACGAAAAAACAATAGGAATTCAATGGCAAAATACCAACGATGCGTTAACCTTGAACCTACGCAACGCTTTAGGTGTGAATTATGGTATACTATTACCTACAAAACGAGAAGTCGCAGGTACTGTGATTCCGACATTCGATCCAATGGGTCTAGCCGTTCTGGTATTAATTCAAGAGAAAGTCATAATTCAAAAACTATGGCACCCGGGCATAAGTTGGGACGATCCCACCCCCGACCATATGACTCAACCTCGGACAAATTGGTTGGAAAATTTGAAATCTCTAGAAGAACTAATCGTACCAAGATGCACAGACTCTCGAAACGAGGGGGAGCTCCACACCTTCATGAACGCCACTGAAAACACCGATATATATTGGCGTACCTCTAACGGCAACAAAGTTAAAACAAAGCTACTAGAAGTAAAAATAAAAGTGGCTTCGCTGGAACAAACATCTATACCACGATCAGAACTTCAAGCTGCATCATTACACTATCGACCAGCTGCAAGTGAACAGAGTGAAAATGACGCCGCCAGAGAAATTAAATACTTTTGGACAGGTGCACGAGCATGGATTAAATCCAACTCGTACTATAAAATCGACCGCGACCGAGCGCGAACCGACAAACCCACGACTCATAAAACCTTCATCGCACACCGATCGGCCAAAATAAAATATCTGGCGAAAGCATGTGAAAGGAGATACGTAACCACAAGAACTCCACCAAGAAACCTTAATAACGAACACCGATGGTTAAATGATCCAGAATTATTGTCACTTAACGCCGACGAATGGCCCGAACAGCGCAGAGAAATACCACCGTCACCAACAGGAGATAAAATGACAATTATTACATTAGTTCGTCACTCCGGAACGCCATTGCCTAATGTAAAAGGATATTTTTCATGGACTCGAGCTAAGGCCCGCTTTCTCCAAAGTGTAGACCGCTCTAACCGCGACTATATACATCACCAATGATACAAGCTGGAAACCATATTATAGACCGAAGAAAAAATACAAAATACTATTAAGAGTGACATCTTGGGATCCCGGCTTACAAGAAAGTCTAACTCACAACCATGCTCTTATCGGAAGATCAAGCGGCACCTATTGTTTTGGAACCTTTACCGATAGCGAGCTTATCGGACCCAGTACCTGGAAAACGGTACTAAGACTCGCCGACCATTTCTAGAAACGCTGGCTTATTGACTACTCACATAGAATAACGCCAAAAGACAATAACAACTACGATGGATTTTTAACCCGGCTGTTAGAGATAAGGTCATCACCATTGATAACTCTCTTCCGCGAGGCACATGACCCAAGGGCGAAATCATCGATACTAAGCCTGGCCTAGATGAGAATACACACAGTCGATGTTCATACCACCGCAGGAGTCATGAAGAAACCCTTTTCACGATTAGTAAAAATCCCACAATCTTCTTCCACCAATGATAGTGCTCCAGATTCCATCTTCGCACGAGGGGGAGACTGTTGAAGATTGTGCCTTACTTGCGATCGAGTCCTGAATCTTCTACTCATAGATTATTAGGATGATGATTATTTCATGTAAATAAATTACCACATAGTTGATAGACTTATTTTGTATAGTAATTTTGCATATTATTTAGTTTAAACCATACATAATATTAGTATTTCACCTAAAATATAGCCAGTCCTTAGTAAGCGCTATACGAGACATCGTCTCAGCTTATATAAATCTATTTATATAGATACTTGAATTACCTGAGTAAATGAGACAGATTATTGTCAATAACAAACCAATATCAACTAAGGCAACTTAAGAAAGATTATTATAGAACCTTTGTATTGTTAAAAAATAATTAATAGTACTTCAACTTTGTAACTCAACTCACCTAAATTAATAAATAAATATTAATTATCACTTGTTAACATTAGAAGATTTGTATCGTATTACTAGAGCACAATAGCTGAAATAATCGGTGATCAAACTGAGTTAGAAATACCTTGAATTATCTATAATAAACCAACTGATTTATTCCTTTACATTTTATAGCATTAAGATTTTATGTGCACCAGTTTTCTGTTTCGTATTAGTTTTCTATGTGTATTAGTTCTATTTGTATTAGTTTTATATTTTTGTACTAGCTTTCTATATGTTTTCTATGTGTATTACTAAGTTAAGATCAATGTTTTAATTATTACGCAATTTGTTATAGCGTCCTATTGGTAAACGTGATTATACGAGCTCTTTAATAAATATAGCGAATGTGTACGCTTCAAAATAAAATACAATAAATACCGGCCTCCCCCGGTCGAGTTCACGTGGTCACTCCGTGCATAGCGTTCGCCCCGAGCGGACGTCTCCCATGTGCGGTCTAGAGTACTCCGACTCCCTTCTCGCGCAAGTGTTGTGCCGCCCGACGCCATTAGTGATTGTGCCAGTGTTGTGGATGGACGTTGTTCCAGCGTTGTGTGTAGTGCAGTGTAGTTCCAGGGTCTAGGATTCCGTGAGTACACTACTCTAAGTGCAGCATAGGTCCACACCCCCGTCTCCAAAGGACGGGGACTCAGCTAGGGTTTTCACCTAGGTACCCACCTCCCTGCCCCGGCAGGGGGGACATCTTTAGCTCCCGGGTCCACTATGGACCCCCGACCAACCAACCGACCCGCTCTCGGGGCCACTAGGGCCCCGGCGACGCAAGTTAATATTCAGGCACTGTTAGAGGACCTGCAGAACCGCAGTCCTAATTATCTAAGCTATTTTTATGGCCCATCTATTTCGACAATCCCTCCTGTCATGCCGCCAACTGAACCGCCCTTCAGGCATCCAGTTTCAACCCCCATCGAGAGCACCCATGCGCCGCGCAAAACCAAGGAGCTTCTCTCCTTGTCCCCCGCTGGTTCCCCAGCCGCCCCTACGAGTTCAATCCCGCTCAAAACCATCCCAGGTCCTGTAGCCCGATCCGCCCTTGCTGTGATATCCGAGGAACCTCAAAACGAGACCTCTCCCGCATCCTCTGAATCAGACGACTTCACACCCGTCCAATCCAAGAGCCAAAAGCGTAAGCTAAAGGCATCAAAATCCACCGCAAACCCTCCTAAGAAGGTTGCCACCCCTACTCCATCCACCCGGTCAACAGACACACCCAGACCCCATAGCCCATCCGCCACCCAATCCTCCACCGGAGAGGAATCAGAAGACTCCCCGATGGAGGAACCAGTAAGGGAAAAAGTCCCTCCTCTCTACATCAGAGAGAAGCTGAGCTGGCAGCGAATCCTCCCTATTCTAACAGAGAAAGGCATAACCTTCTCTGAAACCCGTTCCACCGCCATAGGCATTCGAGTCCAATGTCCTACCTCTAATGACCACCGTGGTCTCACTTCAATCCTCCGACAGGAAAACGTAGGGTTTCACACGTATGCCATACGTCCAAGGGCCCCCAAAGAGCCTAAGCGAAGGGTCAAACCGGCCGGCCGCAACTCTGCCGCCCCCCCCAAACCGACCCCAACCTTCGTCCCGGCTCCGGCCCCGGCCACCAACGCCTGGGACAAACCTCTTCCCAGGACAAATCGCCCTGCTCCCGCGGCTAAGACCGCTTCGTCAACCCCGACACAGGCCCCACCAAAAACGCCCAATTCGGCCAGTCAGGCCAACATCGATCAGTCTTGTGATGCCTCCGCATATGCAAATGCAAGTAGTAACGTCGACGTTCTTAGCAAACTCCTCCTGACGATAGACTTAATCAAGTTAAACAGATTCATCTCGGATATTAGGACAAACCCAGATACTATTTCAGTCCTCCAAAAACACATGGACTTTTTCATTCCGGTAAAAGAATTATTTGACTCTCTCAATGGCCAACACAACGAATAGTAGAATCAAACCACATTCCCTTGTAGTCGCATTTTATAACGCGGCCGGCCTTATCGACCAAATAGACGAAGTCCGCGATTTTGTTTGTGCACATCAAACCGATATTCTCCTAGTGCAAGAGACCTTCTTAAAACCTAGTAGAAGCAATCCGCGAATTGCCAATTATAATTTAATTAGAAACGACAGAGCAACCGCCCTCGGCGGCACCGCGATTTACTACAGAAGGGCTCTTCACTGCACTCCTCTCGATACTCCTCCCCTTACCAATATGGAAGCATCTATTTGTCAGGTTAGTATGTCCGGCCATCCGACGGTCATACTAGCATCAGTCTATCTCTCTCCAACTAAACAGCTTCTAGAGGGTGACATCAGCACACTCCTCTCCCTCGGAGACTCCGTCATTCTGGCAGGAGATTTCAACGCTAAACACCGCCGCTGGAATTGTAACACTACAAACCAACGAGGAGTTACACTCGAAAGACTGACAAACAGACAGGACCTTAATTTTGCACTTTTGGCCCCTGACACACCGACTCGTTATCCTAATACGGAACGGACTACTGACCGACCGGACATACTAGACATAGCACTGCTAAAGAACATCGCCTTACAGGTGAGTCCTTTGGAAGTGCTATCCGAACTATGTTCAGACCATCGCCCCGTCCTACTCCGGCTAGGACCCCCGCCCAACGCAGCCCCCCCGACCAAAACAGTCATTGACTTCAAGAAACTCTCCGAGCATCTTAAGTCCATAGACTCAGTGCACCTCTCTCAAATTCCTGACAACATAGAAAGGTTAGATGAAGCGCATGCAGCCTCACTGCACCTAACAAATCACATCCGCGATGCTCTCAGTGTCTGCTCCCGGGAAATGCCTAACGGTTTTATCCGCCAGCTTCTACCGGACGGCGCTAGAGAATTAATCACCAACAAAAACGCCAAACGTAGAGCCCATGACGCATGTCCGACCGACGACAACCGGAGAGAACTCTGGAAAGCCCAGAGGGAGGTAAAGGCTCGCCTTGCCGAACTCCGCGACGAACAATGGGACAGGAGGCTGAGCGAGCTCTCGCCATCGCACGTAGCGTATTACAGCCTGGCTAGGGCTCTCAAAGCCGACCCTGTCTCGGCTACCCCTCCGCTTATACGTCCCAACCAACCGCCCGCCTTTGAAGATGTCGATAAGGCCGAATTGTTAGCCGATAGCTTAGAAGCCCAATGCTCTCCTAGCACAACGTCCCTCGATAGGTCACACGTAGAGTTAGTCGATAACGAACTAGCTTCCCTCTTCTCCTCCCCCCCCCTCTTCTGAAGAGGAACCTCTCCCTCCCACAAATTGCGGCGAAGTCCGAGGAATTATCAAAGAGTTACACGCTAAGAAAGCTCCAGGTCCCGATTCAATTAATAACAAAACATTAAAATTGCTCCCCGATCAGATAATAAACCTCCTTGTAGTTATATTTAATACCCTAATGGCCGGGTGCTCCTTCCCCGATAGGTGGAAGGAAGCAACAGTGATAGGCATCCCCAAACCGGGAAAACCCCGAAACCTACCAACTAGCTACCGTCCTATAAGTCTACTCAACACGCTTGCAAAGGTGTATGAGAGAATTATCCTCAACCGGCTTAAGTCCGTCGTCGAAGAGAAGAAGCTCCTCAACGACGAGCAATTCGGCTTTCGGGCCAGACACTCATGCGTTCATCAAGCGCACCGCCTCACGGAACACATCTACACAGGTTTCAACCGCCTTTCTAGAGGCATCCCAACCGGAGTCCTCTTCTTTGACGTAGCGAAAGCGTTCGATAGGGTTTGGCATGCCGGCCTGATTTACAAGCTTCACCATCTCGGCGTACCGTCAAGACTCGTACGTCTGTTACGAGAATTCCTCACAAATCGCACCTTCCGCTATCGGATAGACGGAACCCTTTCTTCCCCCAGACCGATCCGTGCTGGAGTCCCACAGGGCTCAGTTCTTTCTCCCCTTCTTTACTCGCTGTTTACCAGCGACATCCCAGCGTCCCCCCATGTCAGCGTGGCCCAGTACGCGGATGATACCGCCTTATATAGCTCTGCGGCAAACCGCCTCTTTATCAGATCCCGCCTTCAAGCGGCAGTCAGTAGTTTAGGTGACTGGTTCCGCTGTTGGAGAATCGAAGTCAACCCCGAAAAGAGCGCCGCTATGCTCTTCTGTCCCTCCGCTCGCAGGAAGAGATTAGACCTCCCTGAAATTACCTTATACGGTCGCCCCATCCCCTGGCAAAAAAATGCCAAATACTTAGGTGTAACCTTTGACAGTAAACTCAGCTTTAACGCCCACATACGCCGAGTCCGTAACAAGGCTAGCTATGTTTTATTCCGTCTATATCCTATGATTTGCAGCAAAAGCAAAATGTCCCTTCGACACAAAGTCACGCTTTATAAAACGTGCATCCGTCCTATCATGTCCTACGCATGCGTCTTATTCGCACACCTCCCTCACTCTCGATTTAACAGTCTCCAAGTCCTCCAAAACAAGTTCATGCGTATGGCCACGGGATCCCCGTGGTTCGTACGTAACGTAGACCTCCATAGAGACCTCGAACTCCCCACCATAGCCCAATATTTTAAGCAGCTCTCCAAAAATTACTTTGAGAAGGCAGTCAGTCATCCAAACCCCCTTGTAGTTCAGACTGCATCATATACCCCCGACCGAAATGACCCACCAGACAAACGACGTCCTAAACACGTCCTTAACGACCCCGATGACCAAATTACTACCGACAATGCTCCCTACATAGGGCAACACACAAACACCAATCAAACACAGCGTCTTCGCCGGCGAAGACGGGGACCCCGATATCTTACGTCACCCGGACGTGGTCTTAACCCACGGCCTGGGGGGCGTGTGGACTAATCTAGTCCAACCGACCTCCCATTCGTCCCAACGTCATCCTAAGCCGAGGTCCGAGCCTCACAGGAGGCGCCCTTAGGAAGACGTTGCCCCCCCCGATGTCTTCGAGCCCTAGGGCTCTTTTCTCGGCGACGCCTAGCGCTCGCCCAACCCCTACACAATCCGAAAAAAAAAAAAAAAAAAAAAAAAAAAAAAGGTCGAGTTACGCACTTCACCACGAGACTCCGAAGCGTACACATCTCCGCTTCCGCAACAAGAAAAAGTGTTTTATTTCACTCCCTCGCTGTGGCTCGGGTCACACCGATCCTCCACAGATTGTATTGCAGTATTAGCTAATGCCCGCGACTACGTCCGCGTGGATTGAGGTTTTTTGGTTCCTGGATTGGAACCAATCCTGGGTTGGAACTCCTTAGTTTTCCGAGACAAAAAGTAACCTATGTGTTATTCCAGACTATAATCTACCCCTGTGCCAAATTTCATCCAGATCCGTTCAGCCGTTCGGGCGTGATTGAGTAACAAACATCCGTCCATACATCCTTATACCCAAACTTTCGCATAATTATAATATTCATTTGATTTGATATTATCTTGACTTCGTCTGCGAGATTTATATTGACCATGTAGTAGCCCTGCTACGCTATAACCTACCGCACAAGCATTCAGAGTGTAGGGAAAAAGGTAAACTATACACGTCTCTTTCTTTCCTACACTATCGATGTTACCCCTCGCGTTTTATCTTCATTCTTGTCCGTGCGCTCGCGCCGACTGCACAAGTGTTAACCATGCCGAAACGTAAGCATGAGACAAAAGAAGAACGATGGTCGAGGAAAATAAGGAAATACGAAACAAAACTTCAGGAACGTCGCCGAAATATTCGTCGCGTAGATTACTCCAGCGATGAAGATGATGTGCAAACCGAAGGTGATTAATGCCGCCTAGTGTTTTCTCGTTGTATTCTTCGAGAAAATAATTTAAGTCTACCTACAATAAAATTCTTCAGATATGATGTCGTGACGTGTAACCCGAAGACTGGTGCAGTTTTTTGTATTTTCTCGTTGAATTCTTCGAGAAAATGAAATAATTATTCTAATATTTTTAATCCCGTTGTATTCTTCGGGACCAGATTTTGATCGTTGCTAATTAGCCCGATCTACACAATTAATACGTAATTAATATTAATGTTTTATAGCATTACTCGAAATATTATTTTTTATTGTGGGTATGCAATTAAGCATACGCTACTATCTACTAGGGTTGAATTCGCCACCAGATATTGTTTTATTTATTTATTTTTACAAGTCGGGTGCTTTTAAAAAAAAAAAAAAAACAAACGTACTTGTTCCTGTAGCATTATAATTAATTTCCAGAACATCTTGAATCTGGAGACGTCGATGTTACGGATACTGGTGGTGTGTGTGTTAACCCGCCAGATCCGGTGAGTATTCACGACGGGGAATCCAACGAGCAGCTCGTCAGTAACGAAGCCCCTGCGGAGACCCTGCATCCGAAATTTTCGATGCAGAGTTACTGCAAGTCCTGGGGAGCGTCGAACCAGAATTAGAAGAATTTGGTGATGACCTGCATCCCGAAATTGCGGCCAGGTTCCAAAAACTCTTAGTGAATGGCCTGACAAAGGAGGCTAAAGAGGAACTAAATAAAAAATATCCTTTCCCAAAAAACGTCCCATACTCGAAGGCTCCTACTCTAAACCCAGAGATCGAGGCGATGCTAGTGGAGACCTGTCGACTTCGAGATAAGCGTTTGCTTACTAAGCAAAATCAAATCGGCAGGGCATTGTCAGCTCTAGGAAACGCCCTAACCGGACTTCTGAAAAAGAAACCTGAGATTCCCGAGATCGTCCGCGCACTTCACGATGCAGGAAATCTTATCGCCGATTGTCATTATGCAGAGACGGATACGCGTAGGACGGTGATCATTCCTTTAGTGGACAAGTCATTAACAGATTCATTTAAGAATAGGAAAAGGGACTGTTTTTTATTTGGAGAAAGTTTAGGTGAAGTGGTCAAAAGCTCTCGAGGAATCAAAAAAACGAGTCAATTTATTCAAGCTGCTACCCCTACTACTAGCACACGTTTAAACTACAAAGGCCCATCGACTCGTCCGAAGCAGCAGTGGGTAGGACAACCCTACACACACCAACGAGTCGGTGGGCAGCGGGCGACGTACTCGAGCCGAGGCCGGTGCGTAGCCGCCACGAACCCGTCACAGCAGCCTGGTCGCCGGCAACCGCCACCACCAGCGCGGCGCCAAGCGCAGCACAGGCAACGAGCAGCCAGCGATCGTCGACAGAAGTAGCTATGCCAGCAGCTCAGGTACATGCCGGTCGTCTTAAATACTATTTACACGCATGGCGTGCTATCACAGATGACGATTATATTTTAAATACTGTATCCGGTTACTCCATTCCATTCATTACTGTACCAAAACAGTGCCCAGATGAATATCCTAAACGTTGTTTTTCTGCAGACGAATCTTTACTATTAAAAAAAGAAATAGAACATTTGTTAAACATAAAAGCCTTATGAAAATGTAACCCAGTTAGCGGGCAATTTGTATCTGATATATTTTTAGTACCTAAAAAAGATGGTAGTATGAGATTTATTTTGAATCTTAAAAAATTAAATAAATATGTTTCTGTTGAACATTTTAAGATGGAAGATATCAGGACCGCCATCAAATTAGTAACCGAAGGTTGTTTTATGTCTAATATTGACTTGCACGAGGCTTATTTTTTAGTACCTATACATAGTAACCATAGAAAATACCTACGATTTTATTTCGAAGATTTTTATGAGTTTAATGCTCTTCCATTTGGCCTATGTTCGGCACCTTATATTTTTACGAAAATTTTACAACCAGTTATAACACATTTAAGGGCACGTGGTTTCAAATCTGTTCGTTATTTAGATGATATATTTTTACTAGGATATTCCAGAGAACAATGTTTAGACAACGTAAAACAGACAGTAGAATGCTTAAATAACCTAGGTTTTGTGATTAATTACAAAAAGAGTTGTTTGGAACCAAAAACATCATGCAGCTTCTTAGGTTTCGTTATCAATTCCGAATCAATGATCTTAGAATTACCGGAACGGAAAAGAAATAGCATTTTGATTGCTGTTGATAAGTTGTTGATAACAAAATCTATACGCATACGTGACTTTGCTCGTGTGCTTGGTTCTCTTACTGCTGCATGTCCTGCGGTAGCCTACGGCTGGCTGTACACTAAGTCACTCGAGAGGGCTAGATACATAGCTCTCTTAAACAATAATGACAATTATGATAAGTTCATGGCTGTTCCCGATAATTTACGTGATGACCTATTGTGGTGGAAAGAACATATATTAACATCTGTAAAATCAATCCAGCAATATAAATATACAATGGAGATCTATACAGATGCTTCCACCACAGGATGGGGTGCTGCCTGTAATGGTGAAAAAACGGGGGGTTTTTGGACTGAATTTGAGTGCACCAATCATCACATAAATTACCTAGAATTGTTAGCTGTTTATTTTGGACTAAAATCATTTGCTAGCAAAAGAAAAAATTGTAATATCCTCATGCGAGTCGATAACACAACAGCAATTTCTTACGTCAATAAAATGGGTGGAGTTCAGTACCCTCATCTTAATAAAATTACGAATATGATCTGGAAATGGTGCGAAGAAAGGAATATATTCATTTTTGCCTCATATATTAAGTCTTCGTTAAATACCGAGGCTGATAGTGAATCAAGAAAACTCAACATTGATACGGAATGGGAATTAGCGCAGTATGCATTCTCAAAGATTATAAATACTTTTGGTCAGCCGAACATTGACCTTTTCGCCTCTCGGGTCAATGCCAAATGTAAAAAGTATATTTCATGGAAGAGAGATCCCTATACCTATAATGTTGACGCATTTACTATAGATTGGGCCCCTTTCTTCTTCTATGCGTTCCCTCCTTTTGCTTTAATATTAAAGATATTGAATAAAATTATCGTTGATGGTGCTACGGGAATAGTGGTCGTACCACAATGGCCATCCCAGCCATGGTATCCCCTTTTTCAGTCATTAGTTGTATCTGATATTTTGATTTTACCACCTGATAAGTACCTTCTTACATATTCTTTCAGATCAACACACCCGCTGCATCGGCAGCTTTCCCTGGTAGCGAGTGTGTTATCCGGGAAGGCTTTCTCAAACAAGGCATCCCGATTTCAGCATTAGATATAACGTTTTCTTCTCTATCACGGAATACTCTAACACAATACAATTCCAGTCTAAAAAAGTGGTGGACCTATTGCAATCAGAATAATTGTGATTTTTATAACGTTAGTATTAGTTCATTACTAGACTTCCTTACGGAATGTTTCCAATCAGGTTCATCCTACGGAACACTTAACAATCATAGATCAGCTATTTCTTTAATTTCGTGTACAAAAATTGGTCACAATGAAATAGTCAAGCGTTATTTCAAGGGCATTTTTAAAATGAATCCTGTGTTTCCTCGTTATAATGTTACGTGGGATCCCAGTATCGTGTTAGACTATTTGGCAAATTTTTCAAATGACTCTCTTGGCTTAGAATTATTAAGCAGAAAATTAGTAACGTTGTTAGCTCTGGCCACTGGGCAAAGAACACAAACGTTATCACTATTCAGGGTGTCAAACATAAAAAAATACCAGGATCGCATAGTTGTTGCGATAACAGATTTAATTAAAACTTCTGGTATCGGTCGAGCTCAACCTGTAATAAATCTTCCATATTTTCATCATGAGCCATGTGTTTGCCCAGCTGCCACTTTAGAATTATACTTGGCTTCAACTTCTGGTATTAGACCTAGAAACGAAGATCGTTTAATATTGACTTTTAAAAAACCTTATAGAGCTGCATCCAGAGGCGGCTCGTGAAGGATCATATTGGGAGTTCACTAAAAAAAAAAAAAAAAAAATTACCAATTATTTGTAAATGAAGTCCATTCGGCGGTCATTACGTTAGGCTCAACTATAGTATACTACCCGTGGAGTTGGATGTTCATATTTTTTTTACAGAAAGATCTTGATGTGGTAAGCCTTGCACTAAAATATTTTACTTCGATTTCTAATACTTTTCGAGAAATAATTTTTTGAAAATCGCAAAATTTCACCACTTTTCACTATTTCTTACGACATTTGCCATAGATTACAGACTCATTGACATATAAAAAGTACTCTGTGCTCATTGACGTTTAGTTGGCGTACTAAAGTTTCATTTTACGTATTAAAATCCGTTCCAAACATAAAAAGTATTATAAAATGTTTATAATCGTAAAACATCGAGTTTTATGACGTGTACCGATTATTGGAAAAACGGAACGCGTGCGTTGGCGCCAAAGTGTCCAAATGATATTATTGAATTCAAATCTATGAGTCATCGTTTTACGCGCTTTTTAGTGTAAAGGTTAAAAAAAACTTTTAAAGGTTATAGATATAATTAACTGAAAAGGTATAAAGGTAGGTTATTATTTATGTATAATTAGGTACTTGAGCATATAATACGCAAAACCGAATCGGCTCACCCCGACTCCACGCAGTCTTGTCTGCCCTACCCCTAGAGTGTTTTTTTTAAGCGCGAAGCCAGAAGCTCGCGTAGGAGGTCCTGAATGAAGCGAGTCTACGAGGCCGAGTGGAGCGATGGGGGGAGGTGGCGAGCGAAGCGAGCCGGCGACCTCCGCAGCGAAACGAAGGTCGAGTAGGCGAAGCTTCATTCAGGGGCGACGAAGCGAGTCTTCTGGCGTAGCCCATTCCAATTAAGAAATCAACCTATCCTACTACCTACCTAAAACACAAGGTATAAAGGTTATCAGAGTTAAGCAGGAATTTTGGTAAAACTAACCTCAAAATTTAAAAAAATTAATATCTCGGAAACTACTAAAATTCGAAACGTTTTACTTGGAGGGGGGGTATATCCCTCCCACACCCCTCCCCTCCCCCCATCCCCTTCCCCCCCCGTCGCGGGTAGTATACTATAGTTCAACCTTACGTTATATTGTTCCATTTTCATCGCCTACACTATTTACATAAATCACAGTCTTTTTCACATAAATACGCAACACAATATGTATAATGTACACTATTTAAAACAACAATACAGATTTTCCAGGCACTGTACAATGATCCGACGCACTCGCGAAGAAATCAAAATAAATTTACTTTCGTATTTTGTGTTTTGTTTACATCTTACCGAATCTTGCATAATACGAATAAAAAAAATACTCGCGCGAGTTTTAACTCTTTCTTCGTGACAACAGGCCATGTCATTTAGTCGGGTAATATCGCGCATGCGTACTTCGTGTCAGGACCGCCGCTCTCATACAAATCTCTTGTCTCACGCGCCGCTCGCATCGAATGCTCTCTTTTACTCTCATTACATTTCAATAAGAACGTTGTACTAAACTTTCGTCTATAGGAGCGTTGTTCTAAGCGCTCTAAAAATACCATGTATTAAATTTGTGTTCATTGATGAAATAAGTATATAGTAAAGTAGGTAGGTAGGTACTTATGGATATTCATGATTAAAATGACAATGGGAATAGATTTATATAAAAATATTTATAACGTTTATAGCAAAGTTTATTTGATTATTATACCTACCTAGTACCTATGTATTTTTTTTTAAATTTTGTGGGAGTTCACTGCACCAGCGCTCCTTTGAGCGAGCCGCCTTTGGCTGCATCTGCTCAGACGTTAGGACGCTGGATCAAGCAGACTTTGCAGGAGAGTGGCATCGACACTTCTATATTTAGTGCTCACAGCACAAGGCACGCGTCTACTTCGGCTGCTTTTCGTGCTGGTATAAGCGTCGATGTCATTCGAAAGACAGCGGGTTGGTCTGATCAATCCGCAGTGTTCGCCAATTTTTACAACAGGCCAATTATAAATTCAACACCTAATCTATTGAATTTATAGGTTCTTAATCATAACTAGATGATTTAAAATTGATTGATAAATTTAAAACTTTATTGTTTAAATCAAACCTCAACTCTAAGAGTTAAGTTTAATTTCTTTTTTTATATTACATTATAAATAAAATTGTATGTTAAAAATCTATATTCGTGGTGATATTTTATTCATTCCGCAACATCGAAATTAATTTGGATCTCTAAACATCTACATGGTCAATATAAATCTCGCAGACGAAGTCAAGATAATTCAATGATCAAACGAACTTACCTGAAGTGAAGTTCGATCTTGATTATCTTGACTTCGTCGAAGAGATTTAAGTTCCCTCCCATCCCTTCTCCTTACAGTCACCCCTCATTTCAATGTCGCGTCTTGTTGCTCTAAAATAATGAAGATAAAACGCGAGGGGTAACATCGATAGTGTAGGAAAGAAAGAGACGTGTATAGTTTACCTTTTTCCCTACACTCTGAATGCTTGTGCGGTAGGTTAAAGCGTAGCAGGGCTACTACATGGTCAATATAAATCTCTTCGACGAAGTCAAGATAATCAAGATCGATCTTCACTTCAGGTAAGTTCGTTTGATCATTGAATTATGTGTGTGCAATAAAGATATCGTTGTATCGATCAATAGTAAGAGACAAAATTCACGCCGAATTGAGAATGTCCTCCACTTTGGAAGTCGGTTAAAAATAATAAACGTCATAGATCCATAGTTGCTGTACATTTCTCGAACATTAAATCGATCGATCATCCAGTTTCCGAATGACGATTACTCGTGAAAAAAGACGTGTCGTGAAGTGCGCTGTCAGCCGCACCTTGCAGTAGGTAATTGCAATAGGTAAAATACAAATAATAGTAGCTTATTGTATGTATTCCAGAGAACGCCCACAACGATATCGCACTGTTGTTCCTCACGGAGCCGCTGACGCTGTCCCCCGGCGTGCGTCTCGCGTGCTTGCCGCGTGCAGGCGACATCGCGCCCGCACGCTGTATGTCCACCCAGTGGGCAAAGAGCCCACACACTGGAGACGGGAGCTTTAAAACAGTGCGTAAAGCTCGCTAGACTTATATGTATAGTCAGAGTCAGCTGAATGATAGCGACTGGCCAGCGTGCAGCGGAGCTAAAAAAATATTTAAAAAAAGCCACATGCGTACAGAACTCACTTCAACTTCTATTTCATTTTCTGAGAAATGAGGTATTCGATTCGTTAATAAATGGTCTGGGTAACTTTAGGAGCTACATTTTACACGAACAAAAATCGATCAATTAATTTGATCTCTACGCACTAATATAATTAATAATCATCGATATATATGTAGGTGCTAGATGGGCCCTTTCATAGAAAAAGGTTGGGCGACCGACTTTGAGAACGCGTTCCTAACCTGTCTTTGTCCCCATCGTAGCGCTGTCACGGTCGCTCGTCGTGTAGATAATTTGTTATTCTCTATGTTAACATCTAAAGTCTTATTAGTTTTGCACTGAACAATTTTTATTTTAAGGTAAGTGATTCAATTCACAATTATAAATTTCCAAAAAAACGTTATTCAATATTTCTATCCATTACGCAATCATATTTTAATTTCCGCGGCAAACTGTATGATATCTTTTTTTTTACTAACTGGCCTTACGGCTTCTATGACCATGACCTATATTATCTATGACCGAGTCATACGTTTTCAATATATGTTGCAAGCAGGTTCCCGCTTTTCAGACTAGATGGTGTTGATGGCGTTGCTAGAAATACGCCCACAATTCTTTGTTTGACAGGGCCCGTCTATGTAAATTGAGGTCGTTGTTAATAATATGTTGACGCACACTCAAAAATACACACTCAGCGGCAAGGAACATAATATTTACCTACTAGGGCTCAGCAGACAGCGGTCCAAGGATATTATTATAACACCCCACTTTTAGAATCTGGGTGGGTCTGGGGTAAAAATTGAAAAACAATGCTTATTGTAAAGCAAAACTCTATACCTAAGGCACGGGATATGTAGTTATAGGTATACCGTTAGACGGCGCGGGATATATTATATACCGTTAGACGGCGCGGAATATAAGTACACGAGAGGCGACGTGCTTCTATCATATTTCATACAAAATGTATGCAAGCGACGAGACGCCAGGTAACTACAGAGGCGGCGAGGCGCGGACGCCGCTTGTATGCCGCTTTCAAGCATATTTTTCAATCGCGTTTTGTATGATAGAAGCGGCGTACAAGCGGCGAACCCGCACCACGCCTGCGCCCTACACATCGAACGCACCTCGGTCCTCGCTCGCGCCCGTCGGCCTTGGATAAATATCCTGTGCATAGTGTAATTAGCAGAGATTAATTATAAAGTACTGGTTTATATATTGTCTTTGGTATTTAGCATAGATTAATTAACTGGTTTATACTTATATTGTCTTTGGTATTTAGTGAGCAAAAATATATATGAATAATGTCCCAATGAAAATGCAATCTCTCAATAGATGGTTGTACCAGTCCTGAAACACCAGCAATGCCAAGACAAGTACCGCAACACTCGCCTAGGGCGCTACTTCATACTCGACAAGTCCTTCCTGTGCGCAGCCGGTGAACGACGCAGGGAAGTCTGCACGGGAGACGGGGGGTTCCCCCTTACGTGTCCAGTCGAGGTAAATAAATTAATAAAAAAATAAAACTTATTCTATAATTAGTTCCACCAACTTATCTGACCCGATGACAGCGTCAAACAACTAAAACAAAATCTAAACAGGCATATAAGTTAGTTCCAATTTTGGGCCAGGATTAGTAGCCAATTATATATTGTATAGTCCCACCCCCGTAGGTATATAACTGTAGTATAACTGCCTCGTTGGTCTAGCGGTTAGCATAGTCGAGGGTTCGATTCCCGGTCGGGCATAAAAGTTAGGTATTGAGTTTTTCAATTAAGAAATTCTCAGTGCCAGCCCGGAGTTGGAAGTTGGCGGTGTTTCACGCCCGTGCCTCGGAGAGCACGTTAAGCCGTCGGTCCCGGTTGTTATCACTAACATGATAATAGTCGTTAAAGCCCGCCCACCCGTATTGGAGCAGCGTGCTGGGTCTAAGCTCTAAATCCCTCTCTCCTATGAGAGTGGAGGCCTGTGCCCAGCAGTGGGACGTTAAGGGACTGTAGTGGATGGATGGATGGATATACCTAGCCCCACCAACTATTAAAGTTGGTAGGACTATAGTTAGTATCCCTGTAAAAGCTCCATAATCAGTGTTGGTTCATACAATACTGGTGCTTTCTAGTTTATATATGTCACCGTGAGATTGTAAAAACCGTTAGATTATAATCTAACTCGCGAAATTGTAAACTGTCGAATGATTACAATATAACGCATTATAATTTCGGTAGATTGTAATCTGGTATATTAACCCGATAGAACCTAAATGCCCGGCCTGCATTACCTGATTATTTATGTCGAACCCTAACCTAACCTACAAGAAAGAGACAAGAAAACGTAAATACAATGAATTCAAAAATTGACACTTAAAACATTGAACGGTTCACAATCTTTCGACTGTTTACAATCTATCGAAAAAAAGCGTTAGATTACAATCTTACGGTGACATATAGGTGTCACCGTAAGATTGCAAAGGCCGTTGGATTGTAATCTAACTAGCGATATTGTAAACTGTCGACAGATTACAATTTAACGCATTGTTTTTCGGTGGATTGTAATCTGTTAGGTATAAATACCCGATAACCAGGTATTTATGTTGAACCATAACCTAACCTACAAGAAAGAGACAAGAAAACGTAAATAAGTACAATAAATATTTCAAAAATTGACACTCGGAACATTGAACGGTTTACAATCTTTCGACAGTTTACAATATCGCTAGTTGGATTACAATCTAACGGCTTTTGCAATCTTACGGTGACAAAGATATCACCAACAATCGAGACTGTAACAATGATTGATGTAGGTTTTACTTAAATTAGGTAACGTTATTGGTTAGTAGTAGTACTATTAATATGGCAATTATCTATATCAACGATTTTGCTATTAAAATAACGAAGGAGCACAGTTGTACAAATATTAATTACTAGATGATTCCCGCGACTTCGTCCGCGTGGACCAACTTTTTTCGATTCCCGCGGGAACTCTTGAATTTTCCGGCATAAAAAGTAGCCTATGTCCTTCCCCGGTATACAACCTATCCCTGTACCAAATTTCATCAAAATCGGTTGAACATATGGGCCGTGAAAGCGTAGCAGACAGACAGACAGACAGACACACTTTTACAATATTAGTATGGCTAGTATGGATTAAACTCATGAAAGCTCTAGCACACACACTTTCGTTTCGCATCATACTATACTAATATATTACATGGGAAAGTGTGTTTTTTGTTTGATGTCCTTTAATCACGCCGCAACAGTGCAACGGATCGACGTGTTTTTTTGCATGGGTATATTTGAGAACCTGGAAAGTGTCATAGGCTCCTTTGTATCCCGGAAAATTATGGAGTGCCTGAGCCTATGCTTATACCACGCGAACGAAGTCGCGGCCATCAGCTTGTTTGTAATATTATGGAAGTCAGGATTCCCGGTGATGTATTCATCGTAAACCATTATTAAGCACTGGCTGATGCCCGCGACTTCGTCCGCGTGGTTCAAGCTTTTTTAATCCCGTAGGAACTTCTTTATTTTCCGGGATAATAAGTAGCCTATGTCCTCAACTATACCCATGGAAAAAATTATGTCGATCCGTTGCTCTGTTGCGGTGTGTTTGAAGGACAAACCAACAAACACACTTTTGCGTTTATAATCAATCAAATAAATATAAATATTATAAATGCGAAAGTTTGTATGGATGGATGTATGGACGGATGTTTGTTACTCAATCACGCCACAACGGCCGAACGGGTCTAGATGAAATTTGGCACAGAGGTAGATTATAGTCTGGAATAACACATGGGCTACCTACTTTTTATCCCGGAAAACTAAAGAGTTCCTGCGGGAACCAAAAACCTCAATCTACGCGGACCTAAGCTAGTATTAGTAGCCTACCTATAATTAATGCTCAGTTAGCCGGCTAAAGTTAAATATGATGATGGTATCTAATTATGTTTAGAACGGAGATCGTTTTGCGGTGTTTGGCGCAGTCCTGTGGGACATAGAATGCGGTCTCGGTGCGCCCACCGTCCACGCGCACGTCGCCGCGCTACGCGACTGGGTCGACCGTCACGTCGCCCAGAGAAGTCTCAGCACTGACGTCTATACTTATTAGTGTAATAAAATACTAAATACTGTATTAGTTCTTTATTTGTTAATATACCCTCTAATCTAACCTCTACATAAGTTAGTAAGCCCATTTTATTACCATTTACCCATGACGTATTTTATGTGTATGATATTACGACACCGTGTTGCCATTGGCGGCTTGGGAAATAGAACGTCGGGGTGTCTGAAAAGGAACGAAATTCGAGGTGAGGGAACGAAGAACATAATATAAGTTTTTAAATCAATTTTTTTCCAGAAAATTTAATTGTGCAAGACTTATAGGTTTATATAATATATAGGCATTTATATTCATTTATTAAGGGGGATGAGCACATCCGGCCCGCGAAATTCAAATTTAATTTGGTTTTTCGCAATTTGAAAGCTTAGAACACATCGTAGGCTTATGGCATTGAAATTGCGACCCATTTGCGACCGTTGCAGACCGTTGTGCTCAACGTTAATATGTAAGCAGTGATAGTGAAGAAGAAAGACAAATAACACTCATGAATAATAAAATTAAAATACACCAACCTTAGCGTAGTCCAAAGAAGCATTAGTAATGTGTTAGAATTAGGAATAGCAATATTATACTCGTAAATTAAAAGTAGGTACATAGTACACACTCAGTAAAAAACTTCCCAACTCCCAAGCTGCAGCAAATCAAAAACTTTGTTTATTTACCAATTTAGATTTACTCCGTGACCCGTGTACTTCACCACAGAACATCACACACACAGTCGCCCATAGAGTATATTGAATATAGTGCAGTCGCCGGAACGGCGCGGCGGCACTCGGCAGTCGTCTCGCTCGCCACAGACTAAAGAAGCGTATTTTTTTGTTATGGCTGCGTTCGTACTTGCTTAGGAAAGGGCGGCAGTTTTGGGCCGGATGGAGAAACGAAACGCAATTTTTTGTTCTTGATTCTTGAACACAGATTATGTAGTCTTGACTTCCTTAATTATTTTCTAATTTTGTTTTCGTAAAAGAACGAAAAGAACGGTTGAAGTAAGGGAACGCCGAGGGAACGCCGAGGGAACGCTTGATCATAAAATAGAACGCTTTTCGTTCCCTAGGGAACGATCTGGCATCGCTTCACACCGGTCACCGATGACCGATGGATCCATGGACATGTCACATGCATGGTTTTCTCTTAGGTTAATAATTCCCTAACTCCATGGGTTATTCTACTGTACCTCAGTGGGCACTGGTTGAATACGAATCACAGATTAACGATTTCTATTCGAAATATATTCGAATCCTCTGCCGAATTCACATTGAATCGTTGAAACCGAAACCACAGATTAGTATAGAATACTACGTATTTGAAACCACAGTTTGAAACTCCGGTTTTACGTCGACCGTTGCACCCACAGGTTGCACCCGTTGCATTACCCCATGGAGGTAGGACTAATAGTTTACCCGTCTTTACCCTTCTTTACCCCTATACTCTGTGGTTGCATCCATAGACAGTAGACATAAATGTCTGTGGTCCCTAAAACTCAGAGTCATAGATAATCACGGATTTACATACAACTTCGTGTAAGTGTTTATGTATAGGTTCATGTAGATAATACACAAGATATACTAGAGACTCAGAGTATGTTTGTTGCTTTGTTTGTTGCTTGTTTGGTAAGGTTTGTTGCAAAGGTTTGTTGAGGTTTGTTGTTTGTGAACCTGAGTTGTGGACCTTTAATGTTATTTTTTACAAGTTAATTTTACACCTTTGATAATCAAAGAATTACACAACTGCTAGTAACTATCCCAGTAATCACTGTACTTAACTGATCGCTCCCGGCCCACACTAGGTACCTATTGTGTATAGGGGACTTAAAAAAAGTACATGTTATGCCTTTTACACACGCTACAATTTGGTCGGCAAATTACCTACTAATAGTTAGTTGTACATATTTGGTAACTCGAAGAGATAAAATAATAACTGACGCCTGCGATAGGTTTGCCCGCGGAAAACACTAGCGTCAGGCATGGCAGATTGGCAACAAATTATTAATGAAAAAACTAGAAGTTTAATTCGCTATAATCCGCCAGAAAAGGCAAATCTATATGGTACAGTGCGTATCTCGAACCTGATGCCCGCGATATTCACCACACCACTCATAAACCCTCAAAAATACCCTCAACGTACGTTTCGCTCCAATACATCATCAGGAGCATCTTCAGGAGATGTTGCCTTTACAAAGCACGATTGTAAAGAAAATTTTATGTACTGTACAGTGTACCACATAGATTTGCCTTCTGTGGCGGATTATAGCAAATAAAATTTTTGTTTTTTCACTGTCATGGACTTCCGCAAAGTAACGCCTGCTTCGATCCAATAACACATTATTATTTTACTAGCTGATGCCCGCGACATCGTACGCGTGGATCGAGGTTTTGAGGTTCACGCGGGAACTCCTTAATTTTCCGGGATGCCTATGTGTTAGTCCAGATTATAATCTACCTCTGTGCCAAATTTCATCCAGATCCGTTCAGCCGTTCTGGCGTGATTGAGTAACAAACATCCATTTGAAGTTTTTGGTTTCCGCGGGAACTCTTTAATTTTCCGGGATAAAAAGTAGCCTATGTGCTATTCCAGACTATAATCTATCTCTGTATTAAATTTCAGCCAGATCTGTTCAGTCGTTGGGGCGTGATTGAGTAACAAACATCCATACATCCATAAATCCATCCAAACTTTCGCATTTATAATATTATATTAATATTACTAGATGATGCCCGCGACTTGGTCCGCGTAGATTAAGGTTTTTGATTCCCACGGGAACTCTTGAATTTTCCAGGATAAAATGTAGCCTATGTGCTTCCCCGGGACACCACCTATCCCTGTACCGAATTTCAGCCAAACCGGTCTTGACTTGCGGCGTGAAGATTTTTTTCCGCGTGAATTTTGGTTTTTAACTAATCCCACGGGAACCATGGATTTTCCCGGGATGAAAAGTAGCTTATGTGTTAACCCAAGATGCAATTTATCGCCATTCCAAATTTGAGCCAAATCGGTTCTGTAGTTGCGGCGTGAAGGAGTATCGAAGCTTGGTAAAATACGAACTTTGGAGCCCCGTTTCACCCCTTAAGGGGGGAATTTTGAAAAATCCTTTCTTAGTGCACCTCTAGACCTCATAATGAATCTGTGTGCCAAATTTGAAGTCTCTAGACCCAGGGGTTTGGGCTGTGCGTTGATATGTCAGTGAGAGCGTGAGTCAGTATCTTCTTTGATATACCATGAAATTTTCCGGGATGAAAAGTAGCCTATGTATCAATCCAGGATAAAATCTATCTCCTTTTCGAATTTCAGTCATATCAGGTCAGTAAGTGCAGCGTAAAGTAGTATTTTTCACGCGTGAATATCAATTTTTCAGTTTTCCCGCAAAAACCATGGATTTTTCCGGGATGAAAAGTAGCTTTTTTATTAACCCAGGATATCATCTATGTCCATTCCAAATTTCAGCTAAATCGGTCTTGTACTTCCGGCGTGAAGATTTTTTTCCGCGTGAATTTCGGTTTTTAACTAATCCCACGGGAACCATGGATTTTCCCGGGATGAAAAGTAGCTTATGTGTTAACCCAAGATGCAATTTATCTCCATTCCAAATTTGAGCCAAATCGGTTCAGTAGTTGCGGCGTGAAGGAGTATTGAAGCTTGGTAAAATACGAACTTTGGAGCCCCGTTTCACCCCTTTAGGGGGGGAATTTTGAAAAATCCTTTCTTAGTGCACCCCTAGATCTCATAAGGAACCTGTGTGCCAAATTTGAAGTCTCTAGACCCAGCGGTTTGGGCTGTGCGTTGATATGTCAGTGAGAGCGTGAGTCAGTATCTTCTTTGATATACCATGAAATTTTCCGGGATGAAAAGTAGCCTATGTATCAATCCAGGATAAAATCTATCTCCTTTCCGAATTTCAGTCATATCAGGTCAGTAAGTGCAGCGTAAAGTAGTATTTTTCACGCGTGAATATCAATTTTTCAGTTTTCCCGCAAAAACCATGGATTTTTCCGGGATGAAAAGTAGTTTTTTTATTAACTCAGGATATCATCTATGTCCATTCCAAATTTCAGCTAAATCGGTCTTGTACTTCCGGCGTGAAGATTTTTTTCCGCGTGAATTTCGGTTTTTAACTAATCCCACGGGAACCATGGATTTTCCCGGGATGAAAAGTAGCTTATGTGTTAACCCAAGATGCAATTTATCTCCATTCCAAATTTGAGCCAAATCGGTTCAGTAGTTGCGGCGTGAAGGAGTATTGAAGCTTGGTAAAATACGAACTTTGGAGCCCCGTTTCACCCCTTTAGGGGGGGAATTTTGAAAAATCCTTTCTTAGTGCACCCCTAGATCTCATAAGGAACCTGTGTGCCAAATTTGAAGTCTCTAGACCCAGCGGTTTGGGCTGTGCGTTGATATGTCAGTGAGAGCGTGAGTCAGTATCTTCTTTGATATACCATGAAATTTTCCGGGATGAAAAGTAGCCTATGTATCAATCCAGGATAAAATCTATCTCCTTTCCGAATTTCAGTCATATCAGGTCAGTAAGTGCAGCGTAAAGTAGTATTTTTCACGCGTGAATATCAATTTTTCAGTTTTCCCGCAAAAACCATGGATTTTTCCGGGATGAAAAGTAGTTTTTTTATTAACTCAGGATATCATCTATGTCCATTCCAAATTTCAGCTAAATCGGTCTTGTACTTCCGGCGTGAAGATTTTTTTCCGCGTGAATTTCGGTTTTTAACTAATCCCACGGGAACCATGGATTTTCCCGGGATGAAAAGTAGCTTATGTGTTAACCCAAGATGCAATTTATCTCCATTCCAAATTTGAGCCAAATCGGTTCAGTAGTTGCGGCGTGAAGGAGTATTGAAGCTTGGTAAAATACGAACTTTGGAGCCCCGTTTCACCCCTTTAGGGGGGGAATTTTGAAAAATCCTTTCTTAGTGCACCCCTAGATCTCATAAGGAACCTGTGTGCCAAATTTGAAGTCTCTAGACCCAGCGGTTTGGGCTGTGCGTTGATATGTCAGTGAGAGCGTGAGTCAGTATCTTCTTTGATATACCATGAAATTTTCCGGGATGAAAAGTAGCCTATGTATCAATCCAGGATAAAATCTATCTCCTTTCCGAATTTCAGTCATATCAGGTCAGTAAGTGCAGCGTAAAGTAGTATTTTTCACGCGTGAATATCAATTTTTCAGTTTTCCCGCAAAAACCATGGATTTTTCCGGGATGAAAAGTAGTTTTTTTATTAACTCAGGATATCATCTATGTCCATTCCAAATTTCAGCTAAATCGGTCTTGTACTTCCGGCGTGAAGATTTTCTTTCCGCGTGAATTTCGGTTTTTAACTAATCCCACGGGAACCATGGATTTTCCCGGGATGAAAAGTAGCTTATGTGTTAACCCAAGATGCAATTTATCTCCATTCCAAATTTGAGCCAAATCGGTTCAGTAGTTGCGGCGTGAAGGAGTATTGTAGCTTGGTAAAATACGAACTTTGGAGCCCCGTTTCACCCCTTTAGGGGGGGAATTTTGAAAAATCCTTTCTTAGTGCACCCCTAGACCTCATAAGGAACCTGTGTGCCAAATTTGAAGTCTCTAGACCCAGCGGTTTGGGCTGTGCGTTGATATGTCAGTCAGTCAGTCAGTCAGTCAGTGTCTTCTTTTATATATTTAGATGTAAGATAAGATGTATCTGTCTTCCTCAACAGATGAGCTTTGATCGGTAAGCACATGAGTTGTAACTTCTATTATAAGCATAATCCATACTAATTGCGCAAGGATGTCAACCAATTTTGATGAAATTTGGTACAGGGATAGGTTGTATCCCGGAGAAGGACACGCGCACGAAGTTGCGAGCATCATATAGTTAATAATTATAATATAATGTCACTAAATGCTCTACATAATTCACCCACGAATTGCATTTATTTGGTAATTAAAGGAATAGGTTTCGAGCAGTCAGCCGGCAGCCCCCTGTGCCTGTCTTTAATGATAAATGATAAACATTATGATTGTATTGACACTTGTCAGCCAATTTACACCCGTCACCCACACAATTTACAAAAAGTTTGATTGCCAATCAAATTGTACCGTGTAAAATAGACATAAGGATAAGACCACCGCAGAAAAAATGTGAAATGTCAAAGTCAAACTATGGTCTGGCGTCGAAAGTGGATATCGTGGCTGTATTACAGTGTACTTCACTTTTCTTTGCAAATAATTGTGTAATAATATCGTGAGTTTTACCTTACCACAAATTTCGCCACATCCAGCTGCATTCCCGGTGAGTTTATTCACTTTGACAAAACATTGTTTAAAGGTTATCCAGTGTTAGAGATAAGTTCAACAACTTTGCCTTATTAAAATTATAATCTCTGATAACATTGTTTAAGCCGGTAATACCACGTATGATTGGAAGGAATTGATTTTGCATCAGTAATTATTGTTTAGTCATTGCCTGTGGGTTTGTTTGGTGACTTTACCCCTTATTTACCTATTATTGAACAGAAAAAAACACTACTTATTTTTGTTGTTGGCTGCATTATAATTATTAACTCAATGAATTATTAAATAATAGTTAAGTAAGTAGTACTTAATTCAGTTCTGTAATCTATTTCTCTATCTCATCTATCAGATGCATAGTTAAGTATTATGTTTTCCTGAATTGACTGATAACTTGATAATATCTCTTTCTTGCCTTATCCATATACCTACTTGACACTGGCCAAACAACCTGTACCCCTGTGGCATAAATAAAAGCCAACATTGGGGAATTTAATTGAATTGAACTTGATAGCTGATTATCATAACTAAGAACTATATTTAAACTTGAATGTTTTATATTGCCAACTTATGTTAAACAAAACCAATTAGTAAATAGACAATCACAAGAAACCACAGATGCTAAAATATTAATTATTTAAATAGGTAACACAGTAAAATTTGGAAGACTGCTATTTTGATTTAATTTGTAGATAACCACATGATTACCATAGATATTCAAATTATAGTAGGCACCGCACCACACCGCACCACCAAAATATTGATATTCAGCGTTTGTAACTAGTAATCTGTGACTTGCGACCCATTGCTACAATCCTGGACAAGCTGAAAAGCTACGCGAAGCCAGTTTTAAGGACCAACAATTACAATCCCTAAGGATATTTTTGGATGTGGTATTGCAACAATTTATAGCCGGTTGGACTGCAAGGTTAAATTAAAAAATAATCTTAAGTACTTCATAAGATTCCTTACTTATATTTTAAACTAGCTAATGCCCGCGACTTCGTGGTGGTTTGAGGTTTTTCAGTTCCTGCGGAAACTCTTTAATTTTCCGGGATAAAAAGTAGCCTATGTGCTACTCCAGACTATTATCTATCTCTGTGCCAAATTTCATCCAGATCCATTGGGGCGTGATTGAGTAACAAACATCCATCCATACATCCATCCATCCAAACTTTCGCAATAAAAAATTGTATTTATATTATATATTATAAATATATATAGATTATTATTATTATATGATTGATTGATGCTTAAATGAGTCTCTGTCTGTTAACTTTTCATGGCAAACCCATTTAACTAATTTGGACAAAATCTGGTACAGATATAGGTTGAGTCACTTAATTATTTTTTAATAAATTGTCTAGTTATCACCCTCCCTACCAGCAAAGAAGTACTGCCAAGAGATTTAAGACGAACTTGTAGTGCAATAAAAAACACTTCAAATTAGTGAGGACTATTGGCATTGCATAAAAAGCTTTTTGTAAATTTTGAGTTAAACTCAAACTCAAAATGAACTTATTCAAACTGGGTATCATTTTGTACACATTTTGAAAAATAGTATTTTCTTGTTGCATGTGATGCTGATAATTATGATATGGTGATATTATATGGTATTTTAAAACTAAATATGCTTACAAGGGTTCCACATGTGCCCTGGTTTGAGAAGAAGCACATTACAAAATCTGGTAAAACTTTTGATTGGTTGGCTGGAATATGGGACTGTTAAGGCCTTATCACTAAATATTACACAAGCATTATGGCCTTTATTTTAGACCTGCAGGGCGACCGGCTTAAAATGACAGCTACAGTGTAATGATCACAATCACCTCTGGGCTCTGATTGGTTAACACTCTTCCACTGTTGGACCAAATCCATTGACGCAGCAAGAATACCATAAATTCATCCCAACAACAATTGATACTGTACAATGATTGATGCAGATTTTACACAATCGCCCTACTGATAACTTTCTCATGGAAAACTGACAATACGGCACAGATATCTCCTGCGCTGCACTTTTCTAATTTCAGTGGAGATTCAGCAAGAAAAGAATACATTATTTTCATTCAAGCACGCAGTTACAAGCGATGCATTGTTTACCTTCGCAATCAAGCAGGAAAGCCAAGTTCCCAAGCAAGCAATGCCACCACCACTCACATGCACCACCACACAAGACTTTTATACTATTCTCGATGCACGTTTCGCCTTGACACCGGAGCATCTTCAGGAGATGTCGACTTTACAATGAACTTCCGCAAAGTAACGCCTGATTCTATCCAATATTCAGTGGAGATTGTCAAAATGCTGTCGGGTACTAACTATAGGTACATATTACATTTTATTTACATATCACATATTACATAACATTCGGAACTTGTAGGTAAATATTATGTGTGTTGTTGAAGAAAAATAATATTTCCTTATTATGTAGGTGGGGCTCACCGCAAAATACCCAGCATTGTTTTGATTTCCCTTAATAATCATAATATTATAAATATTATATATAGCTTCCTCTATTTTATTTAATGCAGAAATATAAACCAACCAACAATCAACCAGTATTTAATATTTATACATACTGGTTGAGTAAGTTAAAAATTTTATTTGCTAGGTTCATCAGTAAAAGTATGTAATACTTTATATTCATGATATTATTTTACTCGACTCGACTGCCTCGTTGGTCTAGTGGTTAGCATAGTCGACTGCGGATCACGAGGTCCTGGGTTCGATTCCCGGTCGGGCATAAAAAGTTAGGTATTGGGTTTTTCAATTAAGAAATTCTCAGTGCCAGCCCGGAGTTGGAAGTTGGCGGTGTTTCACCCCCGTGCCTCGGAGAACACGTTAAGCCGTCGGTCCCGGTTATTATCACTAACATGATAATAGTCGTTAAAGCCCGCCAACCCGCATTGGAGCAGCGTGGTGGGTCTAAGCTCTAATTCCCGCTCTCCTATGAGAGTGGAGGCCTGTGCCCAGCAGTGGGACGTTAATAGGCTGTAGTGATGATGATATTATTTTACCTTATGTACAATAAATTATTTATTTTGCAAAGTAGAGATTAATCCTATCCTACTTAATATAAATGTGAAAGTTTGGGTAAATTTGGATGTTTATATATTTATTACAAATATAAATATCAATATTAATTAACCCTGTATATGCGAAAGTTTGGATAGATGTATGGTTGGGCTTATGGAATATGAATGGTTGTTTGTTACTCAATCATGCCTGAACGGCTGAACTGATCTGGATGAAATTTGGCACAGAGATTGTTTATAGCGTAGAATACCACATAGACTCCTTTTAATCCCGGAAAATTAAAGAGTTCCCGTGAAATGTATTTCGTAGATTACCGTAAGTGATTAACAACATATTATGCCCTAAGTTATGCAATAAGCCTCTACTAGCGTGACCACTGCTGACCTCTCACCTCTGGAGAGATAGCCGCGACCTTGGCAATGTCGCGCCAATGTCGTTCCGTCCTCTGTGGGATATCACGGAAGAGGTGTAAGCTCAGCGGCGACCTCTGGGTGACCTCTGGAGCGAATTTAAACATGTTTGGTTCATGCTCGGAGCATGAAATATTATGATGTCTTCAATGCGTTGTAATTTATACATGTTCTTTTGTTTTTTGGGTTCCGTGCCCAAAGGGTGCCACTATTACTAAACCTCCGCTGTCCGTCCGTCTGTCTGTCTGTCTGTCAGCGGGCTGTATCTCATGAAATGTAATAGGTAGGCAGTTGAAATTTTAACAATGTCTGTAACAACAAAAAATTAAATTAAATTAAAATAATTACTTAACTTAAAAAAACGTGATTTTTCAGCACCTGTCCTGTTTTTTTACGAAAGTATTTAAAAAATATAGGTATACTTAATGTTAAAACTTGGCTTACGTTTTAAGTAAATTTCTCATATTCTATGAAGTCGTATCGCGTCGCGTCGCTTTCGCCGCTCACCTAGGAGAACGGGTAACGGAAAGAGATTAAGTTACACGGGTTTAAGAAATATGCTCCTGAAAAAAGCTTATTATACTGTTGAAGATTATGTAAATGATAAAGTACAGCGGATACTTATTGATGTAATTGTAAATTATTTTTTTCAATAGAGCAACCACGGAGTTTCTCGCTGGTCTTCTCGATACTAATGGCATTCCGAACCAGTGGTAGATTCACTTGACTATTCAAAAGCACTTGTCAAAGTCAACTTGAATAAAAAAGATTTGGATTTGAATTTGATGATGCAGTCTGAGATGGTAGCAGGTTAACCTGAGGGGTATGGCAGCTTTTAAATTAAAGGGTCATAACCTCACAACTCATAATATGAAACTTTTTGCTGTTTTTGAAAGCTACTATTTAACAATAACTTTGATATTTCTAGTTGTGTTTCTTTTATGTGGGTCTTTTAATTTACATAGTTAATAATTAATATAAAATAAAAGTTTTTATTAAAGGCAATAAAAATAACCAGTAGTGTACATATTACACAATATGAATTAAACTATAAGTCCATAATTTTATAAATTACTATTTATTAATGAATTAATAAATTTAATACAAACTTAAAAACCGGCCAAGTGCGAGTCGGACTCGCGCACCGAGGGTTCCGTACAAACCTGTAGTAAGTTTTAAATTATTAAAAATATTTTTATTATATGATGTAACTAAAAATTCATGATTTTCGCAATTTTTCCTTTAACTGTGCTATAAGACGTTGCTTCGTACCAAATTTATCTCATTTGAGTTGATTGAATGAAAGGTACCTAAATTGCGGTTTACGATTTATGACGTATTAAAAAAAAACTACTTACTAGATCTCGTTCAAACCAATTTTCGGTGGAAGTTTGCATGGTAATGTACCTACATCATATATTTTTTTTTAGTATTATCATTCTCTTATTTTAGAAGTTACAGGGGGGGGACACACATTTTACCACTTTGGAAGTGTCTCTCGCGCAAACTATTCAGTTTAGATAAAAATGATATTACAAACCTCGATATCATTTTTGAAGACCTATCCATAGATACCCCACACGTATGGGTTAGATGAAAAAATGAAAAAAACAATAAATTTTGGGGAACCCCAAAATTTATTGTTTTTTTTCTATTTTTGTAAGAAAATCTTAATGCGGTTCACAGAATACATCTACTTACCAAGTTTCAACAGTATAGTTCTTATAGTTTCGGAAAAAAGTGGCGATGACATACGGACGGACACACAGACAGACAGACATGACGAATCTATAAGGGTTCCGTTTTTGCCAAATTTGGCTACGGAACCCTAAAAACTAACTGGGAATTTTAGACAACTCTTCCTGGGTTAAGAGTTTTTGTGTTATTTTGTGGCAGAAATTTGAATTGCCGATATTAAGTGAATGTTTTATTTTAATAACTATAGTTTATCTTAATCCAAACAGAAGTCGCGGGTGAAGTCATCTAGTTTAAACCATTAGAGCCGCTGGCACAAGGCCATATACTGATTTAGTTAAATTTTGTAATGCCGTCCCTTTTTTGGCAAATGCATATTGTAGTTGTCAAAGAGGGACAGCATTAAAATATTTAACTATTTTTCAATTTCCGTGGGAACTCCGTAATTTCCTCCGGAATACAAACTATCCCTGTACCAAATTTCATCAAAATCGATTGAACGGATGACTTGGAAACGGAGACACACACATTCGCATATGTAATATAAGTATGGAATGATAAGAGTCCTTGTGCAAGTGCGTCTTAGTATAGCGGGATGGATCAGCAAATTAGTATTGGATGCAAAGTGCAGGCCGAGTATCGAACACGTATTGTACTCTCGTTTAAAGGCACTTTATAGCTATTAGCAATGTCATATCATTCTGTTCGTTAGATTGTACGGAGGCACATTAAAATCGAAGAGTACATCCAAGACTTTAAAAATCTTATCCCACGCGGACGAAGACGCGGGCGTCGGCTACTAATAAAAATGTAACTGACTGACTTATTTTTCAACGCACAGCCTCCCTGGCGCAGTGTTGAGCGCTGCGTGGGTTCAATTCCCGGCAGGGTCCATTTGGGAATTTATAATTTCTGAATTTTCCCTGGTCTGGCCTGGTGGGAGGCTTCGGCCGTGGCTAATTACCACTCTCCTACATTTCTCTAACGACTGAAAAAATATTTTTTGAAATCCGACACCGACATACATAAAAAAAACCGGCCAAGTGCGAGTCGGACTCGCGCACCGAGGGTTCCGTACAAACCTGTAGTAAGTTTTAAATTATTAAAAATATTTTTATTATATGATGTAACTAAAAATTCATGCGTAAATTGCGGTTTATGATTTATGACGTATTAAAAAAAAACTACTTACTAGAATCTCGTTCAAACCAATTTTCGGTGGAAGTTTGCATGGTAATGTACATCATATATTTTTTTTAGTTTTATCATTCTCTTATTTTAGAAGTTACAGGGGGGGGGGGGGGGACACACATTTTACCACTTTGGAAGCGTCTCTCGCGCAAACTATTCAGTTCCGTTTTTGCCAAATTTGGCTACGGAACCCTAAAAATACGCGCCGAATGGAAAACCTCCTACTTTTTTGGAAGTCGTTTTAAAAAGAACTTATCGTGAACAAAGTCGCTGGAAAAAGCTGGTAAAATATACAAGAGTACCTATGATCGAATCACCACCTTGTTAGCGTATTGTTTCATTGATTTCATTGTCTCTAATTAGAACATGGCGTGACGAGGCAGAATTTGTTGGAAAATGACGTACAAGTTTTATTTAGGTTGTAGGCTTCGGCCGCGGCTGGGTGCCACCTGGAAAAGTTAATCTCAATTTATTTATTACACTAGCGGATGCCCGCGACGTCGTCTGCGTGGTTTGAGGTTTTTTGGTTCTCGCGGGAACTCTTCAATTTTTTAGGTTAAAAAGGCACAGAGTTAGATTATAGTCTGGAATAACACATTGGCTACTTTTTATTCCGGAAAATTAAAGAGTTCCCGCGGGAACCAAAAAACCTCAAACCGAGCGGAGCGAAGTCGCGGGTATCAGCTAGTATTATCATAAATGCAAAAGTTTTGAGGGATGCATTTTTTTTACTCAATCACGCAACAACGGCTGAACGGATCTGGATGAAATTACGCTCAGAGATTGTTTATAGTCTGGAATAGTACTCGTAGGCTACTTTTTATCCCGGAAAATTAAAGAGTCTCCGAGGGAACCAAAAAACCTCAATCCACCCCGACGAAGTCGCGGGCATCAGCCTGACCTTTTGATCTTTTTTGGGAAAATAAATCTCTCTTTAAACCTATAGGCATCACCCTGTACAATTACCTAGATATTATGTGAATGACCATGCTAATTAAACACGGCCTGACTAGATAGGTAGATAATTTTCTCCTTATTGAATTATATAATATTTAGTTAATTTGCACGTTCGTTAGGTAACCAAAAACTTGTATAGGTAGTTACCTACTACAAAATAATTTGAGTGTATTATACGTAACGACTTCAAATTAACTGATTAATTATTAATTATAAATAGGTATACTTAACTTCCTCGTTGGTCTAGTGGTTATCATGTTCGACTGCAGCCGACGAGGTCCCGAGTCCCGGGTTCGGCCATAATTAAGTATTGGGGTTTTCTGACTAAAAAATCCTCAATACTAGCCCGGAGTTAGTAAGTTGGCGGTGCTTCAACCCCGTGCCTCGGAGATTATTATCAGTAATAGTTGTTAAAGCCCGCCAACCCGCATTGGAGCAGCGTGGTGGGTCTAAGCTCTAATTTCCTCTCTCCTATGAGAGTGGAGGTCTGTGCCCAGCTGTGGGACGTTAATGGGCTGTAGTAGTGCGATCTCAGCAGGCTGGTGTCTGTCGCAACTGTTGATAACAGGTTACCAGCAGGGTGACCGCGTATCTTTTGCATCAATCATTGATTGATACATCGCAATCACCTCCGATTGGCTGAATTTATGGTATTCTTGCTGCGTAAATGGATTTCGTCCAATAGTGGAAGAGTGTTAACCAATCACAGGTGATTGCGATGTATCAATGATTGATGCAAAAAATACGCGCCATCGCCATGCTGGTAACCTTGGAGGTAACTTACCAACAAGTTGTATTGCGCGAGGTGAAACGAACTTACCTAAGTATACGTCGGTTGGCCTTTTGATCTGTGCCTTTCGACCATAAAAAGATAAGGGAACACCTTATCTCTATCAAAACAATAAAAAATTGCATCATGCCAGCAAAACATGATCGTGAATATGATAAGCACTTTAAACTTATCCCCCACAACGGTTACTACGCGGATCGTACCGGAACGCTACATCTTTGCCTGTAGGTTTTGACGGCCTCCGTGGCGCAGTGTTGAGCGCTGTTGTCTTAAAACGTGCGGAGGTCCCGGGTTCGATCACCGGCAGGGTCAATTTGGGAATTCATTTCTGAGTTTTCCCTGGTCTGGCCTGGTGGGAGGCTTCGGCCGTGGCTAGTTACCAACCTACCGGCAAAGACGTGCCGCTAAGCGTTTTAGTGTTCCGGTACGATGCCATGTAGAAAACAAATAGGCGTATGGATTAAATATACTTAACTGCCATTCCCCTAACAGGTTAGCCCGTTGACATCTTAGACTGCATCATCACTTACCATCAGGTGAGATCGCAGTCAAGGGCTAACTTGTATTGGATAAAAAAAACATCCATTAGATACGGTACGCCGTACGATAGCCACGACAGAAGCTTCTAACCAGACAAGACTATGAGAAAATTCAGATTTTTTTATTGAAGTTTCTCTAGTTTGAACCCAGGACCTAACACTTGTAAGACCACAGCGCTCACCACTGCGCCAGGGAGGTTATCGAAGCTTAACGTACGTTACGTCAGAGGCCAGAGTTCCTTCCGTTAGGACAACTAGAAATAAATGTCTTAGGTGATCCATCAGTATTCAGTACCATAGTCATTTAGAAATAGTTCCGATGCCAATGAACTTGGCCCAACGTTGTCAAAGGCTTGGCGTGTGATAGCTATAGGAGTCAATGTTTGGCCTAGCATTGGCCCAACACGCTTGCCCAACGTGACTAGAGGCCATGCGATAACAATGTCAAAAGACATCAAGATCTCTACAATTCTACATTCTGCATTCACGAAACGTCACACGAACAGAACCAGCTACGTATCGGTGACGTAATCAACTTGACTGAGCTATCAGCCCCAACTCCCAAGTCAAGTCAAGTCCAGTTGTACGCTGGCAGCCGAGGAGGTCGGTCCTGTCGATTTTAAAAACGCGTGTGATAATATCGTGCTGATAACATTCCTATTGGATTTTGCATTCAGGAGCGGACAGACGCCGCTTGGAAGTGAGTGGATAATTTTTTTTTGGGGCTTACTTTCAGTTGTGTAATTTATGTAGCTATTAACTTACATTAAAAGATATGCCTTGGATATTCGTGTGCCGTGGCGAAAGCAGTTCACCAGTTACGTGTGTGGTTGTTAAGTAGAAAGGGGCTAAGCCATATACGGTCGATTTTGAGGTTTTGACACTGACTTGTAAAGTAGAAAATTCTCTATTGATGTGTCTTGGAATTGTGTTCCTAACGTCTTATTGAGATATATATAGATGATATAGATGTTATTAGTTAGGTTCTTAGCAAAGCTTTATTTTTATTAAATTTAAAAGTGAAAACAAACAATTGTACTGAATAACTAGAATATAATTTGCCCAGTTTTTGATTGAAAGTTAGAATGTACACGGTCTATTATACAAGAACAAATACGTGAAGTAAATAGGATGTAAAACTAAATTATTTGAATCGAACGTAATTTTTGATTACTTTGAGTTTACTTCAGTAAGACATCAATTCCCATTTATATTTTACGCTCCTCAAAAGTCGCTTATTTTCTACTTAGCCGCGTTTTAGCTAATAGACATCGTACACACAAATCAAGTAGTTTTACTTTTAAATAGACCGAGTACGTCTGAATGTGTGTTGATTAAATATGGAAATCTATACGTGGAAACCAACGAACGGAATTCATAATTTTGAATGAATTTTCGCGGCTCACCTAGTCAGGTGGCGACTGGCGGCGACGACGGTGCACGCTTCTTTTTTTCCTTTTTATCCACTACGAGATGATTTTTTCCGACTTAATTCACATTATTGCAATTTTCGTAAGGATCTCTAATTTTTTTGAAAATAAAACATAGCCTATGTTACTCGCTGATAATGTAGCTTTCTATACGTGAAAGAATTTTTAAAAGTTTATCCATTATAAACAAACAATCAAATCTTTCCTCTTTATAATATTAATAGTTTAAGATTTAGATTAGAAATTTAGATTTAGACAAGTTAGCCTTTGACTGCGTTCTCAGTTCTCGCCTGCTTGTAAGAAAGGATGCAGTCTAAGACGGTAGCGGGCTAACCTGCTAGGGGTATGGCAGTTATATTAAACCCATATCCATAATCGGTGTCTACACGGCACCGTGCCGGAACGCTATATCGCTTGGCGGCACAACTTTGCCGTTCGAATGCTAGGATCGCGCCTAGTCCAAAGCCATTATTACCGATTCGGCTTTGGACTAGTACGGGTCGAGATTGGTCTGAAAACTCGTTAGGCAAAAGTTTTGGCTTTGGACCAAGCCCTCTGGCCATTTCTGAGGACTGCCTAGGCCAACTGTAATGCGCCCATATTTTCGCTTTGGACTATAAGTTATATACCTACCCTTGGGGAACTCTTTGGTCCTGCCAAGTTTCAACGACTGAGGATTAAATGCAAAGTCTCCATACCATAGACTTCTATTATATACTACTTAATACTTATCCAATGCTACCATATCATTACTACATATTACACACCGCTGCGTTTCCCTGGACTACTGTGAGATATTTTTATGGAGTTTTAGTCCCACACTTATCTGACCCGGTGGCCAAAATAGGAACTAATTTTTATGCCTGTTTAGTTTTGAAGTGAAACTTCTTTAGAATTGTTCCGATTTGAAAATTCTATGAAACGAAAAAGCGACACTAAAAAGAGACAAACATATTCATAATAGGAATTAGCCTGCGAGATAATGAGATAGAATACAAGTTATGTTTGTCAAATTCTCTCGTAGGCTACTTTTCTGAAGTTTCACTTCTGCCGTGTGTGAATTGCACACACACTTTTTTGTTTTTATTTTATTTTCCACTAGCTGATGCCCACGACTTCGTCCGCGTGGTTTAAGTTTTTTGATTCCCGCGGGAACTCCCTAATTTTCCGGGATAAAAAGTAGCATATGTCACTCTCCAGGTCCTCAACTACCTATACCCATGCCAAAAATCACGTCGATCCGTTGCTCCGTTGCGGCGTGATTGAAGGACAAACCAACAAACAAACACACTTTCTCATTTATAATATTAGTATGATTATAGATACTTGTCACGGTCAGATAAGTTTGTCGAACTATAGTATTATAGCACACCTCACATGATTGACGTGTGTGAGAGTAATTTGCAAATAAACCGGTTACCTTCCTAGTTTCTCGTGAAGTCCGGAGTCAGAGTTCATCGGATAACACTTGTCGCTGTACCTATAAAATCAATATTGCTGTCCTGGGGCCATACTGCCAACGCCTAAAGCAATACCTAAGCAATATTACTTAAAATGACAGTTTGATGTCACGTACTTTGACGTTCCTAAAATAAGGATTATAATTCTAAAACACGAAAGTCACTAATAATGAAACCAGCTTTAAGCGTCGGCAATATGGCCCATGTAACTCTATTATGAAAAACCTACATCAATCATTGTTACAGTCCCAATTGATGTGATTGGTTGAATCAATCCTATGTGATTGCGATTGTTACACTTACTTTACGCTTACTTTATCCCTTCCGAGTCTTCTCGTTGAAGTCCGAAGTCAAAGTTCATCGAAATAACAGGTCTTGCCGTTGTAGCTAAGGAAGGAAAATAAAATCAATATTGCTCGTCCGGTTTTAGCGTGATGCTATTTTTAGGTTGACGATAAACAGGTGCAGCTCATATAGGCGAAATGACACTGCACTCCTTACTATATCCCTATACTTATTATTTATTAACTGATGCCCGCGACCACGTCCCCGTGGATTGAGGGTTTTAAGTTCCCGCGGGAACTCCTTAATATTCCGGGATGAAAAGAAGCCTATGTGTTATTCCAGACTATAATCTATCTCTGTGTGTCAAATTTCGTCCAGATCCGTTCAGCAGTTCGGGCGTGATTGTATAAATGCGAAAGTTTGGACTAACATACATTCATCCGCATCCAAACTTTCGCATTTATAATATTAGTATAAACTAGCTGATGCCCGCGACTTTGTCCGCGTGGTTTAAGTTTTTTTTATTCCTGCTAGAACTTCTCAATGCTCCGAAATAAAAGTAACAATGCCAAAAGTCACGTCGATCCGTTGCGGCGTGATTGAAGGACAAACCGACAAACAAATACACTTCCGCATTCATAATATCAGTATGACCTTTGTTGGTGTCCTTCAATCGCGCCGCAACAGAGCTACGATCGACGCGATCGATATAGAAATCACATGAAACTACATTACAAAAAGCCTTTCTTTTCATGCACAATAAGGGTTAACATATCTCCGAAACTATTAGTCTTATCGAAATGAACTCTGATATTATTTTGTAGATAATTTAATGAAGATAATTTTCGCCATAGAAAGTTAAAGCCACGCCCCCGACCTTGGGGGGATTTTTAAGAGGTACTTCTCAGACCCCAAGGAAAACTTGTGCCAAAAATCAGCTTTACATTTTTTTTAAGGGTCAATGTTTATTAGTCCCGTACTATTCCTTGGGGTCTGGGAAACTAAAAAATACTCAAAATAAGCCGGCATATTTCCAAAACTATTTGTCCTATCATAATGTTTTAATGTCATTTGGTAGATTATTTAATGTAGAATATTGTCGCTATAGATGGTTTTTTTCTAGCACTAATATTTTTGAGAAAATTGGGGGGGGGGGGGGGGATGCCCGCGGCCTAGGAAGGGGGGGGAAAGGAACACTTGTGCCAAAAGTCAGCTTTACATTTTTTATTTTAGGGTTCCCATACACAGCTTGCATAAGTAGCCTGAGCTAGATCCTAACGCCAAATTGCTACTGGCGGGGATCGAGCGCGGGACTTTCGCTTAGGTAGGTATTACCAGAGCGCTTATACATACACATATATTTTTTTACATAAAATTAAAGACTGTGTCAAACAGCATTTTTTAAGTCGAGCTTATTATACTATCGACGATTTTATTAACGACAAAGTTGCATGGAAGCAACCGGCCTCGAACCCAGTGACCCACAAGTCAATTGTAATACTTGTAACGTTGTGTATGTATTGTGTTGCTTAAATATTGCAACCTCTTTATTTTTTTTGAGAAAACAGCAACTGCTGAGTTTCTTGCCGGCTCTTCTCAGTAGAATCACCTTTCCGAACCGGTGGTAGAGTCTTGACGTATCATAAGTGACACAAGTTGTCCTATCATACTAGAATATTATAAATGCGAAAGTCAGTTTGTTTGTTGGTTTGTCCTTCAATCACGCCGCAACGGAGCAACGGATCGACGTGATTTTTGGCATGGGTATAGTTGAGGACCTGGAGAGTGACATAGGCTACTTTTAATCCCGGAAAATTAAGGAGTTCCCGCGGGAATCGAAAAAACTTAAACCACGCAGACGAAGTCGCGGGCATCATCTATTATCATAATATATATACTAATATTATAAATGCGAAAGTGTGTTTGTTTGTTGGTTTGTTGGTTTATTGGTTTGTTGGTTTGTCTTTCAATTATGCCGCAACGGAGCAACGGATCGACGTGATTTTTGGCACGGGAATATTTGAGGACCTGGAGAGTGACATTGGCTACTTTTTATCCCGGAAAATTAAGGAGTTCCCGCGGGAATAAAAAAAACTTAAACCACGCGGACGAAGTCGCGAGTATCAGCTAGTGTGAAATAAATAAATCATTTATCATTTATTTTTATAATGTGTTCCTTCCTTTGTTCCTCCGACATGGCGATCGGATACAGTTCTAGGTAGTGTTGGGTAGGACAAGCAATTTCGATGAGTTTGTTGACGTTTTTGTTTTAGAATAATTATAATTCATATTTTAGAGACGTTAAGGTACCTACATGCCATAAAATTGTCATTTTGAAATAATACTGCTTTAAGCGATGGTAGTAACCCACCAGTTCGTCTAGGCTAGGACACCTAGCTAGTAGCTACATACCTACATTACATGTTACATTTTAAATTCATTAGCCACGCGATTTTTTTCGTTTCACGAACGCGGTCCATGTAACCGCTTCCGGTTGTTTTATAAGGCGCGTATAACCTTCGTTATTGTTTCCTTTCACCGTTGTTGGCCCAATTACGCTGGTGACATACTAACAACACGCCACGCACATGTTCGCACATGACTCTAGGCTATTATAACACTACAGCCCAATAACGTCGCACTACTGGGCACAGGGCCTTTGCCCACGTTTGGGATGACCTCTAAACATAAAAAAATGAGAAAAAAATATTGAAATATGAGAAAAAACAAAAAAAAGATTACAAAAAAAAAACAAAATAAAACAAAAAATATATACAACGTTAGTTTTAGTTTAATCAAAAACCGAAACACGTGTCGAATATTTTCACGTAAGGAATATTTATACAAAATTTCAATTTTTTTTATTGAAAACTAACGAAGTTATAAGCTTCTTGACTTGGGTCATTGTCCTCGCTAAAACATGGTCACCCAAAACGCGGCGTCAAGACGGCGCGCCTCAGAGGTAACCTTATACTACCTCTATGCGGCGCGCGCTGTGACGCGTTCCGCCACTGTGCCGCGTGGTAGGTAGTAGGTAAATACAGCGCGTGAGTGTTTGTAAGAGAGACAATAGTCATTATCACAATTGCACTATTACACTTCATTAATTAAGTATTTACTCAGTACACAGTAATGTGCAAGACGGCGGTTAGAAGGCGGAACTGACCATTTTCCCTTAGACGTTGTATGAACGGCAAGCATGGGCGCCTCAAACTCCTACCGCGGACATATTGTCACCACATACCGTCAATGGTTGCATCATTTCCGTGTGTTGCACGTTCGTAAACACTGAAAACTCATTTTCTCATACGATAGCGGTAATATTTACGCGGGAGCAACCGATTGCGTGAATATGCGTTTTTTCGGGGGTCGACGTAGGTATATGTCGATCAACTAACTTACACAAACGTCAATTAATTATCATTATTGTGACAATCTCAATTGTTGTGATTTTGATGATTTTTTCCGACTTAATTCACATTATTGCAATTTTCGTAATATCTAATTTTTTTTTTATAATAAAATATAGCCTGTTACTCGCTGATAAAGTAGCTTGCTATAGGTGAAAGAATTTTTAAAATCGGTTGAGTAGTTTTGAGTTTATACATTACAAACTAACTATCAAACTAGTCTTTTCTCTTTTTAATATTAGTTAAGTTTTGTGATATAATATACAACGATAGGCATAATTAGGCATCTTCTAGGCAAGCGCGCTCCACCTTAGGCTTCATCACCACTTGCAAGCAAGTCTTATTGCAGCCAAGCGCTAGCCTATATATTAAAAAAAAAACGAATATTATTATTGTATTTATGTACTTAGCACAAAAACAACTAAAAACATCAAGATAATGAAATCTGTTGCTATCTGTTGTATCTATTTGAGTGATTGATACAATAATCTATTATGTAAAATCAGAGTTATGTCTATAATAATTATGTCACCGCCAAATCGTAAAATCAGCCGTATTACAAAACGGCGGCGTTTTGCAATCTGGCGGCTTGTCGTTCAGCCTGATTGTCGTTGCGATACATATATGGCTGCCTTCATTCAGCCGCATTGTAATCAAGTTGCATTGTGGGGTGACCATACTAACGAAATAAATGGGCTACGCTAGAAAACATTCTAGGGGTAGTGCAGACAAGACTGCGTGCAGTCGGGGTGCCAAGAATTCGTTCAGAGGTGCAATCATGTAAGGATTGCCGATCAAATCGTAAAAGTTCGGCTTCAAAGTAAAATAAGCCATAACAGTATTGAATTAGAGCTCAATTTCGTGTATCCATTCTTTATACGTTTAGGGTATCGTACATAACTAAACGTATGAGAATGTATACACGAAATTGAACTCTAATTCAATGCTGTTATGGTTTATTTTACTTTGAAGCCGAACTTTTACGATTTGATCGGCAATCCTTACATGATTGCACCTCAGAGGTCCAATCGTCTAAGCAAATCGTAATCATTTACACACAGACATTCTCAAAACGTATCACTTATTCATACATGCTTGTTGACATGCAGGCATCTACGAACTCCTTAAACAGGTCGAATTATGCGTTTGACAAACTTTACGGTTGGGGGACTGGTCCTGATTTTGGAGTTTGTGACATGATGTCTTGACATAAATATTTACAATGCGGCGGTTCATTTGACGCTGTTATACAAAACGGCGTCTAATTATCCGCCCGATTACATTGAAGAACGCGAAACGTTGATTCAGCCGTAATACAAATTAAAGCCCTATATTAGTGACGTTTTGTAATAAGGCTAGCCGTAGTGTAATATGGCGGATTCTACAATCCGGCTGCGACATATAGATAATGTATGTTTTATCGCACCTATTTGTTATTAGTAGCCGCTTAATTTGACTATGATAATATTCCACGTCAAACCTACTTCCGGGCTTGCGCATAGTAAATAATAGGGACGATGCCTATGTTAAAAAGAAATTATTTCTTACTGATTATGAAATAGAGAATCTTATAAAAGACCTAAGATTCACATCCTCGGTTAGTTTCAAGTTTGATGACCATTTTAAACTATGGATTAAAGAACAAAAGTGCGTTGAAATTTGATGACGTCACATCTATGTATTTCATACAACCTTCCTTATTAGATGCACATTTTTAAGTTTGTTATAATATAGTTGCTAATTTGATTGAGTTGTCATCATCCCTATTGTTTCCGTTAGCCCTTAACCACAGATGTAATATCTACAGTTCGTGCGCGATTTGAATGCTGAGTAAATTTATGTGTCACCACACATTTACTCTGCATTCAACTCGCGCGCGAACCATAATTACTTTCTAACAGATACCTCAGTTCCTAAGAAAACGCCCAAATTCCTACACTTTAATTACCTAAGCTTCTGTCATGCGATGTGTGACTTTGACGGAATGATTGATATTGATGGAATTTGGTACCTACAGAGATAGGTTGCATCCCGGGGACGGAAAAATGCTACTTTTCATCCCGGAACATCTAAGATTTCCCGGAATTTCCAAACCTAAAGCCCACGCCCACGCAGTCGCGGGCACATCTGGCTTCTGATAATAATTGTTATTTAAATCTTTTAGAGTTGAAATTGTACTAGTCGAGTTGTATGACTCGTATGCGGAAATTCCAAGAAAAAATTAACCATAGTGGCTTACTAGCTGATGCCCACGACTTCGTCCGCGTAGTTTATAGTTTTTTGGTTACCGAGGGAACTCTTTAATCTCTGTGCTAAATTTCATCCAGATCCGTTCAGCCGTTCTGGCGTGATTGAGTTACAAATATCCATCGATCCATCCAAACTTTCGCAAAGATTCAGAAAATAGAGTCAGAACTCAGAATATTATAGGACTAATACAGACCAGCCAAAGCGAGTAGCTGTGAGTTTTGACCTTCGCGGCGCAGTGGTGAGCGCTGTGGTCTTGTAGTGGGAGTTTCCGGGTTCGATTCCCGGCAGGGTCAATTTGGGAATTTGTAAGTTTAGAATTTCTGTGGTCTTCTCTGGTGGGAGGCTTCGGCCGTGGCTAGTTTAGCCTACCGCAAAGCGTTTAGCGTGCTGCAAGCGAAGCGATTAGGGGTATGGGTTTTATATTACTGCCATACCCCTAACAGGTTAGCCCGCTACTATCTTAGACTGCATCATCACTTACCATCAGATACAAAAAAAATCGGCCAAGTGCGAGTCGGACTCGCGCACCGAGGGTTCCGTACTCAAGAAGTAGGTATAATTACCTTTGTTAATGAACCGCAAAACTAACTTTGTTTGTAGAGGTTTAATGTTAATATCAAAAAATTACGTTTGTTGTATGGGAGCCCCCCTTTAATATTTACTTTATTGATATTTAATTATTTATTTTGATAGGTAATATACAAGTTAATATTCTGTGAAAATTTGAACCGTCTACCTGTAACCGTTTTTAATATTGAGCAAAAAAATACGAAAAAAACACGTTTATTGTATGGGGACCCCCCTTAATATATATATATTTTTAATTTTTAGTATTTGTTGTTATAGCGGCAACGGAAATACATCATTTGTGAAAATTTCAGCTTTCTAGCTATCACGGTCTATGAGATACAGCCTGGAGACAGACAGACAGACAGACAGACAGACAGACAGACAGACAGCGGAGTCTTAGTAATAGGGTCCCGTTTTTACCCTTTGGGTACGGAACCCTAAAAAAGGAGTAGAGGTATGCTCACTGGGCAATTTTTTTAATTAATAAATAACACGTCAATTCATTGTATACCTAATTAATATGAGTAATGTATGCACTAATTTGATTACACCAAACCGTATACGAGTTTGCACATTAATTAATTATATGCATTTCGTTAAAGTAAATAAATACTTAAATAGCCGATTTACGTCAGGTTGCGATGTGAAACAGAAATGTATGCCACCGTAAGATTGTAAAAACCGTTAGATTACAATCTAACTCGTGAAATTGTAAACTGTCGAATGATTACAATATAACGGATTATTTTTCGGTAGATTGTAATCTGTTAGGTTTATTAACCCGATAGAACCTAAGTGCCCTACATGGGCACTACATGATTATTTATGTCGAACCATAAAATTGTCGGATATACAAACTTATTTGTTTTGTATATATGAGTAAATTTGAATTTGAAAGGTAGTTTGTTTGGAATACGTTTTTATTTGTTGACTTTTAGTACAATGTGACACTCAATGTTGATACCGTAAATAGCGACAATAAACTGTATTTTCTCCAGCTAAAATCTGGTTTATCTTCACCTTCCAAAACTCTCCTACATTGGTCATGGGCCCAGGTTCATGATACGAAAGGAGTAATCGTATGTAGAGGATAAAATCTGATTTTAAAGTCGATAAGAGACGGAGTAGCTGATCGAGTATCAAGTGCGATGTCGAACAACATGATGCGAATCGAGCCCTTGAACAAGGACAACTACGATAGTTGGAAAATACAGATACGAGCTATTTTAATTAAAAGTGATGGTTGGAAGTACGTAAATGGTAAAGTACTGAAACCAGCTGAAGTTATGGAGGCTGAAAAATGGGAAGTAGAAGACGAGAAAGCTAAAGCGGACATAATTTTATCGATGAGTGGAAGCGAATTACGACATATTAGGAGCTGTAACACCTCGAGAGAAGTTTGGCTGAAGCTGGAGTCAATTTATGTTTCGAAAGGGCCTGCTAAGAAAGCGACACTTTTAAAACGGTTGATATTGCACAGGATGGCGGAAACAGGAAATGTTCACGAACATTTGAATATTTTTTTTGATGCTGTTGATAAGCTAGGAGATATGGGTATACAGATCAACGATGATTTACTGTCTATAATGTTGCTGTACAGTTTACCCGGAAATTTCGAAAGCTTTAGATGTGCTATTGAGTCGAGAGACGAGTTGCCGAAACCAGAGGCATTAAAAATTAAAATATTGGAAGAGTACGAGTCGAGAGAGGCGAATAAAATTCAGAATGAAGGCGTTATGTATACAAACGTGAATAAAAATTTCAAGAAAGGAAAGAGAGGCGCTAAAATGAGTACTAAGGCTAGAGAAACGGAAAAGAATGAAGGTTTTAAGTACAAATGCTTTAAATGTCACGAACCTGGACATAAAGCATCTGATTGTAAAAAGAAAGTAGGTAAAAATGCCCTGAAGGCTGAAGAGACACATTGTGTAGATCAAACTCTAACTACTTTTAATGTTTCAGATTTAGAAGTTTCTAATGCTGTAAATGTTCAAAAGTACGAATGGATTTTGGACAGTGGATGCACGTCTCACCTTTGTAATGATGCAAGTAAAAATGGTGCAAAATATTTTATAACTTTTATTGATGATAGTACTCGTTGGTGTGTGGTATATTTTCTAAGGTCGAAAGATAAAGCCTTAGATGCTTTTAAGGCATATAAAAGTCACGTTGAAAACCTGACGGGACTAAAGATTAAATTTCTTCAAAGTGACAATGGAGGTGAATATTGTAATGCTGAATTTGATAATTTCTTAAAGGAGGCAGGCATCACGCGAAGACTGACAGTTGCTCGAACACCACAGCAGAATGGGATAGCTGAACGAATGAATCGAACCTTAGTGGAAATGGCGAGGTGTATGCTGTTGAGTTCAGATCTTTCCTCAGGTTTTTGGGCAGAAGCGGTGCATACAGCATGTCATCTCAGGAATCGTTGTCCTACGAGCAGTCTACAAGGTGATATTCCTTATGAGAGGTGGCATAACAAGCCGGTGAAGATTGAATACCTTCGAAGATTTGGAAACAAGGTGCATATTCTGGATAAAGATCCAAAGAAGGATAAGTTTGCTGCAAGAGGGATCGCAGGTATTTTTGTCGGGTACCCGGGTAATGCAAAAGGATATAAAATATGGATTCCAGAGCAAAGAAAATTCATGATTGCGAGAGATGTTAAATTTCACGAAAGTGAAATCTCGAAGCAAGAACCGAGTCCGGTGAACTTCACGGAAGACAACGATAAGGATTTCATTGAAATTGAATTCTCAAGGCAAAATGTTCCAGTAACTGAAGAACATAGGGGCGAGAATGAGACAGACCGAGTAGAGACTAATGAAGAAATATGGAGTGAATGTCAAGAAAATCCTGGAGATGATCAAAATGATTCTTCGTCAAGACCTACAGAAGTTGAACAGGTGTCTGAAGAAATAGGTCGTGATGATCAACAGAGGTTGATGAAGAGAGCTCCTGGTAGACCTAGGATTTTACGCACAGGTAGTGTAGGCCGTCCGAAGAAAATTTATCAAATGACTGAAGTTACACAACCGATCTTTTCTGCTGATGAAAATGAAGTTGAAGATTTTGCAGGTTCAGCTGAAATTACTTTGAAGAATGCTTTAAAGAGTAGCGATAAACCTGAATGGGAGGAAGCCATTTTATCTGAAATCAGAAGCCTAGTTCAGAAAGGTACATGGGAGATAATCAGAAGACCGCAAAATAGGAATGTCGTTGGTTGCCGTTATGTTTTGACATCGAAGCAAAATGTCGACAAGTCTTGGAAGAAAAAGGCGAGACTTGTAGCTCAAGGTTTTAGCCAGCGGTATGGAGTCGACTACGAGAAAACCTTTGCGCCTGTTGCTAGACTGGATACCGTTAGATTGTTGATGGCTCTCGCAGTTGAATTGAACTTGGAGATACACCAATTGGACATTAATACTGCTTACTTAAATGGATCCCTGGACGAGGAAATATACATGGAGATACCAGAACTATTGAGAGAAAGTTTAGTCAAGCTTATGAATCGAAAGGGAGAAGATCCAATAGTCAAAGAGCGCGCGCAGACCATGCTTGTAAAATTGGATAGTGGTTGCGATTCATGCTTATTGCGAAAATCATTATATGGTTTGAAGCAAGCTGGACGTCAATGGAATCTCAAACTTAACAAGAAGTTAACTGATATGGGGATGAAGCAGAGTCTGAATGAGCCGTGTCTATATTTTAGACAAAATGGGAATATTTATTTATTCGTATTAGTCTATGTCGACGATATTTTGGTCGCAAGTCAAGAAAGAAGTTTAATTACGAAGTTTAAAAATGAGTTGTCCAAAGAGTTTGATTTGAAAGACTATGGTATAGCAAAATATATGTTAGGCATAGATATTCGATGAAATGACAATGTCATTATTTTGTCACAACAAAATTACATCGAAAGTTTATTAAAACGTTTTTGCATGGAAAATTGCAATAAATGTACAACTCCTATGGAGATACATTCCAAACGGAAAGGAGAAGAGAAATGTAGCAATGAGAGCGGCGAGGCATGGTCTTATCGAGAGCTAATAGGTTGTTTGAATTATCTAGCGAATGCAACCAGACCAGATATCGCTAATGCAGTAAGTAAACTTAGCCAGAAAGTGATGAATCCTGAAAAATCCGATTGGATATCAGCGAAACGTATTTTACGTTATCTGAAGGGAACAATCCAATACGGTCTCGTGTACAAGAGAACTGGTGAATGTGTGCAGGGTTATTCAGATGCTGATTGGGGGAATTGTTTATTAGACAGACGATCTTATTCTGGTTATGCATTTATTTTAGGTGGTGGCTGTATATCGTGGCAGTCTCGAAAGCAGCGTAGCGTAGCTACTTCAACGTGCGAGGCAGAGTATGTCAGCCTGTCGGAGAGTATGAAAGAGGCTGTATATCTCAATAGCTTGTTGAAGGAACTAGGAATCATGAGGTACGCTCGAGTGATTGTTCATGTCGATAACCAAGGGGCTATATTTTTAGCTCGGGACCCAGTGTTTCATGCACGTAGCAAACACATCGATATCAGGTATCATTACGTGAGGGAGGTTTTGAGGGACAAGAACGACATTGAGTTGAGACATGTACCCACTGAATCCATGTTAGCTGATGTGCTTACTAAGCCATTATCTAGTGTTAAACACAATAAGTGTTTAGATGGTTTAGGTGTTAAGGCCAGCTGAGTTTTCTTTTGGATATCTTTAAATTTAAATTTATAGGCGCGTGTCGGATATACAAACTTATTTGTTTTGTATATATGAGTAAATTTGAATTTGAAAGGTAGTTTGTTTGGAATACGTTTTTATTTGTTGACTTTTAGTACAATGTGACACTCAATGTTGATACCGTAAATAGCGACAATAAACTGTATTTTCTCCAGCTAAAATCTGGTTTATCTTCACCTTCCAAAACTCTCCTACAAAAATAACCTACAAGAAAGAGACAAGAAAACGTAAATACAATGAATATTTCAAAAATTGACACTTAAAACATTGAACGGTTCACAATCTTTCGGCTGCTTACAATCTATCGAAAAAAAAGCGCTAGATTACAATCTTACGGTTTTTACAATCTTACGGTGACATGTACAAAGTTCAATGTCGAGTTAAATCGATTACAAGTTAAAAATCACTAATTGTGGCCGCCAGAGACCCAATTATTATTGTCTAACCCTATGTTCCGATATAAACTGAGAGCACTGTTCAGTGCTCTTACTGGGGAGAAATTCGTTCCGTTATGGAGTGACAGTATAGTGCCGCAGTATCTTATGGAAATATATGACGTCATAAATCGTCGCCATTTTTGTACTGTGAGTACTGGCGTTTTCGAGGTAAGGTGCTCTCAGTGCTGACTGCGTTCCGTTTTAAACAGTGACCAGTGTAGCTAACTTTAAAGGAACGGTTTCGCAGTATACTAAATTGACGTCACACCTTACAGTGCTCGCAGTGTATTTCGGAACATACCCTAAGCAAATCGAATCATTTGACAGCTTAAAACGTATTACTCGAACTGTTTCAGGAGCTCATACCTACATGCTTTTTGATGTGCAGGCATCTGTGAACTCCTTATATAGGTCGAATTATACGTTTGACAAATGATTACGATAGATCAGCAGGGCGACCGCGTAACTTTTGCATCAATCATTGATACATCGCAATCACATCCGATTGGCTGAATTTATGGTATTCTTGCTGCGTCAATGGATTTCGTGCAATAGTGGAAGAGTGTTAACCAATCAGAGGTGATTGCGATGTCTCAATGATTGATGCAAAAGTTACGCGGTCGCCCTGAAGAATGCCAACTTTTTTATTTTAACTACTGCCTCGTTGGTCTAGCGGTTAGCATAGTTGACTGCGGATCACGAGGTATTGGGTTCGATTCCCGGTCGGGCATAAAAATTGTTAGGTATTGGGTTTTTCATTTAAGTAATTCTCAGTGCCAAGCCGGAGTTGGAAGTTGGCGGTGTTTCACCCCCGTACCTCGGAGAGCACGTTAAGCCGTCGGTCCCGGCTGTTATCACTAACATGATAATGGTCGTTAAAGCCCGCCAACCCGCATTGGAGCTGCGTGGTGGGTCTAAGCTCTAATTACCTCTCTTCTATGAAAGTGGACGCCTATGCCCAGCAGTGGGACGTTAATGGGCTGTAGTGCGTACCACTGCGTCAAGGGGGTTGTCCAAGCCTCGCTCCTAACCTAGATCGGTTCCACTTATGCAATACACGGTATGCAAGGTTCACTGCACCAATGTAGGTCAACCACCTCACGCGATAATGGTGTACTCACATGGCCGTGATCTTGATTGTTGTTTGATTGCGTACTCCTGTACTTCCATAAAAGCTGTAACGATCTGGAACGATTTTATAATTTTATTACAGTGCTTCACACACGAGGATAGTCTCTAAACTTACTTAAATATACATATCAAAAATTCGCGGAACCGGCAGGATTTGAACCTGCGTCTCTCTGGGAATCGCGCCCTGAGCGCCTTGACCACTCGGCCACGGTTCACTTACCTACCAGTGCCGAAATTTGAGATATGCATCTTGTAATCCAGTCTTCTGACTCCACTGTTATCCGATCTAGAACGATTGTTAGTCTGGAGTTTTTGTGATTGGATGAATAAAAATTTGTTCCAATTTTGGCCACCGGCCCTGATAAGTTGGTGGGACTATAAATAATTAAATATCACTTGCTTTTAACGGCGAAGGAAAATATCACGTCATACTTCTCCGTTATGTGGCAAATATCGTGAGGAAACCGACATGCCCGAGTTTTCTTTATAGTGTTCCCACTATGGCCTAAATCCTTCTCATTCTGAGAGGAAACTAGTGCTCAGTAGTGAGCTATGATGAAAGATGATGATGATATGCCTACTGCGACAATGGATTTTGACAAATAGCGAAACAGTGTTAGCCAATAAAAAAATAAAAAAATGCATTCATTCAATTCATTCAATCAGGGGCCATACTGCCAACATTTAAAGCAATACCTATGCAATATTACTCAAAATGACAGTTTGATGTCACGTAGGTCACCTTTACGTTCCTAAAATATGGATTATAATTCTAAAACACGAAAGCCAACTGAAACAATCAGTAAGTCTCAAGAGGTGATTGTGATCGCGATCGTGACACTGTAGCAATGATTTTTCCGTAATAGGATTTGTTAAATTATTAGCTAAGTACTTAGATTAATTTTTACTTGTTTTTTAAGTCAATTAAATGAACGATCTAGCCAATTATTTCTGTGAGGTAATTACTAATTAGAATGCTTAGCTGATGGATCTTACTTTTTATTTTTAGTACCACTACCACCACTACAGCCCATTAACATCCCACTGCTGGGCACAGGCCTCCACTCTCATAGGAGAGAGGGAATTAGAGCTTAGACCCACCACGCTGCTCCAATGCGGGTTGGCGGGCTTTAACGACTATTATAAAATGTTAGTGATGATAACCGGGACTACGGTTTAATAACGTGCTCTCCGAGGCACGGGGGTGAAACACCACAGAATTTCTAGTCAGAAAAACCTAACACTCAATAATTATGGGCCGACCCGGGACTCGAACCCGGGACCTCGTCGACCACAGTCGAACATGGCAACCACTAGACCAGCGAGGCAGTCATTTTAAGTGATGATAGTTAATTAATGAGACAACAGATAGGTATTTTAATCTTCGGTAGAATAGCAATCGCGTGCTTGCACGCAAGTCTCACTAAGTATATTAAGTGCATAATATTATTTAACTAGACTATGCCCGCGACTTCGTCCGCGTTGATTGAGGTGTTTTAGTTTCTTCGGGAACTCTTTAATTTCCGGTTAAATCCTATGTGTTATTACAGACTTTAATCTACTAGTTGATGACCGCGGCTTCGTCCGCGTGATTTGAGTTTTTTTTTATTCCCGCGGGAACTCTTTAATTTTCCGGGATAAAAGTAGCCTATGACATTCCAGCGAAAATCACGTCGATCCGTTACTCCGTTGCGGCGTGATTGTGTGTATAGTATCTATGATCTCTGTGCCAAATTTCATCCAGATCCGTTCTGGCGTGGCGGCGGCATCCATCCATCCATCCATCCATCCATCCATCCATCCATCCAGCCATCCATCCATCCATCCATCCATCCATCCAAACTTTCGCATTTATAATATAAGTACCTAATTAGTATTAGAAATATAATAATTCCTCAATTCTCAGATAGTGAGTGTTCGTTCAAGGAGAGAGTGGAATACAGGGGAATTCGTTCGTTTCTTTAAAATTTCAAGTCTTCCACTCTGTTTTCTGCTTCGTTGAAGTACCCACCACCCACCACTACAGCCCATTAACGTCCCACTGCTGGGCACAGGCCTCCACTCTCATAGGAGAGAGGGAATTAGAGCTTAGACCCACCACGCTGCTCCAATGCGGGTTGGCGGGCTTTAACGACTATTATCATGTTAGTGATAATAACCGGGACCGACGGCTTAACGTGCTCTCCGAGGCACGGGGGTGAAACACCTCCAACTTCCTAACTCCGGGCTAGTACTGAGAATTTCTAGTCAGAAAAACTCAATACTTAATTATGGCCCGACCCGGGACTCGAACCCGGGACCTCGTCAGCCGCACTCAAACATGCTAACCACTAGATCAACGAGGCAGTCATGCCCGCGAAGTAGCTAGTTGAAGTAGCTACCTACTAAAACGTTGCGATGTCGAGAGTCTTGAATAAAATAGGTCACCTTTTAAGTTGTTACATTTTGACTCAAAGAAACTCAAGTGAGATCTCAGATCGCAGTCAAGGGCTAACTTGTAGTGGAATTAAAAAAAAAATATTCTTATGACGACTTGCTAGAAAAGGTACAAGACTTAATATTTTTGTCATTTAAACAATGAAATATAAAATATATTTCAATGTCTATATTTGTTCCACGTAGGACATCTTGTGCTATGAAATGTTAAGACTCAAGACTCTACCACCGGTTCGGAAAGAAAATTTTACGGAGAAGAACCGGCAAGAATATAATTTGTTCATCTTTTAGCTTTCTCATAAACTCTGTTTAATTGGTATTCCTTAGTAATCTTAGTATCACTTTAATTGAGGGTGGTAATTTCTATATCAAAAAACCTTAAAACGTTTATGAAAGCACACTACGCGTCCAAAGTAGGTGGCTTTGTCTAGTTTATAATAATTCATAGTGATTTAAGTTGATCTTAGAAAATACACAGTACAAAGTCCGGAGTTTCCATCTTGTCTCTTATAGTATATATAAATAAATAAGTATAAAATTCACCTGTGAATTTGCATAAAGGCCACATGTGGCGTAAAGCCTTCACTAGTATCCATATGTCACCGTAAGATTGCAAAAACCGTTAGATTGTAATCTAACTAGCGAAATTGTAAACTATCGACGAGTACAATTTAACGCATTATTTTTCGGTAGATTGTAATCTGTTAGGTATATTAAACCGATAAAACCTAAGTGGCACTACGTGATTATTTATGTCGAACCCTAAACTAACCTACAAGAAAGAGACAAGAAAACGTAAATACAATGAATATTTCAAAAATTTACACTCGGAACATTGAACGGTTCACAATCTGTCGACGAGTTATCTAACGGTTTTTGCAATCTTACGGTGACACATATTAATACAACTAAAGGCTTTACGATGAGTTGGCTTCACAAGAGTTTGGCCCAATACGTCGCTTTTCCTACGAAAGGACCTAACTGACATCGAGTTAATTGTTCAGGGCAAGCGTTTTTCGGTTTCGTGCTCAACTATATTGTCCACAGCTTGCTCAAATAAAGCTATATTAAAATTAAAAAAATATTCTTATAATCTGTGAATCAAGGCCTTTTTGCAAGTAGGAATTGTCTTATTTAAATGTGCGTATTCATTTAGGTAAAAATATTTAAAACAGTTACGCCACTTCATAAGAACTTTGTTTTTCTGAAAAATTAATTACTTAGGAGATACGACTGTATTTTTTACTGAATAATTCAATCATATTTAATTCAAAATAATTTGTTTTTTATTTCTTTATATATAATAATAATTAGGATAGTTTTAAATCATTTTTTGACTGAAAGTTTTTGGATTCGTACTATTTTGGATTTTTTTACTGCCCAAGGTTTTATACATTTTTTGTCACCAATTTACATACATTTTTAACTCTATTAGTTAATGTCTAAGGTATTCCGTCGCAATCAAAATTCAGACGTAAGTGAAAACCCCATTTTTATTCAATATAGTCTAGTTCACACTAAATGACGTATTTTCAGTTACGTCATAGTTGATAGATTTTTATTTAGCTGATCACTAAATAAAAATCTTTCTAATAGCCCTAAGTATAAAATACGCCACTTAGTATGATTTCCTTTTCGCAAATGAGCATATACGCCATACTTACCGATTGTCCTAGCCAGTAAACGGTAAAAGATATGAAAAAGTCGATAAGACAGATCGACAGAGAATCAAAAGTACATTATTATGATGTATTTAGTGCAGTTACGTCAAAAGTGTCAGATAGGTCCTTTCGTAGGAAAAGCGACGAATAGTTCTAACTTCTAATGGATGATAGCGGACTAACTTGGTAGGGATATTATCCCTCGAGCATATATAGATGCTCGACATAAATGTCTTAAAGACATTTATGTCGAGCATCTATACTAATATTATAAATGCGAAAGTGTGTCTGTCTGTCTGCTACGCTTTCACGGCCCATCCGTTCAACCGATTTTGATGAAATTTGGTACAAGGATAGGTTATATCCCGGGGAATGACATAGGCTATCCCGGAAAATAAGGAGTTCCTCCGGGAGTCAATAAAACTTAAACGACGCGGACTAAGTCGCGGGCATCGTCTACTATCTAGTAGCATATAAATTCACTAGTTGATGCCCGTGACTTCGTCAGCATGGTTTAAGTTTTGTTTTTAATTCCCGCGAGAACTCCTTAATTTTCCGGGATTATAAGCCTATATATCACTTTCCAGGTCCTCAACTATACCATGCAAAAAATCACGCCGATCCGTTGCTCTGTTGCGGCTTGAGTGAAGGACAAACCAACAGACAAACGCACTTTCGCATTCATAATATTAGTATAATAGTAAGTATGTGCCGCTACCTCAACGCCCGGTGACGCGGCACGCGAGCCTGAGTGCCACCGGTTATCGCGTGATACCACACCATCATTTTCGACCAATCACGGCCGCCCAGTGGTCTGACGGTTCGCGCCAACACCGTTAACACAAATATAAAAAAACCGGCCAAGTGCGAGTCGGACTCGCGCACCGAGGGTTCCGTACTCAAGAAGTAGGTATAATTACCTTTGTTAATGAACCGCAAAACTAACTTTGTTTGTAGAGGTTTACTGTTAATATCAAAAAATTACGTTTGTTGTATGGGAGCCCCCCTTTAATATTTACTTTAATGATATTTAATTATTTATTTTGAAAGGTAATATACAAGTTAATCTTCTGTGAAAATTTGAACCGTCTACCTGTTACCGTTTTTAATATTGAGCAAAAAAATACGAAAAAAACACGTTTATTGTATGGGGACCCCCCTTAATATATTATATATTTTTTCAATTTTTAGTATTTGTTGTTATAGCGGCAACGGAAATACATCATTTGTGAAAATTTCAGCTTTCTAGCTATCACGGTCTATGAGATACAGCCTGGAGACAGACAGACAGACAGACAGACAGCGGAGTCTTAGTAATAGGGTCCCGTTTTTACCCTTTGGGTACGGAACCCTAAAAAAGACGTGTGGCACTCGGAGACTGCCGCGGTAAAGCCATTGCATAGCATTTTTTATCAACTTATGTAATTATATTTTTTTTTTTTTTTCAACAACTTGAAGTCAACAACACAAGTAGTCCTAGCAACCAAAGTGTTAGGTTTATTTTCGTTACGGAATTTCTGGATTCGTTCTCCACGCTCAAGGCCCGCGATAGAAGCTATGCAATAGCTTAAAAATTGAGTGTAAAAACTATTTTTTTTAATCATGCGTCGTTTATGGGTTACTAGCTGACGCCCTCGACGAATTCATCCGCGTGTTTTAAGTTTTTTTTTATTCCCATTGCGGCGTGATTGAAGGACAAACCATCAAACAAACACACTTATTTATAATATTAGTATGACGATTTCGTCCAGTTGGTCTGGATGGTTCGCGTCAAGACTTGTTGCTAGTCTTTTTTTGGATTTCATTGTTTAAGTGTTAAAGTTTTGTCCCGTCGTTGGTCTGTTTGTGTATCACATCCATTTTGAAAATAGCCATGAGAGCTGTATTGTTGAAGTGCTGTTATAAAAATCTCATAAATAAACCTCTACCTATTGTGAAATTTGTAATTATCTGATGTCACTTTTAAGAGTATCTGAGGGTCAATCAGCAGTTTTCTCCAAACAAACAATTTGTGAAAGTTGCCCTTTTTTTGCAAAATCCTAAGTCAAAAATCAAAATGTCACGGCCGGTTTCTGAATTGAAAATTTAGTGTTGAGTCTGTCTCATAGACTAGGTACTTAAGAGGCCGGGGAGTGCCGCTCGCAACTTCTATTCGAACCGCAAATATAAATTTGCCGGTATATTGCTATCTCTATTTGGCTGATGACACATTATTGCGTGCAAGCGCGATAGCAATATGAGCGTACAGAGTTTGTTATACATTTTGGTCTTGTTCCGTGAATACCAAAAATGATGAATGAAAAATTGTTGTGTTTTTAACTTCGGGTTGTTATTCTGTAACTTGACAATATAGGCTATGTTCCTGATCAATTAGTATGTGAGATATCGTTGGTTTTAATATGAAAGCAATATGGAGAAAACATGTCATTTATGTTGTAAAAACATGCAAAACGCAATGTGCTTACATTTAATTTTGGGAAAGTATTTTGAAAAAATATTTATCCAGGGACCTAGATAAATACAAGTTCAATCTTAATAATCGCATAATATGGTGAAAATATTTTCGAATTACAAATAATATTGGTATTACGTTTGTATGGGCAATTCACTCTCCGCTGGCACTTTAAGAACTAATTGAGCAAATTTTTGTTTCTGAATTGATATTGTGTAAGGTTTGAGAGTTGGAGCTTGCTGTTTTTGCTTGTATGCTTAGTTCAGAAACCGGCCCAATATCAATTCAGAAACAAAAATTTGCTTAATTAGTCCTTAAGTAGTCTTTGAGACAGACTCAACATGAAATTCTCAATTAAGAAACCGGCCATAAAAATGTTAAGGGCAGTCGCCTAGAAAACCGTTTTACGAGTAGCTACAATTACTTAATACTATTAAGACCGCCTTTGCGCACGTATTTTTTCTTTTATAAAGCGTTTATCTATCTAATCATTATATATTCTGTGCTACAACCTACTTACTCCATCAAAAAAAAGCCTACTCTATTATTTAAACTGGTTTTTAATTTTACAATCTCTTTAAAATGTATTGGTTACCTTGATTAATAAACTTTCAAAAATCAAAATCAATTTATTTGTTGAAATAAATTGATATGTTATATTGATTGATATGTTACATTGATTTTTATATTGATTGTTGTAAGTTGGTACATGTTTTTAACCGACTTCCAAAAAAGGAGGAGGTTATCAATTTGGCGCGTAGTTTTTTTTTTGGATGTCGGTGCATATCTCCGTGGTTTCTGAACCGATTTGAAATTTTTTTCTGACTCCAAATCCTCAGCCCTGACACTAAAAAGTTAAAAATAAAAATTCTTTCCAAAAAACCGACTTCGAACGCCACTGTAAAGTACAAAATAATTTTGATTTCCACCCACTATGTTGAAGTCGGGCGGGTATAACAAGGATAAGCAAAGTTGACGCATCAGACTTTAACACTTATTTAAGAACGAGGGAAATTGTTTGCTTTGTTTTTAAGTTTTGATTTGCCATTTTATAAAAAAATATAAAAAATTTAACTGTGAGAGTATAATTTTTATGTTTTTAACCTGTGCCCTTACACTACAGAGATTATTATGGCGAGTATTATAATAAACTGTACATGTATGACCTTGCAACATTCTTGTTTTATAAACAAGATAATTAAATACTTAATAAAGTCATATGATAATACATTGGAAGGGTCGTAAACGATTTATTATTTTTTATTTCAGGTCCATACTCCATACTACATCATACCAATCTATATACATATATAAAGGCGAAATACCACTCACTCACTCACTCACTGACTAATCACGATATCTCAGGAACTATAAAGCGTACAGACTTGAAATTTGGAAGGTAGATTACTTCTATGGTGTAGACGCCAGCTAAGAAAGGGTTTTGAGAAAATCCACCCCTAAGGGGTTAAAATAGGAGTTGGAAGTATGTATGAAAGTCCTTTGTTTTTAAAGTTAGAGACATGAAAATTGGCAATTAAGTTATTAGTTATAAATAAGAAAATCCTGCATAAGCAATTTTACGAAAATGTACCCCAATTTTTACATAAATCCACCCCAAAAGGGGTGAAATGGGGGTGAAAGGTTACATGCAATTTTTATGATTTTGAAGTATAGACATGAAAATCAGCATTTAAGTTATTAGTTTTAAATAATAAAAAAACCTGCATAAGCTATATAAAGCCTCTATAGATAGGCTGTTTGCAGCGGGAAAATTTCATCATCTAATAGGAAATCAACAATTGTACGCCGACGAAGTCGCGGGCGACCTCTAGTAATATTATAAATATGCGTAGAGCATGGAAAATATTTGTATATCGAGAAAATTTGTAGCCGTATTAGTTTATTTAATTTAGACGACTTTAGCACATAATGTGGCCAATTCTGTTTCGCACAATCTTTAAACTTAACTAAAATGAAAGCTTTAAATCTAATGCTGCCCCTTTCTACAGGGAGTATTGTGAAAGGGATAGCAATATATACTAGAGATAGATATACATATAGAGCTGTCTTTTTAGTTTAGAGATGGTGTGCAACAGAATAATTTGGCTTATATATTAAAATATATAATTTAATATAAAAAATACTTTTTAAACAACCGACTTCAAACTCCCGCGCCAACTTTACAACAACAAGCAAAGTACTTATACTTAGTTACCATACAAAGTACTATACAAGGTACTATACAAATTTTATTGTTGATATTTTAAAAACCGCTCGACCGATTTCGATAAAATTTATATGGGACCACATGGGAAGTATGTTCTTTCAAATAAAAAAAGAATCATCCAAATCGGTCCACCCAGTCAAAAGTTCTGAGGTAACAAACATTAAAAAAAAAATACAGTCGAATTGAGAACCTCCTCCTTTTTTTGAAGTCGGTTGAAAAGTGATTGTACCTACATATAGAGATGTATAGTTTTCAATTTTATAATTGAACGGCACGAATTTTTGAATAGAATTGAACGTGTACGAATAAGGTATTCTTAAAAGTTACTGTAAAAACATAAAAAATAACTGAAATTATATACCTAAAGTATGCGAAAACGTTGATTTGTTCAATATGAAGAGTATTCATGTTTTTAATGCCAAAGTCCTTGTATAATAATATATGTACATAATATATCAAAATATACGTGGACTTGATAATAATATATTGAAATAGTTTTCTGTAGCTATTTATTTATTAGCTACGGAACTAACTAGTATTTATTAGTTGTGGTATTACTAACTAAGTAATTAGTATTATTAATGTACTTATTGCTTTACGAAATCGAATATCACTTGCATAATGCATTGAATTAACGGTGAAGGAATACCACACTGTGGTGGACTATGGCCAAACATTTCTCATTCTACCCCCCGAGTATCGACTGTTTGTCAAACAGATAATTCGACCTGTTTAAGGAGTTCATAGATGCCTGCACATCAAAAAGCATATATTTGAGTTTGAGTTTAAAATGGTCGAGTAATACGATTTGCCTCGTTGGTCTAGTGGTTAGCCTAGTCGACTGCAAATCACGAGGTCCTGGGTTCGATTCCCGGTCGGGCATAAAAAGTTAGGTATTGGGTTTTTCAATTAAGAAATTCTCAGTGCCAGCCCGGAGTTGGAAGTTGGCGGTGTTTCACCCCCGTGCCTCGGAGAGCACGTTAAGCCGTCGGTCCCGGTTATTATCACTAACATGATAGTAGTCGTTAAAGCCCGCCTACCCGCATTGGAGCCGCGTGGTGGGTCTAAGCTCTAATTCCCGCTCTCCTATGAGAGTGGAGGCCTGTGCCCAGCAGTGGGACATAAATAGACTGTATTGAATACGATTTAAGCTGTCAAATGATTACGATTTGCTTAGACAATTGGGCCTCTGAGAGGAGACTCGTGATCTGTAGTGAGCCGGCAATCCGGACCTCCGACTACGAGGCAGAAACTCTCACCACAAGGCTATAACGGCTTTTATCTACTCCAGCATCGAAAAGTTCCAATTTCGAATTTGACAACTATATCGAATTGAACCCTCTTTCGTGTTTGCTTCTCATAACGATACAGTTCGTTGTATGGGAGCTGTATCGTTATGAGTCGTAGCTGTATCGATATGGTTATCTTCATAAATATGATACCTATAGCTTAGCGGCTCTGGGTTCTGGCACTTTCCCAACCAAAGTAAAAAATTATAAAGACGTCCTTGTCGTAGATAAAATCTTGTATGCAACTGTACGTAATTAGTCATTTTAATTCTCGTACTATCCTATTTTGATACTCGGCAAGCCTCGTATCAAAAAACAGCACTCGAATTAAAATGACCCTCATTACGATACAGTTGCATAAATAGCTATTTCCCAATCTTACATTCATCGCATTATAATATAGTGATGATGACAACTCAATCAAATAAGCAATCCTTAGCAAACTTAAAAACGCGCTTCTGGCATGGAAGTTTGTATGAAATATGTTTGATGACGTCACAACTATGAAGTCACAACTATGTAGTTGTGACGTCATCAAATTTCAACGCACTTTTTTTCTTTAATCGATAGTTTAAAATGTTTAACCGAGGATGTAAATTTTAGGTATATTGAAAGATTAATTATTGACATAGGCATCGTCCCTATGTCAAAAATATTAGGAATCTATCTTTACCTATTAATTTGGTAGGTCCGTCCATATGTTTGCCTATTAATTTGGTAGGTCATCGACCGGCGACTAGCCTGGTCAGAGTCGTCTATGAATTATACTGAATGGCTGCTTGTATTAACATACGTACCTATATATGTACCGAATTATAATAACTAGGTACTTACTATGATATTTCTTAGTTCAATGAACGTGGTCCTGATTTACATGTTGTATATTTTTGGCTATTATAATATAGGACTAGATGACCCGACCCTGCTTCGCACGGGTGGGCTTACCTTACCTATGTAGTACAAATTTACTAAAACGTTAAAAAATCAACTTTTTACTACTTCTAAATGATATACTGATCGACATTGGTTTGCTGTTACCCATTTGGGTGTTCTCTTATTTATGTTTCAAAGAGAGATTATTCAAAAAAAGAAAATTTTTCACTCACATGATTTCATTATTAATTCTCCGAGCATGTCAAATCTGTGAAATTTACATTGGACCAACGCCAACCTTATGCTTACAGTATAAGCTTTGTATAAATAAATAAATAAAATCTTTTCTTGTTTCAAAATAAATAATACAAAGGTTTCTTAAATTACCCTAGACCCCCAAACTAGGATAGCCCTAAGGATAGATAGATAGATAGATAGATAGATAGATAGATAGATAGTATGGAAATAAGAATGACAACATCGGTTTCAATTTGACTGTGATATGGAATAATATCGACAAAAACTTTCATCCTGTTGATCCAAATAGCGATGCTTTTACTTATTACTGTTTTTTTTGTTTCAGAAAAAACATACCTACATCGGCTCTATGACGCGAAGCCAGCGTTAGAATTAGACAGCGTACAGACATACCGACAGAATGTCGTCAAAAGCTATATATGAGGCGACAGGGAAGGACCTGATTAACAGGTAACTCACTTCTAAGATTGTACAGAGTAACCTATTCGTATCCAGTATTTTATTTTTTATATACTACAAGTTAGCCCTCCTGCGATCTCACCTGATGGTAAGTGATGGTGCAGTCTAAGATGGTAGCGGACTGACCTGTTAGGGGCATGGCAGTTAATTAAGTCCATACCTCTATTCGGTTTCTGCACGGCATCGTACCGGAACGGTAAACCGCTTGGCGGCACGTCTTTGCCGGTAGGGTGGTAACTAGCCACGGCCGAAGCCTCCCACCAGGCTAATGTTATAGATTCAAACTCAAACTCATATTTTTTTAGTCAAATAAACTTATTACAAGTGCTTTTGAATCGTCGAGTGAATCTACCACTGGTTCGGAATGACATTCCTACCGAGAAGAACATTCCTACCGAGAAGAACCAGCAAGAAACTTGGTGGTTGCTCTTCTACTCTTGTAAATATTACAGCATTAGCTGATGCCCGCGACTTCGTAAGTGTGGATTGAGGTTTTAGCCTATGTGCTATTCCAGACTATAATCTATCTCTGTGCCAAATTTCATCCAGATCCGTTCAGCCGTCGGGGCGTGATTGAGTAACAAACATCCATCCATACATCCATCCAAACTTTCGCATTTATAATATTTATTTCATAAATTAGCAATGAGTTTGAGTATCTCTACATTAAGATCGGTTAAGCCCGTTACATAGACAGACACACACTTTCACATCGTACCTACTTATATTGGGTATTGAAAAAAAAAGTGTGTATGTGCAATTCACACACGGCTTATGTGAAACTTCAGAAAAGTAGCCAACTAGAAAATGAAATTTAAAATGATTCTGTCTAATTCTCTCGCTATATAAAGCCTATTATGAATATGTTTGTCTCTTTTTAGTGTCGCTTTTTCGTTTCATTCAAATCACAACGATTCTAAAGGAGTTTCACTTCAAAAAGATACGCGCCGATTTGAGAACCTCCTCCTTTTTAGGGTTCCGTAGCCAAATTTGGCAAAAACGGAACCCTTATAGATTCGTCATGTCTGTCTGTCTGTCTGTCCGTCCGTATGTCACAGCCAGTTTTTTCCGAAACTATAAGAACTATACTGTTGAAACTTGGTACGTAGATGTATTCTGTGAACCGCATTAAGATTTTCTTATAAAAATAGAAAAAAAACAATAAATTTTGGGGTTCCCCATACTTAGAACTGAAACTGAAATATTTTTTTTTTCATCTAACCCATACGTGTGGGGTATCTATGGATAGGTCTTCAAAGATGATATTGAGGTTTGTGATATCATTTTTTTCTAAACTGAATAGTTTGCGCGAGAGACACTTCCAAAGTGGTAAAATGTGTGTCCCCCCCTGTAACTTCTAAAATAAGAGAATGATAAAACTAAAAAAAATATATGATGTACATTACCATGCAAACTTCCACCGAAAATTGGTTTGAACGAGATCTAGTAAGTAGTTTTTTTTTTAATACGTCATAAATCGTTGAAAGGTAAATTGCGGAATTTACCTTTCATTCAATCAACTCAAATATTTAAAATAAAAATATTTTTAATAATTTAAAACTTACTACAGGTTTGTACGGAACCCTCGGTGCGCGAGTCCGACTCGCACTTGGCCGGTTTTTTTGGAAGTCGTTTAAAAATAATTTGTTTGTTTATCGGTTTGACCTTCATTTGAGGTACCACCAGTTCCATAGTACCATACTGTTATTACTATGCATTGTCATCAAAGTTACATTTGTGTTCCAAGCTTGAATTCAAAAGGTTAGGAGAACTACTCCAGAATTCAGTTGCAAGAACTAACTTCTATACAAATACGCATTTGAATATAAATAAAAGTAAGTTTCCGTTTTCCCCTCCTCTTTTAATATTTACCTTCAAATCAATAGTAAAAAGGCATCTTCTAAGCGCGCTCAACCATAAGCTTCATCACCACTTGCATGCAAGTCTGATTGCAGCCAAGCACTAGCCTTGTATATTTAAAAAAAAATGATTTTTTTTCAGGCATATAGCGTCAGGCACAGCGCTGGTGCCATGCCGCTTCGCAGTGTTCGAGCAGGGGACGATATGGGAGGACGAGTTAGGCAAAAACCCTTGGCTCACGAAAGAGGTATGCAACCCATAAATATACAAGCAGTAAGTATTAAAAAACTGTAATCAGACAACGGAAAAAATTCGTGAGAGACATCCACTTTTTTGGATGTAGCATCCGCCATGTCGATTTTGTTTGTGTAAAATTTATCCTATGTTACCTGGACCTCAATAACCAATCGATTGACACCTTATTCATCAAAATCGGCCCAGAAGATTAGCCGCTACGGTGGAATATAAATAAATACATACTAAAAACATGGCTAAAATGATAATCCTTACTTTTGCCTTTGCCATAGTCGGGTAAAAAGAAAAGGTGGTTGACTGATTTATCAGCGCACAGCGCAAACCACTGAACGGATTGAACTAGGGTAATAATCTATTGCGACGCGTCGTGCGCGCGTCTTTCAGACGCGACTATTTGTTTGAGCCAGCTATGCCTTCACATCGCCCATAAACTGATTTCAAAGGCTCTTTTATAACTCTGCCACTAAATGTTGGAATAATATCCCCCCTCCAATCTCTTATATCTGTCCTAAACTTGTCAAAATGTGACAACACCACAAAAAACCTTTATCAGTTCAAATTAGCCGTTTGACAAACGTACCTAATACGTTTTGACTTGTCTTTTTACGTTCGACTTCAATATTCAATGTTGTCAACATTGTCAAGTATATTATGTCAATAAATAATTATTATTGTATGTTGTTTTTGGACTAATACGAACATTGTTAAGTTAATTATTATCGAGATATTACAGAAACGTACATTGAATATTAAAACACAAAGTTCATTAGATTTGTATTCGGGTAGGTACGAGTTTCTGAATGTTATTTTTAACATATTTCTTCGTCCACAGCAACTGGTGGTAAAACCTGATCAGTTGATCAAGCGCCGAGGCAAACTCGGCCTGGTCGGAGTCAACAAGACAGCCGCCGAAGTTCGTCGTTGGCTGTCCGAACATACCAACAAGGAGCAGAAAGTGGGCCCCGCCTCGGGAAAGCTGAGGAGGTTCGTTGTGGAGCCATTCGTCAAGCATGAGCCCGTGAGTGTAGCCCCCTCTCTGTCTAACTCGTACAGGTATAGCTGAGAGAGAGTGAGACAGTTGTCAGTGCAGTTATATATTATCCGAACATAGTAACAAGGAGCAGAAAGTCGGCCCCGCCTCCGGAAAGCTGAGGAGATTCGTTGTGGAGCCATTCGTCAAGCATGAGCCCTTGAGTGTAGCCCCCTCTCTGTCTAACTCGTACAGGTGTAGCTGAGAGAGAGTGAGACAGTTGTCAGTGCAGTTATATATTATCCGAACATAGTAACAAGGAGCAGAAAGTGGGCCCCGCCTCCGGAAAGCTGAGGAGGTTCGTTGTGGAGCCATTCGTCAAGCATGAGCCCGTGAGTGTAGCCCCCTCTCTGTCTAACTCGTACAGGTGTAGCTGAGAGAGAGTGAGACAGTTGTCAGTGCAGTTATATATTATCCGAACATAGTAACAAGGAGCAGTAAGTCGGCCCCGCCTCCGGAATGCTGAGGAGGTTCGTTGTGGAGCCATTCGTCAAGCATGAGCCCTTGAGTGTAGCCCCCTCTCTGTCTAACTCGTACAGGTGTAGCTGAGAGAGAGTGAGACAGTTGTCAGTGAAGTTATATATTATCCGAACATAGTAACAAGGAGCAGGAAGTCGGTCCCGCCTCCGGAAAGCTGAGGAGGTTCGTTGTGGAACCATTCGTCAAGCATGAGCCCGTGAGTGTAGCCCCCTCTCTGTCTAACTCGTACAGGTGTAGCTGAGAGAGAATGAGACAGTTGTCATTGCAGTTATATATCCGAACATACCAACAAGGAGCAGAAAGTGGGCTTCGCCCCCGGAAAGTTGAGGTAGTTCGTTGTGGAGCCATTTGTCAAGCATGAGCCCGTGAGTGTAGCCCCCTCTCCGTCTAACTCGTACAGGTGTAGCTGAAAGAGAATGAGATGGAAGAATTGATATCACTGGTTATCCGAATATAGCAACAAGGAGCATAAGGCAGCTGGTTTAGTATGTTACCTTTGTTTTCATTCTAAATCCAATATGGCGGACTCCCAAATATGGCGGACTAGTTATTTTTTATGCACCCCCATGATAAGGATCAATTAAAAGGATTTGCTGTGAAAAAATCAAAAATTAAAAATGATGTTACAATAAAATCAATATGGCGGACGATAAAAGCTTGTCTTTCAAAATGACTTTTTCAACTCTGCGCCAGGGAGGTCGTCAAAATGACATGTTTAGCAAGTGACGTCATTCTAAATCCAAGTATGGTTGACTCCCAAATATATCAATTAAAAAAGTTTGCTAAGAAGAATACAAAAATAAAATGACGTTACAGTAAATTCAATATGGCGGATGATGATAAGCTTGTTTTTAAAAACGTCTGCTACTGATTTAAGATTTATTCAACGAATTCCTTCACTTGCAGAGCGAAGAGATGTACCTTTGCATCCAGTCCGGCCGTCGGTCAGACACCATAATGTTCCACCACCAGGGCGGCGTCGACGTCGGCGACGTGGACGCGCTCGCGCTAAGGCTTGACGTGAGTATATCTCTTTTTTCTCGATAGGCTCGACTGCCTGAAAAAAGGAGTATATTGTTTTCAGGGTTTATGTATGTATGTATGTGAGTTTGTATATTCTACCATAAGTTCTATACGCCTGAACCGATTTTGATAAATGAGGTATCGTTATAATCTATATATATCTAGCTTATTCCGTGTGACATAGGCTAGTAATATTTAAAAAAAATAATGGGGTGACCATGGTTCCGCATTAAAGACTAAAGTTGAAAAAAAAAATAAGATTAACTATATAATCATCATCTAGAAAATGATGAGTAGATTCCAAAAATATGTAACACTATAGTTCAATATCCAGTGATTCACAAAAAATATTATTTAATAAAAATGGGAATAAGATTCCAAAGGTAATTAATGACTGTGGTATCGTTACGTAGTAGCAGTGGTAGCCGTACTTCCGTTCGAGGGGGATTTTTTACTACACGACTACCCAAAAAAGGAGTGTTATGTTTTAGACTTTAGAGGTTCGTGTATGTATGTGTGTCTACGGAAGAGCAGTCGTATTTTTTAATAATTTTAATTATATTCACTTGTTTTTTAAAGATTAAAAAAAAAAAGAAACATCAATGAACACATCTGCTAGAAGTTGTCACTGATAGCAGATTAACACAGAGAAAAAAAAAATTAGGCCGCCATTTGTACCGATTTTTCTTTTATTATTGTTATTGTTTAAACGTATTTTTTATTCAGTGTGCAATAAAGAATATTTCATTCCATTCATTCATTCAAAAAAAAGATCAACTGTTTAGTCTGTCGCCGGCTCTTCTCAAGTCGAATCTGCTGTGTTTTGTTTTATGTAAATAGCAAGCAAACAAGGTTCACCATGTGTTAAGTAACCACCCATGAACATTTTCAATGCCAGAGGAACGGCTTTGAGGAATTTGTTTATTCTTAGATACAAAGTATGGTTTAAAGATAAACTATAACTACTAATAAAACTAAGTATATTCTTTTAAAGGAATTGTTATAGTTTTGCTAGCTATATGTTATTTTTTTAAATGTATGTCTTATTTGTTTTCTGGCAACGACGGACGGACGAGTGGCCTAGTGGTGACAACGCATATAAGTCGATTGCAATTGTTAAGCAACGTTGAACCAAGTCGGTAACTGGACGGGTGACCGAATTTGGATGTTCAAATTTGGCCTTTTCGGTTCCCGCGTGCCTCGGAGAGCACGTTAAGCCGTCGGTATACGTACGATAATAATAATCGTTACAAAACCTAAGAGTTTCAATACCTGGAAACCCACAGCATTAATTGTCCCAAGAAAACTTCTACCATTATGTGATTATTGGAAAGGAGTCACGACCCTCAGTAATGTGGTGGTGTGTTTTTACAGATACCTGTGGACACGTTCCCCACGGGTGAAGATATTGACCGTGCTTTGTTGAAGAACATAAAATCTACCACAGTTAAAAGGTTAGTAAAAAAGGAAAAAGTAATGATTAATATATGCCACTACTAGCTGATGCCCGCGACTTCGTTCGCGTGGTATAAGTTTTTTTTTATTTTCACGAGAACTTAATATTCTGGGGTAAAAACCACATACCATGTCCACATCGAGAAGATCGAGAATTGTAAATACCTCAGAGAATTTTATCCAACTTTTTAAGGTTGATTCTATAATAGGCATGATGACTGATTTTGAAAAATGGTCAGATTATGTTCGGAAGTATCTACTATTTCAAAAAAATATCTTATTTCAACAGAAAAAAAAATAAGGTTTGGTAGATAAAATTGGCATTTGAAATTAAAATTTCAAAATTCACGCCAAAACGCTCGGCGGTGTCATGGCGTCGTGTGTGACGTCACTATTGTTTTTACCAATGTACTCTGTGCAGTGTGCAGTAAACAATAGTGTGATTGTCAAAGCTCGAAAACAAACAATTGTGACGTCATTCGCTTCTTGGTGTTTCATCAAATATGGCGGATTGCTGTATTTTATAGTTTTATTTCATCAAAATAAATAGCAATCTCACTCGAAAAAGAAAAATAAATAGGTTGTTTATAATCCATGAATCCTAATTCATAATTTCATTGATTCTTGGTTACTGTCATCATGCCTATTGTAGTCAGTATGTGGACTTTAAAAAAAAGATTTAGTAGTATTTAAAAAGATCCTAATAACCGCAATTAATTAAATCCAATGCACCAAATCTTAATCCTCTAAATTGTTATTATTACCATACTAAGCTTGCCGGTGTTCCAGTAAGCAGTTGATAAATTTGATAACTTTTATCAAATTCAATAGCCTATTGTGACGTTTTCTGATAAGAGATATTTGTTTTCCTCTTATCATAATGCATTTAGCGAAATGTTAAAAAAAAAAAACTTATCTATACTTCTATACTATCTATGCTAATATTATAAATGCTCAAGTTTGGATGGATGGATGGATGGATGGATGATGTTACTCAATCACGCCACAACGGCTAAACGGATCCGAAGAATCTGGATTTCTGGATGAAATTTGGCACAGAGATAAGTTAGATAGATAGTCTGAAATAACACAAAGGTTTTTCTTAGATTTTTCTCACGCACAGCGGACGCCTACGTTCAAGTGCGGAAAATAACCTCAGGACATGAAGAAGAAGAAGTAAAAAAATTGACAATTTTATTAATTTTTAGAGAACTCGCATTAAAAAGATTATGTACCGTGCCAAAATGGTTTTCACCAAAAAAAGACTAAAAAATAAGACAGTTATCCTGTATTTTCTCGGATTTCCCCATACTGGGGTTGATTCTATTTTACACAATCTAACAACTTATCTATTATTAATCTAACATCTTAACAACTAAAATAACAGCATTAAAAATATTGCTAACCCTTTCACAATATTCCCTGCGGAAAGGGACAGAAGATTTAAAGCTGTCATTTTAGTTTAGAGATTGTGTTATACAAAATTGGCCTCAATGTTCCAGAAAAACACTAAAATATTTTCCCGTCTTTCCCAGGATACTAACAACATTCATAAGCTCCCTCTACCGGGTATTCGTAGACCTATACTTCACATACATGGAAATCAACCCCGTGGTGGTCACCAACGAGAGGGTCTACCTATTGGACTTGGCAGCCAAACTGGACCAAACGGCCGACTTCATTTGCGCCAAGAATTGGGGTGAAGTGACTTTCCCGCCCCCGTTCGGAAGGGATGCGTACCCTGAGGAGGCGCATATTGCTGATTTGGACGCTAAAAGTGGAGCTAGTCTTAAGGTAAATTTTATGATTTTTTTATAAAAATTTTATTTAAAAATTAGGAAATTTAAATATAAGTAAGTTACTGTTAACTATAACTATACATAACTCCCGGATAAACTCACGTGTTATGTCGGAAAAATGCCCATCGCACTGTACGACATGCGGCTCGCAGTCGAGCAGCGACATCAACTATGTATATTTTGTTAAAATTATCATGTTGTTATGATTCGGTCGATCATTTGTCAGCCCCTAACGCAAACTACGGCCAGTTAGCCCATGTTTTTTATTTGTTTTATGCTAATGTTGGTGGTTTGGTGCAAATTTTGGTAATTTGGTGCAAAAGTTGGTCTAAATAATATTAACTCGAGCTTTGGTTGTGTAATTTTCAATCAACTTGGACAGTAGTTACTGACATCTATTCTACTTGGAGGCCAAGTTGCCTTGATAAGCGCTAATTTTTTTTTGATAATAATGATGACAATTCCCTTCCAGCTGACAGTCCTGAACAAGTCCGGCCGTATATGGACGATGGTCGCCGGGGGAGGCGCGTCCGTTGTGTACACTGACACGGTCTGCGCGTTGGGAGGCGCGGCCGAGTTGGCCAACTACGGGGAGTACTCCGGAGCGCCCACCGAGAGCCAGACCGCGGACTATGCGAAGACTATATTCAGCCTCATGTGCCGAGACCGACACCCGAGCGGCAAGGTTAGTGTCATAATCAAATCTTCCCCTAAATCTATTTTCCTGCTATTTTATCATCGCTGTACGTTCATTTAATTCCCTCCCCTTCCCCCCTCTCCCCTTCCCCTCCCCCGCTTTTTAACCCCCGACGCCAAAAAAGAGGGGTGTATGTTTTTGTGGCTATGACCGATGGTGACCCGGGGAGGTGCGTCCTGCACGAAAGGTGTAGATTAGGCGTGAATTTCTAGCCAGCACTGCTTCCTTCGAAGCCGACAACTTTTTTTTCTTAACCAATTCTGTCTGTTCCTCAGGTGCTCATAATCGGCGGTGGCATCGCAAACTTCACTAACGTGGCCGATACGTTCCGTGGCATCATCACAGCAATCGAGACGTATAAAGACGCATTACTGCAATACAACGTGACCATATTCGTGCGGAGAGGCGGACCCAACTATCAGGAGGGACTCAGGTAAAATATCGCGCTCGCTGCGCTTGGGAGCTGTCATAACATCACTGCTATCGAGACGTACGTGTCACCGGCTCACTACTGAGCACGTGTCTCCTCTAAGAATGAGAAGAGTTTGGCTATAGTCTACCACGCTGGCTACGTTCGCATTAGCAGATTTCACACACCTTTGAGAACATTATGTGAACTATCGGGTATGCAGGTTCCGTCACGATGTTGTCCTTCATCGTTAGAGCAAGTGTTAAAAAGTCCGAAAGTTAGAGATGTGTGCCCGGGGTCAAACCCGCGACTAGGAAGCTGGAAATAAAACTGCTGCTGTTAGACAGACTAAAATTTTAAAAAAATGTTTTTTTTTATTCAAATAATGTTTGACAAGTGCCTTTGAATCCTACCAAAAACTACCAGTAAATTTAACTATTTTTTTTTTTTAATATTTTAATTTCCAGACAAATGCGCGAGGTCGGTCAGCGGCTCCGGATCCCGATGTACGTGTTCGGGCCCGAGAGCAGCATGACTGCTATCGTGCGTCTCGCTCTTGGACACGCGCCCATCCCACCCGACCACCAATTGGACTATGCTCCAAAGCAATTGCCAAAACCCGAAACCGCTGTAAGTTGATATAATTAAAGCTTCGTATCCCCCTCTCGGCTCCCACTCACAACTTACCTCTATTGAGAATAGAAAAAACTGCATATCCCCTTCATACTTACAATTTTCCTCTTTTGCGAAAAGAAAACCTCCATATCCCCCTCGACTCACAATTGGCGAAAAGTAAAAAATGCATATCCCCCTCAAACTCAAACAATTTTCCTCTTTTAAGAAAGAAAATCTGCATATCCCCCTCAAACCCACAATTTTTCAAATTTGAGAAAAGAAAAACTACATATCACAATTTTCCTCTTCTGAGAAAGAAAAAACTGCATATCCCCCTCACTCACAATTTTATTCTTTTTAAATCTACAGCATGATATGATGGTCGTTTTGCCGTTTGTGCATTCAGTATGAAGTTTATAATTTTATAATATTACTAGCTTATACCCGCGAATTCGTCCGCGTGGACTACACAAACTTTAGACCCCTGTTTTAAGAGAGGGAGAGGAACCTCTCTCTCTTAGGAGTAGAATTAAAAAAAAAAACGTGTGGCACTCGGAGACTGCCGCGGTAAAGCTATTGCATAGCATTTTTTATCAACTTGCTATGACTACGTGTGAATTGTTGAGTTCAAGTTGTTAAAAATAAAAAGACTATTTTTAAGAAAAGATGATTTTGGTTGCTATTACTACTTGTGTTGTTGACTTCAAGTTGTTAAAAATATAAAGGCGAAATAATTCTTTAAAATTATTTCGCCTTTATATTTTCAACAACTTGAAGTCAACAACACAAGTAGTCATAGCAACCAAAGTGTTAGGTTTTTTTTCGTTACGGAATTTCTGGATTCGGTCTCCACGCTCAAGGCCCGCGATAGAAGCTATGCAATAGCTTAAAACCTTTCTTAGCGAATGTCTATTACATAATTGCTGTCTGCATGCCAAACAGCCCGATTCATCCAGTGGTTTGAGCTGTGCATTGATAGATCAGTCAGTCAGTCATTTACCTTTTCCTTATACATTTTTAGAGTATGGACTTCCATACTCTAACGGCCGGTTTCTGAATTGAGAATTTCATGTTGAGTCTGTCTCAAAGACTACTTAAGGACTAATTAAGCAAATTTTTGTTTTTGTTTTTTCAAAATATAAAAGGAAAATTAATGGATGGAATGGATAATTTGGTTAAAATTGTTTGTTGTTTTACAATTGTTACAGCCAGTGCCAAAAATCGAGTTACCCGAGTTGACCCCAGCACTGTTAGACCTGGTGTGCTCTCAAGCACCAACACGAGCTGAGCTGGGCCAGCAGCTGTCCACTTCGCGGCCACTCTTCACAGACCGCACCAAGGCCATAGTTTGGGGCATGCAGAACCGGGCCATCCAGGTATACTTCCACTACATCCCCTTAACGTCCCACTGCTGGGCACAGGGCTCCAATCTCATAGGAGAGAGGGAATTAGAGCTGAGTCATTATGAGCTGAGTATATTTCTAGTCAGAAAAACCCAACACTTATATTATGGCCCGACCCAGGACTCGAATTCGGGACCTCGTTAGCCGCAGTCAGACATGCAACCCACTAAACCCACGAGGCATCCAGGTATACTCAAACTCAACTCAACTCAAAGTATATTTATTCAAAACTAGTGTGCCCGGCAGACATTATCCTGCCCTGACCCTCAAACCCCATTGCAGCGCCCCCTACCGGGTCCAATTGTGAATTTAAATCATCCCGGAGTCCACACAAACACACACAAAAAAATTCATCAAAATCGTTCCAGCCGTTCTGAAGTGATGCGCTTGCATACATTCGGCAATTGATTTTTATTTATACAGACGTCACGTTTACAAAGTATAAGACGTGATGGTGATAATTTATCACGGTATCTTAAAACTAAAGCTACGAGGGTTCAAAACGCGCCCAGGTCTGAGAAGAGCCCACAACAAACTCTTTTGGAACCATTTTATAAAAGTGTACACCCCAAAGGATTTCTGCAATTTGTGCACTTAATGAAAGTTAGATGTGACTAGGAAACACACAAACATACATACTAACAGCGTTGATATTATAATTTTCAGGGCATGTTGGACTTCGACTACATATGCCGCCGCGCGGAGCCGTCTGTAGTGGCCATTGTATACCCCTTCACTGCCGATCACAAACAGAAGTATTACTTCGGCAACCAGGAAGTTTTTATACCCGGTAAGTTTTACAAAATACCTACCATACTTCCATATTAATATTTAAAATGCGAAAGTGTGTCTGACTGCAATCACAAGAGCAGTCAGCAGTCAAGAATCACTCTGGAGTGAGTGTTTTTTTTTTCAAACAAAGAGTGATAAAGCATATTTAAGGCATAGGCCAACCTCATGCAAATAAATAAATATTCTATTCTATTCTATTGATCCACATTATTTCGTTCCATCAGGTGTGATTGTGGTCAAGCGTGAGCCTATAGTGAACTCAAAAACGTTTAAGTGAACAGCAGCAGACTTCAAAAGCACTGAAAATCAATAAATACATTTTTAATTACTTTCATCCAATTTACTATTATTATTATCGGTATAAATTTAGCTCTCACGCCCGCATACAAAATAAATACATATATGAGTTACTAGCGAATGCCCGCGACTTCGTCCGCGTGGTTTAAGTTTTTTTGATTCCCGCGGGAACTCCTCAATTTTCCGGGATAAAATGTAGCCTATGTCACTCTCCAGGTCCTCAACTATACCCATGCCAAAAATCACGTCAATCCGTGGCTCCGTTGCGGCGTGATTGAAGGACAAACCAACAAACAAACTGACTTTCGCATTTATAATATTAGTATGATGTATGATGTTCCAGTGTTCAGCGATATGGACGTCGCAATGAGGAAACACCAGGAAGCGACAGTCCTCGTCAACTTCGCTTCGCTCCGCTCCGCATATGACAGCACAATACAGGTAACAAAACTTACATTTTAATAAAGGATGCCCAGGACTTCGTCCGCTTGGAGTTTGGGTTGAAATTTTCCGGGGTAAAATGTAGCCCATGGATTAATTATAACTTAAATTTGCTATTAGACGTTCCTAGAACCTGTGTGTATATATATATATATATATATATATATATATATAAATTATGAGCTCTGAAAAATTACGGAATCAAGTCAAAATCTTTTTCAAAGTACACTGTAAACTTTTTGTCAATAGATGAATATATGATGCGTTATTTTAGTTAACCCGTTGTGTGTTCATCTCGCAGGCGATGCAGCATCCGCAGATCAACACAATCGTCATCATAGCGGAGGGTATACCTGAGAACATGACGCGCAAGATCATCAAACTCGCCGACGCGAGAGGGGTAAGACTCACATTCCTCCTTTCTTGCTACTCTTTGACTACCTCGCCTAAAAGTGGGAGGTCCTGGGTTAGATCTACGGTGGGGTCAATAGGCATGATGACAGTAACCAAGAATCAATGAAATTATGAATTTATCTAATGAAATAGGAGTCATGGATTATATGAAACGTATTTATTTTTCTATATCGAGTGAGATTGCTATTTATTTTGATAAAATAAAACTATAAAATACAGCAATTCGCCATATTGGATAAAACACCAAAAAGCGAATGACGTCACAATTGTTTGTTTTCGAGCGTTGACAATCACACTATTGTTTACTGCACACTGCACAGAGTGCATTGGTAAAAACAATAGTGACGTCACAAACGACGCCATGACACCGCCGAACGTTTTGGCGTGAATTTTAAAATTTAAATTTCAAATGCCAATTTTAGCTACCAAACCTTATTTTTCTGCTGAAATAAGATATTTTCTCGAAATAGTAGATACTTCCGATCATAATCTGACCATTTTTCAAAATCAGTGATCATGCCTATTAGGAAATTTGACCCACTGGCGGTGGAGACAATGGGATGCTGGGGCGGGGAAATAATTTTTTTATTGATTTCAGTAAATTAATTTGGAAATTTATAAATTTTCTGGGCATTCAAAGGCATGTCTTTACCGATAGGGTGGTAACACTAGCCACGGCCGAAGCCTTTCACTAGATAAACTTATTGAAAGATCTCTCTTCTTCAAGAGACTTGATTCCCTGTATTTTGAAAATAATTAATGTTGAATACCGTTCGTTACATTTCATTTAGTTATTTCTAGTCAAAGAAATTATAGTGGACATTGTTTTTTGAGTTTTTAACTTATTACTATTTATTTTTATTCAATTTTTGTTAAATTTATTAAGTAATTATTAAAAATACAAATCATTAAATTCTAAATTAAACCTAAATTAAAAACTGAAAACTAAACATTAAAAATATTATCATCTATCCCGCTGCAATGAGGCAGTGTGCCCAGAACGCTGGCTGCGTTACCCTGCTGAATAGCCAAACTTATATGTTGGCCGAGGTAACTGCCAGCCCTCCGGTCACCTGTGGACTCTGTGAGACGAGAAGATAGATCCTTAAAAAAGGATCTAGCATCTTCGCCCCACGACCCCAGGGTTTCAACACCAAAAGGCACAAAAATGAAATTATTTTCAATAATTTCATACTTGCGCCTCTTGGCTCTTTCTGCATTAGTGGCCGCCGCCCCCGCTGTCATGGAGGACGTCTGCAAGTGGGATAACGCTAGCGTATCCACGCATGTGGCATCCCAAACAAGCGACCTTCCTTGCTTCCACGGAACAAGAGTCATCCCGTCAGGTCTCTTACCATCACTGCGCGCCAAGCCATTAGGCTCTAATACTGCAGGCACTTTAGCGGTGGCAAGAGACCTACGAATGATGTCGTTCAGGGAAGCATGTCGCGAAAGACGACCGGCACTTTTAATACAAGAAAGCCCGTGATGGCCATACGCGTCCACTGCCCCACCACAGTGGCAAAGATGTGGCTGTTGTATCTTGGACTGACTTATTACTTATTTTTAAAGTATTTGTATTAGGTACGTTTTGTTCGATTTTTCTATTTACTAGAGATTGTGTATTAAATTTTGTATTAAATACACACGGCTGGTTTCTGAATTGAGAATTTCATGTTGAATCTGTCTCAAAGACTACTTAAGGGTCAACACAACGTCTTCTCCTGGACAGTTTCCCGCTAGATGGCGTTGTTAGGGCTTTTGACAGGTTTTTGATATTTTCGCAAAGTTCCTATGCACTGATTTTAAAACTGATTACGCTTGCGCCAGTATATCAATGCGTATTATTTTATCACATCATTAGTTTAATTTAAAACGGAGCCATTTAGTCAAATAGTCCACTAATAAAAATCTGTCATATCGATTACTGTATATACGCAACCCCCACGCACACACTGACATCATGATTGCTATCCAAGTTCTGTGGTTCTAACATAAACTACGAATTGTTTACTATAAAATTGAACTAGATGGCATTTAAACAAAAACTGCCTAGTTTTGCTTAGTATTTTTTTTATTTAATTCGGATACAAGATAAACTTTGCTTTGACTGCAATCTCACATGGTTGATGGTGCCACCATGTGAGATGGTCGTAAGTGATGATGCAGTCTAAGATAGAAGCGGACTAACCTAGTAGGGATAATATGGCAGTTTTTATTAAACCCATACTTTATACCCCTTTGGTTACTACATGGCATCGTACCGGAACGCTAATCGCTTGGCAGCACGGCTTTGCCGGTAGGGTGTCTTTGCTGGGGACGGGTGACAATAATGCGGCTAGGGTTGCCAACTTTTTTTGGAAAACAAGCTACTTCAAATTTCAATATACTTACTGAAAACGAACAATTGCCCAAATCTTGAAAACTATCGAAACTAATAATAGTCAATAGTCAATAGTCAATATCATTTATTCAATATAGGTACACTGTAGGTACACTTATTGACGTTAAAAATTACTTACTTTAAAAAAAACATGATGGTGATAATCGGTTACGGTATCTTAAAACTAAAGCTACGAGGGTTCCAAACGCGCCCTGGCATAAGAAGAGCTCACAACAAACTCAAATAAAACTTGCACTGTTATCTAAGTTGAATTAAATGTAAGCCAGTAAAAAACGATTGGTCGCATATTTTCGGAGAAATGCATGGACAAACATTATGTTTGGAAGCCCTAATAGATTGTCATTTATGTGAATATTTTGAAGTTCCAATAATATTACACACGGAATATTATGCGTGTCGAATTGATAACCTCTTTTTGAAGTCAGTTAAAAATATTAAGTATTTTTTTTCTTCAAAAGTTGTGAAAATATAGTAGTTCCAGTACCATGGTTTTTTCCGGGATAAAAAGTTTCATAACAAATTTCAGCCAAATCGGTTCAATAGTAGTGGCGTAATTAAGCAACAAGTACTCATTAATGCGATTTAATTCGTAACTATCATTTCGGACAGAGTGCCGGCTTATAATTAAATTTTCGAGAGACCAAGAACCGGGTATGGGTGGCAAGTGGCAACCCGCACGCCGCATCAGTGATGCGGCGTGATTTACGCGCAAGAGCGAAATAAGAAATTATCACCGCGATATTATAGACCAAGAGGAAACGAAATGTTTTTATACGACTGCCTGAAAAAAGGAGTATATTGTATTCAGGGTTCACGTAGGTATGTATGTATGTATGTATGTATGTATGTATGTGAGTTTGTATATTCCACCATAACTTCTATACGCCTGAACCGATTTTGATAAATGCGGTATCGTTAGAATCCCTAGCTTATTCCGGGTGACATAGGCTAGTAAAATTTTAAAAATAAATGATTGGGTGACCATGGTCCCGCATTAAAGACTAAAATTGATTTTTTTTCGAAAATAAGATTAACTATAAATGATCATCATCTAGAAATTGATGAGTAGATTCCAAAAATATATAACACTATAGTTGGGGCGTTTTTTTTAACGTGTTAACTACATGATTTAAAATCGATGATTTTTTTTTACCATGTTTTGTTATTTTATTGATAGATTTGTGTTTCCTACTTATTTATCTTTATGAGAAATAGCACTGATTATAAATATTATGTTAAATTATAGTAAAAATAATAATTTTAAAATGAATCGACGGAGAATTATTCCATTCAGAAACAGAACTTTATCTCACAAATGTACTTAAAAAAACCATTTTAAATAAGATTCACAGAAGTTTTTGTTAGACTTACCAATCATGCCAATCAGAAAAATGGGACGAAAAACATAAAATAATAGAAACACTATCAAAATTTGATAATTTATTTCTTTTGACTAACGTAATGACAATATAACACAATAATGACAAATTAATGTCATATTTTTCTATATTTCTTCTGAAATAGACAATCTTTTATGTTTTTGTTTTTGCGAGTTACGATAAAAAAATATCTATTTCAATATAACATAACAATAACTTATATAAATGATAAATGGCCAATATTATAAGCATAAATGCAATATTTTTGAGAGGACAGTTTTTTGAGAGGACAATTTGTCAGTGGAACCTTGACAATTACTCAAAGGAAAAGTATATTACTGATCACAATGTTAAGTGAATTATCACACTTTCTTACCATAAAATTATAATAGTCGTAGTAGGTACTTTTGGGTATTTTAAACTCTTTATTCTTTAATTTGTACTTAAAATATGTAAAATGACATCTAAAAAATATAAGTGCAACTTCCAACCAATTTATAGTATGTAAAATCACATTGTATGAATGATTGAGTAACAGTATATAAATGTATAAATGATTGATATCCATTGAGTAATAATTTGTACCATTGACTGACAATTTCGAAAGAGTTAGGTACTCAAAGGACCGTAACGAATTCACGGCAGCAATATTTTGTTGCATATTATGTATTTCAAGAATTTACGACCTTTACTAGAAAACAATACTACATTCAAGTAAAATATGAAGAAAACTATGTTAAAAATGATGTATGAAATACATTAATTCAGTATTTACCTTCAAATGCCGCTTCTACTCAACGGATTGGTTATGAGCATTCACTCAAAATTGACTCCTTAGGCGCCGATTGCAGGAAGACTGATTATTTAAATAACATGGTAGTAGTCTTACAGCAGTTAGTAATGTTGAAAGCAACTAATAAAATCTTCTGCAATAGTAGTAATTTTATAATTTCTGAGCAAAATAGCGCATGTTAATGGAAATTCCACATAGAGCCTTGAGACTTTTATTAATTAATTTAATTATATAAATTTATAATTTGTCAATTATACTCCATAACTCAGCCAAATCTGAACCGATTTACACAATTCGTTCTTTATTAGAAAGATTGTACTACTATTAAGTAAATTTTATGAAGACCTGACAAATAGTTCGGAGATGAAGTCCGGACAGATAACAGCCAATCAATACAAAATTAGGTTTAACCATTAAGTAAAGACACTAGGTACAAGTGCGAATCTGGGGTGGGTCACCTATTAATATTATTATAGAATAAAAATATGTGAGTATGGAAAAGTGACAAATTGCACATTTGTTAGTTTGTATTTCAATCGCGTCGCAACGAAGCAACGGATCAGCGTGATTGTTTTCACGGCACGTATATATTAAAAAATATGAAGAATAAGGTAGGCTTTTTTATCCCAGTAAATCAAAGAGTTCCAACGGCATGTTTAAAAATTTAAATCCACACGGACGAAGTTGCTGGTATCAGCTAGTCTGTAATATCAGAATAGGTACATTTTATATTGAATTAGAATTAGAATTTTTATTTTGCAAGAATATTGATTCAATTTGGCAAAGAAATAAAAGTTTCTGGTAAAAATATTGACTAACCAGTAAAATCATTCTGCAATCAGATTTTGATGGGTACTCAAATTAGCATTTTACGACTCATACCGAAGTTGAAGGATGATTTGATTAATTATCACCATCACATCTTATACTTTGTAAAATAGACGGTCAAAAAGTACTTTGCAGGTACCAATTTGAAGATATATGGTTTGACTTTGACTTTAATATCAAAATCGATTGAAAAGATGGGCAGTTAAAGCGTGACAAACAGACAGACAGACACATTTTCTTATATATAATATTACTTAATATGGATGTACTTAAATACCTATTTACTCACTTGCAATAAATCTTCTCTAGTCTCAAATTCAGATACAATGACATTATTGCCATCGTAAACCCTTGTTAGCGATACAAGAATATAATAAAATACAAGAATATGCTTTACAATTAATTCAGTTTGTCAAAGAAATAGATAATATAAAGTTTGTTAACATCAGTTTACCAGTTATTTCACTCCAATCTATACATTTTTCATTCTTCTGTACAATACTTTTTAACTTCTGTATTTTTGGATTGGTAAACTTCGGAGATAAGCAAGTTCGACCGACTCGCACTTGGCCGTACACACACATTTCGTAATAAAAAATGTTGATGGATGGAATACATAGTTGAGGAATTCAGCTGGAAGACGATATTTTTTACACATTTTAAGTTCAAATTAATCTGTTGAGCAAGTTTCATGCCAGAAGCTAGGAGATTTTTTATGAATTTTCTGCAGGAATCGCAACCCTATTACGACCATATTAGACATAATAATAATGAATAATGTCCTCCCGACCGAATTTCGGCCACGGCGGCCAATCTCCTGAGAGATTAGCCATCTGCGCGGGAGATATTATAGTGCACAAGTGTGTGCGCAACCACAGGTGCACTCCGAGGCACAGGAGTGAAACACCGCCAACTTCCTAACTCCGGGTTAGTACTGAGAATTTCTTGTCAGAAAACCCCAATACTTGTTGTGACCCGACCTGGGACTCGAACCCGGGACCTCGTCGGCCGTAGTCGAACATGCTAACCACTACACCAACGAGGCAGTCATATATACTTATTAGACATAGGTACGGTACATATTGCATAGGTACATAACTCATGCAGATATTCAAAAAATAAAAACAGGAGGAAATGACCCGAAATTTGTGCCGCTGCCTCCCGGACTATAGAGGCCGCTTCGGCTAGCGATGCGCAATTTTGAATTCCATTCTAATTAGGTATCAAAATCAGTAGGTAACCAACTTGAATAATGCTCCACTACCTAATTTGAGTCGATTACCACCCACATAGTTAGTAGTTACTAGTTAGTACTAACGAATAAAACTCCATTTTGAAATTGAGTCATAATAATTGCAGATTTATAAGGTTATATTTTAAAAAATACCTACAAATAAAAAGTTTCAATTAATTTAAACCTTATGAAACCATTTGACATTTTTGAAATTCAGTCTTATGAGTTATAAAATAAGGTTGTCATTCCGATCGTACAACTGAAACCATAAGTTGCCCACAAATGTCTACATCAGCAGTTGTAGATTATTCGAATACCTAGCTATATTCGCAGTCGCGGATCGTACATATAGCACAGTATTGGTAGATAGTAGATACCAATACTGTGGTACTAGCTTCAGCCTTCGGCCGGCAGCGCGGGCAACTATAGGTATACTCGTGTGGCGCGGGCGGCGGCCGGCGCTTCTTTCGCGCGGCGTTGTCTTGTGTAGGTACCTACACCTACTTCTTGTTAGGTACCGGCTGCGAGGCGATTGTTTTTATCACACAATGCAAAAAAAGTATTGGTAAATCATACTAATATTATAAATGTGAAAGTGTGTTTGTTTGTTGGTTTGTCCTTCAATCACGCCGCAACGGAGCAACGGATTGACGTGATTTTTGGCATGGGCATAGTTGAGGGCCTGGAGAGTGACACGGGCTTACTTTTTATCCCGGAAAAATAAGGAGTTCCCGCGGGAATAACAAAAAACTCAAACCACGCGGACGAAGTCGCGGGCATCAGCTAGTAAGAATTCATTGGCTAGTAAGTAAATAATTATAAACTTAGATGAAAATATCAAATATTAAAATGGTTGTTTGGATATGTTTTATATATACATATTTTTATTCACGACACAATAATTAGGTAGGTACCTACATACTACTTAGGTACTGAACCGATTTGGCTGCAATTTGAAATAGAGACAGCTTTTACTCTGGATTAACATAATTATAGAGTATAGGCCATTTTTATCCCGGACAAATTAACAGTTTCCGGGGGATAGGTAGGTATGTAAGTACTAAAAAACTAAAATCCACGCGGGTAAACAGTAGGTCTATAGGCAATCTATAGGTAAGCATAGGTACCTATCATACTTTTAATATTACAAGGGGGAAAGTAAGTTTGTTCGTTACTCTTTCACGCAAAAACTACTGAACCGATTTGGCTGAAATTTGGAATGGAGATAGCTTATAGCCTGACTTAGAACTTAGGCTACATTTTATTCACGCGGGCGAAGCCCTGGGCAAAAGCTAGTATGTATATAAATTATAATCATACTTCATAGGTACCTACCAATATTATAAATGCGATACTGTGTTTGTTTGTTGGTTTGTTGGTTTGTCCTTCAATCAAGCCGCAACAGAGGTACGGATCGAGCTTAAGGTTATTTTTTGCATGGGAATAGTTGAGGACCTGGAGTTACATAGGCGCATTGGAATATTTACGTTTCCTATATTATGTTGCCAAATGTCTTGTTTATTTGGTTCATTTTGAACTCTACAAATCCTAAGTAGGTAAATAATCGCAATACACAATCCACGCAGGAACTACCGTCTACCTCCCTGCATGTGTCCCCGTGGTGCTAAACGAGCGAAATAAGCGTTCTTTTTATAGAAACGCATAATAAACTGTATGTAAACGCCATACAATTAAATAAATCCACAATGCTCGTGCTTAGCTAGGGGTCGGGGAATACGAGCGCGTGCGACGACCTAATATTTAATTTATGAATCTCACTCGCAACTCACTCGTTTGTGTAAATTTCCACAATTCTCGTGCTTAGATATGAACCTTCATTCAACTTCCCTTATCCTATAAAATTTTATAGCATGTAACAGCGAAGTACTTTTTACAGTATAATGATAGATGGCGCTCAAATATATTTTTTTGACGCATTATTTAGGCGACACGGGCGACATCTTATAAGACGAATGTAAACCTCACACCTCACACATGCGTAAATCTGACACTTTTTGAATGCCGATTATAAATTATAAATAATGTAAATATTTGCCTGACATGAAACTTGCGTCTGTAAAATGCCCTAAAGAAATCATAAAACAAATAAAAAAAATAAAAAAATGTATATTCTTCAAGAATAATCGAACAGAAAAATGTATGAAAGTCGACCTATGCATGTGCGCCTTAAGGACTAATTATTAAGCAAAATTTTTGTTTCTAAATTGATATTGGGCCGGTTTCTGAATCAAGCATTCAAGCAAAAACAGCAAGTTCCAACTCTCAAACCTTACACAATATCAATTCAGAAACAAAAATTTGCTTAATTAGGTTTTAAGTAGTCTTTGAGACAGACTCAACGGCCAATCAACGACCAAGAGGCCAATCTCTAAACTAAACTAAGATGACAGCTTTCAATCTAGTTCTGTCCCTTTCCGCAGGGAGTATTATGAAAGGATTAGCAATATTTTAATGCAGTCATTTTAGTTTTGTTTAGAGTTTGTGTACAACAGAATCAGCCCCAATTGTTCTTTTGGACTTTTTAAATTATTGTTAAAGTAGGTATTTGTGACTAACTTCAGGTGAACATTATCGGCCCAGCGACTGTGGGCGGTATAAAACCTGGCTGCTTCAAGATCGGCAATACGGCGGGCATGATTGACAATATTGTGGACAGCAAACTCTACCGACCTGGCAGGTAAACAATATTAAAGTAAAAATATACCCGTTTTACTCCCGAAGGGCATAAAATGGATATTTATGTTTCAGCCGTAGCTTGAACCACACGTGAGAGATACACCTGTCAATATTCCTCATCTCGCTCCTTGCTCTATGGTCCCTGAGTAGTGTATACGCTATCTCCGTCCCTGTCTTGTCTGTGTTCAAGCACACATGTGCACATGTGGTTCAAGTGAAGGCTCGAACACCTGAATAGTAGAAAAATAGTAGTAACCTGGAGTAGGGCTCCAGCTGAAAATCAGCGCTTTTAGTCCTGGACCATACCCGACTGATAGTTTTCGAGAACCCTTGGGATACCCCTAATCCATTTACCACGTTCCTAAGCTTTCTTTATATAAATACCTTATTTTCCGGGATAAAAGTAGCCTATGTGTTATTCAAGTTTATAATCTATCATTGTGCCAAATTTCATCCAAATCCGTTCAGCCGTTTTGGCGTGATTGAGTAACAAACATCCATCCATCCATCCATCCATCCATCCTAACTATCGCATTTATCATATACTGTATAGATATTTTACTAATTGTTTAGATTGTGGTTTATTTCCATAAATTTGATTGTGAAAATTAAGTAAAGTTTAAAATTCAATATGGCGGATTAACTTTTTTAACAAAATCTGAGATTACAACATTTTTTTTTTTTTAATTTCAGTGTGGCTTACGTATCCCGGTCTGGCGGCATGAGCAACGAACTCAACAATGTGCTGTCAAAGGAAGCGGACGGCGTGTGCGAAGGAGTGGCCATCGGTGGTGACCGATACCCGGGGACCACTTTTGTGGACCACATACTGAGGTACCATTATGTCATTCTAACTGCTTAGGTGTGACCCATCGAAGCCTATTCAGGAAGTATTCACAATAAGGTTAACAACGTGCAAACGTCAAAGGAAGTGGATGGCGCGTACTAAGTAGCCAACTTCCCGGGGCCACTTTCGTGGACCATCTAGTAAGATGTGGTCCACAAAAGTGGTAATCGTTGTATGTAATCGCTTATTAAAAATATAAGAGGGCCCACTGAAATAGTTTGATAGCTACAGTATGACGAGAGAAATCACTGCTAATTTCACTTAAAAGTATCCAAATTATCTAGGAAAAATTATGAGAAAAAATTATAATTTTTTTAATTTATTTCAATATATTTTAAAACTAGATGAATTAAAATATAGCCTATGTCCTTCCATGGGGTGTAACCTACCGCTATACCAAATTTCATCAAAATCGGTTGATTAGATGGGCCGTGAAAGCGTAACGGACAGACAGACACACTTTCGCATTTATAATATTAGTATGGCTATGTTGCATCAAAGTGTGCATTATTTGTTCAGAAATGATAACAATGTTTTTTTTTGCAGATACGAATCGGACCCGAACGTCAAGATGGTGGTTCTGTTGGGTGAGGTAGGTGGTGTGGAGGAGTACCACGTGTGCAAAATGATGCGCGACAAGAAGCTGACTAAGCCGCTGGTGGCCTGGTGCATCGGCACTTGCTCTGGTAAGTACACTCATTTTGGCCACTTTTCTGTTTAGTACAATTTTTCACGGCATTTGTTCTGATAATTACACTTTTTTGGTGCACGAGCTCTGATAAAGTACACTTTTTTGGGGCACTAGCTGTGATTAGTATACTTTTTCGGGGCACTAGCTCTGATTAGTACTCTTTTGGGGCACTAGCTCTGATTAGTAGATTAGTAGTATTTTCAAAGTTAGTGCCCATTAATAGTGTATTAATGGGCACTAACTTTGAAAATACTTTATTGAAAATTTTGAATATGTAATCCAGAATCCCTCTAGAAAAGCGAGACATGAAAAATTGTTTTTTTTAGGCTTACCCTCTTTTGTAGTATCTCGTTTTCAAATACATCTATTGAAAGTTTTTTTAAACAATAATATTTAAAGGCCCCTCCACCTGTTGTCCTATATGAGCGACAAACGTGACAGTATCAAACAGTAGCTAACCCTTCACGTGGCATACATTGTCGCGTAAAAGACATGTTTATCTTTTTCTATGGCGTCGTATCGCGTCGATTCTGTTTTTCAACTAGGACAACTTTTTGGAAATGTTGTTTGGACTGTTATTTTAATCTGTACCGATTTTCGCAGACATGTTCACATCGGAGGTACAGTTCGGGCACGCGGGTTCGCTCGCCGGCTCGGCGCTAGAGAAGGCGGCCGCCAAGAACGCGGCGCTGGCGGCGCACGGCGCGGTCGTCCCCGAGTCCTTTGACACGCTCGGAAACGCTATTAATAAGGTAAATATGAAATGATCGCTGAACACACACACACTCACTCTTCACTCACACAAAACACACATAACTTACACAGTGAGGGGGGAGGGGGGACACGCTCGGGAACGCTATTCAAACTCAACTCAAACTCAAATAATGTACTTATTGACGTCCACTTATTTATAAAATATGATGGTGATATAATTAATAAGGTAAATATGAAGTAATCGCTAAACACACACACTCACTCTCACTCACACAAAACACACTGTGTGTGGGGGGGGGGGGGTGGTACTCCATACTCATGAGGCTGTACACAACGCGAATCCACAAGTTTACCCCCTACCAAAAAGACCAAAAAGTGCTCAACGCGGCTTAAGAAGTTTTCACTTCAATAACACTATTTTCTTACAGGTGTATAAGAAGCTGGTATCGGAAGGCAAGATCATAGTGAAGGAGGAGGTTGAACCACCCAAAGTGCCAATGGACTACGACTGGGCGAGGGTAAGTGTCTTGGCAGTCCCCACATACGATAACAGATGGCGCTAGTGCTCACTGTGTCTGCATCGCGATAAAGATTTTCTATAAAACCATAATAGTGAATAATTATTATGCTACTAGTGATGAAATTAAAAACTAGCAAGCGAATTTATCAAAAAGTAGTAGAAAAGCTTAATTTTCAATACGCACGTGTTTCGTGTATCATACTACCGCGTTAAACACGTTAACATTTGAGAGTAAGAACACATGTTCGAAAAATGCACTTACAGAGGCAGTAAACAGGGCTTGTAAGTTAAATTTACTGCCCCCGTGCAATTTTTTTGCAGAATTTACTGCGTCGTATTTCTTTGCAGTTTTTTTTTTAAATTTTTGTAAGTCCACATTACTTCTTAATAAAAAGTTCTCTTGCAAGAAGGTTTATAATGGTATTGACTTTGTATGTAGAAAACTTGAAAAATAATATTCAAATGTGGATTGTAGAAATTATTCATGAAATAAAAAAATTAATTTAATAAGTATATTTAATTAGAATTGTTTTAAGTTTAAATGTGCATAGTTCTCATGTTATTTTTGTTTCTGAATCTACAGAAGCTGGGTATAATCCGCAAGCCGGCGGCCTTCATCAGTACCATATGCGACGAGCGAGGCCAGGAGCTGAGCTACTGCGGCGTTCCCATCAGCGGCGTACTGGAACGACAACTTGGCGTCGGCGGCACAATCAGCTTATTGTGGTGAGTCAAGTGACATTATAGTCGGACTAGCTGATGCCCGTGACTTCCGTGATGTCTGCGTAGATTGAGGTTCTTTGGTTCCCGTAACGTAAGGAGTACCCTCCTTAATATTCCGGGATAAAAAGTGTTATTCCAGACTGTAATCTATCTCCAAACTCTCAAACATCCAGTTCCGTTCAGCCGTTCTGACGTGATTGAGTAACAATAATCCATCCACCCAGCCATCCAAACTTTCACCATTTTAAACTATCTTTATATGAAAAGTGCGACGAATTTTGATGACGTCACAGTTCAGTATTTCATACAACATCCCTGCGTTTTGACTTTTGAAAAAATATTTAGAGATTTAGAGAGATTTAGAAAAGGTTCAGAGAGAGTGTGTGTGTGATTTGTCTACTGTAGCGGATTATAGGGAATTAAACTTCTAGTTCATTCATTTTGAGAAAAATTTCTGAATTCTTAACTTTGTATGTGTCTGTTCACAGGTTCCAAAGGGAGCTTCCCGACTGGGCGTCCAAGTTCTTCGAGCTTGTCCTGATAGTGACCGCGGACCACGGTCCGGCGGTGTCCGGCGCTCACAATACCATGGTCACAGCGCGCGCGGGGAAGGACCTCATATCGTCCGTTGTCAGCGGACTATTGACTATTGTAAGTATAATATCCTCGATCACAAAAAAACCCTAAATATCGATTTTAAAGAAAAAGGAAAGAAAGAAAGAAAAATAGTTTTTTCACCAATGGTGTCACAGACAAAACTAGATACAAATGTAACACTTTCGTCTGTGACACCACCCAGAAAGGGTGTACACTGTACAGCTCAGCGTTTGCCCTGCGTCATATGCCCATGAATGCGTACAAAGCAAGGCGCTGATTTTCAGCTGTGACCCCGGGTGACGTCACAGTTACCTACAACAAAAAATAAATAAAAGTGACCAAAAGTTTAAAAGGAAGCAGTAAGTACAAAAGAAACATAATTCGCTATTAATATTAATTACTAGCTGATGCCCGCGACTTCGTCCGCGTGGTTAAAGTTTTTTGGTATTCCCGCGGGAACACCTTTATTTTCCGGGATAAAAAGTAGCCTATGTCACTCTCCAAGTCTTATACAACAAAAAAAGAATTAGCGAAATTGGTCCAGCCGTTCACGCGTGATGCCGTGACCAAGGAAATAGGGATTCATTTTTATATATATAATAATATTAACTATATATTATATATATAAGATAATAATATTACTAGAGTTAAGAAGAAATACATATTAAATATCTTTATAAATATACGATAATAATAAATATACAAGTAAATATGACACATAACTATATAACATACCTATACATAATATTATAGCACTGAAATATCGCCCGCTATATTTTCGAGTTCAAAAAGGAGTCAGCCCATTTACAAAAAAAAAAAATATGACGGCCACTTTATGAAATTTTGTCCAGACTCTTTTGAGAATTCCCTCTTTTAAATAGTGTAAACCTTAGCGTATCTCACCAACTATATGATTTATTAACGGTTTCGAAAGAAAACACTTCAACGAGGTGGTATCCCTCTCACACACATGGATGGCCACTGCCGTAGATCAAGAAGAGTTTGGCATATACGACCAATCTATAATATTCTTGATCTGTGGCAGTGGCCATGTGTGCGAGCGGGATACCATATCGTAAAAATGTTCTCTTTCGAAACCGTTTTTTTTGTACATCTATTGGTAATGCAAAAGGAACTTTATGCTCGTCTAATAAGTTACTACAAGATGATGCCCGTGACTTTGTCCGTGTTGATTAGGGTTTTTTTATTCCCACAGAAAATCCTTAATATTCTGGGATAAAAAGTAGCCTATTTCCTTCTCTACGATGAAACCTACCTCTATAGCAAACATCAAAATTGGTTGAAAATATAATAGGCCGTTAAAGCGTAGCAGATAGACACACTTTCGCATTAATTATGTGCGGATTTAAATCAAAGTAAGCACTCCCAATATATTTCCTCCAAGACCGCCACATTTTCCTTTCTCCTCTCACCAAATTCTGGAAAGTTTAGGAGTTCCTCCGGGAATCAAAAATCTTGAACCACGTGGCATCAGCTAGTCAAGTTATTAATATAATAGGGATGATGTCTATATCAAAAATAAATTATTGATAACTGATTATTAAATAGTCGGTCTTCCAAAATACCTAAAATTCACAGCCTCGGTTAGTTTAAAGTTTGATAAACATTTTAAAATCTAGATTTAGGAAAAAAAGGGCGTTGAAATTGTATGACGTCACAACTGTGAATTCCATACAACTTCCATACTGGAAGCGCGTTTTTAAGTTTGATAAAGAGTTGCTGGTTTGATTGAGTTGTCATCATCCCTATTGTCGTGTCTCCGCAGGGCGACCGTTTCGGCGGCGCGCTGGACCGCGCAGCGCTGGACTTCTGCGCCGCGTATGACAAGGGCCAGCACCCGCAGGAGTTTGTCAATGAGAAGCGCGCCAAAGGGGAATTGATCATGGGCATTGGACACAGGTAAGTCTTCATACCCTCTTTTTACCCGAATACGGCAGAGCCCTCCCTGACGACCTCCCTGGCGCAGTGTTGAGGCTGTTGTCTTAACGTGCGGAGGTCCCGGGCTAGATCCCCGGCAGAGTCAATTTGGGAATTTATAATTTCTTAATTTTCCCTGGTCTGGCCTGGTGGGAGACTTCGAACGTGTTTAGTTACCACCCTACCGGCAAAGCGATTTAGCGTTCCGGTACGATGCCGTGTAGAAACCGATTAGGGGTATGGTTTAATGTATGTGCCTACCTACCTACAGTTTAGCCCGCTACCATCAATTACCATCAGGTGAGATCGCAGTCAAGGGCTAACTTGTAGTGGAACAAAAATAAAAATAAAAAAGTATTCAAATAACCCTCGTGTTTTGTTTTACAGAGTGAAATCGATCAACAACCCGGACTCTCGCGTGCGCGAGCTGAAAGCGTACGTGACGTCACGCTGGCCCGCGTGGCCGGTGACGCGGTACGCGCTCGACGTGGAGGCCATCACGACGCGGAAGAAACCAAACCTGATCCTGAACGTGGACGGCATCGTCGCTGCCGCCATGGTGGACATGTTCCGACACTGTCAGCTGTTCACACAGTGAGTACACACACACTCACACGAACACACACACACACATACATTCACAACGTTATGCTACGTACACGTATACGCACGCACGCAATATGCGGGTAAATGGGGGTGATGCCAAAAATAAATTAGTTCTTACTGATTATTAAATAGAGGGTCTTCTAAAAGGCCTAAAATTCACATCCTCAGATTGATAACAACTATAGATTAAAGAAATATATGATTACGTCACATTTCAAATTTTCCATAGTAGAAGAGTTGCTGATTTGGTTGAGTTGTCATCATATTGGGTTTTTCTGACAACCTCCGTGTCTCGGAGAGCACGTAAAGCCGTCGGTCCTTCGCTCGTGTCGGATTTTCCGTCCCATCGGGCTATGAGAGCTTGTGCACTATAATATCTCCCGCGCAGATGGCTAATTTCTCTGGAGATAGGCCGCGGTGGCCGAAATTCGGTCGGGAGGACATTATATTCTGTCTATTGGAAGCTTTATTTTTGTTTATATTATTTCTCATTCCGCTAAATTATCACAAATTTGTCAACAGGGAGGAAGGGAACAACTACATAGCGATGGGCTCTATCAACGCGCTATTCGTGCTAGGCCGCACAATCGGCCTTGTGGGCCACTACCTCGACCAGAAGCGTCTGAAACAACCGCTATACCGCCACCCCTGGGACGACATCACCTATATGTCGCCCCTTAACTGAACACACCCCTACATTTGTTATACTTGGACGATAGATGGCGCTGTAAATAAAAACAACTATACCTCTAGTGACTTTTACAGTAGTATCAAATGTAATGTAGTAATGTAGTTGCAAATAATAAGAACTTTCAAGATCCTACTAAGGGTATGTTCCGATATACACTGCGAGCACTGTTCTGTGCTTATTACTGGGGAGAAATTCGTTCCGTTATGGACTGACAGTATACTGCCGTAGTATTCTAGGAAAATATATGACGTCATAAATCATCGCCATTTTTGGCGTCACAAAAAATGGCGACGTTTCAGAGGTAAGGTGTTTTCAGCACTGAAAACAAACAGCAGCACTGCGTTCCGTTTTAAACAGTAACCAGTATAGATAACAATGGGAATGTTCCGATATACACTGCGGGCACTGTAAGGTGTGACGTCAATTTAGTATACTGCGAAGCCGTTCCTTTATAGTTAGCTATACTGGTTACTGTTTAAAACGGAACGCAGTCAGCACTGATGGCACCTTACCTCAAAAACGCCAGTGCTCACAGTGCAAAAATAGCGACGATTTATGACATATATTTCCTCAGGATACTGCAGCAGTATACTGTCAGTCCATAACGGAACTAATTTCTCCCCAGTAAGAGCACTGAACAGTGCTCGCAGTGGATACCGGAACATAGGTACTCTATAAAACTAAAATGACGTCACACCTTACAGTGCTCGCAGTGTATTTCGGAACATACCCTAAATTAAACGAATTCATGCGCGATCTGTTACTACTAACGCCATCTATTTCAAACCATACGGAAATGCTTACCAGAAACGTAAATCCGAAAATAGATTTTTGTGACAATGCCATCTATCGATCACGTTTGGTCTTAATTTAAAATCGTATTAGGAAATAATAATAAAAATTTAATAGTAAAATCTTTTAGTCTGGGAATAATTTCTTGTAGTTTTTAATATATGATAATAAGTTAAATAATTAATTATTGTTCTTTTTATTAATTTAATTATTAATGCCGACCGCTAAAAATACGTGAATAAAGTGTTTTGTTTTTCTTTTTGCTTGTATTTTTAGAGTACTTGCAAAACTACTTTTATTTCTGTCTGTATCAGATATATACATTTAAATGTTTTATTGTCATTTTAATTTAACTTTTAAACTGATCAATTTAATTGTTTTTTATACTACAGATAGTGTAATAAAATATAATATCTAGGTAAAGTTTTCGATACTGCCAACACTAGGATAATTCATAATACATAATGAAGAAGTGTGATGATTGGGTATTTGACAATAAATAAATTCAAATAAATTGTTTTTAGTGATTATTGAATAGAGGATCTCCCAAAAGTCGTAATATCCACGTCCCCTGTTAGTTTTATGTTTGAAAACCATTTTAAACCATCGATTGAAGTAAAAAAGTGCGTCGAATTTGATAAAATCACATACGTATTTCATACGTCATCCCATAGTAAGCGTGCGTTTTGACGTTTGAAAAAAAGTTGCTGAAATGACTTGTCAAATACCCAATTCAGTGGTTTATTCTTATTGAAGTGAAACTTCTTTAGACTCGTTGTGATTTGAAAATTCGAAATTTCGACACCAAAAAAAGACAAACATATTCATAATAGGGTTTAGCCTGCGAGATAATGAGATAGAATACAAGATATATTTATCTCATTCTCTCGTAGGCTACTATGCTGAAGTTTCACTTCTGCCGTGTGTGAAACAAAAAAGTGTATGTGTGTTACATACACTTTTTTGTTTCATCCGGTGATACCCGAACATTTTTTTTTAATTTGCCACCAATTTATACTCGGTTTGCACTAGACAGGCTATATTTTTTTTTTTGTTTTTTTTATAGATATCATTCCAAATTTGCGTAAGTTTTAGCGGTGGGTCGAGCGCAGATTATAAAGTGTAAATGAACACATAACATAGTGTTGTTACGAATGGTTGAATATTAATATAGTAAGGTCACAAAACATACTGTAAGTAGTAATGAAGATAAGTTAATATAGTATACATTATGTAACTCGTCGACGCCATGTTTTTTCGACAAAAAATTGTCAGTTCAAGTTCAGAGTTAGGGAGTTGGTTTGTGTGAGTTTTTTAGCTATTTTATATGCTCGAAGGGAATCTAGACTTATATTCGTCAAACTTATATGACAAATATGAAAAAAAAAAACAGGCATAAAAATTTGTTCCAGTTTGACTGACTATATCAACTGGGCTTCTGTGGGTAGGCCTTAAATAAAGTACACATAATTTTATCTGCTCTGCTTTTAATAATCTTAAAAATTATAAATAGTGCATTTAAAGGAAAATAATATTATGTACCTTTAGTTACCTTAAGTCTGCCAGCAATCCCACAAATATTTGTGCAGAAATAAACCCTACTAATAATTGTGTCCACTGTGTATTACGCTTAACCTCACTTTTTGCTGTCACATTTCGCAATGGAATCTTTTCAAAGAACTTTGAGTGAAATAACTGACCACTTCAACACCAGAATGACGGAATTCCAGAAAGAATTGAAGACTTCTATTCCTGCCACAAGTCCAACTTCAAATTTAAATTCTCAGTTTGGTGCTTTCCGTACATTTGTTCTGACTGCCCTGGAAAACCTGCAGCTGCAGGTTGAGCTCCTGGCTAGGCAGCAGGACGAGCTTGAGATGAGATCCAGGAAAAAGATTCTTCTTGTCCATGGAGTTCCAGAGGTGGAGAAGGAAGATCCCGGCACAACTGTTTCTAAGTTGTTGTCAGAGAAGCTCGGGTTATCACAGCTTTCGCCGGACTCTATTGCTCGCTGTCATCGGTTGGGTCGGCCTAGTGACAAGCCCCGTGCGATGCTCGTCAAATTTAAGGAGCTGCCCTTAAGGGATAAGGTCTGGTCAGCGAAGACAAAATTGAAGGGTACCGGGGTGACACTATCTGAGTTCCTCATAAGAAGTCGCCATAAGACATTCCTGGCGGCGCGACAGCGATTTGGCGTGACGAAGTGCTGGACCAGGGATGGATACATTATGGTTATTGACTCTGACGCTAAGCGGCATCGTATATCAACTATGACTGAGCTGAACGCCATCCCGACTTCTGTAGCAGATGTATCTCGGCATCCCGTTGCGCCTGGAACAGCAGCTGTAGCTTCGAAAGACTCCAGAAGTGCCAACCCTCGAGTCAAGAGGGTGATTAAAAAGTAGTGGATGACATTAATTCATTAGCTCCATGATAAAGTGTCCCTCCTTGTGTGTGCCGTAGCTGTAATTACCTACTCTTTTTGTTTTGTTTATTTCGGATATGTAGTTACACTGTTTTAGATTTGCATTTTTTGATTATCAGTAATTATTGTAACTTGAAGGTAAATTAGTTATTTAATTTTATTTTAGAAAGTTTGACAAATGACAATAAAATTAAATCGCAACTGACAGTGACGTTTGGCATTAGCCCGTCAGATTTTGGCTTGACAGCTCGTTCAGGAATCTTAAGTTGCAAGCGACAAATAAAGCTTGCGGCACATACACAATATAGGTTTTTGTTTAATTTGACTTTGTATTGTTGTTATTGTTTTTTTTTGTAAGTTTTAATTTAATTAGCGTGCCTTTATTTTGTGTTCTTTTTTTTGTACAAATATTTAGTTTTCTTCTTGTCATATTTATTAATCTATTGGGCAGCTGGCGGATTAGGATATTATTGTAAGTAATTATTTAAGACCTTTTGGTCCTTACTACTAGGTATTTTATTAAGTATATTTATTTATATATTTTATATATTTATATTCTATAATAATAATTATGCTGTCGATCAGTTTGGATGATATGGATAGCGATCTTTTTCTGTCTGCATCTAGTGGTGAATTGTCCAGTGATGTTAGTTTTCACAGTACATCTTTCCTTCCGCTTGATGTCTCTCTTGATTCTTGTTTCTCAGACTGTGTGAAAAATTTCAATGTAGTCCATATTAATGCACAAAGTATCCCGGCTCATTATCCCGATATGCTTGCGTCTTTTGAATCACGTAATTTACATGCCATTCTGGTCTCGGAGTCCTGGCTTAAAACCTGCTTACCGTCAACTTCTTATTCGCTGCCAGGATTTCGACTTATACGCAATGACCGTACTGGTAAAGGAGGTGGTGGAGTAGCGATCTACTTACGATCTCATATTCCGTTCACTGTTGTTAGCTCGTCTTCGCAGCCTCCAGTACCAGATGCGGCCGAGCACTTACTAGTTGAAGTTTTCCTATCGCACACTAAAATCCTTCTTGGTGTATTTTATTCCCCTCCCTCTCATCTTAATTACTTTCACTCTTTTGAAAGTTTACTAGAAAAGATAGTCCCCTTGTACAGCCAGACCATTATTATGGGAGATTTTAATACCTGTTTACTCAAGGATGATCATCGTAGTAAGAAACTATTAACTGCAGTGGAATCTTGTAACTTGCATGTCCTTCCACTTTCTGCTACGCACTTCTCTCCTGGCTGTACTCCCTCTCTTCTTGATCTAATCATGGTCTCTTCTCCTGATCTTGTCTTTAAACACGGACAGTATCCTGCTGACGCATTTTCTTATCATGACCTGATTTTTCTTTCCTATAAAATTCGTCCTCCAAAAGTGAAATCGAGAATTCTTCTGCAGCGTAACTTTGCAGGGATTGACAAGGATCGTCTTTGCGATGATGCTAGGCATTTAGACTGGAATGCAATCAGAGATGTTGATGTTATTGATACTAAAGTCGAAATATTTAATACCTTGATGACACAACTCTTTGACACTCATGCACCCATAAGACCAATTAAGATGAAACACCTCCCAGCTCCTTGGTTATCAGACGAGATAAGAATCTTAATGGATAAAAAAAATTCAGCTAAATATAAATATAAGGTTAAGGACTCTGATGCCAATCGCTTGAAATACCACAAAGCCCGGAATCGCTGTAATACATTGTGTAGAGATGCTCAACGACGCCACATACATAAGTCAGTTGAAAATGGTGACCCTGCCAAAACCTGGAAATTTCTTGAGTCCCTTGGAGTTGGTAAATCATCCCAAAAAGCTTCTATTAATATTGATGTTGAACTCCTTAACAAACACTTTTCTACTTCCGATACAATTGATAGTGTCGATAAGGAACATACTCTTAATATTCTTTCATCCTCCTCAACTCCGGACTTTTTACCGTTTTCTTTTGAGTCTTTCACTGAATGTGATGTTAAGAAGAACATATTGTCCATCACGTCGAATGCTGTTGGCACAGACAGCATCAGCCGTAATATGATCGTACCCATTCTTGATATTATAACTCCTATCCTAACCCATATTTTGAATTTTTCTACTAGCACTAGCAAATTCCCCGAAGCTTGGAAATCTGCTCAAATTGTTCCTATTCCTAAAAAGTCTAACCCATCCTCAGTTAATGATTTCCGTCCCATTTCTATCTTGCCATTTCTTTCAAAAATCCTTGAGAAGTTAGTTTACCATCAGTTAAATATTTTCCTTAATAAGAACTTCCTTCTCAGTCCGTTGCAGTCAGGATTTCGGCCCGGTCATAGTACGGTAACAGCGTTGGTCAAAGTTACCGATGACATTCGATGGGCGATGGACAATAAACAGCTCACAATTTTAACCTTGCTTGACTTTAGTAATGCGTTCAATACCGTTGATTACGATATTTTGCTGAGTCTGTTACGTTCTATTAACATAGCTCCATCAGTAATTGACTGGTTTCGGAGTTACCTCCGAGGTCGTCGACAGCGCATTAAAATTGACGAGGCTTGTTCGTCATGGTGTGATGTGACGGCCGGGGTACCTCAGGGTGGTGTGTTATCTCCTTTACTGTTTGCTATCTTCATTAATTCTATTACTCCGTACATCTCTTCTCTCTACCACATGTATGCAGATGATATCCAAATTTATCGCTCTGCACCCCTAGAAGATCTCGGCGCTGCTGTTGCTGCCGTTAATAATGATCTAACTGCTGTCGCTGAATGGGGTAAGCAGTATGGGCTTCGCGTTAACCCAGTAAAATCTCAGGCAATCATTATTGGCAGTCCAGGATATATAGCAAAACTTAACCTGCGAGGACTACCCCCGATCTGTTTTAATGGGGTCTTGATTCCATATTGTGACTCTGTTAAAGATCTAGGTATATTTTTAGACTCACAACTATCCTGGTCTGTGCATGTTAAAGAGCTGAGTAGGAGGACTTTTGCAACGATGAACTCTTTGCGACGGTTGCGCTCTGTCCTGCCAATCCCTACCAAGGTTATGTTGGCACAATCTCTCCTTCTTTCTATTCTCGATTATGCTGACGCAAGCTATCTTAATTTGACTGAGGAACAACTTAACAAGCTTGAGCGACTCCAGAATCTTGCCATTCGGTTCATATTTGGTTTGCGCAAATATGACCACGTATCCGAATTTCGTCAAAAGCTCAAGTGGCTCCCTATTCGCCGTCGCCGGGATTTGCATGTACTTTCTCTTTTGTACTGTGTGCTGTTTCATTTAAAAACTCCGTCCTACCTCAAGGAGAAGTTCAGTTTTTTTGGAGTGCAATCTGATTTAAGGCCATGTCGAACCTTGACGCTGAAAACCCCAACACATAAAACGAAGTTTTATAGTAATTCATTCAGTGTACGAGCTGTTCAGCTGTGGAATGCACTTCCATTGACCATACGCCAATCTAAGTCTCTGGACATATTCAAAAATTCAGTAAAGAATCATTATCTTGCAAACTAAAGACGACACCAAAATTATTCCTTAAGCTGAGTCAAATATATTAAGTATATATTATTATACATATGTATTAGTGTATTTTATAATTAGCTATATTATATAAATTTTTACATCTTTTTTATATGTTTATTATTGGTTTATGTATTAGTATGTAGTTATCTGAATGTAAGTAGGTATATTATAGAACCACCTGCAGTCTATTTTCCTTTATTTTCTCCTTTTCCTAAGGTTGCCTGGTAGAGATCGCTACCTAAGCGATAAGGCCGCCTTTTGTATCCTACTTCTGTGTTTGTTTTATTTCTAATTTTTGTTTTTGTTATCTGTACTTGTTGTGGTGGTACAAATAAAGCGTATTGTATTGTATTGTATTGTACATCTTCCAGATAAACCTATAGCAGTGGCGTGCATGTCATAGAGGCAGCAAAGCACTGCTTGCCCTAGTTTAAATAGCTCGTGCGTATTTTTTTTAATGACCTGCCAGTAATCTACTGCATATGACGTAGTCAACAAACGGCTACCTACCCAGGTTTCAAACCCTGTGCACGCCACAGACCCATAGGTATGTAAAACCGGCATCAATCATTGTTAAAGTCTCAACTGTCGTGATTGGCTGAACTTATAGTATTCTTGCTGCGGCAATGGATTTTGGCCAATAGCGTAAGAGTATACCAAGCAGAGGCGATTGCGATCGTTACACTGTAGTAATCTTTTTTACGTAATAAGCCCCAAGCGCTAGTCTATAAGTTAAAATAAATGTGAGATAGTTCATACTATATTAACTTATCATGCAAAAATAAAGGGTTATGCTTTGACGCTGTTGTAAGTACACGTTTAAAATGTTTTTTTTTTTAAATATAATAAATAAATGGCTAAGTATACTTGACTCATTAGATATTTTTATACAAAATATTGATAAAAATGCAAAAAATATAGATTATTGTATTGACATATATGTAGGATTTCGTAATATATTGAATTTTCCGCCCTTGCTTACCCTTCTTCTGGTGGAGTCTAAAAATGTTACTATTTTGATGTTAGATGGAAATATAACATGCACAAAGTAAATCTATTATTTAAAGTATAGATAGAAAATGCACCATATTTTAATAAAAATATACATAATATAAACGTTTGGAAGTATGTAATTGTGCGTGTTTAGAAATTGTATACTTTATGTAAGACTCAAAACATATTGACGCAAATTCGAAGCGTAGATACATTTTTCCCAAAAACTGACCTTGCAAATGCGCCTAGTTTCCGGCTTCTTTTAGTGAAAAATTATAACATTGTAGAACATTTTTGTTTATCACAAGAAATATATCTGCCTAAAGAACCTTAAGCTGTTGCGCGTTTTGTTTTTATTAACTATAACGTAGAATTCCTGCGAATCCTTTCTTAGTGCGGGACTAAGAAAGGATTCGCAGGAATTCCAACCGATCGAAATTGGGTCTGAGTTTTTAACAACACGTGTCGCTTCGCTTCGACTAGGCGCCAATGTGCCTTTAGCCTAATTGCAACGAAATTATTAACAAAAACTAGCTTCGTGTTCTACCATATTGTTAGAAAATAATTAGTTTCAATTTCAATAACAGTTTTATAAAAAAACCGTCTCGAATTGTCATAATATTTAAAAAAAAGAATAGTTTCCATGACATGTAATTAAGGCGAGGTGTCACAAAACACTATCACTCCCTACGTAGTTGTGTAAGCGAATACATTGTTTAATCTCTTAATTTATTGTAATTGTGACAAAAACGGTTGGTTGGTAGGTGTCTGTCTGTAAATATTGGAATTTGTCAGCTTATTTGAACACTATAATATATATTTTTTATTTAATTTCATTCTTTTTCTTTTATTTCACACCCAAATACCATACACCTCTATTTTTTTACAGTTTACAATCTCGCGAAGATAGAACGGTAGATCTAACGGTATTTACAATTTTACGCTGACATATATATAAAAAAACAAAAAATGTGAAATGTGAGAAAAGGAGATGTCATAATAGGGACTAGTTACACGAGAAAACACAAAATCCTGCCCCCATTATTTAACATATTCACATTCGCGGGAACAAAACAAACAGCAATTCATTCAATAACATTCACTCCACCATTCAGTCGAATGTAGACTTACACTAGGACGCTGACTTGGCTGCTAGGTTATGACGTCATCGTGTCGTTAACCGAGCCCGAATAGCCGGAACTGCCTTTTAGGAGATCTTTGATGTCACGCCGGAACATCGACAGGTTTTGTGTGAACCTGGAATAGTACATCGCGAGACCGGGAAGTACGCGTTTTCTGGTCGAGTGTTAGTTAGACGGCCGAGCTACGCGAGGCCGGCTATATACGAGATCAGAAATGCTCTCCCGGTCGAGGTGTGTATAGTGTTTTTCTAAAAAATGAAACAAGTGACTTTTTTTTTAATATATTATATTATGTAATTAAAAGAAAGTAAATAAAAAAGCAACCTACTTAAGAAATATTAAAAGTTAAAAATAAATATTATAGTTTGAATTTTTTTTTTTTGCGCTGTGAGTGCTGAACGCGTAATACGAGTTCCAAATTTAAACTATTTAGGCCAAAGAACATTTAATTTACAAGATATTCAGGAAGAAAGATTTCAAATTATAAAACTTATGATATGTAATGAAAATACATACATTCTTTACTGGCCTAGGCCGGGAAGTTTAACTTTCGAACTCATTTACAGGGCATGAAATGTGCACATTTCATATCATTTTTTAGAAATAGAAATAATGTATGAAAAACTTTGTTACACGCTAAAAACTAACTATAGCCCAGCTTAGATTCTTAGACCAGAGCTTTTAAGATAGGTACCCTAACTGATCATCACCATCATGTGTTATAAGTTTCGGTCGTCAATAAGTGTACAGTTTACCTAAATTAAATAAATTAATATCGATTGACTGATTGATATACTTAATGAATCTGTACTAATAATATAATAAGGAGGTAAAGTTAGTGAGGGGGTAATCTCTGGAATCTGGATCTACTAAACCGATTTTGAAAATTCTGTTACCAATAGAAAGCTACATTATTTGTGTGTCATAGATATTGTCCCGAAAAATGAAAAGACTTTTCGTGGTAGTCGGATTTGCAAAGTAAACGTTTCTTACGAAAAGCTCGAAATTCTTCTGCTTCTTACGAAATCTTCGCGGGCATCAGCTGGTAATAATTGGTAAAAGAGCATAGATTTTACTCACTCCAGCAATGCTTGGGACTGCGGTTACTTATGTATCTACATGCATTCATTCATTTATCATTTCGTTTTATTCATCACTAGCTGATGCCCGCGACTTCGTCCGCGTGGTTTAAGTTTTTTGTTATTCCCGCGGGAACTCTTTAATTTTCCGGGATAAAAAGTAGCCTATGTCACTCTCCAGGTCCTCAACTATACCCATGCCAAAAATCACGTCAATCCGTTGCTCCGTTGCGGCGTGATTGAAGGCCAAACCAACAAACCAACAAACCAACAAACCAACAAACCAACAAACAAAGTGACTTTTGCATTTATAATATTAGTATGATTTCATTTCATTCCTCATTTCATTTCATTTTCATTCATTCTTTCAATAGTACCAGGGAGGCAGAGATCTCAGGAGGTTGTCTCCACAAATATAAAGTCACTCAGCGGGCTAGGGAGCGGGTTATATTGGGTGTTTCTCTGAGGGATAGAATCCGTAACGAGGAAATCTGCCAGAGAACTAAGGTAACCGCCATAGCCCAGAGAATTAGTAAGCTGAAGTGGCAGTGGGCAGGTCATGTTTGTCGCAGAACCGATGGCCGTTCTGGAGTGGAGACCGCGTACCGTCAAACGCAGTGTGGGACATCCTCCAGCCCGCTGGACCGACGAGCAAAAAGGTAGGCTAGGTAAAGGTAGCAGGAAGTGGTTGAATGAGGAAAGCGGAGGACCGTGTGTGGTGGCGCGCTCTCCAAAAGGCCTATGTCCAGCAGTGGACGAATACAGGCTGATGGATGGATGGATGGATGGATGGAGTATTAAGGTTGGGGAAAAATGATGCAATAGTACCAGGGTGCTATAGAGATCTCAGGAGGTAGTAACATACCTGTCGCGGTTCTTGGTGAGCAGATTGTTCATTTATGGTAACAATTACTCGTCTTTGAGCGGCGATAAGTATTCAGTTCCCCAGCCGCTTGCGGGCAGACCGTCACTATTCCCACCACAGGAGAGCCCTACACGCACCAAATACTGAATCAGCCTTCCTAGTGATAGTTACCAAAAGTTACCATGTTCTTGCAATATCATTGAAGATGCTACAGCATCTTTGGGAGGTTGTTTGGACTCATTGGGATGGTCTCAACGAATAGGTTATAGATATTAGAGAAGGTTTTATTAGTGTCCTGGGATTTATCAATAGTCATTGCATTTACAGAATGCTACGTAAATACGTAGAGCTTGCGTGATCGGCTAGCATAAAAAATTAAAGTCTACGACCACAGCAGTTACGAGACGACTACGGTCTACGACATTTGGTTTTCAATTTTCAGCATTTCTTTCAGTAAGCGCTGAAGCGTCGAGCAGTGCGTACGTGTCGGGCGTTGTTCGGGATAACGCGACTCTTGTAAACTTATACGACAATTTTGTTAAAGTATTAGAGTTAAGGCAAAAACATTTACTAAGCATCAAAATTATTAATTATTTATTAACCTCAGTTATAATTACTTATTATTACTTATTTGCTTTTAAATAATAAAAATTCTATTAAATAGATGAGTAGTGGAAGCGTAGTAGACAGATATACTTCCGCATTTATAATAACACCCTAACCCTAATTAAAGATTTTCGGAATTTTTCCTATAGGTACTTGTGCTGTTAGACCTTGCTTCTTGCCAAATCTCACGATTCCAGGTCAATGGGAAGTTGGTACCCTATAGGTGGTTATGATTTATTGGCGAGTGTCAAAATATGCGGTAGGCATAAACGGCCGAATCTTTTGATTGCGTTGACTTAGAAGCTTGATTTTTTTACAGCTCCAAGGGACCCTAGACCTAGTAGATACCTATTTAATATTAATTTAAACATGATACGAGGACGCGTTCCCGAGAAAATGGTGGTTGACAGACAGACGGACAGCAAAGTGAATCTATAAGGGTTCCTTTTTTCCATTTAGTTCCTAAACCCTTATGAACTAAAAAACTAGATACCCTTTCATAAAAAACGATTCAAAGTAACTGACGTAGATCCTAGCGACATAATTTACTTTAATCGTCCACTTTTCCACATTTCTACAATAAAATATGCAAGACCCTCGCGTCTTTCCCATGGGACTCTGTCATTTACTATTCTATTATATTGTTTCCATGAAAATTATTCCGTCATTGTGAATTCCCTTTTGTCACGGCAAGAGGTAAATTAAAACGAAACATTCCTATATTGATTTACTCGTATACATAGAAGGTTTAAAATTAAAATTTAAAATGTGGCAAGATGATACGACTTCGTCCGCATGGAATGAGTATTTTTTGTTCCCGTGGGAACTCTTTAATTTTCCGTGATAAAAGGTAGCCTATGTGTTATTCCAGACTATAATCTATCCCTGTGCAAAATTTCATCTAGATGCGTTCAGCCATTCTGGCGTGATTGCGTCACAAACATCCATCCATCCAAACTTTCGCATTTATAATATTACTAGACTAGACTAGACTAGATGATGCCCGCGACTTCGTCCGCATGGATTAAGTTTTTTCAATGCCCGCAGGAACTCTTTAATTTTCCGAGATAACAATTAGTCCTTCCACGGGATAGGAACCTATCCCTGTACCAAATTTCATCAAAATCGGTTAAACAGATGGGCCGTGAAAGCGTAGCAGACAGACAGACACACTTTCGCATTTATAATATTAGTATGGATAGTATATAGGTATCTAGTATAGACTATTGCATATCATACGAAAGTGTGTTAAGTTTGTAAATTTGTCCTTCGATCACGCCGTAACAGCAACAGATCGACTAGATTTTTCACATGGAAGTAATTGAGGTTTTGTAGAGTGGACATAGACTACTTTTTATCCCAGGGAATCAAGTTTTTTAGAGTCAAACCATCGATTTACCAACTATTTGGTAAGTCAATGAGTCAAACATTTAAAAAAGAGCTCAATCCACGTGGACGAGATCGCCGGCATCAGTGTGACTACAGGGATCGCCATAGTTAAACTGTACCTACCTAATGACAAAAAATACATGTTATCAGTTTTTTTTTTCTCGCAAGTCGCAATTTAAAGCTTGAGCCCTGAGTCTTTACCAAGTTTTTTTTACGAAGATCACTTAGACAATTTTGAAAGAATTTATCAATGGAACCTAGGGAACCTACCTAAAAATATAATTAATTGGTTAGATTTAAATAAATAAAATGAGCGGGAAAACGCCCAGAATATCAAGTATAGCTGCTTCAGTTTTGATCCTTTGCAACTTTGTTACAATGGTGAGTAAATATCACATAATTTTTAGGGTTCCGCGTTGAATAGCGAACAAGGAACCCCATGTGGTGCGATTAAAGGAATATGTTAAACTTTTCAGCTCGATTCAGTTCTTTTTTCTTAAAAGATATATATAATATTTTGTAGGAGATTCAGCTCTACGCAGCTGAACGGATTCGTATGAATCTCTAATCTCCATAAAACAACCAGCTTTGTAACACAAAAGCTGAATTCAGCTGAAAGTTTGGTGTAACTCGGCCACGAGTCTGTCACACACTTGCTGATTTAAGTAATAAACCCATTGATTTCGATGAATAAACCTGTGTTTTTTTTTAAAATATTTACTAAGTTACCACTTAAATAATAATAAAAAATATTTTATATTATAAAAATAACTATTTATAATCTACTACTTTCTTTTTCTGCCTTCTGCCTTCACAAGTTTGTACCAAACAGTTCAATATTATATTCTACCTGCTATGCCAATGACGTTCGCCAAAAGGCGGCCACTGAAAATCAGCGTTGGAGCACCTGGTACCTCAGGCTCAGATTTGCGCCACAGTGGTTTCGTGTCTGAGAGGCCCGGAGTCCCAACACTATCTGAGTGGCTTACCTGTTTGTTGCACTGCTGTTTAGTTTAAGTTAAGTTTATTTCTGTACAGTGCCTCAAATAAAGGTTTTTTTTTTCTTGTTTTCTTTCTTTCTTTTAAATTTTGAAAGATGAAAAAGACTTTTCTAGCTCGAAAAGCGCGCCTTTTCTGAATTTAGAACACTGCGGATTGGGCATTTTTTTTCATTTCATTTTCGGTGTTTATAAACTCCGTCACATCTTAAGCAATACTTTTGACTGCTAATTGACCGAGCGAAGCGAAGGTCTCTAATCTACTTGAGTGAATTTGCACTTGTCCTTCCGTCCGTCCGTCCGTTCGTCCGTCTGTCAGAGTCTTATAACTTCTGAATTACTGAACGTAGTTATTTCAAATTTAAATATTATCTAAATAAACCAATGGCCTCCAGCCGAATATGACTTAAAAGTTATAAAAATCTTCATTGCAGGGGGGCTCTCATAGAAGCGAATGCGAAGTAAAATATTTTTATAGCGTTACATAGGGGTGCGGTATATCATTTTAAAGACAATAAGGAATAGACTCCAAAAATATATATTTTTAATTTTTCCCCTAAAATTGACGAAATGGGGGGCTTTCAAAGTGGAGATTTTCTAACGTCCAAAGTTGACCTCAGAACTCTCAATTTTCTGAAAGGCTGAGCCTGAAACTTGATCAATTGTTTGAATTATATCCTGTACTTGAACAACAAATACTAAAATTAGATAAATATTATAAGGAAACGAAATTATTTAATTTTTAATGAGCTTAATTTTAACAGAACTTCACAATAATGTCAATAGATGGCGTTCTGTACCTAAAAGTACATTCGTTTTATGGATATTGCGAGGTCTCAGTTCGGGGCGAACCACTAGTTAATGTCTTTTAACTTAATTCTTACCAAAATGTTATTTATTTACACTGCATACCTATTTATCTTCGACTTCACAACCAAGGTGAGACAGGCGGCAATGTTTGAACTTTGAACTAACCGAAGGACGGCGCTTGGGTACATACCTAATTACCTATTCCACATTTACATTCTATTGGGTACATCCACTACAGCCCATTAACGTCCCACTGCTGGGCACAGGCCTCCACTCTCATAGGAGAGAGGGAGCTTAGACCCACCACGCTGCTCCAATGCGGGTTGGCGGGCTATAACGACTATTATCATGCTAGTGATAATAACCGGGACCGACGGCTTAACGTGCTCTCCGAGGCACGGGGGTGAAACACCGCCAACTTCCTAACTCTGCGGGCTAGTGCTGAGAATTTCTAGTCAGAAAAACCCAACACTTATTAACCCGGGACTCGAACCCGGGACCTCGTCAGCCGCAGTCAAACATGCTAACCACTAGACCAACGAGGCAGTCATTGGGTACATAACTACCTAATAACCTCAATCCACGTGGTCGAAGTAGAGGGCATTAGCTAGTTTCAAAATAAGTAGGTAATTCGCGATTGAAAATTAATGCAATAGGAATGAAAATCCCCCTTTTTCAGTTTGTCTGCATCACGGCGTTTGCTATCAGCGTGTGGGCGATCGCTTCACCCGGATCCTTCGCCAGTGCAGTTAACATCTTCGGAACGCCAACGCTGAAGGTAGGTCAACTATACTTATACCCACTAGTCCTATACCTAATAAGAAGTATAAATAATATGCTGTAACATACATTAAAAAAAAAATGCGCCGAATTGAGAACCTCCTCCTTTTTTGGAAGTCGGTTAAAAAGAAAAGGAAAGAAGGCAAACATGTTTATATATTACGTCTAGGTAAGTGCAGTGTAAGTAAGTAGGTAATTTGTGGCAAAATTAAAAAGAAAAAGTTAAAATGATTAGAAATAAGGTGTCAGCGTCAATACGAGCATAGAGGTAGTAAGGTATACGAGTATAAGAAAAAAAAAACTAAACTGGCATAAAAAATTTATTTTAATTTTTGCCATTGGTCAGTAAAGTTTGTGGGACTGTACCAAATAATTTGTGGAAAAGACAAAAAAATATATGTGGCGACTCTTTATCAAACTTAAAACGCGTTTAGATAGTATGAAATACATAGATAATTGTACTTAGTTCATATGACTTCATCCTTTTTTTCTGTAATCTATAATCAGTTTAAAATGATTATCAAACATAAAACTAACCAAGGGTGTGAATTTTAGGTATTTTGGAAGACCCTCTGTTTCATAATCAGTAAGAGATAATTCCTGGTAAGGTCCCGATACCAATTTCCAGCAACATAGGATTTGAAACTTAGAGTTATCAAATACGCTGTAATCGAATCATAGAAATTAGTAAAAAGCATGGAATTATAGTTCCATGGCAAAAAGTAGGTCACTACCTTCTGACCTTATCTGCCTACCTAGTAAAGTATTTATAGATAATTTCTGACATTCGTGTACGGCGTCGCATGCCAAATGAATTATTCAAACAGTAACAAGCCATGTTTTTGTAATTTCCAGTTTTAAATTGAAAATTCAAATTATTTTTATTCAAATAAACTTTTACAAGTACCATAAGAATCGTCAAATGAATCTACCACTGGTTCAGAATGCCATTCCTACCGAGAAGAACCAGCAAGAAACTCGGCGGTTGCTCTTTTGAAAATAAGATGATGGTAAGAGACCTGACGGGATGACTCTTATTCCGTGGAAGCAAGGAAGGTCGCTTGTTTGGGATGCCACATGCGTGGATACGCTAGCGTTATCCCACTTGCAGGCGTCCTCCATGACAGCGGGGGCGGCGGCCACTAATGCAGAAAGAGCCAAGAGGCGCAAGTATGAAATTATTGAAAATAATTTCATTTTTGTGCCTTTTGGTGTTGAAACCCTGGGGTCGTGGGGCGAAGATGCCAGATCCTTTTTTAAGGATCTATCTTCTCGTCTCACAGAGTCCACAGGTGACCGGAGGGCTGGCAGTTACCTCGGCCAACATATAAGTTTGGCTATTCAGCGGGGTAACGCAGCCAGCGTTCTGGGCACACTGCCTCATTGCAGCGGGATGGATGATATTTTTAATGTTTAGTTTTTAGTTTTTAATTTAGTTTTTAATTTAGATTTAATTTAGATTTTAATTTTATCTACTTATATGTTCTTACCTTCTATGTTAAAACACAGAATATATTATTATCCATATTTTTGAAAATAATAATTTACAATTTAATTAATTTGTATTAGAATACATTAAGTAACAGCTGTCCTCAGCATTGCTGGAGCGAGTCAAAATCCATGCTCCTTTGTCATTTACGTAATCCGTGCAATGGTCCGTAATTATTAATTCTCGACCCCTCTGACTCAGTGGTAAGCGCTGTTGTCTTACAACTTACAAGTGGGATGCCCCGGGTTCGATCCCCGGCAAGGCAGTTCGTGTGACGGTATTCGGTAGTTCGTCGCTTCTACTTCTCCCTTGACTGCGATCTCACGTTGGTAAGTGATGATGCAGTCTAAGATGGTAGCGGGCTAACCTGTTAGGGGTATGGCAGTTATAATAAACCCACACTCCTAGTCTAGTTGTTTCTACACGGCATCGTACCAGACGTTTGACTTGTCGGGAGCCGGCACGTATTTGCCGATAGGATGGTAAGTTGGTAACATAACCATGGCCGAAGCCTCCTACCAGACGAGACCTAGAGAACTAATTTCCCAAAATAACCCTGCCGGGAATCGAACCCGGGCCCTCCCGCTTGGTAACAGCGCTCACCACTGCGCCAGGGAGGACGTCGGTGTGTTTATGCCTTTAGAGAGAGATCGTCACGGGCTGGTACGAGTATGACCTACTATTCAATGACATCGACCCATAAACTACCTACTATAGAGTTATGGGTGCAAGTTGGTACTTATACATTTTCTGATTTTAGATTGCATTGAGTACCTACCTCCTACCTAGCTAGTAGCTACCTAGACTGCCTCGTTGGTCTAGTGGTTAACACGTTCAACTGCAGCCGACGAGGTCCCGGGTTCGAGTCTCGGGTCGGGCCAGAATTAGGTATTGGGTTTTTCTGACTAGAATTTCACAGTACTAGCCCGAAGTTAGGAAGTTGGCGGTGTTTCACCCCCGTGCCTCGGAGAGCATGTTAAGCCGTCGGTCCCGGTTGTTATCACTAACATGATATAATATAGTCTTTAAAGCCCGTAAATCCGCATTGGAGCAGCCTGGGCCTCAAGAATCGCTTGTCGGTGTACGCCTTTGCCGTTAGAGTGGTCTAACCGCGGCCAAAGCTACCACCAGACCAGAACAAAGAAAATTAAAAAATTATAATTGCGGCATTGACCTAGCCGGGGATCGAACCCGTAACCAATTTGTAAGACTCAGCGCTAACAGGGCGGTTGTCAAAATGATGGTGAGTAAAAAGCAAATAAAATCGAAAATTTCTACTAACACTAATATAAAGAAACTTCATAATATTATTACAAAAGTATTGTTTCCAAATATCCGGGTAATCGAAATATAATAGCATTAGGTAAACGATTGGCCACGATCTATATTCCGTACAATAACCGGGTCACCGCATCGATATCCGGACACGTTAAACGGTGTTGTTATGCGAGTCGCGAACGTAGAGTAGCTCTATTATCTATGGCTATAGTGTATTATCTATGTCTATGGCATTAAAAATTGATAGTTTTAACCATAGAGTTATAATATTACCTCTATGGTTTTAACAGATAATGCGACTAACGACCGACCGCGGATTCCGTAGGAATTTAGCAAAATCCGGCCTTTAAAGTTTAAACACATATCACACGAATCGAGCGAGTCCAACGCTCCTTCACGAGGTACCTCGCTTTTAAGGACAAATCCTGCCCTTATAGAGCTGACTACGAAACGCGTCTAAAACATTTTAAAATTCAACCCCTTGACAAACGAAGGCTTGATGGCTGATCTAACAGCATTGTATAAAATTATCCACTGCACGTTAGACTCTCCCGACTTGTTGAACCAGATTAACATACATGTTCCTCGGCGTCCTCCCAGATTTCCCCTAAAAAGCACCTTTATACCAACATTTTCCAAAAGTAATCTGGGCAAATACTCCCCAATTAGTCGATTTATTAATTATTATAACAATTTGACCGACCTTGACATTGACATTTTTCATGATACTTTAACTAGCTTTAAGAAGAAACTTATGAAATATTTTTCTCTTTTATTAAATTTGCCGACTCAATCTTTAACTTAATTTGTAGGATGTTTAGTAGGATATAATTTAACTGTAATTCATTTATTGTACCTAATTTATTAATTTAATTTAAATTAATTGTATAATATTAGTATTCCTTTATTTAATTATTGTTATTTTAATAATGTGAATATATTAGCTGTAGGTATTCTTTGTTTTGTGAAAAAAAAACAAAAAAAAAAACTTATTGACCGGATAATCATTAATGCCGTATATGCCTGTAATTAAGTATTGTGTTAGAATGAGACAATTGTATTACTTTAAAATTATTAATTGTTTGTACAATATTTGTTGGCATTTCAATAAATAAATAAATAAATAAATAAATAAAATAAATGCACAGAACCTTCATGTACTTCATGCCATACTCATACATACATACTTACTTCATACTCCGACTGCGTGGTTTTTTTTTAAATATTTAAATTTTTTATTTAATTTTCCGGGCCAAAAAGTAGCCTATGTAGGTATAAGCTTTCCCGGGATATAATCCACCTCTGCACCAAATTTCATCAAAATCGGTTAAAAAAGATACCAATCAGACAGATAGACACACTTGCATTTATAATATTTTTATGGCTATGGAAGTATGGATATTAGGTCTCTATCCATTCTTTGTTGAAAAAAAATTCTATTCATTTATTGATTTAATTGATGCTCGCGACTTCTCCGCATGGATTGAGGTTCTTTGGTTCCCGTGAGAACTTTTTAATTTTTTAATGTAGCCTATGCGTTATTCCAGACTATAATCTATCTCTGTGCCAAATTTCATGCAGATTGGTTCAACCGTGTTTGAGCAACAAACATCCATCCATCCGTCCATCCGTTCATCCAAACTTTCGCATTTGTATAACAGAAGTACGAGTAGGTATAGATATAGATTAGTGTGAATATAGATCTCAGCTGAAATAAATACTTTTATTAATTTATTCACTTATTAATTTATTTGTATATTTTGTACATATTCGTAACCAGGCCCTGCTCCCAGGAGACGCCCCTTACCTCCAGCTCGGTGTCGGCGGCGCGATGCTGGCTGGTTTCTTCTTCTTCATATCCTATATGGGCTTCTACGGTGCCCTCACTGGCTCACAGTTCCTGCTTTTCATGGTAAGTTTAATAGATAGGTACTGAGGCCAATAGAGATGATGTTTTATGCCTATATCAAAAATAAATTATTACTAACTGATTATTATTAAATAGAGGCTCTTCCAAAAGACCTAAAATTCTCATCTTCCGTTAGTTTTAAGTTTGATAACCATTTTAAAATAAAACCGGCCAAGTGCGAGTCGGACTCGCGCACCGAGGGTTCCGTACAAACCTGTAGGTATATAAGTAAAAGTTATAGTATTTTTATTCCATTTATCTATTTTAATTTCAATTTAATACCTCTACTCATTCATGCGGAAAGGTGTAGTAAGTTTAAAATTATTAAAAATATTTTTATTATATGATGTAACTAAAAATTTATGTTTTTCGCAATTCTTCCTATATCAGTGATAAAACGTTGCTTCGTACCAAGTTTCAAGATTCTGAGTTCACGGGAAGTACCCTGTAGGTTTTGATTCCCTTGCGAGTGCAAGAAAATTCGGAAATTTGCAGCATAAACGGCTTTATCTTTTGATTGTGTTGGCTTTGAAGTTTGATTTTTTCACAGCTCCAAGGGACAGTAGACCTGAGTATTTGATATGAATTTCAGCTTGATACCGCCATGCGTTCCTGAGAAAAAGGGTCTTGACACACGGACGGACGGACAACGAAGTGGTCCTATAAGGGTTCCGTTTTTTCCTTTTGAGGTACGGAACCCAAATAAATTAAAGAAATAAGTACGTCGAAATTTGATAAGTCACAACTATGAATTTTATTACAACTTCCATAAGCGTGAAAGTCCGTTTTTAACTTTGATAAAGAGTTGCTGATTTGATTTGAGTTGTCATCATCCCTATTCTGTAATAACACAATCTCTAAGTTAAGCTACAATGACATAATATAGGGTTAGCAATATTTTTAAATGCTGTCATTTTAGTTTAGTTTGGAGAATGTGTACAAAATAATCAGCCTCATTGTCTTACCTGGTTAGCCCGCTACCATCTTAGACTGCATCACCTATGTTCCAGGTGAACTTGTAGCAACGCATGATCATGATATTATGCTCAGTATCCTCATTAATACTTAATTAATGCGTGTTAATTATTACTAATGTTTACATAATAATAATTAATCAGTCAGTATTGCTTATTTTCAGTACGCCACGCTGGTTATTCTTTTACTGCTGTTGGAGTGTGCTGTCATGTACTACATCACCTCCAATCTAGTGGAGGTAACAATAACATACCTACTTACCTACCTGAAATACACATTCGCAACAAAAAATATCTGTAATCATTAATATTCTGTTCTATTCATTAATTATTATCTAAGGCCGGTATATTTAAATGATTTTTTCTCAAACTGTCAAACTTAGTTCAATGAAATTATGTTGTCTATGGGCACTGTTCATTGATTTAGTAATCGTTTCAACCAAAAAACACCCTTAAAGACTGCAAATAAAAAGCAAAATAGGCGATTTTCGCAGAAAGGTTTTCGCACAAAGATCTACGTAGCACCCAGACGTTAGAGAAATTGGAGCGCATATCTGCGCTGAAGCGCTTGAGAGGTTACCTCTCAAGCGCTTCAGTCATTGTTTATTACGGTGTTATTACTTATTGTACCTATTAGTCATTGTTTTCTACGGTGTTTTCTACAGAAAGGTATCCAAGAGCCGAACAGCTATTTGACGCACGCCCTACGCCTGGCGCTGCAATGCTGCGAGCACAATGTCACGTAAGTTCAAGGGTCGTCCATCATTCACGTGATGTTTCTTAGCATCTTTTTAAGCGCTAAATCGATGTGTAATAAGGTTCATTTTATTAACCGACTTCCAAAAAAGGAGGAGGGTTCTCAATTCACCGCGTATTTTTTTTTAATGTATGTCGGTGCATATCTCCGTGGTTTCTGAACCGAAGTGTTTTTTTTTCCTATCAGTCGTTAGAGGAAGCTCTCGAGGTGGTCCCGTAAAAAAATCTGACTCCAAATCCTCAGTCCAGCGTTGCCAGTGCGGAACTTTTGTTCCGATTTCGGAACTTTTGAGTCATTGGCGGAACTTTGTCGGAACCTTGACTCTTTCGGAACTTTTGAGCATTTTAAAATGGCTTGCAATAAGCGCGTCGCTAGAGATTATTATACGCTACGTCAAGAGTGCAGGTCAAAGAATCAACTAAAAATCACCATAATTAATGCTTTGATATGGCTTTGATTCAGGGCTATTTTACCAACAAACGTTAATTGTCTTTGGTTAACTGGTCTGTAAATTATCAATTTTATTCTTTTTTTTCTATCTCAAAGCATGGCGGAACTTTTCGGAACTTTTTAGGTGCGAAATCGGAACAAATTGAAATCAGCTGCCGGCAACACTGCCTCAGTCAGTCAGCGAAGTCGGGCGAGTCTGATGCGTCAACTCTGCTTATCCTTGTTATACCCGCCCGACTTCTATATAATTTTTGGGTAGAAATCAAAATTATTTTGTACTTTACAGTGGCGTTGGATGTCGGTTTTTTGGATCGAATTTGCAAGTAAATGTAAAAAATTGGAGAAAAAATACTACAACTTGGTTATCAAGATATTTAACTAGGAAAAAAGGAAGACCGGTTACTGGATGGAGGGACGAGATAGAAGCATTTGAGGGAAAACTATAACCAGAATTTTACACACTGCCCAAAATAAAAAGCGGTGGAAGGAGAAGGGGAAGACCTTTGCCCAGCAGTGGGATGATATACCTAATAATAACTGCTCAACTATACCCATGCTAAGAATCATGTCGATCAGTTGCTCCGTTGTGGCGTGATTGAAGGATAAACCAACAAACAAACACACTTTCGCATTTATAATATTAGTACGATTGCGTGATAGTAGGAAAAGTCTACTTTATAGTTTAAATAGCGATACTATTATAGCAACTTTAATGTAATTTTACAGGGTGACCACTTCAGACGGTATATCACCGCCATGGTCCTGCTGCGGTGCGGACGCGTACCCAAAAAACTGCACAACGGATAGAGTTTATAGCACGGTGAGGAAAAATTTAGCTTCCAATAAAACTTATGACATCTCTATTTGTATTACTATCCCATTCATTTTACTCCTTGCAGAAAGAGCACCAATGGAGGCAGCACTAGATTTAGAGCTGTAAATTTACTTTTGTTAAACAGAATTGGCCACATTCTACAAAACCCATTTATGATAGATTTTTAGTAAACATTCTTTATAGTTAAAAAGGTTTTTTATTCCTACAAAAAAATTCAGGTCTTTCCATCGACTGCTCTAACGTTACTACTAAACACACTGAGTTGCAGATCGTCTACAGTCTAGACTCTCGAGTATACAGCGAAAGATTTAATTTTTTTTTGAATGTATTATTAAAGTATTGAAGGACAAACTTTTTTTAGTATTGAAGTATACCCATTTCATATAGTTTTACGTAATTCATATTTTCAGGGCTGCCACAAAGCGATAGTAAATTGGCTAGACCGTTACGAAACGTCAATATATGTCTGCTTTGCTACCTTCCATGTAACATTGTCGATATGCTCACTCCTACGACGAGCTCTCAGTGTGTCCCACTCTTACAGCTAGCGATCGCAGCGCCGCTCTGGCGGTAAGTGTGCTAAAAATATTTTTTTACCTTTTAGTGCGCATGATATGAATGTGTGTTTATTAAACACGAAGTCATTTACGAAACCAACAGCAAATTTGGTACTAAACAATTATTTTTTTCATTTAGACAAGTCTGACTAACTGACTGTTTTATCAACGCGCAGGCCGCAGCCCAACCCTTGGACCTAGGAAGTCGCTCCCAGACCTAGAGAGCTGTGCACTGAGGCTCGCTTTATAATTTAGTCCAGGAATGAGCCTAGATTGTTCGAAATTCTGGCGGGAAAGAAGTTGTAAGCTTGCGGATGGTATTTGATACAAGTATTTCATAATTTTAAGAATATAACTTGAAAAATTACGGACTTTCAAATTAACTTTCACCACCTATTTAACCCCCTATTTAGGGGTAGAATTTCGAAAAATCCTTCTTAGTAACTTGCTACTATCACAAAACTGTTGTGATGTAGCAACTCACTAAGAAGTATTCTCTTGTGACAATTTTCTTTTGTGACAAAAGAAAGTTACCGGCAAAATTTCAAATTTTTAACCCCAGCGGCTTAGACTGTGCGTTAGTAGATCAGTCAGGATGAATTTTTTATTGACATATTTTTTAAACTCATTTACAGAACGTGTAGACAAGAATATACTTATTATGAAAAATATGTTTGAATTCTGTTGTTTTTTTTCAGCAACATTAACACCACCAAAGCCTCGTTCGTGGCGGAATCGTGTGTCGCCGAGCAATGAACCTGCGACCGATGACGTACTCATGGTCGTACTGGGTAGAGGAAAAGTCGGCTGGATTGAAAAACCTTAAAAATGCTCAAAGACTGATAAAATTCAACTTGTTTCGCCAAATTATGGGTGTCAACAGCTGTTGCGAAATCACATTGATATCTTTAAAATAATCCGTGGTAAATAGTTAAATTATGTACGTAGTAAGTAGTATTAATTTAATTAAAATTGTGGTAAATAAGATAAAAAAATAAATATGTAGATGGGTTGAACAGGTAATAAAACAATCAATCTTTAAAAAAAAGGTTTTTATTTATACCATACAAACTCATCGCAAAACCAATATAGGTAAATATATAAATGCCCTTAGATCCCAGCTAATGTAAAGTTGTTTATTATATAAAAAGTTAAGTTTTTATTATATAAGATGTTTTGAGCCGCTGAATCTTCTCAATTAATCAATCTCATTATACCTAGTTATCTAGATATCAATGAATACTTCGTTTATTACTGTTATAATATATGTATTATTACTTTTTTGTATATTGCATTAATTACCAAAATATTTTTTTCGTACAATGGGTTCGCCTAATCAAACATGTGAAAAGTATTAAAAGTGTATAAAAATATTACAATTTAAAAAGTCGTCTATGGATATAGTGATAAATTTATTATTAAAACCGAAATGTTGGGAATAAATATGATTTAACAAAAAATAGCTACAAAACCTTCCTTGTAAAAATTATATACATACAACCATATATTTCATGTTCCTTATTTCTATAATATATGCTAAAAATATATGTTAATATTCTTTCTATTGTACACACGTTTGTTGCTTAGAAAGTAGACATTAAATTGCTAATAAGGCATTGTTATTTCTAGAATTTATGTTTGTTCAGTAACAATAATTTGAAAGAGATTAAGGCTAGAATAAGCACTGGGAAGAAAAAATATGTTTTCCCATATTTAGTAAAAATGTAGAAAAATATATTTTTAAAAACTTTTTTCGTATTTCAATTTTATATTTTTAATTACTTATACACTATTTTCTTTTCATAAGGCCTAACGCTATCTTCTTATTAAAGGACATGCCTTGTGCCTGTAACCCTTCAATTTGGAATCATAAATCCAGATTTTTTAAATTCAAAACATTAAACTTCAAATATGAGACTAAATATTAAAGAAAGGTGCAAACTACATGACGTATTCATGGCGTTTCTTAATGCGACGCATATTAACTTTAGAGGACAAAATGTCTTCAAGGTATTCTCGCTAGTACCTACACAATTATTCATACTCGCTAATACACCATTGGCGGACTACGACGGACTGCTAAGATTTTGGATCGTCGTAGATACAGTGGTTATTTGCACCCTAAAACATTTAGTAAATGACGTAACGCATAAAGAATGCAGCCACACCCAAACTAAGAATGGAGAAGAAGTTGCGAGTCGCCATCCCTGGCACAGGTGCCGCCGCGCCCGTACAAGCATCCAAATGTCTGAACAACTCGTTATAGTTCCTCGCTGGTACGTTGTTCGCGTCGCTAGATGGCTCTGACAGGCCTCCGGCGGTGTCCAGGAACAACAAATCGTTTCTACCGTCGAATGCTGAATAGATCCTCAAGTTGACTAGTTGTGAGGAGGATCCGATGTTGTAGCCGAAGTAGAAGTCTAGGGTATCTAGTAGAGCGTTGATGCTGTTGGTAACGGCGTCATTTCTGTAATTAATAAGAAAGTTGTTTGTAAAAAAGTTTAATTTTGACATTTTGTGTCTCACTGAGTATTGGCTCAATAGTAAACAATTAACTGTCAATTTAAATCGTTACTCATTGTCAAGCGCGTTCGCTAGGAAGAGGGCTAGAGAGGATCTTTGATAGTAACCCGCAACAATATTAATTACAAAGAGCGTAAATGCATTGTTAATCTTTGGATTGAGCACACTGTTGAGCTGTCCCGTGTAGACCTGGAGCGATACATTATAGTTTGCGTATACCGACTGACTTCTGGGGCCGCGAAGTATACTGCGACTGCTTAGCAATATTACTGAAATGACGGTTTGATATCTATCACGTACGTAATAAGGATTATAATTATCCTAAAATACGAAAGTCAACAATAATGAAACAATATGGCTTTGAGCGTTGGAATAATGGCCCCTGGCTATTCCTGCTAAAGTTTTATCCTGCAGCGATATGGTTAGGTATCTCGGTAGTACCGTCGATTATTTGAAACAAAAACTGTTAGGATCAATAAATGACAGAATTACAATCGAGTATTCTTCGTTTATTCATTCATTTTTTCACCATGGCTCGCTTCTTTGAATAACGACGCAACGGAAAAACTTTTCTTACACTTAAAATAAGGGCATTCAGCATTATTCATTTTTAATTAGGAATTATGTTATTTAAAAAAAAATCTCATTGTTAAACTTATACCGAACGACAATTCTTCACGTTCTGTGCTTAAATCTTTCTTTGTTTAATGCGACATAAGATACCGGATTACCTAGTGTGGGTGTCATTGGACATAAGAAAAATTGAAATTAATTTAATTCATTCAGTAATTTTGAGTAATAATAATGCTTAAGTATGCTTACTGCCTCGTTGGTCTAGTGGTTAGCATAGTCGACTGCGGATCACGAGGTCCTGGGTTCGATTCCCGGTCGGGCATAAAAAAGTTAGGTATTGAGTTTTTCAAGTGCCAGCCCGGAGTTGGAAGTTGGCGGTGTTTCACCCCCGTGCCTCGGAGAGCACGTTAAGCCGTCGGTCCCGGTTATTATCACTAACATGATAATAGTCGTTAAAGCCCGCCAACCCGCATTGGAGCAGCGTGGTGGGTCTAAGCTCTAATTCCCGCTCTCCTATGAGAGTGGAGGCCTGTGCCCAGCAGTGGGACGTTAATAGGCTGTAGTGATGATGATGATGATGCTTAAATCGTTGGAAGTATAGCCCCAGGGCCAGCTTTAGGGAGAGGATTAGGGGGAACTCACCTTCGGGCAAGCACCTCAGAGTCCACGACAAATGCAAGCAGACAGTCCTGGGTGACGTTGACGCCAGCACCGACCGCGAGGTTGTTGTTCCTGCACAGGGCTCGGACTGAGCTGGCTGTGAGATTCGCTGCACGTAGTTGTTCTAGAACAAAAAAAACGACGAAAAGTGATCTGACAATTTTGGTCACAATTTTGGGCCAATTTAAAGATCAAAATTATTTAACAAAATTGTCAGATAATTTTGATCTTTACAGGGTCGATAGAAGGTTCATTTTAAAAGCTTTCTCATACCTATTTATCTCATTGTTGGCATGTGTGTGGATTTGTTCCTGTTGGCTTATGTAGGTCCAATTATTTTCTTCCAACTCGCAGTTAGGGTTGACACATTAATGCCTAACATTATTTAATTTTGAATGATTAATTAGAACTGCCTCGTTGGTCTAGTGGTTAGCACGTTCAACTGCGGCCGACGAGGTCCCGGGTTCGAGTCCCGGATCGGGCCATACTTAAGTATTGGGTTTTTCTGACTAGAAATTCTCAGCACTAGCCCGGAGTTAGGAAGTTGGCGGTGTTTCACCCCCGTGCCTCGGAGAGCACGTTAAGCCGTCGGTCCCGATTATTATCACTAACATGATAATAGTGGTCAAAGCCCGCCAACCCGCATTGGAGCAGCGTGGTGGGTCTAAGCTCTAATTTCCTCTCTCCTATGAGAGTGAAGGCTTGTGCCCAGCAGTAGTAGTAGTAGTGTAGTGGAATGATAAATTATTATTAACTTACGATCTATTGTAGCAGGCTCGAGCTCTAGGAAGGCTACGTCGTTTTCCGGCTGCGCCAGACAGGACAGCGCGCCGCTGTTGCCGTAGAACATGTTTGTGTTATTGTATGCGCACGTGACTGCAATATTAATACACAATATGATATTAGTATTATTGAAATTACAATAATACGCACCTAGTTTCTTTAATGTTAGGAATGACACAACATTTATGTTTAAGTCTATAGGCATCGATTTAATGAGTATAGGCATGTCTCTCTGTATACTACTCCTGGGGCCAAACTGCCAACCCTTAAAGCCATATTGTTTCATTATTGTTGACTTTCGTGTTTAAGAATTATAATCCGTATCCTAGGAACGTCAAGGTGCGTGACATCAAACTGTAATTTTGAGTGGCAGTATGGCCCCAGATATTATAGCATAGTACGTTTTCACGACTCAGCAACCGATCTTGACGGACTTTAGTTCAGAGATAGGTAGAATTTAATCGTGGGTAATCAATACTTGTCGTATTGATGTGTGTTATAAGAAATGAAATAATCACTGGCTTTAACGGCGTGGGAAAACATCGTGAGAAAAACCTGCAGGTCCGGGAGTTCTATACAATGTGCGTAAAGTTGCACTTGGCCAGCGTGGTAGATTATGGCCAAAACCTTCCCATTTTTTTTTTTTTTTTTTTTTTTTTTTTTTTTTTTTTTTTTTTTTTTTTTATTTTTTTATCCACTACAAGTTAGCCCTTGACTGCGATCTCACCTGATGGTAAGTGATGATGCAGTCTAAGATGGTAGCGGGCTAACCTGTTATAGGGGCATGGCAGTTAAATTAAACCCATACCCCTATTCGGTTTCTACACGGCATCGTACCGGAACGCTAAATCGCTTGGCGGCACGTCTTTGCCGGTAGGGTGGTAACTAGCCACGGCCGAAGCCTCCCACCAGGCCAGACCAAGGAAAATTCAGAAATTATAAATTCCCAAATTGACCCTGCCGGGGATCGAACCCGGGACCTCCGCACATAAAGGCAACAGCGCTACACACTGCGCCACGAAGGTCGTCATTCTGAGAGGAGACTCGTACTCAATAGTGAGCCGGCAATGGGCTGAATAATAGTGGCTAATAAATAAAGGTTGTACTGCACACTACTTTTTTATAAGTATAGTACGTGGTGGCAACCCTAGTCGTACCTACGAGTATGCTATATTATGAATAGAAGCAGACGTTACTTTGCGGTAGTCCATGATAATGAAGGGACTAGAAGTTTAATTCGCTATAAACAGCCACAGTAGACAAAGGAAAAGGTTCATTTTAGGCCTACTCTTGTACACTCTACCATGAATAGAGGAAAATACATATATATTGTATTAAAAATATAATAATTTAGAACAGTAAAAGTAAATAACGAGCAAAAAAATTAAAATGTAGGTATTTCAAGTTTTCGATGCGTTTCCAAGATGGCAACCTTCAGCCCTAAAAAAACATCAAAAAATATGAATTCGCCATTGTTACCCACTCATGTTTAGTGTTCCATAAGTCATAACTCGGAAAGATTAAATAATTTTACCACTGAAATTACGACAAATTCGTAGATTTGACCAATAAAAACTGGTCTAGTATTTTATTTTCCTTCATTTCTCTGCTTTCACAAGACTTGGCCTACGCCCCATACAAATCTGAACCGTCTCCTTTATGTGGTCTTCACAATCGTGCATTGTCGAGTCAACATCTCCTGACGATGCTCCAGTGTCGGAGTGAAACGTACGTTGGGAATTTGGAAGATTTATGTGGTGTGGTGGTGCGAATTGCTGGTTTCCTGGTCAGTGAATATCGCAAGCTGCAAGTGCAGATACATTACATATAGATTTGCCTACTGTAGCGAAGCGGATTATAGCGAATTAAACTTCTGGTTCCTTCATATTATGCAATAGTTGCACTTACAATTGTCACCGCCCACGGCTGTGACCGCCGGCCGGCATACTGTGCACAGGCTGGTTGCGTTGAAACTCTGAAAAACAAGCGCACATTTTACATTTTACTCTCTAATCGTAGAGACACGCCAATTGATCAATCAATATATTTTTTTACTAGCTGATGCCCGCGACTTCGTCCGAGTGGATTGAGGTTTTTTTGGTTCCTGCGGGAACTCATTGACTTATATTTGGTAAATCAATGCGGGAACTCTTTAATTTTCCAGGATAAAAATTGGCCTATGTGCTATTTCAGACTCCTATCCCTGTGCAAAATTTCATCCAGATCCGTTCAGCCGTTGGGGCGTGATTGAGTAACAAATATCCATACAAACTTTCGCATTTATAATATTAGCTAGATTATATTCAAGGGAGAATGGAAATAAAATACGCTTCGGAGCGGAATAAAAGCGGAACGCTAGTATTTATTAAGGCAACCCTATGCAAAGAAAACCCAGGAGAGCCGCAAAAGAAAAGTACCTATTTTAAAAGGAAAAGGTTCATTTTAGGTTCATTTTACTCTTGTACACTCTACCATGAATAGAGGAAAATACATAGATTGTATTAAAAATACAATAATTTAGAACAGAAAGAAAGTAACGAGAAAAAAAATTAAAAATGTATTTCAAGTTTTCGATACATTTCCAAGATGGCAACCTACAGCCATAGAGAAGGCAGTAAGCGCGAAATGTAGGTAGGTACATTTCAAATGTCATTTCTGACACTCACTGTCAAAATAAGTTTTTCTTTTGAAAACGTCAAAAAATATGAATCCGCCATTGTTACCCACAGCCCACTCATGTTTAGTGTTGCTTAACTTGGAAAGATTAAATAATTTCGCCACTGAAATTACGACGAAAACGTAGATTTGACCAATTAAAACTAGTCTAGTATTTTATTTTCCTTCATTCCTCTACTTGTACAAGACCAGGCCTACGTTCCATACAAATCTGAACCGTCTCTTTTATCACAAAACCTAGTTGACTTTCATATAAAATGTTTAACTTTCTGCATTTAGCTAGGAAGGGGTTGAAATGGCATAAAACAACTTTTTTGCAAGATGGCGGATACAAAATGACTGTCAAAAATAGGCCAAAATTTAACTCGAAGGAATGTTTGATAATCTTCAATATTTAAAATATACTTATCCTCCGTGGCCTGTTCGTATTGACCATCATGTGTACCGAAACTAATATGTATTATAAATGCAAAAGTTTGGATGGATGGATGTATGTTCGTTACTCAATCACGCCACAACGGCTGAACGGGTCTGGATATTTAGCACAGAGATTATATAGATATTAATTATAGCCTGGAATTGCACATAGGCTACTTTTTATCCCAGAAAGAGTTCCCGCGGGAACCCTCAATCCACGCGAAGTCGCGGGCATCAGCTAGTCTCCAATATGTCCATCCTGTATAGCTGTAATAATAGGGATATACCGTATTATGACAACTCGATCAAATCAGCAACTCTTTATCAAACTTAAAAACGCGCTTCTAGTATGGAAGTTGTATGAAATGAATGTCACAGTTGTGACGTCAACGCACTTTTTTTCTTTAATCTATATTTTAAAATGGACATACTTAAAACTAACCCAGGATGTGAATTTTAGGTCTTTTGCAAGACCCTCTATTTAATAATCAGTTAGAAATAATTTATTTTTGATACAGGCATCATCCCTATTAAAGTGATTGTGACTCACGGTCTCGCCGAGTGCGTGCGAGTTGGCCAGGGCGCCGGGTGCGCATGCGCTGTCAAAGAACTCTCCTACGGCGCGGGCGTAGTCGCACTCCGAACTCTTGATCACGCTTCGTTCTTGCGCCGTGCGTACGAAGGCCATGTATGCTGGGGAAAAAAAAACTTTATTTTAGGGCCAAAACTGACTACCTCTATGGCTACGATTAAACTTGTAACTCACGTAAGTCGCTTATGCGAGTTACTTCCGAAATGTAAGCTAATGCTAGTTATGTAAGTTACGTAGGTACTTACATTAAAAAAAAACATTGTAATCGTGGCCTATTAATAAGTCGGTGATGGGTTGTGATGATGACGATGATAAGTAATGATAATTATTTATTTCTGTAATGTATTTGTAATAGGTACATTTACGACTACCCTCAATATATTACGAGTACCTACCTACCTACGAGCAATTTCCTCATAATAATTTGATGAACTATTTAGGTGTGATAGCTTTGACCCCTCTTCAAATATATTATACTAGCTGATGCCCGCGACTTCGTCCGCGTGAAATATGTTTTTTTGATTCCCACGTTAACTCCTTAATTTTCCGGGATAAAAAGTAGCCAATGTCACTCTCCAGGTCCTTAACTATACCCACGCCAAAAATCACGTCCATCCGTTGCTCCGTTGCAGCGTGATTGAAGGACAAACCAACAAACAAACACACTTTCGCATTTATAATATTACTCGTAAGTATGATTATAAAACCATCATAATATTATAAATGCGAAAGTTTGGATGGATAGATGTTGGATGTATGGATGTATGGATGGATGGATGTTTGTTACTCATTCACGCCAGAACGGCTGAATGGATCTGGATGAAATTTGGCACAAGATAGATTGTCTGGAATAACACATAAGCAACTTTTTATCCTGGAAAATTAAAGAGCTCCCGCGGGAAGCAAGAAATCCTCAATCCATGCAGACGAAGTCGCGGGCATCAGCTAGTATATTATAGACATATCATTGGCTTTGACATTCATCAAGTTAATAATAATAATAATAGAACGGTAGACATATGTCGGGCGTGTCGCCGTCCTGGAGAAACTAACCGTCACATTGTCTCTGGTTGTTCTCATCTGGCTAACGGCCAATACTTGCACAGACATAACCAAGTGGCCAGGATTATCCACCAACAACTGGCCTTGAAATACAATCTTGTGGAATCGGAGGTGCCGTACTACAGGTATGTGCCCGACTCAGTTCTCGAAAATGGTCATATCACACTATACTGGGATCGGTCTATCATTACAGACAGGACTATTGTAGCCAATAAGCCTGACATAGTGGTGATAGACCGATCAGAACGCCGTGCAATGATTGTTGATATTACTGTCCCGCATGACGAGAACCTAGTGAAAGCTGAGAAAGAGAAACTAACCAAGTATCTAGACTTGACTCACGAGGTTGTCGCCATGTGGAATGTGGACTCAGCTATCATTGTACCGATAGTCGTGACCACTAATGGTCTTATAGCCAAGAGCCTCGACCAACATCTTTCCAGGCTCTCATTGGGTAGCTGGGTCAAGGGCCAGATCCAGAAGGCTGTACTCCTGGACACGGCTCGCATCGTCAGGAGGTTCCTCTCTCTGGGGCCCTGACCGCCGGTTTCTTGGACCCTGTTCCCGAGACCGGTGGAACGCTATTTTTTATATTTTTAAATGTTTTTTCATTTTTGTTTTGTGTAAATATTTAAAAATGTAAACAATATGGATGGATAAATGAAATAAAAAATAATAATACTATTAAAAAATAATACTACATATTAAAAAATAATAAATAAGTATGCATTATACTGCAAAATGACATCGAGTTCATAGAAAGAAAGGATATTATGGATAACTCTGAAGAATATGTAATAGAAGTGTGCGCTATAGAATTAATTAAACTAAGTACTATTGTAATCGTAATTTATTGGAATAGTAGGGAGACGGACATTTTTTATCAAAAATTGAATCAAATTTTAGACTTATTGCAAAAAAAAGACCGCAAAAAGAAAATCATAATTGGCGGCGATTTCAATACCAATGTACTAAAAAAGGATAACCATTCAATTAAGTTAATAGACTTTATGCTTGAATATAACTTTAGCCAACAAGTGCAGGAGCCAACTCGGGTCACAAAAACTAGTTCAACATGTTTAATATTCTCTAATTTCCCTAAAACTCACTTCGAGATATCAGTAAAAGACCTTGGGTTTTCGGACCATAAAGGTACAACCATAAAAATAAAAACAGCGCAAAACCATAATATGAAAACTTGGACAACGATAAAAAGATTTTATACCACTAAGAATATCAACAAATTTAAAACTGAACTAAAAAAATTGCAGTGGCACGACATTATTAAAACAAATTACTCAATGAACGAAAATTATAATTCATTTAACTGAAAACAATTCTTAATAACTGTATTCCCAAAAAAAGACAAAGTTAGGTTTCAAAACAAAAACTTACTGGCTAAGCAAAGGTTTAAAAATATCCTGCAAAAATAAAAGATCATTAAAAATTTTTACTAGTTACTTGAAGAATCCAGTCTTAAAAACACACTACAAACTATATGAAAAAACCCTTAAGATAAATAAAAAAAACAATAAATAAAGCTAAAAAACTTCAAGATAGCAAACGTATTAAACAATCAGATAATATTATGAAATGTATGTGGCAAATAATAAAGGAACGTACTAACAAAATAGGAACAAAACAACACAATAACATAGAATTATCGATCCATAATAAGCTAACGTCTGATCCAGTTATGGTACCAAACGCATTCAATAGTTTTTTTGCATCGGTAGGCCGACTCGATGGAGGGGGCACTCGACGCACTCGACCGTGCGGCCGGCCAGTGATCAGTCCTACGCCAAATACCATGTTTTTGCAACCAGTCGATCCGCGAGAAATACACCGTATAATACGTAATTTAAAAAACAAAAATAGTTACGGCATAGATGAATTACCCCCTACTCTTATAAAAAAATGTGCTGACGAACTGACTATACCACTTACAATATTAATCAACCAATCATTCTCAGAAGGTGTATTTCCCGACCTACTGAAAATATCTATAATTAAACCTATTCATAAGAAAAATAAAAAAACAGACCCCACAAACTATCGCCCAATCGCACTCTTACCCGCTATATCAAAAATATTTGAAAAAGCAATGTGTAAACGAGTTTATAATTTTTGCGAAAAATATAACATATTCGATGACTGCCAAAACGGTTTCAGGAAAAATAGGTCAACCGTACTAGCCACATATAAATATATCAATCAAGTCCTCAACACACTAAATAACAAGGAGTACGCGATAGGTATTTTGCTAGACATGACAAAAGCCTACGATAAAGTGCAATATAATATCTTATTAAAAAAGTTATACGACCTAGGCATACGAGGCTCCGCGCACAAATGGTTCGAATCATATTTAAATAACCGAGAACAATATGTAGAAATTACGTATTACGACCATAGATCGGACGAAATAAAAAACATAAGGTCCTACGTAGAACTTATTAATAGCTCAATACCACAGGGAAGCGTACTTGGATGTATTTTATTTTTACTTTACATCAACGACCTTCCAAAAATCGTACATGAACCATGCGTATTATTTGCAGACGATATATCAATACAAACTTCATGTAAAGACATTAAAAATTTAAATAAAAAACTATACGACATCCTACACAAGGTGAATGGGTGGTTGAGTGACCACAACTTAAAGATCAATTTCCAAAAAACAAAAATCATGCAATTTAGGCCTTATCAAAAAACACCTTTAAACATAAACTTTTCATATAATGGGATAAATCTAGAATGTGTTAATACGTTCACTCTGCTCGGGATAGATATAGACACCAACATTAGCTGGAAATCTCATGTTCAAAAAACAAAAACGAAACTTTCTAAATTTACCTACGCCCTAAAAGAAATAAAAAAATCGACGAGCACAGAAGCGGCAATTTTGGCATATTATTCTTATGCAAATGCATGGCTGAGCTATGGTGTGGTATTGTGGGGAAACAGCACAAATGCACCAGAACTATTTATACTGCAAAAAAAATGCATAAAAATAATAAAGAACTTAAAGAATCGGGAAAGTTGTGTACCTCACTTTAAATCACTAAACATACTAACCCTGCCATGCATTTACATATTAGAGTCAGCTAAATTTGTAAGGAAACAACCGCAAAACTTTAAAAAACTAGAGGACCTACCGCGACGTTACCAATTAAGACCCACACGTAAAAATAATATGATGATTCCCAGTTCCAACCTAAGCATCCACAGTAGGTACCGGTCCTAAGCCGATGTGTGTAAAAATTTATAATAAAATACCCGACCACATCAAATCTCTGGAGAGTAATACAGCGTTTGTCAACTCTTACTATAAATTAAATGATTTCTTTGAAGAAAAATAAGGCAGCCGTCTCTCTACTACCCACTGATTTTTGCTGTGCCCCACCGGGGAACAGCTAATCAATTGACATTATGTAAATTATTATACTTTATGAACTATATTGGAATGAAAAATAAATAAATGAATAAATGAAATGAATAACTCACAAATGCCGCCAAACTCCGGGAAGCAAGCCCTCTTGCCGCGAAGGTTCTCAAAGCGAGCGATATCAGCTGTAGAGCTATCCTTGACCAGCGCCACCACGCGTGAGAACGAGTTAGGGTTGCTGGGCGAGTTCTGTATTAGCTTCACAGCGGACAGCTTGTAGTGTCTGGAACGAGTATTTTATACCGTTATTTATCGTAATGGTTAAACGGTACGACTCCGTGACGTCTTGTAGTCATTTTTTATTTATTATTTATTATTTATTATTTATTATTTATAACGCAACTTAAATCTATCCTAACAGGTATATCCTAATGAGATAGACTTAGACTACAAAATAATTACAATAAAAATATACTTATCAACATAAACATACAGTATAAAACTACACACCTAAAAACTTAATACAAATTCAAAAGTTGAAGTTGAGTTGTTACGTGGCGTGGAATAAAATTGTCTTTTAAAAAATAATTAGTATAATTAACACATGAGAAATAATTGAATAGTAATTAAAACAATACAACTTATACCAGATAATTAGAGTTACAAGTCAGAGCTTTGAGGTATTTGGAAATAGAATGAACGAATGTGTGTGGAATGTGGAACTCGGGAATATTTATGTAATTTTGAGTGGAAGGGATCGATAGAATCTGGAGAGTGCTTGTTGGGACGAGGGGTGACGGTTACTTTATTAACATTCTAAAAATAGACTTATTTACTAATGTACATAGTTAGGGTTAGAGGTTAGTGTTAAGGAACATTTGGTACAATCGTGGGTTAGTAGGTAGTTAGGTACATTACATTATATTGGTTTAGTGCTCATCTAGTACATAGGTATAGAAAAGAGAAAAGTAGGCATAAAGGTAGGTATAGTGCTTATCTAACAGAGTGACCAGCTGAAAAGGTTTATCCACTTGTTATATTTTAATTTAACAATTTAAAACTAATTTTTCCTTCTAACACTGGGTCTAAATCAATCTCTAAACGAAACTAAAATGACCGCTTTAAATCTAGTTCTGTCCCTTTCAGCAACCTTGTTAAAATTCAAAAAGTTAATACCATTTTAATGATTTTCAGACTACCTTAAACCTCTTGTATGCATTGATATTTTCAAGAAAAAAGTAATTAAGTAGTTTTAATTTAGAGTTGTGTATTTTCGATAAATTAATACCACAATAATTAATTAATTTAGTAACATAATGCACTGTGGTTGAAAGGGTAGACTTACTTTCCACGTTTCATAAAACACAAGCTATGAAAAGAATGACGGCCATGACCTACTTCCCTTATTATTTAATAAGGTGTTCAGTAGTGATCACACAAACTAGGCTACCGCATTTTCAATCATGTACATGATGCTCAACATTAAAAAAAACACTCACTGTCTTGCAAGGAATCCATAGTTAGCTTTAGTGGCTATGAAGTCGGCTGCGTTGTTCCTTATATCTGCGAGGCATTCGAAGGTGGTGGCCCTCATCTGGCACGAGATTATAGGCTCCAACCCCAGCGTGAAGGCTGCGTTGCGTACCCACATGCACTTAGTGTGTTCTTGAGGATTGATGGTGCACCAGCGGTGGACCGGCAGACATGATGAGGAAGCGTCGATTGTGGTGAAGTTACGGACTGGAAAAAAAAAATTCATCCCTGACACATCCAACCATGAGTGCTGTATACACGTTCGATTGCTAATTAAGTCTAGTATGGTAAGTAAATATTTCACATTTCAGGTCCGAATTCCGATGCAGATACTTTACTTCCATAATATAACATTATAACAGATAATAAACAGCTGGCAAAAATCTTGGTATCTCGAACAACGTGAGGCGAAACACTCTTTACCAGGCATAAGTTCATTCTGGCATGGAGTACTGCTGCCACCTTAGGGATGGATCCGCCAAGTACCAACTCGATGCATTAGACTCGATAGATCGCCGAGCTCTACAAATCATCGGCGATCAATCACTCACGCAGGCGAAACTGTAGTCTGTATAGCTTACAGCACCGACGCAATGTCGCCTGCACGGTTTTTTATCGGATAGGTATACTTTGGAGAGTGTGCTCAGGAACTTTTCAAACTTGTTCCCCCTTCATCGTTCTACCACAGAACAGCAAGAAACCATCAGCGTTGGCATCCTTATGTGGTTGACGTCCAGTCTGCCCGAACGAAACGGTTCTGCTCTACGTTCCTTGACCGCCAGGATGTGGAATGCCCTTCCAGCGCATGTATTCCCTGCCACGTACATCTTAAGTACCTACCCTCAAGGCAAGAGTGAATAGGCATCTTCTAGGCAAGCGCCCTTCAACCTCATCATTGCTTTGTATTAAGCATGATTGTCGTCAAGCGCAAGCCTATATCGCAATAAAAAAAAACTTACTTCCTTGTGTGTATTCCAGCGGTGTTTGCGGAGTTTCCTGGAAGATTACGCGTGCGCTAGTGCCACCTACTAAAGCGGAGTACAGGTTGGATTGCCACGTGTTGCCGCCCGGGTCCACGCCGTTGGGCCACCAAGTTTGTAGGTTGACTAGGATTTCTGCGGCTCTTGAACTGACAAAGAAATAACCCAGTTAGATTTTACACTAGGTGATGCCCGCGACTCCATCTGCGTTTTTTTTTATATTCTCGCGGGAACGTCTTAATTTTCCGGGATATTAAGATGTCCTTATCTCTATAACAAATTTCATCAATTTCGGTATAAAGATGGGCCGTTAAAGCGTAGCAGATAGACTGAAGGACAGACAGACATACTTTATATTTTATATTTTTATATTTTATATTTTATATTTTATATTTCTATATTTCTATATTTTATATTTTATATATTTTATATTTTTATTACCATACTAATTCCATGCTTAATAATATTATAGATGCGAAAGTGTGTCTGTCTGTCTGTCTATCTACCTGCTACGCTTTCACGGCCCATCTTTTCAACCGATTTACCACCAACCATTTGTAATATTAGTATGGATGTATATTTTGAGACCCTTGAATTCAAATAATTTGATACCAAAATTTTCCTATATTTTGCTTATGATTGCTTGTATAAGATTAGATTATTTTGTCGTGATGTCATACCTTATGACACATTCTACAGCGGTCTGCGGTATCATACTATAATATTATAAATGTGAAAGTGTTTTTGTTTGTTGGTTTGGTTCAATCACGCCGCAACGGATCGACGTGATTTTTTGCATGGGTGTATAGTTGAGGATCTGGAGAGTGAAATACTTAGATCAAAAGTAGATCGCGGAAAATTGAGTAGTTCCCGGGGGAATCGAAACAAACTTAATCCACGCGGACGAAGTCGTGGGCATAGCTAGTGCTAAGATAAAGTACGATAAAGAATACCTGTGTAAAATTGAATACGTCTGGAAGTTATGTAGAAAAAATTAATGAATCTACATAAATACTAAGATTGTCTGGTAGAGACCGCTAGTAAGCGATAAGGCCGCCTTTGTATCATGCATGCATTTTTCTTTTTCTTTTTTTATGGTGGTGGATATATAAAGTAAAATAATAATACTTACGTGGATGCTACTATCGCACTCCAGGGTTGTTTGACGAAGGAACAAGGCGCAGTAGTTGATGCCAACAGCTCAGGAGAGAGAACCCTCAAAGTATTGTCTTCACATAGCAGCGCGAACGACGTCGCCAGCGAAGGATTGCGAATCTATGGTAATCGCAATAGGTAAATATTGATATTAATGCAGTAATGATGAGCAATAATAAGAAAACTGCATGTTTATGGTAACATTAATTTTGTTTTAGTAAATTACCAGAATTAAAAATAACTATCAACCCACACTTAGATTCGTAAACTGTGTTATTACTTATTTGAAAATAAATAAATATAACAATCTGATAAATATTGTTTTATTGAGAGTCTGAACACTGAAATACACCATTCAGGATTGCCTCGTCCAAACGCAAAAGTACATTTCACAACATTTTGTGAAATGTACTAACTTTTAATTTTTTTGTTATGAACATTTTGTTGTCATTACTAGAAATTTTGGCCACTTCTCGATTGGCTTGAAAACTTGCTTGCCAAAGCCGAAGTTGTGGCTTTGTACCAAGCGCTCTGCCCATTTCTGAGGTTTGCCTAGGCCAATTGCGATGCGCCCACACATCGGCTTTGGACTATAACATAAGGTTCTACTCATTTGAACCGTTTATGAAATATCACTAACACATTATTACAAACAATTAATATACACAATTCGATATGAGGTTGTATTCCCTAATTAAAATAATGTGGTCGTTTTATCACAAATAACGGTATCAATAAGTACCTATATATCGATACCATTACCGTTATATCGCATTGAAGTTATCGTTACTGAAACCGATAAATAACTTACTTCGAAGAACTCGCGGACATGCTGCCAAGCGACGTACGCGACAGCCCTATTGTTGTTGTTACGCAGACATTCCAGGGCTTGGATGTGTCTGTTGTTGTTGTTGACACCAGCAATAGTGATGCCCATGTCGAGGTTGTACCGTGAACACGAGGTATTTGTACCACAGAGGGAGCATAGTGATGGGAAACGGTTTTCTGTGAAAAAACATTTTGTAACAATATGTTTTTCTTTTTTTTCTTATTATATTATAAGAATTTTGTCAATACTGAGTACTGAACATGCCACCCTCATATTATTATGTTCATCAATAATTATTATACCAAAAAAACATGATATAACTACACCATATTATGGAAAATAAAAAAAAAATTAAACAATAGCACATTCTGTTATGTGACTGCGCCTTCGTTAGCAATGGAAAGCTAAAAAGGCTATGTGTATGCCACCACACAGCCTTTTAGCTACCCCATTGCTAAAGTCATCAGATTTATTCCGATAATCCGATCGAAGTTATTAGTCGATAAGGTTTACCAATACAGTTATTAAAATTTCAATAGCATAATCTAAATACTGATTTATTATGCGTTGTACATAAAGCAATTGTAGTCAGTTTTTTGGACCATAAAAAAGAAAAAACCCTGCATGTCAAAAGTGCAGCATACATACACAGGTTCAAAACTAGTCGGACATTTTTCCAACATAACACGTGAGTTTACCCGGGAGTTATGTACCTATAGTTATAATGTATATCACTCACTATAGTTTAAACGTTAAAATCTACACTACACACTACGGAATACTATTCGTACGTTACTTACTAAGATCAGCATCGACGGAGGTGTTGGCACTCCAAGGACCAGGGCGGCAGGCGCTTCCGAAAAACTGGGACAGGGTTTCCACCTCCATCTCCTCAGCGGTTCTGCCCGTGGTGGAAGCTCCGGGGCAGCGGTCCGTGCGAGCGGCCTAGGCGAACGAGACAGATAGGAAGACATAATTGTGAGGATCTCGACCTGACTCAAGAGGTTTCCGCCATGTGACATGACTGAAACCATCCCAATCGTCTTATCTGCCTCTGGTTTACAGTCAGCCTCGCTCACCATCTGAGGCGACTGGGGTTTCGTGATATTTTGCTCGCAGCCAGGATGCAAAAACAGGTGTTGTTAGACTTGGCTAGCATAGTCCGCCGGTTTCTCTACCTGTCGCCCTGACCCCCGGCCGTTTGGTCTTCCCTGCCGGGGTGTAATGCTCCGCCTTAGCAAGTTCAAGACAATGTTGCTACACGCAAACTGGTTATCCATAGCATGACTTGTTTACTAATGACTATAATAATGTTAATTGATTAATAATGTAACTATGGAATTGCAACTATTAATAAAGAAATAAAGTAAAAAGTCTTACAGCTCGCTCTAAGGTCTTCAGGACACGTGGAGACCAGCGCAGCTCAGTCTGGTCTAAACCAGGGTGGCAGTATCTACCTCCACGCAGACCTTCCAGACCACCGGTGTGGTTCGCTGGTACCACCGCCACTGCTTCAAAGGCGAACGGCTCTGAAATTAGAAAGAAATTTTATTCGGGGATACAAGTACAAGAAATAACAGACTTTATAACGAAAAAGATCGTGAAATGAGACCTGATCCCCAAAATGGTCTTCACTCAGCATGTGCTATATCTGTTAGGATATAGCGCTGATCTTCCGTGAAGCCTTCGAGATGCTTCAAATTCTCCAATGATTTTAGATTGTCATGTAGATTTAGGCTTCTTTTTACTGTCCTTTCACAAGGTGGAAATAGTTCCACCTGGTATTACATAGGTAATACTGTCGTCTGCGGCTCTGAAGGGTTAGCATCCGCACAACGAGATATCTCGCGACGAGAGAGAGAGTCTGAGAGAGATGTTGTCGATAGCGGCAAATTTTTCGTTCACCTTAACATGCACAAAATCTGGTATATTACAAAAAAAAATAGCCGACATATATCGTATAGAAATATTGACATAGGATTCGTAGAGAAAAATACCTCAGATAAGAAATATTACTTTTATCTCTACTTTTGACGTAACGCGACAAGTAACCATGTAAGCTTCGGTACACAAATAGAGATAACCGGTAGGCATAATTTTACTCGCGCATGCTAGTCCTACAGCAGGTGTTATAAAGTTTGCGCCTCAAGAGTAACTTTCTGAATCTTCATTTTGCAGCACTTGCTTCAAAAATCCGACTGCTAATTAATTACTATATAAGCCTGACCTAATTATCATCTTCAGGATACTGCTTGGGCTTGAACGCAGACAGGAGAGATGCAGTTTTTTGTCTGACGACGGCATAGGAAAATCAGTACGTGCCTCAGTAAACATGTCTGATGCTGAGCAAAATTGCGGCAAGCCCGACAGTATCCTGAATCCATCGTTGTACTGAACTCGTAATGTATTTAGGTATAGGTACTATAAAGTGTGCTCACCTGTAATCCTAGTCACATCTCTGATCGAAGCAACCACCCGATTGTCGTTCGGCTGCTGGTGAGAGAGCAGGACCATTTCCTCTTCAGAGAACACGCTAATATCTGCCTGTCCACGTGCCAAATTCAAAGCGCAGTCAATTCTAAAAAAAAAACATTATTATTCAGATATTGGATTGAAGCAGAATTACCTTGCGGAAGTCCATGATAATAGATCTATAATCATGACAATAGTCCATCTAGATAGTTCTAAACTGCTTTTGAAGCTAAATATACCACCACGTTTATCATTCCGTGCGTCTAGAATTAAAAAGATATTACATACTCCAGTAACCAAAACTATAAGTTCAGACACGTACAGATCGAACTAATTTATTATTCGCGCGTTTTCCCCTCCTTTTTTAAATTAATTGACCGAGCGAAGCGAAGGTCTCTGAGTCTACTTGAGTGAATTTGCACTTGTCCGTCCGACGGGCCGTCCGTCCGTCCGTCTGTCAGAGCCTTATAACTTCTGAATTACTGAACGTAATTACTTTAAATTTAAATATAATATGGAAACCGATGGCCGAATATGGCTTAACAAGTTATAAAAATCTTTATTGCAGGGGGGCTCTCATAGAAGCGAATGCGAAGAAAAATATTTTTTCATCCCACCATCTCGTAAAGAGTATTTTTAATCTTCGATATCTGAATGCAAAAGCCGTTATTATCCTCTTGAGGATAAAGTAAATTGAATTTAGAACATCGTGTGCACGATAGTAAATATCACTCGTATATCGTATATGATCATGTGTCTAGTTTCGGGCACAGTTGAAGTGGCTGCCAATTCGATCCCGCAGAAACTTACACGCTCTTTCGCTCCTATACACTATTTTATATCATCCTCAAACGCCACCATATTTGAAAGAGCGATTCACTTTTCTTGGCAGCAAAGACATTCAATTTTATTTGCGGTCCAGGGACGACAACAAGTTAAAAATACCATTGAGTCGGACTGAGGTGTATGCAAATTCCTTTACGGTAAAGACAGTCAAGTTATGGAATGCGCTACCAGGTAATATTAGACAGTCAAAATCTTTGAGTATTTTTAAGAATCGTTTGAAAGAATTGTATCTTACTAATATGCTATAAAATATTTATGTATGTATTATGATTAAATGTATTGGTATTTTAGTATTTATATGTTTTAGTATTTTATTTGTGTAATTGTTTAAGTATTATTAGAATGTATAGTTTATGTAGTATATTATAAATATGTATTAATGTTGTTGCACTATCCCGCTTCATTGCATTAGCTTCTTTATTAAAGGTTGTCTGGAGGAGATCACTTTTAGTGATAAGACCGCCTTTGCGCACTTGTAATTTCTTTTTGATTGTTAACTTTATTGTTTCTTTTTAATGTTTTGTGTGGCAATAAAGCATTTATCTATCTATCTATCTATCACTCGTCTATGAAGTTTGTGAATTCAAAACATCATTAAAACCTATTTACTTCTACCTCTATGGTGCCGAATTTCCATACAACCGTTTTTAATTTGTTAAAAACTCACACTCGTAACCTTCTTGGTGTACTTTTTTAATTTGCTTTGCGCGCACCATTTTCTTTCACGTCATGTCATTTCCTCGCTGAGGTGGATGAAAAGTTACGTGTTGCACTCGAGTGAAAAGATTTTTCACCTCGTGCTCTTTTGATTCCCTCGCTGACACTCAGGATTCTAAATCCTTCGCTTGCTCGGTCATCAAAATTGAGCCCAACCTTATTTTTCTGCTGAAATAAGATATTTTTTCGAAATAGATCCACTATTTCGACTTCCGAACATAATCTGACCATTTTTCAAAATCAGTCATCATGCCTAATAGGTAGGTAGTACGATATAATTCCGGCCAATGTGCAGCACTCAATGTAAAAAAAAGTAGGAATACCCAAAAATTCAACCATCTCCAATAACTCATTAGCTCTTTTGTGTCTGATGTTAAAAGTTAACTATTACAATTCATAGTTAGAACTATCTTATGGGTACCGCGAGGTCTCAGTTCGGGGCGAATCACTAGTTATAGGTACTTCAACGCCTACATAGGCACAAATCAAGAGTGAATAGGCATCTTCTAGGCAAGAAAGGCAAGCGCGCTCCAACCTAGGCCTCATCATCGCTTTGTATTATGCGTGATTGTCGTCAAGCGCAAGCCTATCTCGCAATAAAAAAAATAGGATATTATATGCAATTTTTCATTCATCATTATTAATTTACTAACCTGGTTAGAACCGTCCTGCAGACTGCGGGACTGTCATCTCTTTCGATGTTTGCACAATATTCGCTACTGGTACTCGTAGACGGGATGCATACACCGACTGAAATTAAATTTCATACGTTAAGAGCCCAAGTACTGAAACATTGTTTTCTGTTCCGACGTTTTAGGATAGGAAAAATGAAAATTTCATTACCAAATTAATACCATTCGCTACTCAGTTAAATGAAGTATGACGTAATTAAAAAAAGTGGTCATAAAATCGTATAGTAACTGCAGAAAATTATCGGGAAATTCATGGAAATCTCAAAAAAGGCGTTATCGCGTTCCGACTATTGTGATTTAATCAGAGACCTTATTTAAACAAAAGTTATTTCAAATGAATCATTAGGGATCAAGGAACACTTTAATTAAACAATATTTTCAATACAACTTTGTATTTACAACGTTAATATATAATAAACAACGTTAACAAAGTTTTTCTGGTTCCAAAGATCCCTCATACGAATTTTTCATACAAATTTACACTGGCTCGTCCAACCCAAATGTCAAAACTTATAGCCTAAGAGATAACTGTATTTGTGGTAACTATCCTTTGGTAACTATAATTATATCTCCTTACTATATTAATTTCCATGTTTCAGATTTATGTTAGTATTATTATCACAGGTGGTCTAAGAGGTGATAGGTAGGTGATACGAGTTATTTTGAATACTTAAAAATTAAAATAACTTAAATGGGAGATATTTAAATAGGTACTACACATCTACACACTATCACATCAAAGCGGCGACACTATGAGCTATTTTTTACCCATGACGGAACGGACGGTATATATTATTATGTGTTTGCCCTAAGAGGTTGTGCGATTGTTTGTTTGTTTGTGTACTTTTTAGTTACCATTTTCCTGGAAAACTACTGGACCGATTAGTATGCAGTTTTTTGCAATAGATATGCATAACTTCTGTCAAGGTTCTTGAATATGTTTTAGGGCCATAGTCCACTAAGCTGAGCTGCAATCTTGATTTTTCAATATGTTTCCATTTTTCTGAAAAAGTACTGGGCTCATTGAGATGCGGTGTTTTGCATTAAATATGTATAGCTTGTGAAAAAGTTCTTTAGATTTAGATATATTTTAAGTTATCGTGCTATCGTGCGCGCTGCTATCGTGGTTTTTTATTATGTTACCTTTTTTCTGGAAAACTACTTTGCTGATTTAGATGCGGTTTAAAAAAAAATATGTTTAGCTTCTGAGAAGGTTCTTAGATATGTTTTAGGGCCATAGGCAATCGTAATTTGGTAGGTGGTCATAGGAACTCCTTCTCATCGTAAACCCGTCGTGTTTGGACTCTTTTGATTTGTCTTGACAAGCGCTAACCTAGACGCTGTGGTCACAGGAACTCCAGTTTTTTATCCATTATATTTTATTACGTATTTTTTGAACTGATATATTTTAACATTTATTTCAGAATATTAAAGTTTAACACAATTTGACACCTCTACTCATTACCATTTGGCCATAGTCCAACACGCTGGTCAAAAAAACTACTGAGCCGACAAAGATGCAGTTTTGTGTTGATAAAACTACTTCTGCGAAGATCTAATTGTTGTTACAAAGTTATAAGGTCACAAATTATAATGGAGCGCTGCAGTTAGTCGTGGGTTTTTTTTAAATTTTAATTTTATTAAGTACTTGACGTACTACTTGACGTACTTAACGACGTATTACGTCTTTGAGAGGCAATATCCAGTAAACGCCCCGATGAATAGAGTCAGTTTTTATACTGGTTACTTAGGTTCAGCGCATACTTTAATACTATACTAGAATAAGCCTTCCTAGTTATTGGTCATTTCTGGTAACAATAACTCGTCTTTGAGCGGCGATAAGTAGTCAGGTCCCCAGCCGCTTGCAGGCAGACCATCACAAATTCCACCAGACGATAGTTACTGTTGTGAATTATACGAGCACTTGATGAGAACTGACATTTATTATTACTGAAATATATAACAATATTATATAAAATTCACATCATCTTTCCCTTTTATTTTTTAAAGTAGATTATAAGTACATCTAGTTTTATTATAATTTTATAATTGGCTTAGATATGTAATTATATTTAAGCAATACGTATCTAATCCTAATTTATTTTTACTGAAATACCAACATAACAATATTATATGAAAATCACATCAGCAGCTATCTCTAAGCCTATATATTTTTTGAAAGCTTGCCCCCTTAAGAAAATTGTTCTAGTTATAGAAGCAATTAATATTAACAATAATAATTAAAACAATAAACCCGCAGGGCAGCTTGTGGCGAGATGTTGGGCAGGGGCGACCCCACGGACCTGATCGCTCCCGGGAGATGTTTTGTTCCTCATCAGCTCTGGCTTGCCTTTATTGACCGGCTGGAGTGAACACTGACGAGGAACAGAACTCCCATCTCTTGCTGCCTTCCTTGGCCGGCTTGAGTGGAGATTCGTAAGAGCATCTGCAAAGACGCTCGGAGGAAGGAAGTATTCCAGTAAGATGCTTGTAGGGATCTTGAATGGACTACCAGGATTGTCCTGAGAGCCGTGGAATACCTCTCCACTCCTCAAGCACCTCAGGTTATGTTGCCATGTGTATGCCATGTTACTTACGTCACTATGTGCCAACGGCTGTTTCCGGGGGGCCATTTACTGAGTGTGCGAGTCACCCCCTGCCATTTTATCCGTGTAAAATAACATTGGTCAGACAGGGGCCTTAGTACTTCCATAGACCCAGATCACCATTCCATTTTAGCAACTTAAACCCATACATATCATTTGCTTCCATTTTTAGGGTTCCGTACCAAAATGGTAAAATGGAACCCTTATGGTGCGACTTTCTCCGTCTGTCTGTCCGTCTGTCCGTCCGTCACACTTGATTATTTCAGTAACTACCGAAGCTATCGACATGAAATTTGGAATAGTTGTGTATATTAGTGGCCCAAAGACACTGGAATTAAAAAAAATTGGAAATTATTTTTGTTCTTATTTAAAAAAACCGGCCAAGTGCGAGTCGGACTCGCGCACCGAGGGTTCCGTACTCAAGAAGTAGGTATAATTACCTTTGTTAATGAACCGCAAAACTAACTTTGTTTGTAGAGGTTTACTGTTAATATCAAAAAATTACGTTTGTTGTATGGGAGCCCCCCTTTAATATTTACTTTATTGATATTTAATTATTTATTTTGAAAGGTAATATACAAGTTAATATTCTGTGAAAATTTGAACCGTCTACCTGTTACCGTTTTTAATATTGAGCAAAAAAATACGAAAAAAACACGTTTATTGTATGGGGACCCCCCTTAATATATATATATTTTTAATTTTTAGTATTTGTTGTTATAGCGGCAACGGAAATACATCATTTGTGAAAATTTCAGCTTTCTAGCTATCACGGTCTATGAGATACAGCCTGGAGACAGACAGACAGACAGACAGACAGACAGACAGACAGACAGACAGCGGAGTCTTAGTAATAGGGTCCCGTTTTTACCCATTGGGTACGGAACCCTAAAAAGGGGGGAAAATCTGAGGGTTGAAATTTAAAAGTGAGATAACTGTACTGTGTGGGGTATCATATGAAAGGGTTTACTTTGTACATTCTAAAACAGATTTTTAATTATTTTTAGTTATGATAGTTTTTGATTTATCGGGGAAAATGTCTAAAAAAATACCGTTCCCCCCCCCTTATCTCCGGAGTTTACCAATCGAAAAATTTGAAATAATTATGGTCAATAGGAATTTACGTATACTTTACAGGAAAACTATAGCCAATGCTCTAACTAGCATAGTTTTTTTGATATTAACAATAAACCTCTACAAACAAAGTTAGTCTTGCGGTTCATTAACAAAGGTAATTATTTATTAATAATGGTACGGAACCCTTCGTGCGCGAGTCCGAATCGCACTTGCCCGGTTTTTTTGCAATAGTCCTGCATTAACCGGGGATTGTCCTTGGGTGCACTCGCATAGTGCGTATAGGGATAGGTATTCGCCGGTTGGTTTCCTTTAGAGTTTAGAGTAAAATTGTCTGACGGGCCTCTGCGAGTTGGTTTCGGCCCCTCTTACGCCTTCCAAAGGTCCGGGACCCCATGGTTCCGAGATGGAAGAGACAGATATAAAAACAAAAACCTATTACAAAAAATCTATACTTAATTTATACATTATTTGTAGTAGCATGTAGGTAGTACATTTATATTTACAAAAAAATATACACCTCCAAATGATCGTTCATGGGCATGGTACCCAAGACAATGGCGCTATTGCCTCTCTGAATTGTCCGACTACCCACCACTAGTTGTCAAATAGCCAATTATTGGAACCTCTTTTGATGTCGGTTAGAAACCGGATGGGTTAGTAAGTATTTTCATAGCTGTATGACCAATTACGTATGAGTCATAATATAATATGGCCCGCCCTGATTCAGGAATGCTTATCGGAGACAAAATAACTGATAGCAACACCGCTGGCCGGTTGGTCATATGATGGTTAGGATTAATGATAAAATATAATATATGAAAAAACTAGAAGTTTAATTCGCTACAACCTGCCACAATAGGTAAATTTATGTGGTACAGTGTATCTTGCACTTGTAGCTTGCAATATTCATAACACCACACAAATCTTCTAAATTATTCTCAATATAGGTACCTACCTACGTTTCAGATCAACACCGGAGCATCTTCAGGAGATGTCGACTCGACAATGCACGATTTAACTTTTTAACCCGTACCTATAGGATCACTTCGTTGTCCGTCTGTCTATCAACCACCTTTTACTCGGGAACGCATGGGGGTATCTAGTTGAAATTAATATCAAATACTTAGGTCCACGGTCCCTTGGAGATGTAAAAAAAATCAAGCTTCTAACGCTATCAAAAGATACGGTCATTTATGCCGCATATTTTGACATTCGCCAATAAATCGAAACCTATAAGCTACTTCCCGTGGACCTAGAATCATGAAATTTGGCACGAAGCAAGGTCTCACAAGTATAGCACAAGTATAGGAAAAAATCCGAAAATGATTCTATCCAATATTCTATCCAATATTTTAATCCGAAAATGTTTAATTAGGGTCCCGAACTCCGTACGTCGAATTGCTTGTCAGGCGCTACCAGTTTAACGAAAAAAAATGTAAGTTCATTATTTCACAGCTGTTTACGTGTTTTCATGACATCTTTCTTGTTATTTACTAAAAGTCTTGTCTGTTCTACCCCTCGAGTGTTTTTGTAAAGCGCGAAGCCAGAAGCTCACAAAGGAGGTCTTCTGGCGCAGCTCATCCTTTTTAACCGACTTCCAAAAAAGGAGGAGGTCCTCAATTCGGCGCGTATTTTTTTTTTTTGAAATGTAGGTATGTCGGTGCATATCTCCGTGGTTTCTGAACCTATTTGATTTTTTAAGCGATTGCATAGCTTCTATCGCGGGCCTTGAGCGTGGAGACCGAATCCAGAAATTCCGTAACGAAAAAAAACCTAACACTTTGGTTGCTAAGACTATTTGTGTTGTTGACTTCAAGTTGTTGAAAATAAAAAGACTATTTTTATGAAAAGATGATTTTGGTTGCTATGACTACTTGTGTTGTTGACTTCAAGTTGTTGAAAATATAAAGACGAAATAATTTTAAAGAATTATGTCATTTGAAAACATAATTCTTTAAAACTAGCGAATGCCCGCGACTTCGTCCGCGTGGTTTGAGGTTTTTCGGTTCCCGCGGGAACTCCTTAATTTTCCGGGATAAAAAGTAGCCTTCGTCCTTCCCCGGGATACAACCTATCTCTGTACCAAATTTTATCAAAATCAGTTGAACAGATACATTTGTTTGATTTCCGCAGGAATTCTTCAATTTTCCGGGATAAAAAGTAGCCTATGTGCTATTCCAGACTGAAATCTATCTCTGTGCCAAATTTCATCCAGATCCGTTCAGCCGTTCTGGCGTGATTGAGTAACAAACATCCATTTGAGGTTTTTTGGTTCCCGCGGGAACTCTTTAATTTTCCGGGATAAAAAGTAGCCTATGTGCTATTCCAGACTATAATCTATCCCTATGCCAAATTTCAGCCAGATCCGTTCAGTCTTTGGGGCGTGATTGAGTTACAAACATCCATACATCCATACATCCATCCAGACATCCATCCAAACTTTCGCATTTATAATATTTATTTGATTATTTCGGGCGAGTCTGATGCGTCAACTTTGCTTATCCTTGTTATACCCGCCCGACTTCAAGATAGTGGGTAGAAATCAAAAATATTTTGTACTTTACAGTGGCGATGGAAGTCGGTTTTTCACATCTACATGTTATGGACGCCCTACATATTATACGTTTGATCATAACATAATAGGTATCACTAATTAATTAGGTGATCATTCTTGATGAAAACTATGGTCATTTAATTAGCATTATGCTTGATTTTTTCATGAAATTATCAATTCTGCTATAAGAGGTGGAGGGAAAGAATTGAAATCATCTACTTAATTAACTGTATCCACTAGATACACTACAAGTTAGCCCTTGACTGCAATATCACCTGATGGTAAGTGAAGATGCAATCTAAGATGGTAGCAGGCTATCCTGTCAGGGGCATGGCAGTTTACCCATAGCCCTAATTGGTTTTTACACGGCATCGTACCGGAACGCTAAATCACTTAGCGGCACGTCTTAGCCGGTAGGGTGGTAACTAGCCACGACCTATGCCTCCCACCAGGCCAGACTAGGGAAAATTCGGAAATTAGGTATAATTTTCCAGATTGACCCTGCCGGGATCGAAACTGGGACCTCCGCACGTTAAGACAACTGCACTCAATACTGCGGCAGGGAGGTCGTGTGTCTATCTCTCTGTCTGCTACGCTTTGACGGCCCGTCTTTTCACATAGGCTACTTTTAATCCCGGAAAACTAGAAGGAGTTCCAGCGGGAATCAAAAAAACCTTAATCCACGCGGGCGAATGTCGCGGCCATAAGGGCCAGACAATTGAAATAGGACTACGGTAGTAGGATCACAAGGACGACTTTTTCCCAACTATCCTCGTGCTCCCACTAATAGGACAAATTAATAGGAGCACGAGGAAACGCCCGCGGGCATCATCAGCTCATATCTATAAAGAACTGATAAGTAGTAACAATGTATTACGTAACACGGAACTCACTGTTCTGGGCGTCACTCCAACCAATCAGCAAAACGGCAACAACAACTCCTCTAAAACCCATTTTGGCACTATTTTACACACCTAGCACACTAAATCGGGACCTATATCCCGTGACCACACCCTAAACCCACCACAGTGCAGTCAAAGCGCCCGGTACACTGTCCGTTACAAAAATGTTATAATATTTAAATGATAGGGACTCGACTTAGGGCTTGAAAATCCACTTTTGAGTCCAATATAGTCGAAAATGGTATCGATTTAGATGAAGAATCGATTCAAAAATAGAAACCCACAAACTCGACATTTGTACGATTCAAACAACATCATCGAATCGATAGAAAGACGCACTATAAGTTCCGAACATCTTGTAATGTCAGAGCAACCCACCAAACGTTTTCCTTGTTATACCCACCCAACTTCAACATAGTGGGTAGAAATCAAAATTATTTTGTACTTTACAGTGGCGTTGAAAGTCGGTTTTATAGAAAAAAAAATTATTTTTAACTTTTTAGTGTCAGGGTTGAGGATTTGGAGTCTGGAAAAATTTTTATGGGACCACCTCGAGAGCTTCCTCTAGACGACTAACGAAAAAATTTTCAAATCGGTTCAGAAACCACGGAGATGTGCACCGACATACATTAAAAATAAAAAAATAAAAATACGCGCCGAATTGAGAACCTCCTCCATTTTTGGAAGTCGGTTAAAAATCTGTCGTAGCTAGAGCCTAGATAAGAGAAAAAAAAATCTATCAGCCTATGAATATAGGCTCCACAGCTGGACATATGCCTTTAGAGAGCATATGCATATAGAGCAACATCACACACGGTGCTCCGCCTTCTTATTCAACCAATTCTACCTTTTTATTGTGGTTGGTCCAGCGGGTTTGAGTATACTTATAAGTACGAGATCTATTAAAATAAATTAAATATAATAAAATAATAAATTATAAATAAATTAAATATAATAAAATAATAAATTAAAATAAATAAAATAATAAATTATGCTCAACCAACTGCTCCAGCACTTTAATTCAAATAAACTTCTTCACTCTGAGCAGTATGGTTTTACTAAAGGTCGATCAACAATTGATGCGGGCGCAATGCTGTTAAAACATATATTCGATGCGTGGGAGAAATCACAGAATGCTATTGGTATTTTCTGTGATTTGTCCAAGGCATTCGATTGCGTTGAGCACGAGACGCTTTTAGTTAAGTTGAGCTACTATGGAGTAAAAGACACTGCGCTTGGCCTCATTGGATCCTACCTCAGTAATCGCATTCAAACAGTATGTATCAACGACGTGAAGTCATCCGGATCAGCCTCACTAATGGGTGTTCCTCAAGGCTCTATTTTGGGTCCCTTCATGTTCCTGGTGTGCATCAATGACTTGCCATATTTTGTCCGTAATACTTGCGATATTGTACTATTTGCTGATGATACGTCCTTGATTTTTAAAGTCGATAGACATAAGGACAACTTTGACGACGTAAATACTGCAATATCTCAAGTCACTAACTGGTTTACGGTAAACAATCTACTTTTAAATACAAAAAAAACTAAATGTGTTGAGTTCGCATTGCCGAATGCCAAATCCACAAGTGATATAAAACTAATGGTAAATAATGATATGTTGAAAATAGAAGATACTACTGTGTTCCTGGGGGTGACCTTAGACGCAAAGCTTCAATGGGGCACCCATATATCAACACTTTCTGGCAAGCTTAGTTCTGCTGCTTACGCTGTCAGAAAGATTCGACAGATAACTGACATCGAAACTGCCAGGATTGTATATTTTGCTTATTTTCATAGCATTATGTCTTACGGAATCTTACTGTGGGGTAAAGCGGCAGATATTCAAAAAATCTTTGTATTACAAAAAAGGGCAATACGTGCAATTTATAATTTAAAACCGCGTGATTCCCTTAGAGAGAAATTTAAAGAAATTGGTATTCTAACTGTCGCCTCGCAATATATTTACAGTAATATAATTTTTGTAAAACAGCATATCCATAATTACAAAAAAAATTGCGATCTGCACGATAGGCAAACTAGAGGCCGTAATAGGCTCGTGACTCCATCGCTCCGCCTCCAAAAAGTCAGAAGGTCATTCGTGGGAATGAGCATTCTTTTCTATAACAAAATTCCACAACCTATTTTAAACTTGCCTATACACAAATTTAAGAAATCCATTAAATGTATGCTCCTAAAAAAAGCTTATTATACTGTTGAAGACTATGTGAATGATAGAGGAGCATGGATTTGATCGCTCCGGCAATGCTAAGGACAGCGGCTACTTATGTACACATTGATGTAATAAAATTATTGTAAATGAATTATTTAAAAAGAGCAACCACCGAGTTTCTTGCTGGTTCTTCTCGGTAGGAATGGCATTCCGAACCAGTGGTAGATTCACTTGACGATTCAAAAGTACTTGTAAAAGTTTATTTGAATAAAAAAACATTTGATTTGATTTGATTTGATTTGATTACAGGGAAATTTTAATAAAAATCTGTTAATTATCATTCAAACTGCGTTTCAATACAGTCTAATAATGTAGTAATTAATCTATTAATTACTAGGTGACGCACGTACCTTCGTCCGCGTGATTTAAAGTTTTTATTTTCCCGCGGGAAAATAATTTTCTAGGAGGCCTATGTCCTTCCTCGGGATGCAACCTATCTCTATCATTTCATCAAAATCGGTTGAAAAGATTGACCGTGAAAGCGTAGCAAACAGACAGACACACTTTTGCATTTATGATATTAGTATTGGATATAAATCAAAGAAAACCTATATAAGCTATAAATTATTTATTTATCAAAGTTATAATTTGGCATTCCAGTAAATATTTTAAGCAGCGGTTAACAAATTTACATATAAAATCAGTATTCTAGCTTAGGTACTGGCAATCGTGTAGGATTAAGTTTTTTTAATTCCCGCGGGAACTCCTTAATTTTCCGGGATGTAAAATTGCCTATGTCCTTCCGCGTGTACCAAATTTCATCAAAATCAGTTGAACTGATGGGCCGTGAAAGCGTAACAGACGGACAGACAGATAGATATTCAGACACACTTTCGCATTTATAATATTAGTATGGAAGTATGGATATGGATTATACTAGCGTTTTTCGATTAGAAATAAAATCGATTACAAATCACATCCCTAGAAACGCCGCATAGACGTGGCGTCTTATCAACGATTTCAAAATTCAGCGTAAAGGTGTGCGATAGAAAAGTACATGCTGATAATCTGATAAGAGCTGTTTATTTCGTTATTCGTACATAGGTGGTGTCAGCCAGGGCGGGCTGGTTAGACTTATACTGTTCACAATGGTTATTGTTGATGACTTGACTACCCAGGATATTTCTTTTTTTTTGTTTATTGAGATAGGCTCGCGCTTGACGACAATCATGGGTAGTGGAAAACAATGATGAGGTCTGGTTGGAACGCGCTTGCCTAGAAGATGCCCATTCACTCTTGCCTTATATTTACAATTTCCTGCAAACTTTATGCTGTAATCCAATTTTTTTAATATAACGAGCAAACGAGCAGGCGGGTCACCTGATTTTGAGAAACTAATTCATCCGTCCTTTGTAGAGGCCCATATAGTTATCATGATGGAATACAGAAGATGGAAGCTGGTTCCATAGTTGCAAGTACGTTGCAGAAAAGACCTGGAATAACGGTAGGTGGAAGAGGACAGCGGCCCCTGGACCAGCTGTACCCATAAAGCACAAGCAGCCACTTCTTGCCACGCTGAATGGCGATGGATGGATAATATGAACCAGGTAGGAACCAGATGGATGGATGGATGGATGGATAATTTGAACCAGGTAGGAACCAGAACGGGGGTCGCAGCCCCTTTCCCTCAAAAACCAAAATGGTCCAAAGATTCATCATTCAAGTTAATATTTCGTAAACATCCTTTGCTGATTCTCACAGTACGTACTAGCCCCTAAATTTATTTAAGGTTTTGAGCAATACGTACGAAATTCGAAAAAGTTTCGCTTCCTCGTTTCTTTATGTATCTCCTGCCTAGGGAAGTACTCCATTCCTCATTTACCATCAGGTTACATTTATCATCAGGTTTAATTCTAGTACATATCAGTTACGAAAAAATTGGGAGAGTAGTTTCCAAGGACGAACCAACATATTTTACTCTTTTTACAACCTATAAAAATAAATATAACTCATTTAAAGATAAAAAATTCGTCATTTATATTATTGGCCTCAGTTACTAACAAAGATTGTAGACCAGCATTTTGTTAATTTAAAAAGTTATTTATTATATCATATATTTTATTAACTTATTAATATTAATTATGTAAAGTATAAGTACATTGAAATATTTTAGTTTATGACTTATACCTGAAAAGTACAATTAAATACTAGATGATGCTCGCGACTTTCGCCTTTTATAGGTATTTTCTATTCCCACGGGAACTCCTCAATTTTCCGGAATAAGCCTATGTCCTTTCCCGGGATGCAACCTATCTCTGTACCAAATTTCACTAATCTGCTGAAAAGATAAGCGTTAAAACGTAGCAGACAGACTGAGACAATTTCGCATAATATTAGTATGGATTCCATGCTTTATACCTGTGCAGTGTGCTTATACCACAGAATAGGCAATAGTACAAGTACCTATACGGTATACTCTAAGAAAACAAGTCACCTACTCTATGGTCTAATTCAGTTTGCAAGTTATCAGCTGATAACAACGTAGAACATTATCAATATTTATTTAACGGTAAACCATGGATCCTACATATTATAATATGTGTAAAAAATTGTTATTTTTATAGCTAGGTAGGTACGTGTTAGCTTTACTTATGAATAAGAATATCTACCTACCACTTGAAGTGAGTTTCTCGAATCTAGATACTAGGTAGTTCGTTGTTTACCTACTTACACTATTATTGTTCTAAAAATAAGATAAATATCGATTTAAGTAACCACTTCATTGTATTTTAGTTTCAAGAATTGGAGAAATATTTATTTGTTTTTCTGCGTCGTAACTCGTATTCCTCGTAGCTGAAGGTCGTGACCCCTTTCCATTAATAACATAATTGCAGAGGTATCCTCGTTAGCTTTAAGTTATTTTGTATTGTTTTCAATAATAAAAAATATATTAGTTAATTTCGCTGTTAAAAGTTAAGACATCGCGCCTCTCTGTCTTGAAAGATTCCCACTCTCCCTGCTACTAAATGCATATTGATTAGGTACCTATTGATACAATGTCTATTGAAAACAATACAATCATATTTACTAATATTATAAATGCGAAAGTGTGATTGTTAGTTGGTTTGTCCTTCAAAGCAACCTAGTTGAGGACCTGGAGAGTGACATGCTACTTTTTATCCCGGAAAATTAAGGAGTTTCCGTGGGAATTTCAAAAAACTTATTCCACGCGGATGAAGTTGCGGGCATCAGCTAGTAGAACATAAAGCTAGTAACATAATTGAACAAAACCTAACCTAATTACTATATAATAAGTCGTGCCCGAGTGGAATGGTGGCATGAATGCTGGCTGCATTTCTGCGCTGGACAGCCAAGCTGATCCTTTGCGCAAAAAATTTGCCAACCCTTCTGTCACCAGATGAGGCAATTAACCGCGGTGAAATATGTCGCAAAACAAAGACTCCACGAACAAATGTCTATCTATTTCGCGGAAATAGTTATTATTCACGAATCTAATATGTATATCAATCACGCGTTAGTAACCGGATCACCGGAAGTCCGTATCTACCTACTAATAAGTTTTAGTACGGACTTCGGACGATATCTTATATCTTTCTTATCATTAAGTCAAGTATATTAGTAACAAAGGAAAAAAACGTTCCCAGAAAATATATTATACTAGACATAGTCATATCGATACGATTATTCATAATCTAAATCTATACTAATACATATTATAAATGCGAAAGTTTGGATGGATGGATGGATGGATGTTTGTTATTCAATCACACCAGATCGGTTGAAACGATCTGAATTAAAGGCACAGAGATAGATTATAGTCTGGAATAACACATAGGCTACTTTTTATCCCGGAAAATGAAAGAGTTCCCGCGGGAACTCTTTAAAAAACCTCAATCCACGCGGACAAAGTCGCGGGCATCAGCTAGTTCTAAATATACATATAACCAAATATATAAATGGAAATGATGACTCACAGACTGACTGATCCATCAACGCGCAGCCCAAACTGGGGGGCTGAATTTTCAAAGCTTTGAAATTTGTATGAAAATCGATACTTACGTGCCGCGACCAAAAACTAGTTATATTCATATTCACAGAATTCTTTCTTATTTTCTAATATAATTACTATTATCAATCATTATATTTTTCAAGCATCTCAGTCAGTCGATCAGGGTTTAATACGGTATGGGTTTAATTAATACCTTTCACTATACCCCTCTAACAAATTAGCCCGCTACCATCTAAAGACTACATCAACACTTACCTACCTCCAGGTGAGATGGTAGTCAAGGTCTTACTTGTAGTGGAATAAAAAAAATTGTCTGTAATATATTATTATCTATGCTAATATTATAAATGCGAAATTGTGTCTATCTGTCTGTCTGCTACGCTTTCACGGTCCATCTGTTCAAGCGATTTTGATGAAATTTAGTAAAGGGATAGGGGCCTCCACCTATCCCTTTCGCCTTTCCCCTTCTCGCGGGAATTAAAAAAAATTTATCCACGCGAACGAAGTCGCGGGCATCCTCTAGTTAAGTACCTATATGATAAAAAATTAAAGTGTAAAATAAAGTGTATAATGTTTTAAAACCTAAATATAATAAGTGTTATGTAAGTATAACTTTAAACATGAAAAATTCATTATTTTATAGAATCAACACCTAACATCAAATACATGTTTAATTAAAACACGAACACCATAGTTACGCCATACCATAGCAAGGTAGCAAGAACATACATATTATCTAACCCGCGAATTCGTCTGCGTGGAATAATTTTTTTTAACTAAAAATTCAAATATTTTTTTAGTTGGGCACTTTCCGTCACAACACGTGTTACAACCGGTGATATATTTATAGTTATAATGATTTTGTTAAATTTTGCAATGCATTAAGAGTTTAAAAGTTAAATTCCCACTGGAACTTCCCATTTTCTATGGCTAGCATGCGCACAACGAGAAAAATGTCTACCCGTTATCTCACAATGTCTATCGAGTATCGAAGCTAACATGGTTACACATAATATGACTATTGTATTGTCTCGTCAAAAGTAGAGATAAAAGTAATATTTCTTAACTGTGGTATTTTTCTCTACGAACCCTTACATGTCGACCATTTTTTCATTAAAAATCACGTCGATCCGTTGCTCTGTTGCGGCGTGATTGAAGGGCAAAGCAACAAACAAACACACTTTCGCATTGATAACATTAGTAAGTATGATATCGGTGTAATTATAACACCTAGTTAACCTAAGTATTATAACCTACATTAGAAACATCATTCGGAAAATTTAAATCGAAGTTTTTTACATAGAGCAGTCCCGACTTCCGAGTAGATCAAGTCATCCAGTAGATATAGGTAGATAAGTCGCGTGGGAGAAGCATAATTTACTCTTGCGGTTAACTTCAGACTTGACTATTTGATTGGCGCAAGCAAATTACTTAATCTATCAGTTAAGTAGTCAAATAAATTTACTTTAAAAAACACAAATGATATTATAAGGCTATATTAACATCATAAATATTATTTTAATTAAAATTAAGAAACAAATAAAATCTAAATTAATAATTAAAATATCTAATTATATTTACGAAAAATACAATGATATTATAATAAATAATTACAAATTACAATAATTGATTCTTAATTTCTTAGTCTGGGGAAAAGTTTCACATAGGTAATTGGTGACTTTTCCACCCTGACGGCCTCCCTGGCGTCGTGTTGAGCGCTGTGCGGAGGTCCCGGGTTCAAACCCCGGCAGGGTCAATTTGATAAATTTATAATTTCTGAATATTCCCTGGTCTGGTCTGGTGGGAGGCTTCGGCCGTGGCTAGTTAGCACCCTACCTTGGCAAGGTAGGGTGCTAACCGCCAAGCCATTTAGCGTTCCAATACGATGCCGTGTAGAAAACTACAAACCGACTAGGAGTATGGGTTTAGTATAACTGCCACACCCCTAACAGCCAACAGGTTAGCCCGCTACCATCTTAAACAGCATCATCACTTACCATCAGATGAGAACGCAGTCAAGGGCAAACTTGTGTACAGAAAATAAAAAGAGAAATGTCAGGCATGATGACGATATTTTTGCAGATTCATACATGTATTCCACAAAACCACGACTAAAGAAGCCCTGTAGATGGATTGGAGGAATAGCAGATGGTGTTGTAAATGGGTGCAGGTCTTTCTGTCTACAAACCAGCATCCACGGGTTTAACCATATCGCAGCACCGAGGAGGCATTGGATTGAGAGGTATCACGATTTTAAAGGAAATATATACCGCGACGTACTCGTATATCTTCGTGTCAACCAATACACGTCCACTGCTGGACGAAAGTCTGCTGCATGGATCTTAATAGACGGTCTTGTGCCGCTAGCCGCTTGCTCCCAGTGGCTCCCAAGTTCCACCTATTTCGTAAACTAAGTACACATGCTGATTTTTTTTTAATGAAAAATCTGTTTGTAATCGTGCTAAGATCTCTCATCTTCAAAAAAATATTTAACCCCATTTTAATTTCCCTTTAACACCGGGAACTCGGTATTGGGAAAAATCTTTCCTGTTATTTTTTTTCTATTTCTGATTTTTTTTCTATTATTGAGAAGAAAAATTGGTATTCGAAAGCCCGTCAGCACTCTTTACGCTTACTCTGAGTTAAATTACACTGCAAATTCGATTAACATAGTGAGCGTTCGATCACATTAGCGTTAAAGTAAAATGAAACTTAACAGCATTGGTTTAAAGCTCATTTCATCATTTCGTGTCGTTCAGCCAGCGCTCCAAACGGTGAATCTGTGACTTTTGGGTCTATTTTACTTTGACGCTAATGTGATCAATCGAATTTTCAATGTAAAAACTCAGGTATTGTAAAAAAATTCGGTATTCGACAGCTCTTCAGCACTCTGGAATGCATGTTTTTCGTTGCCAGGTCGGTGTGGGTGTGTGTGACAGCAATGGCTGTCTGGGGCGTGGTGGACATATCGCTGGGGCAGTGGCAGCGGTACAGGGACAATTCCACCGTGGTGACGCTGGAGAAAGACTTCAGGACCTGGAGCTACACCATGGCTGGTGCCACTGCGTGCGAAGTGGTAAACTTAAATATTATTACTAGCTGCCGCCCGCGACTTTATCGGCGTGGATTGAGGTCGATTCCCACGGGAACTCTTTATGCGTTATACCAGACTATAATCTATCTCTGTGCCAAATTTCATCCAGATCCGATCAGCCATTCTGGCGTGATTGAGTTACAAACATCTATCCATCCATTCATTGAAACTTTCGCATTACTAATATTGGTGATTAGGATAGAGAGGTCCTACATGCAAAAGCTGTGCTAATGTTGCTAGACGTATCGTTTTGAACCATAGGTTATAAGTAATATAAATATCTGCTACCTGCGCAGTGGGTGATTTATCGTCAGTGGGAGTGTCAGTCCCATAATTCGTCAACTTTTCTCGCATTGTAGAACAGTACAGTACTAATGGACAGACACATGTCCTCCACTGTCTTCCCGAGCTCTTTTTATCTGGCTTCTAATCTAAATATATAAATGGAAAAGGTGACTGACTGTCTGACCGTCTGTCTGTCTGACTGACTGATCTATCAACGCAGAGCTCAATTACCACTGAACGGATCGGGCTGAAATTTTGCATAAGTACATATAGTTTTTATGATGTAATTTTACCCCTATAGGGGTAAAATATTGTATGAAAACCGAACTTGACGTGAGCGAACCTGCGGTCAAAAGATAGTTTGTATATTTTTTAGAACAGAACAAATGGTGAGAAAGTGGAAACCGCCATCAGGTCCCGTTGGAACGTGACTCGAAATGATTCTAAGTATGAGTACTACTTAAGATTTGTGGACGTCGTCACCAGTTCAGATCTCTACCACCTGGAGGGATATGAGGAGTTTGCGAAAGACCCTGACCTGAATGTGAACCTTTATGAACTGGCTGTGGAAGTAAGTAGCTCCAGGGACAGGGGACAGACAGACAGACTCGTTGGTTTAGTGGTTAGCATGTTCGACTGCGGTCTGCGGCCAACGAGGACGCGGGTTCGAGTCCCGGGTCGCGCCGTAACATATACCTATTGGGTTTTTCTGGCAAAATATTCTCAGTAGTTACTAAGCCGGAGTTAGGAAGTTGGCGGTGTTTCACCCACGTGCCTCGGAGAGCACGTAAAGCCGTCGGTCCTGATCCTCTCCGGTCGGGTCGGATTTTCTGTCCAATCGGGCTATGAGAGTAAAGGAACAGAGAGTGCACCTGTGTATGCGCACACACTTGTGCAATATATTATCTCTCGCGCAGATGGCTATTCTCTCTGGAGATTAGCCGGCGTGGCCGGAATTCGGTCGGGACATTATTTGAGTTTGAGTATTTATATGAGAAATACGTATTTCTACGTTACTTGTCCACCAGGTAATGCCGGATCAGCGAGTGAAGCTGAGTACTTCAGATATGTCCACTCAGCCAAAATGGGTGCCCGTAATGACTGAAGTGGGTGTATGCTACACCGTCAACTCGGTGGCCGTAACTGACGCCGCTATATTGTAAGATTCAGATTCATATTGTGGCTAGATCTTTCACAGCAGAAGCTACTCGTCTTTGGAACTACCTTCCTGAACAAATCAGGGAAAGTCAGTCTGTACATATATTTAAAATCAGAGTTAAACAGCATTTTCTTTCAATGTTATAGTATACATATTTATCATTAAAGTTTCTTTATAAATAGAACTATATAGTATGTATTTTATGGTATATATATATAAGTATAACTGCATACTTACTTTTATAGTATACTAGATGATGCCCGCGACTTCGTCCGCGTGAATTGATGTTTTTTTAAGATTTAAACTATCTTATCTCTCAAGTTGGATCGAACTGCACATGGTGTGCGAATTTTATTATAATCGGTTAAGTGGTTTAGGAGTCCATTGAGGACAAACATTGTGACACGAGATTTATATATATTAAGATAAATTTTTGAAGTAAATATTGTATTTTCATTTTTTTTCCAATATATTTTATTTTTGTACCTATACCACTTAACAATTTCACCTTACTCACTTTCAAGGAAGGCTGGAAGAGATTTCTTTTTAGAGATAAGCTTTACCTTTGTCCACTTTTTTAAAATTAGATTTAAGACAATATTTTGTACAAAAATAATAAATAAATAATAAATAAATAGATTAGTGTAACAGACTTCCAAAAAAGGAGGAGGTTCTCAATTCGGCGCGTATTTTTTTATTTTAACACATTCGCTGCGGCAGCATTGGATCCTAAACCTACGGCTCGTGCGGTACGAGACAAATACTGCCCGTATCTATATTTCCTGATATGCGTTACGACCTCTATTTTGCCGTACCGGAACCTGACTTTCAAAGTCCATGGAGACGTGGAAACTCACCATATCAATGGGTTTTTTGAACAAATCGATAGGCTACATCCTCGTGTATACCTAGCTGCGGTAGCCCCGGGTTCTCTATGATATTTCGAAAGATACAGAGATTTTTCAAAATCAGTCATTTACGGCAATATATATGCCGTATAGCATAGAAGTTAAAAAATTGCTAGGGATGGGTTTACTTCTGAAATGACAATCGATATTTTAAAGATATTCTTTATTAAAGACACAACAAATTTAAGTGTATTATTATTATTATTATTATTAAGCCTTTATTTTCCTTATCAGTTATTAAATTATTCCTACAAAATATAAATCAAATGCTATCGTATTATCTATTCTAAATGTTAGTTTGTCAGTAGGTATCTTTTTTTTAATTTATGTATATGTGTGTAGGTGCGTGAGTGTATGTATATGTGTGTATGTGTGTGTGTGTGACTGTGAAGTGTGTGTGGGCAAGTGTGTGTGTTTGTATTAAGAGTTGTTTTGTTTTGCGTTAGTAATTGTTAGTTTTCATATATGTATATTATGTTTCTTGATTATTATCTATATTTTTGACAAGGACCCCTCTTTGGGTATAGGCCTCCTCCAGTTCATGCCATTTTTCTCTGTCTTTGGCAATTTCGAGCCAATTCTTCCCTGCTATCTGTGCTATGTCGTTTGACCAGCGTGATTTCGGCCTTCCTACTTTTCTCTTTCCTTTTGGGCCTGGCCATGTGGTTGTTTTAATAGTCCATCGGTCATCTGTTAATCTTGAGACATGTCCTGCCCACTTCCATTTTAATTTGAGAGCGTGTTTTAGAGCGTCCGTTAATTTTGTCTTTTTTCTTATATCCTCACTTTTTATTTTCTGTATTTTACGAAGATTGAGGATACTCCTTTCCATCGCTCTCTGGCAAGTTACAATCTTATTCTTAATATTTTTAGTGTAAACCCATGTTTGGCAGGCGTAAGTGAGACAAGGGAGTATACATGTGTCCATAACTGTTCTTTTTAGGTTTAGTGGATATGGACCTTTCATTATTTCTTTCTGTGCCCAGTATTTGTTCCAGGAAATGTTAATTCTTCTATTAACTTCGTCTTCTGCACTCGTTAGACTAAACGAAACTTGCTTTCCAAGGTATTGGTAGGAGTCTACATATTCCAATTGAATGTCGTTAGATGTAATTGCGATTGGTGAGCTGTTTGTCATTACTTTTGTTTTATTTGTGTTCATTTCCAGTCCAACTTTTTTGCTCTCCGTATCTAATGAGCTTATCATGTTTTTTAGCTCATTGCTGTGTTCCGCAAAGAGTGCAACGTCATCTGCAAAGCGTAGGTGGCTCAGATATTGATTGGAAATATTAATGCCTTTGTGAGTCCAATCAAGTTCACTTATTACATTCTCCAGAACAGCTATAAAAAGTATTGGGGATATTGGATCACCCTGTCTCACACCTCTGCAAATATTTATCTCTTCTCCGCTGAATTCAAGTCTTACTCTACTTTTACTATTTTTGTATATGTTTTGCAATATATTAATATATTTTTGGTTGATATTGCATTTCTTCAGGGCCTTCCAGATGGACTCGTGTGAAATGCTATCGAATGCCTTCGTGTAATCAATAAAGGCGATGTATAGGGGCTTATTAAATTCTCTGTATTTTTCAATTAGCTGTTCGATAGCATGTATATGGTCCACTGTGCTGAAGCCCACTCGGAAACCAGCTTGTTCTTTAGGTTGAAAGTTGTTGATTTGAGGACCGATTCTGCTAGCAATTATGGAAGTAAATAGTTTATATATGTTAGAGAGCAGACTAATCGGTCTGTAGTTTGAGATGTTAAGTGGGTCTCCTTTTTTATATATAAGAGTGATTTCTGAATAGGTCCATTGAACAGGTATTTGTCCCGTATTGATAACCAAGTTAAAAAGTAGAGTCAGCGGGGTACTTAGTTGGAGCGCTGCGAGTTTTATAAGTTCGTTTTGGATGTTGTCTGGGCCTGCACTTTTCCCATTTTTCAATGATTTTATGTGTTCTAAAGTTTCTTTTTCATTTATCGGTATCAAGTCGTTACTTTCCTCGTCATTTAGATCTTGACTGGTGCCTTTTTCTTCTTGTTCTTTTGGTTTTTTGGAGTATAAATCTTTGTAAAATTTGGTAGCGCAGTCCATTAGATCTGACCTGTTCCTTATTTCTTTCGTATCTGAGTGTAGAGCCTGGATCCAATTTTTGTGTGTTTTTAGCTCTTTTTGAGCTCTTTTGTAACTTCCATATTTAATTAGATTTTTTTCTATTATATTTCTCCTGTAGTCTTCATAATCTTTTCTCACAGCTCTATTTGAGATTTTAAATAGGTCACTTAGTTCCTTTTTCTCCTCTCTATTTTTGTGTTCATTTGTTAATAGTTCTGTACGTCTTTTTATAAGTTTCTTGGTTTTTTCGCTCAGAATGTCGATTCGATGGTAATTATTATTTTTATTTTTTGGCTCGAGGCTTGTAACTATTGCCGTTTCTAAAGCGTCGTAATAATACTGAACGGTAATGTTTTCTTTGCTGTGAACTGTATCTTCCAGTTGGTCCAGAGATGTTTTTAATTTTTTTAGGTATATTTCAATGTCAGAATTGCAACAAGGAACTCGGAGTGACGCCTTATAGGATTTTCTTGATTTTTTAGGGCTTTTTAGTTCTAATGTTGCTCTCACTAATCTATGGTCTGATGGGAATTCCAAGTTGTTCAATACTTCAATGTTTTTTACCTGCTTGATAAGGGTTGTTAATATAAAATCTATTTCGTTTTTCGTGTTTCCATCCGGTGATACCCAAGTCCAGCGACGGTTTTCTTTTTTCTTATAATATGTGTTGGCTATACAGAGTTTATGTTCGAAGGCATGCGATATGAGAAGTTCTCCTCTTTTGCTTCTTAATCCATAACCATAATTACCCATGATCATCTTTTCGTTTTTTCTTGGTTTTCCGATTTTGGCATTAAAGTCTCCTAGTAGGATAACATTTTTATCTGATACATCGTGTGCTTTATTTAATGTTTTGTAAAATTGGACAATTTCTTCTTCACTTGAATTTTCTGTAGGGGCATAGGCTTGGATAATGGAGATGGGTGTGTGATTAAACTTCATCTTCAAAATTGCCACTCTATCTGAAATTCCGGAAAAGCTAATTATGTTACTTTTATGTCTTTTCTTTACTATGAATCCTACTCCGTGATGTCCTGCTGTATCACCTTTGTTGTAGAAGATGAAGTTTGGGTGCTCTTCAATGTAGCATCCTTCTCTTTTAGTCTCTGCTAAGCCTATTATGTCAAATTGGATTTTTTTAATGGCATGTTGTAGTTCTATGAATCTTTCTATGGATGCGAGGGACCGGACGTTGTATGTGCAAATTTTCAGAGATGGATTTTGAGGTGAATCTTTTATTGGGGAAGGTATAACTGGAGGGTTTTGGTCGTACTCCTCCGCGGTGACCAACCGTGTTGGAGGAGGGAGAGGGTTCTTGTGTTGTAATTGCTAATCTTCTTGAACATTTGTTTGGAAGCTCGTAGTTGGCTCTGGAGAAAAGAAAGTTTCATTTCGTGTTGTGATTTTTGCTTGTGTAGGAGTCCAGTACGACGTTAGGGTATTTTTTTTCTGAAGCGGAGTGGGATTATTTTCCTTGTGTTTTCTTGTATAATTATTTGGGTTGTCTGGGGGTGTTATCGATAGGTTTCGCTTATAGCGTGGTTTTTCTCCTTGTTCTTTTTGTGGAATGGTGATTAATTTATCGTATTTGATGTATGCTATATTTCCCTTTTCTCTTTGCTCCTTAACTTTTTCTTGTAATACCTTTCTTTTCTCCAATACTTTTGGCGGGAAATCTTCTTTAATGTAGTAGTTTGAGGATTCTAGCATTTTTTTGTGACGTAAGATTTCTATTTTTCTTCCGAGTGTGGTGAGAGTTATTATAATTGGCCGAGGTTTCCCGCTTTTTATACCTTTTCTTCTCATATATTCAATTTCTAGCTGTGTGCATTTAATTTTCATAGTTGAGTTAAATAGTTGAAGTATTATATTCTGTAGATCTTCATAACTTCGCTCCTTTTCTTCTATACCAAAAATGACAATATTCCTCGTTCTTATCTGCTTTTCTATCAAGTCAAGTCGAGTCTCTTGGGATTGAACTGTGGTTTCCAGTGTTTGCAATTTTATCTGAATGTCATCGAACTTTTCATCTAACTTCTTAAGGACGTTGGCCTCACTGTTTTTTATGCTGTCTTTAGTTTCGTTAATGTCATTTTGAATTGTTTTAAGTAGGCGTTTAATGTCCTCCATTTTTTTTTTTTTTTTTTTTTTTTTTTTTTTTTTTTTTTTTTTTTTTTTTTTTTTTCTTTCAATTGATAAATTGACGAAAAGATTTGAAAATCACAATGAACTTTGACTGACGATATTTCTGCGATGGGATTTGAACCCGGATCTCTATCACGGTCAGTCCAGTCTTCACGTTACCAAGCCATGAGCTCACTTAAGCACACTGACGAAATAGTGAAGTCTGATGTGTTGTTGAACGCGTTTGGCGAGTTTAACATGAATAGCAATGAGCGTCCTACCTTCACTCTCAAATATTGTAAATGTTAATTTAGACACATCCAATTGATTCTATATTTGTTTTATAAAGGATTTTACACTTAAAAATGTGATTCAATGTAAAAGTTCGTTGATATAGGCATGCGTAACTTTACTTCGCTTGTAAATTCATGTGAAATTGTGATCAAAATTTGTGTTTGTTTACACTTTGAACTGTCAGTTTAATATGTCCATTGTCCGTATTTAACACGGATATTTTCGTATTTTCTCGTTGTATCACTGTTTAACACTATAACGTCTGCACTTGTAACGATTGAAATAGGTTGAGTCCACAATTCGTGTAAAGTTTGTTCTGTTTTCAACAATTTTGGCCGGTTTTTTCTGACAATTTGAATCGGTAACGAATGTTTGTTCTGGGACACTTTTATTACGGATTTTTATCGTAGTACTGCTGATATGTCTGTAAGTTTTTATCACTCATGGTAATTTAGTCACAGATATCCCAATTTAACACTTTTTATTGGAGTTATAACACTTTTTATATTTTAAAAACAACTTTTTCAACGGAGCCGATGTTGTTCAGAGCACTGTCGCGCCCTCTCTCTAAATAAAATAAATTTAAGTGTATAAATCAACATAATTCTTCATAATTAGTCAACATAATAATTACTCTTACAAGTACCTATCGCCAATTTAAAAAAATATATTTAAATATAAAAAAAATTAAAATAAAAAGCAGTCACTCATGTAAGTTTAGTACAAATACACTGATTAATAAATAAATAATAATAAATACAAATAGGTTTTTTAAATTTTGATTCATATTAGGGTACCAAATTATTATTGACCGAGCGAAGCGAAGGTCTCTGAGTCTACTTGGGTGAATTGGCACTTGTCCGTCCGTCTGTCAGAGCCTTATAACTTCTGAATTGCTGAACGTAATTACTTCAAATTTAAATATAATATGTAAATCGATGGCCTCCCGCCGAATATGGCTTAAAAAGTTTTAAAAATCTTTATTTCAGGGGGGCTCTCATAGAAGCGAATGCGAAGTAAAATATTTTTTATAGCGTTACATAGGGTTGCAGTATATCATTTTAAAGATAATTAAGAATAGAGTCCAAAAATATTTTTTTTTGAATTTTTCCCCTAAAATTGACGAAATGGGAGGCTTTCAAAGTAGCGATTTTCTAACGTCCAAAGTTGACCTCAGAACTCTCAATTTTCTGAACTCTCAAGCCTGAAACTTGATCAATTATTTGAATTATATCCTGTACTTGAACAACAAATACTAAAATTAGATAAATATTATAAGGAAACGAAATTATTTAATTTTTAATGATGATGATATTTTTAACAGAACTTCACACTGATGTCAATATATGGCGCTCTGTGAAACCGCGAGGTCTCAGTTCGGGGCGAACCACTAGTAATTACTTTTTATTTTTAATCTATGATGAGATCATATTAGGAACTTTAACGAAATAAAATAAATTTTAAAAAGTAGGTAATTCCCTTACTCATATCATGTTTTTTACGTGAAAGTCTCGTCGCGTAGTTTTTTGCATAAAAAATATCGAGCACTTACGGCCAACACTAATGCAAACTGCGAGGCCGCGCGGACGCATGCAGTGAGGCGCGGGGTTGGGGGGGTACGGCAAGATAGTCGCCGTACCGCACTGAATAAAAATAATTACCTTGCTGTGCGTTACGGCAACTATTTTGCCGTACATTATTAGTATACAATATCATTATATTAAAAGCAACCATATAGAAAAAATCACTGTCTCTTTCCTACACGTACGGGAACATAGATAAATCACCCCCGCACCGTGCGCAAAACAAGGAAAACTAGCTGCCGCACTGGCTGACCGTCAAATACGGCAAAATACTTGCCGTAACGCAGCGAAAGTGTTAATGTATGTCATTAAAAATCCGCTCCGTGGTTTCTAAATCTATTTAGATTTTTTTTGCTATCAGTCGCTAGAGGAAGCTCTCGAGGTGGTCCTATAAAAGATTCTGACTCCAAATCCTCAACCCTGATACTAAAAAGTTAAAATTAAAAATACTTTCCAAAAAACCGACTTCCATACTGTAAAGTAAAAAATAATTTTGATTTCTTCACGCATGTTGAAGTCTGGCGGGTATAACAAGGATAAGCAAAGTTGACGCATCAGGCTCGCCCGACTTCAACATAGTGTGTAGAATTTTAATTTTTTTAAATTTTTTACTTTACAGTGGCTTTGGAAGTCGGTTTTTTGGAAATAATTTTTATTAATATTGTTCCCCGCGGAAAAGAATATCGCCAGATTTAAGCTCAATAGCCGGGAACTTTATCTACACACTTAACAAGTATAAATTACAAATTTAAAAAAACCCCCGACTAGAAAAAAGCTGATGACCTTCAGACGGATGAACAGATTTTCATGAAACATGGCTAAGAACACTCGGGATAAAATTATCTATGACACAAAAAATACTAAACGAAAATCGGTTCATCCGTTTGGGAGCTACGATACCACAGACAGATACACAGATACACAGATACACAGATACACAGATACACAGATACACAGACAGACACGTTAAACTTATAACACCCCTCTCTTTTTGCGTCGGGGGTTAAAAAGACGTTTGAAATTATTTTACACTGAAATTGCTCGCTGCACCGCCGCTTTCACAGTGTGAATAGGCATGATGACAGTAACCAAGAATCAATGAAATTATGAATTTATCTAATGAAATAGGATTCATGGATTATATAAAACGTATTTATTTTTCTATATCGAGTGAGATTGCTATTTATTTTGATAAAATAAAACTATAAAATACAGCAATCCGCCATATTGGATAAAACATCAAAAAGCGAATGACGTCACAATTGTTTGTTTTCCAGCTTTGACAATCACACTATTGTTTACTGCACACTGCACTGAGTACATTGGTAAAAACAATAGTGACGTCACAGACGACGCCATGACACCGCCGAACGTTTTGGCGTGAATTTTAAAATTTAAAATTCAAATGCCAATTTTAGCTACCTAACCTTATTTTTCTGCTGAAATAAGATATTTTCTCGAAATAGTATATACTTCCGATCATAATCTGACCATTTTTCAAAATCAGTCATCATGCCTATATGAGCCTAAATCCGCATCCGAAGCCCCGTGCCTCGGAAAGCACGTTAAGCCGTCGATTCCGGTTATTATCACTACTGTGATATAGTCGATAAAGCCCGCCAACCCGCATTGGAGCAGCGTGGTGGGTCTAACCTCTAATTCCCTCTCTTCTACGAGAGTGGAGGCCTGTGCCCAGCAGTGGGACGTTAATGAGCTGTAGTGGTATTGTACAGTAGCAACAGGGCTCCCTCAGACTTCACATTATCCTGATTTTTCCAGTGAACCAGAGCCTAACATCACGCGGGTTCTTCCTGCAACCTGCAAGTATTCCCCACACGGGTGCTTTTACGTATTCGAATGCGTTCATCGTATTAATGTAAGTGATACTTAGTGTAAGTCGTTTCAACTGTACCTACTGTTACTTTTTAGCTCTCTCTCTCTCTGCGTTCCTCATTCTTGAGGATCGTGACCCCGTTCCATTAATCACAAAATGATAGGGGTTCTCTTGGAATAAATATTTCAAATTATAGTATAATTACGAATGTACTTACTAATTACTATATTTATATTTAAGACCATTTGTCTTCGTAACAACGCGAGGTGTCGCCCACGGTTACACAGCACTTATTAATATAAACCTTAAAACTAAGATTTTAAAGTTTAATTATGAATGTACTATTAAGACCTTTTGTCTTAAGAAGAATGGTGTCGATCTCGCGTATTTCACATTTTTACCCCCTACCAAAAAGTGCTCAACGCGCCTAAAGAAGTTTTCACTTCAACTATACAGATTTAAGCGATGGTTAGGTATGTCCCCTTGTCTTCTTCCAGTACTACGTCCACTCAGCATTCGACATACCGGACACCCTCACAACACCAGTCCATTCTTTCGCGTCCGTGAACTCCGTCACAGACCTGAGCACCACGGAGACCAGCTCGGGGCCTGGAGTCAGGGCTCTACCGCCTTCGAGACGATACTGCCACTACACTGACGAGCCCACAGAGCCTAACAGACGGGTGAGACATGATACACTATACTCAATACACTCACTTATGACATGTAGTTAATACAGGTGTCTCTCATGTTACGTCATGTTTTGACTCATGGAAAGCAGACCAAAATTTGGTTGTACATGAAACTGTATAGGTGGATTGTCCACAGGTTCACAGCAATAACATCTGCCGGCAGGGATGCAAGAGTCGGATCGCTGTACAACTGTGCGGATGCAAACCTTTCTACTACTATTTTACAGGTACTTATTCACTTCCGAGCGAAGCAAGCAAATGTCGTCTATTTTTGATACCTTGAAACTGCAACTGAATGACTACAAGGTTGTTTTTAGGGTTCCGTACCCAAAGGGTAAAAACGGGACCCTATTACTAAGACTCCGCTGTCTGTCTGTCTGTCTGTCTGTCTGTCTGTCTGTCTGTCTCCAGGCTGTATTTCATAGACCGTGACACCTAGAAAGCTGAAATTTTCACAAATGATGTATTTCCGTTGCCGCTATAACAACAAATACTAAAAATTAAAAAAATATATATATTAAGGGCGTATTTGCAAATCCCTTAAAATATTGCACTGTTATTAATAAACTTAGACTAGAGCGAGATTAATTTTAATCCAAGCTTTTAGTCTCGTCTAGCTAAATTCCGTATTAATAAATACAGAGTAAGGAGGGAGTAGCATAATCTGAATCTACTGTTGGAGTAAATTTTATTCCATGGCGCTACATGGTTTAACGACTGATTAGGCATAGACAAAGTGTGCTTTCGACGATTTTGACCATCTGTTGACCATGAGCATGCCTCAAAGATTGCCTTTTTTTTTAGAAACCCTTTGTTTTGTATTTCCGTATACACTGGACCCAGGTACTTTCTTTTGTTCAGATAAAGTCAGTTCGTAACCTACGTTATAGTTTTGTGATGTGCAATTAAAACGGATACATATTATTTTATTGATGATTTGAGGGCTATAGATGATATTAATGAGGTAAGAAACTAGGTTCCATTAATGAGGCGTATGAAACTTTACAAAATTCGTAAGAATCCTTTGGAAGAACTTCATGAAGGTGAATTTAAATCTAAGTACAGATTTTCTCGATCACCTGCCGTTTTCATTATTGAAATGGTAAAAAATTATTTAGTTGGTGATGCAAGGTGGCTTTGTACAACCTCATCTGAAAGTTTGGCTGCAATAAAAGAACATGGGCCCATGGAGAGGTAAATAAAACTTTTAAGTTGTACCTAATTGCCTATCATTATCATCGGCTGCGTTTTTGTTTTTGATTCATTATGATTTTATATGATAAATTCTCCAAAACCGTAAACATATTTTAATATTCCACCGAGCACTACCTACAACAAAGTTACCGAAAAAATAAAACCGCGTCCCAGCTTGTCATTTGTCAAATTCAAAATATCGTACACACCACAGGCTATAGTTGATATACGTCACTGTCATTAATGTCACATCAAGCATTGTTTTCATTCGTTGACTCGCTCTTTTTACATTTAAATTATGTGGGTTGCCATAACGCAAGCGTTAATTCCGGCGTAAGGACTGTATTGTTAGTCCAAGTTTACTCCATGTTTATTAATATCATTGTTAAGACGAAGTTAATACTCGATTACTCTGGGATTAACTAGTCTAAGTTTAGTTTCCGGTTAAGCTTGAAGTATGCATTTTTTATTAATAAGGGTGTTGGAGTTTTCAGTACATTTTGTGACTAAGTCAAGCAAAATAAGATGGAACTAAAAATTGCTATACATAGATTGATCCTATATCTCCAATTGTTGGTAATAACTTTGTAAAAAATCTTTATTTTTAATACTATAAAAATGATTTTCCCTCACCTCTTCACTCAAAATTGACGATTTAGGGGTGACTTTAGGTACATTTTTTACTGTAAATATGCCGATTTTTTGTCATTAAAAAATACCATCTGTTAGTAGATATGTTCACCTCCAAATTTTGGTAAGAAAAATATTAAAAATAGTACGAATTGTACAAGAAATTAAATAAAAATCGCGTGTATTTTTTTCACACACTTTGTTAATCTTAACACAGTGAAAATAAGGGTTATTTTGATCTTACTCGGTCTCTGGTTAGATTTCAAAGTATAAATTAGTCAGCGTTTGACCGCCGTCGTGAGTGGACCCTGTCTCGGTTGCAAGCAGTCGCTGATGTCGAAAAACATCGCTGTACGGTCACGAAATAGTTGAGCGAACATAATTTATATTTTACGTTATCGACTATGCTGATATATCGATAAGGTACATAATATTATGTTACCTGCATAACATAATTTTATTATTTGATAGAATTTAGAAATTTATTAGTCTCTATTCCCCGAGCGTGGTAGTGACCTGAAGGTATACTTCGAGGGCTACTACTGGAACTTCTAGACGCGTAGAGCTAGGTGTATCGAATTTGGGCTCGTTTTGTTAGTTATGATGAGATCTTACCACAGAACTTGGTGGAGTGACCTGAAGGTATACTTCGACATCCACAACTGGAACTCCTAGACGCGTAGAGCTAGGTGTATCGAATTTGGGCTCGTTTTGTTAGTTATGATGAGATCTTACCACAGAACTTGGTGGAGTGACCTGAAGGTATACTTCGACATCCACTACTGGAACTCCTAGACGCGTAGAGCTAGGTGTATCGAATTTGGGCTCGTTTTGTTAGTTATGATGAGATCTTACCACAGAACTTGGTAGAGTGACCTGAAGTTATACTTCGACATCCACTACTGGAACTCCTAGATGCGTAGAGCTAGGTGTATCGAATTTGGGCTCGTTTTGTTAGTTATGATGAGATCTTACCACAGAACTTGATGGAGTGACTTGAAGGTATACTTCGACATCCACTACTGGAACTCCTAGACGCGTAGAGCTAGGTGTATCGAATTTGGGCTCGTTTTGTTAGTTATGATGAGATCTTACCACAGAACTTGGTGGAGTGATCTGAAGGTATACTTCGACATCCACAACTGGAACTCCTAGATGCGTAGAGCTAGGTGTATCGAATTTGGGCTCGTTTTGTTAGTTATGATGAAATCTTACCACAGAACTTGGTGGAGTGACCTGAAGGTATACTTCGACATCCACTACTGGAACTCCTAGACGCGTAGAGCTAGGTGTATCGAATTTGGGCTCGTTTTGTTAGTTATGATGAGATCTTACCACAGAACTTGGTAGAGTGACCTGAAGTTATACTTCGACATCCACTACTGGAACTCCTAGATGCGTAGAGCTAGGTGTATCGAATTTGGGCTCGTTTTGTTAGTTATGATGAGATCTTACCACAGAACTTGGTGGAGTGACTTGAAGGTATACTTCGACATCCACTACTGGAACTCCTAGACGCGTAGAGCTAGGTGTATCGAATTTGGGCTCGTTTTGTTAGTTATGATGAGATCTTACCACAGAACTTGGTAGAGTGACCTGAAGTTATACTTCGACATCCACTACTGGAACTCCTAGATGCGTAGAGCTAGGTGTACCGAATTTGGGCTCGTTTTGTTAGTTATGATGAGATCTTACCACAGAACTTGGTGGAGTGACCTGAAGGTATACTTCGACATCCACTACTGGAACTCCTAGACGCGTAGAGCTAGGTGTATCGAATTTGGGCTCGTTTTGTTAGTTATGATGAGATCTTACCACAGAACTTGGTAGAGTGACCTGAAGTTATACTTCGACATCCACTACTGGAACTCCTAGATGCGTAGAGCTAGGTGTATCGAATTTGGGCTCGTTTTGTTAGTTATGATGAGATCTTACCACAGAACTTGGTGGAGTGACCTGAAGGTATACTTCGACATCCACTACTGGAACTCCTAGACGCGTAGAGCTAGGTGTATCAAATTTGGGCTCGTTTTGTTAGTTATGATGAGATCTTACCACAAAACTTGGTGGAGTGATCTGAAGGTATACTTCGACATCCACAACTGGAACTCCTAGACGCGTAGAGCTAGGTGTATCGAATTTGGGCTCGTTTTGTTAGTTATGATGAGATCTTACCACAGAACTTGGTGGACTGATCTGAAGGTAAACTTCGACATCCACAACTGGAACTCCTAGATGCGTAGAGCTAGGTGTATCGAATTTGGGCTCGTTTTGTTAGTTATGATGAGATCTTACCACAGAACTTGGTGGAGTGACTTGAAGGTATACTTCGACATCCACTACTGGAACTCCTAGACGCGTAGAGCTAGGTGTATCGAATTTGGGCTCGTTTTGTTAGTTATGATGAGATCTTACCACAGAACTTGGTAGAGTGACCTGAAGTTATACTTCGACATCCACTACTGGAACTCCTAGATGCGTAGAGCTAGGTGTATCGAATTTGGGCTCGTTTTGTTAGTTATGATGAGATCTTACCACAGAACTTGGTGGAGTGACCTGAAGGTATACTTCGACATCCACTACTGGAACTCCTAGACGCGTAGAGCTAGGTGTATCGAATTTGGGCTCGTTTTGTTAGTTATGATGAGATCTTACCACAGAATTCGGTGGAGTGACCTGAAGGTATACTTCGACATCCACAACTAGAACTCCTAGACGCGTAGAGTTAGGTGTATCGAATTTGGGCTCGTTTTGTTAGTTATGATGAGATCTTACCACAGAACTTGGTCGAGTGACCTGAAGGTATACTTCGACATCCACAACTGGAACTCCTAGACGCGTAGAGCTAGGTGTATCGAATTTGGGCTTGTTTTGTTAGTTATGATGAGATCTTACCACAGAACTTGGTGGAGTGATCTGGAGGTATACTTCGACATCTACTACTGAAACTCCTAGACGCGTAGAGCTAGGTGTATCGAATTTGGGCTCGTTTTGTTAGTTATGATGAGATCTTACCACAGAACTTGGTAGAGTGACCTGAAGTTATACTTCGACATCCACTACTGGAACTCCTAGATGCGTAGAGCTAGGTGTATCGAATTTGGGCTCGTTTTGTTAGTTATGATGAGTTCTTACCACAGAACTTGGTGGAGTTCCAGTAGTGGATGTCGAAGTGTTGTTGAACGCGTTTGGCGAGTTTAACATGAATAGCAATGAGCGTCCTACCTTCACTCTCAAATATTGTAAATGTTAATTTAGACACATCCAATTGATTCTATATTTGTTTTATAAAGGATTTTACACTTAAAAATGTGATTCAATGTAAAAGTTCGTTGATATAGGCATGCGTAACTTTACTTCGCTTGTAAATTCATGTGAAATTGTGATCAAAATTTGTGTTTGTTTACACTTTGAACTGTCAGTTTAATATGTCCATTGTCCGTATTTAACACGGATATTTTCGTATTTTCTCGTTGTATCACTGTTTAACACTATAACGTCTGCACTTGTAACGATTGAAATAGGTTGAGTCCACAATTCGTGTAAAGTTTGTTCTGTTTTCAACAATTTTGGCCGGTTTTTTCTGACAATTTGAATCGGTAACGAATGTTTGTTCTGGGACACTTTTATTACGGATTTTTATCGTAGTACTGCTGATATGTCTGTAAGTTTTTATCACTCATGGTAATTTAGTCACAGATATCCCAATTTAACACTTTTTATTGGAGTTATAACACTTTTTATATTTTAAAAACAACTTTTTCAACGGAGCCGATGTTGTTCAGAGCACTGTCGCGCCCTCTCTCTAAATAAAATAAATTTAAGTGTATAAATCAACATAATTCTTCATAATTAGTCAACATAATAATTACTCTTACAAGTACCTATCGCCAATTTAAAAAAATATATTTAAATATAAAAAAAATTAAAATAAAAAGCAGTCACTCATGTAAGTTTAGTACAAATACACTGATTAATAAATAAATAATAATAAATACAAATAGGTTTTTTAAATTTTGATTCATATTAGGGTACCAAATTATTATTGACCGAGCGAAGCGAAGGTCTCTGAGTCTACTTGGGTGAATTGGCACTTGTCCGTCCGTCTGTCAGAGCCTTATAACTTCTGAATTGCTGAACGTAATTACTTCAAATTTAAATATAATATGTAAATCGATGGCCTCCCGCCGAATATGGCTTAAAAAGTTTTAAAAATCTTTATTTCAGGGGGGCTCTCATAGAAGCGAATGCGAAGTAAAATATTTTTTATAGCGTTACATAGGGTTGCAGTATATCATTTTAAAGATAATTAAGAATAGAGTCCAAAAATATTTTTTTTTGAATTTTTCCCCTAAAATTGACGAAATGGGAGGCTTTCAAAGTAGCGATTTTCTAACGTCCAAAGTTGACCTCAGAACTCTCAATTTTCTGAACTCTCAAGCCTGAAACTTGATCAATTATTTGAATTATATCCTGTACTTGAACAACAAATACTAAAATTAGATAAATATTATAAGGAAACGAAATTATTTAATTTTTAATGATGATGATATTTTTAACAGAACTTCACACTGATGTCAATATATGGCGCTCTGTGAAACCGCGAGGTCTCAGTTCGGGGCGAACCACTAGTAATTACTTTTTATTTTTAATCTATGATGAGATCATATTAGGAACTTTAACGAAATAAAATAAATTTTAAAAAGTAGGTAATTCCCTTACTCATATCATGTTTTTTACGTGAAAGTCTCGTCGCGTAGTTTTTTGCATAAAAAATATCGAGCACTTACGGCCAACACTAATGCAAACTGCGAGGCCGCGCGGACGCATGCAGTGAGGCGCGGGGTTGGGGGGGTACGGCAAGATAGTCGCCGTACCGCACTGAATAAAAATAATTACCTTGCTGTGCGTTACGGCAACTATTTTGCCGTACATTATTAGTATACAATATCATTATATTAAAAGCAACCATATAGAAAAAATCACTGTCTCTTTCCTACACGTACGGGAACATAGATAAATCACCCCCGCACCGTGCGCAAAACAAGGAAAACTAGCTGCCGCACTGGCTGACCGTCAAATACGGCAAAATACTTGCCGTAACGCAGCGAAAGTGTTAATGTATGTCATTAAAAATCCGCTCCGTGGTTTCTAAATCTATTTAGATTTTTTTTGCTATCAGTCGCTAGAGGAAGCTCTCGAGGTGGTCCTATAAAAGATTCTGACTCCAAATCCTCAACCCTGATACTAAAAAGTTAAAATTAAAAATACTTTCCAAAAAACCGACTTCCATACTGTAAAGTAAAAAATAATTTTGATTTCTTCACGCATGTTGAAGTCTGGCGGGTATAACAAGGATAAGCAAAGTTGACGCATCAGGCTCGCCCGACTTCAACATAGTGTGTAGAATTTTAATTTTTTTAAATTTTTTACTTTACAGTGGCTTTGGAAGTCGGTTTTTTGGAAATAATTTTTATTAATATTGTTCCCCGCGGAAAAGAATATCGCCAGATTTAAGCTCAATAGCCGGGAACTTTATCTACACACTTAACAAGTATAAATTACAAATTTAAAAAAACCCCCGACTAGAAAAAAGCTGATGACCTTCAGACGGATGAACAGATTTTCATGAAACATGGCTAAGAACACTCGGGATAAAATTATCTATGACACAAAAAATACTAAACGAAAATCGGTTCATCCGTTTGGGAGCTACGATACCACAGACAGATACACAGATACACAGATACACAGATACACAGATACACAGATACACAGACAGACACGTTAAACTTATAACACCCCTCTCTTTTTGCGTCGGGGGTTAAAAAGACGTTTGAAATTATTTTACACTGAAATTGCTCGCTGCACCGCCGCTTTCACAGTGTGAATAGGCATGATGACAGTAACCAAGAATCAATGAAATTATGAATTTATCTAATGAAATAGGATTCATGGATTATATAAAACGTATTTATTTTTCTATATCGAGTGAGATTGCTATTTATTTTGATAAAATAAAACTATAAAATACAGCAATCCGCCATATTGGATAAAACATCAAAAAGCGAATGACGTCACAATTGTTTGTTTTCCAGCTTTGACAATCACACTATTGTTTACTGCACACTGCACTGAGTACATTGGTAAAAACAATAGTGACGTCACAGACGACGCCATGACACCGCCGAACGTTTTGGCGTGAATTTTAAAATTTAAAATTCAAATGCCAATTTTAGCTACCTAACCTTATTTTTCTGCTGAAATAAGATATTTTCTCGAAATAGTATATACTTCCGATCATAATCTGACCATTTTTCAAAATCAGTCATCATGCCTATATGAGCCTAAATCCGCATCCGAAGCCCCGTGCCTCGGAAAGCACGTTAAGCCGTCGATTCCGGTTATTATCACTACTGTGATATAGTCGATAAAGCCCGCCAACCCGCATTGGAGCAGCGTGGTGGGTCTAACCTCTAATTCCCTCTCTTCTACGAGAGTGGAGGCCTGTGCCCAGCAGTGGGACGTTAATGAGCTGTAGTGGTATTGTACAGTAGCAACAGGGCTCCCTCAGACTTCACATTATCCTGATTTTTCCAGTGAACCAGAGCCTAACATCACGCGGGTTCTTCCTGCAACCTGCAAGTATTCCCCACACGGGTGCTTTTACGTATTCGAATGCGTTCATCGTATTAATGTAAGTGATACTTAGTGTAAGTCGTTTCAACTGTACCTACTGTTACTTTTTAGCTCTCTCTCTCTCTGCGTTCCTCATTCTTGAGGATCGTGACCCCGTTCCATTAATCACAAAATGATAGGGGTTCTCTTGGAATAAATATTTCAAATTATAGTATAATTACGAATGTACTTACTAATTACTATATTTATATTTAAGACCATTTGTCTTCGTAACAACGCGAGGTGTCGCCCACGGTTACACAGCACTTATTAATATAAACCTTAAAACTAAGATTTTAAAGTTTAATTATGAATGTACTATTAAGACCTTTTGTCTTAAGAAGAATGGTGTCGATCTCGCGTATTTCACATTTTTACCCCCTACCAAAAAGTGCTCAACGCGCCTAAAGAAGTTTTCACTTCAACTATACAGATTTAAGCGATGGTTAGGTATGTCCCCTTGTCTTCTTCCAGTACTACGTCCACTCAGCATTCGACATACCGGACACCCTCACAACACCAGTCCATTCTTTCGCGTCCGTGAACTCCGTCACAGACCTGAGCACCACGGAGACCAGCTCGGGGCCTGGAGTCAGGGCTCTACCGCCTTCGAGACGATACTGCCACTACACTGACGAGCCCACAGAGCCTAACAGACGGGTGAGACATGATACACTATACTCAATACACTCACTTATGACATGTAGTTAATACAGGTGTCTCTCATGTTACGTCATGTTTTGACTCATGGAAAGCAGACCAAAATTTGGTTGTACATGAAACTGTATAGGTGGATTGTCCACAGGTTCACAGCAATAACATCTGCCGGCAGGGATGCAAGAGTCGGATCGCTGTACAACTGTGCGGATGCAAACCTTTCTACTACTATTTTACAGGTACTTATTCACTTCCGAGCGAAGCAAGCAAATGTCGTCTATTTTTGATACCTTGAAACTGCAACTGAATGACTACAAGGTTGTTTTTAGGGTTCCGTACCCAAAGGGTAAAAACGGGACCCTATTACTAAGACTCCGCTGTCTGTCTGTCTGTCTGTCTGTCTGTCTGTCTGTCTGTCTCCAGGCTGTATTTCATAGACCGTGACACCTAGAAAGCTGAAATTTTCACAAATGATGTATTTCCGTTGCCGCTATAACAACAAATACTAAAAATTAAAAAAATATATATATTAAGGGCGTATTTGCAAATCCCTTAAAATATTGCACTGTTATTAATAAACTTAGACTAGAGCGAGATTAATTTTAATCCAAGCTTTTAGTCTCGTCTAGCTAAATTCCGTATTAATAAATACAGAGTAAGGAGGGAGTAGCATAATCTGAATCTACTGTTGGAGTAAATTTTATTCCATGGCGCTACATGGTTTAACGACTGATTAGGCATAGACAAAGTGTGCTTTCGACGATTTTGACCATCTGTTGACCATGAGCATGCCTCAAAGATTGCCTTTTTTTTTAGAAACCCTTTGTTTTGTATTTCCGTATACACTGGACCCAGGTACTTTCTTTTGTTCAGATAAAGTCAGTTCGTAACCTACGTTATAGTTTTGTGATGTGCAATTAAAACGGATACATATTATTTTATTGATGATTTGAGGGCTATAGATGATATTAATGAGGTAAGAAACTAGGTTCCATTAATGAGGCGTATGAAACTTTACAAAATTCGTAAGAATCCTTTGGAAGAACTTCATGAAGGTGAATTTAAATCTAAGTACAGATTTTCTCGATCACCTGCCGTTTTCATTATTGAAATGGTAAAAAATTATTTAGTTGGTGATGCAAGGTGGCTTTGTACAACCTCATCTGAAAGTTTGGCTGCAATAAAAGAACATGGGCCCATGGAGAGGTAAATAAAACTTTTAAGTTGTACCTAATTGCCTATCATTATCATCGGCTGCGTTTTTGTTTTTGATTCATTATGATTTTATATGATAAATTCTCCAAAACCGTAAACATATTTTAATATTCCACCGAGCACTACCTACAACAAAGTTACCGAAAAAATAAAACCGCGTCCCAGCTTGTCATTTGTCAAATTCAAAATATCGTACACACCACAGGCTATAGTTGATATACGTCACTGTCATTAATGTCACATCAAGCATTGTTTTCATTCGTTGACTCGCTCTTTTTACATTTAAATTATGTGGGTTGCCATAACGCAAGCGTTAATTCCGGCGTAAGGACTGTATTGTTAGTCCAAGTTTACTCCATGTTTATTAATATCATTGTTAAGACGAAGTTAATACTCGATTACTCTGGGATTAACTAGTCTAAGTTTAGTTTCCGGTTAAGCTTGAAGTATGCATTTTTTATTAATAAGGGTGTTGGAGTTTTCAGTACATTTTGTGACTAAGTCAAGCAAAATAAGATGGAACTAAAAATTGCTATACATAGATTGATCCTATATCTCCAATTGTTGGTAATAACTTTGTAAAAAATCTTTATTTTTAATACTATAAAAATGATTTTCCCTCACCTCTTCACTCAAAATTGACGATTTAGGGGTGACTTTAGGTACATTTTTTACTGTAAATATGCCGATTTTTTGTCATTAAAAAATACCATCTGTTAGTAGATATGTTCACCTCCAAATTTTGGTAAGAAAAATATTAAAAATAGTACGAATTGTACAAGAAATTAAATAAAAATCGCGTGTATTTTTTTCACACACTTTGTTAATCTTAACACAGTGAAAATAAGGGTTATTTTGATCTTACTCGGTCTCTGGTTAGATTTCAAAGTATAAATTAGTCAGCGTTTGACCGCCGTCGTGAGTGGACCCTGTCTCGGTTGCAAGCAGTCGCTGATGTCGAAAAACATCGCTGTACGGTCACGAAATAGTTGAGCGAACATAATTTATATTTTACGTTATCGACTATGCTGATATATCGATAAGGTACATAATATTATGTTACCTGCATAACATAATTTTATTATTTGATAGAATTTAGAAATTTATTAGTCTCTATTCCCCGAGCGTGGTAGTGACCTGAAGGTATACTTCGAGGGCTACTACTGGAACTTCTAGACGCGTAGAGCTAGGTGTATCGAATTTGGGCTCGTTTTGTTAGTTATGATGAGATCTTACCACAGAACTTGGTGGAGTGACCTGAAGGTATACTTCGACATCCACAACTGGAACTCCTAGACGCGTAGAGCTAGGTGTATCGAATTTGGGCTCGTTTTGTTAGTTATGATGAGATCTTACCACAGAACTTGGTGGAGTGACCTGAAGGTATACTTCGACATCCACTACTGGAACTCCTAGACGCGTAGAGCTAGGTGTATCGAATTTGGGCTCGTTTTGTTAGTTATGATGAGATCTTACCACAGAACTTGGTAGAGTGACCTGAAGTTATACTTCGACATCCACTACTGGAACTCCTAGATGCGTAGAGCTAGGTGTATCGAATTTGGGCTCGTTTTGTTAGTTATGATGAGATCTTACCACAGAACTTGATGGAGTGACTTGAAGGTATACTTCGACATCCACTACTGGAACTCCTAGACGCGTAGAGCTAGGTGTATCGAATTTGGGCTCGTTTTGTTAGTTATGATGAGATCTTACCACAGAACTTGGTGGAGTGATCTGAAGGTATACTTCGACATCCACAACTGGAACTCCTAGATGCGTAGAGCTAGGTGTATCGAATTTGGGCTCGTTTTGTTAGTTATGATGAAATCTTACCACAGAACTTGGTGGAGTGACCTGAAGGTATACTTCGACATCCACTACTGGAACTCCTAGACGCGTAGAGCTAGGTGTATCGAATTTGGGCTCGTTTTGTTAGTTATGATGAGATCTTACCACAGAACTTGGTAGAGTGACCTGAAGTTATACTTCGACATCCACTACTGGAACTCCTAGATGCGTAGAGCTAGGTGTATCGAATTTGGGCTCGTTTTGTTAGTTATGATGAGATCTTACCACAGAACTTGGTGGAGTGACTTGAAGGTATACTTCGACATCCACTACTGGAACTCCTAGACGCGTAGAGCTAGGTGTATCGAATTTGGGCTCGTTTTGTTAGTTATGATGAGATCTTACCACAGAACTTGGTAGAGTGACCTGAAGTTATACTTCGACATCCACTACTGGAACTCCTAGATGCGTAGAGCTAGGTGTACCGAATTTGGGCTCGTTTTGTTAGTTATGATGAGATCTTACCACAGAACTTGGTGGAGTGACCTGAAGGTATACTTCGACATCCACTACTGGAACTCCTAGACGCGTAGAGCTAGGTGTATCGAATTTGGGCTCGTTTTGTTAGTTATGATGAGATCTTACCACAGAACTTGGTAGAGTGACCTGAAGTTATACTTCGACATCCACTACTGGAACTCCTAGATGCGTAGAGCTAGGTGTATCGAATTTGGGCTCGTTTTGTTAGTTATGATGAGATCTTACCACAGAACTTGGTGGAGTGACCTGAAGGTATACTTCGACATCCACTACTGGAACTCCTAGACGCGTAGAGCTAGGTGTATCAAATTTGGGCTCGTTTTGTTAGTTATGATGAGATCTTACCACAAAACTTGGTGGAGTGATCTGAAGGTATACTTCGACATCCACAACTGGAACTCCTAGACGCGTAGAGCTAGGTGTATCGAATTTGGGCTCGTTTTGTTAGTTATGATGAGATCTTACCACAGAACTTGGTGGACTGATCTGAAGGTAAACTTCGACATCCACAACTGGAACTCCTAGATGCGTAGAGCTAGGTGTATCGAATTTGGGCTCGTTTTGTTAGTTATGATGAGATCTTACCACAGAACTTGGTGGAGTGACTTGAAGGTATACTTCGACATCCACTACTGGAACTCCTAGACGCGTAGAGCTAGGTGTATCGAATTTGGGCTCGTTTTGTTAGTTATGATGAGATCTTACCACAGAACTTGGTAGAGTGACCTGAAGTTATACTTCGACATCCACTACTGGAACTCCTAGATGCGTAGAGCTAGGTGTATCGAATTTGGGCTCGTTTTGTTAGTTATGATGAGATCTTACCACAGAACTTGGTGGAGTGACCTGAAGGTATACTTCGACATCCACTACTGGAACTCCTAGACGCGTAGAGCTAGGTGTATCGAATTTGGGCTCGTTTTGTTAGTTATGATGAGATCTTACCACAGAATTCGGTGGAGTGACCTGAAGGTATACTTCGACATCCACAACTAGAACTCCTAGACGCGTAGAGTTAGGTGTATCGAATTTGGGCTCGTTTTGTTAGTTATGATGAGATCTTACCACAGAACTTGGTCGAGTGACCTGAAGGTATACTTCGACATCCACAACTGGAACTCCTAGACGCGTAGAGCTAGGTGTATCGAATTTGGGCTTGTTTTGTTAGTTATGATGAGATCTTACCACAGAACTTGGTGGAGTGATCTGGAGGTATACTTCGACATCTACTACTGAAACTCCTAGACGCGTAGAGCTAGGTGTATCGAATTTGGGCTCGTTTTGTTAGTTATGATGAGATCTTACCACAGAACTTGGTAGAGTGACCTGAAGTTATACTTCGACATCCACTACTGGAACTCCTAGATGCGTAGAGCTAGGTGTATCGAATTTGGGCTCGTTTTGTTAGTTATGATGAGTTCTTACCACAGAACTTGGTGGAGTTCCAGTAGTGGATGTCGAAGTATACCTTCAGGTCACTCCACCAAGTTCTGTGGTAAGATCTCATCATAACTAACAAAACGAGCCCAAATTCGATACACCTAGCTCTACGCGTCTAGGAGTTCCAGTAGTGGATGTCGAAGTATACCTTCAGGTCACTCCACCAAGTTCTGTGGTAAGATCTCATCATAACTAACAAAACGAGCCCAAATTCGATACACCTAGCTCTACGCGTCTAGGAGTTCCAGTAGTGGATGTCGAAGTATACCTTCAGGTCACTCCACGAAGTTCTGTGGTAAGATCTCATCATAACTAACAAAACGAGCCCAAATTCGATACACCTAGCTCTACGCGTCTAGGAGTTTCAGTAGTAGATGTCGAAGTATACCTTCAGGTCACTCCACCAAGTTCTGTGGTAAGAACTCATCATAACTAACAAAACGAGCCCAAATTCGATACACCTAGCTCTACGCATCTAGGAGTTCCAGTAGTGGATGTCGAAGTATAACTTCAGGTCACTCTACCAAGTTCTGTGGTAAGATCTCATCATAACTAACAAAACGAGCCCAAATTCGATACACCTAGTTCTACGTGTCTAGGAGTTCCAGTAGTGGATGTCGAAGTATACCTTCATGTCACTCCACCAAGTTCTGTGGTAGTATCTCATCATAACTAATAAAACGAGCCCAAATTCGATACACCTAGCTCTACGCGTCTAGGAGTTCCAGTAGTAGATGTCGAAGTATACCTTCAGGTCACTCCACCAAGTTCTGTGGTAAGAACTCATCATAACTAACAAAACGAGCCCAAATTCGATACACCTAGCTCTACGCGTCTAGGAGTTCCAGTAGTGGATGTCGAAGTATACCTTCAGGTCACTCCACCAAGTTCTGTGGTAAGATCTCATCATAACTAACAAAACGAGCCCAAATTCGATACACCTAGCTCTACGCGTCTAGGAGTTCCAGTAGTGGATGTCGAAGTATACCTTCAGGTCACTCCACCAAGTTCTGTGGTAAGATCTCATCATAACTAACAAAACGAGCCCAAATTCGATACACCTAGCTCTACGCGTCTAGGAGTTTCAGTAGTAGATGTCGAAGTATACCTTCAGGTCACTCCACCAAGTTCTGTGGTAAGAACTCATCATAACTAACAAAACGAGCCCAAATTCGATACACCTAGCTCTATGCATCTAGGAGTTCCAGTAGTGGATGTCGAAGTATAACTTCAGGTCACTCTACCAAGTTCTGTGGTAAGATCTCATCATAACTAACAAAACGAGCCCAAATTCGAAACACCTAGCTCTACGTGTCTAGGAGTTCCAGTAGTGGATGTCTAAGTATACCTTCATGTCACTCCACCAAGTTCTGTGGTAAGATCTTATCATAACTAATAAAACGAGCCCAAATTCGATACACCTAGCTCTACGCATCTAGGAGTTCCAGTTGTGGATGTCGAAGTATACCATCAGATCACTCCACCAAGTTCTGTGGTAAGATCTCATCATAACTAACAAAACGAGCCCAAATTCGATACACCTAGCTCTACGCGTCTAGGAGTTCCAGTAGTAGATGTCGAAGTATACCTTCAGATCACTCCACCAAGTTCTGTGGTAAGATCTCATCATAACTAACAAAACGAGCCCAAATTCGATACACCTAGCTCTACGCGTCTAGGAGTTCCAGTTGTGGATGTCGAAGTATTCCTTCAGATCACTCCACCAAGTTCTGTGGTAAGAACTCATCATAACTAACAAAACGAGCCCAAATTCGATACACCTAGCTCTACGCGTCTAGGAGTTCCAGTAGTGGATGTTGAAGTATACCTTCAGGTCACTGCACCAAGTTCTGTGGTAAGCTCTCATCATAACTAACAAAACGAGCCCAAATTCGATACACCTAGCTCTACGCGTCTAGGAGTTTCAGTTGTGGATGTCGAAGTATACCTTCAGGTCACTGCACCAAGTTCTGTGGTAAGATCTCATCATAACTAACAAAACGAGCCCAAATTCGATATGCCTAGCTCTACGCGTCTAGGATTTCCAGTAGTAGTCGTTGAAGTATACCTTCAGGTCACTTCACCAAGTATTGAGCTAAGATCTCATTATAAATAAAACGAGCCCGAAGTCCGGAAATAAAAAATAGATAAAACAATAAATAATAATATATCGAAGTATCGACTATCGATACAAATTGATTCAACGCAGCTTATCCGTGCATGTGTGTGCGTGGGAATGAAGCATGTGTAGTAGTGCGATTTCATACCTATCCGTTTCGGAAATACGTCCTTAAGGGGGGTCCCCATACAATAAACGTGTTTTTTTCGTATTTTTTTGCTCAATATTAAAAACGGTAACAGGTAGACGGTTCAAATTTTCACAGAATATTAACTTGTATATTACCTTTCAACATAAATAATTAAATATCAATAAAGTAAATATTAAAGGGGGGCTCCCATACAACAAACGTAATTTTTTGATATTAACAGTAAACCTCTACAAACAAAGTTAGTTTTGCGGTTCATTAACAAAGGTAATTATACCTACTTCTTGAGTACGGAACCCTCGGTGCGCGAGTCCGACTCGCACTTGGCCGGTTTTGTTACTTAAAAATGAGATCGAAGTCAACTTTACCTCAAAATTGATTGATTGATCAATACCTCAAAATTAAGTTTCCATTTGTGCATTGCAGCGAGTTGCTTTGAAAACAGCCTTAATGTTGAAAAAAATTAATGGGCCTAAGTCAATCTATTATACATTAAAATTGCGACTAACTCACTCTCTGACTCTCTTCTCTTCTCTTGGTTAAAGAATGGTACATTAAGCTCAGAGATTCTCTTTAAAATGTAGACTAATTGAAAAAGGCCATGGATTTTGAGAAACTCCCAAGAAAACGAAGCGAGCGGCCGCTAAATACCAAAATCGATTCCCGCGACTTCTTCCGCGTGGATTTATATTTTTGATTCCCGCGGGAACTCTTCAATTTTCCGGGATAAAAAGCCTATGTCCTTCCCCGGGATACAACCTATCCCTGTGCCAAATTTCATCAAAATCGGTTGAACAGATGGGCCGTGAAAGCGTAGCACACAGACAGACAGACAGACAGACATACTTTCGCATTTATAATATTAATTTGGATGGATTATTTATCGGACTGGTGGTACGAAACCGACTGTGCGTGAGTCTGACTCGCAATTAACAGTTTTTTTTGTTATCTTTCTATGTGTCTGTGTATCCAGAGGGCCCGCTCTGCACTCCAGCGGGCATGCTATGCGTTGCGCGCATCGCCCACCGCCTGGCGACGTACGACAACATCAAATGTCCGTGCGTGCAGCAATGCGTGGACTCTGTGCTCCGCGAGGTCTCAACTGGAACGCAGATTTGGTAATCATCAATTAACTAGCTGAAGGCTGCGACTTCGTCCGCGCGGATTATGGTTTTTGTTTCCCGGTTAAAAAAGCCTTTGTCCTTTCCAGGTTTTCCAACTGTCTCTGTACCAAATATCATCAAAATCTGTTGAAAAGAAGGCCGTTAATTAAAGCAGTGCAGACAGACAGACACACTTTCGCATTTATAATATTAGTATGGATAAAAAACCATGGATCTGTCTACTAATGGGGAGTGTTATTTGAATTCACTGTATTGTATTTTATGTGTAAAATCAAATTGAAAAAAAAAATGAAATTTGTTTCAACCGTCCCCATGCCAGGGTCTATTGAAACAGTTCCTGGGATCAAATGAAACACATGCAAATACTCAATACAAAATATAATAAAATTAGTAGATAGCTACTAATATAATACTACTTATCAGGTAGCGCAAATTTAGTTAGAAGTCGCTCACATCGCAGTTAGTACTTCAAAAATAGAAAGTAAGAAAGAAAATTCTTTAACTAAACATTTAGGTACATACAAAATCGACACTGTATTGTACAGCAATCCTAAATCTATGCAAACAGGTAGGTAAGCCATTCAATATGCTCTTGTTATTTATGCTCAATACTTCAATAGGCTCTTGTGTTGTCGTGTGTAGGGACCGGGGCCCTCTCCAGTACCGCGGTGTGGTCCGGTACACGGTCCAGCCGCCGCGCATGCGCTACATGCGACAAATCGTGTTCCACTTCCAGGATCTCGTTGGTACGTAAATATGAAAAAAAGACTAATTTTTTTTATGACCACAACCACACTAGGTAGTAATCCTGTATCTAACAGTAGGCATATATATGTAATTGTCGGTCGGTAGTCTTAGGAGTTCTAGTTTTACTTTTTTCTTTTTGTTGCATTTTTTAAACAACAATTTATTTCTATTTAATGTACTCTATGATACGTACCTTGAACCATCTGGAATCCTAATTCCGATAACTAGTTTATGTCCCCAGTGTCGTTCGGCGGGGCAGCGGGCCTCTTCCTGGGGGCAAGTTTCATCAGTTTCGTGGAGATTGGCTACTTCTTCATCGAGCGTATCCTGTGTACTGGGGGAAAGAAGACAGATACACAGACTTTGGTATTATACCTACCTTTTTTTTAATGTATAGTAACGCTTCGCTGCAATCAGACCTGCTTGCAAGTGGTGATGCAGCCTAAGGTGGAGCGCGCTTGCAAATATGCCTATTCACTCTCTTTTTGAAGATAGCAATTTGTTAATGGCTAACCTTGCAGTAGGTAACTTTAAAAAAAACCTGCTAGTTAGGTACCTGTACCTGTAAGATTTAAGTCAGAATTTCAGATCAATACATTTATTTTAAAATTCGTATTAAACTAATCAATTAATCACTTTACAAATAATATGTAACGCACATTTATCCCGAACTGAGTCCCCGTTTCCGCACTAATTCCTCCTACGTCACCATTCCTCTTAAATTGCAATCAATGTACAGCTATTTTACTATACTTATTACTTACTTACAGGTAAAAGCACCCATAGCGCCGTACGAATATCGCATTCAAGAGTTGACTTCAATATTAGAAAACAAACACTATTAGGTATTATTAATTAAGTAGGTAAATAAGAATAACATCATTTGTCTCCATAAATATTTAAGTAAGTAACTATAATTTACTTGGTTCTAATATTTAAAGTCAAATAGGCGTTTAATTTTTTCTCTTGGTTGTTATTCGTGAGTCGTGACCGCCATTTTGGATTTTATCACGCTATAAATAAATAGATGGACTATATACACACTACACAGAATATGACTAATAAATTTAAATAAGCGCTTGAGATCCGATATGGTCTAGTGGCTAGGATACCTGGCTCTCACCCAGGAGGCTCGGGTTCGATTCCCGGTATCGGAAGTGTTCTTTTTCTTTTTTTACTGTTTTGGGGTTGAATTTACATTTCTTTCACAAATTACCAAAACGCTCCAAATAATAAATTTCATAAGGTATTTATCAAATTAATTTCGCTTGTTTTTTATTAGCTGTTTTTTATTATTGTGTATTATTGTAATCATTCGACAGTTTACAATTTCGCGAGTTAGATTATAATCTAACGGTTTTTACAATCTTACGGTGACAGATACAAACATCTTTACAATCGTGCATTGTCGAGTCAACATCTCCTGAAGATGCTCCGGTGTCGGAGTGAAACGTACGTTGAGAGTGATTTGGAGGATTTGTGTGGTGTGGTGAATATCGCGGACTATATAAGTGCGGGATACACACTGTACCACATAGATTGACCTATTGTCGCGGATTATAGCGAAGGGACGAGTGACCCAGTTGTGACAACGTATATCATTGCGATTGTTAAGCAGCTTTGACCCAAGTCGGTAAGCGGATGGGTGACCGAATTTAACCTCTAAATCAACCTCAAATTTAATGGCTTTTCATTTCCTCCGTGCCTCGGAGAGCACGTTAAGCGGTCGGTTCCGGTTATTATCACTAACATCTGATAATAATCCTAACAGAAACCTAAGAGTTAGCCTAACCTAAAAATATTTTTAGTTGAGTCGTATGCGGAAGGACGTGGGAACCCACCGCATTATTATCCCAAGAAAACTCCTACCATTATGTGATTAATGGAAAGGGGTCACGACACTCAGTAATGAGAAATACGACGCAAAGTCTAAAGAGAGAGAGAGAAACTTCTTGTTCCTTCAAACCCACAGTTTGCAACACACATTGCAAGTTAAATAAAAGCGTGTAAAAAGGTATCGATTCCAGTGGCCCAATTAGGCAGGGTTGCGTGACGATATAAAATAGGGGAAAATTATAAAAAAGTAGGTCGCCAAGGGAATTTGCTGCACGTATTCACGTACCTAGGTACAATGTAGCTATGCAATTTGCTACGAATTACGATTGAAAAAGTTTTATGTAGCCAGTAAAATTATCTAGATTAGATATTATTTATATCAAGATGACCTTTTTGTAGTACAACCAGCGTTCTATGTATTTTATTTGAATTGTCTTTAGTTCCTTACCGTCTTCTACATTTAGACCCAATATTTATAATTTTAACTCGTTCATTAACATCATCTCTTTCTTATCAACACATTGCCGGCTCCCTACTGCGTACGAGTCTTCTCGCGGAACGAAGGTTCGGCCTTAGTCCACCACGCTGGCTAAGTGCGGATTGGCAGACTTCACACACCTTCGAGAGCATTATGAAGAACTCTCGGGCGTACAGGTTTCCTCGCGAAGTTTTCCTTCGCCGTTAGAAGCCAGTGATATTTTTTTAACGCACGTAAATTCGGCCGAGGCAGGCAAACGCCTTTATATTCAGAAGGCCATGATCTATTTTTGTAAATGATAAAACCGGCTTTGCATGCACACTGTTTATTTCTTGTAACCCATTAGTGCCATCAATATAATCCACAATATAATATTATTATAAATGCGAAAGTGTGTCTGCTTGTCTGCTACGCTTTCACGGCCCATCTGTTCAACTGATTTTGACGAAATTTGGTACAAGGATAGGTTTTTATCCCGGGGAAGGACATAGGCTACTTTTTATCCTGGAAATTTAAAGAGTTCAGGCGGGCATCAAAAACCTTTATCCGTGCGGACGAAGTCGCGGGTATCATCTAATTAATAAGTATAATTAATAAAGATAGTAAAATAAAAAAAGACAAATAAACTTGGAGAGATTTATTTCGTACAATATTTATAAAACATTAAACTACACATTATTCGCTAGTAATAAGTTACAATTATATTTTATCCTATTGTTAATAACGTATAGGAATATATGTTAAAAGGTTACAACCAAAACTTAGTATTTATATACATATTCCACATTGCAGAACATGAGACCTTTTTGTTTATACAAACTCATCACAAACGTCCACTACAGCCTATTAACGTGACACAGCTGGGCACAGGCCCCCACTCTCATAGGAGACAGGGAATTAGGGCTTAAACCCGTCACGCTGCTCCAATGCGGGTTGGCGGGCTTTCACGCCTATTATCATGTTAGTGATAATAACCGGGACCGACGGCTTAACGTGCTCTCCGAGACACGGGGGTGAAACACCGCCAACTTCCTAACTCCGGGCTGGTACTGAGCATTTATAGTCAGAAAATCCCAATATTAATTATGGCCCGACCCGGGACTCGAACTCGGGACATCGTCGGCCGCAGTCGAATATGCTGACCACTAGACCAACGAGGAAATAAAAGTACATAAAGTACACTCGATAAGTACATTAGCAAAAATGAAAATTTAGAGACCCCACTTTTTTGGACGTAACAGACGTCACATCGATGTTGTTATTATAAAATGTATCCTATGTTACCCGGACCATAATAACGAATCGATTCACACCCCATTCATCAAAATCGGCCCAGTAGTTTAGACGCTATGGTGGAACATACATAAATACAAACGCATTCATACATACATAGACTGCTAAAATCATAATCCTTCCATTTGGCTTTGCCGTAGTCGGGTAAAAAATTAATACACTGTACCCTCTAGACACTCATAAGGTGTGTTTTTAGTAGGCAGTTGTCGAACGGTGACTTGTCCGCCGATTGCGAGTCGCGTAGAGTAATGCCGTTTTAGACCAGCCAATTTAAAAACGTTTCTTTTTAATTAAAATTTTAAAGTCTCAGAACGATAGTGGTTTTGTATTGCGTACAATACCTATATGTATATTATACCCTTCTGTGATATTATGTAAACAAAAAGGGCCTACATTCAACTTTTTTCAATTTTCGTGACGCGTTGTTATTGTATAGGATTTAAACCCATGTAGTTTCTTGTATATCATAAAATAAAACCTAAAGCATATCTCGATATTAATATAACAATAAAACTTCATTTGCAATTAAATAGTCTAGCTATAAAATAAATATTTACAAAAATAACTATAAGGGCAAGCACACACAAGCAATATTTAGTCGCACTCACCTTTAAACATAGTCCTATGTGAGACGAAATTCGGAGACTAAAATTGCTTGTCTACTTTGGCCCTAACAAGTTCATTCATTAACTAATTAATCCTAATTAGTATTAAATTTTACAATAACACCTATTTTTAAAATAAAAACAACTTCGAACATAATAAGTATTGATTTTCTCATTTTCCCTAATTATTACAATAACTTTAAAATAGTCAAAACTAAGGATCTGGATTTAAGTAAGATAAAAACCAATCATGTTTTAAGTTTTAAAACTGATTAGAAACAAATTAATATTCTCCTGACCGAATTTCGGCCACAGCGGCCAATCTAGCCTATAACTCAAGAGTTATTATACTGCGCAAGTATATGCGCACACGTAAGTGAACTCTTTATTCCCTTACTCTCATAGCCCAGTGAAACGGCAATCCGACACGACGGGAGGGAGTTCAAGCGCAGGCTATCATTTAACTGTAATAGGAGTGTCTATATCATGTTCTCCCGACCGAATTTCGGCCAATCTCCATATGCGCGAGTGATTTATAATAGTGCACAAGTGAGTGCGCCAACTCAGATGCACTCTATTCCCTTACTCTCATAGCCGATAGGATAGAAAATCCGACACAAACGGAGAGAGATCAGACGCAAGACCAATCGCTTTACGTGCTCTCCGGGGCACGGGGGTGAAACGCCGCCAACTTCCTAACTCCGTGCTGTACTGACTGACTTGTCAGAAAAACCCAGCCTATACTAAATAGGGATGATGACAACTCAATCAAATCAGCAACTCTTTATCAAACTTAAAAACGCACTTCTAGTGTGGAAGTTGTTTGAAAATCATATTTGTGACGTCATCAAATTTCGACACACTTTTTTTCTTTAATCTATATTTTAAAATGGTCATCAAACTTAACACTAACCGAGGATGTGAATTTTAGGTCTTTTGGAAGACCCTCTATTTAATAATCAGTTAGAAATAATTTATTTTTGATATATGCTTCATCCCTATTACGGCCCGACCTGCGAGTCGAACCCAAGACCTTGTCATCTGCAGTCGAGCATGTTAACCACTGGACCAACGAGGCAGTTAACTAGAGGTTCTGAGTTTGTTATAGTTAACACACATTTGTCCGTTAGTGGTGTAACGTGTGGTGGGGGGTCAATACCGCCCCCCCGGGGGGTAGTACCGAGGTGATGACCGGCGCCGCTCCCCCCACCCCCCCTACACCTCCCACTCCCCCCACTCCACCGCCGCAGAATATCACCTGGAAATTAAAACATTTATCTAAGGAATTGGACTTGTATATAGATTCAAATTCAAATATTTTTTACTAGAATCAGCTTTGCTAGTAATTTTTGGTAACCATAACACATCTTTGAGCGGCCATATATAGTGAACGGCCCGATGAATAGCGTCAGTTTTTATACTGCTCACATAGGTACTGCGCATACTTTAATACTGAAGTATCAGCCTTCCTAGTTATTGTTAAGTAAGTAAGTAAGTAGTCAGATCCCCCAGCCGCATGCGGCTATTTTAACCTGCACCAAATACTGAATCAGCCATCCTACTGATAGTTACCAAAAGTGCAGCTAGCTCCTATAATATAAGTTTGTGAGACTATATCTCCTTAGGATGTGATATTAGTATGTATGCAAACGACATACCTGTGTCGGCGTCGCTTGCTGTCCCGGCGTCGCTAACACGTATTGCTGTTGTCTCACCCCGCCCACCTGCAAATAAATAGTTAGTTTCAACACATTTGCTCGTAAAGCCGCTCTTACTTCACTGTAATTATCTATACTAATGGTATCATCATACTACATATTATAAATGCGAAAGTCACTTTGTTTGTTGGTTTGTTGGTTTGTCCTTCAATCACGCCGCAACGGAGCAACGGATTGACGTGATTTTTGGCATGGGTATAGTTGAGGACCTAGAGAGTGACATAGGCTACTTTTCATCCCGGAAAATTAAGGAGTTCCCGCGGGAATAACAAAAAACTTAAGCCACGCGGACGAAGTCGCGGGCATCAGCTAGTACTTAATATTATAATTGCGAAAGTGTGTTTGTTTGTTGGCTTATTGGTTTGTCCTTCAATCACACCGCAACGGAGCAACGGATCGATGTGATTTTTGGCATGGGTACAGTTGAGGACCTGGAGAGTGACATAGACAACTTTTTATCCCGGAAAATTAAGGAGTTCCCGAGGGAATCAAAAAAAACTTAAACCACGCGGACGAAGTCGCGGGCATCAGCTAGTAAAAACTATAAAGTAGACTTTCCCACTTATTGAACATAGAAGGTTACTGCTTCTATGGTTCTCGAGTGGCAAGAGAATAATCGGGCAACGTTTGAAGAGATGGATGACGACGTGTAATGGCGGCCGTGGATTGTAAACTAGAAGATGTGAATTTTTTTATTCCCACAGGAAATCCTTAATTTTCCGGTACAATCCGGGATGAAAAGTAGCCTATGTCCTTCCCCCGGAATGCGACCTATCTTTGTCATCTTTGTCATCATCAAAATCAGTTGCAAATACAGGCCTTTAAAGCGTAGCAGACAGGCAGATTGACAGACAGACCTGTGTCTATCTATCTGCCTGTCTGTTTCGCATTTATAATATTAAGTTTGGATTGCGATTATAGCAGTAGAATATTACGTGGGTAGTGCGTTTTATTTTAACAATACCCACCTGGTGTATCTGTTGCGGCTGCTGCTGGATAGTCTGTCTGTGGCCCTCAGATTCCACCACCACTTGTTCCATGTAGTTGCCGCCACCCGCCCCTAACACCGACAGAAGATAATAATTAAATATTTTAAATAAACATAACTCCGGTTAAACTCACTTGTTATGTCGGCAAAATTAAGGGAGTCATCGGGAGTGGACGTTTCGCCATCTTTTATTTAAAATTTATTTAGTAACAAAAAGTTATAAAATAAGAAGAAAAACAGATACATAGTGGATAAGGAAGCACTTCCCCACCACCTCAACACCCCCTCGCAGAAAGCTTTACGGCACGCAGCCCGCAGTCTTTCAGCGACCGCGTCGCGCGACCAGGCTCATGAATAAGGGCCCTGGATGGGTTCGAAACTAGTCGGCAATTTTTCCGTCTTAGCACGTGAGTTTAACCGAGTTATGTATAGTTATAAAAATTCTTTCCAAAACACCGACTTCCAACGTCACTGTAAAGAACAAAATAATTTTGATTTCTACCCACTCTGTTGAAGTCGGGTGGGTATAACAAGGATAAGCAAAGTTGACGCATCAGACTCGCCCGACTTCAATAGTGGGTAGCAAATCAAAATTATTTTGTACTTGTGGCGTTGGAAGTCGGTTTTTGGGAAAGAATTTTCATTTTTAACTTTTTGGTGTGAGAGGATTTGGAGTCAGAATTTTTGATGGGACCACCTGGGATGGGAAACGCCGAATTGAGAACCTCCTTCTTTTTTGGAAGTCGGTTAAAAATGAATATCACTCACGATAGTTTAAACTTTAAACGTCAAAATAATTTAATAATTTGTGGCGGTCTTCACAGTGCGCACATAAGCCAATAGATGGCACTACTAGTAGCACACGAAGAACAAGCAGAGCCTGAATCGCGGTAACGAAGTTTTCTTTGAATGATCATCCTATTGTTAGGTCGAGCCATATCATCTGCTCCCGTACAAATTTACTCATTTTCTCAGTTTCTTAGGAGTGGAAGAGTGTAGATGCGGGTAACTCACCAGCGTTATTATTCCCCGAGGAGTTGTTGTTGGCGTTTTCGCAGCCGAACAAACAGTGCTGCACCGTCCAACGGGGCTCGAACGGTATGTGTGTCTTTACCTACAAATATAACAATTGAGTATAATATGATGATAACTAATCAAATAAATTGTTTTCTAGTGATTATTTAAGTAGAGGATCTCCCAAAAGACGTAGTCTTCACGTCCGACTTAGGTTGAAAAACCGTTAACTATCGATTAAAGTAAAAAAGTGCGTCTAACTTTGATGACGTCACTGTTCAATATTTAATACAAAATCCCATTAGTAAGCACGCGTTTTGAAGTTTAAAAAAAAGTTACTGATTTGACTATTAATTATCAAATACCCAAATTTAAGAGATGAGAGGTGTATAGCAATAGTAAGACAGACTGAAGACAAATTTCATCCAGATCCGTTCAGCCGTTCTGGTGTGACTGAGTAACAAACATCCGTTTGAGGTTTTTTGGTTCCTGCGGGAATAGCAATTTCCCGGGATAAAAGTAGTCCATGTGCTATTTCAGACTGTAATCTATCTCTGTACCAAATTTCAGCCAGATCCGTTCAGCCGTTAGAGCGTGATTGAGTAACAAACATCCATACATCCATACTCACAAACTTTCGCTTTTATAATATTAGTAAGGAAGTATTGTTTTACCTTAAGTTCGGTGGTGAGCATCAGTATATGCCTGCAGGGCAATCGAAACACTTTGCTGAACAAACATGAGCACTCCTGTGTCGATGTGCCATATTTACAGATCGCGGCGCTGCTGTGCCGCCTGCGAATACAGTTTTGAAGTGAAAACTTCTTTAGGCGCGTTGAACACTTTTTGGTAGGGGGTAAAAATGTGGAACAGTCTTCTTAGGACAAAAGTAAGTGAGTTAGTAAACACACTTTATTACACACAAACAAATAACAAAACAGAGGTAAAACGAATCGTGACAGAATTTACAACTTGTTACGGTGTAAAGGCGGCCTTATCACTATGAGTGATCTCGTCCAGGCAACCTTTTTAAGATAGCAGATCTTAAGTATAAATTTAGCACATTCGTAATTAAACTTTAATGCCTTACCTACTTTTAAGGTTTATATTTTAACTAGATGATACCCGCAACTTCGTCCGCGTGGAGCAAGTTTTTTCGATTCCCGCGGGAACTCTTGAATTTTCCGGGATAAAAAGGAGCCTATGTCCTTCCCCGGGATACAACTTATCCCTGTACCAAATTTCATCAAAATCGGTTGAGCAGATGGGCCGTGAAAGCGTAGCAGACAGACAGACAGACACACTTTCGCATTTATAATATTAGTATGGATTATTTTAAAAGTGCTGTGTAACCATGTTGTTATTTTAAATATTTGTTTTCACTTTTATCGGCAGTTCCTATGACTGCCAATTTTTTTTGCCACTACAAGTTAGCCCTTGACTGCGATCTCTCCTGATGGTAAGTGACGTTGCAGACTAAGATGGTAGCGGGCTAGCTTGTCAGGGATATGGCACCGGAACACTAAATAGTTTGGCGGTACGTCTTTTCTGGTAGGGTGGTAATTATGGACTGACAGTATACTGCCGCAGTATCCTGGGGAAATATATGACGTCATAAATCGTCGCCATTTTTGTGAGCACTGGCGTTTTCCAGGTAACGTTTCGAGGTGCGTTCCGTTTTAAATAGTAACCAGTATAGGTAACTACAAAGGAACGGCTTCGCAGCATACTAAATTGACGTCACACCTTACAGTGCTCGCATTGTATATCGGAACATACCCTTTGTCGATGAGTTAAGGGGCGTCATATAGGTGAACGTACCCTAAAAAGGCAAACAAATGAAGTAAAGTAGAAAAAAGTTGTATTACCTTCCGGCGCGGTCATCCAAACACTTCTGCGCCAGTTTGGTCTGATGGCTCATGAGGTTGTACGCGTACTGAGTTATCGTATCCGTGGGTGACTGCTTCAGCGTCTCCGTATCCTGGATATAACACAAAACACTGGTCAAGACGTGTGAGTTCAGTACGCATATATGTGTGTGTGTGCTGTGAGTTCCGTATTCTTGTTTGTATGTGCTATTCCGCCTTATCAGCTAGATAAAGTAGCTTATGTCACTCTTCAGGTCCTCGACTATACCCATGCAAAAAATCACGTTAATCAATGAAAAACATTGAAGGACAAACCAACAAACCAACAAACAAACACACTTTCACATTTATAATATTAGTATGATTATAATACAACAAGAAGACAATATTTAATATCACTATATTGTGATATGAAATATAAATGTACTTTGTATTTTATTCTTTTTAATTTTCTGGGCTAAAAAGTGACATGTGTCCTTCCTCGGCATGCACCCTTTCTCTATACCAAATATCATCAAAATCAACTAAAAAGAACTGCAAAACTTAAAGCGTAGCATACAGACAGATATACTTTCGTATTTATAATATTGTATTTATTTTTAAGCCAGCCCGGAGTTAGGAAGTTGGTGGTGTTTCACCCCCGTGCCTCGGAGAGCACGTAAAGCCGTCGGTCCCGGTTATTATCACTAACATGATAATAGGCGTTAAAGCCCGCCAACCCGCATTGGAGCAGCGTGGTGGGTCTAAGCTCTAATTCCCTCTCTCCTATGAGAGTGGAGGCCTGTGCCCAGCAGTGGGACGTTAATGGGCTGTAGTGGTGGTGGTTTGATTTTAAATTTAGTCTGTTCAACATACCCTCAGCCTGCCCATGGCGAAACTTCTACGTTCGTCCTCCAGCTGATTGGCCACGTTGAAGAATAACGAGACGAATTCGTCCGGCTGCATCTGGCTGCGGACGAGCCCTGTGAACTTTGACACCAACCGCTCTAGACCCTGGACAAAACAAATTTCAATTGGTACACTTATTCTTTAAAGTATTCCTTATAAAAAAAATTACATTTATACTTTGTCCAACGATTTATTTTACTTTTGGCAGCTCGAGTCAATGATGTTCTAATATTATGTTACTGATTCGATTTTTGAAAACAATCGACTTTCTTTATGAAGAAGTTTTAATTGATTTGACACATTGATATTTATTTTTGCTCAACATATTTTATTGTTTTATAAACATACTCAACCTTTTAAATGACTAAGTATATTATTGTATGTATTAAAATAAATCATTTATATACATGTATGTACATGAATCCGTTAGTTCACAGAAACCATTCATCGTCAAAGATGCTTAGAGGACTATCAAGAAAGCTAGACGTGTTGCAGCTAGTCTATGGGGTATTGCATTATTTTGTCGATGGTTGTCTGTCAATAATTATGAAACTTCATAGTATGGAGAGTAGATGATAAGGAGTAACATCTCTGTATATAAAGTGTCCGTCGAAATGCACCACATTGGGGGCACCACATCAGCATCGAGGTAAATTTAAAAAGAAGCGTCAAATATTATTAGAGTAGGTTTTGAGAAATAAACAACGAAAGAAAACATTCATCATTATTTTGTACGACGTAAGTTGTTGAAATTTTCAATAATTAACTATTTTAGTCGAATTCATAACATACCCTTTGCTATATCAGCGCCACTGTGCAAGGTTTTTGGACTGTTATTTTCAGCAACCACTGGACACTTTTTCAACTTTTCTCCCATAAGAGATGTGTCTCCTTATGGGAGAGTCACCTCCTCTACCCTCCATACTTCATAGGCATGCTTATGTCAAAAGATAAGAAGACATGTTGAAAATGTCTCTGAATAAGTTCAAAGTTAATGTAAAACGTAAACTGATTAAAAAATCGTATTACCATGTAAAGTATTACTTAAATGACAAGGAAGCTTGGCAATGATTTGATCTAGTGGCTCAGATAGTTCCTCAGTTAAGATGATTTGTGAAATGGCGATGGTGAAAAAAAAACCCGGCTGAGTTTGTTGTGGGCTCTTCTCAGACCAGGGCGCGTTTGGAACCCTCGTAGATTTAGTTTTAAGATACCGTTAGTGATTACCACCATTATATTTTATTTATAAATAACTGGACGTCAACAAGTGTAGTATATCTACCTAAAAATTTAACCCCGGCTGAGTTTGTTGTGGGCTCTTCTCAGACCAGGGCGCGTTTGGAACCCTCGTAGCTTTAGTTTTAAGATACCGTAACCGATTATCACCATCACGTTTTATAAGTAAGTAATTTTTAACGTCAATAAGTGTACCTACAGTGTACCTATATTGAATAAATGATTTGATTGATTGATTGATTGATTGAAATTGAACAAAAATTATTTGACTTTGACTTTGATAAATAAATGGTTGGACGGAGTATAGGTGTGATATAAACAGTGACGTCACCTTGTGCAGTATGTTAGTGTAGTTGTCAGGCTCGAGCCACGTGTCCAGCTTCGCGATGGCCCCGTTGGCGCGCGTCAGCACTTCCCAGAGGCGGAGCGTGCCCGCGCCCGTGCCGATTATACCGCGCTTCAGCACCTGACAAAAGGAAGAACATTAATAACAGGACAAATGCTTTGGGATCAGAGCCAATTATTGTTTTTTTTTGTTTCAAAAATTATTAATTACTAGATGATACTAGACGACTTCGTCAGCGTGGACCAAGTTTTTTCGATTCCCACGGGAACTCTAAAATTTTTGGAATAAAAAGTAGCCTATGTCCTTCCCCGGGATACAACCTATCCCTGTACCAAATTTCATCAAAATCGGTTGAACAGATGGACCATGAAAGCGTAGCAGACAGACAGACAGACACGCTTTCGCATTTTTAATATTAATATGGATTTTGTACTAAGAACGTTCTCTATTATGTCACCTTTCGAGCAAAAAATACTAAATCAAAATCGGATCTGGATGAAATTGGTTTGGGCGCTACAATGGCAGTCAGACACACAGATACACACCTTAAATTTATAACACCCCTCTTTATGCGTCGGGGGTTAATTTATTTTATTTTTATTTATTTATTGCCTTTAAAAATGACCTAAGTTACACCACAATTTTATAGACCAAAACACTTGAATAAAACACAGCCTGGTGTTTGAAATTTGCATTCCAAATAGACCGTAGTCTGCGTTAGGGCTAACAAAAAATTGCGATTATAAAAATTGTTTGGATATCAGCTGCTCTGCCCCACAACTTGTCGCGCTCACCTGCAGCTGCGCAGGCGTGTGGTCGCCGCGCAGCAGCGCCAGCGCATATGTCTTGCAGCGCGCGGCCACGTCATCAGGCGCTAGAGCGGCCAGCGGGGGGTGCGAAGTGTTGTCGCTCTCTCTCCGCGCGCCCTCAGACGCTAGTTTGCCAGCCGTGCGCGCCGCTTGCCACACGGAGCACGATACGTGCGCAGACGGAAACGCTTGGCACACTTCCTGCCAGTAATAAAACAAAACCTTGAACAGAGGCCCATTTTTTTTTATCAACTACAAGTTAGTCCTTGACTGAGAACTCTGACTATAAGAAGAATAAGTCCTATAAGAAGAACTCTGACTCTCATCACTATAATACACGAAACAAACATAAGTTAACTGTTCAGGCATTCAGGTTGTCTAAAACAATTAAATCATTTATGGGCAGCTCGATACGCTTCTACAACAGAATTCCAAAGGGTATAACCGATCTTTCTGATAGACAGTTTAAAAGTAAAATAAAAGAAACTTTAACTAAAAAAAGTTATTACAAGATAAATGATTACTTAGATGATAAAAAAGCATGGAAAATATAACACTGCACAAGCTGTTCTAGGTATATTATATACAAAATTATGTACTTCTGTACTTATTATATTGTATTGTATTGTAATTACATTAATTATTTTATGACATGAAAATTATGTACTTGAGTACCTTTTTTTTAATTCTAATATTATGACATTTTTATTTTGACATATTATTATTAAATTATGACATTATGAAGATACGACATTATAATTTGTAAATAACATTATTTAAATTTTGTATGACTAGGTACTTAGGTAGCTTATTAATTTTTATGACATATCAATGTAAATTTGTATTAATATTGTATTGTACTATATCGATAAACTGACTTTCGTAAGCGCTTTATATAAGTCTATGCGAAGAATAAAAATAAATATACAAATATACTGCGATCTCACCTGATGGTAAGTGATGATGCAGTCTAAGATGGTAGCGGGCTAACCTGTTAGGTGTATGGCAGTTGTATTAAACCCATACCCCTAATCGGTTTCTACACGGCATCGTACCGGAACGCTAAATCGCTTGGCGGCACGTCTTTGCCGGTAGGATGGTAACCAGCCACGGCCGAAGCCTCCCACCAGGCCAGACCAGACCAGAGAAAATTTAGAAATTCCTAAATCGACCCTGCCGGGGATCGAACCCAGGACCTCCCACGTTAAGACAACAGCGCTCAACACAGCTCCAGGGAGTTCGTCAAAACAAAGCTTGTCTGTTGTTGGTTGGGAGGGTGGTTGCCTGGAAGAAATAGCTTCAAAGCGATAAGGCCGCCATTTGTACCAATTTTTCGTTTTCTTTTTTTATTGCTGTTGTTTAAATGTATTATTCGTGTTTTTTGGTGTACAATAAAGAATTTTTCATTCATTCATAAATACCTACTCTGGAAAGACGTTTAATTACAAACAGTAGAGACGCATACCTGTCGACTCTTTGTGGGGTCGCTCACAACGCATCGCACCTGTCTCCACGCGGGGTTGCAGGATTTGAACGTTTCCAACAACCATGTTAAGTCCTCACCGATAAGCGTCGATATACCTGGAAAACAAACGTTAAAAATGGACGATGCATCCACGATGAAATCATCTACGTGCGTTTTTGGTGTGAACTCGTTTAATTTTTCCGGGATAAAAAGGAACCTATGTCACTCTCCAGGTTCTCGGGTGCAAAAAACCACGTCGAGCAGTTGCTCTGATGCGGCGTGATTAAAGGAAAAACCAATAAACCAACAAGCAAACTTTCGCATTTATAATACTAGTATGATTAGTGTGATAATATATCTCTGTGCCAAATTTCATCCAGATTCATTCAGCCGTTCTAGCATGATTGAGTAACAAACATCCATTCATCCATCCATCCATCCAAACTTTCGCATCTTACTCTTACTAATATTATAAATGCGAAAGTTTGGATGGATGTATGGATGTATGGATGTTTGTTACTCAATCACGCGCCAACGGCTGAACGGATCTGGCTGAAATTTGGCACAGAGATAGATTATAGTCTGGAATAGCACATAGGCTACTTTTTATCCCGGAAAATTAAAGAGTTCCCGCGGGAATCAAACAAATGTATCTGTTCAACTGATTTTGATAAAATTTGGTACAGGGATAGGTTGTATCCCGGGGAAGGACGTAGACTACTTTTTATCCCGGAAATTTAAGGAGTTCCCGCGGGAAACAAAAAACCTCAAACCACGCGGACGAAGTCGCGGGCATTCGCTAGTTTATAATATTACTAGCTGATGCCCGCGACTTCGTAAGCGTGGATCGAGGTTTTGTGGTTCCCGCGGGAACACTTTAATTTTCCGGGATTAAAAGTAGCCTATGTGCTATTCCAGACTATAATCTATCTCTGTGCCAAATTTCAGCCAGATCCGTTAAGCTTTTGGGGCGTGATTGAGTAACAAACATCCATACATCCATACATCCATACATCCATACATCCATACATCCATACATCCATACATCCATCCAAACTTTCGCGTTATAATATTAGTAAGATGAAAAGGTGTCTGACGTGACTTACTGATCTATCAGCTCAAACCACTGGATTGATCTGGCTGAAATTTGGCATACAGATAGCTATTATAACGTAGGCATCTGCTAAGAAAGGATTTTTGAAAATTCAACCCCTAATCTCTGTCCAATTATTTATTTTACTTTTGGCAGATGGTGTCAATGATGTTCTAACGCGTTACTGATTCGATTTTTAAGAACAATCGACTTTCTTTATGAAGAAGTTTTAATCGATTTGACACATTGATATTTACCTTTGCTCAGCATTTTTTATTTCTTTATAAACAAACCCAAGCTTTCAAATAAAAGTATATTAAAGTATGTATCAAAATAAATCATTTATATACAACAGTACAGCAAATGTACATGAATCCGTCAGGTCATAGAAACCATCCATCGCTAAAGATGTATGGTGCATAAATGACTACCAAAAAAGCTAGTCTTGAAGCTCCGTGACTATTTTGAAAAAGAAAGTCGTACTTGTAATTACTAGATGAGTGTACGAGTTACGAAATATCGGATAAAAGGGCACGTCGCTTCACTATTCGAAAAAACGATATGCGTCTATGGAGTATTACATTTTTTTTGTCGATGGTTGCCTGTCAATAATTATGACACTTCATAGACGTGCATATGCCAAAAGTAGAATAAATCGTTGGACAAGGTTTAAGGGGGTAAAATAGCGCTTTGAAATTAGTCGGAATTTTCCGACTATATATATAAATTAAGTAAGCGAAGCTGCGGGCAAAAACTACTAATCTATACAAGGAAATCAGATTTTATCAAAATTCCCACGCGAGTGAAACAACGGCGGTCGCGACTTATTCCCTCGACTTTGTCTGCGTGGAATAAGTTTTAATTACCGCGGGAACTCCTTAATTTTCCGGGATAAAAATTAACCTATGTCACTATCCAGGACCTGAACTATACCCATGCGAAAAGTCACGTTGATCCGTTGCTCTGTTGCGGCGTGATTATATATGTCACAGTAAGATTGCAAAAACCGTTAGATTGTAATCCAACTAGCGATATTGTAAACTGTCGATGGATTGTGAACTGTTTAATGTTCAGAGTGTCAATTTTTGAATTATTCATTGTATTTACGTTTTTTTGTCTCTTGTAGGTTAGGTTAGGGTTCGACATAAATAAACACGTAGTGCCCGGCCTTTTATTGGGTAATATATCTAACAGATTACAATCTACCGAAAAAAATGCGTTAAATTGTAATCTGTCGACAGTTTACAATATCGCTAGTTAGATTACAATCCAACGGCCTTTGCAATCTTACGGTGACATATATAACAAACCAACAAACAAACACACTTTCGCATTTATAATATTATTAGTATGATACACCAAAATCGATGTTGGAAATAATTTGATATACACACCTGCACTAACTATGACGGATTTCCCGTTTCCGTCTTCAGCGAGGAAAAGGGTGACATTGTATTTGACGCTGACCGCATTGCCGCCCACTGTTGGGATTGTGCTGTTGAACTCTATCCCTGAAAGGATAAGGTTTAAATTCCTTAATAAAAAGAGGCCTTCACGCGTGGAACTTATTCCTAGAAAGCTGAGAGTGAGAAAAGAAATATTATTAAAAGTATTAAAGTTCATGTATAGCGAGCAAACGAGCAGGCGGGTCACCTGATGGTAAGTGATTACCGCCGCCCATGAACATTTGCAGCACCAGAGGAACTGCCAATGCGTTGCTGGCTTTTGAGATATTTGTTTATCCGCCCTTTGAAGCGCCTCATATTATAATCATGAGGGAACACAGAAGATGGAAGCTGGTTCCACAATTTGTGGGTATGTGGCAGTAATACCTGGAATAACGGGTGGTGGAAGAGGACCAGGCATCCAGGTGGTGAGGATGGAATCGTACTTCTGGAATAATGCTTACAAAATAGCCTGTAAAACTAACGTAAGTACTTGACTATAATGTATAATACTAGCTGATGCCCGCGACTTCCTATGCATGGTAGGTAGGTTTTTAGGTTCCCGTGGGAACTCTTTATGTTTCTGGGATAAAAAGTACAAATAGGCTAATAAATTTGTTGGCCTATTTGTTATGCCAGACTATAATCTATCTCTGTGCCAAATTTCATCCAGATCCGTTCAGCCGTTCTGGAGTGAAAGAGTAACAAACATCCATAAATCCATACATAAAAACTTTCGCGTTTATAATATTAGTATGATAATATCTCACCAGTTTCAATGCACAGGAACTGTGGCACAGCATTGAAGGCCAATTGCATACTGGGTGTTGTAAAATACAAACACTGGATGTTGCCTGATGGGGAATGCAGCAGTTTTACACCTGCGTCTGAAACATTATGACACTTAAAATTATACATCTGTATCTGAAAAATTATGACATTTAAAATTATTCACCAGCGTCTGAAAAATTATGACACTTAAAATTATACACATGTGTCTGAAAAATTATGACACTTAAAATTATGCAGTTATTCTATTGTAGGATTTTATTGCTTGTTTTAAACAATCTAATAATGATTTATTCATTCAATTTACCCTTCGATATCTTAAATATAATATTGTTTGTAAGTAAATCTAAATTTAAGGACGCAAGTGTTAAAAAAAAAAGCCTACGTTCATATATTTTGGTAACAATAACTCGTCTTTGAGCGGGGATAAGTAGGCAGGTCCCCAGCCACTTGCGGTCAGTCCGTCACAAATTCCACCAGAGGACGCACCAAATATTAAATTAGCCTTCCTGGCGATAGTTACCAAAAAAATACAGTTATCTCTTAGTCTTAGGGAAAAATTCGTGCTGTAAAAATGAGGGATAGTGTTTCTTGATCTTTTACGATTAATTTGAAATAACTTTTGTTTAAACAATGTCTCAAATTAAATCACAATAGTCGGAACGCGATAACGCCTTTTTTGAGATTTCCATGAATTTCCCGATAATTTTCTACTTACGTTACTAAACGATTTTTGACCACTTTTTATAATTACGTCATACTTCATTTAACTGAGTAGCGAATGTTATTTATTTGGTAATGAAATTTCAATTTTTGCTGTCATAAGAAATCGGAATACAAAAGGTTTGAGTACCACGGATCTTAATTTAATTTCATTCAATTTAATTTTTGTAAATAATTTAATTATACAGCATTTATATAGCATAATAATAGTGAAAAATATTAGTAATATTAATAACTAGATGATGCCCGCGACTTCGTCCGCGTGGATTGATTTTTTTAATTCCCGCTGGAACTCTTCAATTTTCCAGCATAAAAAGTAACATATCAACAGATTATAGATAGAATATAGGTAGAAACTCACCATAGTTGAGCTGCAGCTTCCTGACCACAAAGTCATACTTCTGGTTGAGCCAGCGCACTGCCCCTTGCCCCGTGGCAACTAGCTGAGCCTCAGTCGTGATCACCTGCATTTCAGACCTGCCACCAAAGCCCAAATATCATTACAATGTTGGCATACTTTTATCAGACCGTTCCTAAACATATACTAGCTGATGCCTGCGACTTCGTCCGCGTGTTTTAAGTTTTATGGATTCCCGCGGGAACTCCTTAATTTTCCGGGATAAAAAGTAGCCTGTCACTCTCCAGGTCCCCAACTATACCTATGCCGAAACTCACATTGATCCGTTGCTCCGTTGTGGCGTGATTAAAGGACAAACCAACAAACCAATAAACCAACAAACAAACGCACTTTCGCATTTATAATATTAAGTATGATTCCTATATAGAAAAAGATTGTAATAATATTTTTGTTCATCTCATGTCTCTCCACTATAGTCATAAAATGTACTATTCTTCGAAACCACAAACACAACTTTTTTCATCAATTGATTCTGCATGTTGAAACACAATAGTGTTTTAGATCTGCATTTTCGATTCTTCAGCAAATAGGGAATTCCGGCAGTGGACTGATACCTTGCTCTAAAATACACATCTGCCACTCACAACTGCACAGCTCAATGTCGCAGGATAGATTACACAGAAATAGACAGAAAAATATCTACCAATGATGTTTACTTTAGACAGACAACGAAGTGATCCTATATCAATCAATCAATCAAATCATTTATTCAATTTAGGTACACTGCAGGTACACATATTGACGTCAATAATTACTTACTTATTTTTGTATTTAATTTTTTTTTTATTTCATTATATCTTTCAACTTATATCTATATGCTCACAGGTTCTTAAAAAACATGTCTTACAGGTCTATAAAAACATGATGGTGATAATTAGTTCCTAAGGGTTCCTTTGTTCCAAATAAAGCTTTGAAAGAAAGAAAGAAAGAAAGAAAAAGAAAGAAAGAAAAAATATTTATTTACCACCAAAGGAAAGGAAAGGTTCCACCATTATATCAATGTTAATTAAATTATTGGTATGCGCTGACCTGGACCTTTTTTTAGGCCCAATGGTATAAACTTTACGTAATAATAAATAACATGTATATTGGTACCTCTCAGCATCACCAGGGTTCTCTATAATGGCCACCTCATACTCCTGTCCATCCACTTGTGCGTTGTTGCTTATTTCATACTGCTGGTATGTGTTGCTTGACTCTTCAACCGGTTGCTGAAATTATGGCAAAATATAACAAGTATAAATTACAAATTTAAAAAACCCCCTAATAGAAAAAAGCTGATGACTTTCAGACGGATGAACAGATTTTCATGAAACATGGCTAAGAACACTCTGGATAAAATTATCTAAAAAAAACTAAACGAAAATCGGTTCATCCGGTTGAGAGCTACGATATCAAATCAAATCAAATCAAATGTTTTTTTATTCAAATAAACTTTTACAAGTACTTTTGAATCGTCAAGTGAATCTACCACTGGTTCGGAATGTCATTCCTACCGAGAAGAACCAGCAAGAAACTCGGTGGTTGCTCTTTTTAAATAATTCATTTACAATAATTATTATATCAATGAGTACATAATATGTAACCGCTGTCCTTAGCGTTGCTGGAGCAATCAAATCCATGCTCCTTTGTCATTTACGTAATCTTCAATCTCCACCATAGACATAGACAGATACACCATAGACAGATACACAAACAGACACGTTAAACTTATAACACCCCTCTAACAAAAAAAACTAAACAAAAATAGGTCCATCCGTTTGGGCTCTATGATACCACAGACAGATACACAAGCATGTCATATATAAAGTCATGGTTACCTTACCATGTTCTTTCAATATCATTGAAGTAATATGGTACCAAATTTCGAGTCAGATCCCCTCATCAACTATTAAAAAGCTGATGATCTTCAAACGGCCAAACAGATTTTCATGAAACATGGCTAAGAACACTGGGGATAAAATTATCTATGACACAAAAAAAACTAAACGAAAATTGGTCTATCCGTTTGGGCTCTACGATACCACAGACAGATACACAAGCAGACACGTTAAACTTAACACCCCTCTCTTTTTGCATCGGGGGGTTAAAAATATATCAAATCAAATCAAATCAAATCAAATTATCAAATCAAATTATTTTTATTCAAATAGACTTTTTACAAGTTCTTATGAATAGTCAAATGAATCTACCACTGGTTCGGAATGCCGTTCCTACCGAGAAGAACCAGCAAGAAACTCAGTGGTTGCTCTTTTGAAAAAAAATAAATAGTATATGGTATGTTTACAATAATCTACATACAACATATACAGATACATAAGTAACCACTGTCCTGAGCATTGCTGGAGCGAGTCAAATCCATGCGCCTTTATCATTAATATAATCTTCGACAGTATAATAAGCTTTTTTTAGGAGCATTTTTTTAATGGTTATCTTAAACTTGTGTAAAGGCAAGTTTATAATAGGTTGAGGAATTTTGTTAAAGAATAGTATGCTCATTCCCACGAACGACCTTCGGACTTTAGTGAGGCGGAGCGATGGAGTCACGAGCCTATGACGGTTTCTAGTTGGCCTATCGTGCAGATCGCATATTCTTTTGTAATTCTGAATGTGCTGTTTTACAAAGATTAGATTACTGTAAATATACTGCGAGGCTACTGTAAGAATACCTATTTCCTTGAATTTCTCCCTAAGGGATTCACGTGGTTTTAAATTATAAATTGCACGTATTGCCCTTTTTTGTAAGACAAATATTTTTTGAATATCTGCCCTTTACCCCACAGCAAGATTCCGTAAGACATAATACTATGAAAATAAGCAAAATATACAATCTTTGCAGTTTCAACGTCTGTTAACTGCCGAATCTTTCTGACAGCGTAAGCAGCAGAACTGAGTTTACCAGCTAGATTTGATATATGGGTGCCCCATTGAAGCTTAGCATCTAAGGTCACCCCCAAGAACACGGTGGCCTCTTCTATTTTTAACATATCATTATTTACCACTAGATTAATGTTACGTGTATTCTTGGTATTGGGCAGTGCGAACTCAACACACTTAGTTTTTTTTGCATTTAAAAGTAAGTTATTTACAGTAAACCAGTGAGTGACCTGAGAAATGGCACTATTTACGTCGTCAAAATCATCCTTATTTCTATCGACTTTAAAAATTAAAGACGTATCATCAGCAAATAGCACAATATCGCAAGTATCCTGGACAAAATATGGTAAATCATTTATATATACCAAGAACATGAAGGGACCCAGAATGGAGCCTTGAGGGACACCCATTAATGAGGCTGATCCGGATGATTTCACATTGTTTACACATACCGTCTGAATACGGTCACTAAGATATGATGCAATGAGACTAAGTGCAGTGTCTTTGATTCCATAGTGGCTCAATTTGGTCAACAGTGTCTCGTGCTCTACACAGTCGAATGCCTTAGACAAATCACAGAAAATACCAATAGCATTCTGTGAGTTCTCCCAAGCATCAAATATATGTTTTAACAGCGCCGCGCCCGCATCGACTGTTGACCGGCCTTTCGTAAAACCATACTGCTCGGAGTGAAGTAATTTATTTAAATTAAAATGCCGGAGCAGTTGGTTAAGCATAATTTTTTCAAATATCTTGCTTAGGGTTGGCAAAATTGAAATTGGTCTGTAATTATTTGGATCACTTTTGCTACCTGATTTAAAAAGAGGAATCAATTTACTACATTTCATGAGGTCAGGAAAAGATCCCAAATCCACAGACTCATTAAAAACTTGAGCAAGATATGGCGCAATAACATCAATGACATTGCAGATAATTTTCACCGATATCCCCCATAGATCTCCCGTTTTTTTGCATTGTAAAGATTTGAATGTTTTTATAATATCATAGGGGGTCACGTACTCAAACTTAAACTTAACACTGCACTCAGAGACATTACTACTGAGAATTTTATAGGCTTCTGTTGGCGAGGAATTAAGGGAACTGGTAGTAGAGATTGGAATATTTTTGAAGAAATTCTCAAATGTATTTGCAATTTCTAAATCGGAGTCAATTATACGGTCATTAATTTTAAGCTCCAGTTTATTGTTGTCCTCTTTATGTCTACCAGTTTCCTCAGAGATGACATCCCAAGCTGCTTTTATCTTATTTTCTGAGTTAATAATTTTCCGCTTTATGTGAAGGGACTTTGCTTGAATGCAAACATTCCTAAATAATTTTGAATAATTTCTCACGTATTCCAAAAATGTGGGGGTGTAATTATATTGCTTTTCAGCATACAAATCAAACAACTTATTCCTACTTTTATAAATTCCAACAGTAGCCCAGTCACTGAATTTAAGATTTTTAAACAGTCTTTTTTCTATAATTTTAAATATTGAATTAAATTGGTTATTTAATAAATCAAAAAATGCTTTATAATGTTCATCCGGACCACCCTGTGTAAAGTCAAGTTTAGGCAACATGTTTGATAAATTTTGCTTGAATTGCCTTACTTTTTTAGTGGTGACTGGTCTATACTTTATTATCTTTGTTGTCTTTTGTTGAGAACTAGGGATAGATACCATCTGTCCGCAATGATCGGATCTTAGATTGGTTATAACTGATTTTTTGACAACTTTACAGTCACAGAAAATGTTGTCAATACAAGTAGCCGAATTTTCGGTTATTCGGGTAGGTTCAATAAAAATGTTTTCCAAATTAAAGCTTTTAAATAAATGAAGTAATCTATCACTCATAGTTGTTCGAATCAAAATATCAATATTAAAGTCTCCACAGACTAATATTTTTTTAGATGACCTACATATTCGCCTTAGGATCTCCTCCATCACTTCCTCAATCTGGTGTAAGGCTTCCTTAATAGCAATTCTTCAGCCATACACTGGCTATAACAAAAAAAAAAAGTGTAATCACAAATAAAATTGTAATATTAAAGATAACTTGCTTTTTAACAACTTGATGACCAGTCTCATTAAGTTTGATAGATAATGGAATTGAAGAGCAATGTTTTTGGACGAAAGGGGAAGACAGGGGTGCTTATTTCCTAGCTAGCAAAATATTCAGTACCAAAGTCTGTCATTCTAGCACAAAATTAATATCATTAATATCCTGCATATTCATTTTTTCCTGTATGGGGTCAGGGGTTTGATCCCCGCTCACAAACTTCGTTCTTACATTTATGCTGTCAAACCATTTGTATCAAAGGACATACTGTGTTAATACATTGTTGTTGCTGTAACTGGAAAAAAGCTATTCTACAGATACTCTAAGCCACTTACATTATTGACCTCAGTAGTGTTCTGTACAAAAGTGCCGCCTTCCTCCTCTGGCTCGCCTTTAACATCGTATATAGTCTCCGCCATGACAATCCTGCCTGAAGAATCCATGGTCCACATGCCTCCAAAGGCAAAGTTTGATGGATTGCCGCTCTGTTCATAGAGTATCACTGTGTTGGGGCCTAGAATAGGGATGATGACAACTCAATCAAATCAGCAACTCATTATCAAACTTAGAAATGTGCTTCAAGAATGGAAATTTGTATGAAATACATAGTTGTGATATCATCAAATTTCAACACACTCTTTTTCTTTAATCTATAGTTTAAAACAGTTATCAAATTTGAAACTAGCCAAGAATGTGAATTTTAGGTCTTTGGGAAGACCCCCTATTTATTAATAAGAAATAATTTATTTTAGACCTTGTTTTGTTGCCTATGTCCTTCCATGGGATGCAACCATGAAAACGTAGCAGACAGACTGAGATAGACATAATTTTGCATTAATAATATTAGTATGAGTGGATTCCATAGTCCCACAATCTCTAAACTAAGCTAAAATGATAGCTCTATTTGTATTGCTAATTACTATCCCTTTCATAATACTTCCTGTGGAAAGGGACAGCCCTAGATTTAGAGTTGTCGTTTTAGTTTAGATCCAGATCGTGTAAAAAAGAATTAACCTCAATTTTGCATTAATAATATTAATATGAGTGGATTGTAGTTGATGTTTGTAAGTTACCTAGTTGTACAGGCTCTCCTTTCATGTTGACAAAGACAGGTTGCTCGAAATTCCCTTCAACCAGCTGCCCCGTGTGGACTATCTGCTGCCCTTGCTCCACAGGGACCTCCACCACCTGGTTTACTTCCACCTCTACCTTATCCTTTTCTTCGTCTATCTTCCCCCGGTTCACCATTTTCTGTCCCCTCTTCTCCCCCTCAGTGTTATCATCACTTTTACGTTTGATGACAGTTTTCTTCTTGTTTTTCTTGTCCATTTTTACTAATTACCACAAACACTTGCACTAAAACGCGCACAAAACTCACTAAATTATAACAATACTCTAAGGGAAACGCAACTAAATGGAAAATATCGCGGGCAAAATATGATAGCAACGCCTCGCATATAGTCAGACATTATTAGACTTAAATTATCACTTATTTCGATGAAGTTCGTAGAAGTTATGCTATAAAACAACGCGCAACCACATTTCACAGCTTTTGTGATAAGATATCCTTGTTTTTATCGTACAACTTCTAATTTTTAGGTGCGAAAAGGACAACTCACAGAGACGCCATTTTCAAAGAGTACTTCTTTTCTTTCTCTTTCTTTTCTTACTGCTATCTTTGTTTCGCCGGTTTTCTGGCGTTTAAATTGAGTGAGTAACTGACGTCAGTCCACTGCCGAGTCAGTGCTGACCTGGCACTGCCATCGTGTAAATTGATTTCAAGTCAGTACAGTAATGTCGCGTCAGTACTGACTTCAATATTCCCGTTTCATATTTTTGGCGTCAGTCCGGTTACCCCGCCACCCGCGCCAGCGCAACTGACGACGTGTAAATGCCGAAATCAGTCGCTAAAATGTATTGGTTACAGTGCCACAAGTTTATACGATCTCCATATTGTTGTCAATACCAAACGTGTCAACTGTCATACTTTGTTATTATTATTCAATATAATTTAGTGAAATCAGTTAAATAAAACCAATAATTATTTTGGTTTCTTCTCGTTTAAAGGGCTCTCCACATTCCCGCATGATTCACGGCGCGAATCACGATGTGCATCGCGGCGCGAATCGCGGCAAGAAGTAGAACCTGTCTCGGTTCCACACATAGAATAAATATAACCCTAAATGGGGTTCCACACTCTCAAAGGTTCGCGTCGGGTTTACGCTTAACAGCGTTCGGAACCGTACGATAATTATCGTACACATACGATAATTTCATGCTTACGTACTATGTACGATAGCATAGTATTATCGTACGCAGATTGTACGATAATTTCCATCATCATGCAAAATTTGAGAATTATTTATATTAGGGAACCAACTAATAAGTAGTACTTATTAGTTCTGTGGCGGTCTTCGCAGTCCGCACATAATCCAATAGATGGCATTACTAGTACACGCACGCAACCACGAAGAGCCCAACTCACGCTTACGAAGTTTTCTCTGAATTACGCTATATATACGACCTCCAAAGATGAACGGTCGGACCAGTGGTCCCCGAGCACAACACCCGCTCGGAGGATGATCATCCTATTGTTACGGTCGAGCCATATCACCTGCTCCCGTACATTGGTGACCCCGACGTGATCTCCGAAGCCGCCGCCGACGATCAAACAAGCCAACGTGATCTTCAAGCCGCCGCCGACGCACATCAAGCCGACGTCACGCCCTCATTCGTCAGACACAATAATAATCCCTGCAGTCATCGCATCAAGGACAGCATCATCAGTACGCAGAGCGGGACACAACAGCATCACATCGCAGCACAGCAACGCAACGCAACACAGCCGATCGATGTTCCGGCACAACAGCGACATACGAAATGCAGCACAGCCGTTCACAGAGCCACACGCTCGGCGGCTCGCACCAGTCGATTCGCAATACACAGCCCGTCGACGCCCCGTACCAGCTGCACAAGTGGGTCACACAGCCTCAGAGGCGTATGAGCCTACAACGCCACTACTCTGGTTACACACGACGCCGCTTCACTGAGTACTTCCCGACGCAGCGCTTACACCTGAATGCTCATCGACGCCACTTCTCCAGATGCTTGCAACTCCGCTCAACTGAATGCTGACGACCTCCAGACTCGAAGGGGAGTGATGTGGCAGTCTTCGCAGTCCGCACATAATCCAATAGATGACATTACTAGTACACGCACGCAACCACGAAGAGCCCAACTCACGCTTACGAAGTTTTCTCTGAATTACGCTATATATACGACCTCCAAAGATGAACGGTCGGACCAGTGGTCCCCGAGCACAACACCCGCTCGGAGGATGATCATCCTATTGTTACGGTCGAGCCATATCACCTGCTCCCGTACAGTTCCATGATTATTTAACTCAAATACACATACGCTGATAGTCTAAGTCGCAGTACTTTTTATTTTGTCCAATAAAATCTTGGGAAAATTCCGGGAAATACAAGTTCTCTATTCCTATTGGTTCTTAGGATGCGCTCTGATAAGTTGTAACTCTATCCAGCGCCTGCTGTACACGCTTTCTTATTGGTTTATAGCATCTAAAGCGAACAAGAGAAATTCTCTTAGAGAATAAGTTCGATATTTCGTTTTCGATGTTATGTTCGCACTTCATTCAATGGCAAGTTTCAGTGGCTGTATATAAGTATATAACTTACAGTGAATTTTAAACTTGGCGCGTTTATTGAACTTAAAGTGGAAAGGGAATCGTCGATTCAGGTCTGTAGTCCATAGAGAATAGTACCATAGAGAAGGATGTATATCTCTGTAGTATCCTTCTCTATGGTACAGAGTACAGACTAAAACATTTGAGATAAGTTTCAGTGTTCTGCTGATTTGAAAGTAGAGTAGGTATATCAATATTACAATTAATTTAATTTATTTATTTATAAAAGACATTATCCTGATAAATACGATAATTTCGATCCATGTACGATAATTTTACGCCCCTGGGTACGATAGTCAGTCCGCTTCGGGTTGCTAACACAGTGTTACACTATAGTTCGCGCACTTAACAAAGATGGATGCCGAAGTTGCTGTTGCGGGTGCGGGGTTATTTTGTGTAATCTTTCAATTTGTTAAAAAAATTAATGAAAATAACTATCAATTCCAAAAAAAATATTAAAAAGAGAAAATAAGTAAATTAGATGCTTAAAAATTACATTTACAAAAATAAAAAGTTAAGATAACACAACAAAGAGGATCATCTGATAATGAGGGCTACCGTTTTTATGCTCACTAGTTAGCGCCACTTGCGAGTAAGGTCCTAAAGTATAGCTGTAAATTCGGTAAACAAGCATATTTCTGGAAATAAACCCCCTTTTGTAAATAGTAAACATTCAGGAACCAGGGAAATACTAACCTATGAATTAGCTGTTCTTTCAGCCCGCTTATTTTTGCACTTCTTTTTCTTAGCCCCGCTTTCAAAGCACAGAGCACTGGCATTTATTGACACGTATCTTACATCTTCCATAATTAATCGGTTATTGCTAAATATTCACAACATTAACTAAATAATTAGACTCGCGGTAAAAGCCCAGTGATATTTGACATTTCGGAGACCTCACTCTACACTAGCGCCCCTAGCGGCGAATTTAAACGCGGTAGTCCTCATTTGATATATTGAATAATTTGAGTCAAGTGACTTGAGTACCTAGTTCTGCTTGGTAATATTCCAAAAATGAAAGTTCCAGGTCGTTAGACCAATTTACGGCCATTGTAAATGCTCCACAGTTAAATTCACTACATAAATTACACGCGTCTGAGCCGCATGAGAATGTGGAGCCTAGCCGCTTTCGCGCCAAGTTCGGGCATGCCGCATTGCGAATTTGTCGCGGAGCAAAAAACCGACAACAATCGGGGAAAGAGGCGCGAACGCGGCGCGAAGCCGTGAAGAATACGCGAATCGGTTCCACACTCATGATTCGCGGGTTCTTCGCGGCTTCGCGTGCGATTCGCGCGGGAATGTGGAGAGCACATAATAAGTTCACAAAGCTGCCATAAAGAAATCGGGCGGTCACGAAACCCAGAAGACCCCGGTTCGAGTCCAGATGATCTGTCCCCCATCGATATATATGTAGGTACTAGATGGGCCCTTTCATAGAAAAATGGTGAGCGCCCGACTATGAGAGCACGTTTCGAACCTGTCATAAGCCTGTCTTTGTCCCCGTCGTGGCGCTGTCACGGTCGCTCATCGCGTATATAATTTGTTATTATTATGTTATCATCTACAGTCTAATTAGTTTGGCACTGTATAATTTTTATTTTAAGATTAGTTTTTCAATCCACAAGTATACATTTCCAAAAAAACGTTATTTAAACTTCCTATTTAATATTTTTATCCATTAAGCAATCATTTAATTTCCGCGGCAAACTGTATGATGTTTTTTTTACTTACTGGTCAGTTAGTAAAAACTTTGGGCTTTGGGTTCCAGCCGCAGAATAGTCAGCCCAGTACGATAAAAAAAATGCAACCAAGATTAGTTGAAGCATAGATGGGCAGAACGGACAAAAGGCATTAATATTAAAAATTAAACTCACGTCAATAATAATAATTGGTCTTCTTTATAGTAGTACTAATAATTATTTTTAAATTCTTTCATTTGCAATAAGGTTTGGCGAGGATTATTTTAAACTGTTCCAAATTTCAAGTTTTTAGCATTAGTAGTTACTGAATTATGCAAAGTGTGACGGACGGACATGTCGCGCCTCAAGGGTTGTTTTCTTATCATTTTATTACGCAACCCTAAAAATGACTATTTCTGTAAATTTTTCGACATAACTTCAGTATCAATAACTAACAAATAATAAAATTTAAAAAACCCACGACCTACTGCAACGCCCCATCCATTGTGTGGACTTTGACCTTAAAATATATCTAAGAATATATCTATATCTTCTCACAAGCTATATATATATATCTAATGCAAAAAACCGCATAATAATTGGTCCAATGGTTTTCCAGGAAACTGGTAACAAAAAAGTGGTAGTAAATAACAACATACCTACGAACATTTATCGGTTACCTCAGAGAGTACACTGATGTAGGTATTATTTTCAACAAGCGCATCTGTACTAATCTATGACCGAGTCATACGTTTTCAAGAAGGCGCATATGTTGCAAGCAAGTTCCCGCTTTTCAGACTAGATGGCGTTGTTAAACATAAGTCCACATTCTTTGTTCGACAGGGCCCATCTATGTAAATTGAGGTCGTTGCTGTCCCCAGGGACATATGAGTGATCTGTGGCCACGTAGTGATTATATAATCTTTGTAACCATGGGTAACTCACCAAAAATTCGTGCGCTGACTCAGTAACTCTAACTCAGCGCACGGAGTCAGCTCACTGAGTCAACTCACTGAGTTAGCGCAATATTGCGCCATGGCGCACCGAGCAGCATAGCGCATAGCCGCACAGCGCACACTCGTGACTCGTCACTCAGTGCGTACTGCGTACCTACTGAGTTGGCAGCTAGTTGGCAGTTGGTAAATGTTACTGCCGCAGTAACTCGCGCAATACGCAATTACGCAGTAATACTACGTAATTGCGTATTGCGCGAGTGTGCAATGTGGATGTGCCCATTTAAGAAGAGGCCAGAGATTTGGATTTTGGCTTATAGATGGCGCTAACCCATCACCTACCTAGTACCTAGCCACGTTTCAATTTTGAACAGGTTCCTAAGTAAGAAACTATCATCAATCAGCGCGAGCGAACTGCGAAGTCGTAGGATTACATACTACATAGTACTCACCTACCTACCTACACTACGACTTACGAGTACGCGGGTCTCGAAAATACCTACAGTTTATTCTACAAACGATCCGATGGATCGTACTTAAAGTTATAACTAGTAGAATCTAATAGTTATAACTTTAAATACGATCCATCGGATCGTTTGGTTAGTATTCGATCACATTGGCGTCAAATTCAAAAGCAAAATACTAAAACAGACCCAATAGCCAAAACTTCAAGGACAACCGGCTTTTATTTGGAATCGCATCGAATTGAATCGAAATTGAGCTCTAAATCAATAGAAATATGGTGCATTGTGCCGGCTAAGACTTGAGTCTTGATGATACTTTTTAAGTAAGTGCCTAGGTAAATATAAATAAATATTTTCTTATCTTTACTAAAAAACAAAATGATCTTCACAATATGAACATAATTGAGATGTTTATTAAGACACAGAGTCCGAATAAAGTACCTACCCAGCGCAGACGCCCGGCCCAGCCAAACCACAGACTCCACAGAGACAGAGTCAGAGTACTTTTCTTTAAGCGCTCAGCAGTAGAGGTGTAAAAGTAACGAAAAAAAGCGTACCCGTATGTATTCGTTACTATAACAATTAGTACTCGTTACTATCGTATCGTTACGTTACTCGTTACTTCTGATACCTCATAAGATGCTATGAAAAAGCCACAAATAGGTTCTTTATAACGTAAGTTTTTAAATTCACCCATACAACGAAAAATGCGAGTAACAAAATTCATGCGAGTAACGAAATGCATTCGTGAGTAACGTTTCGTTACTCGGTACTGGATGGCGCACCCGTTACTGAGTACCGAATACATACGGTTCGCTACAGCTCTACTCAGCAGTCAGCTCAATTTGTAACTCAGCGCTTGCTACATTGCACAGCGCCCGGCAGCGCTAAGCTGCGCTACCACTGAGTCGTGCGCCATGACTCTTTTGCAAAAGGAGTCAGAGCACCCAACTCAGTAAAGTGAGTTAACTCAATTGAGCGGCTTAACTCAGAGTTACCCATGTTTAAATCTTTGTCTGTGGCTTGAAAATTGAAATAATGAAAACAGAGACAAGTTATGAATGAAAACATTGATGATTTATAATTATTAATTAGGTATTTTATACTTTCTAGAGCTTTCTAGTTTCTCTGGTTAACTTGTCTCTGATACTAATAATTAAAATTATTACCTAATATATCTTTTTTCGTAGTAAACTGTGCATTCAAAATTACTTGTTAAAAGCTTTGGAAATGCGGTGTTGTGTGCCCTTCTGCAAAACCACTGCGGAGATCGTCTGCGAATCCAAGGACATAACATTCCACGGGCGAGTATTTCATATAAAAGAAGAATGGTAACAGACTAGAGACAATTTAACACAATTTTGAGAGCATTTCTTGCAGAACTCTCGGCTCTGGAATGCAGGTTTAAATGATGAATAATTTCAGTTTTCCCAGAGAAGTGCATCTCCGTGCTGCTTGGCTCAGAGCCCTCGGCAAACAAGACGCTCTCCTGCCAGCCGGTGCTGTGGTCTGCTCGCTGCATTTTCTAGACGATGAGATTTATGAAACAGAAAGTGGCTCAAGGCAGATCCGCACGGGCGCCGTCCCCGCAACAGTGCTAGTAAGCGGTAACTCCTTCATACTGATGCATACTCGGATATCTTATGCTTTCAATGAGTAATTCTTATATTATGCATGTTATAGTAGGTACTTATTTTATTTAACTCTAAATCAGTGCAGTCTAAGTTGGCAGAGGGTTAGCCTGTTGTATGGCCAACACCTGTGTGTATCTTTCTTTTTGTGATAAATGTGTTTAACATTGAAAGTAGATTATGAAAGGTGTGAATGCATATATGTACTTACACAGATCTGCCTGATATGCCTGGATACCCGTAATGAGCTGCTTCTGATCAGTGAACGTAATTTGGAACAAGCATATCAACATTTAGTGGGGCACCCTGTAAGTTGTATATTTATATCTCAAACATATTATTACATTCATGTGTGTATATCTCAGTTGTTTTTTATGTAAGTACTAGCTGATGCCCGCGACTTACGTCCGCGTGGATTGAGGTTTTTTGTTCCCTCAGGAGCTCTTAAATTTTCCGGGATAAAAAGTAGCCTACATGCTATTCCAAATTATAAATCTATCTCTGTGCCAAATTTCCGTTCAGCCATTCTAGTGTGATTGAGTAACAAACATCCATCCATACATCCATCCATCCATTCAAACTGTCGGATTTATAATATTTATTTTATTATTTTTCACTGTTTTTACTCAAATATGGATTGTGAAACGACCACTCCTAAACCAACAGCCTAGTGAATAATTTCCGCGCCATTGCAGCCGTACGGTGGAGGCAGGCTCAAGCAAACCCTTTGTGTGCAATGCTCGCAGAGACTGGTGGACTATAGCACATTCAGAGATGAGAGCTTGCGAGCGCGCTGCCTGGTGACAGAGCTGCTTCACACGCATGAAGTGGTGAGGAATGCTTCATTTGTTGATTTACTAAATACTAGCTGATGCCCGCGACTTCACCCGCGTGGGTTGAGGTTTTTTGGTTCCCGCGGGATCTCTTCAATTTTCTGGGATTAAAAGTAGGCTATATGTTCTTCTTTCTCTGGGCTTTTTCGTACTTAAGCATAAGTGCCCGTTGTGCGTGAGACCTTTGGTGCGACTGCCCGCTGGATCACTCCAGCCTGCCGAGCTCACTCCAGAATCCGAGCATGCCGCCCAGGTCGGCGAGGACTTCCGGGAGTGTTGCTGGGGAGCCAATGTAGGCTTCTCGTTGAGTGGATATAGCACTACACTCGAGTAGTGCGTGTCTTAGTGTCTTCTTGTCCTCCATGCAGACTCTGCACAGAAGGCTGTCGGTTATACCTCGAACATGTAGGTGTTTGTTAAGTGGACAGTGTCCTTTTATCATGCCTACAGCTGTGTCTACAATTGGTGGTGTTTTCCCATAATTAGGCATGTCTACTGTTTGTTGTTTTAACCAAGTCTTGTACTCACTGAATGGTATAGGAATGATTGGTTCAGGTACCATTACCTTCAGGTTTGAGCGCGTCGTTAGTCGTTACATCTTTAACCCGGCCGAATGATTAGAGGTTAGATTTTGTTAGTGTGTACGAGCTTAGATGAGATCGTGTTTTTGGCTAATGCTCGTAGGACTGCCTGAGCCTATATGTTATTCCAGGCTATAGTCTATCTCTGTGCCAAATTTCAGCCAGATCCGTTCAGCCGTTCTGGCGTGAAAGAGTAACAAACATCCATACATCCTCACAAAATTACGTGTTTATAATATTAGTAAGAAGTAGATGATGCCCGCGCCTTCGTCTCGGGGGCTGCAGTTCAGTCGTGTGTGCGTTGCGTCGACGCAGCGCACCAAGTGTACACTATGATTATTATTAGTATGTAAAACCGACGCAGCGACAGCGCTACGTCGACGCAACGCGCCGTGTGAACTCTCTGTCACGTAACGCCTGTGTGTTTCAACGCTCGAATGCGTCAAATGAAAGGCTTGGCGTGCTGTAGCAAGGGTAATGAACTCGTTTCAGATAACGAGACGACACGTGGCATTGCTAAGCCGCTACAAGCGACCGCTGCCGTCTGACATCGAGCGCGACACAGCACCAGACGCGACTGCGACTGCGACTGACGCGACTGATGTCGCAGTCGCGGTGAAACGGGAAGTCGAACACCGGGAAGATGCCGACACTGTAGCCTGCACATATAGTGAACGCGACTACTGCGAGGCTTTCGAGGACACGCCAGCCGCGGCCGAAGCCGAGGCCGAAACACAGGCGCCGATGAAGCGAGAGTACGTACTTTCCACAGGAGTTAGCCCGAGACTGCAGTCTAACTTTTCCTTTCCTATTCTTGAGTACCAATGTTAAGGTGCTCAATATAATTACAATCTAGCCAGACTATTTGACTAATAAGTGATTTTACTTTAACCTAAACTTATAATTAATTTTAGGGTACCTTTTTTTATTATGGGATAAACTTGCCCTTGACAATCATGCTTATTGCAAAGCAATGATGACGTCTAGGTTGGAACGCGCTTGCCTAGCAGATGCCTATTCACTCTTGCCTAAGGTACCTAAGTTATACGTGGCAGGAAACACGTGCGCTGGGAGAGTGTTCCACACCCTAGCGGTCGGAACAGAAACGTCGAGCAAAAACGTTTCGTGCGAGCAGATTGGACATCAACCACATAAGAATGCCAACGCTAACGGTTTCTCGCTGTTCTGTGGTAGAACGGGGAAGGAGGAACAAGGTTGTGAAGTTCCTGAGCACACTTCCCATGGTGTACCCGATAAAAAACCGATAAGCAGGCGACATTGCGTCGGTGTTGTAGACTGAACAATTTCGCCTGCGTAAGTGATTGATCGCCAATTATCCTCCGCGCCCGGCGATCTATAGAGTCTAATGTATCGAGTTGGTAGGTACTTGGCGGATCCATCCCAAAGGTGGCAGCTACTCCATGCCAGTTCTGAGTTGTGCCTGATAGAGAACGAGGCGCTGTTTTGGCGTGAAGCACCTATCGCTTCACCTTGTTCAGGATGCCAGTTTTTTGGCAGCTGTTTTGGCTTTTGACTCGATACATTTCCCGAAAATGAGGTTGGGAGAGATGTCGATTCCCAAGAGCTCAATGTGATCACTTATCGGTACGGATATACCCTGGAAAGTAGGAGTCAAGGTGAAAGGGCTCCTCTTAGTGGTTAATAAACACGCTTGTGTTTTGGTGGCGTTAAACTAGACCAGATTGGCGTCACCCCATTCGGACACCTTAAGAGTCAAGTTAACGCGATCCACCATGGCCTCTCTTTGCTCAAGTGTCTCAGAATCACTGGCTCGAGAGCCGGACATGTATCTTTCCGCAACAGTCCTGTCATCAGCGTACCCAAAGATGCTGGGTTTGAGAAGATCGTTGACGAACTACTAAGAAATTGTCCAATGACGAAAACAGACGTATTTAGCGACATTCATCATTGTCTTTCATTTTCTATGGCGTCGCATCGCGTTGCGTTACTTAGAGGTGGAGATTGTGATTCGAGAGCCCGGATATTATCAGAATATTTCATATTGTGGAATAAATGTGGAAATGTACTCTACAATTCCTCGGTATGAAATTTAAACTCGGCGTATTTTTAACATATTATCACATATTTTTGCATGGGTATAGTTGAGGACCTGGAGAGTGACAAAGAATACTGTTTACTCGGCAAAATCAAAGAGTTCCGTATTTCGTATAGTTCCGATTTTAAAACCGAACTCGCGGGTCTCATCGAGTAATGAATAAATGATATCCTTTCAGGCATACTTGTGATTCGGAGTCTTCGGAAGACAGTAATCAAGATTCAGGTAAGACAACTCTACACTCCTTGTAATCGATCCTAATTTAGAACATACATTGGGGCTGATTCTGTTGTACACAATCTCTGAACTTAACTATAATGACAGCATTAAAAATATTGCTAACCCTTTCATATGAATCTCTGCAGAAAGGGACAGAACTAGATGTAGAGGTGTCATTGTAGTTTAGAGATTACCTAAAGGAAAAATCTATAAGACAGTCGTTAGACCTGTCGCATTGTATGGTTCAGAATGTTGGGCGGTGAAAAGGACGGATGAAAGAAAAGTACACGCGACCGAAGTGCGAATGTTGAGATGGATGTGTGGTGCGACTAGAATGGACAAGATTAGGAATGAATATATAAGTGCAAGTTTGAAAGTAGCGCCAGTGATAGAAAAGATGAGGAGTAGTAAGCTACCATGGTATGGGCATGTTATGCGGAGGGAAAAAAGGCACATTACGAGAAGAATGATAGATATGCATGTGGAAGGACTCTTGAAAAGAGTAGAGGGAGACCAAAGAAAAGATGGATGGATTGTGTGAAAGAGGATATGCGTATAAAAGGGGTGAATGATAGGTTGACAGATAACAGAAGTGAGTGGAAGAAGAGAACATGTTGTGCCGACCCCACTTAGCGTGGAAAAGGAGGAAGAAGAAGAATTGTAGTTTAGAGATTGTGTAAGCAAATCGTAATCATTTGACATTACAGTTTACATATTGAAAAGTTCCGATTGGTAATTCAATTACTAAGCATTAATCGAAATTAATTCCGCATCCTATAATATTCAATATCGCCAAAATATAATTTCTGAGGTATTAGTATTATATTATTAAAATTAACAATTCACTGGAACTTTGAATTGAACATGAAATTTAATATAAAATTATTTAAGAATCAAAACTTGGGATCGTATTACTAGTGTTAATAGTGTTCATTATTAAGACTTATGCTGAGATCTTTAGAGCGTACTTTGTCTTAGCTCAGACGTCAAAACGAGATGGACTTGTGTGAGTAACATAAATCTGTCTCGTTTTGACCATGTCTTAAGTCTAAGCAAAGTCAAACTTAGGTCTGTAGATCTCAGCATTAGCGGACGCAGCACACGTGACTCGGGCTAGGACTTACTAAGTATTATATACTTGTAGGATAGAGATAATCCACAAAACTAAACATTTGCATGCAGTACATGAGCTTCAAATGGTAAACTTTACACTTTTTCACTACAGTACCTTTTAAAAAAAACGTGTGGTGTCTGAGGACACCAGATACTTGATAACAAAGTTCCTTATATTAATTTCAAGATCTATTTTTACGTTTTTTTTAATTAAAAATAATATAAACCTTAACACTGAAGCATTAAAGTTTAATTTCGAATGTAGTATATTTGACTTCGTAAAAAAATCGAACTCATTTTCGTTACGGACGTTACTCCCGCGGGATACCCCTCCGCATCGTCCCATAAGGAATTTCGTTCCAAAAATCTGGAAAACTTAGCTGGGTTTTGTCATTCTTCAATTATTATGATTGATTACACTGGACTATACATATATGTGTTACAAGTGTTTGTTTGTTTGTATCTGTCTATAAGTAGTGATAGTGGATAATATGGAAAGTTCTTTTGTTTCAGTCGCTCCTGTGGTACTTGCGACCAGTTGCGAAAACGAAGTATATCCGACCGATTCAAGCGATGACTGGGATATATATCCCACTCATCGGTCGGAAATATGTTTTATAACGTCTTTCGAAAATAATGCAAACGTTCTCGAAGATCCAAGGAAATCCCAGGACACTGCACTAATACCAAAGGAGTCATTGGCAACAATAAGTGATAGTATCGATTATCAATCAACGAGGCGGAATGATCGGTACCAACAAAGTAAACATTCCCAGGGTATATTCGGTACACAGTTGGAAAACCATTCTGACCAGATACAGTATATCTGTGACATATGCCTAAAGATATTTCAACGAAAATCTTCTTTAGTTTCTCACATTAGGGTGCACAGTTTTGCAAAAACTTTATCACGTGAGTTAAGAGAGTGCAAATTGAATCAAAATCATACGTCATCGAGTATGAGTAAATCCAGTATAACCAAGGCAACGCGCACTGGAGAAAGGCCATTTGCTTGTAAGTTATACCAGTACAAATGTACAAGAAAAGATAATTTAGTGCAGCACATGATGAGTCACACTGGTGAAAAGCCATTTGTTTGTGAGTTTTGCAAGTACAAATGTGCACACAAAAGTAAGTTAGTGAGGCACATGTGGAATCACACTGGCGAAAAGCCCTTTGCTTGTGAGTTATGCATGTACAAATGTACAGAAAACAGTAGTTTAGTGCAGCATATGAGGACTCACACTGGCGAAAAGCCTTTTGCTTGTGAGTTATGCAAGTACAAATGTGCAAAAAAAAGTAATTTAGTGAAGCACATGAGGACTCACACTGGTGAAAAGCCATTTGTTTGTAAGTTATGCAAGTACAAATGTACATACAAAAGTAATTTAGTGAGTCACATGAGGACTCACACTGGCGAAAAACCATTTGCTTGTGAGTTATGCAAGTATAGATGTACAACTAACGATACTTTAGTGAAGCACATGATGACTCACACTGGTGAAAAGCCATTTGCTTGTAAGTTATGTAAGTACAAATGTACATGCAAAAGTAACTTAGTGAGGCATATGAGGACTCACACTGGCGAAAAGCCTTTTGCTTGTGAGTTATGCAAGTACAAATGTGCACAAAAAAATAATTTAGACAAGCACATGATGACTCACACTGGCGTAAAGCCACTTGCGTGTAAGTTATGCAAGTACAAATGTGCACAGAACAGTAATTTATTGAAGCACATGAGGACACACACAGGCGAAAAGCCATTTGCTTGTGAGTTATGCAAGTACAAATGTGCACAAAAAACTAGTTTACTGAGTCACATGAGTACTCACACTGGCGAAAAACCATTTGCCTGTGAGTTATGCAAGTACAAATGTACGATTAAAAGTCGTTTAGTGATTCATATGAGGACTCACACTGGCGAAAAGCCATTTGCTTGTGAGTTATGCAAGTACAAATGTTCGGATAAAAGTAATTTAGTGAAGCACATGAGGACTCACACTGGCGAACTTTGAAATAATTGATAAGAAATTTTGATATAGTAGTAGTTAATAAATAATAATTGACGACTTCTGAAGAGAGACGAGTCACAGACTGTCGGAAAGCCGCGGGAAGGCTGGCTGTTCAAGTTTGAAAATTGGCTTTCGTCTGCAAGTATTGTGACGAAGTGTTCACGATACGCATGCGTCATTTACAGCACGAGAGATAAGTGCAGTTTGGACAGGAGAAAACGCAACAAATGCCTGTACTGCGATGAGAAATTCCTCGATATTTTGCGGAAGAAAACACGATATCGACATCTATGGCGTCTTTAGAACTGTGTACCAATGCAAATCGTGCGAGAAATTTTACTATACACTCTGATTTTATTTAATTCCGTGGAATTCTGACGTTTGTCGTTGTCAGTTGTCACAAACATTTTTGTGTGCCGTTTTTATTTTAAGGCAGGTTTTGTAAGTTATAAATTACTAAATTGATGAAGTTCATTAATAACATGTACCTATTACCTGAAATAAATAATTTATCATTTGTCACCAGCAAAATCCAAATAAGTACTTATTACTGAATAAAGACTGAAATAGTCCTTCATTAGAAAGAATAACTTTGCTAAGAAAGGATAACCCTTAATAGGGCATGGTAAAACTAACCATTTTGAATTTGGAGCGGTTGGTTGGTGATGTCCGTGGACAGGTCGACAAATTAAAAGAGAGAGCCTTTTGAAGAAGTATTTAATAATCTAATATTAAACTCACTTATAAAGGAGACCGAACATTTACCCGAGTTGGTTGACAGCAGGAAGAGGAAGAGCGCGATGGCGGTATTGACAAAGACAATTATTGATGTCATAGACACATGACATAAAGCATAGCGCATATTGTTACATTATGTCCTAAACATTGCATCGACGACCACTAAATATGTCTTCCCGAAAATAGGGCCCATGAAATCTAAGTGAACCCTATGACCACGGTCGGTTAGGCCACGGCCACATACGTACTGTCTGTTTCGGTGGTGCGTCCGCCTGTGCCGCGCATATCTCACATTCCTGACACACACGCTGCACCGACTCATCTAAAGAAGGCCACCACACGTAACTATGTGCTAAAGATTTCGATTTCACTATCCCCATATGAGGCTCATGAATCATCCGTAACACTCTTTCCCTACATGCCTCCGGGACCACTAACCTATGGCCCCACATCACGCAGCCCAGCTCCTCATACAATTCATTTCTGCGATTAAAATACGGTTGTAAATTTACCATTACATTCCCCTCCGGCCAGCCATCCCGTAATTAACTTAATATTTTCGATAAACCCGGATCACTAGCTGTATATTTCTTAATCTCATTGTAATCTAATAGTAAAGCTTCCTGAATAAAGTGTAAATAAGTTTGCTCCGGTAGTGGCCGCGTCGTCGCTCTCGCGAGTTGCCTACTTGTCAACGGTAACCGTGACAATCCGTCCGCTCCGTTCTCATCGGTACGCACGTACTCAATATCGAAAGTATATGCGGACAAAATAATAGCCCAACGTTGCATACGGCTAGCTACCATCGCCGGTATACCTGTATGGGGCCCAAATATCGACACCAAAGGTTTATGGTCGGTCCATAAGGTAAAATGCCAACCGTATAGGTATTTATGAAATTTATTGACAGAAAATATAATTGCAAGTGCTTCCCGATGTATCTGTGAATAGTTTATTTCTGTCTCATTCAATGTTCTCGACGCATACGCTATGGGCCTCTCGCAGTCGCCTTCCTGACTCGGCTGTGAGAGCACGGCGCCTATCCCATTCGCACTCGCGTCGCATGTTACGATAAGCGGCCGGCTAGGATCGTAATGCGCTAACACCTCCGCACTAGTTAATAAGGTCTGAACTTCCTTGAACGCTCGTACGCAATTTTTTGACCAAAACCATTTCTTATCTCTCTTTAACAACTCGTATAAAGGTACTAGTAACCTAATAAATAAATAAATAAATTTGTTTATTTATGCCAAAATCAGGTTAAGTTACATTTGCACTCATGTTGTTTATAAACTTCGCGTAAAAGTTTATTAAACCTAGAAATGACCGCAATTCTGTTACATTGCCGGGCCTAGATATTTTTGTGATGGCCTCCACTTTATCCGGGTCCGTTTTTATACCGTCCTTGTTCAACACGTAGCCTAAATATTTTATTTCGTTAACAAGAAAAACGCACTTTTTTACTTTTTAATTTCAAACCGTACCGATGTAACCTACTAAAGACTGACTCCACTGCCTGCAAGTGTTCCTGCCTGCTCTTCCCTCCGTTTACTACCTACGTCATCCAGGAATACTTCTACATTAGGTATATCGCGCAGTAGGTTGGACATTAGGTACCTATACCTACGTTGAAAAATCCCCGCACTTGACGCTAGCCCATATACTAACCTATTATACCGGTATAAACCTCTATGAGTGTTGATCACGGTAATGTTTTTAGTATCGTCCAGTTCAATCTGGTTATACGCTTGTGAGAGGTCTATCTTCGAAAAATAATTCGACCCGCTTAAGGGCCCGTATTCTCGCCCGCCTAATTGCGCGCTCGGCCAATTTTGGAATCTGTAGGCATACCGCACAGTAAGACCGTTAGCTGCACTCACACAAAGACGGCATAGGCCGATAAAGATACTTTGATACTTTGTCAAGTTGTGTAGTCAAGTTCGTAATATTTTCACCATGTTAATAAAATTGTATAATCTTAGTTATCACTTAAATATTATTTTCCCTTTTGATAAATGTTTATTTGGCATACATAAACTTTTATAAAATATATTTGCACACGGGTATCATAATGTAACACTAAAAACTAGATACACCTACAAGTTTTTCCTTTATTTACTTATCATTAAAATTGATGTTTTTTTAAATTTTAATAACTATACGGCTATCTGACTGTTATTAAAACTAAGGTACACGATTATTGACCAAGTTTTACTACATGGGTCATTAGAGTAATTAGGTTGTCTCGAGAACACCATTGTTATTTTGAAAACAACTCACAGATAGCAATTGGTATTGTGTATTACGCAGGTGTAGTTAGCACGTGCAGAGGATTGGTCATAAATAATATCACAAACACGCGGACCCTCTCAGGTATCAGGTAATGTAAATGTTACCATTTTATTGTATTAAAATATGTCTTTGCAAAACATACCTTATGCAGTTTATGATAAAGTACAAATAAAATTGTAATCATGATTAGTTAAAAGATATAAATAAAACCTAACCCTATTTCCAATTCACAAATTGACCACTGCGAGGTTATTTCCGGAATTTGCAATTTCCAAATCTTGTCTGGTATTGTCTAGTTGAAGGCTTCGGCCGTGGCTATATCTGCAAAGATGAGCCGCCAAGGGAGTGAGCATTCCAGTACGATATCGTGTAGAAACCGATAAGGGTTATGTGTTATAGGGTTACGGGTTATAACCGATTAGGGATATGACACCCCTAACGGGTTAGCCCGCTACCGTCTTAGGCTGCATCATCACTTAGCATCAGGTGAGAAAGCAGTCAAGGGCTGAGTTTTAAATATTCTTATATAGTATACTTATATAAATATTTTTATAATAAAACAGTGTCTCTGAGGGGCATAGATCTAGCTTTTCAGGAATCCACAATTTCTGGAAGTAAATAATTATAATAATTTTTTTCTAATTTAACTTTCCGGTTTTAATTTTTCAAAAATCTGAATCTCTTTTAATTACTTCGATTTTTAGATTATGCTCAGGGCCAGTCCACACGGCAAATAAACATCTGGGTTTTTGAGCTATGTATAACTGGCCCTAATTTGGTAATACCATAGCTCTTATTTTGTGTCATTGATTGGTTTACTGCTTTCCACATTTTATTTTATTTTATTTTGCTTTACAGCTTCCTCAGGATCCTTTCCAATTTCAGATTGGGGACATTTTATTACTATTATCTCTTTACTATACAATGCATTAAATCGTCGATTCTGGGTAAGGGGTAACGATCAACTAACAAAACCGGATTAACCGTAGCCTTATAGTCAGCACAAATTCTCAATGAACCATCAGCTTTATTTACCGGTACCAGAGGCGAAGCCCAGTCCGCGCAGTCCACAGGTTCGATGACTCCGTCCCGAAGCATCGCATCGAGTTCGGCGTCGACGCGTTCCCGCAACGCGTATGGCAGGGCGCGAGCTCGGTGGAAGACGGGAGTCGCCCCCTCGCGTACTCTCAATGTTACCTTGCCTCCGGTGTACCGACCCAGACCGCCATCAAATAGTTCTGTATACCTGTTAAACAAATTTCTTAACTCTTTATCCAAACCATTTATCCCGCCTTCTTCGCTAATTTTATGGCAACTAGTAAACAAAGGAATTTTAATTCCCAACTCCGTTAACCACTGCCTACCTAAGAGTGATGTTGTCCCGCCCTCTATAACCAATAATTCTAACCTTTTTCTAATATTTCCGTAACCGACTATGGGCTTGATAACTCCTAATGGCTTAAGCACTGACCCATCGTAAAAATTAAGCTTTATACGCGTAGGTTCTAAACATATTCGACTAAAATGTTTTTCATATGTCCGACTACTAATACACGAAACCGCAGTCCCCGTATCCACTTCCATATTAATTTTGATATTTTCTATAAGCACTGGCAAACTCACCGTCTTGTAATCGTTTAAGCAGAGGTGATGGAAATCACTATGGTAGTCCCCGGAATTTCCCTCCCCTTCCGACCCCAAATTCTCTGCCTCGCCGTAATGCACTGGATTGGACCCTCTCGAGTCAATGGTCTTCCGAACACAGGCGCGCCGGATATGGCCCCGGGAGCGGCACCGGGGACACACATAATCCCGAAATCTACACTCTTCATAGCCATGGAGAGTGGATGCACACCCCCTACACCTGTCCTCCCGTGCACCTCCATCCGTACGCCTAGCACCACTTCCGCCTCGCGCTCCAGCGCCGCTCCGCGCCGTGCGCTCGCCCTGCATGCTTCGGCCGCGCGTGGCCGCCCGCCATCGCCGCCCGTCCGTTCCGACCATCGAATGCAGGCCCGCGCTGTCCGCGCTGCCCGCAGCACCCGTCGCCCCCGCCGTATCCACCGCTGCCGCGTCCCGCTCCGCAGCCTCCAGCGAATTCGCTAGTTTAACTGCGCTTGCAAAACTTATACTTTCCTCTTCCGCGAATAATCTTTGCCGGATAAGATCGCTTCTTAATCCGCCTACAAACTGATCCCGCAAGTTTTCGTTTAGGTTATCACCCAGTTTGCAATGACGGGTTAATTTCTTTAACTCGGCGACGTAGCTGGCGACATTTTCGTCTGCTGCCTGTCTCCTCTGCCTAAATTTGAACCTTTCCGCCAAAACCGACGGCGCCGGTTGCAAATGCCGACGCAATAGGTCGATGGCGTCCTCATACTTCAACTCCGACGGCTTCTTTGGGCTGGACAAGTTAACCAGAAGTTCGTACGCCTCGTCTCCCATCACTGCTATTAACGTGGGCAGTTTGAGGTCACTCTTCACATTGTTGACCGTGAAATACATCTCGAGCCACTCGATATACGACGACCACACCCCCGTTTTCATATCGAACTCCTTCACTTTCCCGATCGACATGGTGCAAAAAAAAAAACTAAATAAACTACGCACGCACTAGCTATAATCTGTAAATCCAATCCTCGTTAGCCACTGTGATATACGTAAGGTTTATAAGGTACAATAAGACGCAGACGATGCTCACTCAACGGTCGTTTATTCCGAACTGCTATATCGAAAGTCCTACCCACATCACAGCAGCCTAACACACAGAAATACACCATCGTCTTTGAGTTAAATGACTTTTTTCCTAAGCTACGAGCACAGTTACCACTTGGTTCAATTCTGATTTCGTACGAATATGGGCGAATAACAAAAACTACACAGGATTGTTTGCCGCATATTAGCTTAAGCGGCCAACAAAAAAAAAGTAATACGCTGAGCAGGACAAGAAAAGAGATTTTCGCACTCTGTCACTCCTTGGTATTAGCATATATACCCATTTCACTCACTTGTGATATTATTATTACAATGCCTTCTCTATGCTTTATTCTTACTCTATGTTTTGCGTATTTTACTAACGCCATCTAGTCTGAAAAGTGGGAACTTGCTTGCAACGCTTGCAACATATGCGCCATCTTGAATTACAGCTTGAAAATGTATGACTCGGTCAATATATAGGTCATAGCTTTGATTAGGTATATAGAGAAGGATATGTTGCATTTTATAGTCTGGCCACGCTAACTCTGCCACGGAATAAAAGCGCAACACTTAAGAAAAGAAAAACATTCGTATAATCAGTTTTTTTACATTTGTTACTGATTTGTCAATTCAGCTATCAGGTTGTTTAGGTTCGTTTTAATATTTCGAAAATAAAAGTGAAATGGTGACATAATGGTTAAACCTATTAAAAGTAATGTATGCGAGTTATTATATAACATGATTCTTAAATTCCAAGAAGTAAAGGAAGAAAACGATGCTGTTTTAGCCAAAAATAACAATGTTTACAAGAGATCGAAGAGTAGACAAGTAAGTTGACCAAACGGTTTTGATATTTTGTCTTTTGATCTTCGCATAAAATACTTAGATTATTTATATAAAACGTTAAATGGTTTATATTCGCCTGTTCCTATCGTATAATTATGATGCGTATGCATAAAATAAATTATTTTCATTTTTTCCAGGTGCAAACGAACAAATTTTATGAGTTATTAAAAATAAGGGCTAATCTAATCAGGGAATCTGGTGGACTCCCTGCAAAACATGTTCAGCACGAAAAATGAAAGTCAATATTATCAATTTTTGGCTTTTCTCAGACTAGGACGCGTTTGGAACCCTCATTGCTCTAGTCGTAAGATACTGTAGTTAATTATCACCATCACGTCTCATATTTTACTGACGTTCACAAGTGAACAGTGTTGGTACCTATTTTGAATAAAACATCTTTGACTAATGACTATGTGTTTTATTCTTTTATGCTGCCCTTAAGTAGTTCAGAAGATCCCCTCTGATCAACTGTCTGTGTGTTACCTTTTTTGACTCATCCCCTGAACAAAAATGTACGGTTCTGCCTGAGTTTAAAGCCGAAATCCACGCAGACGAATTCACCGTGAATATAATATATAAAATGTATATACGGAGATCATATATGATGCTCTACCTTAATATTACGCTGTCAAAACGGTGCCCTGTATTTACATTTACTCTTTGAAATGTAATTAAACGACCAATGACCACACTTCCAAGAAAGCAGATTTAAAACAAAAAACACAATTAGTATCAAATGCGTTTTGTCGCATTACAGTCTGTGTTACCATCAACAGATTTTCAAATTCTACCATTTTTTTAGTGCTGCAGACTTAGCGTAGTCAGACTATACTCGATTATAGTTATACGATGCATTTTGTTAATAAAACATGTTAAACTATGTTTTGACTTTTCTTACTTACTGAAAGCTACGTTTTTAGAATGAGACAGGTGTATTATGTTATTGCGTGAACGTGTCAGGCAATTGTCATATGACGTCATCAAATTTTGCTATTGAAGCCAATTTTTTTGTAGCCGTTATATGGCGTCTGTATTGCTTCCGGTGTTTTGGTTGTGGCTAATTACCAGTTTTGTGAATATTTTCATAATATTTTTATGTGTTTTTGCTTAGTTTTGTGCAGTTTTGTGTAATCAACAATGGTGAAGTGCTCAGTTGTGGGGTGTCGTAATAATAGTATTGTAAAAAGCCCAGGGCCCGTATTCTCTAACTCAGTGACTATCAAAAATGAAAGCCACTGACATATATGCAATATCCATTGAAGGTTTACTATGAAATAAAAAGTAACATTTCATGGTAAACCTTCAATGGATATTACATATATGTCAGTGGCTTTCATTTTTGATAGTCACTGAGTTAGAGAATACGGGCCCAGGAATTTCATTTCATAAGTGAGTAACATAGTTGTTTTTATTTTTCTTTTTGTTTGAACAAGACGGGTGTATTAAGTTATTGCGTGAACGTGTCAGGCAATTGTCATATGACTTCATCAAATTTAGCTATTGAAGCCAATTTTTTGTAGCATAAAAATGGCGTCTATTGTTTCCGGTGGTTCTGTTGTGACTAATTATCTGTTTTGTAAATATTTTTATGTGTTTTTGCTTACTTTTGTGTAATCAACTATGGTGAAGTACTCAGTTGTGGGGTGTCGTAATAATAGTAATGTAAAACGCCCAGGAATTTCATTTCATAGGTGAGTAACAAAGTAATCTAATTTTTCTTTTTGTGGCGAGTATTATAGGTTATTTTAACTAATTATAACTTAGTTTCTTCTTTACTGAATCCAAAACACGTCAATTTTTGCGCTGTCCCCGATAATTTGGATTATTTCATTAGTTTTTGTTTGGAGTATATAAATATAGTGCGGGGATTGTATTGTTTACAAATAAATTGAATATCGATAAAATTAAAACTTCATATCACTCTTAATGATTCTCACTCAGAGAGGGGTAGAGAGATGAAATTGAACAGTCAGCTTCTACTTATAATATTGCCAAACTCATTTTAGGCTGTAGCGATGATAACCTTGTGATTAAGACACCCGATCTCCGGGATGGTGTCTCGTATTCGAAAATTACAGTGTCTATTCAAGTGGTTTTTGGTCCCTTCATTGCAGTTATTATGTCAGAATTTTCAAAAACTGTAAAATATATATTTCTTTGTTTTCAACCGGTAGCGCTCGTACCAAATTTTATGGCTATAACTTGAGAAATGAAGGACTTTTTCTGGGATAAAAATGAGTTAGATTAGATTAGTTAGAGAGAGAACTATGAGTTATTTCGGACTATAATCTATCTCTGTGCCAAATTTCATCCAGATCCGTTCAGCCGTTGAGGCGTGATTGATTAACAAACATCCATCCATCCAAATTTTCGCATTTATAATATTAGTATAAATTATCAAATTCAGTAACATTGTTTCCATTATATCTAGGTATTCCAATTAATAGGATTATGAAACAGTTTTGTTTGTAAGGTTCACATTCAACTGATAATATAAATCTACTGGGGTGTCCCAGAAGTAAAGAGACAAGTCAATGAAAATTTTTTTTAATGAAAAATTGTATGTCAACTGTTATGTGTGTCATTATAAATTATACAAAATAATAATAAAAATACAATCTATATCAAATTTGCTCCTGCGATGCCTTTATAGCCGATTTTTCTCAAATTAATGCTTGCACGTCTCATGACTGCTTTTCCAGAAGTTGTTGCCACCCGTTTGGCCAATCTAGCCCATCTTTGTTTGAAAGATGTCAACGTTTTTGATTTTTCTGAATACTTTTTGTATTCCTTTTTACACAGAGCCCAAAACATTTCGATACCTCGAGCTTGAGGAACATTTGGAGCATTGTTTTGTTTCGATATGAATTCGACGCCCATAGATTGCAAATATTGAGTGACTTCAGACTCGTAATGACACGAAGCCATATCCGGCCAGAATACAACGTCTTCCCTCTGATAATACTTGTCTATAAACGGTATTAATCGCTTCATAATACACTCTCGAAGATAAACTTTTGCGTTCATAGACCGTGTACAGATAAATGGTTCGGAAACATCGCCGTTTTCGTCTATAGCTTGCCAAACCAGATACTTCTTGAAAAATTTAGACTTTGTTTTAACTTTTTCGCTGTAATCCACCTCACCACGACTGGTAGCGTGGAAATATTGCTTCCCAGGAATATCAGAGGGGTCAACCGGTACATAAGTTTCATCATCAATTATGAGAATTTTTTTCAAAGTTTTTTGGTAAACTCGACGGCAACCTCGCTTAGCACGCACTTCTTGGTCTTTCACGTACTTTGGAGCGGACAATTTCACAAAAGCCTTCATGCCCAGATCTTGAACTTTAATTCTGGATATGCTTGACTTAGATATTTTCAATTTGTCCGCCGCAGTCCTCACAGATGTTGAAGGTGCTTCTTTAAAAACCTTTTTTACCTTATCTATGTTTCGATCAGTTGCTATGGTACGTTGCCTTCCCGGAATCTTCTTAAAATCAGTCTCTCCTGAGTCTTCATACCGTTTAATTATCCTGTAGATACTTGTTCTTATAGCCCCTTCTTGAGAAAAATGACGAACTGCCTCGGATTTCCCATTATTCAGATAGTACTGAATTACTCTTTTTGCAAACGATTCTCGTTCGGTTCGCTTCATGTTAGAAAAACATCGACAATATTTGCAAAACCACGCGAATTTGACAGATTTGTTACGGGTGGTTACCATGGCAACAGTTTTTTTTTTTTGTGAAACCTCTTTCTTGGCCGATATGAACACTCAGTTTTGTCTCTTTACTTATGGGACACCCTTTATACTAATATTATAAACGCGAAAGATTGGATGTATGGATGGATGGAAGAGATAGATTATATTCTGGAATAACACATCGACTAGGTTTTTTTCCGGAATACCGCGGGAACAAAAAACCTCAGTTCACGCGGACGGGGTCGCGGGCATCAGTTAGTCTTACTAATATAATAAATGCGAAAGTTTGGAAATATGTATGGATGGATGTATGGATGTTTGTTACTCAATCACGCGCCAACGGCTGAATGGATCTGGCTGAAATTTGGCACAGAGATAGATTATAGTCTGGAATAGCACATAGGCTTTTTATCCCGGAAAATTAAAGAGTTCCCGCAGGAACCAAAAAATCTCAAACCACGCAGACGAAGTCGCGGGAATTCGCTAGTTCATTATAAAATACGAATACTAGTGTTTTTCAAAAATTATGTTTAATTATTTAATACGTATATTTGTGATAATTTTATATCGAGTATTTAAGTATCGATAATACCAGCCCTGATGCTCGCATTAAGCTCCGCCCATACGCCATTTTTATGCTACGGAAGCTTCAATTTAAATATGATAGGGCACATCCTCTAGTTTAAATAGCATCTAAGGTTCATAGTCATAGAAGCCGTAAGGCCAGTTAGTAAAAAAAAATACTACACAGTTTGCCGCGGAAATTAAATGATTGCGTAATGGATAAAAATATTAAATAGAAAGATTAAATAACGTTTTTTTTGGAAATGTATAATAGTGAATTGAAACCGTAGACTGAAAGAGATATATAGACGACGCCATATCTCCTTTTCACTCCCACATGAAAGAGATGCAGTGTTGGGATGTTACACAAGATAGAATGAGAAAAAAATATGTTTTCTTTTATCCCTTTCTGCGTGTCACGGTTTTGTTCGTAAAGCACTTAATGTGTTTGGTGCTTTGCAGCGTTTTGCCTATTATAACCTATCCCTTTCGGTTACACGCTGGCATTGATTCTAGTGATTTAATTGTTCTATGATTGAAACACTTAACTAAAAATAAAAATTACACAGTTAGATGTTAATAGACAAGTTAACCAAAGAGCACAGAGCATCACAAACTGTTAGCTTGTCTCTGATCACAGATCACAGCCACATCACAGCACGTAGCCTGAGAAAGTAACGTAAAAGACCCCCCCTACGCCAGCCTGCGAATTTGGGATATTGAAATAAATAAAAATACGCATATATGTATTTTTAATAGCACTTCTCAAAAACGTTTATTAGTTAAAAAGCACCCCCGTAGTTTATGAATAAAAAATTGGTAAATATCGCGCATATATAACGCGCTTATAACGTCGATATCTCTTCAGATACTTACAATTCGGTACTTCTTATAATTTAAAAAAACTGCACCCTGCTTGAATCAAACTGCACCGTCGCTGAAGATCCATATAATGCAATATTAATTGCAAAAAGATATTAAAACTCAAGGTACGAGTATCAATCGCCAAACTTTACGGCGTCTTCGCGCATGCACGGCGCTTTTGGGAGGTCTCTCTTTAGCGGCAACTTCACGCAGATTCCCTTTGCAATATAAATATAGCTTAACTAAACATTTTCCTTTCATAATTTATTAGTGAATATAAATAAATAAATAAATTACAAAGTGTAACTTATCAACTCCGGTTCCACATCTAGTGCCATACGACAACCTCCAAAGTAAAGCGCCGCGTAGGTCCATCGAGAGACGGGGCTGATATGGCTCGAGCAGTGATATCTGGTTTGATTCCATGGAGAAAACAATACGAGACTAGCTTTGGAGGCCAATCTCGTGCTCATACTTTGTCAGGCGTTGGATTTTTTGGAGCACCGAGGACAGCACTGAATGGTCCGTCGTTGCAGCGTTAGTCGACTCTGAAGCCAGGAAATCAAGGATGAAATTTCTGCCGCTGCTCAGACGATTGACGATTAAATCCGTGGTAGAGTCGCTAGACTAAGCGCCGTTTGGATGATGATAACAAGAGTCTTGAAATGAGAGAAACCATCTTTTGAACCGATTTTGACAAAATTTTGGTAGACTTTCCAGTGTTCCCGCAGGAATTTAAAACCTTAATCCATGCAGATGAAGTCCCAGAACATCTAGTAAGTAATAAATGTAGCAATAACATGTTTTTCAATTATTTCAGACCAAAGGTGGCCAAATCATAACGGCATAGATATATAATATGATGACCATACAAAGATGATGTCAAAAAGGATTTGAGGAGCAGCTTGAAATTAATAGGCATTAGAATCACTTCAATTAATTTGTAATCAATTGAATTATTTAGTATGTTAGTAAGTTATTTAATGTTCCAATAAATTATGAGACTGCTAAAAAATAATGGCCCTTTATTAAAGTCCTTTAAGGTTGTGAATAATTTAATTCTGCAGGCAGGCAGTACAAATTGAAGTGGTTAATTTTTTTTATATTGGTAAATAAATGTTCCTATTATAGTAAAATTATTCTGCGATTATAGTAAAATAGGGCAGTTCACTGCATTTTTTTATTATTTGGAGAAATAAAAAGGATAAATATGTATTCATAAAGGTTTTTATTCAATCTAAGTATAGTAATCAAAGTAAAAATAAAATATATTTATTTTATTTTATTATTATACAAAAGTTATCTAAGAAGTCATACATACATAGGTAAAAAATAGGTATTAATTTTATTGAAATATTACCTACATACTTACCTATGAAAATAAATTTTTTTTTTTTTTTTTTTTTTTTTTATTTATATTCACTAATTAAATTATGAAAGGAAAATGTTTAGTTATGCTATATTTATATTGCAAAGGTAATCTGCGTGAAGTTGCCGCTAAAGAGAGACCTCCCAAAAGCGCCGCGCATGCGCGAAGACGCCGTAAAGTTCGGCGATTGATACTCGTACCTTGAGTTTTAATATCTTTTTGCAATTAATATTGCATTATATGGATCTTCAGCGACGGTGCAGTTTGATTCAAGCAGGGTTTTTTTAAATTATAAGAAGTACCGAATTGTAAGTATCTGAAGAGATATCGACGTTAAAAGCGCGTTATATATGCGCGATATTTACCAATTTTTTATTCATAAACTACGGGGGTGCTTTTTAACTAATAAACATTTTTGAGAAGTGCTATTAAAAATACATCTATGCGTATTTTTATTTATTTCAATATCCCAAATTCGCAGGCTGGCGTAGGGGGGGTACGTAAAAGCACAGACATACAAACCAGAAATATGTCTGTGCGCATAGAGTAAGAATAAAGCATAGAGAAGGCATTGTAATAATTATACCACAAGTGAGCGAAATGAGTATATATGCTAATGCCAAGGTGTGACAGAGCGCGAAAATCTCTTTTCTTGTCCTGCTCAGCGTATTACTTTTTTTGTTGGCCACATAAGCTAATAGGCGGCAAACAATCCTGTGTCGTTTTTGTTATTCGCCCATAGTCGTACGAAATCAGAATTGAACAAATTGATAAACGTGCTCGTAGCTTAGGAAAAAAGTGGTTTTACTTATAGACAATTGTGTATTGCTGTGTGTTAGGCTGCAAAGCCGAACTGAACGTAAATACGAAAACATAACCTAATACGTAAGTTTACAATTTTGACCTCATTTTGACCTGATTGTTAAAGATAAAAACAGGTTATATTTGTAAAGACTTGCACGAATGCTACAAAGTATAGAAACAACTAAAAATAAATACTTATTACCATTTATATGAAAATATCGCATCAAGACTATCGCTATCGCATACTTATACGCTGACGCAAGGTCTATATCTCTTTCTACTGTCGGTGCGTAAAATCCACAGACATAAATAAATCTGTGGTAAAAGGTAAAATCACGTAAACTGCATTATTCTTACTCTGTCACAGCTTTGTCACAGCAGGATCACAGAGCCAGAACTAATTAACAAAGGAACTGGACTTTGCTTTGCGTGCGAGTGAGAGACCCACGTGTAAGTGGGATTCGGAGTGAATTTTGTTGTTTTTGCAGTGTTTAGCAATATAATTTGCAATAGTTGGTGTTCGTTTTAGTGTTTGTTGGTGGTGGTAAGTGAGAATGGAGGTGGAAACACCTCCTGAGCCTCCGGACCCAGGGGAAAATGTAACCATACCCAACTCTCCAAGCTTCCAACCCGGTTCCTCTCGCAAACGCGTAATTGATGAAAGTGACAACCATGAAGGCCCTAATAAGAAACCTGTGAATGACACACCGTCATCCGTCCCTTCCATCCAGTCCTTATACGTACACCCCTCCCTGTCAGAAACTCCAAAAGCATACGAAAACGATGACAAAGGTCCTTTCATAGTATATGTATCCCGCGAAGTGGCCGACCCCTCGGCGGGCACGACCATACGGGCAATCACCTTCGGTCAATTTTTGCACAAGCACAAAGTAAGCTCAATCCTCAACGATGGCGTTAAGAATGCAGGTCGTAACAAGATATCTGTTGAGTTCACATCGAGTACAGCGGCCAACGACTTCCTGGCAAACCCAATATTAAAAACGTCTAAGTTCACTGCATATATCCCTACATACAACATCACCCGTATGGGGCTTGTCAGGGGTGTACCTACTGACTGGCACCTAGACGAGTTTGTTGAATCTCTCGATCTCCCTGCTGGTTGTGGGGAAGTACTTAAAGCTAGACGATTGAACCGCAAGTTAGTGAATGAAAGTGGTGTGACCTGGGTTCCAACCCAATCAGTAGTATTAACATTCCGTGGTCAAACTCTCCCTTCCAAAGTTTACTCCTATCACACCTCCTTACCTGTTGAGTCCTACCGTCTCCCCACTATCCAGTGTATTAATTGCTGCCGGTTCGGTCATGTTAAAATTCAATGCAGGTCAACCCCACGCTGTTATAAATGTTCCCAAGCCCACTCTGGCGATACATGTTCTGTGACCCTGGAGTCCTCAGTTTGCATCTTATGCACAGGAAAACATCAAGCCACTAATAAAAGCTGTCCCGAGCACTATAGGCAGCAGTCAATTAAAATAATTATGTCCGATGAGAACATTTCCTATCAAGAAGCTTCCCTACGATTTCCACCAGCCCATCCTTCTTTTGCCGAAGTTACTATGTTTACCCCTCCATCTTACACAACCAAGCCCATCCCCAATTATGTCTACACCTCTCCCAAAACTCCATCCAAGTCTCATAGGCAGACTATCTTCAGAACTCCCCGCCCTAGAGCTCCTCCAGCCAAGAGCTACGATAGACAAGCTCACAATAACATAACTCGCAATGTCCCCTCCTCCCTGGGCAATGGCTGTGCCCTGAACAATGAACACAATTACACATCACCCCAAAATGATAACCTGAACCCTAATCTTACTAAATCCCTTACAACTATAATTGAAATGCTCAATAAAAATCCCTTACCGCCCAACGTTGCCCAAATCTTCATCAAAATCGCTTCAGCTCTTAACTATGGCCTCAGTACAGATCCTTCAATGGAACTGTAAAAGTATTCGCCCCAAGAAACCAGAAATTCTTTCAATAATAAATGAACATAAACCTATCATCCTTGCCATCTCTGAGTCATGGCTTGTACCTGGCTCCCGATTCCGGGTCCCAGGCTATGCCTGCTTAAGGGATGACAGAGATGATGGGTATGCAGGCAGTGCTATTCTGATCAAACGCTCTCTTGCATATTCTTCTATATCTCTTCCCCCTCACAGTCAACAGTTTAATGCTGTAGCTGTGAGATCCCTCAACATCTCCTTTATCTCTATATATATCCCCCATCCTCATTCATCTATTATCCCCGAATTAAAATCAGTATTACTGTCACTTCCCGCCCCAGTTATGGTGATGGGAGACTTCAATGCCCACCATACCACTTGGGGATCCCATTCTTGTGACGGGTTTGCTACTCTTCTTTTGGATCTTTTTGACGAAATAAACATTTGCATCCTTAATGATGGATCTCCAACCAGAAGGGTCTACCCCAACCAAGATCCTAGGGCCGCTATTGACTTGTCCCTTTGCTCGCCCTCTTTGGCTTCTGTAACCTATTGGAATACCCTGCCAAGCACCCATGGTAGTGATCATTACCCAATCCTTCTCTCCATTGCCCGGAGATCTATCCCGGTTTCTAACCCTAATCCACTCCTGAAGCATAAACTCAATAAAGCCAATTGGCCTGCATTTGCAGATTCGGTTGACTGCTTGACTGATACTTTACCGGAGATGAGAGATGGTGAGAGCACTATCTTATACTATGCTAATTTTGTCAGAATCCTTAAATTCTCCGCCGATCTCCATATTCCGCTCAAAAGAACTGAACGAGATTTTATACTGTCTCCACCATGGTGGGACAATGAATGCACCGACATGGTCAATAAACGCAAAGAAGCAGAAAATTCCTACACGATGATGATGTCCCATGACAATTTTCTAGATTACCAACGCACTGACGCAAAATATAAAAGATTATTATCAAGAAAGAAAAAACAGGGTTGGACAAAATTTTGCGAAACTCTAGACCCCCGTTCCCCATCCACCTTAGTGTGGAATAAGATAAAAAGGTTTCGTCGCTCTGCTGCCATGAATGACCCTCTATCCAATGATGCGTCTATTTGGCTTGATGCATTTGCAGACAAATTGGCCCCCCCTTCCGTCCCTACTGAAGACTGCCTCCCAACCACAACAACTATTCCCAGCTCTGATCCCATGGATACCCCATTCACCTTCTCAGAGCTGCAGTATGTTTTAGCAGATCTGAAGGACTCCACTCCTGGTGAGGATGGTATCCCTTATTCCTTTCTATCAAAACTAAACGATAAAGCGAAACACTGCTACTTGCAAATGGTCAACAGGTTTCTTGAAACGGGAATCGTCCCGGAACCTTGGAAGCATCAAATAATAATCCCAATTCGGAAACCTGGTCAAGACCCTTTAGATCCCAATTCTTATAGACCCATTGCTTTATCCTCTACTTTAGCCAAAATTATGGAGCACTTGATTAAAAATCGCTTGGAATGGATAGTAGAAAGCAGGGGCTTACTTGCCAAGTCCCAGTTTGGTTTCAGAAAAGGACTTGGAACAAGCGATAGCCTAGGAATCATTACAACAGATATTCGTATTGCTCTAGCCAAAAAAGAGTACCTTGTGGGTGTCTTCCTAGATGTAGCTGCAGCATATGATAATGTTCTACTCCCGGTACTCAGGCAAAAGATGCAACAGCTGAGTATCCCGCCGAGATTATCACAAATCATATGTAACCTTCTTTCAGCCAGAACAATTCTGGTGAAAACAAACTCCTTAAGCCTCCACCCCAGAACAGTCTGGAAAGGTCTTCCTCAAGGCTCAGTTCTCAGTCCTCTTCTCTATAGTATATACACTAATGACCTTGAATTATCTGTTGACAGCTTCTGTAATATCTTACAGTACGCTGATGACATAGCACTTTACTCCAGCTCAAATTCCATGGATGAAATTTCGAATCGCTTAAACTCTGCTTTGTACTATCTAGGCCAGTGGCTATCAGATCATGGTCTCTCATTGTCAATCGCTAAGTGCAAGGCTGTTATATTCACGAGAAAACTTCAAATCCCCTTACCCAATATTGTTTTCGAGGATCAAAACATTCCACTTGCTTGCAAATCCAAATTTCTGGGCATGGTTTTAGACAGTCGGTTAAATGGCGTCTCACATACGGAGTATATCCTAAAAACATGTGAAAAGAGCATCAACATCCTTCGTGCTCTGTCAGGAGTGTGGTGGGGTGCTCACCCATATACTCAAAAACTACTATACAATGCTATTGTACGTAGCCATATTGACTATGGGTTGTTTGTATTGGATCCCATCAACAAAACTGCTATGGAAAAATTAAATAAGACTCAATACAAGTGCCTGAGAATCATACTTGGCGCAATGAAGTCCTCTCCAACAAACGCTCTCCAGGTGGAGTGTGTTGATCCTCCTATCACTCTCCGTGGTCAGTATCTCAGTGATCGGTTTATCTGTAAGGTTTTGCAACTTTCCTCCCACCCTTTATTAGACAAGCTTACACAATTATCTTCAGTTCTAAGACCAAATCAGGATCCCACATGCCTCCTAAAAAGCTTCCATAAGTTTACCCGTCTTCCTCATCCAATCCACTCCTCTCCTAAGCTTCCCTTATTTTCTACTACTTTTGAAGGGTTGATCCAGAACTCCTCAGTCACAAACTTAGGACTTACTAAAAAAACTGTAGAGGCAGACGCTAAATTTAACCAAATTATTCATGAAAATTGGTCAGAGTGTTTAACAGTTTATACAGATGCGTCAAAACTAACTAAAAATGGATGTGTTGGGGTAGCCTGTTGGATACCCAAATATAAAATTGCTTTAAAATTTAAGTGTCCCCCAGAATCATCGGTATTCACAGGTGAATCAATAGCAATTCTCGAAGCGGCCCGTTTTATAGAAGCCCACAACGTCAAACAATCCCTAATACTAACTGATTCATTAAGTTGCCTTCAAGCTCTTAAGGCAAATCCTTTCCGCAGCAAAGTCCTAATTCCCACCATCTTCCAGATCAGGGAAGTCCTATACTCTTGCCAACAAAAAGATCTCTCAGTTACTCTGGCTTGGATACCAGGTCACACAGGTATAAAAGGCAACGAGACAGCAGACGGATGTGCCAAACTTGCGACTGAGATGGGTGCTCTAACTCACTTTAGGAACCTAACCCAGGACCTCCGGTCTCTTGCAAAAGCCGACCTGACGGACTCGTGGAATACCCAATGGATTGAATCAAAATCGGTTAAAGGTAAATTTTATGGATCAATACAACCAGATATTCCACGTCGCCCATGGTTCTTTCTCTATCGAGACATCCCTCGCTGGGTTTCATCTACGATATGCCGCCTAAGAATTGGTCATGCATGCACCCCCGTTCACCTCGCTAAGCTACGTATCAAAGATAACTCATTGTGCGAGTGCGGTCTTGACGAAGGGTCGGTCACACACATACTTTTCTCTTGTCCTAAACTCCTTCATAAACTCTACGATGCTATCTCTCCTGACATCCCTCGCCCTTTAAATGTGGAGTCTTTCCTTATGTTAGTTTTTAGTCAATATGTAAAATTCGTCTGTAAATATGTAAAAACTAATAAAATTAAAGTGTAATATATATATATCTTCCCCCATATTATTTATTCTGTATATATTTACGTATTTAAACTTGTTTGTTTTGTGTTGTTGTAGTTACTAATGTGATTAACAAAACCCAGTTATTGCTTTTTCAGTCCAGGTTACGTCGAATTTTTTTATAATCCCCTCTGTGGCTCTTCCATTTCACGTGACATTGGCAAAGTGTATTGTGCTGGTTTGGCACTAAGAAACGCCATTAACCAAAAGAAGAAGAAGAAGAACAAAGGAACTAATAATTCACAGACTACAGATATTTAATTTATTTATTTTTTTAACTGGCTTTACTGCTCTGGGTTACTATAAAAAGAACTATAAGAACGAGATCATCGACTATCAACTATAGTGCACCTAAAGGAGCGCTCTTTCCACCTAGGTCGTTCGCGAACTAGGTACCCAAGACTACATTTTATGTAGTTACAGATTATTATGTCTGTAAGCTAATTTTAGTAAGCTATCTCTAATCTATGGACTGGACGCAGAACATAATATTCTCGGTAGAGAGTAACAGTACAAGTACAAGTAACTTTGAATGCACAGTTTACTACGAACAAAGATATACTATAAAATAATTATAATATCATCAGTATTTTCATTTCAATAATCAAGCGGTAAATGTATGTATCAATCGCGTGTTTTTTTTAAATTTGTATGTTTGGTTGTCTTGCAGTGCTAACACAACTCGAAGCGGACTGACTATCGTACCAGGGGGTGTAAAATTATCGTACATGGATCGAAATTATCGTACTTATCAGGATAATGTCTATCAATCAAATAATATAATAAATATTATAAATGCGAAAGTTTGGATGGATTGATGTATGGATGTTTGTTACTCAACCACGCGCCAACGGCTGAACGGATCTGGCTGAAATTTGGCACAGAGATAGAATATAGTCTGGAATAGCACATAGGCTACTTTTTATCCCGGAAAATTAAGGAGTTCCCGCGGGAACCAAAAAACCTCAAACCACGCGGACGAAGTCGCGGGCATTCGCTAGTAAAAAATATTTTCGTTCGCATTCGCTTCTATGAGAGCCCCCCTGAAATAAAGATTTTTATAACTTTTTAAGCCATATTCGGCTTGAAGCCATCGGTTTATATATATAATATTTAAATTTGAAGTAATTACGTTCAGTAATTCAGAAGTCATAAGGCTCTGACCGACGGACGGACGGACAAGTACAAATTCACTCAAGGAGTCTCGGAGACCTTCGCTTCGCTCGGTCAATAAATTATATTCATTGTAACATTGATATGTTTTGTATAGTTTATGTTTTTTAAACCACCGCTTTCAAAATTCAAATCAACAGAACACTGAAACCCAAATGTTTTACGCGCGGTACAGACCATAGACTATACGTATATGTACCGACCAGCCGATTCCCTTTTCACTTTAAGTTCAATAAACGCGCCAAGTTTAAAATTCACTCGGACAAAATTTCACTATTCCCATGCAGGTTCGGAATGAAACATGCCAGAATTTCGTATTTATAAAGAAGAAACTCTCTACCGAGAGTATTATGTTATGTGACTGGAGCGTCTTCTTTTTTTCTGGTCGGTGGTGCTTTGGACAAGACAACAGCGTTCGGAACCGTACGATAATTATCGTACACATACGATAATTTTATGCTTTCGTACGATGTACGATAATTTCCATCATCATGCAAATTTGGGAATTTATATTATTTCACTCATACGCTGATAGTCAAACGGCCGGTTTCTGAATTGAGAATTTCATGTTGAGTCTGTCTCAAAGACTACTTAAGGACTAAATAAGCAAATTTTTGTTTCTGAATTGATATTGGGCCGGTTTCTGAATTAAGCATTCAAGCAAAAACAGCAAGTTCCAACTCTCAAACCTTACACAATATCAATTCAGAAACAAAAATTTGCTCAATTAGTCCTTAAGTAGTCTTTGAGACAGACTCAACGTGAAATTCTCAATTCAGAAATCGGCCGTAAGTCGCAGTAGTATGGTTTTATTTTGTCCAATAAAATCTTGGGAAAATACCGGGAAATACAAGTTCTCTGTTCCTATTAGTTCTTAGGATGCGCTCTGATAAGTTACACCACTGCCGAGACTGTAACTTTATCCAGCGCCTGCTGTACACCGTACACGCTTTCTTATTGGTTAACATCTACCAATGCGAACAAGTGAATAAGTTCGATATTTCGATTATGTACGCACTTCATACGTATCGTATATTTTGTGTAGAAAAGTTGGCAGTTATTCCGTTATATTACTATAGTTATATGTCTGAATTCGCTCTGACGAAGGGATTTATTTCATATTCATTTCTTTTTTATAAATACGAAATTCAGGCATGTTTCATTCCGAACTTGCATGGGAACAGTGAAATTTTGTCCGAGTGAATTTTAAACTTGGCGCGTTTATTGAACTTAAAGTGAAAAGGGAATCGGTTCGGTCTGTACAGGTCGGTACATATACGTATAGTCTATGGTCTGTACCGCGCGTAAAACATTTGGGTTTCAGTGTTCTGTTGATTTGAATTTTGAAAGCGGTGGTTTAAAAACATAAACTATACGGTAGGTACATATCAATGTTACAATTAATATACCTAATTTATTTATTTATAATATACATTATCCTGATAAGTACGATAATTTCGATCCATGTACAATAATTTTACACCCCCTGGTCCGATAGTCGTCAGTCCAATAGATAATACATATAGACTGGTTTGTCCGCTTCGAGTTGCTAACACAGCAAGACAACCAAACAAACAAATCAACAAAACGTAGTGGATTTGGATATGTCACCGTAAGATTGTAAAAACCGTTGGATTATACTTACTCACGAAATTGTAAACTGTCGAATGATTACAATATAACGGATTATTTTTCGGTAGATTGTAATCTCTTAGGTTTATTAACCCGATAGAACCTACTACTACACTACTTGATTATTTATGTCGAACCCTAACCTAACCTACAAGAAAGAGACAAGTAAACGTAAATACAATGAATATTTCAAAAATTGACACATAAAACAAAGCTAAACATTGAACGGTTCACAGTCTTTCGACTGTTTACAACTCTGGTTAACTTGTCTCTGGTTTACAATCTATCGAAAAAAAAGCGTTAGATTACAAATTACAATCTAACGGTTTTTGCAATCTTACGGTGACAGCTATATTCTCTTTGAATTTTGAAACAAATTAAAAAAAAAAAGTAAAAACATGGGATTGATCATTTCAAATTTCAATACATCTACATAAATTATTAAATTTACCGCTTGATTATTGAAATGAAAATACTGATGATATTATAATTATTTCATAGTAAATCTTTGTTCTTAGTAAACTGTGCATTCAAAGTTACTTGTTAAGCTGAAATGCGGTGCTGTGTGCCCTTCTGCAAAACCACTGCGGAGATCATCTCCGAATCCAAGGACATTACATTCCACAGGCGAGTTTTTCATTTAAAAGAAGAACATGGTAACAGACTAGAGACAATTAAACACAATTTTGAGAGCATTTCTTGCAGAACTCTAGGCTCTGGAATGCAGGTATAAGTGATGAATAATTTCAGTTTTCCCAGAGAAGTTCATCTCCGTGCTGCTTGGCTCAGAGCCCTCGGCAAACAAGACGCTCTCCTGCCAGTCGGTGCTTTGGTCTGCTCGCTGCATTTTCTAGACGATGAGATTTATGAAACAGAAAGTGGCTCAAGGCAGATCCGCACTGGTGCCGTCCCCGCAACAGTGCTGGTAAGCGTTAACTTCTTCATACTGATGCTTACTCTGATATCCTATACTTTGAATGAGCATTATAGTCAATACAGGGTCAATTTGGGAATATATAATTTTTGAATTTTCCCTGGTCTTGCCTGGTGGGATGCTTCGGCCGTGGATAGTTACCACCCTACCGGCAAAGAAATGCCGCTAAGCGATTTAGTGGTCCGGTACGATGCCGTATTGAAACCAAATAGGGGTATGGTTTTAATATAACTGCCATGCCTCTAACAGGTTAGCCCGCTACCATCTCAGACTACATCATCACTTATCATCAGGTGAGATCACAGTCTAGGGCTAACTTGTAGTGGATAAAAAAATATACTATAGGATATTTTATTACTCTCAAAATCAGTGCAGTCTAAGATGGCAGATGGTTAGCCTGTTGTATGGCCAACACCTGTGTGTATCTATTTGTGATAAATGTGTTTAACATTGAAAGTAGATTATGAAAGGTGTTAATGCATATATGTACTTACTAGGGCATGCTCCCGGGAATTACCGGTATCAAAAGTACTGGGAATTCCAGAGACTTCTGAATATTTTCAGTCCCAGTTCTCCACATCACAAAACCGATACTTTTGATACTTTTGAGACTCGAAGTAAATATATTACTTCTCTAATTTAGTGCAGATATTTCTGAATATAACAATAACGTGGTTCACTCACACTTGGTTGGTTGTATTTTATGATCACAAATTCACGGTATTAGTTTAAAAAAATCCTATTTTTACTTTGAGTATAAAAGTGACGATTATTTTTCTGCCACTACGTACAGTTTCGTATGTTAATCAATTAATTGATGGATCTGTCACTGCAATAAAATTTGTTCTGCGTTAATAAATTACAGTAGATTGTGCTATTCTGATAATTGTATCTTTAGATAGTTTCATAATTTTCATATGAAGATTGATAGAAAGAAAATTGATAGACTTTGTTACTGTAACATAAAATATACCTCTTGAGTACGAGGAATCCATGGACTCCACTGTCATTGATACCAACAGCAGTAGGGAAGAAAATATGGATATCGGTATCCATAAATCCCTAAAATTCTCAGCGGTTCTCCATTTAATCTCATTTACCAAGATAATCAGTCGAAAAACAAAGATTGTGATCAGTCCAATCTTGATGTATGGATTTGAATCCCGGACAGTAACGCTTAAACTGGAGGCCCTTAGTGGCTGATAGGAAACATCTTCGGAAGATCTAGGGTGAACCACACGTAAAGGAGGACGGTGGGTGGAGACAGAAAATACAAAGAGGTACTTAACCCAATATAATTTGAGAGCCCAAATTAGCCCTAATTGCTATAAAAATAAAATTATTAGGTTATCGCGATTAAAAAAAAATACGCCCCACGCTATCACTGTAAAACCTACATGCCGGCTTTTCCCGTTAAACTACAAAATAACTTTGAAACGAGTTATGGCACAAGTACTTAAATGAAAAAATACTGAATTTACGATCCTGTGTGGAAATATTACCCGACAATTTTATATATTACGGAAAATAACAATAATATTTGGTCTATTTCATAGTTTCTGTAATATATTAGCCTTGTTTTGTGATAATATATGGTAGTATCGAAAGTACCGGGAATTCCCGGTTCCGTGCCAATATCGGCCCCGGTTCCGTGCCAATATCGGTCCCGAAATTCCCGGTACTCAAAAGCAGTATCGACTGCATGCCCTAGTACTTACAACACTTTGCACAGATCTGCCTGATATGCCTGGACACCCGCAACAAGCTGCTTCCGATGAGTGAATACAAGTTGGAACAAGCATATCAATATTTAGTGGGGCGCCCTGTAAGTTGTATATTTATATCTCAAATATATTACACTAGATGATTCCCGCGACTTCGTCCGCGTGTACCAAGTTTTTTCGATTCCCGCGGGAACTTTGAATTTTCCGGGATTAAAAGTAGCCTATGTCCTTCCCCGGGATACAACCTACCCCTGTACCAAATTTCATTAAAATCGGTTGAACAGATAATTTTTTTGATTCCCGCAGGAATCTTTGAATTTCCCAGGATAAAAAGTAGCCTATGTCCTTCCACGGGATTTAACATATCCCTGTACCAAATTTCATCAAAATCGGTTGAACAGATGGGCTGTGAAAGCGTAGCAGACAGTCAGACAGACAGACACACACTTTCGCATTTATAATATTAAGTATTTTAATTGTTTATTTTATGTAAGTAAGTAGTTATTTCTGTAAGTATAATTTTATTTGAACCTGTACGTATAAATAAACTCATTGAACGCTTTACATTACACTGACCGCTCCTAAAGCAATAAATTAATGAATAATTTCCGTGTGGTTGCAGCCGTGCGATGGAGGTAGGCTCAAGCGAACACTTTGTGTGCAATGCTCGCAGAGACTGGTGGACTTTAGCACATTTAGAGACGAGAGCTTGCGAGCGCGCCGCCGGATGACGGAGCTGCTTTACACGCATGAAGTGGTGAGGAATTCTTTCTTCTTTCTTGGTTTTGCAGGGCTCTGTAACGAGATCCGGTATCACTGACCGCTGCCGCTCTATTGTGATCGCCACCATCGAAAGTTTCTGTGATCTATCTAAAGTGGTGAGAAATGCTTCATTTGTTGAATTATTAAATTACTAGATGATGCCCGCGTCCTTGTGGATTAAGGTTTTTTGATTCCCGCGGGAACTCTTCAATTTTCCGGGATAATAAAAAAGTAATTTAAAAAGAACAAGAAACCCGACTGCTTGGATACCAAAAAGTATAAAACAAGACATGAATTGAAGTATTTCATTATTATCAATTTAAATCGTATAATATAAATAAAATTTATAAAGGCGCAGTCGCACGTTAAGGTTAGCTATTGGACATGCGACTGCGCCTTGGATAGATTGTATCCCGGGGAAGGACATAGGCTACTTTTTATCCCAAAAAATTCAAGAGTTCCCGCGGGAATCGAAAAAACTTGGTCCACGCGGACGAAGTCGCGGGAATCATCTAGTTTTGTATAAGAAGTAGTAATAAGCAGCGGATTAATTTATTCGTAATGACGAGCGGTGATCACCATAACCATCATCAAATTTGCATTGTTATAATGCTAATATTAATTTGGTAAAGTTTGTAAATCTGCTATTTTTCCTAAAAATGAGCTCATTAATTTTCGAAAGTCCTATCGCATCGACGTCACGAGACCTCGGCAATGAACGTCGGCCACTTACGACAATGCCCGTAGAAAATGCAAAAAAGTATTTTTAAGTATTTTCAAAAACACAATTTGAATTTGTACATATTTAGTACGTAGTGGGCGTATTTATTATTAAGTATTTAGTTTGTAGCTAAGTGGACTCGGAACCAATATTTTAATAGACATTAAAAATGTTAGTCGGAAGTTATGTTAGTCGAATATCCGCTGCATGTGGCATTGATGAATGTATTGATTGATCGATTGAAGGAGTACAAATCATCAAGTTTTTTGAGACTTGTAAATGTCGTCACATTAAGCTTAGGTATTACAATGATATGTAACTACCGTAATATGTGAGAGTACGCCCACCTTCACCCTTACCTATCCGCTGCCGGCCGCGTCGTTTTCTGTTGAATGTTACTGTATACTGTATTTCTACGATATCTCATTTGATATTAATCTAAATTGAATGGTGTAAAGTCTAAGAGTAAATAATTTTTGTCTAAATGAAATACTTGAGATGAGTAAGATATTTATTTTGATAAGAAATTATCGATTAATACTAGGTATGTAGGTAAAAACACCTTAGCAAGTAAAGCACTGTTTAGACCAAATTTGAAAATCATAAAAATGGTTATTGTGAGTCAACCTTAAAAGATAGTTATATGCTATCGCGGACTTTTTTTTAGAACTTTTTGAGAGGAACGTTTCCACCATACATTGTTGTCGTGTAACTTTAACGATGTATGCAGCGCACGCCACGCAAGCTCAGATGAGATGATTTTTTCCGACTTAACTAACATTATTGCAATTTTCGTAAGGATCTCTAATTTGTTTGGAAAATAAGTGATATAAGTTTTAAAATCGGTTGAGTGGTTTTTGAGATAATTTACCTAGTTTGATAGATATAGATGATATGAGTAGGAACTTTAAACATCCTTTGAAACCTCGTAAATCCTAAATTATCATTAAAACGGAAAAATGGTTTAAGGAACCTAGGTGTGATTTTAAAAGACCTATCTAACGATACCCCACTTGCTTATAGCCTATCGACTTTCATTTATTTATTGGCTTCTAGTCGACGCCATTTTGTTTTTCTCAAATTCGGCCTCCGTTGTGACACTCGGAAGACTAAAACAAATCTATTAGTGCAATTACTATCAAAATCGGTTCAGCCGTTTTTTCTGTAATGTGACACAAAGGAATATAACCTTTGAAACCTTCCTAAATGATCGTTAAAATGAGAAAATGATCAAGGAAACCTAACTATGATTTTGCAAGACCTTTTCATCGATACCCCACTTGCCATAGTCCATCGACTTTAATTTTTTAATTTGTTACATTATGGCTTCTAGAGGGCGCCAGTTTTTGGTTTTTCTCAAATTCGGCCTCCGTTGTGACACTCTGAAGACTAAAACAAATCTATAAGTGCAATTACTATCAAAATCGGTTCAGCCGTTTTTTCTGTAATGTGACACAAAGGAATACAAGCTTTGAAGCCTCGTAAATCCTAAATGATCGTTAAAATGAGAAAATGATCAAAGAAACCTAACTATGATTTTGCAAAACCTTTTCATCGATACCCCACTTGCCATAGTCCATCGACTTTTATTTTTTAATTTATTACATTATGGCTTCTAGACGGCGCCATTTTGTTTTTTCTCAAATTTGGCTTCCACAGTGACACTCTAATGATATATTCGGCACAAACTGGTGCAAGAATCATCAAAATCGGCCCACGCGTTTAGGCTGTAGCTGTCCTGCAAGGAACATACAAACATAATATATAGACTGATGAATACCTACAGACATAGGTCTCTTTTTACCCTGTGCGTTCCGCAGTCGGGTAAAAAGAGACCTATGTCCTTCCCTAGGGTACATCCTATAATAATAAAGCTTTATTTACTCCATCTGTTACATTTTTTTTTTTACAATATACTAATTAGTTGTATGTTAGTTTTGTTAGTTGGGTTAGTAAACATATTTAAAGTAAGTCTAAGGAAGTGTTAGTTAGTTAGTAACTTCAGCCCGTGATTTATCCCATGTCCTGGGTAAAAGCCTCCTCCATTGACTGCCGTGCTCTTCGATCCCTTGCCACCTGCATCCAACCATCTCCACTTCAATCTCAAAATCTGTTCCAGTGCGTCTGCCAATTTAGTCTTTTTCCTGATCTCCATGCTCCTTACCTTATCAATCCTTCTGAATTTGAGGATACTCCTCTCCATGGCCCTTTGACATGTTCTTATCTTGTTCGTGACTTTTTCGGTACATACCCATGTCTGACTGCCATAAGTAAGACATGGCAGAACGCAGGTGTCTATAATAGTTTTTTTCAAGTGCAGTTCATATTTTCCTTTTAGAATTTCCTTCTAGAATTTCATCCTATACCAAAATTTTATCAAAATCGGTTCAATAGATATTGATCTTGAACAGCATGTGGCAATGGTAATGAACTCGTTTCAGATAACGAGACGACACGTGGCATTGCTAAGCCGCTACAAGCGACCGCTGCCGTCTGACATCGAGCGCGACACAGCACCAGACGCGACTGCGACTGCGACTGACGCGACTGATGTCGCAGTCGCGGTGAAATGGGAAGTCGAACACCGGGAAGATGCCGACACTGTAGCCTACTGCGACAGAGAACGCGACTACTGCGAGGCTTTCGAGGACACGCCAGCCGCGGCCGAAGCCGAGGCCGAAACACAGGCGCCGATGAAGCGAGAGTACGTACTTTCCACAGGAGTTAGCCCGAGACTGCAGTCTAACTTTTCCTTTCCTATTCTTGAGTACCAATGTTAAGGTGCTCAATATAATTACAATCTAGCCAGACTATTTGACTAATAAGTGATTTTACTTTAACCTAAACTTATAATTAATTTTAGGGTACCTTTTTTATTGTGGGATAAACTTGCCCTTGACAATCATGCTTATTGCAAAGCAATGATGACGTCTAGGTTGGAACGCGCTTGCCTAGCAGATGCCAATTCACTCTTGCCTTGAAGGTACCTAAGTTATACGTGGCAGGAAACACGTGCGCTGGGAGAGTGTTCCACACCCTAGCGGTCGGATCAGAAACGTCGAGCAAAAACGTTTCGTGCGAGCAGATTGGACATCAACCACATAAGAATGCCAACGCTGACGGTTTCTCGCTGTTCTGTGGTAGAACGGGGAAGGAGGAACAAGGTTGTGAAGTTCCTGAGCACACTTCCCATGGTGTACCCGATAAAAACCGATAAGCAGGCGACATTGCGTCGGTGTTGTAGACTGAACAATTTCGCCTGCGTAAGTGCGCCTCTTCCATAACATATTACTAACATAAATTAGTTAAATTTAGAAGTTATTTTTGTAAATTAAGCATAGTACAATAAAAATATGTGTGGTGTGTTATGTGTATGCGTGTGTGTGAGTGTTTGTAAACGTGTGTGTGTCTATGTGGTGAGCCACTTGGCAGTGACTACCCAATCTCACTGCTATTATAAGAGTACAAAAGGAACATGTGGGTCGGTGCATGCACGTGTTATTATATGTATACTTGTTGCATCAAGTTTTCTGTTTCATCATAGTTTAATTTAAGCAACCACTCAGAAATTACTTTTTTACAATCATGTAAGGACAGTTTATAGATGTTCAACTTGTTGTTTATTATGTTGTAAAGATGAGTCGATTTCCTTGTGAATTGTCGGGAAGCAAATTTAGTTTTACTAGGAATCGTGTGCAAAACCATCTTTCTTTTCCTCTTTTTAGATTTTTCAATGTCAATGGGTACCCTTTTATGAGCTTTTAATAATGAGTTTAACAGATATAATTTTCTAACTGTTAGCAATTCACAATGTCTATAAAGGTCTATGGTTGAGAATCTGTATGGTTTGAAAAACATTACTTTTAGTAAAGACCTTTGACCGCGCTCTACTTCAAGAAACTTTATTTTTGAGGCTTTTTATTTTTGTATCCTAGGATAGATTGGCCCAGTGTTACATAAATCTGCGTTAACAATTTTTTAGTTGTCACATGTCTCAGTGCTTTAAAAATCCAAATAAGTTTCCTAATTCTACCATTAACAAATTCAACATGGGGGTGCCATGAGAGTCGCCCATCTAACATTACTCCCAGGTATTTTATTGTAGTTACTTTATTAAGAAATGGACAGCTACAGTTTACAGGGTTTAGATTATTACATTTATGAATTTTAATTTGGTAATCATTGTTAGGCTGTGTTTTAGAGTTTATTGTAAAACATATATAGTTAGATTTTTCAGTATTTAACGTTAAGAGATTTGCTTTTAACCATTGAGAGATTTTTGAGAGGCCTGATTCAACCATATTTTTAACCGACTTCCAAGACATGCTAGAGAAAACTATAGCAGTGTCATCAGCATAAGAAAACAGATGGCCACCGTCAGGTTTTAAATTACATAAATCATTAATGTATATTAGAAACAAGGTTGGTCCTAATACACTTCCTTGTGGGACGCCAAATGTCAATTTAGAGTCCTCGCTAACATAGTCCCCTATTTTGACACGCTGAGTTCTATCATGCAGATAGTCTCTAAGCAATAATAGTGCTGTACCTCTAATGCCAATTCTTTCAAGTTTCTGTATTAGAAGGGGAATAGAGACAGTATCAAACGCCTTTTTAATGTCCAAAAATACCGTTAAACATTTTTTACCTTTGTCTAATTGTTCCGAAATAAGTGATGTTAATGCTAACACTGCATCCTCTGTGGACTTTCCTTGCCTAAACCCATATTGTGAATCAGAGAGAATATTAAATTTGTTTAGGTAGCTTATTAATCTGGAATTTATTAATTTTTCCAAGATTTTCGCTATGGATGGTAAGATAGAGATCGGTCTATAATTATTAATGTCCTCACTATCTCCACTCTTGAACACAGGTGTGACAATGGACTGTTTAAGAATTGTAGGGAACACGCCTAATTTAAAACAGAGATTTGCTAGATGACAAATGATTGGTGCAATTAAATGTATTGCTATTTTAAGAAGTTTAGTGGGGATATTGTCCCATCCTGGTGCACTGTCAGATTTGAGACTCATAATAATACTTACAATTTCATGTAGGTCAGTATCTAGGAGAGCCATTGAAGACAATTGACTATCCACAAATTCCAAGGGGTCTATAGTATGATGGGCGTTTGACATGATCTCTTCTGCAAGTACCCTTCCAACATTGGCAAAGTAGCTACTCACATAATTAACTGAGTTTCCTGGAGAGAGTTTTAAATTTAATAGATTCAGATTTTGAGTTTTATTTTTGCTTAAGTTGGCTATTGATTTAATTTTGCTCCAAAGAACTTTGCTATTTTTAACAGAGAGGGTTAATTGTTGTCTATCATAATTCCGTTTTATTTTTTTAATAAGGTTATTGCAGTAGTTGCGATAACGTTTATAGGTTATTTTTAGAATTTCGTTGTCAGGATCGGCCCTTAACTTTTTTTGCATATTATTCCTGTTTCGTATGCAACGTAAAATGCCAGATGTCATCCAAGGTTTAATAGTACGTTTATTTTTAGGGAGGTGCACCACTTTCGAGCTTTCTTTTAGAGAATCAGTCAATTTGCCTATTAGTTCAGCTACTACCGAATTAGGATCTTCAGAATATAGCAATGCATCCAAATTTTTTTCCATAAGAATTTTTACAGCTTTGTCATAATCTATGAAAAGTTTAGTTTTGGAACATTTATGCTTACTATTTAATTTAGATATAGATAAAAATATCATGCAGTGATCAGTAACCGATGTGTTAAGAACTGCTATGAAAGGGGAGACATTCTTTTTTTCTAATTTTAATATAAAATGATCCAGGCAGTTGCTACCTCGAGTTGGGAGTGAGTGACCTGGAAGTAGGCCATATATAGAAAGCATATTTAGGTAGTTTAACCTATTATTGCATTCATTATGTGTTTCATTTTGTTTAGGTATAAGATTAATATTTATGTCTCCCGTGATTATAATATTTTTATGCGATTTGATAGTATCAAGGTGAACACTAAGTGAATTAACAAAGCTAACAGCGTTAGTATTTGATGGTGACCTATATATTCCAAGAATGATATAGTCATTAATTTCCAATTGCAAACACGTTGCATGATCTAGTTTTACCTCCTTAGCGGCAGCCAAGAGGGTATTTCTAACATAGATAACTACACCATCATTTTGATTAAGGTGGAAAGAAGTTGTGAATGAGTTGTAATTGTTAAGAGATGGAATAGTTTTTTGTGGATTTAGCCGACACTCCGTTAGGACTAAAATGTCTATGTGAAACTTTAATTCAGCTAATGTAATTTGAAGATCCTCCAGGTTAGTATAGATACTGCGTATATTTTGTGAAACCAATTTTAGGTCATTTTTGTTAAAAGTCTTTACTTTGTTAAGGTCCTCGATATCACATTGTTGTGTCCAAGGAACCATAGACTGATCTATTTCATTTACCGCTAAATGGGAAATAAAATTCATTGAGAGAACAGATTTTGATTATAAGGTGGTTGATTAAGTTGATTCCTGAAGATATAACAAAAGTTAACCAATGAAACTCAGTGATGGCAACAATGCTACCGACAATAGAGATTATTATGCCTAAATTATATAATATGTAAGCAGTGATTATGCTAAATAGTGAGCTTATGCAAAGTGTATATATTGAGTAATAATCAGATTTAAGTGAGTGTAAATGAGGTACACACCTCATTTACACTCACTTAAATCTGTGTTACAAACAAATTTAATTAAGTGTGTATTATGAGATGTGTATAATGTGTTACAAACAAACTTAGGTGTATGTGTTTGCATGATTACAAAGAAAAGGAAAAATGCACCAACTGCTAGCAATTTAAGTGGTAAAAAATGAGCACAGTAGTAGTGTACATGACCATGTGCAATAGTTATTAAGCAGACATAAGAATAAATAATACAGAATTCTGTATACAACAACAAACCAAATTTAGAGCCTGAAAATAGTCACTTTTCTTGCGAGAGTTTGTGGATTTGAGGTTCATTCGTGATAAGTATTATAGGGGATCCCTCATCCTTTCTTAGATATATCTTACCATAAGACGTCCAACAGAATTTATAAACTTTCGACTTAATAAGGTCACGTGCCAAAAAATATAATCGAGCCGCTTTAGGCGTAAGCTGTTCTGAAATGAAAATAGGGGTGTCTTCAGAGGTACGGAACCCCAAATGCTTGGCACATAACTTTGATTTGTGTTTGATATTGAATGATTTACTCATCTTGAGTAACTCAGTTTTTAATAAAGTAGAAGATGTTTCTACAATAATTGGTGTATTTTGGACACCCTCCTTTTTTGAACGGATCCTGTATACATCTCTAATGTCAGATTTGTTGATTTTACAGTCAATGTTGTTGGACAGGCATAGTACCATATCAATCAAGTCTTCTTTGGTTTCATTATTTTTCTTAGGCACATTTTTCAGCTCAAAGTTTGTTTTCCGACAGTCTCTTTGCACTTCTTCAAGTTTATCCTCCAAAATAGTTATATACTTTTTGTCCTCCTTTATTTGTCTTTCCAAGCTTTCTATTTTTTTCTTAAACTCTTCATTCTGTGCAGATAGAAATGCCACCGAATTTTCAATATTGGTATTAGTTTGTTTAATTTCCTTAAGAGTAGTTGCATTTTTCTTAAATTCTTTCTCTTGGCTTGACATTAGATTTGAAATCATATTCCTCATTTCCTCCTTAAAATTGTTTAGCTCCAGTGTAATATCTTCGTCCCTTTTTCTTTTGTTCCGCATTGATTGAAAATTAGGTGGTGTGATGGCCGATTTCGTACCGGTTACGTGAATCTCAGAGTCCGAAAAAGATTTATCCAATGTGGCATCCATTTCTATTTTCTATAAACAAACTAAAGTACTCTGTGGTAGCAATAACTCTGGTGTATGGCTCTATGGTGTATTTACGCGTTGTATACACGAGTCTTCAAATAAATTCGTCGCGTAAAAGCATAGACATAGAATTTTTCTGCTACGCTCAAAAGTCTTGGTCAACTTGATATGTAAACGGAACTTTTAGTGTTGTTGTGTTGGCACTATTGACAGACTAATGGAGCGCTATTGTCTATGTTCCAAGATGACACTCCTGAATTAGGTAAAAAACTTTTACGTTGAAATTCACTGTGTACGTTACAACTCGCGCACAACAAACAGTTCAATAAATTCCTTGGTGCAACCTAACGCGAAAAAAGTGCTTTTAATAGAGAATGCACCTATCCACAGCAACTTTGACACACTTTTACGAGGAGACACACCGCAACGCAATCACCACTTGACAGTCCAGACCGGAAGAGCAAGCTAAATATAATATCGGTTCTTATTAAAAAATAAGTTATATAACCTAACATCTAAAACTAACCCCAATTTAGGTAATATGGGTCTAGCATTTAGAGTCTCTTTGTGTATTTTAACTACCTACCTAATATAATAATATATTCATAGCTGTTATCTCTTAAGTTTATTATTTAATTATTTATTTCCTTAGTATGTTTAGTTATAAAGTTAACCAGAAAATTACTGTTTAAATAGCTAAAAGATAAAATAAAACGCCCGCCAAACAAAACACTCAGAAAAATCAGTACAAAAAGCTGTTGTTTTCCCGCAAATTTTCGAGTGTGACGTCACCAGAGTTGCAACCAATCACAGGGCGTTCCTGTCACAGGTAAAATATCAAAAATTATAACATTATTAAACTCTTATTTTGATGAAAAATATACATATATTTGATTAAAATAAAGTGAAATATGCTTATTTACGTTGTTATTAGTGAGATTTACCACAATTTCAGGTATATTTTCATTGTTGTCAAATAGCCTATTGTAGAAATAAAAATAAACTTGTAAAGCCTACTTCTAGGCTTAGTAAAACTAGCAATTCATTTGTTGGAAACAGTGTCCGCTTCTACAATAAGCTCCCAGAAGACATGTTGAAAATGTCTCTGAATAAGTTCAAAGTTAATGTAAAACGTAAACCCATTAAAAAATCTTATTAGGTACCATGTAAAGGATTACTTAAATGACAAGGAAGCTTGGCAATGATTTGATCTATTGGCTCTGATAGTTCATTAGTTAAGATGATTTGTGAAATGGTGATAATGAAAAAAAAATCCGGCTGAGTTTGTTGTGGGCTCTTCTCAGACCAGGGCGCGTTTGGAACCCTCGTAGCTTTAGTTTTAAGATACCTTTACTGATTATCACCATTATCCATACTAATATTATAAATGCGAAAGTGTGTCTGTCTGTCTGTCTGTCTGTCTGTCTGTCTGTCTGCTACGCTTTCACGGCCTAACTACTCAACCGATTTTAATGAAATTTGGTACAGAGATAGATTACATCCCGGGGAAGGACATAGGCTACTTTTTATCCCGGAAAATTGAAGAGTTCCCGCGGGAATCAAAAAAATGTATCTATTCAACCGATTTTGTTGAAATTTGGTACAGGAATACGTTGTATTCCGGGGAAGGACTTAGGCTACTTTTTATCCCGGAAAATTGAAGAGTTCCCGCGGGAATCAAAAAACATCACTACTTTTTATCCCGGAAAATTGAAGAGTTCCCGCGGGAATCAAAAAACATCAATCCACGCGGACGAAGTCGCGGGCATCATCTAGTATATTATAAAAAACTCGACGTCAATAAGTGTAGTATACCTACCTAAATTGAATAAACGTTATTTTGACTTTGACTTTGACTTTGAATGTATCGAGTTGGTAGGTACTTGGCGGATCCATCCCAAAGGTGGCAGCTACTCCATGCAAGTTCTGAGTTGTGCCTGATAGAGAACGAGGCGCTGTTTTGGCGTGAAGCACCTATCGCTTCACCTTGTTCAGGATGCCAGTTTTTTGGCAGCTGTTTTGGCTTTTGACTCGATACAATTCCCGAAAATGAGGTTGGGAGAGATGTCGATTCCTAAGAGCTCAATGTGATCACTTATCGGTACGGATATACCCTGGAAAGTAGGAGTCAAGGTGAAAGGGCTCCTCTTAGTGGTTAATAAACACGCTTGTGTTTTGGTGGCGTTAAACTAGACCAGATTGGCGTCACCCCATTCGGACACCTTAAGAGTCAAGTTAACGCGATCCACCATGGCCTCTCTTTGCTCAAGTGTCTCAGAATCACTGGCTCGAGAGGCGGACATGTATCTTTCCGCAACAGTCCTGTCATCAGCGTACCCAAAGATGCTGGGTTTGAGAAGATTGTTGACGAACTACTAAGAAATTGTCCAATGACGAAAACAGACGTATGTAGCGACATTCATCATTGTCTTTCATTTTCTATGGCGTCGCATCGCGTTGCGTTACTTAGAGGTAGAGATTGTGATTCGAGAGCCCGGATATTATCAGAATATTTCACATCGTGGAATAAATGTGGAAATGTACTCTACAATTCCTCGGTATGAAATTTAAACTCGGCGTATTTTTAACATATCACATATTTTTGCATGGGTATAGTTGAGGGCCTGGAGAGTGACAAAGAATACTGTTTACTCGGCAAAATCAAAGAGTTCCGTATTCCGTATAGTTCCGATTTTAAAACCGAACTCGCGGGTCTCATCGAGTAATGAATAAATGATATCCTTTCAGGCATACTTGTGATTCGGAGTCTTCGGAAGACAGTAATCAAGATTCAGGTAAGACAACTCTACACTCCTTGTAATCGATCCTAATTTAGAACATACATTGGGGCTGATTCTGTTGTACACAATCTCTAAACTTAACTATACTGACAGCATTAAAAATATTGCTAACCCTTTCATATTAATCTCTGCAGAAAGGGACAGAACTAGATGTAGAGGTGTCATTGTATTTTAGAGATTACCTAAAGGGAAAATCTATAAGACAGTCGTTAGACCTGTCGTATTGTATGGTTCAGAATGTTGGGCGGTGAAAAGGACGGATGAAAGAAAAGTACATGCGACCGAAGTGCGAATGTTGAGATGGATGTGTGGTGCGACTAGAATGGACAAGATTAGGAATGAATATATAAGTGGAAGTTTAAAAGTAGCGCCAGTGATAGAAAAGATGAGGAGTAGTAGGCTAGGTAGGTTGTTATGCGGAGGGAAGAAAGGCTCATTACGAGAAGAATGATAGATATGCATGTGGAAGGACTCTTTAAAAGAGTAGAGGGAGACCAAAGAAAAGATGGATGGATTGTGTGAAAGAGGATATGCGTATAAAAGGGGTGAATGATAGGTTGACGGATAACAGAAGTGAGTGGAAGAAGAGATGTTGTGCCGACCCCACGTAGCGTGGGAATAGGGCAGGAGGAAGATGAAGAATTGTAGTTTAGAGATTGTGTAAGCATATCGTAATCATTTGACATTACAGTTTACATATTGAAAAGTTCCGATTGGTAATTCAATTACTAAGCATTAATCAAAATTAATTCCGCATCCTATACTATTCAATATTGCCAAAATATAATTTATAAGGTAAAATTAACAATTCACTGGAAATTTGAATTGAACATGAAATTTAATGTAAAATTATTTAAGAATCACAACTTATATGGGATCGTATTACTATTGTTAATAGTGGTCATTATGATTCATTATACTGGACTATACATATATTATGTGTTACAAGTGTTTGTTTTTTGGCGTCTATAAGTAGTGATAGTGATAATAGTTCTTTCGTTTCAGTCGCTCCTGTGGTACTTGCGACCACTTCCGGAAACGAAGAATATCCGTCCGATTCAAGCGATGAGTGGGATATATATCCCACTCATCGGTCGGAAATATGTCTTATGATGTCTTTCGAAAATAATGCCCAGGACACTGCACTAATACCAAAGGAGTCATTGGCACGAATAAGTGATATTATTATCGATTATTATCGATCAACGAGGAATGATCGGTATGAACAAAGTAAACATTCCCAGGGTATATTCGGTACACAGTTGGAAAACCATACTGACAGGATGCAGTATATCTGTGACATATGCCAAAAGATATTTCAACGAAAAACTTCCTTAGTTTCTCACATTAGGGTGCACAGTTTCGCAAAAACTTTAACATGTGAGTTAAGAGAGTGCAAATTGAATCAAAATCTTACGTTATCGAGTATGAGTAAAACCAGTATAACCAAGACAACACGCACTAAAGAGCCCTTTGTTTGTGAGTTATGCAAGTACAGATGTACATACAAAAGTAAATTAGTGAGTCACATGAGAACTCACACTGGCGAAAAACCCTTTGCTTGTGAGTTATGCAAGTACAAATGTACGGTTAAAAGTAGTTTAGTGATTCATAGGAGGACTCACACTGGCGAAAAGCCATTTGCTTGTGAGTTATGCAAGTACAAATGTACGGTTAAAAGTAGTTTAGTGATTCATATGAGGACTCACACTGGCGAAAAGCCATGTGCTTGCAAGTTATGCGAGTACAAATGTCCGGATAGAAGTAATTTAGTGAGTCACATGAGAACTCACACTGGCGAAAAACCATTTGCCTGTAAGTTATGCCAGTACAAATGTACAGCAAAAAGTGATTTAGTGAAGCACATGAGGACTCACACTGGCGAAAAGCCCTTTGCTTGTGAGTTATGCGAGTACAAATGTACGATTAAAAGTCGTTTAGTGATTCATATGAGGACTCACACTGGCGAAAAGCCATTTGCTTGCAAGTTATGCGAGTACAAATGTCCGGATAGAAGTAATTTAGTGAGGCACATGAGAACTCACACTGGCGAAAAACCCTTTGCCTGTAAGTTATGCCAGTACAAATTTACAACAAAAAGTGATTTAGCGAAGCACATGAGGACTCACACTAGCGAAAAGCCCTTTGCTTGTGAGTTATGCGAGTACAAATGTACGGTTAAAAGTCGTTTAGTGATTCATAGGAGGACTCACACTGGCGAAAAGCCATTTGCTTGCAAGTTATGCAAGTACAAATTTTCGGAAAAAAGTGAGTTAGTGAGCCACATGAGGACTCACACTGGCGAAAGGCCATTTGCTTGTGAGTTATGCAAGTACAAATGTACGGTTAAAAGTCGTTTAGTGATTCATATGAGGACTCATACTGGCGAAAAGCCATTTGCTTGCAAGTTATGCGAGTACAAATGTCCGGATAGAAGTAATTTAGTGAAGCACATGAGGACTCACACTGGCGAAAAGCCCTTTGCTTGCAAGTTATGCAAGTACAAATGTTCGGTTAAAAGTCGTTTAGTGATTCATATGAGGACTCACACTGGCGAAAAGCCATTTGGTTGCAAGTTATGCAAGTACAAATGTCCGGATAGAAGTAATTTAGTGAGTCACATGAGGACTCACACTGGCGAACATTGCAATAATTGATAAGAAATGTTGAAATGTTAATAGTAGTAGTTAATGAATAATTGACGACTCCTGAAGAGAGATGAGTTACTTAGACAGTCGGATAGCCGCGGAAATTACACAGCACATATCAATATAAACCTTAAAACTAAGGCATTAAAGTTTAATTACAAATGTACTATATTTTACATTTACACCATTCTTCTTAAGACCTTTTGTCTTATAAAGAATGGTGTCGGGCTCGCGTGTACCACATTTTTACCCCCTACCAAAAAGTGCTCAACGTGCCTATTTGCAATGCTACTAAAAAAATCGCAGTCATAGGGACTGCCGATAGAAGTGAAAACGAACATTTTTTTTTTAATTAAAAATAATAATTAAAATACTTAAAAATATATAAACCTTAAAACTGAGGCACTAAAGTTTAAATACGAATGTACTATATTATTTATACTTAAGACCTTTTCTCTTAAGAAGAATGGTGTCGCGAGGTGACAGTCACGGTTACACGTCACTTTTAAATATAAACCTTTAAACAAAGGCATTAAAGCTTAATAACTAATGTACTATATTATTTATATTTAAGACCTTTTGTCTTAAGATGAATGATGTCCCGTGACCGACACCGTTCCACATTTTTACCCCTAAAGAAGTTTTCACTTCAAAAACTGGTTGAAGGCCGTCTAGAAAGTAATCCATAAATGAATATGTATAACCTGATAATCATTCAAATTAATTATATGAGTAATACAAGGTAAATATTATTCATGCTCGTTCTCAATACGTTCACGATACTCATCACAGCTGTCTATGAATATATTGAGTTACTTAGCTGGTGGTGATAAAAACATGGTTGCGATCGCTCCAGCACTTTTCGTGAACCACGGAGGTGGTCCTATGCATTTATTAAGCGGTAAGGAGAGTCTCGCCAAGTTCCTTAGAGATGAAGTTAAGAAGATCGATTCGACGGGGCAAAGTAAATCTTGTAAACAAATATGGCGTCAGATCACGTGATTATAATTGTCATTGGACATATTATAGTGATGGAAACATTGACAGACTAGTTGTGAATGAACGATTGAATGAATACATTCTGAAATCGATTACCATATTATACAGTTGCTTTTACTGTGGTTGTGAGAAAAGTTGAAAATAAAAGTCGAGGAGGTAGGCACTAGTTATTTACTAAAAAATGGGTTTTTACGCCCATACTTATTTCGAGATTTTTGGCGGCTATTGTAAGCGCGGTTTTTTTCTCAGATCTAAAATACCTAATTGTTGATTTAATTTTATGATTCGACATTTATAAGAAAAATTCAATGACTTTTAAAAAAAGGCGCGCACCATCGATGTATATGTAGGTACTAGATGGGCCCTTTCACAGAAAAAAGTCGGGCGTCCGACTTTGAGAGCGCGCTCCTTACCTGTCTTTGTCCCCATCGTAGCGCTGTCACGGTCGCTAGTCCTGTAAGTAGATAATTTGTTATTATTATTTTAACATCTAAAGTCTAATTAGTATGACACTGTATAATTTTTATTGTAAGGTAAGTGTTTCAATTCGCAATTATACTTTTCTAAAAAAACGTTATTTAATCTTCTTAATATTTTTATCCATTACGCAATCATTTAATTTCCGCGGCAAACTGTATGGTTTTTTTTTACTAACTGGCCTAACGGCTTCTAAGGCTATGACCTATAATATTATCTATGACCGAGTCATACGTTTTCAAGCTGTAATTCACGATGGCGCATATGTTGCAAGCCAGTTCCCGCTTTTCAGACTAGATGGCGTTGTAAAATACGCCCACAATATTTGTTAGACAGGTTAACACACACATCACATGTCACATATTAAATGTATTGATTTAGTATATAGACTACGCTACGGCGCGTTGTTGTAATTGCGTTTTTGTTATTGGATTCATGGCTCTAGGTTCTAGCCTGGACTATGCAGCCTTTTTTACATTTATAAAACTTAAAAGAATTTTTATCAAATATATTATAAATACTATTTTATGAATTAATTTCATCAATTCACATTTAAATGTCATTATTTTTTAAGGTTTTCTACAAACAAAGTTAATATCATTATGAACCTTCTTGCAAGATTTTTTTTTATTTTGAAGTAGCGTGGACTTACAGTGCGACAAGTATAACTTGGCGCGGCTGTGCGCTACTTTGCTCAACATCAGTGTTGCCATTGTGAGAACATGACACTAAATTTAGGAAAAAAATATTCATTGCGAATTCTTAGATGATTATGTTGTCTTTCATTTTGTTTTAATTATTGCTCAGTACTTTTCTATAATCTATAGTATATAAGTAGTTACCATAATATGACGGTTTTACATAACAATAAAACCGATATTATGTGCCGAGAGGGAAAACATACAGCATTGTTATGAAGCAGTCTGTACTTCACCGAAATCTGCGGTCTATCCTTTAACAAAGTAGTGCACCTTACCGAATATAGATGGCGCTAGTGTCTCACCCAGCAAGGCAGCGGGGACCCGCTGTCACTTTGAACGTCATAGTCTCCACCAGGAAGAACTTCCTGCAATGCTGTATGTTTTCCCTCTCGGCACATAATATCGGTTTTATTGTTATGTAAAACCGTCATATTGATGTACCTCCAGAAAACATACAGCATTGTTATGAAGACGTGTTTGTTATCTGCTGGTGAATTCATGCATTAAACACAACGCTATGATGAATTAATGAGTTAATCTGTCTGAAAATGTATAGAAATATGTCAAAGACATTAGACCACACTGCTAGTAGGTTAAAAATAAACACAAAGATAACCATGAATAGATTTTAATTTCTGTTCATTCCAGTTTGTTGTGTATGTTAGAATCACATTCTATCCAGAAGAAACTGCAAGAAACTGGTATAGTTGCTCTTTAAAAATTATTGAACAGCCAATGATATTAAAACATAATATTATAATATAAAAACGATGAACTATTAAAGTTGGTTTTACAATTATATTGATTTTAATAAATATCACTACAAGATCTGTCTCAAAATATTCCAAAAGCCAATTGTTTAGAAATCGATAATGATAACCTAACATAACCTCTTAAAATAGTATGTAATTATAATTTATACTTATCTCAGCAAAATGCCGTAATCTACCCTTAATCTTCACCAATACAATCAATATTAATATACACTTTATCCACTTGTAATAACTCCTCAAAATTTTAATACTGACTGAACTCCCGACGCCATTTTCTCTCACCTTTATACTATTTTTCTGTTACCGTCCCACCAACATTCTCCTGAATTTTTGTGATTGGCTGTCATGATTACAGCCTATATATTGAAAAGCTACGATTGGTGATTAAATTACTTAGCATCAATCAAAATAAACTCTGCATCCTGCAACACTCAATGTTGCCAAAATATAACCTCCAAAGTAAAATCAACAATTCATTGCAAGAAACCTAAATTGAACATGAAATGCAATGCAAAGTCACCTATGAATCACAACTCAGCATCGCAACAACACTGCGAATAGCGTTCATTCCTCACACTCGCCCATCCTGACGCCTCTTTGCGTCCCTGCAAAGAAAAATTGGTATGAATAGGTTTGATCACCGCATACATGAGAACAACCAAGCAACCTAACCTTGGAGAAAAATGAACTCTATGTAGTAACGACCAATCAATCCCTTGCTCCCCACTGCTTTTTTCTTTTGTTACTTGACCAATATGAAGACTCTATTGCGAGCAAAGTAAAGTACATAGTTTATTTTCAAAGAGATTTTCACAAGATTCTATAAAGCACCGACTCATAAAATACATCTGTTTATAAGAAGAGTATACGCATTTATCAGATAGTTTCCATTAATTTCCCGTTATTCAAGTATATTATTCATTATTTATATATGGAAGAGCTGTTCATTTATTTATTACCAAAATAAACACACTTAGATAATCAGGCCTATTTAACAAATAATCATAATAATCATTAAATATGACCATTTACCAAAGTACACATTTTGCCCATCTGTTTATCAAATTGTTATAGTGACAACCCTGTGACTCCAAGACAGCACCAACCCTACGGCTGACAGATTACGTTTGCACTTCATCAGCGTATAGTGTTACAGTGAGCGAAAATGTTAGATTTAGTATTCTCACGGACAACTATTTTCAACCATGTTCGCACGTTAATAAGTAATTATAAAAATCGCAACTGTAAATTATTCAGTAAACCCTAATTATAAGAAAATTTCAGACCTTCCTCAACCTCCACCTGCCGGCCTTCATAATTAAATTTATTCACCAAATGTTTATAATTGTAATTTAATTGTAATTTACCAAATACACCCATAAGCTATTTTTTTTATCAAACCAATTCATCGAGCAAGTATACCTTTTCATCAAAATATATACCATTTGCTATGAGCCTACTCAACAAATAATCATCGAATATGACCATTTACCAAAATACACATTTTGCTCAGCTTTTTATCAAATTCATTTACAAAAGTTTTATTTGCAATCATTAAAACTATTCAAACCTTTCAGTCGCAACCATTGCAACTGTCCAAAGAAATCTGTAATAACCGGTATAACCTTCCAGAACCAAATAGTGGCAACCGTCATAACCATTTTTCCAAGTGGCAACCATATAAACCATATAAACCATTATAACCATTTTTCCAAGTGGCAACCATTAAAAACCATTAAAACTATTTTTTTCAACTTTCTCATATATATTCCAATAAACCATCATATATTTTTGCCAAGTAAAACAATTTATAACCATTAGAACCATTTTTTTTTGCCACAAATATTTCCAAATTTCCATTTAGCCACTTACAATAAAACCATTTAGCCACTGCTGCTTTTTCCAAATCACTTAGTCGCAAACCTTGCAACTTAATTTTAATCGATTATACAAACAGTATAATATTTTAACTTCTATTAAATCTTTAAACTCGAAATTACGAACTTCTTTTAAGTTTTATTACGAACTTGTTCGGGTAGGCCTTATATTACCAACTTGTTTGGGTAACCAATTAGTAATAATCAAGACCAATCATTACCTCTAGTACAGTCTTCATAAGTCGCCATCAGACACGTCCAACTGATCCATTCACCGACGGAGTATCAATAGGGGTATCCAAGGTAAAACTTACTTGTAGTCAAATCTGTATGTTGTAACCTGGTAACCAGCTATGTAATATTTGTAGTGCCAAGTCCAATTTTTATAATCCCAGCTACTGCACCTGGCCAGAGATTTTGACTTGAGACTTAACTCAAAAATTTCGCCACATTTAACATGCGACTTACCTTAAGTACTGTAGATACCTTCAGCACAACTGTTTATGAGTCTTCGCTCTACACTCCTTGTCCTCATCAGCATCAACTCTATGTGAGCGCTAGCAGTATATTTATAATCCTCTCATCTTCAGCAGCTCGGAGATGATGAAAACAACCTCAGCAGCAGCAGTATGTTTCTAGTCTTCTTATCTTCAGCAGCTCGGAGATGATGAAAACAAACTCAGCAGCAGCAGCAGCAGTATATTTCTTGTCCTCTTATCTTTGGAGATTATGATGAAAGCATCTTCAACAGTTCGGAAATGACGAAAACAAAATCAGCAGCAGCAGAACTGTATGGAAGTCCCCACTTTTACACTCTGTTATCTTGTCTTCGGATATGATAACGATGAAAGCATCTATGAGTAGATATCCTATTCAAATCCTCGACGTCGGTTTTCCCGTGCATCATATTTCTCAGTCAACAACCAATCAACTTCAGTCTTTTGAAGTTTTCTGCAGCGAGTTGGCCTTAGTCCACTATGTTTACATGATTTTTGATCTGCTAACCTTGCTGTGTCAATGCGTCTCTATTAGTGACCGGATCTTTACTTTTGTCTAGTTCATTACTCTGACATTCCGTTCATAAGACTTCTTATAATAACTCATATAGTTAAAAACCATCAACTATAGTCTCTCCATATAGACCTTCCCTATCACATTACAATAGACGGATAAATATTGACTACATTGACGAATATATCTATTTAGGGCAGATAATTTCCGTTAAAGATCTAACAACAAAAGAAATTTAGAGAAGGGTTGCAAATGAATGGAGCAAGAGACTTATGACTTGGATTGCGCTTACAAATAGAGTAGTCAACGCTTGTGTCTTACCATGCTTAACCTATGGTTGCAAAACCTGGGCTCTTAATGCAAACCACGAGAAGGTACCACCACGAGGCAAGAAGTATGCTGGTAGTAAAGATCAAAGACCGACACAGTAGCCGAGGTATAAGAAAGCAAACAAAAGTAACCGACATTCTAAATAAAATAGACACGAAGATTGAGATCAAAAACGTTTCGAGGTAGAGCGCACCGAGGAGGCTTTTGTCAACAAGCAATACGAAACACGTGACACTAAAATCTGAATTAAGTACTTCACATTTGTGAATTTCATTTATAACAATAATTAAAATTTCTTAGGTAATCATATTATTATAACAACTATACCAACTATCAGCTCTGCTAATTCAACTCTATCGACTCTACCATATCAACTCTATCGACTACCATATCAACTATACCGACTCTACCATATCAACTCTATCGACTCTACCATATCAACTTTATCGACTCTACCATATCAACACTCAAACTATACCAAATCAACACTCAAACTATCTATCAATTAAATTTTTGAAAACGCAATTAATAGCAAACTTCAGTAAAAATAAGTGAAACTAAAGCCGATAGCAAAACTCCAGAGTTACAAATCTGAAATCTTTAAATTGTTGCTCAATACTTTCAACGATACTCCGCGACAGTTGTGTTTCGGATGAGAAGAATTTGTCAGAACAGTAATCAATTTAAACGCAAAAATAAACCCAAATACTTCTATCGGTGCCTCGCTTCTATCGAAGGTTGGTGATAATATTGGCAACTTGAACATTCGACACTGCAGATCTAAATAAGGATCGGATGATTTAATTGAACCACTGGTGTATGTGCTTCAGTCAGGATGTCCTTCTCTGTCCCACGCCCCTTTTGCCTTGTATTTTGCCCTGAATAATTAATAGTAGAGGGTCATACTTAGGGCCACGACACAGGTACTCCAGTTTCCTCTCTTTTTTTCATCTAGAAGAATCTTCTTCCAACCCAAATACGACAAAATCCCCATAAAACAGCCATAATCAAAAATTCACTTCAATGAAACTCCATTTACAATCCTTTTGTTTTAAAATGAACAATATAATAATAATTTAGCAAGTCAAAATACGCTAAAAAACTGGACTGCTCACGCCATCCTGTCATAGTATATTTGTTGACGATTAATTTGGCATTTAAGAATTAAAGTAAACAAACTATACTAAAACGTTTGCAGTGCAAGTAGTAAAACAAGAAAGTTTTATTGAGGAACTAGATCAAGAAATATGTAGCATTACTAATATCAATAGTTACGTATACGATTCGTTTTTCAAATTTAAGTATTTACTCTTAATTTAGAATATTTGCTTGAAAACTTTGCTTTTGTTAATAATTTGTTTTAAGTAGAATAATTACTTTTTGTTGATAACTTCGAAATACGTTAAATTTAAACCATAGCACAAATTATCAAATGATCATTAATACGGCACTGAACAGCAAAACTTAAACCACTTAATCTCAAAATAAGGGTATATAGAAAATAATAAAAACTTTTGAAAACCAAGATCACATGTCGTACCACCATAACCATAACCATCCTGATATTAACCAATTAATAAAACAATATCCCAAACGACACCATGTAAATCGAACCATAAATTTATGCTTTCTTCTATAATTCCTGTATGGAACGTAACGTAAAATAATTGGAACATAAGTAATACCTGTATAACAGTAAAATAAACCTGCTAGGAAAATCTAATAATTATTGTTAAACCACCAATTGTAGGACGATCGAATTTGTATAAACATTAGATAAAATGCGGGTACCGTCCCAGCATAACTATCGGTAATAATAATTTAATTAGATCCTACCTGTAAATCCGGATACTGATTTGATGTACTGCCTCCGAGGAAGTGGCCTCATGCTCCAATTGCATCAGGAAGTGGCCTCGTGCTCCAATTGTATGTGGGCTGTGGGATCCTACCTCTGTAGGATCCCACTTCTGAAAATGTCAAAGACATTAGACCACACTGCTAGTAGGTTAAAAATAAACACAAAGATAACCATGAATAGATTTTAATTTCTGTTCATTCCAGTTTGTTGTGTATGTAAGAATCACATTCTATCCAGAAGAAACTGCAAGAAACTGGTATAGTTGCTCTTTAAAAATTATTGAACAGCCAATGATATTAAAACATAATATTATATAAAAACGATGAACTATTAAAGTTGATTTTACAATTATATTGATTTTAATAAATATCACTACAAGATCTGTCTCAAAATATTCCAAAAGCCAATTGTTTAGAAATCGATAATGATAACCTAACATAAACTCTTAAAATAGTATGTAATTATAATTTATACTTATCTCAGCAAAATGCCGTAATCTACCCTTAATCTTCACCAATACAATCAATATTAATATACACTTTATCCACTTGTAATAACTCCTCAAAATTTTAATACTGACTGAACTCCCGACGCCATTTTCTCTCACCTTTATACTATTTTTCTGTTACCGTCCCACCAACATTCTCCTGAATTTTTGTGATTGGCTGTCATGATTACAGCCTATATATTGAAAAGCTACGATTGGTGATTAAATTACTTAGCATCAATCAAAATAAACTCTGCATCCTGCAACACTCAATGTTGCCAAAATATAACCTCCAAAGTAAAATCAACAATTCATTGCAAGAAACCTAAATTGAACATGAAATGCAATGCAAAATCACCTATGAATCACAACTCAGCATCGCAACAACACTGCGAATAGCGTTCATTCCTCACAAATAATAATAAAAAACTAGTCGTTAAATTATTATAAGTTTAACTATTGATTTCATTTCTTTACTTATTACGTCTTATACTTATCTGTAAAAAATTATTAATAAATGAAAATTCAATTAAATTTAGTAGGTAATCTTGAGTGTCTGAAAATCAAAGCGCTTTAATATTAAAGTTCCATAACCATGTATGGTTGAAAAACAAACCGGATTTAATGTATGGTAAAATATGTTTGATATATTTTCATGGTGCTCAATCTTAAGACACATTGATGATCTCCAGTTACCGTGACGTATTCTACGTAGTATATCTGACGTAGTCTAGCGGTGACTATACTGCTGGGGGGTTACTATCATCATTTAGAAAACCATTATGCTACAGGAACATCTTGTTTCAATCTCTTTCTAATATTACTGAGAAAGCTACCATGACCCTACAAAACTATTATGGTTCTACTCTTGCCTACATGATGGAAAGAACGAATGATACTCTTATCATTGTCTATTCCTTACTTTCAGAGTAAGCGAGATGTAGATATATTTTTTCTATAGCGCTATCTCGTCTCATCGCGTTTCATTTCATGCTTAAAATAACACAGTGCCGACACCTTTTTAATTAAATAGTATAACTTTACAAAGTTATTTTACCTTTATAAAGTACAATAATTAACAAAAAGTTTCTTAGTATTATTTTTAATTATTTTAAACCAAATAATAGTTGTTTGGTTGCACTTTTTACAAAGGATAAAAATTAACTCGAAAATTTTACGTTGTGTAAAACGAAACGGATGTTATAAATGTCAATTGTCAAATGTAAATATAAAATAGTTGAAATTTGAGGTTATTTAATATTTTATAACTTTTATAGTTAATTATTATATAAAATGTCGGGCCTCGAGTAAGTATAATTATTGTGCGTTTATTGCTTTCTTGGATAAAACAAAAAATATTGATAAAATTGTGGCGCTAGTCACCGCGCTACGCGTGAAGATCGGACTGGATTTGTGATGCAGCAGTGCACATAATGCAGTGCATTTCAAGTGGTTTGTGTGCTTTTTGCAGTAGATGTCGAAGAAAAATAAACAATAATATACATTAGGTACAATAATACAAAATACAAACGTTTTCATTCAAATAAACTTTTACAAGTGCTTTTGAATCATTGATTGAATCTACCACTGGCTTGCAATGCCATTTTTTACAAGAGCCAGCAAGAAACTCGGTGATTGCTCTTTTGAAGAATAATAAATTAAAGTACAATACATAAGTAATTGCAGTCCTAAGCATAGCTGGAGCAAGTCAAATGCAAGCGCTTTTATCATTTACATAACCTTCAACACTATCCATACTAATATTATTAACTAGATGATGCCCGTGACTTCGTCCGCGTGGACTAAGTTTTTTCGAGTCCCGTAAGAACTCCTTAATTTTCCGGGAAGGCGTAGCAGACAGACAGATGGACAGACAGACAGAAATACGTTCGCATTTATAACATTATAAGTATGGACGCGAAAGTGTGCCTGTCTATCTGCTATGCTTTCACGGCTCACCCGTTCAACCGATTTGGATGAAATTTCGTACTACCTCTGTACGAAATTTCATCCAAATCGGTTGTATCCCAGGGAAGGACATCAGGTGTAGGACAAAAGGACATAATTTTATTCCCGTGGGAATCAAAAATCTTAATCCACACGGACAAATCCGCGGGCATCTTCTAGTTAATAATAATATAAAATAATAAGTTTTTTATTTTTATGAAAACAAGTTTGATATGAATTTAACAATCTATCAAATATCAAATAAATATTATAAATGCAAAAGTTTGGATGGATGGATGTATGGATGGATGTTTGTTTCTCAATCACGCCCCAATGGCTAAACGGATCTGGCTGAAATTTGGCACAGAGATAGATTATAATCTGGAATAGCACTTAGGCACTTTTTATCTCGGAAAACTAAGGAGTTCCCGCGAGAACCAAAAAACCTCAATCCACGCGGACGTAGTTGCGGGCATCAGCTAGTAATAAATAAATGTTTATGTTATTAAATTTAATTGAGTATTATGTTTATTTCCAGAACTATAAATGCTGCCGTCTTGCACAGAGTTGTTGAATAAGGGCATTCCGCTAAGGGCATATTTCAAATGCAAACATACAAATTCATATAATGTGCCTCAGGCGAGTCAAGCGAGTCTGGAGCCTGGCATCCAATATTGGAATCATCATTGTATTTCTCAATGGATATCCTCAGTCAAGTGAAACTTTTAACTGAAAATTATAGTTTAAATCAGTTTCTGTTTAGTCAAATGTGACTGAATTAGTTATTGTAAATTTAAAGTTAACTGCTATGTATCTATAATAAATATATAGATTTTTACATATACTTTTTCATTTGAATTATTTTAATACATACTTCTATACCTAATATTATAAAATGGACCTCCGACCTCCATGGCGCAGTTCGCTTAACGTGCGGAGGTCCCGGGTTCGATCCCCGGCAGGGTCAATTTGGGAATTTATAATTTCTGAATTTTCCCTGGTCTGGCCTGGTGGGAGGCTTCGGCCGTGGCTAGTTACCACCCTACCGGCTAAAGACGTGCCGCCAAGCGATTTAGCGTTCTGGTACGATGCCGTGTAGAAACCGAGGGGTATGGGTTTAATATAACTGCCATGCCCCTAACAGGTTAGCCCGCTACCATCTTAGACTGCATCATCACTTACCATCAGGTGAGATCGCAGTCAAGGGCTAACTTGTAGTGGATAAAAAAAAAAAAAGGCTAGATGGGTGGATGCTTGTTACTCAATTGTACCAGAACCGCTGAACGGATCTTGATGAAATTTGAAACAGATAGATTATAGTCTGGAATAACACAAAGGCTACTTTTTATCCTGGAAAATTAAATAGTTCCTGGGGGAGCCAAAAAACCTTCATCCCTGCGGGCAAAGTTGTAGGCTTTAGCTAGTTACTGTTGAAGTTAGGGTTGTTTGTTAATGAAATTAAATCATTATACTTGAAATAGTTATTTATTTTAATAAGGTGAGCACAGAACGACATGTTAATTCAAACATGAACTTCCTACAATGATATTACAATAGGTACATGTATGAAATGTTAAATCAAGCAAGTATATAAATCAATTCTGTTTAAAATATAATATGAGTTACAGTATATTAAAATTACATCAAAAAGCCCTTTTTTACTTGATGAGACACTAAGTATTTTAAAAAACAATAATATACATAAGTTATAGAGGCTAATTCAATATAAAAATAAACAGCTACATAAATTGTGAAAGTTAGTTCACACTAGCATTCAATGGAAAGGTACATAAGCAGTTGTAGAAGTAAGTAAACTTAACATGACAAAAGTAAGTAATAACCTTAGTAAATTAACTAAAGGTAACAAAATAACATTACTTCATAATATATTACATATATTTTATGCTTAAGACTTTTTAATCTACCTACTTAACCTAAACCTTATCTTAATATTTTAACAAGTATATAGTGGCTCTTTTGGCATCGTAGACCAGTGAAGCTGGACCTACACTTCAGAAGTCCTACGAGAAGCTAACTACATTGTATAGGGTAGTGTCATCATCCACTAGCAGCACTACCACCTTGAATATAGCCCTGTCATAGAGCTTACAATTACTATGAGCTAATGAGTCTTACTATGAACGTAATATCATAGGAAACTTCTTTTCAAAGGAAAGTGAAGAATTTTGCCGCCCACCTACTCTTATCAAACCAACTTTATCTAAAAAAGGATGTAAGGGCTATATGTGGAATGTTACATTTTGACCTTTCTGCAAGCATCTTATTTCATCACTGAAGTAAATATACTGCAGTCCTTTTATAACTGTAGGTATGTACCTAATGAATTCTTCATTTCCATTGCAGAGATGAAACCTGTATTGAAGGAATTTCCTTTACATTTCTTAACAAATCTCAACATGTAATAGACTTGCTGCAATTTATAATAAACTTGAATATTTTGTATAGATAGGTAAAACATCAAGACTATAAATATTACTCGGACAAAAATTTAAATCTGCACTATCACAGTTTTGTTGTAATGGAATTTCAATTATAAACAAATATAAATTACTTATAAGTACCTACTCTTATTTTGTAAATAATCTGGGCCCATGCCACCTTAATTAAATAAGCTGATGTTTTTAATATCTGGAAATATTTAAGAAACTTTAGTCATCAAGTTACTGAGTACTAGAGCACCATTTAACTGATGTTTTGGGATTGTCAACTTCGAATTCAATGGTGCTATTATATACCTATATCCTGTCCCCACTGCACAACGGGTTGCTTCAAGTTTTCTAAAGCTGATGTATGCTGCCTAATACGGCTTACAATATCATGAAAACTGTGAGCTTTTTAACAGTAGGTAAATCCAACAAGATAGACAGATAAATACTTTACACTTAAACAAGATGTTTATGTGATTATATTTATTAACAATGAGATGTTATCATAGGTACCTTTTACTTAGTAGGTCAATTGCAGATCTGTAAGATTTGTCACATACCAGCAAACCTTCTAAAAGTTGAAGTGGTTCAGCGACTAATAAAGTTTTAAGATAGCATAATTTTTCAACGCTTGTTAATTTTCTATCTTTGTCTATCACTGTACTGAACAAATCTATAAACTGCTTGTATCCACTTATGTCCTTCCCATTGTAGGGCTTGATGATAATGGGAGGAAGATGAACCCGCTGCTTGACACACGTAGAACTGGCGCAATGTCCCTCCTGCTCCGCTGTACCTACGTTTAAGCTTCCTGAGCTTAGAGAAGAGTCCTAGGTACCGCTCTTCGATGATGCATGTCTCATCATCCTCCTCTCCCCCGCCTTGGCAGAGAATGTCTAGTTGTATCTGTAGAAACTTCTGGTAATTGCTTGTGAGGTTGGCTTCAACTATGTAGGTACTTAATTAACTGTTGTACCCCTACCCTGGATCTCTACAGGGCACGGTCTTGTGCTGCTTGCTTCCAGCGGCTCCTAGCTACACACTTGAGATGTCACACACACTACACACGTCTGCCCCCCCTAGCGGGGGGTTGTCCAACGCTGAGCTTTCCAGTGTGAGGCCGAAATTCAAGCACCGTGCGACCCAAACGTCTGTCGGTGTCGGTTCTTCGAAGTATTAAATCCAGTATCTACGGATCTCCTCATTTCTGACTTGAGCACTGAGGAATACCTACTCCAAGCATAGCTCCACTGCCCGGTGCCTGATTCTTCAATTTAATACCTTTTGGAAAATTCTATAACTCACTTTTATAAAGTTATATCTCATTAGCTTAGTTTAATCCAGTAGAATATTCACTTGGAACACCTCACAATTTCCTATTTCTTTGTTTACAAAGTCAATCCGTCGTTGATCCGTCGCAAGAAAGTAACTTTTTTAAGATTGCTAAATGTGACGTAAATCATACGTAAAACAAGAATGTTAGCTCTACTGGTGGGCGTTGCGACGACGAACTGTTTTTAATAACCGTTCTCTGTCCTGCGACGGCGAAACCGTTTTTACGTCCTGGGTAAAACAGTTTTCGTTGCACAAACCAGTCTTCGAATAACTTGGTGCGATTTTATATTTTACCTCTAAGAGAATAAAGTCGAGAATGAATTGATTCAACGACACACGTCGTTGCAAATGTAGTCGTCCTCGTTCCACGTTCGTTTTCAAAACAGTTATTACAATCAAAAGTGAACTTTATGCCTATGACATACAGTCGAGAATGAATTGATTCAACGACACATGTCGTCGCGAACGTAATCATCCTCGTTCCACGTTCGTTCTTAAACCAGTTCTTGCAATCAAAAGTAAACTTTGTGCCCATGACATACAGTCGAGAATGAATTTATTCAACGACAAATGTCGTCGCGAACGTAGTCGTCCTCGTTCCACGTTCGTTCTTACAATCAAAAGTGAACTTTATGCCCATGAAGTACAGTCGATAATGTATTACCATTTTGAAGACTCGTCCTTGCAACTGGTTTGAAGCTGGTTTTTATGCCGTCTTCAAACCAGTTGCAACGACAACCGTTTTCTGCAACCGTTTTCGTCGCCAGGAAAACAGTTGCGTTTCGTCCGTCAAAAATACGACAACGACCCACCACTAGTTAGCTCATAAAAAACACTTGGTGGTACGAATTGAGCGAATGATTTGCATCGCGACGTCACAAAACTGCTCAGGAAAACATTGTGTTAATAAGCTTATTTTTGGGACGTGATGGTAGGATTTGTCGCAACAATAACATAATAATATTGCTTTAAGCAGTGGCAGTAACCCCCCTGATCTCAAACTCCTCGGGAGTGCAATGAATGTCATTTCGCATAAGAACCACTTAAGCCCAGTTGTCCCTTACAGTGCGTGATGCATCTTTAATTTTGTAACAGATGGTGATAAAGAGATATACATAATTAATACATAAATAAAACGATCTATTTTTCTGTATCAAAGACATGACTTATGTTACTGGCCGTAAGTATGTGTTTATTATTATTATTATTATTTTTTTAACCCTATACTTGGCAAGACTTTTTTTTCTAATTTTCCTTGTTTTAACCATATATATTGGATCTTGGGGTTCTCTAAGACATATAAAAAATATAAAAAAAAATATAACATATATAGTTTTAGAAATATAGCGTGTGTCTTTAAATGCACATTGCTAGCTACGCACGTTTACGCTTTCAAAAAAGCATGTGCCTTAAAAGATACATTGCCATGTGCAGGAGTAAATTAAAACACGCTTTATTTTCCATAAAACTTTTCTTTATTTATAAGGAATGTCATAAAAAACACTATCTGTGTTTCCTATGTTGCCTATTATATTATCACAACATTTTTAGAGATCACAAAATATAAAGAATAACAATAACAATCAACAAATCAACTTTGTACTTTTAGATCAAGGCATCCTTTACCTTTGTTTCTTCACAATCACAAATTCAAATACAACTAATAATTAGAAAAAGAAAATAGTTATCAATCTTAAAGTATCTTAGAGTACGTATAAAGAAAAAATGTAGTTAAGTAAAATAATTAAGCTGACTTAGTGTGATAATCATAGAAGCAATTACGGCCTTCTACCAAACAAAGGCGCACGTTACATTTTACACAGATGAATTTGGTCTGTCTTTTTATGCACTTCTTGCATCTGCCTTTACTTGCAAAAGATGGCATGTGCCCAGTTTGATCAAATCGGCCGTAGTCAGATGTTTGGGGTGTGACAAAAAAGGCACCTCTAGATTTATTAGCATCTCTTGCCCTTTGAAATGTGGTAAGTTCGGTACTTACATCACATCGAAAATCTTTGAGTTTCAAATGCTTTCTGTCTTTACTTTCACGACGATAGATGAGCCATGCATTATTGACACATATGTCAAGAAGCTGTGAGAATAAAGGTATATACCAACGGTGAGCTCGCATTTCAGTTCGGTAAAGTGCAACAAGCATGTCTGCAAGGTCTACACCCCCCATGTTACTGTTATAATCTTTTACAATGTTGGGACATTTAACAGGAACTCTGCTTTTTGTGTTCTTGCAGTATCGCAACACTTGTTGCAATGGTTGCGAGTCAGTGTACGTACTTGCCACTGTGACACATTTATTGTCGAACCATTTGACAACTGCTATTTTGCATTCATTAGAAACAACCTGAGCACTAGATCCACGGCCTTGTTTCTTCACGTTTTTATCAGTCGGCAGTTTAGCTGAAGCCCCTCGAAGTCTATTTTGCCTTATAGTCCCTAAAGCAAAGATACCATACTCATCTCTCAAATGCTTCAACAACTCCAGAGAAGTGAAAAAATTGTCAAAGTACAGCACCGTACAAGCTTGTTGTTTGATTGTCTTGGACAAAGCTAATACTACTTTTGCACCTAAGCCCATGCAATTTTCTTCTTCCGTAAAGTCGTGATAACGAAAAGTATCTTCACCACCATACACCAAAAAGTCATAAATAATACCGGATACGCCTGCGCGAACGAAGACTTTAAAACCCCATTTACGAGGTTTGTTTTTAATGTATTGTTTACGTGAACCAGCTCGTGTACCTTTATAAGGTACCATCATCTCATCTATGCTAAAACGAATTTCCTCTTCGATTTTCAGACAATTTTGGCGTACACTTTCTAAGATGTGTCGAACTTTGTAGTATCGGTCTCCATCATCCAGTAAATTATCTGCGAAGTGTAAATATCGTCGAATTTGCTGGAATCTTTTCAACGGCATTATGTCAGCAACTTTATTGTAACGTAGCTTTTTAGACCAATAATCTGTGTAAGCAGGCAAGTTTGCTACACCCATCAATAAATGGATCGCAATAAAATCCCTTACTTCATCAGGTGTGACACTTAGTGGTGTGCTTTTTGTTTGCATGTGATACAAATTAGTTTGCTGGACTATCAATTCTATGAGGTCATTGCTAAAGAACATCTCAAAGTACTCTAAAGGTGACCTAGTTTGCAGTGATGGTGGAAAATTTTTATCTTGAATATCTGCTCTACCTTTAAATGATTTCGCACAAGTCCATTTTGTATCTAATCGCTGTGCACGTTTAAGTGTCTTTTTGACAACAACTTTGGTTTTTTTCTTTGATCGAGTACCACCAGAAGGAGATGCAATGTTATAATTACTTCGAATTGATAATGGTGAAAATTGCGGGGTGTTGAAATCTGTTACAGATGAAGTTTTTGCATCCAGCTGCCTTTGGTGTGCTGTTTGCTCGATTTGACTATCTAAAGCAGTTGGTACTAGATCTGAAGCTATTATGGATGGTGAAGCTGAGCCAGGAAAAGTGGGGGTAGATACTAGAGGGCTTGAATTAATATTTAAGGCCAGTGGTGTGCTCACAGTTGTTATACAAACAACATCTTCATCACTATCTGAAAGTAAATGAAGGTTTTCAAATGAAGATCCTAGTGATGGTGGGTCTGAACTTACATCAGAATCCTCAACAATCTTATTTTGCACGATTTTGCGTGCAACAGTAAGTTCATCTCCCGAAGAATCACTGTTCTCGATGTCGGAACCAGCACCAGACTTAGGTACTAACGCCAAAATTCTGGCGGCTCTTGCAGAATGCTAAAACAAATTTAAAACTATTAAAAAACCATCCAAAAATATAACTACCTTCATTGAAATTTATAAAAAATATTATGCAATGTATCATGCAATGTATCTGTAAATGCACACACCCAAGTGCAGGTAAATTCGTTGATAAGTTGGCAATGTGAATTTAAAGATACATGCAAATTGACACGATAATTAGGCTAAGAAAGCGAATTGGAATTGGCAAAATATAATATTCATTCGAAAGAATATATACTTAGGTACTATTTATAGCCATTATTTTTTAATTTTTATAAAAAGAAATAAAGATTTTAAACGATTTTTACCTTGTATGTCGTAGAAACACGCGCACGCTCCGACATCTTGCGATCTACTGAGCGTCCCGGTGTTGCCAGTGTTCATTTGTATTGTTTACCGTAAAATATGAGTATTACACTACGCAAATGTGAAAGAAATTGGAAAAAAAAGTGTGCATTCAAATGCACACTTTTTTTTACAAAAAAGTGTGCATTTGAATGCACATCATCAAGTATAGGGTTAAATCACCACGCGGATTATCTATTAGAGTGAGTGTCAGTCTTTAAGCCAAATGCCAGTATTAAGTGTATTATAATATTGGATAGGAACAGGCGTTACTCCGCGGAAAGTCCATGATAATGAAATAAGTTCTTCAATTATATTATAGTATTAGATAGACGTTAGTTTTTTTTTTTTTGCAAAGTCAGTCTAACAGTAGGTACTATTGTAGCGGTACATCTAAATATTTTGAAAAGTGTGTTTTTAAAGTTTTGGGTGAGTCAGGTGAAAACCACTACCTAGAGTCGGGTAGGGTCCCATTTATGAGGAATCGGTTTGTATCCAGGGTTTAGCAGCACCGATTGCCTTAAATCTTCCAATATAACATTTGAAAACGATTGCTGAACGATTGTCGATTTAAACCTGTGGACTACAGAAAGTTAATATAGTGGATCTATATGTAAGACAAGATATAAGTACCTATCAAAATATTTAAGGTGACAAATATTTTGGCAGAAGAGATTTGGGATTTATTTGGAATGTCTCGCATCGCTATAATCATCTTGAGATTGATGGTAAGGTAAGTAGAATCGACACAGTAGTAGTATATATTATACAAGGTGTAAGGTAAATGGTATAACATACCGGCGGCTACCCATGCAATTTTGACGTTATAATCACTATGGCAGAGTTAAAAAGTCAAAATTAATTATCAAAAACTTCCATACAAAATTAATTAGGTAAGTATAATTAAGGAAAATAATTTTTGGCAACCCTATGGCGATTAACAACCTCATACCTATTATTATTATTATTATTACGTAATACATAACCTAAGCAACATCAATTTCTAATGCCCTAGTACAACCGACAAAGTCGACGAAGAGTCCTTTGACCAAATGCCGCCGCGCGACTTTGACGTCACTGACGACCTGACCTGACGAAGACGGTATCTACTGTCTAGTAGTGTTGATGATAACGAGGTCTTGTGTTCGATTCCCGGATCGGTTCAAATCTTGACTATTGACTAGGATTTCTCAGTAGGTAGGTTAGTAACGAAATTGGCGTTGATGTACCTCGTAGAACATGTTAAGCCGTCTATCACTAGTAGTACCTAATAGTAGTAGTAAGTAGTGCGGGCTATAAACCCACAAATCAAATCAAATCAAATGTTTTTTTATTCAAATAAACTTTTACAAGTACCTTTGAATTTCTTTTGAACGTCAAGTGAATCTACCACTGGTTCGGAATGCCATTCCTACACATTGTTACAGCCCGCATTGTTACGTGTGGTAGGTACCTATCATGTTATCGATAATAAGTAATAACTAGGATCGACGGCTTAACGTAAATTACCTACCTACTTGCCGAAAGCCCAAGGTGAAACGAGATTGACCCCTATTTCCTAGCTGTGGGCTGGTGCCGGGTACTTATGAGAAATTCTTTACATAAAACTCAAACCTAAAAATGTTGTGACCGAAATAGGACTCGAACCTAGAGAGATTCGCAACCGAACCTGTAAACCACTGGTCACTCAGACGCAGTCATGTACCTACGCTAGTTCATCATACAATTGAATAAAAATACAAAATGCACTCGAAATCAACTTGAACTCACTACAGGCAATCTCTTAAAATTTTATGTAAACCTGGTACATCCTAGAACGGGCGGACGCTACCTACTAACACGCGGTATCCTCTTTGCAAAACACCGCGCCTTTGATGATGCCGCCGCCGCCGCTCGCGCCGCGGGCCGACTTTGCAAAATGAATGATATTTTTAACCGACTTCCAAAAAAGGAGGAGGAGGAGGTTCTCAAATCGGCGCGTATGTAGTAATTACGAATACTTCTACCTAGTTACTGACTTACTAGGTACCTAATTACTTAATAAACAGTTACTAGTAAGTAGTTAAGTACTACGTTTTTTATTTTGGCATCGGGGGGGAAATCTTCAAAAGATACCTGATTTCTTGGGGGAGAAATCAGGTTATAATTACTCAAAGGTTATGTGAGATTTTTACTCACTAAAACCCCCTCGGTGGTCACCCTCAGCGCTGTGTTAGCCACAACCAAGCTGTTTGTGGCTAACACAGCTACCAAGGGCAAGGTCAAGGGCAAGGGTTGTCCAAGGGTGAAACGACTGGAGCCCCCACTCCAGGCCGCTCCTGACCCTGATGTCCCTTAGCCTGGGACTATTGAATTGTTGGATCGGTGTGGTGGCCAGCGCCACCACGATGTCCTCCTCTCTGAGCTGGATCAGCTCGCTCACGGGCTCGCTCAGCGGCCTCCTTCTTAACCATTACGGTTTCACAGGAGACCACTGCCCTCCATGCTCCGACCGCCGCCGTTGGAGAGAGATCACTCCCCACGCGGCTGACACGACGCGACGTTCAGGTTCCCAGACACATTCTTTAAGAGTGTGCTGCGCAGAGTTCTGGCGGCGTGGTGTGCGGTGGTGGTGGTGGTTAAAGTGGTGACACCGCGGTGTCGCCTCGCGAACCTACTACCTACTTACTACTTACTTAGCATGCACTATACTACCTGCTAGTACTACCTACTTACTCGTAAAAGGGATCCAGATACCAGCATCTTAATGAAACCATGACAGTAGCACAGCACGCACCTCGTAGATCATGCACACACACACACGTACGACACATAACACAGCGAAAATGTAAGTTTCCTTACTACTACAAGCTCCTACACACATAATCACAATATCATAATACTCTGAATTAGAATAACTCATTTTCACTTACTTGCCACCACCGTGACAGTTTACGCGCAACTGTTGAAATCTCGAGAACTTATAATAAAATAATGCGTTTCAAAAACAGGGTTTCCAGTCACGATTTTGATTTTACCCTAGTAAAAAATATCCTAAAAAAATCTCAGTTACTAAATTTGGCAAGTAACTTTTTAAACGGATTTTTTATGTAGGATGTAAACGTCGGTAAACTTTAATTTACAATTTTCTTTGTAACTTGACTATACTTTTTCTTTGTAATAACTACAGTTAAGCTGAAAAAAATATTTTCATTTTCATTACCATTTTAGTAATAAGTACCTGACAATTTAAACAGATCATTCGCAGTTTTACCCAAAGTCGTTCTGTAAAATTCTTGTTTAATTTGTGTTATGTTTTTCCCCAACCTAAGGGTAAAATTCCGAAAAGAAACACTATCAAAAATGTATTTTCTAAAAATCTCCATCTTCCATGTGTTCCTAGTACCGTCGCTCGGCTTTGTTTATTTACCTACACTCGCTACTACGTACACAGACATACGTCTTACTCCGCCCTACGACAATATGGCCGAATTATTAGGGTTCCATTGTAAGATATTTGCAATTATGAAATTATCTTGAGTCAGGAAGAAACTAAGTACCTACTTACTAGCTATAAAAAAAAATTGTAATTTGTGTAGGAGTTGAAGGGATTTTTGTTCACCAATTAATCCATCATTGGGCACTGCAGGCCTACTCCTACTAAGAGAGAAATGTAGAAACTAACCTTCCACGCTGCTCCAATTGGTGGGTTCTAACGATTATTTTGACTTCAGGTTAAGTACTGATAAATGATAATAACTGGGACCACCGTAGCATCGTGGAGAAAAATTCTTCAATCGACCGAAGAACTGGTTTCTTTTCTCATTGGTAGTTGGTACTTAAAAATGTCTTGGCAGAAAAACTCAAATTATAAAATTTTTATACCACTACAGCCTATTAACGTCCCACTGCTGGGCACAGGCCTCCACTCTCATAGGAGAGAGGGAATTAGAGCTTAGACCCACCACGCTGCTCCAGTGCTGGTTGGCGGGCAAAAATTTTATAGCTGACGATAGAATCTAGAACCCCAAGATTTGCATTCGATCAAAGTACTACCAAAGACCATTAGAGACATAAACGACTAGTTAAAATTTAATAAAAATACGGGACCCACCTCGTGAATTAAAACGATTTATTATGTAAATTGATTCATGTTAGCCTGGTAAGTGGTAGGTATCCCGATTAAGTTTACATACGTAAAATGCCGGTGACGTGGCTAAAGTCAGAACTGTATTACAAGCGATAATATTAATTAATATTATTATTGTATCGTTATGCAATTTGGCAAATGATTACAATTAACAAATCATTCAAAAACAAACTACACAGAATCATTTATTATTGATCAAAACTTCAACGAAATAAGTCGAGAAATTAATCACAGAGAATTAAGGATAAGGGACTGACTTTGACTTACCAAGTCCGAAACTAGTTGGGCATTTTTTTACAAAAATACGTGAGTTCTAGCCGGGCTTTTACTTTGAGAATTTTATTTCATGCCGAATAATGATTACTTAGTATCGCTACTGGATTTTATCGCAACGCTCGCGCTGGCAACGAGGCTTAACATACGGTATTATTCGCAGGTCATTGATATTGAATCAGCTGTTTTAAGGGATGCCACCTGAATATTTATGCTAAAATTTTGAAGTCCTCATAACTCCCCCAGGATATGAGCTACACGTCTCATGACATTTTTCCAATATATCTATACATCATCTAACATGGGTAGCCGCGGGTATGTTATACTATATAACTTACACCTTGTATACATATTACACAGTCTGGTAAACAATGTTGATTGTCTTCGAATATTTAACAGGTATTTTTCTTGTGCAAACCTCTCCCCTATTGGGTACCCACCCCCAGTTTTTTACCTGCATTGCACCTCCCACCTTTCCCAATGCACTTGATGCCGGCGTTGTAATGTTGTGGCATCTATTAGAGACTCTAATAAGTCCTGAAGTTCATGTGGGTAATCTAATACACTGGCTTGGTCTTGGAGGTAAAAACCACAAAGTCATTCATGCGCTACTATTAGGCATACTTCTGTCGCACTGATCGTGTGTATTAGTATTTTTGGCTATACGTTAGAGGCAGGAACGCCTATGCTAATTGATGTCTCCATAGTCTGCTGAAGGCATCTATATAGCTAGCTGACCAAGCTCTGCAGTCTGTCGAGACGTCGTTGCTACACGGCAGTTTGTTGTGTCGCGAACAAGTCGATCTCGGTTATCCCCATTACGTAAAGATCTCCAACATCACTTGAGGAAGAAAACGCTACTCTGTGGGAGGTTTTCCTCATGACAGTTTGTCCACGACTATGTTGTATCGACCTCTGGTATAGAAGGTAAGAGCCGATACTATGATCTGAGTGTCTCTATCGTATACGAGTTCTAATGCTAGAGTTAGTAAATCCACTGGCTTTGTACCTCCCCCTTTTGAATGTACGTTTTGAGTATTTGACTGTCTTTAAACAGGACATGTGATTTTAATTTGTACTAGAATCGCACAAAGTTCCTTTTTATTGGTAAGCTGACCAAGTCCCTGACATTACTTTTTTTTGACGTACATAGGTACCTGACATAATTGGGCACTGCCCCCCCAATCCAAGGCATCCGTCGCCAGAAAGTAGGGGGCAGGTGGCAGTGGGTGGCAAAGTTAAGTCGATGTATTGGAAACCTGAGACATGTGGCTCCGCGCCACCATCTCATTTCGTGTTCCATGGTTTGTGGAATCAGCTGTTTTAGGCGGGGGTGTTTCCTGTCGAAAAAATATTTTGGTATTGCGCTAATATAGTCTGCCCCTGGGAGTCACAAAATTAGCAGAATTCAATTGTCCCCGCAACGGTCGCACTTCGCGAAGACTGCTGATGCCGCGACAATGACTCTCTCAAGACCTTGCTAATTATAAGTCTTGGCTCGGTATTAAAATTGATTTTTGATAATTGGCTTCCGCAGATTGAAGACATAACTTGGATTGGTCTTGGTAGACCAGAAAGAAGTCGTCTAGATAATTGATTCGCCAGCCCGGATTTCGAAGTGCCTCGCGGCTTCCGCAGCCTGAAGACATAACTTGGATTGGTCTTGGTAGACCAGAAAGAAGTCGTCTAGATAGACTAGCACTCGACATCCCTTCGCATGCAGGGTTTCCGCAACCAAACGTGTTATGATAATTGATTTGCCAGCCCGGATTTCCAAGTGCCTCACGGCTTCCGCAGCCTGAAGACATAACTCGGATTGGTCTTGGTAGACCAGAAGGAAGTCGTCTAGATAGACTAGCACTCGGCATTCCTTCGCATGCAGGGTTTCCGCAACCGAGCATGTTACAGTAAATAAGAAAAAATAGCGAGGCGCTGACGCCCGAACAAAAGGGAGCCAGGTCAATATGTACAATTATTCTTTGTAGCTGATCCTCAGAAGTGGCCAATGATATTTTGCAGCTCATATGTGAAAATAAGTCGAGGAAATGTCTCGTTTTCAGAGACAGAACCAGAAGGAACTATTTACTTTAGTTAACCTGTATTCTTTAGAAAAGTTCTCGAAGGTCAAAAAAATCGGACGCTTCGATCCATTGCTTTTCTTCCGCAGAAAAAGCTTGGATTGGAAAAACTAGGAGTTTTCTTGTGCAGTTGGTACATTTTGATCCAGAATTCTTTAAATCATTTGATTCATGGTTTAGTTGCATATTGACTCATTTTTGTGTAAGGGTATTCGAAATCCCGTTAATATTGACATTATAAAACAGTTTTGTGTCCTTGTACCGAAATGAAGTGTTTAATTTTCTCTCTTTTTATGTGTTAACTACCTTTAGGAGTTTGTTAGGATTACAACTACTAGTAGCAATGGTATCAAACAGTAGGGGCCATCCGTCAGGAGATTGAATAGGTAAACGCAGTGAACTAGGAGGTAGGTATCAGCTGCAACGCAGTTTCATACTAACGCAGTTGTTTCCGTTCCTTAGTTTTTAATTATCTATAATTATGAGAAAATAAATAAATCTTGTTATTAAGATCCACTTGATCACTTTTATCGGCTGATACCCCTTAATTCTATACATTCGGCCTGTTTACCGCAATTTGTTAAATTTATTAAGGAGGGTAACTGGATTTAACACAGTTGGTTTTTGGCTAAGAATTTTTCTTATACCGTATACTTAATTAAATAATAAATAAGCGCGTAACCCGTCACTCAAATTGCACATGTACCCTAACGGGGTGACATGTAAATTATTGTTCTTGTTAAATGCAAATAAATTAATCTGATTTTCTATAATTATAAATGTTCAGCCACGTATGCGAGTTGAAATATTGTAATTAAATTGACTGAAGTATACGTTTTACATCCGCCGGCTAAGGACTCAAGTCTTACCAAAGCCTAGATCCAATGGTTTGGATTCTGTTGTCGATGGATTCATTAAGAACGTTCGTTCGCTACATATTATGGCTTTTAATTGGTAAGTAATTACTAATTTTGTTTTTATTAAACATTCACATTAGGTACACATTATGTATTACGTAATTTGTAATAAAAAACTCACCTGATAGAGTAACGCGTCGATCCAAGAATCGACTGTTACCTGTGAATCTTGTCCTTGGTAAAGGTCCCTCTCGTTCCTGCACACTGCTCGAATCGCTGGTGGAACCCGAGGTCCTCGAGCTCGGGGTCCCTCTCAAGCGTTAGTGTGTCTGAAGCACTAGATCGATGGGTTCCCGTCATCTCATCGACCTAGTTCGTGCACGCAGGGCCCAGTGTGCGACACAACCAAAATTACCCCGCGATTGAAAATGTTGAATTTATTCAATGTAATACTATACTTTTTAATAGTATTGATAGTATTTTTTTGAAAAGAAGACGGATTAACGATATAACTTTGGATTCGACGCGCACGCGGCGAAAGTACACAGCGTTATGACGTTCAAAGTGACAGCGGGTCCCCGCTGCCTTGCTGGGTGAGACACTAGCGCCATCTATATTCGGTAAGGTGCACTACTTTGTTAAAGAATAGACCGCAGATTTCGGTGAAGTACAGACTGCTTCATAACAATGCTGTATGTTTTCCGGAGGCACATCAATATAATATAATTCAGTATGTTTCGGGATTAGATTAACAGAAAGATTTTTAAATAATTCATGAGGAGGTAGGTAGTGTATACAAGGTGTAAGGTAAATGGTATAACATACCGGCGGCTACCCATGCCATTTTGACGTTATAAACACTATGGTAGAGTTAAAAAGTCAAAATTAATTATCAAAAACTTCCATACAAAATTAATTAGTTAATTATGGAAAATAAATTTTGGCAACCCTGTGGAGTCCTTTGTTCCTTCTACACCTAAAGTCAGAACTGTACTGCAAGCGATAATATAATAATTATTATCGTATCGTTAAGCAATTTGGCAATTCATTACAATTTGCAAATCATTGAAAGAACAAACTACACAGAATAATTAATTATTGATTAAAACTTAAACGAAGTAAGTCGAGAAATTAATCACAGGGAAAGGCGGCTCATAAAGTAAGGATAAGTGACTGACTTCGACTTACGAAGGCCGATACTAGTCGGGCATTTTTTTACAACAATACGTAAGTTCTAGCCGGGCTTTTGCTTTGAGAATTTAACTGCATGCCGAATAATGATTACTTTAGTATCGCGACTGGATTTTATCGCAACGCTCGCGCTGGCAACGAGGCTTAACATACGTCGTATTGTTCGCAGTTCATTGATATTGAATCAGCTGTTTTAAGGGATGCCACCTCAATATTTATGCTAAAATTTTGAAGTCCACATAACTCCCCCAGGATATGAGCTACACGTCTTATGACATTTTTCCAATATATCTATACACCATCTAACATGGGTAGCCGCGGGTATGTTATACCAATTACCTTACACCTTGTATATACATTAAATACACCCTTGCTTTTTTTTTAATGTGCCTTCCACGTAGCCGCCGTTACAGCTTGAAAAGCATCTTGCTCCAGACTGTTTTGGATCGACCCACATTGTTTTCCTGATATAATTAAAAACGTACCTACTCATGAAATTGGTATACATAACGGTAAAATTTTGAATCATGCGCCCTGAGTTGGGGGCGGGAGGGGGGATAGAGGAGGTGCCCCCTGTTTCCCCCCTGGGATACTTTTTTTTCTGAGCAAATGTGTAGTTTTTCAGAAAAAAAAACAAGTATTACCCAAGGTTTTTGGGTAATGTCCAATTAAGATAAGGCCAATATGGTTATAGAATAGCTTTCGACTTCTCCCTCTCGACCCCCTCCAAGGCCCGGTCGACGGAGCCCCGCTTACCTCCTTAATTCTGGGTGGTATAAAAAGGAAATAACCACGAAGAGGATGTTCTCTTCGTCACCTAAACTATCCGAGTCGGAGTGCCCCCAGTCCCGAGCTCGCTTCGGTCGCTCTTGCACAAAATACAGAAAACAGAGCACATTCGCGTAGCCACAAGAGAAACGGAATGAATGACGTCCAGCCCAAGATGGCATCGTACTCAGTAGAGTAATTTCACTAATAAAAAAAAACATTTCACTTAATTAAAATTTTTAAAAATTGCCTACGTTATTTCTTAAGATTAAGATTATTAGATTTTGTCATCAATAATTTTCAATTATATCTTTGATTTTTACAAAAACGATATAGTTTCGCAGCTTTTACAAAATTATTTATTCACAAAAAATTTGCAAAATTTTCATTTTCGATTTTCACAAAAACTACGCGTTTGCTCAGAAAAGGAAAAGCAATTTGTTAGGAAAAGTGACTGTCCTCTATCAAATACACATCTCATTATAATTGAATTCGTGGCGCACGATACAAAAACCAACCCCACATTACAGTATATTATAATATTTTTTTCGTACCACTTGCTCAAAAAAGTGACATTCTATGCCACAAAAAGCGAACATAACAATAGTCATTTTTAATCTGTTAAAAACAGGGAAAGAAAATTGTACTGAATTTCATTCATCCTCTAGGGGGAGAATGTGATTTAAATTTGGAATACATACTTACCGAAATTTATACTGAACTACATCTGTGTAATACACCATTGAGTTTGTATATATAAAGCATTAAACATCTTTTTGAGAAAGGAATACGCATTTATTATGCAGTTATGATTATTAAATAAAATTACGAAAACCGACGAGGCCGTATGAGCTGATGCCTTTGCTTTTCCGACAAAAAAATATTAGTCTAGGAATTTGCCGCGTTTTTGTTTTCTTCAAATACATAAACGTTAAGTTTATTTTAATTTATTTTTATAAATAAGTTAATGTTCTAAACAGTTCCTCAGACGCAAGAACAGAGAAATAGGTACTCAAATCAACTCATCAACAATAAATGTACCAAACAAAAATGTAACTCTCTATCAATAATTGGACCAATGTTTCGAATATTAACTTTTACTTTTAATTGTCATTATTTTTAATAAATGCTTATCTCATATTATTATTGTGTTAATTTTTTCGCAAATGGTACGAAAAGTAGAGTATTTTCCTCGGTGATAAAGCTGTCTTAGTCTTGGGTGAACTTAAATCGTCACCCGCGACAGAAGACACTGCTTTATCCCCTTGGTTAATAATCTACCATTTTTAGTTAGTAAGAGGCTAGCGTTTAACCAGTACCTGACTTGGTGCCTGAAGGTCAAATTAGGTAAGGTAAATTTTTACATGAAGCTTACAATACTTACCAGTCATTGCCGCAGCTCCCGCATTAATGCGCATAGTGGGGCAATGACTGGTAAGTAAAAACTGCAAATTTACTGCACGCGGGCAGTAAATTTAACTTATAAGCCCTGTTTACTGCCTCTGTAAGTGCATTTTTAGAGCAAGTGATAGAATTAAAGTAGTAAGATTGAATTTATTTTGTTGGTAGGCCTTTTTCTGCAAGACTTATAGGTTGAGCAACTAACTTAAGACGTTTGTGAGTGATTTGTGTCAAACAAAATGTTGTCGCCGCGGTGCAAGCGAGATGTATGTGCATAATAATGTATATAAATATTATTTTAACATTTAAATTTAAGTTGATTGTTTATATTAATTAAGATGGCAGCACTGTCTGCGCCTCGTTGTATCGTGCCGCCACGCTATTGGTTCCTACTTAAAAGCAATAGTGGGGTGACACGGATTATTAAGTTGGCAGCATGTCCTATGGCCGCCGTATCGCGCCGCCACGCTATTGGTTCCCGCCAAAACGGCGGTAAGTGATTGGTTCCCGCCAAAAAGCGATAGTGGGGCGTCACGAGGAGGCATTCCTTTTTAGAAAAATACTCAGTTGATTTTGGGAAGTGTGCACAAGTTGCACCTAAGGTAGTGAGTTGTGATTTAGTGTGTGATTAAGTGCCAAAATAATGCGATATGTTAAATAAGTAACGAAGTGTTGTGTACTAATTGGTGTCTGTTGTTTGATTATTATATAGTTCTGACATCAAATCACTCGCTGTATTTAATTACCTTACATCAGAAGTGCTAAGAACAAAATCGCCCAATGCCGCGAAACCGAAAGAGAATGCGAGGAAGGAAAAGAAGGAGCGCTTCAACTACGAGTTCTAGCTCCTCGGAGGGTTCGAGTTCAACGTCATCGAATAGTAGCAGCTCCGATAGACACAGACGCAGGAAAACGAGGCGCACCAAGCGTGAGTCTCTCGCAGTAAGCCAAAATATCTTCTGTGATACCGGAGTTTGACCCTTTAGTGGACGATATTCAAATGTGGATAAATGTTGTGGAAGCCAATGCTCGCGCGTTCAGTTGGTCTGACCGTGTTTTACAATATCAAGCTTTGCAAAAATTACGTAACACTGCTAAAACGTGGTATGACTCCCTTCAAAAAAATAAAACATGCTGGACTAACTGGAAATGGAAGGATTGGCGAAATACTCTTTTAGATACATTTCAAATAAAACGCAATATGTTTAGTTTGCTAAAAGAATTAATTCAAACAAAACCTACGGATGGACAATCGTTATATGAATTTTATTTCAAACAAAAGGGTAAAATCGATAAAATGAGACTTTCTTTTTCCGAACAAGATATCATTTCAATAGTGGTAGGATCAATTGGTGACAAAAATATAAGCACAGCGGCAGAAGCCGGTAGTTTTAGATACTGTGATGATTTGGCCTCATTTTTACATGGGAAAATTCACTCTGAACCTGATTATAAATTTGGTCTTAAACCAGGTAGTTCTCACAATAAAAATTTTACTCGGTTGACGCTTAACCAATCGGACAAAAAGCCAGAAAGTTCAACAAGCACTACTTCATCAAATACTTCATATTTGCCGACGTCTAATTCACACATCACTTGTTTTCGATGTGGTGAAAGGGGCCACAAAAAGCCCAACTGTAACCAAAAGGATAATGTAATATGCAGTGCATGTACTAGAGTAGGACATTTAGAAAATGCGTGTAGATCAAAACCTAAGACTAAAATTGAAAAAGATAGTGAAGTTAAATTAATTACTGAGCCAACCTCTAAAGATAAATTTCATAAAATTGTGGAACTAAACGGAATTAAACAACAAGCTTTCATTGATATGGGTAGTAGCTGCTCATTGATAACAAGTACTCTGATACAAGAGTTAAATCTTGCACCATTTCAGTTAGATGCGCCAGTACTATTAACGGGGTTTAAAGTCGAGTCTTGCTCTCAGGTTACTAAAGCGGTACAGGTTGATATAAAAGTAGACACAGCAAAGTTAAATATTACATTATATATTTTTGATGAATTGTCTGGTTGTCCAATCTTGATAGGAAGAAATTTCACTGAAGATAAACGAATAATGTATTCACGTATAGGTAACAATTTGTCTTTTTGTCATTTAAATGAAGATCAGGTGGCTTTAATAGAATCATCCATGTTCAATGCCGATTCTGCCAGCCATATTTCTTTGTTAAATAAAATATTTGAGCAATACCCTCATGTTGTCTCGAAAGATTCACAGACGTTAGGCCAAACATCTTGTGTAGAGTTGGACATCGAGGTAACAACCAATAAACCTGTTTGTCACCGACCATATCGTATGTCAGAATCAGAAAAATTAGCTACACGCGAAATAATTGACGAACTTTTAAAAAATGGCATAATACAAGAAAGCAATTCTGCTTATGCAAGTCCAGTTTTATTGGTTGACAAACCTTCAGGCGAAAAACGTATGTGCGTTGACTATAGGTCCCTGAATAAAGTTACAGTAAAAGAAAAGTACCCCATGCCCATTATAGAAGATTTGATAGATAAGTTAAAAGAGTGTAAATACTACACGTCATTAGATTTGAAAAGTGGGTATTATCAAATTAAAGTAAATGAAAGTTCGATTGCTAAAACGGCCTTCGTGACCCCTGATGGTCATTTCGAATTTAGACGAATGCCTTTTGGCCTTTGTAATGCACCATCAGTCTTTCAGCGGCTCATGAATACCGTTTTGGGGAATCTGCGTTTTGGAAAGGTTATTTGTTATATGGATGATCTGTTGATAGCAACAGAATCGATGGATGAGAATATTAAGCAACTCGAAGAGGTTTTGAAAGTATTGCAAGAAAATGGGTTGACTATAAATTTAGAAAAGTGTCATTTCTTTCAAAGTTCTGTTAATTTTCTCGGATATGATATCTCTGAAGAGGGAATTCGTCCGGGTAAAAAGAAATTAAAGTCGGTAGAGGAATACCCTGAACCGAAAAATGTACATCAGGTTAGGCAGTTTTTAGGACTCATTAATTATTTTCGTAAATTTATCAAAAATTGTGCGTTGATATCAAAACCTTTAGTAAAACTGTTAAAAAAAGAGGCTGTATGGGAATAGAACTCTGAACAAGTTCAGGCATTTAATAAATTAAAACTGGAATTATTGAATAATGCCATAACCATTTTTGATCCTAAATTACCCATTATCTTGTACACGGACGCCAGTCGTGAGGGTTTAGGTTGCATATTGACACAAATGACTGAAAATGGGGAAAAACCAGTCCATTTTTACAGTCGACAAACTTCTAACGAGGAAAAGAAATATCATTCATTTGAATTAGAGTTTTTGGCTATTGTCATTGGGTTGCAAAAATTTCGTCATTACTTACTCGGATCTACATTCAAAATTTATACAGATTGCAATGCTGTTAAATATACTATAAATAAACAAGAAATTAATTCTAGAATTGGTAGATGGGTTCTATTGACCCAAGAGTTCACTTTCGACATTATACACAAACCAGGCACGCAAATGCAACATGTAGACGCGCTAAGTAGGAATGCGATTTGTGAAAATCCCACTCTCATATGTAATGAAAGCGTGCTGGTAATAACAGAGGGCGATTGGTTATTGTCAGTCCAATTGCAAGACCCTAAAATTTGCGCGATTAGAAAAATGCTAGAATCAGGACAAGCCGAGCTAAACAAAAAAATATTTAATGACTATGAGTTGTTAGGAAATAAAGTTTACCGACGGACGGAATATGGTAGAAGATGGGTAGTTCCAAAAAAATGTGTTTGGCAGGTTATTAGATCGAACCATGATGAAATAGGTCATTTTGCCGTGGATAGGTAAGAGCATCAGTAGATGACCATTTAAGAGCACAGACTTACCTTTTTTAATGCTTAACCTTAATTTTTATCCGAATTCAATGAGTGTTTCCTTTTTTAAAATCTGCGGTAATCTTTTAACGAAACAAAGCTAGTGTTTTTTCTTGTACAATAATTGAATTAAAAAAAACATAGCAATAATTTCCTAAAATTACATTTAGTAGTTGACCATCTGAAAATTAGTAGATGACCATATTTTGCATCAGTAGATGACCATCCAGATGCTTAAGGTTTAATAGGGTTATCCATATAGTAACAAGTAAGTATTTTATAAGCAAATAAATAATGTGTTTCAGGATTTCTGGATTTTCACATTTTTAGGTAGGGGGGAGTGAAAATCTGTGCAGGAGTATCGGTTTTTAAACTAGAGAGAGAGAGGGAGAAAGTGAGTTAGGGAAGGCAAGGGGAAAGGGAAAAGATGGAAGGGGAGGATGGAAAGGCGGATAGGAAGGAGGAAAAGTTAAAAACCTTAATCCACGTGGGAGTCGCGGGCGCCCGCTAGTTTGTTAAATAAGAAGCAAATTACAACAACTTAGTGTTTTATTTGAAATATAATAAGAAAATCTACAGCTCTTTCAAAATTACATAAAGTTATATAAAGGAAAGTATCTCTGGAACATCAAATACATTTCTCGTTGAACTGGTCTTTTTTGGTTCCTCTATATGACCAAGTACTGCATCCCAGGGATAGTCAAGCACGTCTATATGATCGGGCCATTTCCACAATCGACCATTTGCTTTCATCGATGAGATTGTAGCTGTTTCTTTCCTTGCTTTTAGTATTTTCCATGGATAAAAGTTGTTTTCGTACTTAAATATGACAAATTCACCATTTACTCTTTGGGGGGGTTTCAACCCCACAATGTTAGATTCTTGATCAGTTTCATTTTCTGACTCTTTCACACTTTCTCCAGAAGATACCACAGCATCAGAGTCAGAACTTGACGAAGAGAATCGGAGATTTTTCTTTACCCGCTTTATATTGGTATGTTTTATTTTTCTGAGAGCCTAGACTCTTTTCAGTGACTCTTTTTCTTTTTTCTTTCTAAGCTTTTCAGCAGCTCTTTCTACTTTTATTCGTTCAAGATCTTCTTTTTGCTTCAATTTCTTCTGAAGATATTCTTGGTAACTTTTTCCTGAAACAATTGTAGGTATTCTTTCTTTTGGACGTGTTTTAGGAGTGTCCTTTTTGTTGTTAGCTTTGTAAAAGAAATGCTTCTTAAAGGGACTGGGTACATTATCTGGGACAGCGTCAGAAGAAGTGCTAGCAACAATGTAGATACCGGAATTTAATCTATCAACAACAGCGTTAGTTGAAGGTTTTGGCATAGTCTCAAGCATACTGTCAGGAGCTGTGATGTCTATTTGATGTGGAGTGGTGTCAAATATACCGTCAGCAACGCTAATCGCTGGCGATCCCGGTAGCGACATTATCAGTTCGTCCGTAATAGGCATCGCAGTTGCTGATGGCTCCATGGTGGTGTCCAAAACACCATCAGTATTACAAGAGGCTGGCGGTTCTGATGCCTGCTGAAGTAGACTATCTATACCGGTGATGGCTGATGAACTAAATCCTACAAAACGCGGATCAGATAGCCGGCTATCATCCACGGAAACATATAACGATCCAACCTCTTCCAATGTTGAACCATTAGTTTCGTTCAATTGTTGTAGCCTTTTCAGTTCATCTTTTGTTTTTTTCCACAAATTGAATAACGATAAATCCACTAAATCCCCTGACCATTCATCCAATGTTGAATCAAAAGTTGCTAGTTTTTCAGGATTGATATTATCGTTTAAAAACTGTAAGCCCCTTTTAACTTTAACCCAAAAAAAAAGCTGTCTCATCGCAATTAAAAATTCGCGATGGGTCATTCAATATGTCAACATGACCACTATTTTCTAACTCAGTATAAACACGTTCATACCACCCTAACAGTTCAGCACCTGTTACCCCGGCTCTCGAAACCGTCAAATTTTGTGATATCCTAGTAGAAATGGTTGGATTCCTCCGAATAAATGCTTTTAGCCATGTTCTACCTGGTCTTCCATTTTTAAATAAGTCACATGGACGTTTCATTTCCTTTAAGTATTTTTCTACACTCACGATTAACTGTTCAGTTGTCACCGGGAAACCCGCTTTCGCTGTATTTTGCACCCAGTCGCAAATTTTTTGCTCCTCTTCTGGTGTAAGAATTGACGCTGGGCCCATCTTTCGTTCCATGGGTGACTTCCCTTTTACTTTATTTGTAAGTGTTATTCTTGGTACACCAAACTTTTTGGCAGCCGTTCTTATGGGCGTCTTATGAAGACGAACATCGGTCACTGCTGAACGCATAGCAGCTTCAGTATAATTTAGGAATGCGCCCTTTTTTCCAGGCATCTACAATGTGAAAAATTGCTTTCAGCATTATATTTTACAATAAAGGTGGTCAACTACTAAATAAAAGTAACTTAGAGTAAAAACAAATAAAATAGTTCAATGCTAATTAATGATCCTCTTCATTTAATATTTTGTACAGTATATTTACATGACAGACAATTTCATCAGAAGTTGACCATCCTGGTCAATTACTAATAAATCATGGTAAATTTGAGTCAGTAGTGGACCACCCCACATGTTGACTTTGTAAATAATTTTTCGTATTTTATCTACCATAATACCTTAATGAATGCTAAACAAATAAGTAAATCAAAACTCTTACCATCAACAAGGTCACTAAGTTGCTAATATTTAACTTCAAAATGTTTAAATCCTAAGACTAATTGTTACAGAAAATCAAAGATTATAATTTTACGCTGCGTCACTCGACAAAACAACTGCCGGCCATAATGAGTATTAGAAAATGGCGGATGCGCAGTTCGCACGAATTGATAATAGATGGCAACACTGACTATTTAATATGGAATCAGGTCTTAAACATGCCGCGAATTCTTATTTTATCGGTTTATGTGCGTTAGTGGTCAACAACAGGTACATGGTCAATTACTGATGCTCTTACTTAAATCATTGGAAAGAATAAAGTCAATATATTGGTTCCCTAAAATGAAAAAAAGTTATATCTAAATATATAAAGAATTGCATTTACTGTATTTATTTCAAAGGGATCCAAGGCAAAAAGGAAGGAAAGTTGTTCTCTATACCAAAATATGCGAGACCTTTCCATACATTACATATAGATCATCTAGGGCCTTTTGTAAAGACCACACAGAAAAATACTTACTTACTTGTGACTGTGGACGCTTTTACAAAATTTGTTTTCATATCACCTGTTCGGAATACAAAAAGTCAAATCGTTATAAATGAGCTTGATAAAATATTTAAAACTTTTGGTAACCCTAGAAGGCTTATATGTGACGCCGGAAGTGCTTTTACATCTAAATTGTTTGTAAAATACTGCTTGGGCAAAAATATAAGGCAACATGTAATTGCAACCGCGGTTCCACGTTCGAATGGCCAAGTGGAACGTTTTAATCGTACCATCCTTGATGCGCTGAGAACCATGGGTGCTAGTACTGATTATAATAAAGGGGATACACATATTCCAAGTATTCAACAAGGTATAAACAGCACCGTCAACAAAACCACCTCTGCAGCTCCCAGCGAAGTTTTCTTTGGGTACCGACTGCAAACCGATTCTGATCAACTTGTTAAAGAAGACAATGAACAAATAATCGATGTAACCTCATTGAGAAATACTGTCAATAATAGAATTCAAGCGAATGCGGAAGCTCAAAAGCGTATATTCGATGTTAAACGAAAACCTGCTAGAATCTACGACGTCAATGACTTGGTTGTTATTAAAATTCCTAGTCAATCAAACGACGGACAAAGCACTAAATTATTACCGCTGTTTAAGGGGCCTTTTCAGGTAATAAAGGTTTTGGGTCATGACCGTTATAAGGTGAAAGATATGAGAGGCGCTGAAAGAACGGGTAAATGCTACGAGGGGACTACGTGTGCCGAGAATATGAAGCCCTGGATAAGACTGGACGACTTGTGTGATAAACACTTGGATATGGCCTAAGATGTTGTCGGGTAATAGCACAATTATTATTCATTAAATGACTCCTTGATTGATTGATAGTTAAAGTACCTAGTATGAGCATATTTTAATTTTCTCTAAATGTCTAGTGCATTATGCTTCGAACTTGTATATCGGTGCATAGATGAATATCCTTTGTGACGGTATTTAATCGTGTAAAATAAAATCCGTTACAATTGAAGTTAAGATTTGTAGTGATATGCAACTAGGGTTGGCCAAAGGCATCGCCTAGGGGAAACTATAAGTCTTAGCAATAACTGACCGCCGATGGAACAGTTCGGAATAAGTCTAAGCATCAGATGTACAAGTAACTCATAAATCCCTTTGTTCTACTGGTTAAATATTTCAAAGTGGACCTCTAGTTGCTGGCCGTTGATGGGATAGTAGATTGGAGGCCACTCATTGAAACTCCAGAATATCTTGATCAAAGTTTCTAATTGTTTTGTTTATGTTCTCAGCAACTGCACCAGACATGAACGCTATCCAGGGACGGATGCGTGCGCAGGAGGGCCGAATGTTGTCGCCGCGGTGCAAGCGAGATGTATGTGCATAATAATGTATATAAATATTATTTTAACATTTAAATTTAAGTTGATTGTTTATATTAATTAAGATGGCAGCACTGTCTGCGCCTCGTTGTATCGTGCCGCCACGCTATTGGTTCCTACTTAAAAGCAATAGTGGGGTGACACGGATTATTAAGTTGGCAGCATGTCCTATGGCCGCCGTATCGCGCCGCCACGCTATTGGTTCCCGCCAAAACGGCGGTAAGTGATTGGTTCCCGCCAAAAAGCGATAGTGGGGCGTCACGAGGAGGCATTCCTTTTTAGAAAAATACTCAGTTGATTTTGGGAAGTGTGCACAAGTTGCACCTAAGGTAGTGAGTTGTGATTTAGTGTGTGATTAAGTGCCAAAATAATGCGATATGTTAAATAAGTAACGAAGTGTTGTGTACTAATTGGTGTCTGTTGTTTGATTATTATATAGTTCTGACATCAAATCACTCGCTGTATTTATTTACCTTACAAACAGTGAAAATATTGTTAGCAAAGTTGAATGTCGTGACTGGAATGTTTTGTTTACAAGTTTTACTATGCCCCGTCGAATAGACAAGAGTTAAAAGCGATTATTCTTGTTACTGCCCATTGGGAGGAGAATAAAGTGTCGATTTCATCATCAGAACATCATGATTTATATTTTGACTACTACGGATTCCCTCCAGAGACATATAATTAAAGGTATGTTTAAACTACTTAACAACTGATATATTTAGCATTTATCTATGACTACCCAGATTATAGAATATGACAGTGTTTGTTTGTGCCTTCAATCACGCTACAATGGAGAAGTTTCACGATGTTGTGATAACATACAACGGAAGTAAAATATAGATTTAAACTAATAAATCAGTGTTTTTTTTAATCCATCAATAAATGACTGAGAAATGACGATTTAAAAGTTTAATTATTTAATGTACCTACACCGATTGTTGTATCTTACTGGAGTGAGAAATTTTGTGAGTTTTAATACCTAGCCGAGATTTAATACTTCAAAATTATCTTCACACACAAATTAAGTGCTTTTAATTCAATTAAGTCCATTTATTTCTTTTATTCGGATTTTTAAGGTCGGTTGATAGGAATTATGACGTCACGTCTCCCGTGTTGCAAGCGCAACTTTATAGTTCCATAACTTTTTCATTTGTTGAGATATTTTAATGAATTTTTCATATTTTTTTTTATTTTGTCTTAATTTTCGTAATAAATTAAAAAGAATGGTAAACTTCTCCATTGAGCAATGGATCAACATTCTCAACAAGTATAAAACTTACAACTATCAAAGTTATAACTACAGAAAGTGCGTTGCATGATGATTAAAATGACTAATAATTATTCTAAAGTACCTACCGTCAACTTACATTGTATAGTCTGCACGCGAGCTCTGAGGTAGCGCCGTAGCGGGCGGGTGTGCACCGCGCCCGATCCGTCGCTTCATACCCGCACACTTCCATACATAGAATAATTAAACCTCTTCTCTGTCTACGCTCCCATAGTACCTTGACGCAAGAGTACGCTTTAAAGAGTCCTGTTTTTAATTTTGCGATAGCAGTGTTACATTGTACTATAACTAGGTACTATACTAAATTTAAAAGTTGTTGTGTTGTTTATTTTTATATTGATTTTTTTTGATTGCGACAGTGATTAATTTGGTTTTTCGTTCATTTTGTACAGTTCATTATTGAAATAAAACATTTTTGTTTATATTCACACAAAAAATTACATTGATGTCACAAGTTTTCGAATAAAATATTTAGGATTAAATCCGTACAAGACGTAAATAAGTCAATGCATACTTTTCACAGCCAGCCATTTTTAAATTATTGGCTACGCTTTATTGGCTAATAATAATTTTATATATTTTTTTAACTGGTTTTTATTGAATGTGATAAACTATTTTGATTGGAATTTTCAGATAACGTAAAAATATTTAGGAATTATTGTATTTATCATGAAAAAATTACATATCAAGTTGTTCACTAATGACTTGTTAAGTTATTCACCTTAGAAATATACCCTAAATTCAAGTACATACTACTAATTAATGAGGTTGAAAATTAACTTATAAATAAAAAAATCATGTTACTATTTATTTAAATACAATAATATATGCTATATAATTTGTATAAAATATTGTCATTACTGTCCATTGATCAATTATTTGTTATTATTATTATTTCTCCCATTAATTTGTTAACTGATTTCTATAAAATTATTCCTAAACATGAATATGTAAAAATTATATCATTCATCATCATCATCATCATCATCACTACAGCCTATTAACGTCCCACTGCTGGGCACAGGCCTCCACTCTCATATGAGAGAGGGAATTAGAGCTTAGACCCACCACGCCGCTCCAATGCGGGTTGGCGGGCTTTAACGGCTATTACCATGTTAGTGATAATAACCGGGACCGACGGCTTAACGTGCTCTCCGAGGCACGGGGGTGAAACACCGCCATCTTCCAACTCCGGGCTGGCACTGAGAATTTCTTAATTGAAACACCAAATACCTAACAATTTTTATGCCCAACCGGGAATCGAACCCAGGACCTCGTGATCCGCAATCGACTACGCTAACCGCTAGACCAACGAGGCAGTAATTATAACATTATTTATGCAAAATTATTATTATTATTAGTCAAGTTCACCGGAGCAAGTGACACGAAACCATTGACGCTGTTTTAACCCCTTTACATGTAACGTATTGAAATGATATTTGAGATAAAGAAGTTCTAAAATTATATAAAACCGGTTTCATAGGATGATGGCTTTTAGTCAAATAAATATTATAAATGCGAAAGTTTGGATGGATGGATGTATGGATGTTTGTTACTCAATCACGCGCTAACGGCTGAACGGATCTGGCTGATATTTGGCACAAATCAAATCAAATCAAATGTTTTTTTATTCAAATAAACTTTTACAAGTACTTTTGAATCGTCAAGTGAATCTACCACTACCATCTACTACTACACAGAGATAGAATATAGTCTGGAATAGCACATAGGCTACTTTTTATCCCGGAAAATTAAGGAGTTCCCGCGGGAACCAAAAAACCTCAATCCACGCAGACGTAGTCGCGGGCATAAGCTAGTGTTTAAAGGGAAAAAAGGACAAAAAAGGAAAAAGTGCAAAAGTTAAACCACGCTTTGCCCACGGAGGTTCAATTTATTAAGCAAGTTAACACTTTAACAGCCGACCGTTATAAAGGCGGCTTTCCCTGGTACGCCGGCGTTTTTTGCCGATATTCTATGACTCATAAAATAAAAACTATCTGTGATATGTCTATTATTCTTTTTTTATATGTACTATTGTTCTTTATATTTTTAGGGATGAAATAAAAAACATTTGTAATAAAAAATAATATTTATGAAAAAAAATTAAGAAAAGAGGTCTAAAATCGAAAAAAAAAAACTCCAACATAAACAATCTTACATACTTGAGCTAATTATGTAACGTAATTTTTTTTTGTGTGGAATATTTTGAAGCAGGGATAGTAGCACAGGGGAACATTGCAGTCTGGGCAGTAATAAATGGTCTCTTTGCGCCCCCTTTTTCCGGTTTCTTTTTTTAAAATGTCGGCACACACTTTGCAAACTCGTGCGACTTTATCTTTCTTTTCCGAGCTTGGAATCCTCTCCATGAAGTGCCTGCCGACGAGCCTCGTGCTAGTCCCGACAGCATGTGGACCACGGGAGGGTCCTGCTTCAGCATCTGATGCAGTTTCCACCAGCTGTTCACCACAGTCCATCAGAAACTGCGAGAATCGCAGGCGGCGTCGTTGTTCTCTGGATTTATTGTATAAAATGTAAGCGTTTACCAGAGAACGCGCTACTAAATTGAAAAACATTTTTTTCCACCATTTCATACTTTTTCTATTTAACGAATAATAGGACACATATTGGTCATTGAGATCTACGCCAATTTTATAATGGTTATAGTCGAGGATGCAGTCTGGTTTCACCTTTTTGGTTACGCCCACACCTTTGACTTTTGCATCCACCTCTGTCCAGCTAGCTCCATGTTTCGTCGTGAGTATAAGTACATCACGCTTATCTCTCCATTTACAGGCAGTTAGATTTCCGCGGTGACAAAAAGCCATTTCATCTTTTTCCAAAGATTGTTGTCGCCAATCCTGTGGCAGACCACGACGATTTGCCATCACTGTGCCGACAGTGCGAGTTTTCTTCAGCCAAAGTAAGTCTGCAATTGTCGGACTCGTAAAAAAACGATCCATATAAATGGTGTGCCATTTACCAAAATATGGTTCACTCAATTCCGTGATAATAGTCTCGACAGATTTCGAGTCGCCGACATAGGGAACCATGCGTAGTATGTAGCCCGTTTCCGCGTCACAAAGCATGTACACTTTCATACCGTATTTATCGGGCTTATCTTTATTGTAAACTCTGAAGTGCACTCGACCCCTAAATCCACAAGTGCCCTCATCGATCGTCAAGTTTTCGTTGGGATAAAAACTGTTCTCACACAGAAAACACAGTTTATAATTTGAGTTGTCGTTCAAATGAAGACAGCTGTAAATAGCTCTGAATCGGTTCCTATTCATGTGCTTTCTGGCAAATGAAGTTTCTATTATTTCACGAGTTGACCAGTAAGAATCGAAACTTTCTTTTTGAACGAGTGTCATATGAATCACTATGGAAAAAAAAGTTTTTAGTTGCTGTTTCGTGACAGGTTTCCATATATAAAGCATAGTGCCAGGTTTCAGGATACCTTGTCGCGTTTGTTTAGCCTTCATTTGAGCTGCATAACGATTTGTTTCAGTCTTGAGCAAGTTCCAAAAAGAATCAGGAAAAAAAATTGAGAAACAATCGAACAGTGACGAATTTTCATCAATCGGAGCTAATACGCGAGATATTTCTTGAAATACTGGATTTTCTGGCGGCTGCTCCGCTGCTTGGTATGACCATCCATTACCTTCATCCATTTCCCTGATAGAAGTTGTTGCATGTCTGCCGCCGCGACAGCGGGTGGTCGAGCGCGCTCCTGACCGAACGCGTCCGCCGCGCGATCTCGTTCTGCCACGAAGTGTAGGTCTCGAGCGACCCCGGCTCCGTCCCTGGTCTGGTTCAGATACGTTTTCTGACATGTCAGCATCATCATTTACTTCATCTTGGACCGATACCACCTCTTGTAAGTCTTGAATTACCTCTGGAGAGAGAAAACACTAATAAAAATCTATACGTCGCAAAAAGGGTATATTTGAATAAAAATACAATAATAAAATACAATAATTTACCTTCAATTTGAATTTCCGGGTCTTCCTCAATGTCTGAGTCAACATCATTTACCAAAGCATCAAGAATTTCTTTAGAATTGAGCCGGTAACTGCGCCGAGCGGAAGCCATTTCGCGCCAAAATGCAAGGACGTACTCTCACGTTAGTGGCGTGGGCGCACTGGCGACGCGCCGTGAAAGATCGCTTGTCCTGTCTCCACCCCGCACCTCCCGTCGGTGAATCATACATGTGTGCGTAGATAAAGAGTCATTCTACACCGGGGTTACACGCCATTCACGCACCGGGCACGTGGTATTTAAACAGACGATAGGAAAGTCAAAGCCGTACGGAGTACGTGATCGGCGTACCGAGTTGATCGACACTGCCCGTACACAGTACGTGATCGGCTGTTAAAGGCATTCAAAGCATTCCTGAGCATTGGGGATATAAAATTTATTAAATGCTAATTGTATTGAATTTTAAATATTAAGAAAAAAAAGTACGATCCCAAAAAACAAACATCACTGTAATGTGAAATTCTATGGCCAACTTCATTTAAATCATAAATCATAATTAAAGTAAGTACCTACTGCGATTAAAATTATAATCAAGTTCTTTACTAGGCTTTTGTTGACTTGGCGACATTTTTAATTGGTTTTAAAATCCACACATTCAAAGGCGTAGCAAAGGCTTTGCTAACAAAGGCTTAGCAAAGAGTTTGGTCATAATTTTGATCTCAGTACCTACTTTAAATGGCCAATATTTTTTATATGAAGTTCTACGTCGCCTTTACGTCGTAGTAACAGGTTAATAATCATTTTAGTTTTGTTGTCCATTTTAGACGTTTGTCTATGCCAAAAAGTCCATAAAAACGTGCGGTTTATTCCTTTGATTTTAAATAGGTACCTATATGTCACCGTAAGATTGCAAAAACCGTTAGATTGTAATCTAACGCTTTTTATCTCGTTAGATTGTAAACTGTCGAAAGATTGTGAACCGTTCAATGTTCTGAGTGTAAATTTTTTAAATATTCATTGTATTTACGTTTTCTTGTCTCTTTATTGTAGGTTAGGTTAGGGTTCGACATAAATAACCAGGCAGTGCTATCTAGTATATATGTCGCAGTCATCTGGTTCAATCTGCTATTTGATTGAATGACTAGCGCGTTCATTGAATGACAACATTCAATTGAATGACTAAAGGACAACTCGTCAAGTTGTTTAATGTAACGTTCAACGTCTTGACTGAACGTCATCTAGCATAGTCGTTGAATAGCCGACTTTGTAATATTTGGTTATTGTAATCTGTTATGTATATTAACCCGATAAAACCTAGGCCGGGCACTACCTGATTATTTATGTAGAACCCTAACCTAACCTACAAGAAAGAGACAAGAAAACTAAATTTCAATCACCTGACTGATTTTACATCCGCTCTGTTCAAAGGGCTATGTTACAATCCGCTAACTAGTCGGACGTTGAGTGACAAGACGTTCGGCCTAGTCATTCAATTGAATGTTGTCATTCAATGAACGCGCTAGTCATTCAATCAAATAGCAGATTAAACCAGATGACTGCGATATATATATTTAGGTTCTATCGGGTTAATATACATAACAGATTACAATCTACTGAAAAATAATGCGTTATATTGTAATCTTTCGACAGTTTACAATTTCGCGAGTTAGATTATAATCTAACGATTTTTACAATCTTACGGTGACATATACACATAATCAAAGGTTTATTCGCAGTTTGAAGTAGATGAAATCTGAAAGCGACATATAAATCGTGAGAATAAAATTCGCGCGAATGTTTATCGCAGTGCGACCGTAGCGTAAGTGATAGGTTTACTTGTCACATTAAATAGGTAATAACTTGACAACTTGTTGTTAAATGTAAGGAGGTTCGTTTGTAATGGTTTGATGTTTTATCATAGATTCTATGTGTTTTATAAAAGAAATATAGTTGTCACTCAAGAATTATACAATGGCGAACGAGGATCAATAGATAAAATTTTAATAAAAACTATGGCTTTTTCAAGGAAAATACTATAGCGGAGTTTGATGTAAGCGGGGGAAATTGGGAGGCATATTGCGAACGATTGGAAATGTTTTTTTTTCATCATACCTATTCGAAAAACGAATATTGGCTTCAGACATTGATGTAATTATAAAAAGTCTATGGCTTCAGAGGATAGCGGGAGCAAAATGTAATTTTTAGGCCCATGGGACTTTTCATTTCTCTTTTCTGATTGGTCCGCGTTCGTGCTTCTGATTGGTGCTTAAACGTATTGGTAATGTCCATACATAGTAGGTTGATACTCCTAGCTTCTTCTCATACGTAATGATGAAAAATAGTGTGTGTCACTCGGGGCCAAATTTTTTGTTCTCGAGCGGCGTATATTGAATTTCTCGCTACGCTCAGGATTCTACTTTAGAATTCTTCACTTCGCTCTGAATTCAAAATAGCGCCCTCGGGGAACAAAAATTTTCTTTGGCCCCGTATAACACAACTATTTATCGCTCACGAAATTAAGGAGTATTTGAAAGTGCCAACATTAATTTCCGTTGTTGAAGAGAAGGCGTATGAATTAATGGTACCTAAATATAAATTTACTAGCTGACCCGGCAAACGTTGTTTTGCCATATAAATTAAGTTGTAAGCTATCCTATCTTTCAAGTTGGATCAAACTGCACACGGTGTGCAAATTTAATTTAAAATCGGTTACGTAAGTAGTTTAGGAGTCCATCGCGGACAAACAACGTGACACGTCATTTATATATAAGTATTTAGTAAAACATTTACTGATTTGGTCAAAATTGTTGGAGAACATTTACAGCCTAAACCGTCCTTCTAAGCCGAACGATTCCGATTTAGGAAATGTCGACAAAGAGAGTCAACCCTTGTGTCACAATATGTAGCAGAGTTACGCTAACTATCGCGGTTTTGTGATTTTGGCAATAATAATAGACGAAAATTTGAGAGATCAGTTCGTTTGTGGGTTATATAATGACCTCATACTTCAAAGACTTTTTGCGGAGGAGACGTTAGATTTTGCTCGTGCGGTTAAGTTGGCTACGACATTTGAAGCTGCGGAGTGGGATGCGCATGCGGTGGAGGGCGGAGCAGCATGCAGCAAGACTAAATCAAAATCGTGGATGACGTCGGGTGGAGTTGCGGGTGATGGTGATCGTGCGACTCATCGTGTGTAGTGTGAGTTGTGTGTGTGTGAGTGTGACTGTGAACGCTGCGGGAATCGGTAGCACAGTAAGGATGAGTGCCCGTACAAATTTTTTGTGCCAACGAAGCAAAATGCGGAACGCGGTTAAACAATAGGGCGTGGCGCAGGGCGTAGTGGCGTGGCGGAGTGCATTGGGGAACGGCGGCAACGCGCGGAGGGCGCGGGGCGGACAGGACTGACGACGGCGGCCACTGGTGCCCGCCGTCGTCGGTCAACCATTTGCTTGATGAGGACTCGTTTCACGAGGAGCCGGGCTCGTCTGAGGTCATCGAAGAAGATGAACCGATTTGTCAAATATCTTTGAGGGATTATAGACCGGTTAGCATAATAGTGTTACTAGACAATAAGCCTTTAACTATGGAGATTGACACTTGTTCTGCATTGTCATGTATAAGTGAGCAAACATATGTAAACAAATTTAAGTATATATCGTTAAGATTATGTCGATTAACGTTATCTTTTTATGACGGGACGAATATAAGGCCTTTAGGGTATATTCCGATAGAGGTGAAGTATAAAGATAACATGAAAATATTTCATTTGTATGTTACCGACAATGGAACGACATTAATATATATATAGCTGCTCGTGCTGATTCATTGACTGATCACCTCTCCTGAACAATTTTGTATGAAAAAAATTTTTTTCACTGACCATTTCGTATAGAGGGGAAAAATTCATGAAGAGGAAAAATACGGAGATTGAGGATTTCGAAGACGGGTGAACAGCACAGCCAGGGCATTGAAGAAAGATGGGGGGTGCTCGAACAAATGTCATTCGAAACTTCATCCAATTGACAGTGAGCTGAAAAAAATTTCAAAATGGCGGATTTAAGATGGCCGCCATACAAAATTCGTCGGTGTCTATCTCGGAGAGTATAAAAGATGGAAGAGTGGTTTCTTAGCAAAAGATGATCAGGACATGAAGTGAAGGTCTACTTGACGAACAGGAAAAAAATTCAAGATGGCAGAATTTATTTTTCCATAGAAAATGTATGGCGAATATTGAAGAGGCTACAATTTAGTGTAGAACTATGAAAGACTTTGATGCGGTTCCTTTTCATAATTTTTTGGAGAAAAAAATAAACTTATGGAGAGTGATGATGATCGAGGGTTTGAAAGATGTGTGAGGAGCACGGCCAACATTTCATAGGTGTCTATTTCAGAAAGTATACTAGATGGAAGAGTGGAAGTAAGAAATATGCATGACTGATATGGATTTTGTTCAAGATTTGTTCTGTATGGAAGAATTGTCGGTTTGCCGTTAGGAAAGCCAAGATGGTGAAGTTCAATGGCACCCAAAGGTACCCGATCATCAGCGGTATGATATTGATATTAATCAACTAAGGAAGGTTTCTTTGTGTTTTACTTCAACAGTCTCTTCAACATTGTATGATGCATGTCAGGATTTTTTTTCATTTAAAGGCCCTTTTAGATTCTTAGGGGGTCTCTGTTTTATGTTTTCTTATGAGATATTTTTTACGTCGGACGCTTGGCACGCTGGCGCTTCCACTGTGCTCGCTAGCATAGCAGTGTGTTGTTTACTTCAGAACACGTAGGCAGTAAACACTAGGATAGAAGGAGAGCAAGTAGACAGTGGGCCGCGCGGTCTACTACGCGGTCCGCTTTAGCGGGCCGCGCACCCACGCGCCCTACTAGTCATTATTATAGGGCGGCAATGGTTAGCCGAATTAAATATTGAAATACGTATCTATCTATTTCGTTGGTTCTCCTCCTATGTAAGAAATAGATCTCAGGCTGTAGTGCTTAATGGATTTACCTCAACTTGGCGCAGTGTTTACTAGGGCCTTTGCTCTTTATTTTTTATCCAGGATATTGAAACCTGTTTCCAAAATTCTAACTTTTTGCTCTTTGCTGACTACATGAAAATTTTTAGGGTAGTAAACAATTTTACAGACCAGATGCTTCTTCAAGATGACTTACTTAGACTCGATCACTACTGCCTGGTCAATAGATTTGACTTAAACGTTTCCAAATGTTTTGCTATCTCCTTTACACGTGAGCGTTCCGTATTCAAATCCTCATATAAAATCAAAAACCAAGAACTTAATTGTGTATCCGAGATATGTGACCTAGGAGTTATTATTGACAGCAAGCTCTTATACGATAAACATGTGACCATATTGTTAATAAGGCATCTAAGATGATAGGTTTCCTAATCAGGTCAACTAAAGATTTTACCAAACTTAAAACAATTAAAGTTCTCTATTGCGCCCTAGTAAGGAGTAATCTCGAATAGGTATGCGTCGCAAATCTGGAATCCTCATTACGACTTGAATATTCGTCGCATTGAAAGAATCCAGAAATTTTTTCGGCTTCTTAAGTTTAGGTTCAGTCTAAATTCCAACCTAAGTTATCATACTTTATGTACTCACTTACACCTTCTGCCTTTCGCCGTTAGGAGAAATGTCAACGATATAACATATCTCATCAATATCGCTAATAACACAGTCGATTGTCCGCCGCTTCTGGATCCCTCAAAGTGGCTACCAATACCCATCCCCGTGCCCATTCTATTCTCCGCCCACCATCTGCGCATACCAGATTTCGTCAGCACTCCTATTTGCCAAGATCTTCTTTATCATTCAATAATCTGTTAAAAAAGAATAGATACTAAGCTAGATCTCTTTTGCACCACGGCCACCTCCATGCGTAGAATTCTAGCCAATGAATTCTTTGACTCTCAGCCTGAGTTGAAGTAGTTTCCTGGCTGGTAATCTTAATAATTAATAATGTCTAAATTTTCCCTAATATTAGTTTACTCTGGTTCTTCTCTTGTATTAATTCATCTTCTTACCTATAAGCTTTCTATTTTCTAATTACTTCCTATGTAATACGAGGCACTGAAAATTTCGGGAATCAAGGAAGTGACACAACATTACTATTTAAAAATGTATTTATTGCTTTTCGAAGTATTCTCCGCGAAATTTCACACATTTTTCCATACGATGGAACCAATCATTGAAGCAACCATTCCATTCGGAAGTTGAGGTCTCCAAAATGGCCGTTTTGTAGGCGTCCACAGCTTCTTCAGGTGATGAAAATCTCTGACCACGCAATTTATTCTTTATTTTAGGGAAAGTATAGAAATCATTAGGGCTTAGGTCGGGGCTGTACGGCGGATGGTCTAATAATTCTATGATTTCTTGCTCTAAAAACTCTTTTGTTCTGTGCGCGGTGTGAGAACTCGCATTGTCGTGATGGAGGATGATGCGGCGGTTGCAGTTCTCTTTACGGAGTTCCGAAACGACCTTTGGCAAACAAATGTTAGCATACCATTCTGCATTAACCGTTCTTTGTCCCTCAAGAGGAATAGTCGCAACATGGCCGGTTTTGGAGACAAACGTGGCCACCATTTTTTTTGCAACACTCCGTGAACGAACAATGTTTGTTGGCTTTAACTCATTTTCGAACACCCAAACTCGTGACTGGTTTTTAGTTTCGGGTTCGTACGCCTATATCCAGGATTCATCACCTGATACGATGTTGTATACAGCATTTGAGGATCCTGCGTGGAATCTTTCGAGAGTTCTGACGCACCAAGTAACGCGAGCCGCTTTTTGCTTTTCACAGAGCAAATGCGGTATCCATCGGGAAAACAACTTTTTTACACCTAATTGGTTATGCAAGATTATTTGTATTTGACTTATGCCTAAAGTTGCCTGAATTTCGCGGTATTTCACATGTCGATCTTCCTCAATCAGCTTACGCACAGCATCAACGTTTTCTTGGGTGACTGCAGTTTTTGGACGACCTTGACGGGGATCATCACTGAGCTTGACACGTCCACGTTGAAATTCAGCAAATCAGCGATAAAGAGCTTATTACACCTTCCTAAATTCAGTCGTCCTAATTAGGATTCAGGAAAGGAAAGCAAATTTATGTTTCTGATCGATGTCGAGTGCAACCACACAGTACATTAAACATTTAAAGTAACAATGGCTCCAGTACTGTCCAGTCACCAAAAAATTGGCCTAGCCGTAGCTCTGGCTGTTGGCTCAATTAAAAGAAAAACTTGGGTGAAAGAATATTTATTGCTGCGCGCCACGAAATAAAATAAAATGCAAATTGCAAAGAGAATACTACCACTAGTGGTAACTGTCACGTACTACGTAGTGATTACATACTCTTTGGTATGTGCACACGCACTCGCAGGCGCGCGGTGACCAATATTATTTACTCTATGGCGGTAACTGAACCAATTAGGCGACTAAATGCTATTACACCTTCCTAAATTTAGGATGCTAAATCATTTAGTGAGTTAGCAACCATACTTTTTTCCTAATTTAGGATCCTAACTTGCTAAATGCGATTACACTTTCCTGAATTTAGTAACTGAATAATTTAGACGACTGAGTTTAGGAAGGTGTAATAAGCTCTTAAATTGTGGTTTTGGATGGGGCTTCATCACCAAATGCAGAAATCATCCGGTCAACACACTGTTTTTGTGTTAAACCACTTCGAAAATCATAATAAATCATCGCTCTAGAATTTTCTCGAGTCAATTCCATTTTCTCAACGACTAAACAAGTTTGACAAGACCTTGTGAGAAGACCGAGAATCTTTTTTTTTAAAATAAATAAACGGTATTCGATTTATACAACCAAGGAGTTTTAAATTAAAAAGATTTTAATATGACAGAAACAGTGGAAATATTCCATTCCCGATACTTTTAGTGCAGCCTATGTATATAATATTAGGTAATATTTATTTTTCCACCTTTGCGAGCTATTTTTATCTCATGTAAATTCTATCTGTGAAAACTTGTAATTGGCGTTATACTTATTCTTTATTTATATATCCACATCTGTTGTAGCTGTAAGTTTTCTGTACAAAATAAAATAAAATAAAAATAATAGGTGCGTAATAATAGTAGGTACCCAAGTGCAAGGTTAATAATTTGCAACTTCCGGGGTCTACAAAGAATGATGCAGAGGAAATATTTTCCAGGTTTTCTGAATTAGTGTCGGGCGGACTTGGGCGTTTCACGGGCGGTTGCGCTCATTTGCACGTGCGGGCGGGCGCCGTGCCGGTGTGCTGACTTCTGTCGCACGCGGCCCCTCGCATATTATGCGCTCCGGGAGCGAGTCGACGCCGAGCTGGATGCGATGCTGCGCGCCGGATTCATCCAACCTGTCGACACGTCGGACTGGACTGGGCTACCCCGTTGGTTATTGTTAACAAACCGGACGGCGCCATACGAATATGCGCCGGTTATAAAACCACCTTAAATCGTCTTTTGTCTGTCGATAAGTATCCAGTTCCAAAAATTGAGGATCTTTTGGGTTATTTGAATGGGTGTACATAATGTATAGGTATGTAATAAAATTGTATTGGTAATAAAATAGTAAGGTATTGTAGTAAAATTGTAATTGATTTACGTATCCCAAGCGTATAATCAAATCGAGTTGGATCAAAGTTCAAAAGATTTCACTTATAAATACTATTCCGTTATACTACTATTCCGTTATAACAGACTGGTATTTGGGTTAGCTTCGAGTCCTGGCATTTTTCAGAGAATTATGTCAAATTTGTTCAAGGATATCCCAAATGTTGGAACCTATTTTTCTAACTGCCAACTCACCGCTCGATGAACACAAGGTTACATTAAACAGGGTGCTGACTAGGCTTAAGGATTCCGATTTTAAAATTAAAAAAGAGAACGTCGAGTCACTTATTTGGGTTATGTAGTAGATAAGGGTATTCGAGCTGATCCAGATAAATTAAAGCCTATTTTAAATTTAGCAGAGCCAAAAGACATTTCTGAATTAAGATCATTTTTAGGGATGGTTAATTTTTACGGTCGTTTTATTAGGAATTTAAGTGGTCATCTTTCTCCGTTACATAAATTATTTGGCGTCGGTTTTGCGAACGGATCATAAACATCGATATAAGTATATGTAAGTACTAGATGGGCCCTTTCATAGAAAAATGACGGGCGACCAACTATGAGAGCGCGTTCCTATAACCTGTCATAAGCCTGTCTTTGTCCCCGTCGTAGCGCTGTCACGGTCGCTCATCGTGTAGATAATTTGTTAGTTAACATCTAAGGTCTTATTAGTTTGCCACTGTATAATTTTTATTTTAAGGTAAGTGTTTCAATTCACAATTATACATTTCCAAGAAAACGTTATTTAATCTTCCTATTTAATATTTTTATCCATTTCGCAATCATTTAATTTCCGCGGCAAACTGTATGATATTTTTTTTTTTTACTAACGGGCCTTACGGCTTTGGGTTCCAGCCCTAGAATAGTCCAGTCCAGTACGATAAAAAAAATGCAACCAAGATTAGTTAATGCATAGATGGGCAGAACGGACAGTAGGCATTAATACCTTCCGAGACGCAATATTATGCTATTGTAATAATATGATAAAATTAGTTATTGACGTGAGTTTAATGTTTAACCAACTTCAATAAATAAAGGGTTTTTATTTATTAAAGTTGATAATTTTTATTTTGTATTAGCGAATGCCCGCGACTTCGTCTGCGTGGTTTGAGGATTTTTGATTCCCGCGGGACTCCTTAATTTTCCGGGATAAAAAGTAGCCTATGTGCTATTCCAGACTATAATCTATCTCTGTGCCAAATTTCAGCCCGATCCGTTCAGCCGTTGGGGCGTGATTGAGTAACAAACATCCATACATCCATACATCCATACATCCATCCATCCAAACTTTTGCATTTATAATATTTATAATATATATTATTATATTTGATTTGATTGATTGATATTTGATGAAAAATAAATAGTTAATTCAAAATTCAGAATTTTATTATTTCGTTGAACAAAAGTTGTTCAGTACCTATTATGTACAGCTACCTACTTACAAGTGTTTATTACTTAATCGTATTTTTAAATGCACACTGTGAAAGTTATTTATCTCAAAATAACTTTTAATATTTCTTTTGATGGCAAGTAGCATACTTAGAAATGTATAAAATAAAATAATTTCAAATGAAGTATTTTTCTGTGACTCGATCCATTAGTACTCTTTCACCTCTCCCATTCCAGCCCCTTTTTATTAAAATAGTACTAATAATTATTTTTGAATTCTTTCATTTGCAATAAGGTTTGACGAGGATTATTTTAAACTGTTTTAGCTGTTATTATTTTAAATTTCAAGTTTTTTGCATTAGTAGTTACCGAATTATGCTAAGTGTGACGGACAGTCATATCGCACCACAAGGGTTGTTTTCTTATCATTTTGGTACGCAACCCTAAAAATGACTTTATTTCTGTCAATTTTTCGACAAAACTTCAGTATCAACAACTAACAAATAATTTAATTAAAAAAACCCACGACGAACTGCAGCGCCCCATTGTGTGGACTTTGACCTTTAAATATATCTAAGAACCTTCTCACAATCTATATATATCTAATGCAAAAAACCGCATAATAATCGGTTCAATGGTTTTCCAGGAAACTGGTAACAAAAAAGTGGTAAAAATAACAAGGTCATACTAACATTTATCGTTTACCTCAGAGAGTACACTGATGTAGGTATTATTTTCGACAAGCGCATCTGTACTAATCTATGACCGAGTCATACGTTTTCAAGATGGCGCATATGTTGGAAGCAAGTTCCCGCTTTTCAGACTAGATGGCGTTGTTAAACATAAGTCCACATTCTTTGTTCGACAGGGCCTGTCTATGTAAATTGAGGTCGTTGATCACAAACCTTTGGTGAGTATTTTCGGAGTGGAATCGGGAATTCCGAATATGACAGTTAGCAGGCTTCAGAGGTGGGCTTTAATTTTATAACTTTTCAATAGAATAAGTAAGCACGGATAAAAACAGCTGATTGTTTATCTAGAATGATAACAGCTCATAGGGAAAACAATGAGTCTCAAATGATCGAATGTCCTGAGCAGACATACCTATTTACATTTTGCAAAGAACCTTTGTAATCGAGCAATAGCTCGATTACAAAGAATTAAAAAAGTATACTTGCTGAGATCCCATTATGGGACGAGTATTGAGTTACCTACGTGCGTGACGGTTGGCCCGCTGAGGTAGAAATAAGAGAGTTGCAACCATAGAGGTAGTATAAGGTAAAGAGTACTACTATCGCACCGCACTCCTTGTGCGCGGCGTAGGCAAGTGAACTATAGCTACTAATATTCATAGACATGTAAAAAATAGGGATGGGCAATAGTGCGCTGCAAGTGCGAACTCGATAAAATACATCTGAACGGTACGGTACCTATTGTTTGTGTTTGTTTGTACCCTATCATACTAATATTGTTAATCTGAAAGTGTGTTTGTTTGTTGGTCTATTCAATCACGCCTCAATAGAGCAACGCAAGACGTGATTTTTTGAATGGGTATAGTTGAGGACGTGGAGAGTGATATTTATCCCGGAAAATTAAAGCGGTTCCGTGGGAATTAAAAAAAAATTATTCCACGCGGATTAAACCGATATGTTTTTTAATGATCGATCGCATATCCATACTAATATTATAAATGCGAAAGTGTGTCTTTCTGTCTGTCCGTTAGTCTGAAGCCCGCGACTTCGTTCGCGTGGATTGTTTTTTTATTCCCACGGGAACTCTTCAATTTTCCGGGATAAAAAGTAGCCTATGTCCTTCCCCGGTATGTAACCTATCTCGATATCAAATTTAATCAAAATCGCTTAAGTAGTTGGGCGTAACTGACAGACAGACACACATTCGTATTTATAATATTAGTATGGATTGATATATATCCGATGTATATCGAATGCATAAAATATGTAAGAAAAGGTACAAACCTGTGTTTTAATGTGCTATTATAAAATAAAAGTTTAAGTTTGATTCTTTGATTCTTTTACTATAAAAGTATCGAAAACAAATTCTTTGAATTTAATAAACATTCTTTCATACATACGTGAATATTTATCTTTAGTTTCTGTCCATAATTATGTTAAAAAAAAATATGGCACTGACCTTTTTCAATTTTGGTAACAGATACCTCTTTTGTGATCTCAGGGAACCCTGATTTTGAACGAAATCGGCCCAATAACAAAGAATTTCAATATGGCGCTGGTCTTTTTTAATTTTGGTAACAGTTCCCTCTTTTAAGATATCAGAAAACCCCAAATATCGATTTTGAACAAAATCGGCCTAATAACAAAAAGTTTGAATATGGCGCTGTCTATGTACATTTTCCTCTTTTGTGATCTCAGGGAACCCCAAAATATATCGATTTTGAAGAAAATTTTCCCAACTTACAAAGAATTTCAATCTTGCGCTGACTTTTAAGATTTATGATCTCATGGAACCCTAAATCGAAATTGAATCGTTGTAGCGGGATATTACGAGCTGGTTAATATTAAAACTCACAATTGATTTGAGAAATGAATAAGGAATAATTTAATTTGTAAAACTTAGCGATATATATACAGAAAACCTTAAGTACTAACAACCAATAGAAAATAAGATTAAATATTTACAACATAACAACCAATAAGAGACCTTACATTAAAACCAATAAAAACGGCAAACAGATCCGCGCGCAATGCTTGTTCTCGGTAACGCGCAATTTCCCTGAATTCCATAAAAATAATAATAATTAAATCACGCGTGTAGTGGAAAGTGGGCGTGGCTTGCGTCCGAGACGCGGTGCGCGGGCGCGGGGCGCGGGACGCGGCGGCCGCGCAGGAGCTCAGTCTGATGTTACCCGCTGCAGTGAATCGTGAACTGTGACAGCGCTAAGACGCGCGCCTCAGTGCCGGACCGCGGACCCGCGAATAGACCCAATGCGTGTTGATGGTGCTCCATGGTGTTTGTTGGCGTACGACGGCATCGCAAGATCAAGGCAATTAAAACGGTTCTTTTCAGAACCACTTTTTCCCTTACAATACACTGCCTGATCTTTCAGTCTTCAGTTATCGGTGAGTGTGACCTAGGAACGAGACAACGCTTGACCATTCCTTTGAATCTCCAGCGAGCTTCTGTCTTTTTCAAGATTGACCTCGCACCTTCCTGTTATCTGGAATTCATTGGAACTGCGTCAGCTAGGCAATAAAGAATATTACGTGAATCCGTGTCTTATTTCTCTCTTGAGTTGTGATAATAAAGTGATCTCCTGTGTACGTTATTTCTCTCTTGGTTTTCCCATTTTCCTGTTCCTTCTTCCATTTTCCCGGTAAACGGTAGCGCCTCGTAGCGCCGGTAAGGTAAATATGTCTGAGGTACTTTGTAGGTGAAAGGTATAGGTATATATATGGAGGTATTCAACAGCTGTGAGCGCGGGAACGAGTGACGTAAGTACTTTCGTAAGTATATCTGTACTATAATGTGCGAGGTACGCACAGTATCCCCCTTCAAGCAAAGCGTACGTTTTTCTTCACTACTCGTCCGCTTCGCTTTGTGATATAAGGTGGCGTAGGTAAAACAGCTGGAGTCGAATTCAGTGTTCCATATGTTCCGACTAGATCATGGTTCGGTGAACTCGATCTCTTGCGTTGCGACGTGACGTCAGAGTCGCTCGCGCTTACGTCATCTTCATTAAGTAGGTAGGCAGGCTTGAGTCTATCCAGTGATATCACGGTTGTACGTAGTGGTAACTGTATCTTGAAGTACTTCTCGTGACGTTTTAGAACTTGATAGGGTCCATCATATGGCGGGGTCAATGGTGGTTTTACCGCATCGTTTCGAACGAAAACGTGCGTACATGTAGCTAGATCCTTGTGTACGAACGTAGGTCGTGACGATATCGTACGGTCTGTAGGTATTAGCGATGCCATTGTTTCGCTTAGCCGTCGCACGTACTCTGCATCTTCAATTTTCGACTGTGTAGGTACGAAAAAATCGGACGGTACTCGTAGTGTTGCGCCGTAGGTCATCAGTGCGGGGCTGAGATTATCTTCACGTAGTGCGGTGCGTAAACCCAATAGTACGGTGGGCAACTCTTCTACCCAAGTTGTCGTTGCACCGCGCGCCATGAGAGCTGCCTTCATTGTACGATGAAATCGTTCCACTTTTCCGTTGGCCTGGGCGTGATAACTTGTAGTACGGATTCTGGATATGCCCCATCTCTTCAGTAGTGTGTTGAATAGTGCTGACTCAAAATTTTGTGCTCTATCTGTTGTAATTCTGAGCGGGACGCCAAATCGGACTATCCAATTTTCGTAGAGTGCTTTTGCGACGCTTTCTGCGGTGATGTCTTGAACTGGAACGGCTTCCGGCCATCTGGTGCATCTGTCTATTATGGTGACGCAAAACTTGAAATCGTTCGATAATCGTAGCGGTCCCACGACGTCTATGTGTATATGTTCGAAACGTTGAGAAGGTGGAAACTCCGCCAGAGGAGTGACGACGTGACGATGTACCTTGCTGCGCTGACAGTTAACACATGCTTTGGCCCATGTTGCTACTTCTTTGTTCATGGCTGGCCAGAAGAATTTCGATGCTATCTGCTTCCGTGTGGTTCTTACCCCGGGGTGACATAGCCCGTGTTGCGCTTTGAATGCGGCATAGCGGTATGTTTTAGGTAAATACGGACGGGGTGATGCAGTCGATAGTTCGCATGTGATTGGTCGGTCGAGTCCGGGTAGAGTTATTTCGGCGAACTTTAAGTTAGGCTGTTTCTTCAGATTTTCCAATTCTTCATCGTTGCTCTGGTCTATTGCAAGTTGGTTGTAGTCTATGATACTTGAGTTCTGGATGTCTTCGATTCGTGATAAGGCGTCGGCGATTGGATTTTCTTCACCTTTGATGTACTTGATACTCGAACAAAATTGAGATATAAAGTGTAGCTGTCGTTCTCGTCTCGGCGTGTCGCTACTACTTGCAGGTCTGCTGAGTGCGAAAGAGAGAGGCTTATGATCAGTGAGTATTGTTACTTCACAGCCTTCGATCAATCTTCTGAAGTGTTTTACAGCCGTGTACATAGCTAATAATTCGCGATCGTACACGCTGTAGCGGCGTTGCGTAGGACTCATTGACTTCGAGAAAAATGCTAATGGTTTCCAGTTGTTCTCAACCTTTTGTTGTAGTACTGCGCCTAAACTGTGATCTGAGGCGTCTGTCATTATAGCGAGTTCGCAACCGTGAACAGGGTAGCTTAACGTTGTTGCTTCGGTGATGCTTTGGCGGCATTTTTCAAAAGCTTCGTTCGCTTCCGGTGTCCATTCTATTGGCGTTTTGTCATTCTTTTTCTTGTTGTGAAGAAACTTGTTGAGTTCGTGTTGATAATCGGCTTGATGAGGTAGGCAATCTCGGTAAAAATTAAGCATGACTAGGAAACGTCGTAGCTCGAAGACTGTCTTCGGTTTCGGATACGAAGATATTGCTTCGATGCGATCTTTCGTCGGCTTGATACCGCTGGCGGAAACTTCGTAGCCTAGGAAGTTTATAGTTTCAACTCCGAACTGGCATTTGTCGACGTTGAGCGTGACGCCGTGTTTGTCGAGACGTTCTAAGACTTGATGGAGAAGCTTCTTATGCTTGTCTTCATCTTCTGAGAATAGGAGAATGTCGTCGACGAAACAGAAACAGTCTTCTATACCTCGGAGAACTTGATGCATGAATCGCTGAAAAGTTTGACTCGCGTTTCGTAGACCGAACGTCATGCATGTAAATTCGTATAGCCCGAACGGAGTGATTATTGCTGTCTTCTGTGCATCTTCTTTACTTGCCATAGGTATCCAGTAGTACGCCATCTTGAGATCAAGTTTCGAAAATATTTTCTTGTTGTTGAGTGGATATGTGAAATCTTGAATGCGTGGTATCGGATAGCGATCGGGTTGCGTCACTGAGTTTAATCTTCGGTAGTCGCCGCATACCCGAAGTCCGCCGTCTTTCTTCGTTACGACGTGTAGAGGGCTGGCCCATGGACTGCTTGAAGGTCTGCAAATGCCAATCTCCACCATCCGATCAAATTCGGCTTTTGCGGCGTTGTATTTGTCGGGCGGTAGAGGGCGGGCGCGTGCGGAAAGCGGAGGGCCCGTCGTTTCGATGTGATGCACGACGTCGTGTTTGGCTGGCTGCTTTAGAGACATGGGTCGGAGAACGCCAGGAAAATGCTTCAAGATGTCGTGATATTGTTGGTCGGAGCTCACGATGCGAATGGACTCGGCGGTTGTTGATACTTCAATAGCGTCGACGGTAAGCTTGGTTTCGTCGTCGATTAATTTTTTTCTGTGAAGATCCACAAGGAGCTTGTAGTGACGTAGGAAGTCTGCACCCAATATGGAAGTCTTCACGTCTGCGACAATAAATGTCCAGGTGAAACTGCGCCGTAGTCCCAGGTTGAGCTTGATTGTTTTCTCGCCGTAGGTATTTATCGGTGTATTGTTTGCCGCGTAGAGTTTGTAGGTATGTGCGGCCTTTTTCTTAGTTTTCGATGTTGCAGCCCAAACAGATATGTCTGCGCCAGTGTCCACGAGGAAACGTTCATGTGAGTCGCGATCATGAACACAAAGGCGGTTGCTGATCATGGGGACACCGACATCCGCCACGGTCGGTGTCGACGTTAGTTTTCCGTCGTCTTGTTACGTTGTGCGCACGGTGACTCGCAGCGTCTTGCTTTCTTGCCAAACTTGTGATGATATCTGCATAACCACGTAGGATCGCCAGGCTTCACCCGAGATAATGATGATGAGCGCGAGTGAGAGCGGTAGCGTCCGCGAAATGGTTGACGCGTAGTATCTCGTGCTCGCAATTCCGCCACTTGTAATGTGAGTTTTTCTAACCTTGATAGGATCTCTGAATACGCTGGCTCGCAGGTGCTGGTAGATGATGCTGCTGAAGAGGTTGAGGTTGATACAGCTGCCACGGTGCTGACGGACGTGCTCCCAACGTACTCCATCATCCTGTCTGCCATTGCTGCTAGCGTGTCGAGCGAAGATTCTTTGTTGATAGAGAGCACGCAGCGACAGTGGGCTGGCACGTGATTGAGCCACTCGATCTTCAAACCCTCTTCTGTGATGAGGCCGTTGTTCAGTTCTCGCATTTTCCGAAGCAGCACGCTGGGTTTCTGGTCGCCGATGTCTAGACCGCTGATGAGTTTCTGAAAGTTCTCGACTTCTGATTTTTCGTAAACGGTGAGTAGTCGATTTTTCACGGCTTCATATTTCCCCGTTGCAGGTGGGCTGTATAGTAGGTCGGTGATGTGCTGTAGATCGGCCGGTTCTAGCTTCGAAAGGACGTATCGGTATTTTTGGTCATCTGATGTCTTCAAGGGATCGACGACTGCTTCAAACTGGACGAACCAGGCTCTTGGAACAGTGCGCCAAAATGGAAGGAGCCTTGACTGCACGGAGATCGCAGCCAGCTCGGCGATTTTTGTTTCCTCGACGATTTTTGCTTCTTGCTCGGCCATAACTTCAGCCTTTTGTTGATTCCTTTTTTCTTCTTATTTGTCGGAGGGTCACCACTGTAGCGGGATATTACGAGCTGGTTAATATTAAAACTCACAATTGATTTGAGAAATGAATAAGGAATAATTTAATTTGTAAAACTTAGCGATATATATACAGAAAACCTTAAGTAATAACAACCAATAGAAAATAAGATTAAATATTTACAACATAACAACCAATAAGAGACCTTACATTAAAACCAATAAAAACGGCAAACAGATCCGCGCGCAATGCTTGTTCTCGGTAACGCGCAATTTCCCTGAATTCCATAAAAATAATAATAATTAAATCACGCGTGTAGTGGAAAGTGGGCGTGGCTTGCGTCCGAGACGCGGTGCGCGGGCGCGGGGCGCGGGACGCGGCGGCCGCGCAGGAGCTCAGTCTGATGTTACCCGCTGCAGTGAATCGTGAACTGTGACAGCGCTAAGACGCGCGCCTCAGTGCCGGACCGCGGACCCGCGAATAGACCCAATGCGTGTTGATGGTGCTCCATGGTGTTTGTTGGCGTACGACGGCATCGCAAGATCAAGGCAATTAAAACGGTTCTTTTCAGAACCACTTTTTCCCTTACAATACACTGCCTGATCTTTCAGTCTTCAGTTATCGGTGAGTGTGACCTAGGAACGAGACAACGCTTGACCATTCCTTTGAATCTCCAGCGAGCTTCTGTCTTTTTCAAGATTGACCTCGCACCTTCCTGTTATCTGGAATTCATTGGAACTGCGTCAGCTAGGCAATAAAGAATATTACGTGAATCCGTGTCTTATTTCTCTCTTGAGTTGTGATAATAAAGTGATCTCCTGTGTACGTTATTTCTCTCTTGGTTTTCCCATTTTCCTGTTCCTTCTTCCATTTTCCCGGTAAACGGTAGCGCCTCGTAGCGCCGGTAAGGTAAATATGTCTGAGGTACTTTGTAGGTGAAAGGTATAGGTATATATATGGAGGTATTCAACAGCTGTGAGCGCGGGAACGAGTGACGTAAGTACTTTCGTAAGTATATCTGTACTATAATGTGCGAGGTACGCACATCGTAATTTGAACGAAATCGGATCAACAATAACGAATTTCAAAACCTATGGTGCTAACTTTTTTTAAATTTTGTTATCAATTTTCTCTGTTGTGATCCCAGGGAACGCCGATATCTGTGACGGCGCCCGAGTCGAATGTATCACATCACTATTCGATTCGATGAACAGTCGGCTATCGTACCGGGGTTGCGGGGCGGTATTATGTTACCTTGCGTCCCACGTCTGTATCACCCCCGCGACACGTATTTCTATTTTACATGAAAGTTTAAAAAAATACGACTAACCGGTGAAATGTGATGTTGGAATTATGTTTATAATGATAACGAGAATCATGTTTGCATGTTTCTATGACACATTTAACCATTTTTTCCAGTTTAATAACGGAATTTCGGTCCCGAGTTCGCGATGAGCGCTCTCAGCGCTAGCGTTCCTTTGACTAAAGGGCTTGCTGATGGAACGATGCTATGTTCCTACCGGTGCCTACTGTTCTTGCTTAGAAGCACGCACTCTATAGGCTATACTACCTCTGTGGTTGCAACCATTTTTAAATCGTAGAAAGGAGATAAATAGGTAGTGAATTAGGTTGTCTTATGTGGGGCCATCGAGTAGTAGTGCCGGTTGAGTGCCGAGAGAAAGTGCTGAGGGAAGTTCACGACAAACACATGGGTACCAGGTATAGTGAAAACAAAGGCTTTAGCAAGATATTTATGTGTGGTTCCCCGGCTTATATGAGCCGTTGGAGGCAATGTGCCGCGCGTGTGAAGTGTGCGCTGCGATGGCGGACGCGCCGCCGCACTATGGGACGAAACGGCATGAACCGTGCCATAACTTGTATTTCCAAAACTTTTTCCATGGTTTAATACTCTCAGATAATAAGACTTTTCTATATAATGTTAAAAAATCTAAATATTTTACTTGTAGATATAGGTAGATATAAAATTACTCTCAAACATTGGGCTGCGATATTTACATCCAACCAAATAGCCCTAAGCCCATAGGTAATGAAAGTTACGATAATATTATTAAATAGGTAGGTACATACTTCTGTAAATTTTTAAGAGACAAGGAAATTTTCCGTCTTTTTATGTTTCAATTGGAGGTTTCGTTGTTGCCGAAAGCTGCCGGTGTTGAGATAATCACTCTTTTGGATTCCTTAACTAAGTATTGTTTTATACAAAGAATAATTATATTAAAAAATACTTTTAAACAACCGATTCCAAACTCCCGCGCCAACTTTACAACAACAAGCACACGCTATACAAAGTACTTATTTTATTGTTGATATTTTAAAAACCGTTCGACCGATTTCGATAAATTTTATATGGGACCACATGGGAAGTATGCTCTTTCAAATAAAAAAAGAATCATCCAAATCGGTCCACCCACTCAAAAGTTCTGAGGTAACAAACATAAAAAAAAAAAAATACAGTCAAATTGAGAACCACCTCCTTTTTTTCAAGTCGGTTGAAAAATAAAAACTTCGTCGTAGGTGCGCCTTTTTTATCTAGAAGCACAAATGACCAACGAAATGTACTCTGTGCCAACGAGGGAAGAAAATAGTTATTTGGTATACAAGAGTGAAAAGCTGTTTTTTAACCGCGTGCTCAATTTTGATGACCGAGCAAGCGAAGGATTCTAAAATTGAATCACGAGCGCAGCGAGTGGTTCAAAAATTAGAATCCTGAGCGTCAGCGAGGGAATCAAAAGAGCACGAGGTGAAAAATGTTTTCACTCGAGTGCAACACGTAACTTTTCATCCCACCTCAGCGAGGAAATGACATGCCATGAAAGAAAATGGTGCGCGCAAAGCAAATTAAAAAGTACACCAAGAAGGTTACGAGTGTGAGTTTTTAACAAATTAAAAAAGGTTGTATGGAAATTCGGCACCATAGAGGTAGAAGTAAATAGGTTTTATTGATGTTTTGAATTCATTCACAAACTTCATAGGCGAGTGATATTTACTAACGTGCACACGATGTTCTAAATTCAATTTACTTTAGCCTCAAGAGGATAATAACGGCTTTTGCATTCAGATATCGAAGATTAAAAATACTCTTTCCGAAAAAAAAATTGCTGCTTATGTCGCAGGCATCATCGCCGTTAAAGAATAATTTAACCCTAAAATCTTAGCCGCCGAAGTTCTAGTATACCATAAACTAGAGACTTATTTTATTGGGGTAGTAATTGTTATTTATTTTATCACATGTCAAATATAATATTTATCTATGGTCAAAAATCAATACCAGAGACAATAAAATAAATATATAGTACGTATATTATCAAAAACGTAGTGATTATATTCTCTTTGATATTATCTATGGTTATGTACTTCATTTCGAGCATTTCGAGGAGTAATTTAAAATTTTGATTTTTGGCTAATTCAAAACGTATTCCTGCTTCGAAACCATACAAATCTGAAATCGATCCCAATATAACCTTGTTATTATAATAGGTACTAATAAAAAATATTACACGTTAAGTGAGAAAAGTAAAAATAACTTTGGTTGAAGGCCGTGGCCTCGTAACCGCTAAGTTCCAAGAATGTAATCAATCAAATTTATTAATGAGTAATACAAAGTAAATAATATTCATGCTCGTTCTCAATACGTTCACGATACTCATTCAAGTAGCGTTCATTGTCTTTATGACACTGCTGTCTATGAATATATTGCGTTACTTATCTGGTGGTGTTAAAAACATGGTTGCGATCGCTCCAGCACTTTTTGTGAACCACGGAGGTGGTCCTATGCCTTTATTAGGTGATAAGGAGAGCATAGGACTCACAAAGTTTCTTAGAGATGAAGTTAAGAAGTATGTGAACTTGAAAGAGTTAAAAGCGATTATTCTTGTTACTGCCCATTGGGAGGAGAATAAAGTGTCGATTTCATCATCAGAACATCATGATTTATATTTTGACTACTACGGATTCCCTCCAGAGACATATAAATATAGGTATATAAATATTTTTACTAACAACTGATATTTATTAGCATTTATCAATCACTACCCAGATTAAAAATGACAAAGTGTGTTTTTGTGCTTTCAATCACTGCACAATTGAGCAGTGGATCAACATGATTTTATGTTTGAATATAGTTAAAGACCTAGAATCTAAAAGTGGTAAAGACTACTTTATATCCCAGAAAATTAAAGCAATTCCACATCAGGCCTCATCTAGTCACACCTATACTACTTTTTTTTTTATTCTTTATTCAACAAAAATAGGTTTTTACAAATTATATCTTCATGTCCTGAAACTCTCGTGAGTTTATCTGGACATTACACATTCCTCATAAACAACTATATAAAAATAACTTATTCAAATCAATTACCTAAAACAACATATTATCATAATACTTATAACTTAACTATAATTAATCAGTAAAAAGTGGGAAGATATTATCATATTACAATATATACAATGGAGCCCACAGCTGCATTATAATGACATCATATTATAGTGCAAGACTATAGATAACGCCAAACCGGTTTTGTGCATTGAGAAACGTCCAAGCATATACAGGTTGATTATATATTTTTTTTAATCTAACAACCAGTTTATTTATCTGTTAAATTGTTTCTTAAAAATTATTTTTTTAATTTCTTTTTGAAATGAAACTCAGTGCTAATGGTAATTTGTTTATTAGCCTCGGTACAAGATAGTCGGTTGTTCTTTCACCATAAAAATGATTAGCTCCTATTGTGTTAATTTTTGGTGCACTTACCTTTCTAGTTAGTTTTGTTTTGATTTTGATGACGATGACAACTTTCATGTGTCATTTTGTAAATCAAAAAAGAAGCATTTACCCTCATAGTAATAAATAAAAATTTTCACAGGTATGATGCACCAGGTGACCCAGAATTAGCTAAACGCATCCAAGAAGCATTAACAAAAGCCGGCATAGATTCCAAATTAGATCCAAAAAGAGGTTGGGACCATGGAGTCTTTGTACCCATGATGCTAATAAACCCTGACGCTGATATACCTATAATTCAAGTCTCGGTACTGTCCAACCAGGATCCAGAACAGCATTATAGGATTGGCCAAGTGTTGTATCAGTTTAGGAAGGAAGGTATAGCGATATTTGGTTCCGGTATGTCTTACCACAATATGAGAGAGTTTAGATTTAGTCGGTACTCTGGCAAGGTAAGATTTTATTCTTAACTATTTGGTATATTGTTTGAAGGAATTTTATTTTACTAATAAGCTATAAATTATTTATGTATTTGTTTACTTTTTGTTATGTAGATCTAAAATATTTATATAATATATTAATAATATAATTTAAATGTATTGGTATAGGTATATTTTAGTATTTTTATTTGTGTATTTGTTTATGTATTATTAGAATGTATAGTTTATGTAGTATGTTCAATTCAATTCAATTCAATTTATTTTAAAGTGTCACTTATGTTACGTCATGTTTTGACTACCACCGGTTCAGAAAGGAGATTCTGCTAAGAAGAGCCGGCAACAAACTCAGCAGTTGCTCTTTTTTTTTAAACAATATATTACAATACTTAGGTAAGTAAGTATATAAATTAAATACAATAGTCATAGTGTAAGTTATTATACTATCCTGTGGGGAGCTGGACCCAAAGTTGGTTGCTTCCATATAACTTTGTCATTAAGAAATTCTTCAATAATGTATAATAGCTCCGACCCAACAACTGTTCTTTTATGTATTAATGTTTTTGCACTATTCCGCTTCATTGCATTTGTTTCTTTATTTAAAGTTTGTCTGGAGGACATCACTTTTAGTGATAAGACATGGTTTTTATTTTAGCTTGTTCACTTTTTTATTTCTTGTTAATGTTTTGTGTGGCAATAAAGCATTTATCTATCTGTCTATCTTTATCCATACCTAATATTATCAATGCGAAAGTGTCTGTCTGCCATAATTTAATAGCCCATCTTTTGGTACTAATGTACATGCATGAAATTGCTGCAATACATTAATATAATTTTGATTTATAATTAAGAGGAATTGATCGTTCGGAAACCATGCAGAAGAAGTCGCGGAAGTCTAGTAATATTATAAATGCGAAAGTGTGTCTGTCTGTCTGCTATGTTTTCACGCTCTCTGTGGTCAACCGATTCTGACTATGTTTAAAAATTAAAACCACATGAATAAAGTTGCAAGCATCAGCTAGTAGATAAAAAAAAATGAAATCAGTTTTGTGATGTATTTATTTCTTTAATTTTAGGTTGTGAACGAAGACTTTGATGCATTCCTACATCGAGCATGCACATCAACTGATGAGAAACGTAAGGAACTGTTGACGGTTTGGGAGTCCCAGCCGGGTGCTAATGAGGCCCACCCCCCTCGCGCGGCGGAGCACCTGATGCCACTGATAGTGATCGCAGGGGCGGGGGGCGCGGGCCCAGCTGAGAGAGTCTTCAACTGGGACCTCGCCGAGAGCTTCAGACTCAGTGGCTTCATATGGAAAAACGAATAGTTCTAGTATCAGTCACAAATGTCACACAGCAAACTCTGCTAAATTATTATTGAACTACGAAGAGTATGAACCGCACACAACTAAAAATCTAACCACACTTTACGGACTAGCCGCATGTGTCAACCGCCATTTTCAGCATGCCAATGACGTTATAAGTATTTGGCATGCAAGTGACGTCATAGGTATTCGGCATGCATAATTTTAATTTAAAAAATAAATGTTGCCTGCTAAATTAGTATTTGATCCTCCATGTAAGTCTTCACTGACTCACCACTGACGATAAGTCATTTGACTTAAGCCAAGTGGCACATGGCAGCAATCAAAATGACTTCATTTCTTGAGTGACAGGGCCAAGGCCCTGACCTCAAGAGGTTAATATCTGTCACCGTAAGATTGTGAAAACCGTTAGATTGTAATCTATCTAGCTAGATTGTACACTGTCGAAAGATTACAATTTAACGCATTATTATTCGGTAGATTGTAATCCGTTGGTTATATTATTACCCCGATAGAACCTGGCCGGGCACTACCTCATTTATTTATGTCAAACCCTTACCTAACATAAAAGAAAGAGATAAGAAAACATAAATACAATGAATATTTCAAAAATTAACACTCAGAACATTGAACGGCTCACAATCTGTCGACAGTTTACAATCTAACGAGATAAAAAGCGTTAGATTGCAATCTGACGCTTTCTTCAATTTTATGGTGACATATTCATCACAAAATTAGTTCTAATTCTGGCCACCGGGTCAGATATTTTTACGGCTGTTAAGTTTTTTTATTACAAATACTAGCTGATGCCCGCGACTTCGTCCGCGTGGTTTAAGTTTTTTGTTATTCCCGCGGGAACTCCTTAATTTTCCTAAAAGTAGCCTATGTCACTCTCCAGGTCCTCAACTATACCCATGCCAAAAATCACGTCAATCCGTTGCTCCATTGCGGCGTGATTGAAGGACAAACCAACAAACAAAGTGACTTTCGCATTTATAATATTAAGTATGATATTTATATTATAAAATAAAATTGCGACGTTGTCATTGGATCAGATAAGTTTTTGGGACTAGCCATCAATAGTACCTACTACTAAAATTAGAGCTTAGACGTTTATATGAAGGTCTAGTGCTTGGGACCTGGTCTTGGATAGTTAAAAACTATCCAAGTACCCCAAGTTTCCCACAGGCGTAGAATGCGTGTTGACGTGTGTAGGACACCGATAGAATAGAAGAATAGAATAGAATATTTATTTGTCTGAATATGTGTTACAATGATGGTTACAGTATGAAAAGTTGCAGCATATCCAGTCAGGCAACCCTGCATATATATATATATATATATATGTAGGTACTAGATGGGCCCTTTCATAGGAAAAGTCGGGCGTCTAACTTTGAGAGCGCGTTCCTAACCTGTCATCGTAGTACTATCACGGTCGCTCGTCGTGTAGATAATTTGTTTTTATTAAAGTTAACATTTAAAGTCTTATTAGTTTGGCACTGTACAATTTTTATTTTAAGTTCAATCCACAATTATAAATTTCCAAAAAAACGTTATTTAATCTTCCTATTTAATATTTTTAACCATTACGCAGTCATTTAATTTCCGCGGCAAACATGATATATTTTTTTACTAACTGGCCTTACGGCTTCTATGGCTATGGACTATATTATCTATGACCGAGTCATAAGTTTTGAAGATTTCATTCAAGATGGGGCATATGTTGCAAGCAAGTTCCCGCTTTTCAGACTAGATGGCGTTGCTAAAAATACGCCCACATTTTCTGTTTGACAGGGCCCGTCTATGTAAATTGAGGTCGTTGGTGTAGGACAATTATTTAGCAAGCTGGAACTAGGAAGTTTGCTTGTATTTTTACAAATAATTTTACCTTGGGTTGTGTTAGGTTGAAACTTGAAGTTTCAGTGGCCAAATAATGAATAGTGTAACTTTGGAAATAGGTTTTTAGCAGTTTTTCAATCAATCAATCTTTATTCATCTGTTGCCTATTATAACAATTAATTATTTGACGATTGAAACAGCCACTTTTAGGTGATAATATAATTATGTTAAATATAAAATGGGACCAAAAACTTTACATTTTGCTATGAATTATTAAAATAGGTATAAATAATAACTTTAAGTACCTAACTAGATAAATAGATGAAGTGTTACTAATTATATATATGAATGAAAAGTGAATAATAATATATTGTTAATCATAAATTGCCATGATGGTTTTTTTTTCACGCCTTGTTAAAATACCACAATAGTAACTTCAACAGAAAATATATTATTGTTTATAATATGATTCTATTAAATGTATCTACTATACCGATTATGATAAGTCAAAACCCAATCTCACATTGCGACACGCGTCGCGGTAGTTTTTGCGGTTCACCGGTTGACGTTAAGTCTACTAGTTTAATCATAGAGTATACAATATACGTGCAGTACCACACATTAAAATCGTCGCTCCGCGCGTGGAAGCAGCTCGCGATCTCCGTCGCGGGAGTCAAATATAACTTGTATTACAAACATAACATCTCATTCCTCAAGCCTGCGAGAGAATGAGATAGAAGAATAGAATTATATTTATCTCATTCTCTCGTAGGCTACTTTTCTGAAGTTTGACTTCTGCCGTATGAATTGCTCACACACTTTTTTTTATAACTCCTTAGTTTTCTGGGTAAAAAAGTAGCCTCTGTCACTCTCTAAGTCAACTATACCCATACCAATAATCAGGTCGATCGGTTGCTCTGTTGCGGCGTGATTGAAAGACAAACCAACACAATTTCGCATTTATAATATTAGTATGATGATTAGCCGTTTCCATCTTAGACCAAAGTAACACTTACCAACAGATTGTCGCTGCTGAACCACCATACCACTGCAAGTCCCATGGTACAATGGGTCTTAAACGATACCAGCTAATCTAATTCTGTCCCTTTCCGTAGAGAATATTATGAAAGGGTTAGTAATATTTTTAATGCTGTCATTTTAAAGATTGTGTACAACACAATCAGCCCCAATAGTAAATTGGCATGGTACAATGGGTCTTAAACGATACCAGCTAATCTAATTCTGTCCCTTTCCGTAGAGAATATTATGAAAGGGTTAGTAATATTTTTAATGCTGTCATTTTAAAGATTGTGTACAACACAATCAGCCCCAATAGTAACTTGGCTTATAATGAAAACTTCCTCAAACGGGACAAAGAATAAATACAATGCTAATATGTATTTGAAGCTTTAATATTATAGGTACAACAATATCACAAGCATCTTAGTGGATGATTATCTTATCTATAGTGGATGCTTCACCAGTTAAGGGTGCCAAGTTCCTTGCTTAGGCTGGCCACATACATTCGGATTCCGAATTTCGGAATATCGAATCAGGATTCCGAACGTCCATCACACACATACGTTTTTTCCGTTCGGAATAACAAGGCTCAGATGTTCGGAGACGCTACCCTCTGAATTCAGATATTCTGTCAGGTAATATAGACGACGATTTTCTCATGGCGATTGAATTGTTGCTATATCTAGCTAAGAAGAAATTGCTAAAAGAAATACATCGCCGTTACTGGGTGCATCCCCTTAAAACGTCAGCCATTTTTTCCGTTCGGAATTTCGAACGCACAGGCTCCCATTCGGAATTCCGAAACTGAAAAAATTCTAACGGGAAACTAACTGTGCGTGTGTGACAGACCCATACATTTTATATGGATTTGCTGCGATCGGAATTCCGATTCGGAAATCCGTTTCGGGATACCGAATGTATGTGGCGGGCCTTATTCTGCTTGGTAGTGCACGTACCTACACTAGACTTGATGACTCAACACTTAAGTTTATGAAAAATACTTGTCGAAATAAAGAAGCCTACGTTTTCTTCAGAACGAAAGCTATATACAAACCAAAAAACAACTTACCAAATTTTATCAAAATCGGTTAAGCGCATGGACCATAGAAGATAACACACACACATAGTTTCACATCCCTACCATTACTTCACAGCCTATCTTTGGAATTAGATATAGATTATGGATTTTGATGAAATTTGGTACAGAGATAGGTAGAATCCTGGAGAAGGACATAGGCTACTTTTTATCCCGTAAAATTAAAGTTTACCGTTAGAGTTACCGCGGGAACCATAAATCCATGGACGAAGTCGCGGGCAGCAGCTAGTCTAGTTTATAATATTAATATGGACTCTATTACAGCGCTGGAAAGCTTTTGCAATAATACGAACAGCGTCAGCATAGACCCCAATTGGGTATTTGACTACTATTCAAATAAACTCTTTATTTAGTAATTATTAATTTAGTTTTTAATTTAGATTTAATTTAGATTTTAATTTTATCTACCTACTGATTAATTATTATATTTATCCAGTGTAAAAAAAATGAAAATAGAGGATCTCCAAAAAGTCGTAATATCCACGTCCCCTGATAGTTTTATGTTGAAAATCATTTTAAACAAATGATTAAAGTAACGACGAACTTTAATGACGTCACATTTCGGAATTTCATATAAATCACATACTTATGAAGCATTTTGACAATTGAAAAAAAAGTTGCTGATTTGACTATCTGTCGAATACCCAATTTGAGTTTTTTCATGTCTTTTGCTACTATTTTACAATTTTTTTAACAATCAATGCTATTGCTTGAAATTAATCTTATATCCCTTGGATTCAGGATCCTGTTCCAACTGAAAGTTTTCTGTGGAAAGTCCGAATGGTTTCAGGATCATGTTTCCGAGGTCTTTGAGCTTTCCGAGCATTTCTGTTTTGAGTTTCTCGTTCCGTTCTTCGATGAGTGGCGGGAGGCGGACTGTGGCGGCTTGTGCTTCTTTGTGTGACGGGTCCAGTTCTAGAATCTTCTTGTAGTCGGCTAGACATTCGTCTAGTTTGTCTGTGGCTTCGTACGATTGTGCTCGTCTGGAATGAAAACATCCATACCTTTTATAACAGTAGCTGACATTTTCTATGGCGTCGTATCGCTGCAGATAACCCGTTTTCATAGGTGAGCGACAGAAGCGCCCCCTTACGACGCAAGGACGCAATGCGAGTGCGACTACGTTGCAGCGTAGATACGTCTGTCGCGCACCTAGGACAACGGGTTAGCGACAAATGCGACACCGCGACTCGATACGACGCGGTATCTGGAAGTAGCTAAGGACCTCACACCTATCGGTTCTACGAATAAGTTGCCCCGCCCATTGCCACTTAAGAGCTTGGCAACTTTTCGACCTATGTGGGTTACTCTGGTTCGCCTACGGATCTCCTCATTTCTGATTTGATCACGCAGGGATACTCCAATCATAGCTCTCTCCATCACCCCTGAGCCATCAGGTCCATAGTTAGCGACCATGTTTCGGAGCCGTAAGTCATCACTGGCAACCCACACTGTTCAAAAAGTTTCGCTTTAGGCACTGAGGGATTTTAGACGAGAAAAGTCGCGGAGTTTTCCGAACACTGCCTATCCGAGTTGGATTCGGCGGTTCACCTCTTTCTCAAAATTACCTACTGGAACTGGACTGTATGTCCAAGGTATATGTTCTCATCAACAATTTCAAGTGCAGTGCTCTCAACTAACATTGGGTGGGGCTGAACATGACTGTGCATTTTCATATTCATTTTCTATGGTGTCGTAATAATGTCACCTAGGACAACTGCTGTTACCCTCAATATGCAATAAAAAATTATACCTGTAGTATGCTTTCAAGTATTTATCATCCAATTCGATGGCTTTGGTGCAGTCTTTTATAGCTTTCTTGTATTTCTCCAGCTTCATCTTGGCGGCACTTCTGTTGCAGTACAATATTGACCTCTGTTGCGAGAACTGGAGAGGGCAGATGCGTAAAGCTGGAAAAAATTTATTGTATCAGTAGTGAGCACGTAACCCCTGTGATTGCTAAAACATTACAAGAAAATCTTATTCTAATAATTAATTATGCACTCTATTACCAGTATCAGTTACCATAATTAATATAGTTTATTATAATTTTTCATGTATGACAATTTGCATGTATTCAATACTTGTATGTGATTTTCTCAGAAAGTTATCTCAGAATGTTCTTTTTTTGCTGACATGAGGGCATTTTTTATATTGCTCAAGGATATCTTATATTAGACTTATAACTGGGGCCGGTTTTGCGCAATGGCGACACAGGCACAGTGTATAATACACCTAGTTATTGTTCTAGTAAAGTAAAGATCATACAGAAAAAAATCTTCTACCAAACTAGACATGATGTAAAATGAATGAGTATGATCAGCTATAGTTTTTTTTAATATATAGGCTAGCTTGGCTGCAATCAGAGCTGCTTGCAAGTGTTGATGTAGCCTAAGGTGGAGCGCGCTTGCCTAGAAGATGCCTATTCTCTCTTGATTTGAAGGTACCTATATTAAAAGAGGAGACGAAAATTACCTTCAGTGTACTTGTCAATGCATCTCTCATACTCTGCCACTCGGAATGTCTCGTTCCCTGCAGCCTTCAGCTCCTCAGCTATGATCCGTCGCTCTTCCTTCTGGTCTTCCGTCAATTCCACTTCTGCATCTTTGAGGGACACAGAGTCTATTGAGTCTGTGTCACTGTCATCCTTGTCACTTTCTGCTTTTGATGTTTTGTCGGGGTCTTCGTCACTTAATGGAATGTCACCTGAAAAAAATTCCCGGAATGTTGTATTCTGTAACTTTTTATGTCCTGAATGCAATATTTGTGTCAAGTTTCTTCAAGATCAATTCAGTTGCATTTTACAGAAATCTATAGATACGAAAGTATGTTGTGTGTCTGTCTGCTACACTTTAACAGCCTGTCTTTTCAACCGATTTTGATTAAATTTGGTATAGAGATAGGTTACATCCCAGGGAAGGACATAGGCTTTTTAGCCCAGAAAATTATTGAGATCCCACATAACAAAAGTCACAGGCGTCATCTTGTAAATAATATATATCTGCAGTGGCATATTAAACATCCCTTATCTGTCTGAAAATGACCCACACAAAATGTGATTTTTATGTTTGTATTCCACTGCTTATAAACGTTCAATACAAAGAATCTTTAAGTGCTTACTATGCCATATTCAACATCATTTATAGCAAGTACCTACAAGATACTAGTTAACATTGGAATTATGTCAACAGAGAACCAACTTACCTGAATGGCTTTCCTTCGCCGAATCGCCCGCAGAATGTTGTAAATCTTCAGCACGACTGTCCGGGTTCACAACAAATTCACCATCGTCACCAGAATGCAAAGCTAACTCTAAATCTTTTGTTAAATCATCGATAACTTCCTCGTTCGAAACATTGTGCGTACTTTTTAACCTGTCTGACATTTTTTAACTTTTTAGATGTATCGGTATTCGGTTAACAAATACTATTTAAACACGTTAATATTAAATCATAAATATACTTTTAGAACTGTAGTTTTCAAAATATTCAATGCTTTTCGAGCACACAGCACACGGTAATTTAATTTTCTAATTTTTAGAAAATTAGAATTCAAGAATTGCATCAAAAGTCAAAACAATTTTTGACAGTTTTGTTTGGTCAATGTCGATTGTCGAATGTCATTGTCAAATCGTATTATCGTTGTTTAAAGAAAGCGTTTAGACTTTAGACAGACTAATAAAATCTTAAAAATAATCACTAATCCTTACTAATATTATAAATGGGAAAGTGAGTTTGTTGGTATGTTTGTTCCGCTTTCACGCCGTAACTACTGAACCGATTTGGCTGAAATTTGGAACATAGATAGCTTATAACCTGGATTAAAACATAGGCTACTTTTTATCCCGGAAAATTAAGGAGTTCCCGCGGGAACCAAAAAACCTAAATCCACGCGGACGTAGTCGCGGGCATCAGCTAGTCACTGATAAGTAAAAGTCATAGATATAGAATTTTTTCGCTAGTACATTCTAAAAACTTGTTTGACCATTTCAAACAATTAATTTACATTTACCACAGACAAAGTATACTAAGTCAAAAAAAATTATTTTAAATTTATTTCCTTAGAAAATTTCATGGGATGCACCACCGACCAGACAAAAAGAAAAGGACTAAAACGGATGCACCAAAAAAAGGGTTGCGCACTCATAGAATAAAATATAATACGGTTGCACCTGTGGGTTGCACCATAAATAACATAGAACAATTAAACCTCTCTCTGTCTACGATAAATAACGACTAGTATTTTGACAGTATTTTTGACGTTTTTATAATTTTTTGTAATAACGTTTCGATTCAGTTAGACTCACAGAGTACATTATATATATTAGACTTGTCTCTGCAGAGTGCAGCTATCAGTACGGTTTAAAATGCGTATACAGTGCTGACATTGCAAACGCTGCTGACGCTAGGTTTAAATTGCAAGCGCGCTATCAGCGCGACAACAATTTAACCTCTAAACCGGCAGCGGTCGAAACCGACGACAGCGCGCTGTTGCCTGTCAGTCCTGTCACTGTCACTATTATTATTGTTTGTGAACAATCTTCACAGAAGACTTGGAATTCAATTAAATCCATATTTAACACAAAAAAAAAACAGACTTGTTGAGATAAAACGGATTCAATCCAGCCAAGGAAACTACTCTCCGCTCTCTACCGATAGAATCCAGCAGTTGATCTGTCTGATGTCAGTTGAATTTGACATTAGCGCACACGCTGCGGTACCTAATTTTTGTAAGCGCTGTGAGTACCATATAATGGCGTCACTCATGACGTCACGCCGCTGTCATTATCATTATTATGCGCATCATAAACCGACTTTTTGCACGCTGTCAGTGCAAATAGTGCACATGTGCACCATACTCCATAGATAATACACTATATCCATACTCTTTGATGTGCACATTTTAAACCGTACTTTACGTAAATGCATAAGCCGCATTGGCAAATTGCAATATTTGTTTGTTTACGCATTTTTCGTTTAAATTTTATTATTTAATCTAAACTAATTCCGATATAATATCTACGCTGAAGCCACTGTAAATAATACTCACATCTCCAATCGAGCGTATGCCACATTTTAATATAAAACCAACGTTCCATTCGACGGTAAACACGACATTCATAACCTTAAACTTGAGAATTGAGATACGTCAGACGGTCAGACAGCAGACTCAGCAGGGTCAAACTTCATCAAAAAGTTAAAGTATGTCTCTCTCGTACCCCAATTATCATATTATTCGGGCGTCCTGAGCGCGTGTGAATAATTCATATATATCTTAAACTCTAGCGGAACTTCAGTAGTATTTGTAGAGATGTCTTATAGAAATATCTTGAAAACTTTCTCTCAAGCGAGAAACAGTTATTTAAGGAGATATAATGGTGTAGTTACTACGTTCGGCAACTACAGAAGCGTAATTCCTCTATCGACCACGAGGTTAGCTTTAAAAGACGAAAAGTAAGTACTTTCCTACCTATCCACACAAAAATATCTTCTACTTGGCAACGCAAAGCCCTTGGGATCTTATCTTATTTACTAGTATTGCTCACTTACTTGTCTTATCGACTAGTAGTACCTACCAATGCAGAGCCAAAATAAGATTGGTTGGCTTTGAATTTGAATTAAAAATTCTTGCAGGTTCTTCTCAGGAAAATCTGCTTTCCGCACTGGTAGTACAGTCTTGACATGTCACAAGTGACACGAGTTGTCCTACGTGAAATAAGTAAAATTGGATAGAATCAGGCGTTTCATCGCAACTTCATCTGACTGGATTATGATTTTTTACGGAACTCTTTAATTTTCCAGCATAAACTGTAGCCTAAGTCCTTCCCCAGGATGTAACCTATTCCAGTTAATTTCATCAAAATAAGTTGAACAGTTGGGTCGTGAAAGCATAGCAGACAGGCAGATAGACAAACACACTTTTGCATTTATGATATTAGCATGAATTGTATTTGTAATAGTACTGTCAACTGTTGATCTTCACACATGCTTATGATAAGTGTACCTGATAAATACTGATAACATTCACTCCGATAGTTATTTAGTAATTATATAACAAGTAAAGATATTTTGCAATAAATTTTAACTAGCTTGTGCCTACTACCTTGCCTGTAATATCAAATTAGATTATAGTAAATCGGTTTTCTAGGGTTTTTAAGAGATTAAAAGCAAATTATAAATGCAAAAATGTGTCTGTCTGCTACCCTTTTAACATCATCAATGCCCATCTGTATTTATATATGTACCCAAATTTGGTACAGAAATAGTTTGTATCCTGGGGTCTTGAGGACATAAAATTTTTTGGCCACCGTCACACCTCCGCCGCTCCACTGTGCCTCTCGTATGTGTCCTTTGCCTTAGGATATAACATTTTATTAAGTATAGGCATACAATTTTAAGTAATAACTCTTTATAATTCATTTGCAGTAGTGAGTTGTTTATTTTAGCATTTATATGATTTGAAACATTTTGAAAAGGCCAGCTTGTTTGCATTTCGATGCAAATTGATTTGATTTCCAAACAATGTTACAACTTTGCAAGAAGTTTCTTTCAATAAATTTTTCTTTCTTCTGTATTCCAGAGTGAAAGTGATATTCAAACTGTACGACGGCCGGCGGCTGGAGGCTGAAGGCAAAGTGGGTGACTCACTGCTAGACGTGGTCGTTAATAACGACCTCGATATAGACGGCTATGGCGCGTGTGAAGGCACTGTTACGTGCTCCACCTGTCATGTTGTGCTCAAACAGGAAGACTATGATAGGTATAACTTTTTATAGTCTGCTAGATGATACCCGTGACTTCGTTCATATGAAGTTTTTGGAGTTTACACCTGAAGAATCGATTTTCATTATAAGCCTGGGGTATGAAAATTTATGGGGAGTGAAATCAAATTTTCTCTGTTACATTACATTATGTTTATGTTTCCATGATAACACTTTTTGTTTGTGAGGAGTAAACTGCAGTCGTGTGTCGGAGCTGGATGCAACTTATCTTATATCTAATACAACAATAATAATAATTATTTAATGTGTAGATAAATACCTAATAATAATAATATTCTTTATTAAAAGGTGCGTGACACCCAATACAAGTAGATGATGCCCACACTTTGTTCACTTGGATTCAGTTTTTTTGAGTCACAGGTGAACTCCTTAATTTTGCAGGATAAAAAATAGCTTATGTCCACTCCTGGGATGTTACCTACCGCTATACCAAATTTCATCAAAATCGGTTGAATAGATGGGCCGTGAAAGCGTATCATAGACAGACAGAAACACTTTCGCATTTATTATATTAAGATTAGGATGTCAAGTAAAGAACTAAATTAAAAATTATGCTTGTTAATTATGTATGACTGGATTGTTTTCAGATTACCGGAAGAGGCAGGGGACGAGGAAAGAGATATGCTTGATTTAGCATATGGCCTGACAGACACCTCTAGGTTAGGCTGTCAGATCACCCTCACCAAAGAAATGGACGGCCTAGAGGTTATAGTGCCAGAGAGTGTTAACGATGCTCGAAGTTGATGATCTGGGTATAGCCTAGTCTTTGATTTAGTTAGATAATTGAGGCAGATCCTGTTGTAGACTCTCTAAACTAAACTAAAATGACAGCATTAAATATATTGCTAACTCTTTTATAATACTCCCTGCGGAAAGGGACGGAACTAGGTTTAGAGGTGTCATTTTAGTTTAGTTTAGAGATTGTGTTATATAGAATTGGCCACAATCTCTAAACTAAAATGACAGCTTTATTTATATTGCTATCCCTTTCATAATACTCCCTGCAGAAATGGACAGAACTAGACAATACATTTAGATTACTAGAAAGCTGTCAATTTTGGTTTAGTTTAGAAACTGCCCTATAGAATCAGGCCCAGTGAGACAAATCCAGTTGTAGACAATCTCTTATGTAAACTAAAATGACAGCATTAAATATTATATTGCTAACTCTTTCATAATACTCACTGCGGAAAGGGACATTACTAGGCTTAGAGCTGTAAAGTTTTGGCCACATTGTGGTCAATTCTGTATAACACAATCTTTAAACTAAAATGTCAACTCTAAATCTAGTACAGGGGCCATACTGCCAATGCCTAAAGCGAAAAGTCAACAATAATAAACAATATGGCTCTATGTAAAGGCAGTGTGGCCCCAGTTCCACCAACTTATCTGACCCGGTGGCCAAAATTGGAACTAATATTTATGACTGTTTATTTTTATATTTTATTTTTAGTAGCAATACTAAATGTGATAACAGCGACGCTGTCGCCGGATCAGATATGTTTAGTCGGGTCAGATTAGTATAATGCGTCAAGTTTAGTCTACTTACCCGGTGGCCAAAATTGGAACTAATTTTATGCCTGTATAATTTTGACTTTTGTTTTATTTATACTAGCTACCCTGTCACCGGGTCAGATAAGTTTGACGGACTGTATAGTTTGTGGGGCTATACTGCCCCTTTCAACAGGGAGAAAAGGGACATTAATATAAATAGAGCTATCATTTTAGTTTAGAGATTGTCTTATACAGAATTGGCTTCAATGAATGGTGCTAATTATATTTTACACAGTTTTAAGCACTTAAAGACAGTATATAAAGTATATGAGTTCTAGGTTGGAGACCTCTTGCCTAGAAGATGCCTATTCACTATAACCTTGAAGGTATTAATGTTGTACATGACAGGAAACAGATGCTTGAAGAAGGTTTTATTCTTTAGCGGTTTGTCTCAAAAACGAATAAAAACACTTAAAGCGCTTTATACACGGTCCATCTTGCTGTACGTCCCGCCAAGGTCCTGCACGATGCACGATTCAAAACGACTGTGAATAGACTTGACGTACGTCGATAATTATTATTAATTGTTTGCTGGATTTGCACGACCAATTTTGCATCCAGCGAGCGCCCCCACCACCGCGAACGTCGTGCAGATAGACAGTGAATATGGCGGATGTACGTCAGGGCGGTGCTGCGTCGTGCGTGCTTGGTCGTGTATAGACTTGCTGTACAGCAGATTTAACATTTAGAGCTTATTTCGCAAGGTGATTGCATGTCAAAATGGATCGTGAAACACTTTCAAGATTTTATTTTATATTTATCTAAGTATTTGTTTTTTTTTACATTTATTTGAGTATACTTTGCACGTTTATGATTATTTTTTTTCATCCAAAACCACTTGCTATTTTTTTTCCTCTCTTCTGCTGCTGCTGACAACACCAGAAGAACTCAAATTTTTTGGCATTTTGATAAAACAGGTGGCATTTTAAATAAATTAAAACACGTCCTCTCAATTCGTTCGATTTATTCTGCTCACGCTTGATGCGCGCACGATAGTCTGTATGCTACATCCAGCACCGCGGCCTTGAGCTAACGTACAGCAAGATGGACCGTTTATAAAGCGCTTAACCCGAGTAGATTTGATGGCGGCCACAAGGATGCCAACACTCAAGATTTCTGTAGATTTTATGGTCAAATGTTTTTTATTCAAATAAAATTAGAAGTGCTTTTGTGGATAGTGGCGCCATTCCTACCGAGACCTAAATATGTCTGTTTTGACACAAACGGCTCATGTTTCACTAGTCATCTGCCTGCTGACAAGAATTGGCCATTTCTATATTTATTTTGAATTAAGACCCGTTATATCATGATTGTTATGAGTTAATATTCTAGATCCTATATTTTATATGAATATTTTGTCAAATTGAAATTGCTTATTTAGGCAGCTATGTTACAGTATTGCTATTGTTTTTTTTGTCATGCACAACTATAACAAAAATAGGGATGATTCCTATGTCAACAATTTTAAGCTATTGCATAGCTTCTATCGCGGGCTTTGAGCGTGGAGACCGAATCCAGAAATTCCGTTACAAAAAAACCTAACACTTTGCTATGACTACTTGTGTTGGACTTCAAATTATTGAAAATAAAAAGACTATTTTTATGAAAAGATGATTTGGAATTTAAAGGCGAAATAATTTTATAGAATTGTTTTGAAAACATAATTCTTTAAAATTATTTCGCCTTTATATTCCAAATCATCTTTTCATAAAAATGGTCTTTTTATTTTCAATAATTTGAAGTCAGCAACGCGGGTAGTCATAGCAACCAAAGTGTTAGGTAAGTTGATAAAAACCGGCCAAGTGCGAGTCGGACTCGCGCACCGAGGGTTCCGTACAAACCTGTAGTAAGTTTTAAATTAAATGTTTTTTTTAAATATTTGAGTTGATTAAATGAAAGGTAAATTGCGGTTTACGATTTATGACGTATTAAAAAAAAACTACTTACTTGATCTCGTTTAAACCAATTTTCGGTGGTAGTTTGCATGGTAATGTACAACATATATTTTTTTTAGTTTTATCATTCTCTTATTTTAGTAGTTACGGGGGGGGGGACACACACATTTTACCACTTTGGAAGTGTCTCTCGCGCAAACTATTCAGTTTAGAAAAAAATGATATTACAAACCTCAATATCATTTTTGAAGACCTATCCATAGATACCCCACACCTATGGGTTAGATGAAAAAAAAAATTTTGAGTTTCAGTTCTAAGTATGGGGGAACCCCAAAATTTATTGTTTTTTTTTTCTATTTTTGTAAGAAAATCTTAATGCGGTTTACAGAATACATCTACTTACCAAGTTTCAACAGTATAGCTCTTATAGTTTCGGAAAAAAGTGGCTGTGACATACGGACGGACAGACAGACAGACAGACAGACAGACAGACAGACAGACAGACAGACAGACAGACAGACAGACAGACAGACAGACATGACGAATCTATAAGGGTTCCGTTTTTGCCAAATTTGGCTACGGAACCCTAAAAATGCTATGCAATAGCTTTACCGCAGGAGTTGCTAATTTGATTGTCTTGGCATCTTTCCTATTGTTTGTTAAGGCTGGTTCACATTATTCCATTAGATAAATAAAATGGGAATTGGGATAACATATCGAAAAACCACGTTTCGTAATGTCGCGTTAGTGTGATAGAATTTTCGGCCAGCAGACGTATTTCCTCCCGTATTACGGCTTGGCATTGTAGTTAGGTAGATAAATATAATAAATTAAGATTAAGGATTTTTTTATTGAATATGTTAGTAAATGATTGTATGTTATGGAATTTATTACAATAAATTATTATTATAAAAAAATATTCTTTCATATTTTAATACCTTTTAGGAAATGTGTCAGGAAAATTAGCAATCAAGGAACAAGAAGCTTAACTTTTTAATAATATTATAAATGCGAAAGTGTGTTTGTTTGTTGGTTTGTCCTTCAATCACGCCGCAACGGAGCAACGGATCGACGTGATTTTTGGCATGGGTATAGTTGAGTACCTGGAGAGTTACATAGGATTTTCATTCCGTTAAATTAAGGAGTTCCCGTGGGAATTTAAAAAACTTATTCCACGCGGGCGAAGTCGCGGGCATCCGCTAGTTCGCTAAAATCCGCCATAACAGACAAATCTATGTGGTACAACACGCAGCCTGCTATTTGCACCGCCACCACCACAAATCTTCCAAAAGTTCAAAGTGGCCGTACTGGGTTGATAAATTTTCATAATTGATGTGAAACTGCTTTAGAATTGTTGTGATTTGAAAAAGAGACAAACATATTCATAATAGGATTTAGCCTGCGAGAGAATGAGATACAATAGTGGTAGATTCACGCGACTATTCAAAAGCATTTGTAAAAATTTAAATTGAATAAAAAACATTTGAATTTTGAATACAAGTTATATTAATTATCTCATTCTCTCTTAGGTTACTTTTCTGAAGTTTCACATCTGCCGTGTGTGAATTGCGCTCACACTCATTTCTTTTCTTAAGAGTCTTATCCTGCCGTGTCTCTCACCTAGGCTAACGGCCCATAATTCTGCTAACTTTACGCAAGCCATCCTGGGGATGGACATTTATCCTGAAAAATCAAAGTTCCCACGGGATTTTCTGAAATCTGAATCCAAGCGGATGAAGTCACGGGCATCACATGGTCAATTAAAGTAATATAAATGAAAATCATTTTAATAAAGAATAATTTATTTAAAAAAATACAAGTAAGTATTTTTATTTATGCACCATTTGATGGGTTTTGACAATGAACAACATTAACAATATTCTATTAGTATGAGTCCAATGCTACCTCTTACTCATTTTGAGGTGAGTTCAACCTTGTACTCATAGGTGAGTACTTATGAGGTCAGTTCATACTTCAAAGTTTCAAACTCCATCCACTAATAGGCTAAGGGTTGATTCTTATTTTTGTATAACAATGTAAATCCAAGAAAAGCAGTGGATTTATAGTCCCACCAACTAAGCTGACCTAGTGGCCAAAATTGTTACTAATTTTTATGACTTTAGTTTTAGTTTTTATTTTATTTGTACAACGACTTTTATTAACAATGATTTGTTGATAACAACGACGCTGTCACCGGGTCAGATAAGTTTGTGGGACTATAAATCCACTGCTTTTCTTGGGTTTACATTGTTATACAAAAATAATAATCAACCCTTAGCCTATTAGTGGATGGAGTTTGAAACTTTGAAGTTTGAACTGACCTCATAAGTACTCACCTATGAGTATAAGGTTGAACTCACCTCATAATGAGTAAGAGGTAGCACTGAACTCATACTCATGAGGTTGTACATCTCCCTAAAGTTCGCACGAGAGCTAAATGCAGAGTAAATTACATTTACTCTGTATTTAACTCGCGCGCGAACTATACTTCTTTAAACATTTTGCATATTAAAATACCAACTTTATTCCAAACCAGTGGTAAAGTAAAAAAATCAAAATAAACCGAGTAAACATAAGATGTTCACATGTATACAGAATGAACAAAGGGGTTTGAATATTTTGGCCTACCAACCGTTCCGCCATATTTTTTTTTTCTCGAAATAGCGACCTCTGTACTGGTGATGGTCTCTGTACTCTCGTATAATTCTTGCTTGTTACGAACTGAATAAGCTTTTTAATTCCCACGGGAACTCACTCTTCAATTTTCCTGGATAAAAAGCAGCCTATGTCACTCCTCCAGGTCCTCAATTAGACCCATGCAAAATATCACGACGATCCGTTGCTTTTTTGCGGCGTGATTAAAGAACAAATCAACAAACAAACACACTTTCGCATTTATAATATTAGTATGTCGTACGATTGTTGTTTCGAAAAATTTAATAATGGCGGAACGGCTCCCAAAGGGAGTTGTTGAACTCAAAATCACCAAAAACATACAATGTTTTTCCTTACAGGTGTCATGAATATGAGGTTTATCTGACCTCACACCAAGCCATGGTACACCTACCATGGCTCGCACAGTTCATATTTCTCTATACACTCAATGAGCCAACCTACGGGCAAAGCCTTCAAATGAGGCATATTATATAAAGGTTCATACATATCCTTATAAATAATATAATGCGAGCAATTGTACAGTTTACTGTTTTTATCCGCATGGTACGGCACTAGTTGTTCGGACTCCGGGATCAGTTCTGGATTTGGAGCCCGTCTGAGGACTATTCCGCCTGCATCCATTACCAATTTAGTTATTTCTGCTTTCGTTAAGACAATCGTAGGGCTGACCTCATATTTAATGTTGAAATTGTGGAAATAAAAGTGGCATCCATTAAAAATTCCAGGCAACTGCTTGTATTTGTTGTAGCGAGAGTTCCTCGGTCCGTTGTACATTTTTGTGCCCACTCCAATAACCTCGTAGTCCTTGAACTGCTCTAGTTTGTCTTCAGTTGATTTTGTTATCCAATTCGTTGATATAATCCAGACGCTGTTTACTATACCTGAAATAAAGCGAATTTGTTTATTTCTGTAAACATGTGAATATCTCATGTTAGTCAAAGTACATATTTATTCAATTTAGGTACACTTATTGTATGCAGTTACATAAATATGATGGTGATAATCAGTTACGGTATTTTAAAACTAAAGCTACGAGGGTTCCAAACGCGCCTGGTCTGACAAAAGCTCACAAACTCAGGCGGGGGTTTTTGTAGTATCACCATCACACAAATATCGTAAACTAGACGATGCCCTCGACTTCGTCCGCATGGATTAAGTTTTTTGATTCCCACGGGAACTATATTGTCCGGGATAAAAAATAGCCTATGTGCTAATCAACTATAATCTATCTCTGTGCCAAATTTCATGCAGATCAGATAATCACTGAGTCTGTTGGCAGCAGACTGAATTACTATCGTCAAAACACTGGTATTTATACTATTTTCAATATGGCGCCCGTCTCCTCAGATAAAATCGAATGACGAATGAACAAGTCAAATTGACAGATATATTTCCTGTTTCATGAATTCACAAACAGTAATAATGCTAACAATTATAAATACGAAAGTTTGAATGGATGGATGTTTGTTACTGTGGTGTCCCAAAGAAGGACATAGGCTTCTTAGTATCCTGGAAAATTAATAAGTTCGCGCAAAAATTAAAATCATCAAGTAATATAGTAAAATAACCTTGCAAAACCTCCAAAGTGGATGAGCAAACATCATTTTCGTCAGTATCAACAACCAAATGTGTCACTTTCTTAGACAACTTTGTCTCGATATGCAAATTGGGATGATGCTTCGCCAGCATTTTGAGTTTACTATGCACAGTACGGAACGAGGACACACAGCAAACTGTTATTTCATCAAAATCCAGTTCCGAATGTAATTCTGATATGTATGTAATGTTTATCCCTTGGGTTTGTATGATGTTCTCTTGGGCCTGTTTCAGGAGTTTTTTCATTTCTTCTGACGCTAGTTGCATTGGTGTCTCCCCTTTACAGTTCCGTGCGTTCACATTTGCACCATGTTTGACAAGTTCATTCGCGATTTCCTGAAATCATACTAATATTATTATAAATGCGAAACTTTATATGTTTAAAAACTCAACAGTTGGTTTGTCCTTCAATCACGCCGCAACGGATCGGCGGGATTTTTGGCATGGACATAGTTGAGGACCGGATAAAAAGTAGCCTATCCCTTTACCAAATTTCATCAATTCTAATTCTAATCAAAATCGGTTTGAAAAAATGGGCTGTTATAGAGTATCAGACAGACAGACACATAGGCACACTTTCGTATTTATAATATTAGTATGGACTATATCATACCTTGTGGTTATACCTAATGGCTTCATGTAATGGAGTTTCGTTCCCTTGCCCCGGCACATCTATCAATGTGTTGTGTTGTAATAGAAGCTTGAGCAGATCCAAATGTCCATTCTGAACAACTTCGTGCAAAGGGGTCCACCCTGCATTATCCTTGGTGTTCGTATTAGCTCCTTGGTTCAAGAGATCCGTGACGGTCTCAACTTTGCCCAAACGACATGCTATATGTAGCTGTGTCTCCCCTTTTTTGTTTTTCTTCTCATTACCTGTATTGATGAAGCGAATAAGTACCTATTAGTATTTTCACTTAGCTAATTCAGTAAAATAATGTTATCTCTGACCGAATTTGATGAATACGGACCAAACCTTATGGAAAAAATGCTAGAGTACTATTTAATATGAGGTTTATAATTATCATGATTTCTTTAGCAAAGGTTTCCTACTTTCTTTGGACAGGAACCAGTGATTTGGTGCCGCCATCAAATAACGTGTCTGACCCAGTGACAGCATTGCTAGTAGATTTTAAAAATTATAAAAAACTTAACAGGCATAATATTTTATTCGTAAAAGGTTTATTAAGCAAAAGGCTTGCATGAGGTCCATTTTCCGGGTCAAACCTTTAGACAGCTGCAAACCACTGTTTAGGAAAAATAAAATACTGCCACTTCCAAGTCTTTATATATATGAAGCATTGCTTTTCGTAAAAAAGCATACTAATCTGTTCCCTACACTGAGTGAAAAGTGTCCAAACAGAAGAGGTAGGTCGCAAAATAGACTCTGGGTGCCGCCAAGAAGGCTGGCCCTATGCGCAAAGAATTCGCATTGTATGGCTGTGGCTTTATTCAACTTCCTAATTGCCGTATGGATCTGCCACTAGTAAGGTTTAAATGAATAATATTTGACCTTCTAAGTAGAAAATGTTATTATAGTGTGTATTATATCTTAATAATTATGGATAAATTGTAACATTTTAATGACTAATTTGGATAAAGCTGTAAGAATTATTTATTTATTTATTTATTTGACATTAAAAAATAATAATTGCTAATTTTTTTTAAATATATCAGGCACATTCTGAATTGTTATTTTGTGAAATTTTATATTGTAAAGTCATCATACTAATATAATAAATGCAAAAGTGTGTTGGTTTGTCCTTCAATCACGCCGCAAGGGAGCAACGGATCGAAATGATTTTTGGCATGGGTATAGTTGAGGATCTGGAGAGTGATAGGCTACTTTTTATCCCGGAAAATGGAGGAGTTACCGCGGGAATCAAATAAACTTAAACCAACCGGACGAAGTTGCGGGCATCAGCTGGTTGTTAATAATTTTTAAGTAATGTCATGATATAAGCATTTGCACACTGTCTCTGACAGTAGATTGTGTACAGGAAATTTCTACTTATACAGCTGTTTTTACCCACAATTTTGCAAAATAAATGATGATTATGATTATAAAAATTTGTTCCAATTTTGCCCACCGGGCCAGAATAGGTTGGCCCTATTTATTATCATTTGACGTTTTGTTCATTGACTAAGAGAATATGATATTCTCTTAAGGTAAGATAAACCATCAAGAGAGATTGCAGTCAAGGGCTAACTTGTAGTACAAAAAAAGATGAAAGTAATGAAAAATGATTTAATGTTTTTCAAATGCTTTTGAAGTTGATTCATTTTAAAAAAAGTTATGATTGCACTCAAGGACTCACTTGTCTGCAAAAAGGGTGCCATGATTAAGGATAAAAAAAACTGAGAAAATTACCTTTAGATATATTAGAGCTGGCAGTAGACATCATTGTGGTGTTAAGTACAGCTTTTGATTGTTTGATTTGATCGCTTTTAACAGTTTTAGCTGAGGTGTTATTTAAACCAGACTTTCCAGGTTTGTTCTCTTTATGTGGCATCTGAAATGAGTTCTTTAAAATATTTTAGAGACTGATACTCTAGTATTTGTATTAAAACTAGGTGATGAGCACAATTTTGTCCTGTCCTGCTCGACCTTGGCAGGCCATCCTTACTGTTACAGTGGTAACCAGCCACATAATATAGCCTCTCACCAGACAAAAATGAGACAGAAAAAATCAATTATACATTTGTTTAAGTAGCAGGATTTATGCACAGTTGCAGTGTAAAGTACAGCTAAAGCATAAAATCTTTACTGATAAAAACAGTAATGCTATATTTAACTTTTGGGCTTATTTTATATAAAAACTTAAATTTTATATGCTTTGTACCTACATCTGGCTGTATTACCCTGGCTTCAAATGCCATGAAAACTCATGTTAATGTTGAAATCTGAATGGCAGTCCGATTTAAGAAGCATACTCATTACATTATTAATTAACTACATAAAAGTATTATTACTTTATCACACTTACGTCAGGAGGCGTATAAGTTTCAGATTTATGTATGCCGCCCTTTTTGTTCGCGGTAGTATTCGAAGTTTGTAATTTCGGAACATTCTTCCGGAATTCTTTAAAAATTACATCAAGCTCCCTCGTGTTGTTAACACACCGTTGTACACCATCATCTTTGAAAGTTTTGCAGTTTGTTAACGGAATTTTGCATGTAGGACAGTGAGTTAGGCTTTTAAAATGTTCGGAACACACCATATGAAAACAAACACTCAATGTGACTGGATCGTTGAGCATTTTTGAGCAGTGGCCGCATGTGTAGTCAGACTTGATTGCGTCTAATGCTTTTAGGAAGTTTTGCAACTTTTCTTCCTCGGTAGGCATTTTAGTTTTCTGAAAACTCGTATATCTAAAAGTTTTCGCCTGCCGCGCAAAATAAACAAAAGTCAAACCAGTAACCACCGACCAGAAAAAAAAACAAAACTGGGACCACAGAGTACTTTTTATCTAGGTACTGGGACAAAACAACACTTCGAGTTGGTTGAGTTCTTCTTACTTTGACACATATCAGCAGTTTGTCTCTGATCAGTTTTACTCACTCACTTGAGTCTCATAGGAAATATAATATAGGTACTGTCGCATATGTTGCATACGGTATACTCGATGTTATTATGGAAGTTTCCGTTGACATGAAAACAAAATTAAAGAGTTATTAAACATGGAGAAAGATTTATTCGAATATCTTTAAAAATGGCGAAGCTTAGACGTGGCAGGCTTAACTTTACGCTGCACTTGCAGTCGCTATTTGCACGTGTATACTCATCATTATAGACAGACAGACTTCTTTGCAATAGAAATAAGGGTGACACTCTTTTTTTTAATAAATTAAGGACTTACGGCCATCGATATATATGTAGGTACTAGATGGGCCCTTTCATAGAAAAAGGTCGGTCGGGCAACCGACTATGAGAGCGCGTTCCTATCCTGTATTTGTCCCCATCGTAGCGCTGTCACGGTCGCTCGTCGTGTAGATAATTTGATAATCTTAGGTTAACATTTAAAGTCTAGTTTGGCACTGTACAATTTTTATTTTAAGGTAAGTGTTTCAAGTCACAATTATACATTTCCAAAAAAACGTTATCTAATCTTCCTATTTAATATTTTTATCCATTACGCAATCATTTAATTTCCGCGGCAAACGGTATGATATTTTTTTTTTTACTACCTGGCCTTACGGCTTCTATGGCTATGGCCTATATTATCTATGACCAAGTCATACGTTTTCAAGCTTTCATTCAAGATGTTGCAAGCAAGTTCCCGCTTTTCAGACTAGATGGCGTTGATGGCGTTGCTAAAAATACGCCCACATTCTTTGTTTGACAGGGCCCGTCTATGTAAATTAGTCCTTAAGTAGTCTTTGAGACAGACTCAACATGAAATTCTCAATTCAGAAACTGGCCGTTATATTTGTTTTAGTTAAATCAATATGTACCTCACTAAGGGTCCTACCCTTGGCCGACATCTAGGCGTAGCTGTCAGCCGCTGTCAATTGTTTCTATACTCGTACAACCACAGTCTACGCAGGCACACATAGAAGGATTCAGCCCCTACCACGGGAGCACACAATATGCGATCAACTATCTCACTATGGCACAAATAATATTATTTATTGATTGATAGCTAGATGATACTTACGGCTTTGTCTGTGTTCGTTAATTTTTTTTTATTTCTGCGGGAATTTCTCAATTTTTTGGGATAAAGGTAACTTATGTCCTTACTCGGGATGTAACCTTACTCTATACCAACTTGGTTGAAATAATGGGCCGTTCAATTACACGTCTTTGGCATTTTTAATATCATAGTATGGATTGTAGAGGTGCTTCTTGATAATATACCAACCGGCTGATTCCTGCTAACTGATTTATAACTATGAGTAGGTATAGGTACCTATACATAGGTGTTTATTTGATAAAGGTTGTATGCTTAGGTAGAAAAATAAATTAAATTAATAATGGCGCTTAGTATTAGTAGTAGTTCTGCATGAATAGTATAAAAACGGTGTAAGACAGCACTAGGAGATTCCATTTCCATCTGAGATGTGCGATGTAGATGAAGTGGTTTGAGAAGTAACTAGTCAGCTTCTGTGTTCCATACTTCAACTAGTATAATGTGTAATGTAGGGAACATTATGGACGTAAGTAAGCTGCGTGACTGTCATGCTGTCATTCCCTCTCTCGTAATAAATACTTAGAAGGACGTGTTTCCTTTCCTCATTATGTGAAAAACTTCGTTGCTTAGTTGAACCCCTTTCCCCTAGAGCTAAGCTATGAAAATCAATTGATGCTGGTGGGTTTGAGACATATCCGTAACAATTAACGTAGCATCAACTGATGATTTTCCTAATGTTGCATGGAAACTATCCACCAACAGCACACTAAATCAGAGTAATACTTGATACATTATGTATGTACATATATTTATGTAGCTCCCTATATATTGTGTATTATTTTCTAGGTACATTATTGCAATTTTTTTTCTTTTTATAAACTGCTGAGTTATTGTCATCTCTCCTCAGTAGAATCTCCTTTTCAAGCTGGGTAAAGTCCCGTTGATTCATCATAAATGACACAACTCATCCTAAAAAACCTATTTCCATTATTTATTTAGTTTTTGATGTGAAACTTTTATAGCACTTTGAAATGGAAAATAAAACCGCAATTTATTACTACAATATAAAGTTTATTAGTATAAAGTACCTAATATAATTGATATAAATAAAAATTATCCTTGTCACATTTTGACAAACCGAAGTTTTATGACAGCAAAAAAACGTTTATAATATCATGTAGGTACTGACTATGAGATAGCTGCACTTTTGGTAACTATCGCCAGGAAGGCTGATTCAGTATTAGGTGGGTGTAGGGGTCTCCACTGATGACGATAGTGAAGGTCTGCCTGCATGCAGATCAGCCTTTCACTAGATATGGCCGCTCAAACACGTACTATGGTTACCAAAAATGAACCATAACTAGGAAGGCTGATTCTTGTACAGTATTAAAGTATGCGCAGTACCTATGTAAACAGTATAAAAACTGACGCTATTCATCGGGCCGGCCGCTCAAAGATGTGTTAGCCTTCCTAGTCATTGTTAATTTTAGGCAACCATAAGACGTCTTTGAGAGGCGATAAGTAGTCAGACCCCATCAGCATGCGGGCAGTCCTTCACTATCGTCATAAGAGGAGAGCCTACACCTATCTAATACTGAATCAGCCTTCCTGGCGATAGTTACCAATAGTGCAGCTAGTTTTAAATAAATAAAAGGTACTCTTTTATTTATTTCAAACCTTTATAATTGTAATTTTACCCATCAACTAAACCCACACATATAATTTGGAAACAACAACAAAAAATGAGATTTTTTGGTTCCCTTAATTTTCCGGGATAAAAAGTAGCTGTTTTATTAAGTAGTAAGTAGTATGTGTTATTCCAGACTATAATCTATCTCTGTGCCAAATTTCATCCAGATCCGTTCAGCCGTTAAGGCGTGAAAGAGTAACAAACATACATACATACATGCATACATCCACTCATCCATACTCACAAGCTTTCGCGTTTATAATATTAGTAAGGATAAGGATTTATACCTAGTTTTGTAATTTACCTACCTTTTAGTTATTTTTGCCGAATGCTTTTTACCTTGCTGTTCAGAGCTCTCCAATTTATATTCTATAACTTGATCATCGTTTAGAATTTCAAAGCTGCAATACGTAAATAACCAAAATGTTTAGATAGGAAAGATGAATGTCTTTTGTTGGTATAGTCTACTAATTATAAATTAATATTTTTTTACTAGTGTACAGACTAATGGTGAGAGTAGGTACATGAAATGGTATAACTCTGATGCTATGATAATTAGCGGAAAAGTGTTGTAGGTACAATGAAATGAAAATTTAGTTGATTTGTATTGAGAAACGAATAATTGCATTTTTCGATAAAGCGTGAAACTTGTACAGAAATTATGTAGGTAACTAATGCATTTATTTGCTCTTTCTCTGCAATCTGCATGTGATATTATGTGGAAGTGATATGGGATGACAGCTTTCAAGATTTCAGGAAATAAGAGTATACTTTTTGTTTGTTTTTTTCCAATGCAACGGCTTATTTTCTTTTTTATAATAGGCAGACCTTCTTTTATGTTTTCCCATCTGCAAAAATAATGAATCAAAATAAATCATTCTAGATCATGTCTAGATAATTTAAAAAATACATGGACTGATGAACTTTGCTGAGCTTTGATAAAAGCCTCAGGTATGTTTACGTCATTATGTCAAAAAATTAAAGTGTCGGTACATGGGTTTTACTGGCGTTGCACTCTCCATTATATTATGCGCTGGCTGTAAAAGTACGTGGTGACGTGTCTGTAAAAGGTTTACTTCAACAAACGTCAAATTTGAAATCACACAATGATACAAACCCAACAATCAGCGCAACAATACGAAAATCACCGCGGCCGACGCCATATCAATTTTTTTTTGAAGGGATCTTTTATTTCAAATATTACAAATAATCACACTGACTATTACTGTAGGTAACTAATAAAACAAATTATACTTACTTTTTTACAATAGTCACACACTGCAGAAGTAAATTGTTTTTGTACTCGACAGAAAGCAAGATTATCACTTCAGATCAGACGAAGCTATTTTGACAGCCTACGTGCGACTGAAAACTGCGAAGCAAGTTCTGCGCGTTCAGTAAAATATTGGATGAAGCTAGGCGGCGTGCGCACGTTTCTTTGTTTTATACAAAACAATAGAGAGGATTGGAAAAATTGTGTCTTTATGAGGACTTTTGTTTTGTTTAAGTTATGTTTCATTCTATCTATCTATATAGGTACTTATGATAAATCTTTGGAGTAATGTTTATTATGTATACAGACCCCAAAAATATTTATATAGAACTAGATGATTCCCGCGACTTCGTCTGCGTGGATTCATATTTTTGGATTCCCGCGGGAACTCTTCAATTTTCCGGGATAAAAAGTAGCCTATGTCCTTCCCCGGGATACAACCTATCTTGTACCAAATTTCATCAAAATCGGTTGAACAGATACATTTTTTTGATTCCCGCGGGAACTCTTCAATTTTCCGGGATGAAAAGTAGCCTATGTCCTTCCTTGGGATGTAACCTATCTCTGTACCAAATTTCATCAAAATCGGTTGAGTAGTTGGGCCGTGAAAGCGTAGCAGACAGACAGACAGACACACTTTCGCATTTATAATATTAGTATGGATATGGATATTTTTATATACTTAGGTACTTCTACAAAGTTAGCCCTAGTTTCCGATCTCACCTGATGGTAAGTGATGATGCAGTCTTAGATTGTAGCAGGTTACTACACGGCATGTTACCTGAATGCTAAATCATTTGGCGGTTATCTTTCCCGGTAGGAAGGCAACTAACGACGGCCGAAGCCTCCCACTAGACCAGGCCAGGGTGAATTCAGATATGATTAATTCCTAAATTGACCCTGCTAGGAAACTAACCTGGGTCCTCCCACTAGAAGACTATAGCGCTAACCACTGCGTCATGGAAGTCATCGAAAATTTGATGAAATAGTCAATTTTATCATGGAGTGATTAACATTTGACGACGACATAAACTCAAACTAATAATATATTTATTAAAAACTAGCTGATGCACGTGACTTCGTCCTCGTGGATCAAGGTTTTCGGTTCCCGCGGAAACTATTTAATTTTCAGGGATAAAAAGTACCCTATGTATTGTTCCAGACTATAATCTATCCCTGTGTCAAATTTCATCCAGATCGGTTCAGCCGTTCTGGCGTGACTAATTACCTAACAAAAATTCAAATTCAAAATCATTTGAATTTGATTTTCAATCCATCCATCCATCCATACATCCATCCAAAGTTTCGCATTTATAATATTAAGTATAGATAAGTAGGTACCTACACAGTACACCTGAACGTCACGTTTACAAAGTATAAGACGTGATGGACAACGGTATCAAAGCTACGAGGGTTCCAAACGCGCCCTGTAGGTATCATACACCTTTACACTGTAATAGGACTTTTCAATAGTTGACGTTTTACAAAAACTTTGAACTTGTTGGCATCTCAAATATTTCTTTTGGGAGTTATTATAAAAACGCATACTGTTACCGACAAATGAATACCTAACTAATTTTACAGAGTCTAGAAGCACTAAAAATTCATATAGTTTCTTGAATGGTTACTTTTTTTCATTCTTGAATTTATTGATGTTTTTATGCACATTTTTTTTTAAATCCACTACAAGTTAGCCCTTGACTGCGATCTCACGTGATGGTAAGTGATGATGCAGTCTAAGATGGTAGCGGGCTGACCTGTTAGGGGCATGACAGTTTTATTAAACCCATACCCCTATTCGGTTTCTACACGGCATTGTACCGGAACGCTAAATCGCTTGGCGGTACGTCTTTGCCGGTAGGGTGGTAACTAGCCACGGCCGAAGCCTCCCACCAGGCCAGACCAGGGAAATTCAGAAATTATAAATTTACAAACCCTGCCGGGGATCGAACCCGGGACCTCCGCACGTTAAGGCTGCGCAAAGCACTGCGCCGCACGGAGGTCGTCAGACCTACTACACACATATTATTATACTAAATCCATAATATCCATAATCCATACTAATATTATAAACGTAAAAGTGTGTCTGTTGGTTGCTTGTTTGTTTGGTTGTATGCTTTCACGACTCATCCGTTCAACCGATTTTGATGAAATTTGGTACAGGAGTAGGTTGTATTCCGGGGACGGACATAGGTTATTTTATCCCGGAAAATGAGAGTTTCTGCGGAAATCAAAAACCTTAATCCACGCGGACGAAGTCGCTAGCATCATTCAGTCCATACTATTAATATTATAAATGCGAAAGTGTGTCTGTCTGTCTGTCTGCTACGCTTTCACGGCCCATCTGTTCAACCGATTTTGATGTAATTTGGTACAGGGATAGGTTATAGTCTGGAATAACACATAGGGTACCCGGGGAAGGATAAAGGGTACTTTTTATCCTGGAAAATTAAAGAGTTCCTGCGGGAATCAAAAATCCACGCGGATGAAGTCGCGGGCATCATCCAGTTTTCAATTATGTATTGGTCGTGGACCGTCATCATTTCAACTTCTTTGAATTTAGTTTTGTATATGGCACGAACAGCCCTTTTCTGCGAGACCAAAACAGAATGAACATCAGCATTAGGTACCCCATAGACCCGAAATTGATATTTCGCCAGTTTCCCCCTTCGGACGACTGTTATAAAAGAAAAAAATCTACTTAGACTGAGCTATAAGAACCAAAATACCCATTCAAAGTTAGTTTTAGTGGAGTTCGTGCACAAAACAGGCAAAATAAGACAGAGAATAAAATACCGTTTTGGGCTCAGTGAATAATAAAATAACCACCAATTAAATTTTCAAAATAAATATTTTATATACAGAAATCGTCCAGTTACATTTTTTTTATACGTATAAATATCGATGATTAGTTTTGTTCAATGGTAGTGGATACATTGACGTTTGTGTACGGATACTAACAGTGACAAACGTCAGTTCAGGAGCAACGGGACGCAACCTCACACCTTGAGAGCCCGCACTGCGTATGGGAAATGACTGCCGTATTTCATGAATATATAACAAAATTTTGTGATGCGCGCGCCCGTACTAAATTTGTATGAAAAATTCGTGCTGTAAAAATGAGGGATGTTTGGAACCAGATTGTAAAAAAACTATAAGTTTTATTGAAAATATTATTTATTTAAAGTGTTTTTTGATCTTTTACGATCAATTTAAAATAACTTTTGTCTAAATAATGTCTCAAATTAAATCACAATAGTCGGAACGCGATAAGACCTTTTTTGAGATTTCCATGAATTTCCCAATAATTTTCTGCCGTTACTATACGATTTTTTGACCACTTTTTTTAATTACATCATACTAAGTATATCTCAATGAGTAGCGAATGGTATTTATTCGATAATGAAATATTAATTTTTGCTATACTAAAATGTCGGAACAGAAAAGGATGTTTCCCCCTATTACAGTACATCCGTCCTTAACTAGGGCTGTCCTAAGACCCAAACTCAACTCCATTTAAACAAATCCGGCCAAGTGCGAGTCGGACTCGCGCACCGAGGGTTCCGTACAAACCTGTAGTAAGTTTTATATTAAATTTTTTTTTTAAATATTTGAGTTGATTGAATGAAAGGTAAATTGCGGTTTACGATTTATGACTTATGACGTATTAAAAAAAAACTACTTACTAGATCTCGTTCAAACCAATTTTCGGTGGAAGTTTGCATGGTAATGTACATCATATATTTTTTTTAGTTGTAACATTCTCTTATTTTAGAAGTTACAGGGGGGGGGGGGGGGGGGCACACACATTTTACCACTTTGGAAGTGTCTCTCGCGCAAACTATTCAGTTTAGAAAAAAATGATATTACAAACCTCAATATCATTTTTGAAGACCTATCCATAGATACACCCCACACGTATGGGTTAGATGAAAAAAAAATTTTGAGTTTCAGTTCTAAGTATGGAGAACCCCAAAATTTATTGTTTTTTTCTATTTTTGTAAGAAAATCTTAATGCGGTTCACAGAATACATCTACTTACCAAGTTTCAACAGTATAGTTCTTATAGTTTCGGAAAAAAGTGGCTGTGACATACGGACGGACAGACAGACAGACAGACATGACGAATCTATAAGGGTTCAGTTTTTGCCAAATTTGGCTACGGAACCCTAAAAAGAATGGAATGAAACAAAATAACAATAGAAAATTGTTTTATTTCTAATTATTTAATAACATTTCTTAATAACTTTACAAGTGCTAACTACCTACCATAGTAATCAATAGACATGATAATGACAGTAAAAAGCTAGACGTGAAACTAACGGCAGAATCGGTCAAATCTGTGATTTGACAGCTGTCATTTGAGACGGTGCGTTCGAAATTAAGAGGCATAGATGCGTAAGGGTGCGTATCTTTAAACACATTGGCAGTAGACAAACTCTTTGTGTTATTATGAAACAAGACATCCATTGCATGGTTAAACGAGCCATATATTGAGAACATAACATTATGCGATGGCTGATGTTCGCCGAACCGTTGGTCAAGCTTCGTGAACACATTGACTATTTCTTGTCGTCTCATATCTGTGAGGTTTCTAGCAGCGAAGATATGGCCTATATTGGACCAAGCGAGGTAACAATACTTTTCGTTCTCATCAGGACACACTGGGATGATTTCAATATTGCTGTCTGCCCATGGGTCCATAATTTGAGAATCTGAAATGAAGAAAAAATTGGTTTTTTTTTTATTTTGTCATGTAAGTCCAGCCCTTGGCTGAGATTTCACCGTATGAGCCAAATAAGTAGGAATATTTAAAAAATTGAGCTTTGTATGTGTCACCGTAAAATAAGTAAAAACCGTTAGATTGTAATCTAACGCTTGTAATCTCGATAGATTGTAAACTGTCGAAAGATTGTGAACCGTTCAATGTTCTGAGTGTCAATTTTTGAAATATACGTTGTATTTACGTCTTCTTGTCTTTTTCTTGTCGGTGAGGTTAGGGTCCGACATAAATAATCAGGTAGTGCCCTTAGGTTATATCGGGTTATTATACCTAACAGATCGGCGAAAGTCACGTTTACGTGACGTACGTTACTTCTGTCCGTAATAGCGAAACCACTTAAGTCAACCCCAAAGAAGGTTCAAAAAGATAGAAAAAAGAGCTTCGAGAATTCACTCACTTTGATACAGCTTGGCAGTTTTGAAGCTAATGAAGGCGACGTCACTTTTCCCCTCAACAAGCGACTGCAGCGCCGCAACCTCACCACTGACAACTTTATCGCCATTTTTAATACACCCATTTGTAAATCTATTCAAATTAGCTTGACTTATAACATCTCCCTTCATTTCTTCTATACCAGGAGCGCATATTTCACTGAAGTAGTTCGTCATGGCGTCATTACAGTTTAGCTTTTCTTTGGTTTTTATATATTGTAGGACGGTATGCCACGCCATTCCGTCGTAGAGCGGGAAAGCTGCGCGTTTCCCACTCAAATCCTCCATCTTTGTTATGACGTCATCTTTTTTGACATAAGCTACGACGGTGTCCATCTTTTCGACGATGGGTGTTGTTTCGTAGAGGACGGGTTCCAAGCCATAGTCTCTGAAAAATATACAAAAGTACAACATTATAAAGTCGAGTACCTACGGTAAAAACAGAACACGTTGTTAAATTCCTTAAAATTATATTGAATGGAATCAGGCGTTACTTTGCGGAAGTTCATGATTTAGCAAGAAAAGAATACAATTATTTTGCTATAATCCGCCAACAGAAAAAAATTCTGTATGGTCAAGCATGCAGTTACAAGAGAAGCACCGTTTACCTTCCCAACCAAGCAAGAAAGCTAAGTTCCCAAGCAAGCAATGCCACCACCACTCACATGCACCACCACACAAGACTTTTATACTATTCTCGACGCACGTTTCGCCCCGACACCGGAGCATCTTCAGGAGATGTCGACCTTACAATGCAAGATTGTCTAGTGACGTTCGTGTCAAATGCGCGGTGTTATATACCGTGTTTTAAACCCCCACCACTATTGCCCCGCCCATTACCCCCGGGAAACCTACCCCCTCCAAAAAATCGAAGCAGTGGTGAATTTGAAACATTAACTTGTTCATTAAGTAATTTAAATTGATTATTATTATTATGTTTTATTATTTCTAATTGTTCCAACATGCTCAGTCGAATACCTTTATCGCAAGTGTGTAAGATTTCATATGAATGGTTGGAAGATAATTTGTGCCCACTATCTAGAAGATGTTTAGCAAAATGTGACTTTTGGGGTTGGTTGTTCCTAACCGCGGCCATATGTTCTTTGTAGCGTGTATCAAATTTACGACCTGTTTGACCAATATATGTGGCATTGCATTCTGAACATTCGAGTTTATAAATGCCCGATTTTTGTTTGTTGTTTAATTTATCTTTACCGTTACAAATATTTTTAAGTGTATTATTGGTCCTAAATGCAACATGTATATCATGTGCTTTAAGTGTCTTAGCAATACGCTCCGAAGCTGGCCCGAAATAAGTTAGACTGGATTTGTATTTATTTATTTTATCAGGTGATGATGAATATAGGTCCTTTTTGATCTGCATCAGATGTTGTTTTTTTATTATATTATCAACAATATTAGTGTTGTACCCATTTGCCTGTGCCATATGGTAAATAACTTTTAATTCTTTTAAATAGTTTTCTTTAGTGAGTGGAATAGACAGCAACCTATGCACATAGCTGTGGAACGCTGCGAGTTTATGCTGCCAAGGATGGCAGGATGAAGCGGGTATGGTTGTGTCTGTATATGTGGGTTTTCGGAAAATTCCAAACTGATGTTTAGCATTAGCACGAGTTATAGTTAGATCAAGGAAGTTTATAGAGTTATCTTGTTCTAATTCTGATTTGAATTGAATTTTAGGGTGTATTTTGTTTAGATTTTTGATAAATATGTCAAGTTGTCTGTCTGTCCCAGTCCAACATATAATTATATCATCTACATATCTGTAGTAATACAGAATATTATTATTTTTGACAATATGTTTGTTTTCAAAATCATCCATGAATATATCAGCCATTAGAGGACTTAGAGGTGAGCCCATAGCTAAACCGACAGCAAAAAGACGGTATAATATATATAATAGTATAAAAGTCTTGTGTGGTGGTGCATGGGAGTGGTGGTGGCATTGCTTGCTTGGGAACTTAGCTTTCTTGCTTGGTTGGGAAGGTAAACGGTGCTTCTCTTGTAACTGCATGCTTGACCATACAGAATTTTTTTCTGTTGGCGGATTATAGCAAAATAATTGTATTCTTTTCTTGCTAAATCCTTAAAATTATTTACATTTTTTCCTTTTTAAATTAGAGATGCAGAGAGTAATACGCCTGCACCCATTTGAACCCATTTGCACCCAATAATCGACTAAACTTGAACTTGAGTCACTCGCTTTCACCAAGAGCCACGTCACACTCTCCCCGCTGTACAGCTTTGAGACGATTCCGAATAGACGTCTATACACTACAATTTGCAATGGCGGGTTTACGCTGCCTGCCTGCTTCGCTCGTAGTTTCAACCGATATATGTCCACTGCTGGAGGAAAGTATTTTCATCTCGATAGAACGCGTTCTCATGTCACTTGCTTACAGCTACTTCGCAATTTTTCTTAGTTACTATGTGTTGGGTCACCTAATCATAATCATAATATTTATTAGCTGATTGTAGGTTAACATAGGAAGTAATAAAATAAATTCTAGTCTATTCTATTTAAATTAGAGGTACAGAGAGCTGTGTGCCTGCAATTGCACCTTTTGCACCCATCTACACCCATTCGCACCCATTAATGCACCCATCAATGGACTCACCTCGAACTCTTTATAAGCCATTCACTATCGCCAACAGCCACGTCACACTCTCCCCTCTGTACAGCTTTGAGACAATCCCGAGTGCTGTTCCTCATTACACACTGCAATGGCGGATTGACGCCGTACACCGCGCCCGCTTCGCTCAGCCATTCGCATTTATTCCTTTCTAAATTGGAGGTGGTGCAGAGGGTTATGTGCCTGAAAAAAATATTTCTATAAAATTCCATGGAAAAATAAAAGTAAAGACACCTTACTCGGAAACAAAACTGAACAACCCTTCATATTATATTGTATAATATTTATGTCAAACTTTTGAACTTATCTGACCCAGCTGGCAAAATTGGAACTAAAACTAATATTTATGCCTGTTTAGTTTTTTTTGCGTGGAGCGTGGAGACCGAATCCAGAAATTCCGTAACGAAATTAAAAACCTAACACTTTGGTTGCTATGACTACTTGTGTTGTTGACTTCAAATTATTGAAAATAAAAAGACTATTTTTAAGATTTCGCCTTTATATTCCAAATCATCTTTTCATAAAAATAGTCTTTATATTTTCAATAATTTGAAGTCAACAACACAAGTAGTCATAGCAACCAAAGTGTTAGGTAAGTTGATACAAAATGCTATGCAATAGCTTTACCGCGGCAGTCTCCGAGTGCCACACGTCTTTTTATTTTTCATGTCAGATAACTACTGGAACAACCCTATAGATTTGGTGGGAGCCTTTTGTAATTACAACCGAATCTAAGCTTTACGTCATACGGCTTAAATTCATACAATAAAAGCACACCAAAAATCTCAGAAATGACCTATTTTATTTTAGGTTAGGTGTCCCATACACATTAAGGCTTAAATACACTATAAACTAATTATATTTATTAAATTTACATAATACGAATTCTACATTTATGCATGTCTCAGATAAAAATAAAAATGTCTGACCTCGGTGGGTCACATCCACTCTGGCTGTACGCCTCCCTGAATCCTTGAGCTGACGCTAAATAGTCCAGGGGGGTTTTGGGTGGGTTCAACGGTGTAGGGGGCTGTCGTATTTCCAGCAGGGAGGTCAGAGCCCCCTGCCAGTGGCCGTTAAACATGTCATCTTCTTTCAATGAGCCTATGAGTTTGCTCACTGCTGCTGCTGCTTTTCTGTAAAGAAAAATATGACGTTAATTCATATCCATACTTAATATTACAAATGCGAAAGTATGTCTGTCTGACTGTTTGTCCGTCTGTCTATCTGTCGGTTTGCTTTCACTGCCCATCCGTTCAACCGATTTCGATGAAATTTGGTATAGGGTTAGTATAGGGGAAGGACATGGGCACTTTTTATCCCGGAAAATTAAGAATTACTCGGGAATTAAAAAAAACTTAATCCACGTGGACGAAGTCGCGTCCTCCCGACCGAATTTCAGCCACGGTGGCCAATCTCCAGAGAGAATAGGCAATTGCGCGGGGGATATATTATTATAACAAATGTTTTTGAATAGTCGAGTGAATCTAGGTACCCCCCGTTCCTTTACTGTCATAGCCTGATGGGACGGAAAATCCGACTCAACCGGAGAGATATGAGGCGCAGTAGCGACGGCTTTACGTGCTGTGCTCTCCGAGGCACGGGGGAGAAACATCGCCAACTTCCTAACTCTGGGCTAATATACTGAGAATGTCTTGTCAGAAAAACAGCCCACTTATAATTTATGGCTCTTAATTAGGATATTATGACGTTAAAAGAGTAGCTACGTAACAATAAAATATTCGTAAATCGTATTAGAGTACCTACTAGCTGATGCCCGCGACTTCATCCGCGTGGATTAAGGTTTTTTGGTTCCGCGGGAACTCTTTTATTTTCCGGGATATAAAAGTAGTCTATGTGTAATATTCCAGTCATCTATCTCTATGCCAAATTTTATCCAGATCCGTTCAGTCGTTCTGGCGTGATTGAGTAACAAACATCCGTCCATCCAAACTTTCGCATTTTTAGCATAAATAACAGTAGGATATAGGGGGTCGTGTAAAAAATAGCAGCTAAATACTAACCTTTTAGCAATGACGACAGGCCAGGGTCGGTTGAGCCAAACGCAGGGCGTCGTGTTGTCTTCAATTGGCTGCCATGTGCCGTCACGACAGAGGTATGCGAATTGTTTGCTCGAAAGCATGGGCTCTCCTGACACGGATGATGAATTTAACTGCAAGATTAATGGACTAAAAATTTTAGTTGACACAATGATAAATGAAGCGGTTTGTGATTCATGAATATCTTAATACTTCTTCTTCATGGTGATACGGCTTTGCAGAGGACTGTAAAGAGACCCGGTATCACTTGGACCGCGTGCCGATCTATTGTGATCGCCACTATCTAAAGTTCCTAACCGATACTACTTGCTGCTAGGAACAGCAGCTGCTTCTTGGCCGGGATGTTCTTTGCCTCCTCGGGATCCACTAGGTGCTTCCCTAGTAGGAGGCTACGTTTTTTTATTAAGGCGGGGCAGTAACAGATAATGTGTCATGGCGTTTCCTCAGCCTCACAGCAGAGCCTACATACATCTGTGTCTCGGAGCTTTAGGTCAAACTAGGGTGTCAAGTATAATGATCTAGTAGGTAAAGGATCGTAGGTAGGTAGGATCGAGTAGAAGAAGAGTACCTATATAACTTACTTCAAAGATGTCGTAAAGTTCTCTACACATACCACAAGAGTTGTCCAGAAGAGTCGAGTAGAAGAAGAGTAAGTTTTTTTTCCCCCTAGGCAGGAGGAAATCCTCATGGATGTCACTAATGACATGCCCGACTTAACTGGGATGCTCCCGGCGACCTACGGACTAAAACCTCCTGCCTTTTCTGGCCGCTCTTCCCGGTACTGCAATGTGCATAACATCGGAAAGGGGCTGTCTTTCTGCTCAGGCTTCATTTAGAAGAAGTATACTTATAAGAAGAGTATTACTTACTCCAAAGATATACTGCACGTCAAATAGTTCCCCCCACATGGCGTCACCAGAGTTGTCCAGAAGGCATTCCAGCGCGCCAGTGGCTCCCCAGTACTTGTCGTCTTCTCTACACGCCGGGTTGGCGCAGCCGGCGCAAAGATTCGGGTATTTACCCTCTGTCGAAACAAAACGGAGGATTTAATTTCATTGTAGGAATAATAAATTTCAAACTCTCTCTTTTTTATTTAAATAAACTTAGTATAAAAAATCCAGTAGGTATTTTTGGGAATAGTGACGGATACCCAACATAATTCTTTTAAATTCTCACCCATTTTGCATCTTAGCTTTCACTTGACCGCCTCTTATGACTTCTTATCTGGGTGTTGGTGTCATAAACACAAGAGATGATAAGGTAAGAAAGAGAAAAAGGAAAGGAGAAAGAATTAGGAAAAAAAACTTACTGAGTTCAGCATCTCTCTTATCATCTGGCACCCAGGGGCCAGCTTTGCAGGCTTTGAGGAAGAACTCAGACAACGCCTTGATTTTGTTCTCCGCTAGGGTCAGGTCCGGGTCACAGGCGCGAGGGATTATCAGGGATTCCAAGTACTATATTTGAGAATAATAAATCAATAGATAAGTAATATGACAGATAAATTAATATTGCTCAAATTTTGATAAATATGATCTTTTGTAATTTGTAAACAAGTCAGTGAATTGCTATTCGGCCGAGACTTGTACTACTTTGTCAAGACAGCTTTTCTACATTGCCAATAGATGGCGTTAACTTAGCTTAACTCACGCGACAATATTGTGTTACTTATTGAGAAGATCGGATTTTCTATTTGACTAAATTAGCGGTTAAAAAAGAGCAAATATACAAGTTTTATTTTATTTTTCCGAAGAAGTAGGAGAAAATTTATACCCCAGCTAATGTGTCCGACAGTGGTCGCAAATCATCAACAGCGACCACAGGGTGGCAGAGCGTGGTGTTGCGCAGAACAAAGTCCAACGAAGACGGCCGGTCGGGCAAGATCCGACGGTTCACCACTGCTACAATGCTCCTTGCGTACGGCCCTGGAAAATAGAAGACAACATTTTGAACCTCTCTAAATTCCGATATCAGAGGCTCAATTGTCTAAGCAAATCGTAATCATTTGACAGCCGCAGTTTTTTTTGAGAATTTTTTAGAATAAAAATCATTACAAGAATTTTGTCTTTAACCATTATGCTATCACAAAGGAAGACATGATCTCAAATCATTAGTGATGTCATTTTATTTTTCGTATTCTTCTCAGTATGTATACACTTTTATCTTTATCTTTGAGAGTCCGCCATATTGGATTTAGAATGACGTCACCATGCATTATCCACCAGACTTAACGTGTAGGTACCTACGGATAGTTCAATCAGTTGGGGATAACTGTTTTAAAACAGTTGCAAGTTGAATATAAGCTCGTAAAAAGCGGACGGCTCACTGAATCGACTCCTCAGCTCATCGGTGACCAGCACGTCTAGGTCAGCCCACTGCGCCGCTATCAGGTCCTCAGGGCTGAAAACTCCGAAATCCACGGTGTTCTTGCCTATACGTCGGAGACAATCGAGTCTGAAAAATAGAATATGAAACGAGTAGGGTTATGTTGTAATAGCCGCGTAAGTATTAAAGTAAGTATTATATTAATACAACGCCCATACACCTGAAAGACATGTACCATACCACGCCTGTAGTAGCCCTGTTTATATAATATTAGAACCAGTGACTATAACAGTCCAAAGTACAACACATATTATAGTACAACACATATATAGATAGAATAGTCCCGCAAAACTTATCTGACCCGGAGACAGGGTCGCTTATAGTTTACTAGCTGTTGCCCGCGACTTCGTCCGCGTCAATTTCTGTTATTATGATCGCGAGATCCAGTCGCGGACATTTTTAGATCATTTAAAGAGGAATAATTCTTTCATACATTTTTTTTGGGTAACTTGAATCGAGTCTAAAGCCTTCCTCGATAAATGGACTATCCAACACAAAAATAAACTCGCCGGCATATTTAGCGGAACATAAAAAATAGGTCCATAATTAAAAAAATATGGTTTTATTTTAAAATCTACTTACTACACTTCTTTTGTTATTTAAAGTTTCATTTGTTTTACTTAAAATAAGATCACATTAAGAACAGATTTTGCGTGTAAAGGCTATTTGTGAAAAATGGTACATTTTTGAACTTTTCACGTAACCGGGAAAAGTGAAATTTAATATTAAAATAACAATTAATTAAATTAGAAAAATGGTAGGTGGTATTTCCTCCACGTGCTCTTATTAAAGTTTCTACCCGTCTAGGCATACTGACAATGATGTTATCGATGGTCTCCTGGGATAGTTTCCGCCATTCCTCAACTACGGCGATTCGCAGTTCACCCACGTTGGCAGGAGCTGGAATTCTGGACTTAACTTTTCTTTTCAGCAAGTCCCAAACGTGCTCTATTGGGTTCATATCCGGTGATCTCGCCGGCCACTCCATAACAGTGATATTCATAGCAATAAGATAAGCTTCAGTTACCCGAGCGGTATGCGGCCGAGCATTATCCTGCATAAAAACAAAATCGTCACCGATATATGGGGCAAATGGTACGACATTTTCTTCTAAAACTTCTCTGATATAGCGGTCTGCAGTCAGACTCCCTCTGTCAATCACTACCAAGTCTGTGCGAGCTCCCAAACAAATGCCCGCCCAAACCATTATTGATCCACCACGGTATGCAAGTGTAGTTTTAAAATTTGTCTGAATGTATCGTTCTCCTTTGCGTCTGTATGTTCTTTGCCTGCCGTCAATTTGATTTAAGAGAATTCTGCTCTCATCACTAAACCATACCTTACTCCATTGGTCCGCGTTCCAAAGTCGATGTTCCTGAGCAAAAGTTAACCTGTTTCTACGATGATTTACCTCGAGCCTTGGAGCTTTGGCGGGCACAAATGAACCCAAACCAGCTACTTCGAGCCTTCTTCGTCCCGTACACTCACTTACGGTTACACCCCGCACTGCTTCTAACTCATGTCGGGCTTGGACGGCCGTCAAACGGGGGTTCCTACGTACACGAAGCTGAATGAAACGATCATCCCTACTCGAAGTGCGTCTTTTTCTGCCTTGTCCTGCTCTTCTCACATAAGTACCGGTCTCCCTGAACCGTTGGATACTGCGATGGATCGTTGAAACTGGTCGACGAAGATCTCTGGATATCACTCTGTAGGTTTGACCATTTCTTCGCATTTCGAGTGCCCTGGCAATCTCCGTTGGGGCTAAGTCAGGCATAATTCAGTCATCAACTCCAGAAAGATACGCGATTAAAAAAAACTAACAAAAAACAGTATTTCAATGAAATTTTAAATCAAACTCAGAAGGAAGAAATACTCGAAGTTCGCTCCAGATAAGGTGTATTTGAATAAAATTAAAACAATTGCATAAAATGTGATGTTCAGTTGTTTTCTTAATTTGAAAATATTTATTTTTAAATTAAATGACGTATAAACCAGCCAGCAACCTTATATGATACGCTGATATCAAACCTTTTTTTATGTTCCGCTAAATATGCCGGCGAGTATATTTTTTTTAATTCGAACCAGTAGTTCCTGAGATTAGCGCGTTCAAACAAACAAACTCTTCGGCTTTATATATTAGTATAGATATGAAAAATAAAATAAAAACAAAAACTAAACAGGCATTCAAATTATATACCAATATTGGCCACCGGGTCAGATAAGTTTGTGGGACTAGTTATAACATTACTGACCTACTGAAGTCGTTAAACTATTAATACAAGAAATTAAGGCGGATTTAAGATTTTTATGTGTGGTATTTTTTTTATTACCCATTCGTTACCCATGTTACTAATAGTCTTACTGTCGGTAGTAACATTGGTGTATTTTGTTCGTGTTACTACTAAACTCCAGTTTTAACATTGGAGACTCTGATGATCTAAAAAAGGCGGCGGGAAGCTGGTGGATGAGGAAGGCGGAGGATCGTATTTGGTGGCGCACTCTCGAAAAGGCCTATGCCCAGCAGTGGATGCATACAGGCTGATGGATGGATGATGAATGGATGATGTAGTAAGACTGGTAAACTCCTTATTTATAAAAATAGCAATTAGCCTTGCCATCGAAATATTTTTTGTATATTAGGTATTCATTTTTTAATTCATTTGAGCTTTTGGTTACTTAAAGTCTGCTTACTGGTCAGTTCCCAAAACACACTCCAGTCCCGAAGCCTCTTCGTCCAGCAGTGGGCAGAATATAGCACCACGTTTATATGACGCACGCCCTTCCACGACGCATAGTCGCACTGGAAAAAAAACACTTCTTATATCAACCATTCCTGTAGGCTTAGCGTACAACGAGATATCTCGCGACGAGAGAGAGAGATGTTGTCGTTGCCGGCTAATTTCGCGTTTACCCTAACATGCACAAAATCCGGTACATTTAAACAAAAAACAAATAGTCGGCATGTAAGGGTTTATAGAGAAAAATAACACAGATAAGAATTAATATTACTTTTATTTCTACTTTTGACGTAACGAGACAACCATGTTGGCTTAGGTAGAGAAATAGGGATAACGAGTAGACATAATTTGTCGTGCGCATGTATGTATGTAGGTATGTCATGCTAGCGGGCACTGCAGGGCGACCGCGTATCTTTTGCATCAATCATTGATACATCGCAATCACCTCCGATTGGCTGAATTTATGGTATTCTTGCAGCGTCAATGGATTTCGTCCAATAGTGAAAGAGTGTGAACCACTCAGAGGTGATTGCGATTGATGCAAAAGATACGCGGTCACCTTGCTGGTCATTTCTATGTCATTCTCGTACATAGGACACTAGTCTATTTAATTGAAGACGTGACCTTCAACTCGTCTTTAGCATTATTTGCATGTACATATGCGCTAACATTTAACAAGTTGAACTGGTAGCTATTATATTAAAGACTCACTTAATAGCATGTACTACTTAGATACTATAGGTATGATACCCGCGACTTCGTCTGCGAGGATTTAGGTTTTGAACAACTTCTGGTTACTCTTGGCATTATTGACATTTTTCTCAAGTGTCTCTGAGTTGGAAGCTCTGTTTTCCGTGACACAGTTCTAACTAGTTCGGAAAACAGGTGCACAATAATATTTGATTGTTATTCTACTATGTATATTAGAAATATCCTAGATGTATTAAGGCTTTAAATGTTATTAAATTTCCCATACTGTGTAATTATGAATTTGTATCTTTATCTATCCTGATGGTGGATGGAATTTACCTCAAAATTGATAATAATATTTCGCCAAAATGTTGGTTTTTGTGTATAACAGACCAAAGTGTATGTAATGTCCTATATTGAAATTAAAAAATACATAGTATGAGAGATATATCTAAGATGACATGCAGACACAATTTATAATATTAGCTACATTAGTACGTAGTAGATATACGGAGTAGCTAAAAAAGTAGTGATGTAAAAAACTTATGTAGGAAGTCTTCGCAGACGAATATTTATACAGAATAGGTTTATACTTAATTTTGTAAATAAATGTCAGTAACGAGAACCTTGACAAGTTTTTTATGGACGCACGATGAGGTCCGAGGAAAAATCAGACGATTTCAAAACAAAGCAAAATTACCCCGTCTTGTGTGAATATTTCAATATTCATAACGTGTAATTAGTTTATTGTTAATTTTTTATGTTATTAATTTATTATTGCTCACGAGATTCAGGATTGATGACCAGTCTAGACCTATACTTATAACTAGCCATTTTCTAGTACTTTGTTGTTAGATAAGTATCTATACTTCAATACTTACTTCTATACTAATATTATAAATGCGAAAGTTTAGATGGATGGATGTATGGATGGATGGATGTTTGTTACTTAATCACGCCAGAACGGCTGAACGGATCTAGATGAAATTTGGCACAGAGATAGATTATAGTCTGGAATTACTTAAGCTACTTTGGGAATCAAAAAAATTATCTGTTCAACCGATTTTAATTACTTAAATTTGGTACAGGGGTAGGTGGTATCCTGGGGAAGGAAATAGGCTACCGCGTCGACCAAATATTTTCGATTCCCGCGCGAACTCCCTAATTTTCCGGGATAAAAAGTAGCCTATGTCACTCTCCAGGTCCTCAACTATAACCATTGCAAAATCACGTCAATCCGTTGCTCCGTTGCGGCGTGATTGAAGGACAAACCAACATACCAACAAACCAACATAAAAACTGACTTTCGCATTTATTATATTAGTATGAAGTATGGAAATTTCTACTATCTACTATTATGGTTCATGAGATACAGCCCGCTGACAGACTGACGGACAGACGGACGAACAGTGGAAGCTACAGCTTCCTTTGTCACGCTATAAATACATTATATAGAATACTATATGTTATGTACTTATTTATAAAATTAGAAATACAAATTAGTTTTACATGAAATGACAACACGTTGATTTTATTTGCACTGACACTATATTTCAATTATCTTCTAATTGTATCATAAAATACAGAAATAGGTTACTATACGTCTATCCAACACTATATTATAGTGTAGTATAGCATAGATGGTTAGTGGCAGTACGTAATGGTTAGTGCCTAGTGGTCGTAGCTTTACTCTTTAGTTTTAAGATACCGTAGTTAGAGTTATTATAGCAATACAGTTATTAAAAATGTACGCTCTACAGACGTTAGTTAAGGGTCGGCACCCTTAGAGTACGGAACCCTAGAAACCATGGCGTGTACAATAACACCAACAATATAGCAAGTTAATTGCACAGATTAATAATACGCCTCAAGCTATTCAAAGCACCATTAAACAAATTAGCAATTAACTAGGTATACCTAATTATTTTCCTCGTGCTTATATACTCGTACTTGTAGGTAACTAACTTCCGCAGGCGTCAATGAGATGCGAAGCCTTCAAACCTTGCACCTCCCTGGCGCAGTGGCGCAGAGCCTATATCGCAGGTCTTAGAGTGGGATGTCTCGGGTTCGATTCCCGGCAGGGTCAATTTGGGAATTTATAAATTTCCGAAACGTCTGGTGGTAGGTTGCGGCTATGACTGTAATAATCACCATACCAGCAAAGACGAACTGCCAAGCGATTTAGCGTCCCGGTACGGACGAAGTTGTGGGCATCAGCTAGCTCAGCTAGCTGATGCCCACAACTTCGTCCGGGTCCGGGCATCAGCAAGTATTAAATAACAGCTAGCCTAGCTGTTATTTAATACTTGCTGATGCCCGCGACTACGTCCGCGTGGATTGAGGTTTTTTGGTTCCCGCGGGAAATCCTTAGTTTTCCGGGTTAAAAAGTAGCTTATGTATTATTCCAGACTATAATCTATCTCTGTGGCAAACTTCATCCAGATCCGTTCAGCCGTTCGGGCGTGTTTGAGTAACAAACATCGATCCATTCATCCATACATCCATCCATACTTTCGCATTTATAATACTTATTAGTATTTGATTTGATTGATTGATTGATTATGAACATTCCCGTATTTTCCGTCTACTTAGTTAGTTAGCAGTCTTTAAACATTCTGAGAAATACCTAGTCGTTTTTATCGATTCTAAGAATAATTAGATATATTATATCTATCGATAAAGTATTGAACAGAACCAAGTTTATATGATTTACTTGCATTGCCATGTTGCATGGGTCGGCCGCAGACTTCCTCAAACTACGTAAGAAAGTGAAACCAGTTTGGTGGCCCTTTGTGACTTATATATTGGTATTTAGACTCTCTGCTGCTCGTATTTATCATCACTGAAGGTCTTGAAACATTTTTTATTTGTTTTTCCTGATGCACCCACTAGTTGGGCCAAGAAGTGGCTTAAAGAACCTCTTAACGTGATAGTAGACGTATTGACGAGGAATAAAAGAAGAGTATATTAATAAATATAAATATATAAAATCTTTTTTTGGGATTTAAAATACACAGAAAAAAAACAAAATTACAAGATACAGAAAAAACTTATGGACTAAACGCTGATTTTCAGTCGACCCCTTGATCTTTGACGCCCCGGACCGGCCGACCGGCTCACGCTGACCAACAAAACAGGAAAAAGGAATGACAATTCCTCTTCGTGCTACTGCAGATGGAACGAGTTCGAACGGCGAATGAAGTCGCGCGGACATCATCTACATACTAGGTAGGTACATCATACTATTTAATGTTATAAATGCGAAAGTGTGTTTGTTTGTTGGTTTATTGGTTTGTTGGTTTGTCCTTCAATCACGCCGCAACGGAGCAACGGATCGACGTGATTTTTGGCATGGGTATAGTTGAGGACCTGGAGAGTGACATAGGCATACTTTTTATCCCGGAAAATTAAGGAGTTCCCGCGGGAATCATAAAAACTTAAACATATTTTTTCATCGAGGAACAATCTAGAAGCTAAATTCGCTATAATCCGCCAAAGCAGACAAATTAAATGTGGTTATAAGTTACAACCTGTAGCTCGCACGTGTAGCTTGTGACATTTACCGCCCAATAAGCCAGCAATTCGCACCGCCACAACAGTCAACACCACACAACACAAATGTCACGAATTCCCGTTAAGGTCTATATATTCCATGACTAGATACAACCTAAGACCGATTGACTAACTACGGATCTTTATTTGGAAGTTCATAAAACTACACGTGGGCATAGAACGGGCATATTTTTGGGTAGTAGCGAACAACTTCGCTACCCACAATGTACCTTATAGAAATCCTGAAATAGCACACTAACACATGTGTTAAAGATTACTCTTAAAATGCATCAGAGATTAAATAATAAATAAATAATAAATTGGAACGATACAACAAAGGACTTACTGGCATTTCAGCTATCATCTCGCACACACTTTACTTTCCAACACCACGTCTCAACTCACTCTATACACAAAAGTATAACACTGTATATATTATGATATATAAGAATGTATACAGCACAGGCGTGCACCTCTGATGGCGAGCGATACTCCACTTTTTGTTTACAGAATGACGCCCGTATTTATACACAATGTCTTTTTCGCCTACCCTCTACCAACTCTGAATTCATTAATAGTGCAATACCAACATGAAATCAGTATTGCCATTCTATAAATAATAAATAAATGTTGCCAGTCGAACACACGATCACGACACAAATATTCCAAACTAGATGATGCCCGCGACTTCGTCCGCGTGGATTGATATTTTTTGATTCCCGCGGGAACCTTTAAATTTTCCGGGATAAAAAGTATCCTATGTCCTTCCCCGAGATTCAACCTATCCCTGTACCAAATTTCATCAAAATCGGTTGAACAGATGGGCTGTAAAAGCTAGCGTAGCAGACAGACAGACAGACACACTTTCGCATTTATAATATTAGTAAGGATTTTATTTGTGAAATAAAATAAATAAATTAATTAATCCAATATTTTTTTCCTGAAATCTTCAGTACTTACCCAGAATATGCCCATTTCTATTCCCAGCCTTATTTTAAATTCCGTGGCTGTTAATATTAATTTGAAGACAAGCGTTCTACCGTGTAGAATAATATTTACGACTTACCAGTTATGGACATCAATCTACTATATAAAAATAAGTCGGGTTTTCCTTCCTGACGCTATAACTCCAGAACGCACGAACCGATTTCCACGGTTTTGCATTCGTTGGAAAGGTCTCGGGCTCCGTGAGGTTTATAGCAAAGAAAATTCAGGAAAAATTTCAACAGAAAAGCGGGAAAATCTTTTTAGCGGGAAAGCCATCTGGTGGCGAAACGGAGTTCGCCGGGTTTGCTAGTTCTTAATAGTTTTTAGATTATCGATTTCATAATATAGTAGGTAGCAAGAAAAAAAATTGTACTTATATAACAAAATTACTTAATAGCTATTCTCTAATTAAGTATTATTAGTTGTTTTTATATAAATAAAAACAGGGAATAGTTTTTATTACTATTTTTGTCTTCAATAAAGAGAATATTTTTTAATCGGTTAAAAGACTTAAACGCGCGTGCGGCACGTCTATTTATGGTCTCCCCAAACCTTTATCCTAATCGACGCGGAACCGGAGCCGGTCAGAAAAAGCTTTATATTATCGGTTGGTCAGCTGAGTCGTGAATCCGTAGCAGACAAACATACGCACAAAAATTATAATATTAACTAGCTGATGCCCGCGACCTTGTCTGCGTGGAATAAGTTTTTTATTTCCTATAGGGGAAACTCCTTAATTTTCCGGGATGAAGTGTCACTCTCCATGTCCTCAACTATAGCCATGCAAAGAATCACGTCGATCCGTTACTCTGTTATCTCAACATAATATGACTGAAAGATAACCAACAAACAAACAATCTTACTTTCGCATTTATAATCTATATATATAAAATTCAAAGTCCTGACTGACTGACTGACTTATATATCAACGCACAGCCTAAACAGCTAGGGTTAGAGACTTGAAATTTTGACAGTAGCTTCCTTTTGTGACGTAGGCGCTCACTAAGGAAGGATTTTTCAAAATTCCACCCGTAAGGGGGTGAAATAGGGGTTGAAAGTTTGTATGAAAGTCCGTCATTTCTCAAGTTATATCCATGAAATTTGGTATATGAGCTATTGGTAAAAAATAAATAAATACGTGTTTCACAGTTTTTGACAATTCAACCCCCGAAGGGGTGAAATAGGAGATGAAAGTTTATATGAAAGTCCTTCATTTCTCAAGATATTTCTCAAGTTGTATCAACGAAACTTGGTATTTTGGCTTTACGTAATAAATAATTAAGTACGTGTGACACAGTTTTTCAAAATTCCATCCCTAAAAGGGTAAAATAGGGGTTGAAAGTTGTATGAAAGTCCTTCATTTCTCAAGTTATAGCCATGAAACTTAGCATTTGGGCTTTCAGTTAGATATGCAGAAGTGTTTCACCATTTTTGAAAATTCGACCCCCAAAGGGGTGAAATAGGGGATGAATGTCCTTCATTTATCAAGATATTTTTCAAGTTATAACAACGAAACTTGGTATTTTGGCTTTCGGTATAATATAAATAAGTACGTGTGTAACAGTTTTTCAAAATTCCACCCCCAAACGGGTAAAATGGGGGTTGTAAGTTGGTGTAAAAGGCCGGTGTTTTTCAAGTTAAATAGCCGTGAAACTTGATCTTTGGGCTACCGGTTTAAATTATGAAATACATAACTCACAGTTTTTATAAATTCTATCCGTCCTTTAAATAGTCCTTCAATCACCCCGCAACAGAGCAGCGGATCGACGGGTTTTTTTTCATGGGTTCTTATTATCCCGGAAAATTAAGGAATGCCTATGGGAATTAAAAAATCTTATGCCACGCGAACGAAGTCGCGGGCGTCCGCTAGTATAAAGTATGAAGTAATATAATGCAAAAAAAAAATTGTGTGTGTCAGCTCTGACGCACGACTGGACTTTACTCTTTACGAACGATTATAAAATATATAGATTAGTAAGTGAGGGTAAATGAACGCATTTTTTTGACTGAAAGCATGCTTGAGATAATTATATTAATTACTAGATGATTCCTGCGACTTCGTCCGCGTGGACCAAGTTTTTTCGATTCCCGCGGGAACTCTTGAATTTTCCGGGATAAAAAGTAGCCTGTCCTTCCCCGGGATACAACCTATCCCTGTACCAAATTTCATCAAAATCGGTTGAACAGATGTGCCGTGAAAGCGTAGCAGACAGACAGACAGACAGACAGACACTTTCGCATTTATGATATTAGTATGGATATGGATATAATTTATATTCATCAAAATACATCACATAGTCATGAAAACATAAACAAGTATTACCATGGTAACATAAAGTCAATAACGTAACGGAGAAAATTTGTTTTTATTTCCCATTAATTTTCATACCCCGGGCTTATTTAATGCAAATCAATTCTAAAGGAGGTAAACTCCAATAATAATGTGTTAATATGTATTTCTGAGTAGCGTTTTTTTATGTCAGTGGACCATGTCAGCACTTGTTAAAGGCGTCGGGTCATCCTCAAGGTTAGGCAACCGGATTGGGTGCCTTCAAAATTAAACACTTTAAGAATTATTCACACTTAAAACCTCTTTTATTGTTTCAAAGGTCACGTGTTTAATCAGATTTAAATAATAACTATCCGACTGCAAAGACAGGGTTATGTTTTCCACACGTAACCAACTCGGTAGAGGTCAATTTATTCAGATTTAAATAGATAATTATTATCCGATTGCCAAGTAGGAAAGGTCAATTAGGAAGTTATGACTTTTGTGAATTCTCACTAGGTTCACACTTCAATATGGTTTGGATTGGAGTTGCATTGCGGTTTGAATTATTTCAATATTTTTGACGCTCTTGTTTCAGAAATATAATCCTTATTTTAGGGACATAAAGATACCTCATATAAATATGACATTTTAAAATAATACTGCTCTAAGCGATGATAGTATACCTAATACCGTGTTTTGACGATAGTAATTCAGTCTCCTGCCGGCAGACTCGGCGATTATTGAATACTATTTGTGTTTAGATCGCATTTTGATTTAGAGCTTAACTATAGCAATCGTGGACGGATCAAATGAATATTATCTTTTAGCTAAGTTTTATCTAATTACATTAAATCTCTCGTGGAACCTCTACACGTTAAACCATTTACTCGTACAAGTTCCAAATGAGAGTACAAATAATTATTAAAAGTGTTTCATTACACTTATAAACTTCTGGATTGTCACTTAAACTATAGATAGGTAGGTAGAATCAATAAAATATTGGCAGTCATAGGGACTGTCGATAGAAGTGAAAACGATTTTTTTTTAAATTAAATTATTAAAATATAAATCTATGTTCGCAACCATGTCGCTGTTCGCGAGCATGTCGGTCACGGTCACGGGAATCTACATTTTTTACCAAAAAGTGCCCAACGCGCCCAAAGAACTTACATTTCAATATAAATTACCAAAAAGTGCTCAAGGCGCCTAAAAGATGTTTTCACTTCAAAAATCAATAAGTAATGAGTTTAGAGTCTCATGGTTTGTTTCTACCACTTTGGTACGGAATCCTAAGAGCCCCACTGTGACGTAATGCAAAATGCCAGTTGTCAAGGAAACTGGCGGCTATTTTCATGTGATTACTTACTTATTTACTTAAGTAATCACATGCGCAAAGGAAAACCCAACGCGCAGGACCGCGGGGTTAACCCGTAGGTACGTGCATTGTCGACATGATGTTAAATAATTTCATTTGCACTAGCAACGTCTTATAGCACAGATAAAGGAAAAATTGCGAAAAGCATAAATTTTAGTTACTACATCATATATATAATAAAAATATTTTTATGCAAATTTTTGACACTCGCAAGGGAATCAAAACCTACAGGGTAGGTACTTCCAGTGAACTCAGAATCTTGAAATTTGGTACGAAGGAACGTCTTATAGCAGAGATAAAGGAAAAATTGCGAAAAGCGTAAATTTTTAGTTACATCATATGAAAAAAATATTTTTAATAATTTGAAACTTACTATCCATTTTCGCATGAACGCGTAGAGGTATTAAATTGAAATTAAAATAGATAAGTGGAATAAAAATACCATAACTTTTACTTTTAAGGTATATAAGGCAGGTTTGTACGGTACCCTCGGTGCGCGAGTCCGACTCGCACTTGGCCGGTTTTTTCTTGATAAAAAGCAGTTAGTCAGACTATACGTCAGTAGTCAAAAGTAGAGTGAATCCGCGAGAGTGAAAATGATTTTAATTATTACTTATCATAGGATTACGTCAAGGAAATCCAAAGGGGCCGGTTTCGTCTAGCTCACGACTACCTTCGCCGGATGTTACATAAAACCCGACATGGGGTTTACACGGCTTAAATCTTCTTAATTATTAATTGCTTCATTTTGTTTCGCAAATAGTGTAATATTTAGTGTCATTCATCGCGTCGCGTCGTTACCTACCTACACTCGCGGCTAACTTCTGAATTTCCGATACCTCATAAAGTTTGAATCGGACTGTATTTCGTAAATGATTAATATTGTATATATTGTCGTAAGTGATTAATATCACTTGCTTCAAACGGAGAAGGAAAACATCGTGAGGAAACCTGCATGACGGAGAGTTCTTCATAATGTTCTCGAAGGTGTGTAAAGTCTGCCAATCTGCCGATGTTAAGCGTGGTGGACTATAGCCAATTCCATCTCATTTCGAGTGAAGCATCGTGCCCAAGAGTGAGCCGGTAAATGGATGATAAGAGAATACCGCTTACACTTTATCCCGCAACCATCTCAGACTAACACTGGCACACCCCCAGCAGGCTTAGCATGCGCAGCGAGATATCTCGCGACGAGAGAGACAGATGTCGTTGAGTTGCACAAAATGACGTATATTACAAGAAAAAAATAGCCGACAAGGGTTTGTAGAGAAAAATACCACATATAATAAATATTACTCTTATCTCTCCTTTTGACGTAACGAGACAAGCCATACGTGTAACCATGTTAGCTGTAGTAGACAAATAGAGATAAAGGGTAGACATAATTTTACTCGTTGTGCGCATGCTGGCCCTACAGGTGAGATCGTAATGCGAAGGGCTAACTTGTAGAAGGATAAAAGAAGTTTAGTAAAGTAAGTAAGTAGGTACCTAGATACATAATTGTTTAAGTATATTTTTTAAAGTCATCCGTCTTTAAGGTCCTTGGCCTCAAACAACCTTGAGCCGTGCAGGCTATGGTTTTTTGCCTGGTGTAAAAATATAACATGTTTTTAACCTAACCAGTAAGTACGGGTACTTAACTTATTGTAGCAAGAAAAACACGTGTAGGCAGGTAGGTCATTTTTAGGGTTCCGTACCTCAAGAGGTAAAAAGGAATCTTTATAGGATCTCTTCGGTGTCCGTCTGTCTGTCCTTTTGTCGGGAATCAAGTTGAAATTAATATCAAATATTTAGGCCTAGGACCCCTTGGAGCTGTAAAAAAATCAAGCTTCTAAGTCTACGCAATCAAAAGATGTCGCATATATTTTGCATATTTCGACACTCGCTAATAAATCAAAACCTATACTAATTAGTGTACTTCCCGTTGACCTAGAATCATGAAGTTGGCAAGAAGCAAGGTCTCACAGCACAAGTATAAGGATTGTAAAGGATTGATTGACAATGTAGGATTGGAAAGTACTTTAGCTTTACAATCGTGCAATGTCAAGTCAACTGTGAGAATAATTTGGACAATTTCTGTTTTGTGGTGAATATCGCAAGCTACAAGATACACACTGTACCAAATAGATTTACCTACTGTGGCAGATTATAGCCAATTAAACTTGTACTTACTTCATTATCATGGTCTTCCGTATAGTAACGCCTGCTTCTATCCAAATTCTTAAAATCGTTAATTAGGGTTCCGTATTCAGGTGGGTTCCCAACGAGTCATACCTTATCCTTTCACAGTGTGACTCATGGGATCTAGGATCGTCCACTGGTACATCGCGATATTATAGTGAATAATAATGTCCTCCCGATTGAATTTCGGCCATGGCGGCCTATCTCCAGAGAGATTAACCATCTGCGCGGGAGATATTATAGTGCACAAGAGTGTATTAACACAGGTGCACTCTCTGTTCCTTTACTCTCTTAAGCCGATGGGACGGAAAATCCAACACGACCGGAGAGAGATCAGGCGCAGGACCGACGGCTCTACGTGCTCTCCGCGGCATGGGGGTGAAACGTAGCCAACTTCCTTCCTTGCCAGAATTTTTGACAGAAAGACCCAATATTAGTTATGACCCGACCCGGGACTCGAACCCGCGACCTCGTCGGCCGCAGTCGAACATGCTAACAACTAGACCAACGAGGCAGATATCGCGATATACGAGTACTAGTCACCACTGCGCCAAGGAGGTTTACAAGTAAAGTTTTTACGTGATGCCCGCGCGCAAAAGTAATTCCTTTATAGCAGAGATGCACAGACCGCGGCCCGCGGGCCGCATGCGGCCCGCCGGTCGAATACTGGTGGCCCGCCGACAGCAAAAATAATACTCTCGTACATTCGAAAAATATTGCATTCTATTCCAGAATAAAACCAAAAAAAATATGTTCGAAAAGTAATTTGAATCTCGCGCGCGCGCTCTTAAGTGCGCTTATCGGTGCGCCGTGCATGCGTCGGTAACAGCGGTCGGTAATGTTCGTGCTGATCTCGGTTAAATTCGTTTTCTTGAGGAAGCGCCGCGGCCGGCGCGGCGGCGCGTTATCCGCGGGTTATATTGTTAGAGCAAGCGAGATAGCAATAGTCCCGAATTCCCGATTGCTCGCGTAGGTAGATACACGAAGCTTCCAGAGTCGGTTTCGAGATTTCTCCAGACAGTTTTCGACTCTATACGCGCGGTATAAAAGCCACGCTAACCGCAGCGACCGAGAGTTCGGTTTTAATTTGAGTGAAGTGTCAATAGTTCTAGTGTAGATTTTAACTCGACTAGCCGGTGTATAATTGTGTTGTGAAATCGTAAGTAAAACTCTGTTATTAATAAGTGTTTCCCTACCTATTTAATCAATTATTTTTGGTAATTTAAAAAAGGATGGGTAATTTAAGTAGGTACTGTAATTGTTTTTAGGTGCTGTGTTAATCCTAGCCAGGATTAGAACGCAACATGGACAAGCCAGGACCTAGTAATAAACGTAAGGTTAAAGATGAAAATCGGCAGTTTCAAGAAATTTGGACCGAGAAATACTTTTTTGTATGGTCACATAACAAAGTCGTTTGTTTAATTTGCAAAAATTCTGTTGCGATTGCAAAGGAATATAATGTTAAAAGGCACTATGAAACGCAGCATCCTACTTTTACCAAGTTTACAGGCGAATTAAGAAAGCAAAAAATGTTGTCTTTAAAACGGGAACTTATTGGTCAGCAAGCTATGTTTACAAAACCTATTCAAGATTCAGAAACAGCTACAGAAGTTAGTTATGAAATTTCTCGAATGATAGCAAAGCGAAGTCGCCCCTTCAATGATGGGGATTTTGTAAAAGAATGCATAGAAATTGCCGCTAAGAAAATGTGCCCAGAAGCAGCAAAAAAGTTTGAGAAAATTCAACTGAATCGTATGACTATCCAAAGACGAATTATGTCTTTGTCAGGTAATATTGCGGAACAATTAAATGAAAAAACTAATATCATTGAATTTTTTTCATTAGCACTCGACGAATCCACTGATATTAGTTCCACAGCTCAACTTCTCATATTCATACGAGGTGTTACTCAAGATTTTGAAGTCTTAGAAGAGTTATTAGGAATGTGTTCATTGAAAGGTCAAACCAGAGGAGTTGATATACTCAATGTACTTTTGGATGAGTGTTCAAAAACTAATTTGGACTTATCAAAATTATCGGGAGTTGCGACTGACGGTGCTCCTTCGATGATTGGTGTCAATTCTGGGCTAGTTACTTTGCTGAAAAAGCATCTGCAAGAAAAAAACATAAACGCTGAAGATCTCATGCAGTTTCACTGCATTATACACCAAGAAGCCCTCTGTTCTAAAAAAATTGAATTTCAAAATGTCATGAAAGTGGTAGTTTCGACTGTAAATTTCATAAAATCACGAGGACTCAATCACAGGCAATTCAAACAATTCCTTGATGACATCGAAAGCGAATATGGAGATTTACTGTATTATACAGAAGTAAGGTGGCTAAGTCGTGGATTGACACTGGAACGATTTCTAAATTTAATAGAAGAAATTGGAATATTTCTGGCGGACAAGCAAAGGGATGTCCCGGAACTTAAAAATCCTGATTGGTTGTGTGATTTGGCTTTTTTAGTTGACATTACAAATCATTTGAATGTCTTGAACACACGGCTTCAAGGCAAAAATCAACTGATATCCCAGCTCTACGCTCATGTATCATCCTTTCAATGCAAGCTGACACTTTTCAGATCGCAATTGAATTCTGGAAATTACAATCATTTTCCGAATTATAAGAAAATGGCTGAAAAATTCAACAAAACTGCGATTAATTTCAGTTATGTAGAAAAGCTAGATATTTTGATTCAATCTTTTCAAGACAGATTTTCGGAGTTTAAAAAATTGAAACCTCTGTTGGACATATTCAGCAATCCTTTCACGATTTCAGTTGAAAATGCGCCAGAGTCAATGCAGTTAGAAATTATCGACATTCAAAACGACCAAGATTTACGCAACAAATTCAACGAAGGAGACTTGCTGAACTTTTACCGCTGCATTGATAAAAATACGTACAAAGAGTTGCGTATAAACGCTCTGAAATGTGCCAGCTTATTTGGTTCTACCTATATATGTGAACAAACCTTTTCGATAATAAATAATAATAAAACAAAAAATCGAAACCGCCTTGCAAATGAAAGTTTGGAAGCAGTTTTACGTGTTGCTACAAGTAAATTTGAGCCAAATATAAAAAAGATTGTAAGCACTATGCAGTGCCACGCTTCAAATTAATAAATTCTTTTTCAATTTTAATACATATTTATCAATTCTTTATTGTCTTTAATTACCTATACTTCTGGCGGCCCGCCATCAGTTCATAATTTGCCCGAGTGGCCCCTAGTCTTAATAAGTCTGTGCATCCCTGCTTTATAGTGTTCCTAATTAATAATAGATATAATTATACCTAATTTACTTTCACTGGCCAATAATTATAATTGTAGATTGCATTACATACGTGTTATCGATATAACGAGTTTACAACAGGGGCATACTACCCTCGTTAAAATCAGTATTGTTTTAATATTGTTGACGTTCGTGTTTTAGAATTATAATCCTTACTAGCTGATGCCCGCGACTTCGTACGCGTGGATTGAGGTTTTTTGGTTCCCGCGGGAACTCTTTCATTTTCCGGGATAAAAAGTAGCCTATGTGCTATTCCAGACAATAATCTATCTCTGTGCCAAATTTCATCCAGATCCGTTGGGGCGTGATTGAGTAACAAACCTCCATCCATACATCCATGATCCATCCATACATCCATACATCCATACATCCATACATCCATCCATCCAAACTTTCGCATTTATAATATTTATTTGATTTTAGGGACGTCAAGGTACGTGACATGAAACTGTCATTTTGAAATAATACTGCTTTGAGTGATGGCAGTAATCCCCAGATCGATTACAAGTTAGAATTGTGGCGGAAACTATGACTACTATGCGTTTCAACTAAGGAGAGCCTCGCAAAATAAATATTAATATTTTTTTGTAATTCCACTACAAGTTAGCCCTTGACCGCGATGTCAACTGATTGTGATGATGCAGTCTAAGATGGTAGCGGGCTAACCTGTTAGGGGTATGGCAGTTATTATATATTAAACCCATAATCCCCCTAATCTGTTTGTACCAGAACGCTTGTGTTCTGTTCAACCGATTTTGATGAAATTTGGTACAGGGATAGGTAGGGTCCCGGGGAAGGACACATTGGGAAGGCTACTTTTTATCACGGAAAATTAAATTAATCGAAAAAAAAACCGGCCAAGTGCGAGTCGGTCTCGCACACCAAGGGTTCCGTACAAACCTGTAGGTATATAAGTAAAAGTTATAGAATTTTTATTCCACTTATCTATTTTAATTTCAATTTAATACTTCTACGCGTTCATGCGGAAAGGGGTAGTAAGTTTAAAATTATTAAAAATATTTTATTATATAATGTAACTAAAAATTTCTGTTTTTCGCAATTCTTCCTATATCTGTGCTATAAGACGTTGCTTTGTACCAAGTTTCAAGATTCTGAGTTCACGGGAAGTACCCTGTAGGTTTTGATTCCCTTGCGAGTGTCGAAAATTTGCATAAAAATATTTTTATTATATTATGATGTAACAAAAACTTTATGTTTTTCGCAATTCTTCCTATATCTGCGCTATAAGACGTTGCTTCGTACCAAGTTTCGAGATTCTGAGTTCACGGGAAGTACCCTGTATGTTTTGATTCCCTTGCGAGTGTCGAAAATTTGCATAAAAATATTTATATTATGTGATGTAACTAAAAAATTATGTTTTTCGCAATTCTTCCTATATCTGTGCTATAAGACGTTGCTTCGTACTAAGTTTCAAGATTCTGAGTTCACGGGAAGTACCCTGTAGGTTTTGATTCCCTTGCGAGTGCAAGAAAATTCAAAAATTTGCAGTATAAACGGCTGTATCTTTTGATTGTGTTGGCTTAGAAGCTTGATTTTTTCACAGCTCCAAGGGACCGTAGACTTGAGTATTTGATATTAATTTCAGCTTGATACCTCCATGCGTTCTTGAGATAAATGGTCTTGACACACAGACGGACGGACAACGAAGTGATCCTATAAGGGTTCCGTTTTTTCCTTTTGAGGTACGGCACCCTTAAAATGAGTCCACGCGACGAAGTCGCGGGCATCGTCTCGTGATTAATAAATTAATTGATATAGGTATTAGGTAACTGTTACTTTTAATACATAATGTTATATTGTATTTCAATTTTACTTCCTAACTATAATGTAGTGAGTGAGTGTAGTGCAGTTCACTGCACAAATATTCACACTGCACCCATTTGTGGGTGAAGCCGGTGGGTGCTGGTTAGGCCAAATCACAAATGTGTCTATTCAAATCAAGCGGATTTTCTTGTTCCTGGTAGTCTAGGTTTTGCGAGATACCTTGATGGACTTACCTAACTGAATTATTATTATAATAGTTTTATAACTAGAGAGTTGTTCTATATTTTAGCAGTCATGCAGTTTAAGAAAATTTAAACCGACTTTGCAACCGATTTTGATGAAATTTAGCACTTACAGAGGAAGGTAGCATCCCGGGGAAGGACATAGGTTACTTTTGTCCCGGAAAATTAAAAATTTCCCGCTTGAATCAAAAACTTTAATCACCGCGGACGAAGTTGCGGACATTATATAGTATAAGCTACCATAACATGCTAGACCCGTAACAGATTAGCCCGCTACCATCTTAGACTGCATCATCACTTACCTACCACTTACCAGTTACCACCTGATGAGATCGCAGTCAAGCTGGGTTTATTAAAAAAAAAGTAGATATTATGTAATAACAAAAAAGTGCACAAACATACAAGCGCACAATCTCTTAGGGCGAACACGTCCTACCGTCTCGTTCCGTCGTGGGCATCCAAATAGAGTATATTATGTACTAAAAATGTACACCAAATGGTCGTAGGTAAAAACGGTATCTATCTTCTTACAATTTCCATTAGTTCCTGATCCAGGTCCTTGCAGGTGTACCAATCGAACCGACACACAGAGTAAAAACAGCACGCACAGAGATTTCATTTTTCACCGCGGAAAATATTCCTATTATTTTAGAATTTATTTAATTTTCATAAAATCTGCTTTATCTCAACAATATAGTACCTACCTAAATAGAATTTCAAAGAATTCTTTCGTGTAATTTAAATTTAAAAAAAAAATTTTTGCTCTGATTGTTTATGAACAAAGTCGAGCTATTTATGTTTTTTTTTCGTAAAATTAGCCGCGGATTAAAATTTTTCAAACTAGGAACAGTTCGATGTAAGATTCGAGAATAGACAATAATTTTGTTTCTATTAAATTTTTAAGTCTCCGACACGAGTATTTTTATTCCAACACCGTCGATGAGGTTTTATTGTATTTTATTTATTACATTTCTTTACGCGGCATTTAAAATTGTGCGACCGCGTCCAATGCCGTCGTGTTGCGACAGAATCCGCGTACGGACTGATGATTCAAGGAAATATATAATATTGTAATAATAAAGAAGCTTCAAGAGGACAACCGTTCAAAAAACAAACTTAGAATATACGGCGGATTTTACCTAAAGTTCAAGGAAAAAAATGAGCTCAGAATTGAGGACCTCCTCTTTTTTGGAAGTCGTTAAAAAGAAAAAAAAAAGCAAAGCTATCAGTCAGCCGATATTTGGGTCTAACTTCTGAATGTCGCTAAGTTACTCATAATATTTTTTTTTCTATCACTTTGCTTTCATAGGAACCAGAGCCATTTTTCGAATTGTAATAAAAATTACCTACAGTTTTTTGTCATAAGTAATTTATACAGTAGATGTTGCCCGCGACTTCGTCCGCGTGGATTAAGGTCTTTTAAATACCGAGGGAATTACCTAATTTTCCGGGATTAAAAGAAGACTTAGCCCCGGGATAAACCTATCTCTGTACCAAATTTTATCAAAATTAGGATTTCTACCTGCTAAAACCCCCTCGGTGGCCGACCTTGGGTGTTGACGCATGTTGGTTGGCTCCGAGATCTCTTTAAGAACGCATCGGTGCCCCCCTTGTGCGATACCCGGACCCCTGGGGAATTCCGCTCATTACCCGGACCTATACATGAGGTATGGCAGCTTAGACAGACAGAACTAACAAACACACTTTCGCATTTATAAAATTAGGTACTTATTGTATATTTCCTTCTTAGATAATATGTAGTATATACGTATATAATTATATATTTTAATAGATGTATATATTTAAATAATATTTCTTTAGGTACGTAATAAGTAGGTAAGTATGTTGTTTCTTGATTTGAAAATACTGTGGCCTTGGATATGAATAATTCTTGTGTTTATGTTTTGATTTAGATGTAGGGAAATATAGTTTTGTTATTATTGTTTTATTATGTAGTTTGGGTATGAGTATCATCGACATTTAAGTAGGTACTAGATGGGCCCTTTCATAGAAAAAAGTTGGGCATCCGACTTGTGGTGTATGCCTCTCACCTGTATAAGCCTATCCTTGTCCCCGCCATAGCGCTGTCTTGCTTTTCAGACTAGATGGCGTTAGTAAAATAAGTCCATATTCTTTGTTCGGCAGGGCCCGTCTATGTAAATTGAGGTCGTTGATAAGTATTCTGCATTCCATTGGGTGACGTCACCCGGGTCACAGCTGAAAATCAGCGCCAGTGCTGGCATAAAATGCTGTACCTACACCCATTCTGGGTGGTGTCACAGGCAAACGTATTCGTTGTCACAGCTGTAACGCTTTAGCACGAAATTTTGAATTGTGACGTCATCAATTATCAAAGTTCGATGCACTTTTTTAATTTTTTTAATGGCCAGTTTAAAATGGTTATTCAACAGAAAACTAGCAGGGGACGTGGATATTACGACTCAACACTGGCGCAACAACCTGTGCCCCTGTGGCATATACCTAAAAGCCATCATCTGGGAATTGAATTGAATTGACTTTTTTTATAAGAGATAGCTGCACTTTTGATAATTATCCCTAGAAAAGCTGATTCAGTAATAGGTGGGTGCTATACATTCCACTGATAACGATAGTGAAAGTCTGCCAGCATGGTGATGGGCCTTTCACTAGATATGGCCGCAGCAAGATGGTTTATGGTTACCAAAAATGAACCATAACTAGAAAGGCTAATTCTTGTACAGTATTAAAGTATGCGCAAAACCTATATGTAAACAGTATAAGAACTGACTCTATTCATCGGGCCTTTCACTAGATATCACCTCTCAAAGACGTCATGAACACACAAACTGTAAAAAAATATTAGCAATTATTCACGTCACGTTGATTGCTATTAAAAAATATGAAGGCGTAAGAATTTATTTAACAGCAATCAACGTGACGACATAATAATTGCTAAATTTTTTTTACAGTATGCATGTTCACAACGTCTTTCAGAGGTGAGGGAACCCTCGTAGCTTTAGTTTTAAGATACCTTTACTGATTATCACCATTATATTTTATTTATAAATAACTGGACTTCAACAAGTGTAGTATACCTACCTAAATTGAATAATTAAAATTATTTGACTTTGACTTTGAATTTGATATCTAGTGAAAGTCCCGATGAATAGCGTCAGTTCTTATACTTTTTACATAGGTATTGCGTATACTTCAATACTGTACAAGAATCAGCTTTTCTAATAATGGTTCATTTTTAGTAACGATAACACGTCTTTGAACGGCCGTATCTAGTACAAGGCCCATCATCATACGGTCAGACTTTCACTACCATCATCAGTGGAGAGTGTAAAAATTAGAATTACCTATTACTGAATCAGCTTTTCAAGCGATAGTAACCAAAAGTGCAGCTATCTCTTAGTCAATTTGGGATATCCTTTAATTAATAATCACTAATAAATAAATTATTTCAATAGTAGTCAAATACCCAATTGTGTGTTAGTTGTTTGCCTGTGTCTCCACTGTGGAATAAATGTATTTTCTTTTTTTCTTTCTTAGTATGGATTTGTGATACTCGTAGAACTGGTAACTCGTAAGACACGAGGTCTTACATTAGTTCGGGGAGAACCAGTAGTAGGTATTAGCTATTCAAGTTGAAATCACGGAAAGGTTGAAAGTCGAGAGGTGACGTCAGGTGCTGAGAGGGGGAGTGTTCTAAAAGCATAATACTTAATATTATATTATAATCATATAATATTAGGTACCTATATCTCGATCTATATGACGTAATAATAATATATCAACTTATAATCATACCTCATTACCACCTCTTGTTTCCTTACATATGTGAGAAATAAAACTTTGTGAAGTTATTTATTTACACAGTTTATTCAATAAATAATTCAAAAAATTTCCTTGCATGGAAAATATATATGGTAATTTTATGTATTATGTGCACAATTATTTAATTTTAAATTACAAACCCAAAAGACTCCCTTGAAGGCCTTGCTTAACATCCTTTTTGCTGATCTTCTGGACGACACTGGAGAAAAGAACGAATTTAGAATGAAACTCTATGGCCTTCGCGCGGGTGCGCTTACTTTATAATATACTAGTTGATGCCCGCGACTTCGTCCGCGTGGATTTTGGTTTTTTGGTTCCCGCGGGAACTGTTTGATTTTCCGGGATAAAAGTAAGTAGTAAGTAGTATTCTATGTGTTATTCCAGACTATAATCTATGTCTGTGCCTAATTTCATGCGGATCCGTTCAGCCGTTGAGTAACAAACATCCATGATCCATCTATCAAAACTTTCGCATTTATAATATTAATTATTATAGTATAGAAGTATAGACTAGCATTTGCCCGTGGCTTTGCTCACGTTAGATTCAATTTTCATACAAACAAAGCTCTCTATTTTTATAATAAATTATGGGTTGAATTTACAAAAATTCTTTCTTCTTCTTCTTCTTTTGGTTAATGGCGTTTCTTAGTGCCAAACCAGCACAATACACTTTGCCAATGTCACGTAAAATGGAAGAGCCACAGAGGGGATTATAAAAAAATTCGACGTAACCTGGACTGAAAAAGCAATAACTGGGTTTTGTTAATCACATTAGTAACTACAACAACACAAAACAAACAAGTTTAAATACGTAAATATATACAGAATAAATAATATGGGGGAAGATATATATATATATATATATATATATATATATATATATATATATATATATATAGTTTTTACATATTTACAGACGAATTTTACATATTGACTAAAAACTAACATAAGGAAAGACTCCACATTTAAAGGGCGAGGGATGTCAGGAGAGATAACATCGTAGAGTTTATGAAGGAGTTTAGGACAAGAGAAAAGTATGTGTGTGACCGACCCTTCGTCAAGACCGCACTCGCACAATGAGTTATCTTTGATACGTAGCTTAGCGAGGTGAACGGGGGTGCATGCATGACCAATTCTTAGGCGGCATATCGTAGATGAAACCCAGCGAGGGATGTCTCGATAGAGAAAGAACCATGGGCGACGTGGAATATCTGGTTGTATTGATCCATAAAATTTACCTTTAACCGATTTTGATTCAATCCATTGGGTATTCCACGAGTCCGTCAGGTCGGCTTTTGCAAGAGACCGGAGGTCCTGGGTTAGGTTCCTAAAGTGAGTTAGAGCACCCATCTCAGTCGCAAGTTTGGCACATCCGTCTGCTGTCTCGTTGCCTTTTATACCTGTGTGACCTGGTATCCAAGCCAGAGTAACTGAGAGATCTTTTTGTTGGCAAGAGTATAGGACTTCCCTGATCTGGAAGATGGTGGGAATTAGGACTTTGCTGCGGAAAGGATTTGCCTTAAGAGCTTGAAGGCAACTTAATGAATCAGTTAGTATTAAGGATTGTTTGACGTTGTGGGCTTCTATAAAACGGGCCGCTTCGAGAATTGCTATTGATTCACCTGTGAATACCGATGATTCTGGGGGACACTTAAATTTTAAAGCAATTTTATATTTGGGTATCCAACAGGCTACCCCAACACATCCATTTTTAGTTAGTTTTGACGCATCTGTATAAACTGTTAAACACTCTGACCAATTTTCATGAATAATTTGGTTAAATTTAGCGTCTGCCTCTACAGTTTCTTTAGTAAGTCCTAAGTTTGTGACTGAGGAGTTCTGGATCAACCCTTCAAAATTAGTAGAAAATAAGGGAAGCTTAGGAGAGGAGTGGATTGGATGAGGAAGACGGGTAAACTTATGGAAGCTTTTTAGGAGGCATGTGGGATCCTGATTTGGTCTTAGAACTGAGGATAGTTGTGTAAGCTTGTCTAATAAAGGGTGGGAGGAAAGTTGCAAAACCTTACAGATAAACCGATCACTGAGATACTGACCACGGAGAGTGATAGGAGGATCAACACACTCCACCTGGAGAGCGTTTGTTGGAGAGGACTTCATTGCGCCAAGTATGATTCTCAGGCACTTGTATTGAGTCTTATTTAATTTTTCCATAGCAGTTTTGTTGATGGGATCCAATACAAACAACCCATAGTCAATATGGCTACGTACAATAGCATTGTATAGTAGTTTTTGAGTATATGGGTGAGCACCCCACCACACTCCTGACAGAGCACGAAGGATGTTGATGCTCTTTTCACATTTTTTTAGGATATACTCCGTATGTGAGACGCCATTTAACCGACTGTCTAAAACCATGCCCAGAAATTTGGATTTGCAAGCAAGTGGAATGTTTTGATCCTCGAAAACAATATTGGGTAAGGGTATTTGAAGTTTTCTCGTGAATATAACAGCCTTGCACTTAGCGATTGACAATGAGAGACCATGATCTGATAGCCACTGGCCTAGATAGTACAAAGCAGAGTTTAAGCGATTCGAAATTTCATCCATGGAATTTGAGCTGGAGTAAAGTGCTATGTCATCAGCGTACTGTAAGATATTACAGAAGCTGTCAACAGATAATTCAAGGTCATTAGTGTATATACTATAGAGAAGAGGACTGAGAACTGAGCCTTGAGGAAGACCTTTCCAGACTGTTCTGGGGTGGAGGCTTAAGGAGTTTGTTTTCACCAGAATTGTTCTGGCTGAAAGAAGGTTACATATGATTTGTGATAATCTCGGCGGGATACTCAGCTGTTGCATCTTTTGCCTGAGTACCGGGAGTAGAACATTATCATATGCTGCAGCTACATCTAGGAAGACACCCACAAGGTACTCTTTTTTGGCTAGAGCAATACGAATATCTGTTGTAATGATTCCTAGGCTATCGCTTGTTCCAAGTCCTTTTCTGAAACCAAACTGGGACTTAGCAAGTAAGCCCCTGCTTTCTACTATCCATTCCAAGCGATTTTTAATCAAGTGCTCCATAATTTTGGCTAAAGTAGAGGATAAAGCAATGGGTCTATAAGAATTGGGATCTAAAGGGTCTTGACCAGGTTTCCGAATTGGGATTATTATTTGATGCTTCCAAGGTTCCGGGACGATTCCCGTTTCAAGAAACCTGTTGGCCATTTGCAAGTAGCAGTGTTTCGCTTTATCGTTTAGTTTTGATAGAAAGGAATAAGGGATACCATCCTCACCAGGGTATCCATGGGATCAGAGCTGGGAATAGTTGTTGTGGTTGGGAGGCAGTCTTCAGTAGGGACGGAAGGGGGGGCCAATTTGTCTGCAAATGCATCAAGCCAAATAGACGCATCATTGGATAGAGGGTCATTCATGGCAGCAGAGCGACGAAACCTTTTTATCTTATTCCAAACTAAGGTGGATGGGGAACGGGGGTCTAGAGTTTCGCAAAATTTTGTCCAACCCTGTTTTTTCTTTCTTGATAATAATCTTCTATATTTTGCGTCAGTGCGTTGGTAATCTAGAAAATTGTCATGGGACATCATCATCGTGTAGGAATTTTCTGCTTCTTTGCGTTTATTGACCATGTCGGTACATTCATTGTCCCACCATGGTGGAGACAGTATAAAATCTCGTTCAGTTCTTTTGAGCGGAATATGGAGATCGGCGGAGAATTTTAGGATTCTGACAAAATTAGCATAGTATAAGATAGTGCTCTCACCATCTCTCATCTCCGGTAAAGTATCAGTCAAGCAGTCAACCGAATCTGCAAATGCAGGCCAATTGGCTTTATTGAGTTTATGCTTCAGGAGTGGATTAGGGTTAGAAACCGGGATAGATCTCCGGGCAATGGAGAGAAGGATTGGGTAATGATCACTACCATGGGTGCTTGGCAGGGTATTCCAATATGTTACAGAAGCTAAAGAGGACGAGCAAAGGGACAAGTCAATAGCGGCCCTAGGATCTTGGTTGGGGTAGACCCTTCTGGTTGGAGATCCATCATTAAGGATGCAAATGTTTATTTCGTCAAAAAGATCAAAAAGAAGAGTAGCAAACCCGTCACAAGAATGGGATCCCCAAGTGGTATGGTGGGCATTGAAGTCTCCCATCACCATAACTGGGGCGGGAAGTGACAGTAATACTGATTTTAATTCGGGGATAATAGATGAATGAGGATGGGGGATATATATAGAGATAAAGGAGTATATAGAGATAAAGGAGATGTTGAGGGATCTCACAGCTACAGCATTAAACTGTTGACTGTGAGGGGGAAGAGATATAGAAGAATATGCAAGCGAGCGTTTGATCAGAATAGCACTGCCTGCATACTCATCATCTCTGTCATCCCTTAAGCAGGCATAGCCTGGGACCCGGAATCGGGAGCCAGGTACAAGCCATGACTCAGAGATGGCAAGGATGATAGGTTTATGTTCATTTATTATTGAAAGAATTTCTGGTTTCTTGGGGCGAATACTTTTACAGTTCCATTGAAGGATCTGTACTGAGGCCATTGTTAAGAGCTGAAGCGATTTTGATGAAGATTTGGGCAACGTTGGGCGGTAAGGGATTTTTATTGAGCATTTCAATTATAGTTGTAAGGGATTTAGTAAGATTAGGGTTCAGGTTATCATTTTGGGGTGATGTGTAATTGTGTTCATTGTTCAGGGCACAGCCATTGCCCAGGGAGGAGGGGACATTGCGAGTTATGTTATTGTGAGCTTGTCTATCGTAGCCCTTGGCTGGAGGAGCTCTAGGGCGGGGAGTTCTGAAGATAGTCTGCCTATGAGACTTGGATGGAGTTTTGGGAGAGGTGTAAACATAATTGGGGATGGGCCTGGTTGTGTAAGATGGAGGGGTAAACATAGTAACTTCGGCAAAAGAAGGATGGGCTGGTGGAAATCGTAGGGAAGCTTCTTGATAGGAAATGTTCTCATCGGACATAATTATTTTAATTGACTGCTGCCTATAGTGCTCAGGACAGCTTTTATTAGTGGCTTGATGTTTTCCTGTGCATAAGATGCAAACTGAGGACTCCAGGGTCACAGAACATGTATCGCCAGAGTGGGCTTGGGAACATTTATAACAGCGTGGGGTTGACCTGCATTGAATTTTAACATGACCGAACCGGCAGCAATTAATACACTGGATAGTGGGGAGACGGTAGGACTCAACAGGTAAGGAGGTGTGATAGGAGTAAACTTTGGAAGGGAGAGTTTGACCACGGAATGTTAATACTACTGATTGGGTTGGAACCCAGGTCACACCACTTTCATTCACTAACTTGCGGTTCAATCGTCTGGCTTTAAGTACTTCCCCACAACCAGCAGGGAGATCGAGAGATTCAACAAACTCGTCTAGGTGCCAGTCAGTAGGTACACCCCTGACAAGCCCCATACGGGTGATGTTGTATGTAGGGATATATGCAGTGAACTTAGACGTTTTTAATATTGGGTTTGCCAGGAAGTCGTTGGCCGCTGTACTCGATGTGAACTCAACAGATATCTTGTTACGACCTGCATTCTTAACGCCATCGTTGAGGATTGAGCTTACTTTGTGCTTGTGCAAAAACTGACCGAAGGTTATTGCCCGTATGGTCGTGCCCGCCGAGGGGTCGGCCACTTCGCGGGATACATATACTATGAAAGGACCTTTGTCATCGTTTTCGTATGCTTTTGGAGTTTCTGACAGGGAGGGGTGTACGTATAAGGACTGGATGGAAGGGACGGATGACGGTGTGTCATTCACAGGTTTCTTATTAGGGCCTTCATGGTTGTCACTTTCATCAATTACGCGTTTGCGAGAGGAACCGGGTTGGAAGCTTGGAGAGTTGGGTATGGTTACATTTTCCCCTGGGTCCGGAGGCTCAGGAGGTGTTTCCACCTCCATTCTCACTTAAAACCACCACCAACAAACACTAAAACGAACACCAACTATTGCAAATTATATTGCTAAACACTGCAAAAACAACAAAATTCACTCCGAATCCCACTTACACGTGGGTCTCTCACTCGCACGCAAAGCAAAGTCAAAAATTCTTTCTTAGCCAACGACCTCAATTTAAATAGACGGGCCCTGTCAAACAAAGAATGTGGGCGTATTTTTAGCAACGCCATCAACGCCATCTAGTCTGAAAAGCGGGAACTTGCTTGCAACATTTGAATGAAGGCTTGAAAACGTATGACTCCGTCATAGATAATATAGGCCATAGCCATAGAAGCAGTAAGGCCAGTTAGTAAAAAAAAAAAATCATACTTACAGTTTGCCGCGGAAATTAAATGATTGCGCAATGGATAAAAATATTAAATAGGAAGATTAAATAACGTTTTTTTGGAAATGTATAATTGTGACTTGAAACACTTACCTTAAAATAAAAATTGTACAGTGCCAAACTAATAAGACTTTAGATGTTAACCTAAGAATAACAAATTATCTACACGACGAGCGACCGTGACAGCGCTACGATGGGGACAAAGACAGGATAGGAACGCGTTCTCATAGTCGGTCGCCCAACCTTTTTCTATGAAAGGGCCCATCTAGTACCTACATATATATCGATGTTCTTAGCGGATACCTACGTCATAATAGAGTAGCGGACGCCCACGACTTTGTTCGCGTGGCTTAAGTTTTTTAATTCCCACAGGCACTTCTTAATTTTCCGGGATAAAATAAATATGTCACTCTCCAGGTCCTCGTCTATATACCCATTCAAGAAATCACGTCGAACTGTTTCTCTGTTGCGGCGTGATTGAAAGACAAACTCTCTATTTAACGTCCTTGAGGATAAATTTTCAAAAACTGTGAAACACGTATTTTTTTATTTTAAACCAGAAGCCCAAATACCAACTTTCATGGCTACTTGAAAAATTAAGGACTTTCATATAAACTTTCAACCCCTATTACCCCTATAGGGGTAAAATTTTGAAAAACTGTGACACGTATTTCTTTATTTTTTACCGAAAGCCAAAATACCAAGTTTCGTTGATAGGTAAGTATAACTTGAAAAATATCTTGAGAAAAGAAGGACTTTCATACCAACTTTCATCCCCTATTTCATCCCTTTGGGGGAAGAATTTTCAAAAACTGACATTTTTAACCCGCGGCTCATATACCAAGTTTTATGACTACTTATAACTTGAGAAATGAAGGACTTTAACTTTCAACCCCTATTTTACCCCTTTGGGGGTAGAATTTTGAAAAACTGTGACAGACGTACTTCTTTATATTTTAACGATAGCAAAAATACCAAGTTTCGTTGATATATAACTCGAAAAATATCTTGAGAAAAGAAAGCCTTTCATACCAATCGGAAAAAAAAGCGTTAGATTACAATCTTACGGTTTTTACAATCTTACGGTGACATATAAGTAGATATGTAGTGTGTTACAGTGTACTCTGTAGCAATAGGCATGCATGATGACTGATTTTGAAAAGTGGTCTTTAATTTATGTCGGAGGTATCTATCTAGGAAGTAATATTTCGAAAAAATATCTTATTTCAGCAGAAAAATAAGGTTTGGTAGGTAAAATTGGCATTTGAAATTTGAATTTTAAAATACACGCCAAAACGTTCGCCGGTGTCATGGCGTCGTTTGTGACGTCACTATTGTTTTTACCAATGTACTCTGTGCAGTGTGCAGGCGGATTGCTGTATTTTATAGATTTTTCAACCGACTTCAAAAAAAAAGGAGGAGGTTCTCAATTCGACTGTAATTTTTTTTTTATGTTTGTTACCTCAGAACTTTTGACTGGGTAGACCGATTTGGATGATTCTTTTTTTATTTGAAAGAGCATACTTCCCATGTGGTCCCATATAAATTTCATCGAAATCGGTCGAGCGGTTTTTAAAATATCAACGATAAAATAAGTGCTTGTTGTTGTAAAGTTGGCGCGGGAGTTTGAAGTCGGTTGTTTAAAAAGTATTTTTTATATTAAATTATTATGAAAATAAATAGCAATCTCACTCGAAATAGAAAAATAAATACGTATTTTAGTATCCATGAATCCTATTTCATTAGATAAATTCATAATTTCATTGATTCTTGAACCTTACGCGAAAACTAAGTGCATAGAGACGGGAAATAAAAAAAAATGGTCGGGAATCCGGAAAAAACTAAGCCTGTCCTTGTCCCCGCCATAGCGCTCGCGCTGTCCCACTTTTCAGGCTAGATGGCGTTAGTAAAATAAATCCACAACCACATTCTTTGTTTGACAGGGCCCGTCTATGTAAATTGAGGTCATTGTTAGGCCCGAATCGTACCTGTGCGATAGACCGTCGCTTATCCAGCTCTTCCTTCATCTTGGGGTAGGTAGCGTTGTGATTCTCCACAGAATTGGTTTTCTTGCCATGGTTCTCGTAATTAGGATGGTGATCTTCCCGGAACTGATCTGCGCTGTTAGGCTTTTTCTAAAAATTAAAGTCAAAAGTATTCAAGTATCCGCTGAGGCTGGATTCCTACCACTAATAGCGCCATCTATAGGCGTATATGCGGAGACCGCCACAACTCTACCGAAGATAAATTGTAGGTACCTCATTCACCGGATTTGACAACAAAAACAATAATTGTGGAACCAGCTTCCATCTTTTGTGTTCCCTCATGATTATAATATGGGGCTCTTCAAAGGGCGGATAAACAAATATCTCAAAAGCCAGCATAGGCATTGGCGGTTCCTCTGGTAGGTACTGCAAAATATGTTCATGGGCGGCAGTAATGACTTACCAGGCCCGCCTGCCCGTTTGCTCGATACATATTTTTTTTTAAAAAAAGCAACCCTGACTTATCCAATTGCCCCAAGGCCGATGACGAGCAGGCGCGACCTCAGCCCAGAATAAAAGGGCTGAAATAGGTATACCTGTGAGGACACGCCCGGGGCCACCGAGTAGTAAACCGGGGCCCACCTCGGGGCCCGTACCACGACAGACTTCGCGTACCGCGTAGCAAGTAGGTACCGCGGGCATCATATCTATATATTGTCGACTGTCGACTAGCAAACGCCAGGCATAATATTTTATCACTGCGTCGTATTCCTCATTATTGTGAGGGTCGTGAGTCGTGACCCCTTTCCATTATTCAAATAATGGTAGTTTTCTTGGGATAATGATGCAGTTGTTCTCACGTCCTTCAAAATTTACTGATAATATCCGTGCTCTCCGAGGCATAGAGGAAACAAAAAGGGCAAATTTGAACATCCGAGTTCTGTCACCCATCCAGTTACCGACTTGGGTCATTGTTGCTTAACAATCGCAATATATTATATGATGGCATAATAATTATAATATGCCAGACATTTGCAAGTCGGCCAACCATTCTGGCATTATTTCTATGTCTGGTAAATGCTATGCCAATAGAATATATTATAGACAATAGAATACATTTTACTCAGTTGGGGTACCTACGCCATAATTTATTCGCATGCATACTATCCTTCCTCAGAATACGACCGACCCACCTTTGTGCCTTTCATTAAAATTGGTTGGGTTGAAAGTACATAGACAGATAATAAGTACACTTTTTCATTAATATATTTTATAATATAATGGTATGTTTCAGTACCTTGGATGGTTTCATATTCGTCATGGGACGAGGTCCATTTTCAACATCCATTATATCTGTGGTACTCATTAATATAATAAGTCTATGGTGGTACTGGTGTTACCAATATAGTTTTTCTTTCAGGTTGAAAATGCTTATTTCACAGAATATATTTTATTTTACTATAATTCAATATAAATTCAAATAAACATTATTTCCTGATTAAATTAAAGTTTTTTTTTTATATTTCTCAACACTTTTTAATTTTCTTGGGATACAAATAAAATTAAAATTGATTGTGTGAATAAAAAATTATAGAAATCAACAAACAAATGTCAGATTTTGAATTGATTTTTAACTACCTACACTATGAAAGATTATAAATGAGGTACCTATACAAATAAAGGCCATAGCTTAGCAACCTTTCTGCTTTGACCTTTCTGGCACAGAAGTGACTGTTCTGTTCATTTAACTGAAAGTTCTGGGTAAAATTCCTGACAAGGACAATTTGGAAGAATTCCCAGCAGGTAGAAGCTAGTCCATTTTGCAGGCAGAAAAGATCTGCAAGGTCATGAGGTGCAAGAAAACTAGGCATCCAGGCATGGGGATGATATTATTAGTGTAATAGCAATGCAGCTATATCACCATATATATTATTCAACCTAAAAACAGTCATCTGAAACAGGCTATATTAATGAAAGATAATTGATTTTTAATTTATAGCAGTGTTTATGAATCTCTAAACGGGATAGATCTGTAACTTATTCATGTATTTTAACTTTTTAAGTATAACAATAAGAAAATGTCACTTGCTGCAATAGTAGAACAGTGAAAGAAAACATCACGAGTAATCCATGTGCATTCCTGAATTCTCTCCATAACATTTTCATAGGTGTATGAAGTCCTACAATCTGCATTTGGCCAGTTTGGTAGACTAATTCTGAGGAGAGGAGTCAGGTGACTGATGCTCAGTAGTGAGTCTGTGATGGGTTGAAATGATGACGTTGATGATTATTAGGTAAAAAATTAAAATTAGGTTGCATGATTTATATAGTAATTAGGTTAGGCTAGGTATCATTAAGTTCTGTATTTATTTTATTTTACAATAATAAACGATAAGCCTACTAATTAGCACAAGTTTCAATTTTCAATCAAAAAAATTATGAACATAAGGCACAAACACAGATGTTAGATCTTTAAATAATTAACTAATATTTAGCCTGTGTCCTGTAGAATCTCGAATACTATAGGCTCTTATGAAGAGGCAGGCAACAGAAATAAAATTAGACCACATATTTTTATAAGTGTAATACAAATCTTAGGTTTACCTTACAATGAGACTTATTTTAGAGGAATCACTCACTGCACGAAAACGATTTGCATATGAAATCGTTGGGTAATTATTACATTAGCATAATCACAATGAAAACTTATGAACTAAAACTGGAACTTATCGGCGACCACGTCCTCGTCCACCGCGACCTCCGCGTGGGCCTCCACGTCCACCTCGGCCTCTGCCTCGTCCGCCTCTGGAGCCACCACCTCGGGAGAATCCACCCTCGCGTTTGCCTTTACCTTTCGGAGCGTCATCTATGAGTAAAGTTTCGAGTGGCAAACTGTCCGGGAGCAAGTAATATCTTATGTTATTCCCGCGTATGCTCAAAGTCTCTAGCTGCAGCTCCTCTTTGCTTTTCAGTGTAACTTTTACCGCCTTCAAATGCGTATTCATCGCGACATCGACGCCGGTTATCGTCCCGTGAACAACGCTGCCGTTTTTCAACTCGATTGTGACGGTCTCGTGGCTGAGTTTCATCAAAAATCTGACGAGTTTCATCTTTATTGATTTTCCTTTTATTAATTTAAATTCAAAACAAGATAGGCGTCGATTTTTTACAAGAAAAAGAAATAACCTCAAATCGCCGACCACTGAGACTGACACTGAGGCCGACCAAACAAAAATATGGCGGATTTTTGGTAGTGTTACCAAACTAAAAATCATACATCCTCTTTGCTAAAAATAAAATTGCTATATCCTAGGCATAGACAATCTAAGTTCGGATTATAGGCTTTTGAGCTAGTTTTTGATTATTATTTTCTTATTAATTTGTCATCAATGTCACGGTTCTTACAAAATTATAGGAAGCGTATTTTACAGAATTTTCTTTCGCAGAATTTCAAGAGATAAATATTAAAACATGAACGTCGAGGTAACTATTGATGAACCAGATATTGATGTTGAAGTAGAAGAGGAAGAAGAAGAAAAAACTGTTTGTTCGCGACTGATCCTCACGAAGGAACAGGTACTGATCATCTATAAAATGGTTGATGGACTCTTTGGCGTAATTTAGCCTGAATCAGGGTTCGATTCCTGTCTGGCTCTATTTTGTATTCAACAGTAATCAAAATAATATAAAATCTCTTTATGATATAATTTCCGAGGCCAACAACCTTCATATAAGTACCTAGGTACTTACATACGAAAATCGCGATGGTCTGTTTGATCAATAAAATACGGCATCTATTACTATCGAAACAAAACATAGATCAACGAAAGTAAATAAAAATGGATAATGCAATGTTGGAACTATCAGTGACCGCAGATATCAGCTCTGATAAAGAAATAGAAGAGTTCGATAAGCCTATTGAACATAACGAAGTTAAGGCGCATTTAGTTTTAACTGATCATCAGGTATCTAAATTACTGTAGAATATTATGGCGTCGATGGCTCATTATAATACTTTATGAGGTCCCGGGTCGGGCCAAGTACTGAGTTGTTCTGACAAAAAATTCCCAGTACTAGCCCGGAGTTAGGAAATTAGCGATGTTTTACCCCCGTACCTCGGAGAGCACGTTCCGTTGGCCCTGCGCCTGATCTCTCTCCGGTCGTGTCCGATTTTCCGTCCCATCGGGCTTTGAGATAGGTAAAGGGAATAGAGAGTGTACACTGTGTTCTCGCACACACTTGTGCACTGTAGTATCTCCCGCGCAGATGGCTGATCTCGATTGGCCGCGCTGGCTGAAATTCAGTCGAGAGGGCATTATAATTTGACAACCTTCCTGGCGCAGTGGTGAGTGCTGTGGTCTTGTAAATGGGAGTTCCCGGTTTCGATCCCTGGCAGGTTCAATTCAGGAATTTATAATTTTCCAATTCTCTCTCGTCTGGCCTGGTCGGCTTCGGCCGTGGCTAGTTACCACCCTACTGGTAAAGACGTATCGCCAAGCGATTTAGCATTCCGTTGCGATGCCGTGTAGAAACCGTTTAATATAACTGCGATACCCCTGAACAGGTTAACCCGCCCAATCTTAGATTTCATCATCACTTACCATCAGGTGAAAGACTAACTTGTAGTGGCGTAACAATGCTTCCATATGAAAAAATATAAATTTGTCTATCTTACAATTAAAAACAGATAAGTACCTACCTTCTGTTACTAATTGTAATGGTTTAAAATGAAATTTTACAGAAGAGTGACTTGCACGAGGCTTTCAATCTCCTTGATTATAACGGAGAAGGAAAAATAAAAGCAGATGATTTTCGCGTTGCGATTAAAGCTTTAGGTAAGTATTTTTTTTTACAATTTGCTTATTCTTATCAAATAAGCCACTAGTGTTTCGTTGTTTTTCGCTCCAAGACCTCATCATTGCATTTCATTATGAGCATGATTGTCGTCAAGCGCGCCTTTTTTTTTTTTACCCATACCCGTAATCGGTTTCTACACGGCATCGTACCGGAACGTGAAATCGCTTGGCGGCACGTCTTTGCCGGTATCACTGGTAACTAGCCATGGCCGAAGCCTCCCACCAGGCCAGACCAGGGAAAATTCAGAAATTATAAATTCCCAAATTGACCCTGCCTGGGATCGAACCCGGGACCTCCGCACGTTAAGGCAACAGCGCTACACACTGCGCCACGGAGGTTGTCGGAGGTTGCCTATCTTGCAATAAAAAAAACCATCATTGTCAAGTTTTAGTACCTAATGAAAATTAGTTGGGTAAAAAGTTATGGAATAGATCTACCTATTAAGTTCTGCTTGATTAGATATGAGTAGTTAAGCCAATTTCATCACTGACTGGGGATCTTAAGTAATAATTTTTAAGAATATCTGTACAGTAAATTTCATGATCGTTGAAAACGTCCTCACAACTCTGAAAGTCTGGCAGTTTATTTGTTTGTTTTACAACAGGCTATGAACCAACGAAAGAGGAATTACAGAATATGATCAACGGCGTGGACAAGGGCGGGACGGGGAAGCTGAGCTACGAGAATTTTGAGACCGCTATCATGAGAAAGATGATGTCCGTTGACAGCGATGGCGACATCATGAAGAGCTTCCGACTCTTCGATATGGATGATACCGGTATATAATAATACAGAATGCTAGATGATGAACGCAAGTTGGTTTGCATAGATTAGGTTTATGATAAATCCCGTGTGAGAACTCCTTGTTAATAAAAATGAGGCTCATTTTTATGGATCCATCCATCTATCAGCCTGTATTCGTCCACTGCTGGACATAGGCCTTTTGGTGAGCGTGCCACCACACACGGTCCTCCGCATAAAATGAGCCTACCTTACCCTCAATGCTATCAATCTCGGTACCCGCCATAAATCAAAATCGGTTTAACAAATGAACCGTGAAAGCGTAGCAGGCAAACAGTCAAACAGATATACACACTTTCGCAATGATAAAAGTATTAATATGGATTGTTTTGCAGCCGATATGGCCAATCTGAACGCAGACTAAGCCAACGCCGAAGATATTATAGTACGCAAGTGCATGCCTAAAATACAGTTCCACTCTCTATTCCCTCACTCTCATAGTCTGGCGACCGGTGAAATATCTCCAAATTTTTTTAATAACTTATTTAATGTAGTGTAGTCTATTTCAAAGTGTGATTAATTATTTTCAAGAGTGTTTTTTACAGGTTTCATAAGTTTTGAAAACGTTAAGCGCGTTACACAAATACTTGGAATATATTTGACCGATGAAGAAATTCAGGAGATGATCGATGATGCCGATAAAGACTTTGATGAATATGTATGATTTCCTAAATCATAAGCTAAATGATACTCATGAGCTATATGATGTCAACTATAAAATAAGACTTAAATATAATTTGTATTTATTTCAGATATCGGTGGAAGAGTTCATGAGAATGATTAAGAACTCTGTGAATATCGTTACTCCATAAAAGCAGTGTGTTTTATAACTTATGTTTTTTAATGAAAACATCTTATATCGAAATTATTATTTGAACCTCAATGGTTTTTTTATCATACTTATTTTTTCATCCAATATATTATCAGAGAAGAATGAGGTCCTTCCAACTTGGTATTCTATTAATTATTTTGGTAGATAAAATATATCTAGGATAGAAAACAATACATTAGAACTTAAAGCTAGCCTAACCTAATTACTATATAAATCATGCCCGCGTAGGTTCCTGGCACTGGCAAGAACGCTGTCTGCATTTCCGCCCCTAACTGACTGGAACTTGGTTCTTCCGAAATAATCACAAATAAGCGACCTCCGAATTTTAAAATAAATAACCTCGTTGATAATATCCACAGATAATATCGAATATTTTTTGACTCTGGCAACAATTAATAAGCAGTTTAAAAAGACTGGAACTCAAAGCCCATAATAGGCTTTTTACTGCTTTTTATAAACAGGTCGTTTGTCTATGCTGTTTTGACATTTTTTGATTTGAGCTGTTGAGGTCAAGCAAGCGTTAAAAGTTCAAGTTTCAGTTGAAATTCAAAATATTAACTCTTGAAGAATTATCTTTTCACAAGGTTTTTATTCGTGATTAATAGTAAACTAAAACAGCGCAGTCCCGTAGTGTAATTAAACTTTACATTTACTCGAACCTCTACGATAAAATGAGTAAGTTGGACGAAAATGTTTGTGTTTACTATGACGATGTAGATTTTTTCTTATTCTAATGTAGGACGTAATAATCGACCCTGTGGACTGTAAAGATTTAGTATATTTTATGCTATTTGAACCTTATCTTAACGCTCCGGAAAAAATTGTCTCTTAACAAGCATTTGAGGATTTAATTGACCCAAACAAAAATGTACATCGTGATAAGTTAAGCTATCATTATTCATCCTTTAAGAATTTTGTGCAATCAGTATAATATGTACATAAGTATTTATTCTATGTTTACCGCCAGTATTTAGAGTTTTTATTTACAGAGGAATGTCACAGTGATCAGATCAACACGACAATCAATAAACCAATAATAAAATCTATTTGTAATTTTGATATATTTAGAATAGAGTTTAAATAAAAATGTAAAAAAATTGTAAAATAACTCTTTTATTTCCAGAAATGGATGAAAACGGAACAGGAAACACCTTGGAGGAAAAATGTGAATATCTCATGAATGTAGTTGTCGAATCACGCAAAAAATTTGGCAAAATGTGTGTAGATTACGATCAGAAGACAGCTTTGGTCGAAAATAAAATGTTGAAACTCCAGCTCAAAAATATTACCTCATGTAAGTTCAAAGCAAAGAATATTCCAGAAATCAACACTGATGTGATGAAGAAGGATGTAGAAGAATTTACAAATGAAATTTTACTAGCACAGAGGAGAATAGAGAACCTGAGTCATAATGTGACTGACATGCAAAGTATTGTATTACAGTTAAAAAATGATGCTATTGGACAAAAGTTGAAAAAAAAAATCACAGCTGATGTACTATTGGCTGAGGCAAAGAGGAGATATAATAAATGATGCATATTTATGTTTTATTTTATTAATTAAATTATACTTGAACTAGATGATGTCCGTGACTTGGTTAGCAAGAGTTAAGGATTTTTAAAAGCTCGCATTGATTGTCTACAGTAAAAATTTAGCTGTCTGCATCTGTTATGCATTTTTCAACAAAACAATTTTGTCAAAAATGCTTAAAAGATGGGCGATTAACGGGTGTCAGCTAAACTGAGACCTTACTGAGACACTTGCATTTATTTCATACAATAGATTTTGGAAAGAATAAAGTAACATAATATGTAAGACAAACCATAGAGTCTTCCTCTAAAATGTAAGTTTATAAAATTGTAAAATCTTATCAAAGTAGGCTCAGTAGATTTATTTTTAGAACTGTGTGTTAAGAGATGCATACATTGCAGCATTATTATGCAGCATAATAATTTTATGTGGAAGTTAAGAGTATGTACATTGTACAGCCATGGACATTTTTTTAAATATTTTGTTCCTGATTAACCGATTCCTTTTTAATCTGTGATCATTTTGCGATTGGATTACGGTTTTCCGATTATTTCTTAGTCTGTAGAATTTGCACAGATAACACATAGTACATACCATAGACCATTTAATTATTTTTATTTGGATAGAGGAACTGGAGGCGAGTACTTTGAATAATTCTGTGATAATTTCACCGTCTGTTCAGTACCTAGGTAGAAGTAAAACGGAATCAGAATATTTAGCATCTTACTAATGAATAAAACTGATAATTATAATTTTAAGTATTTAAAACCTCAGCTCCATTTTGGTTTCCAAGCAACAACAATAATTGTTTGAAATTGACATTTTCAAAATTCGATTCAATTGATACTTTGATTGCGCATGAAACAGAGGCATGAAAATTTTGTGATTTAATTCGATTGTTGGGCTAAGTCATCAATTTACAGTAATGACTGATATACAAAGTGTTTTTAAACAACAAAGCATAGTACCTGATGTATTGACGACAGCACCTTCCGAGCCCATAAACATTCAATATCCTAGTGGAATATCAGTGGAAATGGGAAAAGAGTTGACTCCCACTCAAGTGAAAGATAAACCTGTTGTAAAATGGGCAGCTAAAGATTCTGAATACTATACTCTAGCATTAGTGGATCCGGATGCTCCGAGTCGAGAAAATCCTAAGTTTAGAGAATGGCATCACTGGCTTGTCGGGAACATTTTCGGTGGAGATGTGAATAAAGGTGAAGTTTTGTCTGACTACATTGGATCTGGACCACCAAAAGGAACGGGATTACATCGATACATTTTTTTGGTATACAAGCAACAGGATAAATGTGATTTTTCAAAGGTGCCTAAGCTTCCAAGTAATTCTGGCGACAAACGAGGAAAGTTTTCTATTAGCAAGTTTGCTCAGCAGTTCAAATTGGGCACACCGGTAGCTGGAAATTTTTATGTGGCTAAATATGATGACTATGTACCAAAGCTGTACGCAAAGTTGAAAGGATAATCTATAAACGAGAAAAAGTTCGCTATTTAACAAAAACCGGTATTTATCGAATCATTCCAAGAGTTCGGAACGGCTTTTCATATAATAAAAAAGTTAAATTGTCTATGGTCGATCGATAAGTATTTCCGTCTCCGCGTGACAATCTCATTTTTTTCGGTCAACTCGCCATATCTATCATCCGCCATTACATTTTGGAGTTTGCGTAAATTGGTCGTCGCACTGTCTGCGTGCCAGAACCACATTATCAGTGACATTTTATAGTGTTCGTGCGTCGTATCGCAGCGTTTCGTTAGAACAAAGAGTAGTGACGTTCAATCGTATGTCCATCCAGAATCTCAACACATTCGACCCATTCGCCGATGCTATCAAAAGCTCGGAGGACGACGTTCAAGATGGACTAGTCCACGTTCGGATCCAGCAGCGTAACGGGCGTAAGACGCTGACGACGGTGCAGGGCCTGTCGTCGGAATATGACCTGAAGAAGATCGTGCGGGCATGCAAGAAGGAGTTCGCTTGCAACGGAACGGTCGTGGAGCATCCGGAGTACGGCGAGGTTCTGCAGCTGCAAGGCGATCAGCGCGAGAACATTTGTCAGTGGCTCACCAAGTCGGGGCTCGTCAAGCCCGAGCAACTCAAGGTGCACGGGTTCTAACCGCTGCCGGCCCGCATCGCCACTAACATGTCCACCGCTGTGACATCATCATAGTAATTCTTCTAATATTATGAGAGCGTGCGCGTTTAACTTATAACCCTATCGAATATGTATTTAGAAAGTACCGACGTTTACAGAGAGTCTCGGAGCGAGGCCGCCTGCCTCCCGCGCCCTGTGCCTTGCTGTCTCCCGTATAGTAATTGTTGTAATATAAAAATATATTGTGCTAATATTTTTGAATATCGAACGCAGTCTCGTGTCTCTGGACAGCTTTAGTTGCAAATATCGCAGAACGAAATAGTCAATAAATTATCTTTTTGTTTTTGTACGACATAATTATAAATTGCTGTAATTTTATGATGTCTCAATTATTAAACACGGTTTTGTACGTATGGCTTTCATTTTTGCCTCGTTGGCGTCCTGTAACGGTATTCCACACTACAGGGTATAACAATAGTGAAAGTTGGACTCCGCGCGTAACGTATTCTGTATTTCTTGCGAATGCGTCATGCGAATCAAAATCCGCTAACCACGCGGATTCCAATTCATTAAACAAAAACATTTAGGTATTTATTTGTTTTATTGGTTTTATTCATTCATTTGATTGTGAAGTCAAACAAAAGGTACTGGACCGGTTTTGACGAAACTTTGCAAATCAAATTAACATTTGGGAATTTTCTGCTACTATTGTCATACCCTTTCTAGTCTATTGTACCTAATAAGCGGACTTCAGCTGAGAATAGGTTTTCAAGTATCAGTCAACCAGTCTGGTACCTAAGCATTAATTGTTTTCTTATCTGAATCTGACGTTGCTTTACTATTATGGGTCTAAACTCAAAACTGATACACCCAATTACCACGGGCAAAGAGTATAGTAAACAATATGACTAGTGGTAGAATAACAACCGATAGAAAATTATTCAAGGTATTTTACACATGTTTTCCTTATGAATTCTCAATATAATAATACTGATGCCGGCGACTTAGTCCATGTGATTTAGTATTTACTTTTAAGTTCCCGGGGAAGTCTTTTGGGATTAAAAGTAGCCTATGTTACTCTCAAGGTCTTCAACTATATCCTAACATAAAATCAGGTTGGTCCATTTCTTTGCTGCAGCGTGATTGAAGGACAAACAAAACACTTTGCATTTATAATAGTGTGATAACCTGATTTACAAAGTGGTTGTTTATTGTTTTAAACATTGTAATTAATGAGATTCCATCATATCAGGTCTAGTTGTAACTACTAACTAATAATCAGTTATGTATTAGTATTTAACTGGTCAATGCAAACCAAAGACAATATATATACTTGGTTTATAATTAATCTATGATGCAAACAGAGTTGATAAATTGCAGTCGAGAAAACAAAGAAAATACCTAGTAGGTAGGTACATTTGCATAATAATATAGTGTTATATCTATTTAAGGTAGGTATTTTTAGGCTATTATACCTACATATGGCACACAATAGCACCTATTACCTACGAGTTACGACCTACATTACAAATGGAAATGTAGTAGGTTACCTTGACCCATCCAGTTACTGAATTCAGTCAACGTTGCTTACCCACCGCTAATGACTGATGCGTAATGCGCTCATAGATAAACTATTGTGAACTAGCTGATGCCCGCGACTTCGTCCGCGTGGTTTAAGATTTTGCCGATTCCCGCGGGAACTCATTAATTTTCCGGGATAAAAACTATACCCATGTCAAAAATCACGTCGGTCCGTTGCGGTGTGATTGAAGGACAAACCACGAAACAAACACATTCGCATTTATAATATTATGATGCGTTTTGACGAATTCACACAGCAGTTGCCTCATCTCATCCATAATCGAGAAAGCTACGAACTATCTTACTAATATTATGAATCCGAAAGTGTTTTTTTTTTGTTGGCGTGTCATTCAATCACGCCGCAACGGAGTAAAGGATCGACATGATTTTTGACATGGCCATACCTAGTTGATGGCCTGGGAGAGTGACATAGGCTACTTTGTATCCCGGAAAATCCGAAATTAATTCGTAAGGTATTCAAAAATCTTAAACCACGCGGATGAAGTCGCGGACATCAGCTAGTATAGGTAGGTATTGATTCATTTCAATTTTTTATCGAGTGCACAAAATGCAGACGAAGCGCATACAAAGCGTTCTAATTTCGCAAGAAAATGGCGTCGCGAGTGCGTGCGCGCCGTTTCGCCGACGAGGAACTCACGAGGAACGACGTGACTCATTGCCAACCGCTCCACAAGGCTGAGGTCACACTCTTGAAACGTGCGATGATTCTAGGTGTACGATTGATTTATATATCATCACTGCAAATAGTTATTAAGTAGTTTGTAGCATGGAAACGTCATGGAAAATATTTTAGCGTTTTTATTATTGTAATATTTGTTTTTATGGTAGGTTTAAATGCTTTTGTGGCAACAGCCTTCCTGCAGGAGCCTCACAGGAGGCGCTCGGCGCCCGCAGGGTGAAGAATCTTCCGATCTTGGAGTCCCAGGGCACATAGGGCTATATGTTATAGACGTGCCGCCAAACAATTTAGCGTTCCGGTACGATACCGATTGGAACCGATTAGCAATCAAGGGCTAACTTATAGGTACCTAGTAAAATAATTAAAAAAAACCATCAAACACTAGATTATGTCGGCGACATCGTCCGTGTTGCTCCATCGGTGTGTGTTAATGTCCTATGTCCCCTCAGTGGGGCAGAAGGCGTATAGGTACAGTGTAAAGTGTTGCGCCATCTCGAGCGGTTAGAAGCTACACCCTTGACCACATCCCACGTCATCCCTATCCTCGCGACCTCCGCCAGAACCGTACGCCGCCCAGTTTGTTTGGGTCGACCACGCTTTCTTTTTCCCTGAGGATTCCAGTCGAGAGCTTGCCTCGCGATATTCCCTGGCTCTCTATGTAGAGTGTGGCCGATCCAGTTCCACTTGCGTCGTTTAATCTGTTCGTCTATTGGAACTTTCTTACATCGTAGTAAGAGATCGATGTTACTGATCTTCTCAGGACAGTGGACTCCTTGCGGTGAAGGCATAGATTGATAAAAACTTGGATTTGGTGTGAGTTGGCTTTCGTGAACCTTCTAATTTCTATGTCTCGCACCCCATATATGTCAAAACGGATTTCACGCTCCCTCGGTACCTAACTCTTTACTTTTCCGGGATAAAAAGTAGCCTTCTCCGAGATGCATACAAATCTCTGTATCAAACTTCGTTAAAATCGGTTGGAAAAATTGGCCGCAATAGCAGTAGGTAATAGACAGATAGACACACTTTTGCATTCAAATAAACGATTTTCGCATTTATTCAATGGAATTGGGCGGGACATGTTACAAGGGCAGGAAATTAAAAATTGAGCAAAAATACTACCTACTACAAAGGACATAGAGCTTTTCGAGAGTGCGCCTCCAAACACGGTCCTCCGCCTTCCATATCCACTGCGATCTCGAAAAGGCCTATGTCCAGCAGTGGATGCATAGGTACAGTTTGATGGATGTATGGATGACTACTACAAAATGGAAGACCTGTTACCAGATGGAGAGACAAGATATAAACATTTGAGGAAAAACTCTGGTTCCGTATGAATTTAAATAAGAAAGAGTGGAAGGAGAAGGGGGAGGCCTATGCCCAGCCGTGGGATGATAAAAAATACCTAAAACGCCGTTTAAAATTATTAAAAATATTTTTATTATAGGTAACTAACTATGATGTAACTAAAAATTTATGCTCTTATAAGTATGCATATAAGTCAATGTTTATCTGTGCTATAATACGTTGCTTCGTACCAAATTTCAAGATTCTGAGCGGGAAGTACCCTATAGGTTTTGATTCCCTTGCGAGTGTCGAAAATTTGCAGCATAAAGGGCTGTATCTTTTGATTGCGTTGGCTTAGTATAATTATGATATGAATTTCAGCTTGATACCTCCATGCGTTCCTGAGAAAAAGGGTCTTGACACACGGACGGACGGAAAACAAAGTGATCCTTTATGGGTTCCGTTTTTTCCTTTTGAGGTAGGTACGGAACCCTAAAAATGTACCTACCTACTAAAATAACACTAAATTCAGGCATATATAAATAAATAAATAAATTATAATATGAATAAGCAATATAAGCAGCGCACGCGGCACGTTATGGCGCGGCCGCGGCGTCATTTGTCATCATCGAGCAAAGGTCGATGTCCAGTCTGGTCCAGTCGGCATAATCGCCAAACTATAATCTGAACAATGTACCTACCTAAATAAAATACTATCAAGACGATAACCATATTGAGGTCGCGACTCACGACTCACGGCGTAGATAAAACCTAGGTAAACTAGTATTAAACTTATTCTCTAAGTAGTAGGTATTATAGTATTCTTTTAGTCGTATAGTATAACCCGATCCAGATGCTATTAGGATAATTAAAATAGGATTATCTCAGACTTTTCCTCTTACGACGAGACGAGAGAAAAGGATAGAATGTTTACTGTCATCCATAAAGCTAAATGTATTATTTAATTTAGAGTGAGCACTTGACTAATTACATTAAAGCCGGGTACAGATTTACGAAATGTAAGATGCAATGTAACACGCAATGAAAGAATTTGCCGTCCACTTTGTCCACAACGTATCATATGATGCAATGTAACAGAATTGAGAATTCCCATAGTGTGGACGCCTTGCACGCACGAACCGTGCACGCGACGCGATTCGTCATTTGTCGGTTTTATTGCCGAACACAAAGGGACGCGCAGTGTGCACGAAGCACGAAGCGCCAGTGTGGACCGGTTATGACTTGTGTGTGTCTGCGGAACCGGGAACGTTGTTCTCAGCAGACTGATCACTGAGCTATGTTCGCCGCGTGCATGCCGGAAACAGATGCGAGTAGGTACATGCTCGGTTCGTGCGCGCGCTGTGTCCACACATATATATGTCACCGTAAGATTGTAAAAACCGTTAGATTATAATCTAACTCGCGAAATTGTAAACTGTCGAATGATTACAATATAACGCATTATTTTTCGGTAGATTGTAATCTGTTATTTTTATTAACCCGATAGAACCTAAGTGGCCGCAGATTTATGTCGAACCCTAACCTAACCTACAAGAAAGAGACAAGAAAACGTAAATACAATGAATACATATTTCAAAAAATGACACTTAAAACATTGAACGGTTCACAATCTTTCGACTGTTTACAATCTATCGGGAAAAAAGCGTTAGATTAAAATCTTACGGTTTTTACAATCTTGCGGTGACATATAATACAAGAAATGCTCCTTTCATGTCATGCCAGGTCATTCGCCCTTGCTACACGTCACAACTCACAATGGAGGTTGAAACTGTGGCTGCGTGCGCGCTATGCTTGTTTAGCATAGCTAATTATATTATATATGTAAAAAAAAATATATACGTCGTCGTCGTCGTCCTCGCCAACGGAGATGGTGGATGACATCTATTCATCAGAATAGAATTTCTATTTTATTCAATTAATTTAATTATTAATTTTCTATTTCAATAAATATTAACGTTTTCTCATTACTCCATTCCGCGTCGGTCGGCAGCGGCGGCGACGGCATGATTTTTTGCGACGTCCTTCTTCTACAAGCGCTCGATCGCGAATGAGTTAGCGGCAGTGTGTGGCAGGTCTCTTGCCAGTCCTTATTACCCCCCTGCCACACACTGCCCGAGAGGTATGGCGAGTAGCGTAGGACGTAGGCAGAGACGTCGTGTGGCAGCGATACTCGCCATACCCACGCTACGCGCTACGTCCTCGCGCATCGCTTCCTGTTTTGTCGGTTTTTTATTACGCAAGCAAGAATACCATAAATTCAGCCAATCGGAGGTGATTGCGATGTATCAATGATTGATGCAAAAGTTACGCGGTCGCCCTGCAGAAGTCAACATGACCTTTCAAGTGTCAAAATGAACTGTTGTGTGAGTCTTCTCCGTTTGGCCCGTAAGGGCCAAGCGGGGGTACGGGCCTCGAGGCTGAGCCTCCTTACCCGGGCGGGGCGCGGGGCAACTCTGTGCCCCGGTGTGTATCTTTAAGCCGGGTAGTTAAACCGGCTAGGGCCTGCCTTGTAGGATACGGGCCCCTAGGTTGGATGTCGTTTCCGGTGTTGGGTCCGCACTGTGGGTGACGTCGTCACCTCCGCGTGCAGGACCCGTGTCTCGTCCAGTAAATGAACTTTCAACATGGTCGATTTAGTTCCTAAAAACGCCACCGCCAACATAAACTTGTGGCACTGTACGTAAGAAGGTAGTAATTAGTAAAATAGGTATTCATGTGACTCTGGTTTGCTCTGTGACTTGTCTGGTGCTATTATAATATTTTGGATTTTTTGTTCTTGCTCTTTTTAGTTTTTTTAAAGTATTTTAGTTCTCATGTTTTATACAAAATAATAGTTAATAGCAGAATAGCAATACCAAAACGCTTTGATGATTTCATTTTATGACAAGTGAAGTTTGTTTGACGTTTGACGTTCCAACTTGAATGATTATTGACAAAAAATTATTGCACTTTTGTACTAATTGCAGCTATTTTTCTCATAATTTAGTGTATTAAAAATTCCCAATTTTTATAATATGTGATTATATAAGCTCCTTAAATAAGCAGTGTACTGTATTTTCAACCATAATCCATATTTTCACGTATTAAGGTAACACACATATAGTTCTCATGAAAATAATGTTTTTGTGCATATTTATTAGAGAAAATTGAGTGAAAATTGTTTTGTTTTGTAGTTTGTGAGAGAGGATAGGTGTGAATCATGTCGGATCGGCATTTAACCCTTGGCCAAAGGGTTATAGTTGTGGGCAAAGATGTGAAAGGGTCTATCGCTTATGTCGGCTACCCTACCTTCGCCACGGGAAAATGGATCGGCATAATTTTGGATGAACCCAAAGGCAAGAACAATGGGACTGTACGCGGACATGCGTACTTTCGAGTAAGTTGCATACTAACAAAAGCAAGGGGTAAATGAATGAAACTATGACTGAAAAAAAACCATCAAATAAACATCGATATATATGAAGATACTAGACGGGCCCTTTCATAAAAAAAAAGTTAGGCGCCCGACTTGTGGTGCGTGCCCCTCACCTGTTTAACCCTGTCCTTTTCCCCACCATAGCACTGTGCTGCTTTTCAGACTAGATTGTGTTAGTAAAATAAGTCCACATTCTTTGTTTGACAGGGCTATGTAACTTGAGGTTGTTGCAAATAAAATATCATTTTTACTGCTGTACTAGCAGTAACTACGGAAAAAAATGCGTGTGATTTCTTTATACTTAATGGTCTGAAATGTAGGCTGAATTTACAAACTAAAACTTTGTTAATTACGCCAACATTCAAATGGCCACCATAGTGGCTTCAATAGTAAGTTAAATAGTTGTTGTTCTTATTCTATGTGAAATTATGAAAATGATAATTATTTCAGTGTGAGGAAAACTATGGTGTATTTGTGCGTCAGACACAAATCCAGCCGCTGGACGCAGAAGACAATCCCATGGAGACCTCCATGACTACATCCACAGAGGAGTCGAAACCTTCCAACCGCAGGCTTAGCAAGTATGTGTTGTTTGACTATGGGCTTTTAACTTTTAAAGTAGTGCAAAAATATTATAATATGGTTGGCAACTTTGATGCTAATTCTGAAGTAACGAAACAATCTCTAAACTAAATTGACACATCTAAATTTAGTGCTACTTTTTTTCATTTATTACAATAATTAGATTAGCTAAGTTTTTTTTTGTGTGATAGGCTTGCGCTTGACGACAATCATGCTTAGTGCAAAGCAATGATGAGGTCTAGGTTGGAACGCGCTTGCCTAGAAGATGCCTATTCACTCTTGTCTTGAAGGTACTTAAGTTATAAGTGGCAGGAAACACATGCGCTGGGAGGGTGTTCCAGTTCCAGTTCCAGTTTGTATCAGAAACGGTGTAGTAGCCTAATTTTATTACAGTATAAATCATGCTTGCATGAAATGGTGCTCAGAATGTTGAGAAAAGGACCACACTACTTTTAGACCTATGATTTTAGTAATCACAATAGTTTTGAGATTGTTGTTAAATAGAATAAGTACCAAAATAGGAATAAATTAGTAAATCACTTATTCAAGTGTTAACAGGCACAGCTTGGCACCTCCCATTAATCATATACATATGAGTAAAGTTATTATTAACTTTTGTTACAATTTTATCAAGCAATAAAGAAGTTAGCCTGTTAAAATTTGAATAAAGTAATTTTCTAGGACTGTAAGTAAAACTAATATTAAGTATAAAAACTTTATTATAGATAGAGTTATAAGGTACATTTTTTAAGTTTTTTTTTAAATATAATAAACGATTTACAGATATAAATGTTGATGTATTAGAATATTAGTGTATAGCATTGACTTACCAATACCTTAGACGCACCATCGAAGCGCAAAAAACGGCACGGTCAAACTGTTCATAAATAGATAATATGAACAGTTCTCACCTCAGTCGCGCATGAGTACACCAAGCGACAACATGCCGTTTTGCTCCGTAAAAAAGTGCAAAAACAATCCGAAAGATGCGAAAAAAACGATGGAGTATCATATTTTAGGTTAGGAAATATTTTATATACATTTACTTTACGGTATACTAGAGAAATAATCACACAATCTTACCTAAATTAATTATTTTGTCATCATAATTACAATATTTCAAATGAGCAGCTATCGCATTCACACGCTTACGGGCCAATAGAGAACGCGATAGAGGCGCGTCTTAGCGAAATGGATACAAAAAATATGGAGTAGTTAATTTTTTATTTTTCTCATATTGAAGTTGTAAACTGGTACAATTAAAGTGCCCATTTTTTTTAATAAATTAATATGGGTATATTTAAAATTGGTAAGTAGTGTAAAAACCGTGTCGAATTCCTTAGATAAGAAATAATTCTTTCAAAATCGATATCTGGCAGTTATGATAATCATCATAGAAAAAGAAACCGTTGTCAATATCTTAAAGAACGATGCCATATTTTTTTTTCTATTGAACAATTTTTTTTTATCGATTTTTGGGTAACTATATCGCAAACTTTAAAAATATTGCAGTTTCTTGTAATAATATTAATTAAAAAATAATATTAATTTATTTACAATATCCGATGCCCACACTTGAACACAATTTCACCATGTACAGTTCGCGCGCTAGTTGAATGCAGAATAAATATATGTGTCACCATACATTTACTCTGCATTCAACTCGCGCGCGAACTTTATATGATTTGAGCAAGGCCATTATTGAAAAATATATAGACGTATATGTATGTCTACACTATATGTAGACATTAAACATTGAAAAAAAGCATACTTCTAAAAGACAGGTTTATAAGTTAGGTACTCGTAGTTAAATATATTTCAAGGTACTTTTATTCATTTTTTGTCACTAGTTTTTGTATTTATTAAGAACTAGACTAGATTCTCCCTAATTTTCCGGGATAAAACGTAGCCTATATCCTTCCCCAGGATATAAACTACATACCAAATTTCAGCAAAATCAGTTGAAATGATGGGATAGCGTAGCAGACAGACAGACAGATCTTCGAAATCGGTGTACATTTTTTTTATACGCACCGTATTTAGAACCTCCTCCTTTATTATAAAATTGGTTGAAAAGATGGGCCGTTAAAGGGTAGCAGACAAACAGACAGACAGACAAACACACTTTCGCATTTATAATATTAGTATGGAATTCAATTCGTGAATTTCGTGAGAGGGATTCGATCCCGCGACATGTTACTACTTAATGAAATTTTTATCCTGCCAAGAAGTAACTGTGTTATATTTAGATAAAATACGTAAATAAAATATTTAATACATAATAACACATAAACACACAAATACATAAAGATAATTTTCATAAAATCATCATCACCAATAAAGTATTAAAAAAAATAAAAATATCAAATACAAATTTGTCGACTCCTATATCACTTTACTTCGGAACACAGAAAGTCTTCCGCTGATTCATTGCAAAATGTCGTATGTGTCGAACTTTTATTACAAGATTTAACCCTAAGTATGAATCTATATGGTTGGTTTTTGTGAACCGTTTGGTGTCTCAGTCTGTATTATATATAGCTGCGATTGTATAAGCGATTGTGGACGCTTTTTGAGTATTATTTTGTAGGTAATGTTGTATCCTTAGTTGGTAAATCGATGGTGTATAGTATTAACCATTAATATTCTGTGTGTAGAATAATAACATGATCAATAATTTCATTTGGATTTTAAGATTTTAATTTTAATTCTACATAGTTTTAATAACTTTTTAGATTCATTGATATAGCTGACAAATACTGGTAATGGCTAATTTTGGTGTACTAGATCTCTGAACTAAATTTAGTTCAGATTAAAAGATGTGTTCACTAGAGATGTGCTATGTTGCTAAAGATGTGTGTCATACCCACCAATAGGTGCACTTGATGTTCATAGCTTAGATTGCTAGATGTTAGATCAAACGCTCCTATTGGTGGGTTTGCACACATATGTAGCATACATCTTTAGTGGAAAGGCACCCTTATTACTGTCCTTTAATGCTACCCCAGGAAAGAGATAGCACTAAATTTGGTGTAGAGATTGTGTACAACAGAATTACTCAGCCATACTTTGTTATTAATTCGATTTTCTATTTCATCCTAACCATCCATCCGTTCTAACTGATAGAGTGTATTTCTTTCTCGCTAGTATAACAGTGGCCCAGAGGTCTAGACCAACGACGTAAGTACTAGCCACATGTAGAAACCGCACCATGCTTAGAGCTTCGCCCACATAACGCTTATTAAGCCGCTTCCACACCAGTAAAAAATTGCGTTGTCTGTCGTGTGTTACACGCATGCAGCGTATGTTTCTTTTAAATTTCATTGACACTAATGGGTGATGATTCAATCATTTTTACCGAAACCTCTTATTCATAATTTTCTGGTTTGGAAGTAGCTGTACGTGTCTTTTTTTATTTTGCGCTGGTGCTAAGATTTTATTTATATTAATGACACTTATTTAGTGAATAATTATTCTAAGTATTTACTGGTTTGTTAGTCTTATAGTTGGTTAGCCGTTTTTGTTATAAGTTTAATAATGTTGTCGATGCAAAAATGACTCTAATTTTGAATAAATAAAACATCCAAAAATAGATACACCCTAATTCTAAGGAATTACTTAAATGCTACGAAACGTATATTTTATAATAGTTTAAAAGCTTATACTTAAAAATAGGATTTTATTAATTTGAGTTACTTTTGAATATCTCAAACAGATTAAGCATAAATGCATTACTAAACTAAATAGACTGAACCGGAAGATAGAGTTTTTTTATTTTTTATTTATTTATTTATTTATTTATTTATTTATTGCTTTCATGTACAATGCTCATAATACAATTACATAGACATGAGGCCCCGTCAGGGCATTGCAATATTGAATATTTTATACAATCAATTAAACGTATATACTTAATAACAATGTCAACTTAATTTATAAAAAAAAAATTCAAATCGAAAATTAATTCTTTAGAAATATAAAATTTATTAATTCATAATGTTGTCTAAAATCGCCGCGTCCCCACTAATAAAATTCAGGCCATATTATGTTGAACCACAAGAGGTCTACGATGCTTTGACACAAAAAAAGTTATGGACGTTATATTCGGCAAGTTTTTATTAGTGTGGGCGCTGATTAAGAATATTTTTTTTGTTTTTTAAATTCAAATCCTGATATTTGGTTAAGTATTAGGTACATAATAATATGACGTAGGTATTTTTATTTAAAAAGCATACCTACGCAATTCACATATAGTAGAGTATTAATAGAGTATAGATGTTCATCCCTGATCTAAAAAGCTATTCTTTTTAAGAATTTGACATTCTATTTTCTTTTGGATTGTCTGTAATTATGTCATGTTATTGGGGTTTATTACAACAAACGTACCTTTTACACGATGTAGGTTGAACACAGTACAGTGATATTAGATTATTTATTATTTGGTTTTACATCAGTGCGCTCACGAAACTAGAAAGTGAAATGCGTTTGCAGCAATATTGCTGATTGAATGGTGATATGTGTTACTTTATTAACGAGTAAATAGCAAAGTGTATTTATGTTGGTTTTTTTTTCAAACTTGTGATTAAAATAATTTTGTGACGTGTTAATAGATTTCGTTTTTTTTTGAGGAATGTAACAATCATTTGAAAACTACAGCAATATTTTCATTAAAAATCGTGTAGAGTTTTTAAGTTTTTTGAAGATTCGTCGGTTAAACGAAGGGATATTATATTTTGATGGTATGTTATATCTAGATAATATGACATAGATACTTTTCAACAACGACATTTAACTTAAACTTTAATATTTGCTAAATCACTCTTCACTATTCTATTAATTAGCAACATTATTGTATAAAAATTGATGTAAAATTTGTGAAAAAAGGAGGCCCCTGATTTACCACAATACCACTGAGGCCCCCGGAAACAATCTGGGCTGCACAAGTAGTTTTTTCATATCCTCTTGTCTTTGGCTACTGTTCTACCACAAAATGTATATACTTCTTATATACTTAAAGCGGAAGCCTGCGTGTGCTCTCAAAGTCATGAATGTCCGACAAACTCAAACAAATTCACAATCTCTTTGGCGGAACCTTTGAATTCGCTAAATTGCCGTACGAACGCGACTTTGATAGGGCACGCTGGTTTGATAGAGCCGACCACAAATGTATCCATGGGCCATGGCGCGTAGCTGTAGGGGGGCTCGTAGCTCGAGAATTCGAAATTCGATTGTCATTAAGACTGGTGTCAACTGTGCACTGGTGGTGCCGCGAGTTGGCTGTCGTCAATCAAGAACCTTTTAACCGGTCTACAAAACTTCAAAAGTACAGAGACTCCAATCAAAATTCTTTTAACCAGATTGGTTAATAGATTCTTGTCCTTGATAAATCCAAAATAGATAGTGAAATAAGTTAATCACTTACGCTAATTATTATTATTTATAAATGTTATGTTAATAAATGGCTTACTATTACTATTTGCTGGGTCGGGCCCCCGCATCCAAGGGGCCTCGACGTTGCGCCACTGCTGCCATCTATTACTGTCGTGTCAAATTAACGATGTGTCTAACTTGTTGGGAATTGAACAAGGGTGCGGCGGAAGGCGTCGCCGGCGCAGACGAAAACCGGAAGTCTCTCAATGTCGAGGTAAAACAGAAATTGAAGGACTATTTATTTTATGCACTGTATGTACATAAGGCACGAATGTTATGTTTAGCTAGAATTACTTGTTTTTGCCCTTGGTGTTTAGGCTGGCCGCTTATTGGCTTCTATCGCAGGATATCCTTGTTCATTAGTCATTACTGAAGACTAATAAGTGATTTAGTTGTAAAAGTGACTGTTCCAAGTCTGGAGCAACTACTGTCTGGTTGTAAAATTAATTCGGAAAAACAGCTTTTTCAAGCGTAAGATGTCCATCGCATGCGTGAGGTTAAGCGGCGCAAGCAACTAAGATCGCGATATATCGACTTTGTAGGAGCTTGCGTGAAAATGGAAACACTCATGCGATAATAGCCAATGTGCGGCCACCCTTTATTTATTTGCTACACGTATTTTCTTTGTTTTCTTACATAACTATTTTCTAGCAAAGGATTTATTAAAATATCTGGGGTCACGGGAGTGACCCCGCCAAGACGAGCGTCATTTTTTCCATGATCGTTGGTTTTTTCTGATTATAGTTGCATACCTACTTGATAAAACAGGTACTATATTAATCGACTATGTATAAACATAGTCGATTAATACTTGGACAATTATAAGCACAAGACGAATTCATTGTGCATATAATTTATATGTTTGCGAAAATGGCGTCATGCGCAAAGGCACATAAAATAATATAATATTAATGTAAGAAGCCTAATATAAAAATATTCATTTGTACTTTACTGTATTGTATTAAAAAGTTATGTTGTTTCTTTTTTATGATATACCTATTACACTACAATCTTAATGCACCACTTTCGCTTTAAATGTACTTAATTATATTAATTATAAATCAGTGAAGGATATTTGTGTCTTAAATATGAAATAAGTACTTTTTGTATTTATTTTTAGCTCTTGTAGATATTACTTGCTTTTTAATTTGTATCTTTCTTTTCAATCTGATGATACTGCTTCATAGAGTGCAGCGCATTATGTTGTACCATAATACTATTATGTAAGTTTTCTTACAAAATAGTATTTTATAGTAAAAGTCTTACAATCAGGTGAAATTGCAGTCAAGGTCTTACTTGTAGTGGTGTAAGAAAATTAGAATTAGTTTCCACATCACTATTAAATTTTTTTATATATTGTGGAACTTATATTTTATAAAATATTACAGATTATAGGTACATAGAAATATTAACAACTTTTTCTAGAATACGATTATTTTAAAACGTAAGCATTGCTCTATTATGGTGTAGGCTTATATAAATTACGTGTTTTCTATTTTATGTGAAGTAAATTATATTATATTTTTATAGTATTTTGTATGAGTAGTACGCTTTTGTAAATAAAATAAAGACTTGTTTTCTAAAAATGTAGACATGAAAATCTGTATTGAAATATAAATATATTTGGCACGGTGGATGTTATTACTTCAGAGCACCAGCTAGATAATTCTTGCAATATTTGATTTTGAATCGTGAGCTGGTGGGCATTTTTACGGAGGTGCTTGAGAAATGATGAAAGTCTGTAACACTTTTTCTACTCTTCTTGAGTTTGGGAAAATTGAATTGCCCGGCTAGGATTCAGTTTTAGTGGTACTACTGAAATTGTGTCTATTTGTCTGTCTACTACCGTTTTACGGTCCATTGATTCAGCTGCTTTTGACGAAACATTTTGGTACGGGGATAGCTTGCATCCAAACCACTTTATATCGCGGAAAAAAATTCCCATGGGATTTACTTTGAACCTAAATCATCTTGTACATATTCTACGAAATGCAAGATCACGAACTACGAAGAATCATATACCATATCTTACAAACGTTTAGCGTTCTCAAGCGCCACCGCAAATTTTCCTACCGGTTCTCTACGTACTTGGTATAAGCGTGTATATTTGTGGTCAGTTCCAGAACGTCGTTGGCGAGCAGCCGCCAATCCCTCACGTCGTTTGTGTCTCCGACCACCGAGAGGGCTGTGTCACCGGACCTTACGGGCAAGAGGGCCTCCTTTGTTGAGGTATGCAGTTGTACCATGCATAATATGTTACTTGTAGGAAGTCCCTGAGACTTTACTGTGGTAGTAGTACCCACTGTCTTAAGTCTCACCAACAGACTTATTTGTTCGCATTAGGCTAGGTAGCTAACCAAGATCATCAATAGATTTAGCCATGTCAATCTGATTTAGTTTAAAGATCTTGTAAAAAAACCCACAATACAAATTTATTTGAACTGTGGAAGTTGAATTTAGGTTTTGGTTTGCGGCGCTCGTACGCTAAAACTATTGATTCTACAAAAAAAAAACGTTATTAGATAAAGTGTAGGAAATTTTCTTTAGTTTATTTTATTACGTAACTATTTTCATCGTAAAATGAGTCGGAAAGGAGTTATTGTCAAAAAACTGTTTTGGGCGCCATTTTTCCATTATGGCGGCACGAGCGGCAAAGATACGTGGTGCTCTTTCTATTCTTTCTTTCTCGAAATTATGAAATCACCTATTTTCAAAACTCCCGGAAAACTTTCCAGGTAAAACTACCAAATGAGTGGACTATAACTCTACAAGTATAGTTCACGTGCGCTCTGAGTTGCAAGAACTATACTCTAAGCATTCCTGTATAAAATAAAATAAAAATTGTATTTATTTATCCTTTTCCCATAGACTGGTTTCGTTGGGACCCTAACTCCTCACTACACCCCGGGTCAGAGCATCACGTCACCGCAGCCGGTCTCTAATGCGGAGGAAAAGCTGGCACACCTGCAAATGCAGCAAGAGGTGAGCTACTGCTTTCACGCGATTGTTTTCAACCGACTTCAAAAAAAGGAGGAGGTTCTCAATTCGACTGTATTTTTTTTTTTTATGTTTGTTACCTCAGAACTTTTGACTGGGTGGACCGATTTGGATGATTCTTTTTTTATTTGAAAGGGCATACTTCCCAAGTGGTCCCATATAAATTTTATCGAAATCGGTCGAGCGGTTTTTAAAATATCAACAATAAAATAAGTACTTTGTATAGCGTGTGCTTGTTGTTGTAAAGTTGGCGCGGGAGTTTGAAGTCGGTTGTTTAAAAAGAATTTTTTATATTAAATTATGTGACGTGATAACGTCTTATAAATCGATGAACACCGGCTGCACGCACGAAAAAGTGTACGTTACGCCTGAGCCTGAGCGTGCAAGTGAGAGCGCGGAACAAGCGATAGAGAGGCACGATCGTGTGACGTCAGAGCTAGCAGTTCGAATAGTTCTGCTGCTGGAACGCCGCCACGCGAGCGCGCGAGAGAACTTCTAGTTATCACGTGAAACTGTCGTCCGTAAACCGACGCAACAGACAACCGTAATGTAGCGTAAGGTGGAAGCGGGCTAACCTGTAAGGGGCATGGCCGTTATAATTAACCTATACTGCTAATCGGTTTCTACACGGTATCGTACCGGAACGCCAAATCGCTTGGCGGCACGTCTTTGCGCGTAGGGTGGTAACTAGCCACGGCAACAGCCTCCCACCAGGCCAGACAAGGAAAAATTCAGAAATTATAAATTCCCAAATTGACCTTGGCGGGGATCGAATCCCGGACCGTTAGGTAGTCCCGCACGTTAAGACAACTCAACGTTGCGCCAGGGAGGTCGTCAACTTACATTAGTGAATATTTTATTTATCAAAGTCTAAAGTCATAAAGTATGTTTACGGTATAAATTTCAGAATGTCGCCCTCAAAACAGAAGTAGAAGATCTGAAAGAGAAGTTGGAGACGCTGAAAGTGCGTCGCGCGGAGGACAGAGAGAAGTTACGGGAGTTGGAGAGAGTGAGACTCCAGTTGGAGCAGGCCAATGAGTTCAAAGCCAAGATCATGGAGTCGCAAGCGCAGCTGCAGAGAGACTTGCAGCGCGCTAAGCAAGAGGTGAGTGGAGTAGAGTAGAGTAGAGAAGAGAGAACTGGAGAGAGTGAGACTCCAGTTGGAGCAGGTCAATGAGTTCAAAGCCAAGATTATGGAGTCAAGAGGTGAGTGGAGTGGTAAAGAGAAGAGAGTTGGAGGGAGAATAATATTAGTATGGATTATTGTTGAGTTCTTTTTTACCAATTGACCAGAAGTGAACACCAGTGCCATGACCATAAAAAAATCGGAAGTTTTTATATGAATTAAGTGATTACTGATAGTTAAAAATTTCTTATAGACTTAAATATTTAAAAAAAAGTACATACTTTAAAAACCGCGGAATCGACACTCGTATAAAATAAAATAAAAATCACATCATATTATATGTTTTAATACCTAGTCACTAGATGCATGCCCGTGAATTTACGTTGCAGCGTTGATTGATTTTACATTACCGCGGTAACTCCTTAACTTTTCTGGAAAAAATCCTATCTACGTACTTCCCCGAGATAGACCCTACCTGTTCGGTATAGGACCTTGTTTGAAGGATAGAGTTGATTGATATATGATTTATTGATTTCTAATAATTATAACTATTTTAATAATTATAATTAAATAATAAATGCTATGATATTGAGTAGCACGCGTGCGCGATGAAGATTTGCACACTGATTGAAAAGTATGAAAAGTAGGTTAATGCTGATGGAGCAAAATGTACGGTTGGACTATGGACCGTACACTACTTCTGTATCGAATTTGATGTATCGCTTGAAAAGATGGGCCGAAAAAGCAGACAGACACACCTTCGCATTTATAATATTAAGTATGGATTTAAACCATTATTTTTATATATGGGTGAAGGTATGGTGAAGGTTATTATTATTACATCCATATAAAAAATGGTACTAAGTCTACAATTTCCTTTAATTTCAGATTCTGTCCGAAAATCAAGGCGATAATAAATCATTAAGGGTAGTTAAAATCGCGAAATCGATAATTTTGTGCACAATTTTATAATAAAAAAATCTTTTATACTGAGATCATGATTTTTAATCAATAAAATACTTACCTATAATTATTATCTACTAGCAAGCATAAACAATTTAGTGATAAAGTAATCAAACACACATAAAATAAAACAAATAATAAAATGAGCGACTAATATTATAAATGCGAAAGTGTGTCTGTCTGTCTATCTGTCTGTCTGCTAGGCTTTAACGGCCCATCTTTTCAACCGATCTTGATGAATTTTTTTTATAAATGTGGGTGGGTGGTTATAAAATTACATTCCGGGGAAGGACATAGGCAACTTTTTATCCCGGAAAATTAAGGAGTTAAAAAAACTTAATCCACGCGGATGAAGTCGCGGGCATTATCTAGTTAATTTTAATTTAAATTACATTTCGCTTCTGTGTGATTTTTAAAAAAACCGGCCTTATATCTAGTCTAGGTAGGGTACTTCAGTGCAAAATTTCAGCTCTCTAGGTCCAAGAGTTTGGGCTGGACGTCGATGAGTCAGTCAGTCAGTGAATATAAGAATCAAGACTTGTATGAGATTGATTATTGTATAGTCCCACAAACTTATCTGACCTGGTGACGTCGCTAGTAGATATGACAAATAAAATAAAAACTAAAACTAAACAGGTATAAAAAAGAGACGGTTCAGATATGTACGGGGCGTAGGCCTGGTCTTGTACAAGTAGAGAAATGAAGGAAAATAAAGGTTTAATTGGTCAAATCTACGAATTCGTCGTAGTTTCAGTGGCGAAATTATTTAATCTTTCCAAGTTAAACAACACTAAACACGAGTGTGTAAAATGGCGGATTCATATTTTTTGACGTTGTCAAAAGAAAAACACGTTATTTTGATAGTGACTGTCAGATATGACATTTGATACATTTCGCGCCTACTGCCTTCTCTATGGTTGAAGGTCGCCATCTTCCGGAAACTTATCGAAAACTTGAAATACATTTTTATTTTTTTCTCGTTATTTACTTTACTGTTCTAAATTATTATATTTTTAATACAATCTATGTATTTTCCTCTATTCATGGTAGAGTGTACAAGAGTAGGCCTAAAATGAACCTTTTCCTTTGTTCCAATTTTAGCCACCGGGTCAGATAAGTTTGACCGACTATAGTAATATGATATTTTGATATTCTCAAGATTTTTTGATTTTGACAAGTTGATGGTTTCATGGAATCTCTGAATCCACAGAACCGATTTTAGAACATCTGTTACTGGTAGTTTGAATTTACTTTTTGGGATGGATAAAGGCTTTATTTTTAAAATTTTGTCATAAGAAACCTAACCGGTTATTCCCAAAAACAAGTCAGCATAAAAAAACGTATATGCTAAACATTATCTCGAGAAAAAAAACCATAGATATAGTACATAAATCTGTTTCGCCGATTGTGTTAGGAAATCGTTACCGCAATCGTTTGTCAAACGTATAATTCGACCTGTTTAAGGAGTTCATAGATGCCTGCATGTCACAAAGCATGTATGAACTCCATAAACAGTTCGAGTAATACGTTTTAAGCTGTCAAATGATTACGATTTGCTTAGACAATTGGGCCTCTGATTAGTCTGATTTTTCCTTATAGTCAATAGTCAATAGTCAATAGTCAATAGTCAATAGTCAATATCATTTATTCAATATAGGTACACTGTAGGTACACTTATTGACGTTAAAAATTACTTACTTAAAAAAAAACATGATGGTGATAATCGCTTACGGTATCTTAAAACTAAAGCTACGAGGGTTCCAAACGCGCCCTGGTCTGAGAAGAGCCCACAACAAACTCGGCCGGGTTTTTCATTTTTATTATTATCCCCATCTCACAAATCATCTTAATTAAGGAACTATCAGAGCCGTTAGAGCAAATTATTGCCATGCCACTTAACATGCTTTAGCTGCTCCCCGAGGTACGGGAGGAAAACGCCACCAACTTTTCTGCTGCAGGGAATTTCGAGACAAAAAGATGCAATCAACTAAGTTTTAATTTTAGTAAAGTATCAAATATACATTTTATTGCACTTTTTTCCTGCTAGTGTGAGAAAACGCCTGCCAGAATTTTTCCTACAATTATTTTTGCCAAATATTTACAATTGTGGTTATATAGGTATTTGAACATATTATACAATATACATATAGTTCGAACGCCATATTTTCTTTAGTTACTATAGATATGCCCGGCACTTCGTCCGCGTAGATTTAGGTTTGAAAACTACTCATTATTATGATTAACCACTAGGTGAGCTCGCAGTCAAGGGCTATATGGCGAGCTTAATCATACAAAAATTATAAATGCGAAAGTGTGTTTGTTTCTCGGTTCTTCCTTTAATCACGACGCAACAGACCAACGGATCGACATGATTTTTGGCATGGGTATAGTTGTAGACCTGGAGAGTGACATAGGCTAATTTTTATCCCGGAAAATTAAGGAGCTCCCGCGGGAATCAACAAAAACTTAATCCTCGCGGTTGAAGTCGCGGGATGGATGGACGTTTGTTACTCAATCACGCCAGAACGGCTGAACGGATCTGGATAAAATTACGCACAGAGATAGATTATAGTCTGGAATAACACATAGGTTACTTTTTATCTCAGAAAATTAAAGAGTACCCGAGGGAATTAAGATACTTAATCCACGCGGATGAAGTCGCGTAGGTATTGCATTCGGCCTTCGCGTAGGTCGGCCTTGTTGGTCTAGTGGTTATCACGTTCGACTGCGGCCGACGAGGTCCTGGGTTCGAGTCCCGGTCGGGCCATAATTAAGTTGGGTTTTTCTGACTAGAAATTTTCAGCCCGGAAGTAGGAAGTTGGCGGCGTTTAATCCCCGAGCCTCGGAGAGCACGTTAAGCCGTCGGTCCCGGTTATTATCACTAACATGATAATAGTCGTTAAAGTCCGCCAAACCGCATTGGAGCAGCGTGGTGGGTCTACGCTCTAATTCCCTCTCCTATGAGAGTGGAGGCCTGTGCCCAGCAGTAGGACGTTAATGGGCTGTAGTGGTAGTGATAGGTTCTTAATAGGACTTTGTCTTACAAATAGGTCCGCGAAGCGCAAGAAGCGTTGGAACAACACAACGACGAGACAGCGGAACTGCAGGAGGCGGCGGAAATGGCGGCGCTGGACAAGGAGATGGCGGAGGAAAGGGCCGAGGCGTTGCAGTTAGAGCTGGAACAGTGCAGAGACAAGCTGGAGGAAGCCACTCTTGATCTACAGCTGATGCGCGCTGAGATGGAGGCCGGCGGGAATATACGTGAGTTACTTTTAATAAAATAATAAAAACGTATGGTGTCGTGGGACACCAGATAGGATCGAAGTTCATTATTACATAAATATTAATTTCAAGTTCTATTTTTTCGATTTTTTTTATTAAAAAAAAATCAAAATAAAAGCCTTAACACTAAAGCATTAAAGTTTAATTTCGAATGTAGTATATTTATAGTTAAGACCTTTTGTCTTCGTAAAAAATCTTACTCATTTTACCACCTTGTACCCCTCCGCATCGTCCCATAGGGAACTTCGTTACAAAAACATACACGCCAAATTGGGTATTTGACTACTATTCAAATAAGTAAATATTTTTGTTGTGGTTATAAAATAGAGGATCTCCCAAAAGTCGTAATATCCACGTCCCCTGATAGTCTTATGTTGAATAACCATTTTAAACATTCGATTAAAGTAAAAAAGTGCGTCGAACTATAATGACGTCACATTTCAGAATTTCATATAAATCCTATACTTTGGACATGTTTCGATGTTTGAAATTTTTTTACTAATATGACTATTTGTCAAATACCCGATTGAAAACTTCCTCCTTTTTTGGAAGTCGATTAAAATAGTAATAACCTCTTAATAAAGGCTACTATGGCTGCGATCGCGCGCTGCCTGAATTTGTATGAAAAAAATATTTTTTTTATCAGAAATTTTATAAGTCGTAGAACAAAAGTGTTTAATGCATGCAAGTTAAACAAAGATAAATTAAGAGAGAGAGACTATGTAGTCTATGACAAACCTCTTTACACAATAGTTATAATATTATATTTTCATATTTTAACCTTCTATTATACACATGCACATTTAAATTAAACTCAGCGTTATTTAAAACCCTCGCTTCGGTTCGGTTATCAAAAGTTTGCGCCCTATTTATGATTTTATATGCGCATTTACAAAATAAGAAGCAACTAGCTACTGCCCGCGACTTCGACCGCGTGGAATAAGTTTTTTCAATTCCTTAATTTTCCGGGATAAAAAGTAGCCTATGTCACCCTCCAGGTTCCAAAAATCAGGTCGATCCGTTGCTCTGTTGCTTCGTGATTGAAGAACAAACCGACAAACACACTTTCGCATTTATAATATTAGTATGATGAATACTAGATATTATTCTCTGCTTTTTCGCACGTGCAGCACAAAATATTTTTTTTTGAATATTTTAATTTCCGATTTTATTTCATACTAGCGGTCCGCCCCGGCTTCGCACGGGTAGCGCATGATCAAAATAGTCCATACCCAATTATGGTCAGTCGGCACTGAGACGAACAACTCCACCATACGTTCTCAAATTTTGTTCAGCAAACCGCTGTGAACGCTTGGCACTTGAGTCTCCAATACGACGTATTTTCGCTGCCCTCACCTGGGAACTAAGTTGAGACCTGGCTCTTTTAGGCATTTCGCAGTCTATCTACAACAGTTAGATATTAAAATGTTTAAAAAAATGTTAGTAACTTCTCTTGTATTTATTATGTTTGTCTTAACAAATATGACATAAAAGTGTCTTGACAAATCCATACTAATATTATAAATGCGAAAGTGTGTCTGTCTGTCTGTCCGTCTGTCTGTCTGTCTGTCTGTCTGCTACGCTTTCACGGCCCAACTACTCAACCGATTTTGATGAAATTTGGTACAGAGATAGGTTACATCCCGGGGAAGGACATAGGCTATATTTTATCCCGGAAAATTGAAGAGTTCCCGCGGGAATCAAAAAAATGTATCTGTTCAACCGATTTTGATTAAATTTGGTACAGGGAGAGGTTGTACCCCGGGGAAGGACATAGGTTGCTTTTTATCCCGGAAAATTGAAGAGTTCCCGCGGGAATAAAAAAACAATCCACGCGGACGAAGTCGCGGGTATCATCTAGTATGACATAAAAGACAGTCTGAATTAATAGACGAATAGAGGTTTAACGTAAAAAGTTAAATTAGGCGAATTTTTCCGACTTAATTCACAATTGCAATTTTCGAAGGGATCTCTAATTTATTTTAAAATAAAATGCAGCCTATGTTACTCGCTGATAAAGTAGCTACTTTATCAGTGAAAGGTGAAGGAATTTTTAAAATCGGTCCAGTAGTTTTTTAGTTTATCAATTACAAACAAACAAACAAACAAACAAATCTTTCCTCTTTATAATATTAGTTTAGATTCTTATATTTATCTTATTTATATATTTTTTCTTTGTCGTAGAAATTAACATACAGCTAAAGCATGTACGTACAATAAGTTATAATATAATAATTATTTTATTTGATTTATTTAGTTTATCAACTATATTGTTCGTTTTCATTATTTACGCATTTTAATATTCATATAGGTTTTCTTTTATTTGTGAATAATTTTATGTTTCAGCATAATAAATTGAAATATATATAATATATATATTTCTTTAACTTTTATAGCTCACATCGAATGTGTATTAATTTTTGTGTGTTTTTTTTTTGCATGATTTATGTTTGTGCTTTGTGTTAAAGTCTCCCTTGACGAACTTGACAAACTTTTTTGGAAGATCGATCTGAAAATTTCCCAATAATGATCATCATCCTTGGTTAAAAATTGATTTTGTTTTCGCTTCCGCTCAATTGATTTGGCTTTCCTTGATACTATGCGGCCTAAACACGCACAAATTTTTGTTTCTAAATCGTCTATGATAATGTACACAAAACAACTTGTTAACCAAATTAATGAATTTACGAATCCAAAAAAGTCTACAACCCCGTATTCCCGTTTCCAACAACAGCAGGAAATGGAATCGATTCAAGCTATTTTGATGATTTTGAGCATCCTTCGATTTTGACGTATTTCCTGCCACGTATAACTTAGGCATCTTCTAGGCAAGCGCATTCCAACCTACGAGTAGACCTCATCCCTTTGCACTAAGCATGATTGTCGTCAAGCGCAAGCCTATCTCACAATTTAAAAAAAATCTGATCTAAATGTATTGTCTCCTTATTCCCGTACTCCCGTTTCCAACTGAAGCAGGAAATGGGATCAATTCAACAGCTAACTCGATTTTGAGCATCTGCTCTTACATAATGTATTGGCTCTTTCGGTAGTTAATAAAAATTGTCTGTTTTTTTTTATTTATTTGTCTAAATCAGGCAATTAAGCCCATAAAAGTAAATGAAATAAAAAATAAAAAGCCTTTATTTCTACTACCACTTACTTATATATATAAATTACATTACATTTTTATTTTTTGTGCGTCATTGCGTGGCAGAAGTCGCCTCCTCGGCGTAGGTCTCCCCCAGTTGTCTCCACGCGTCCCTATCCCTTGCCATTGTCATCCAGTTTGTACCGACTATTTTCTTGAAAATGTCTCCATTTTTTTCTTTTTCAACTAAGCCCATAGAAATAATAAATTAATCCCGAATTTTGTCGGCGTATGCCCTACAAGTAAGACTTGACTGACTGTGGGAGGCTCGCATGCTTAGTACATACAGCGTGGGCCTGTCTGACCAGAGCACCCGTACGCAGCGGGCGATGTCGGCGCCACCGGTTACGAGGTGCGACAGCTGCAGCAGCAAAACGTGCGCCTGCGCGACACACTCGTGCGCTTGCGCGACCTGTCTGCGCATGACAAGCACTCCATGCAGAAGATGCAAAAGGTGAGAGGGAACCCTTCAAGTCCGGGGGCAGGGTCACGTGATGTTTAGATAAGCAAGTACTCACAGAAATGTGGATGGAAGAGATGGGCTGACTAGATGGCTACGAGGTGCGATAGCATTTCTACAGGATATATTTCGAGGAGTGTGTTCAAGAACTATTCAATCTGGTTCCATCGAACCGCAAGGATTTGCTTCCTCGTTCCTGATTCGACCCGCTAGGATATGGAATGCCCTTCCGGCTTCCATTTTCCCATCCTCTTTTAATATAGGTACCTTGAAATCAAGAGTGAATAGGTATCTTCTATATCGTCCGTCCACCGTGTGGGGGGTTGCCGACGTACACCTTCCAGTGCAGGGTCGCCATTTCAGCACCTTGGGACCCCAACGTCCATCGTTTCTCCGAACTGTGTGCCTCGCAGTTCACCCACTGCCATTTCAGCATCGCAACTCTTCGAGCTATATCGGTGACGGTTCTCCTGCGGATCTCTTTGTTTCTGATTTGAATGTGTACAACAGAATCTGCCCCAATGTTTCTTAGGTTACTTTGGGACGGACGTCTTAGATGAGTTACTAGTTGTTTGGAGCATTTGTAAAACTTGTAGTGTTTCAAATCAGTTATTTTATTGCCAGTATTCGCTGAAACTCAATTAGGAACTTGTTAGAAATTTCAAAATCCAATGTAAAATCTTCCTTTCGCAGGATTTGGAACAATACAGGTCGGAAATAGCTGAATTGAGCCGCACCAAAGAGAAGCTCTCCGCCAGGGTTGAAGAGTTGGAAGCGCAGGTCGCTGACCTTCGGGAACAGGTAATGATTTTTTTATTTTTTTAGTACCAAAAAGTTATAAAATACGAGTATGAAGAAAAACAGATACATAGTGGACAACGAAGCACTAAAAAAAAGGAAGGAAAATTGATATATCTATACAAATATAATAAATGCGTAAGCTTGGATGGATAGATGGATGTTCGTTACTCAGTCACGCCAGAACGGTTGAACGGATCTGGATGAAATTTGGTACAGAGAGAGTTCAAAAAACCTCAATCCACGAATCGACAAAGTCGCGGGCATCAGGTAGTATCGTTCTATTTATTTGATTGTATTTGTTAAAATTTTTGTGTAACAATTCTCTCTCCAATCTCCATCTCTCTCTCCAATAATTTAACCTTTGGCAGCTCGAGTCAATGATGTTCTAATGTGTTACTGATTAGGTTTTTGATAACAATTGACTTTTTTTGTGAAGAAGTTTTAATCGATTTGGCACATTGATATATATTACGTATATTAATGTATGTATTAAAATAAATCATTTATGTAAAACTAGCGAATGCCCGCGACTTCGTCCGCGTGGTTTGAGGTTTTTTGGTTCCCGCGGGAACTCCTTAATTTTCCGGGATAGCCTTCGTCCTTCCCCGGGATACAACCTATCCCTGTACCAAATTTTATCAAAATCAGTTGAACAGATACATTTGTTTGATTCCCGCGGGAACTCTTCAATTTTCCGGGATAAAAAGTAGCCTATGTGCTATTCGAGACTAAAATCTATCTCTGTGCCAAATTTCATCCAGATCCGTTCAGCCGTTCTGGCGTGATTGAGTAACAAACATCCATTTGAGGTTTTTTGGTTCCCGCGGGAACTCTTTAATTTTCCGGGATAAAAAGTAGCCTATGTGCTATTCCAGACTATAATCTATCCCTATGCCAAATTTCAGCCAGATCCGTTCAGTCGTTGGGGCGTGATTGCGTAACAAACATCCATACATCTATCCAGACATCCATCCAAACTTTCGCATTTATAATATTTATATATTTGATAGTACAGTAAATGTTCATCAATCAGTCAGGTCATAGAAACCATCCATCGCCAAAGATGTATGGTGCTTAAAAGACAATCAAGAAGAGAGCTTGTGTTGCAGCTTCGTGACTATTTTGAACAGGAAATTACGAGTAGGTAACGAAATATCGGATAAAAAGGAACGTCGCTTCAGTATTGTAATAAAAATTGCGTCTATGAAGTATTGTTTGTTCGATGGTTGCCTGTCAAAAATTATGAAACTTCAAAGGCGTGCTTAAAGTCAAAAGTTAAATAAATGGTTGGACAGAATATAAGAGGGGATTTTTCCTAATTACTTGGCATTGTGATCTAATTCAACACAGCCCGACCCAACCGAAGTAGAGTAGTAACTAGTACCTGCTAAATTTCCAGGTGGACGCCGCTCTAGGAGCTGAGGAGATGGTGGAACAACTGGCCGAAAAGAAGATGGGTCTTGAAGATCAGGTCAGTTGTTAAAGTCTTCTGGTGGGACGCTTCGACCGTGGCTAGTTACCTCCCTACTGGCTAAGACGTGCCGCCAAGCGATTAGCGTTTCGGTCAACGACCTCAATTTACATAGACGGGCCCTGCCAAACAAAGAATGTGAACTTATTTTACTAGCGCCATCTAGTTTGAAAAGCGGGACAGCGGGGTTTGTGCGGGAACAAGGACAGGTTTATACAGGTGAGGGGCACGCCCTACAAGTCGGACGCCCAACTTTTTTTTATGAAAGGGCCCATCTAGAGTACCTACATAATATATATAATATATTAATGGTTACGGTACGATGCCATGTAGAAACCGATTAGGGGCATGGGTTAAATATAACTGCCGCATCAGGTTAGCCCGCTACCATCTTAGACTGCATCATTACTTACCATCAGGTGAGATTGCAGTCAAGTGATAACTTGTAGTAGATTAAAAAAAAACTTTTTACCCTTTCGATTGGCGTTTGCTGTATGACGTGTGATTTTTGAAAATTAAATGTCGGAATTTTGACCAATTTGCAAAGGCTTATTTATATAGAAGGGACTAGTGGCCTAATTGCGAGAACGCGTATTAGTCGATTGCAATTGTCAAGCAACGTTAACCCAAGTCCGTAACTGGATGTGTGACCGAATTTGGAAGTCCAAATTTGGCCTTTTCGTTTCCTCCGTGCCTCGGAGAGCACGGTTATTATCACTAACATCTGATAATAATCGTCAGTAGCATAAGAGTTGAAACAGTATTTTTAGACGAGTCGTATCTCGGAAGGACCTGGGAACCCATCGCAATATTATCTCAAGAAAACCGTTACCATTATGTGATTAATGGAATGGGGTCACGACCCTCAGCAATGAGGAATACAACTCAGAGAGGATATATTTAGATTCTAAATAAATAATAATTCTAAATTTCTAAAATAATCTAAGAGTTTTTACTACTAAACAATTTTTATTTCTTTAAGTTTTTACACTAACTTAGTTATATTTTGTCAATCAAGAATGGAAACAAGTATTTTTACTTAATCTATACTAATATTATTAAGAGGTAAAGTTTGTGAATTGTGAGTTTGTGATGTTGTAATATCTGCATCTACTGAACCGATTTTGAAAATTCTGGTACCAATAGAAAACCACATTATTTGTGAGTGTCGTGGGCTATATATTATCCCGTAAAATAAGAGAGTTCCCGTGGGAATTTAAAAAACTGATTTCACGCGAACGAAGTTTCGGGTAAGTCTGCTAGTTCTTAATAAAATTCCAGGTGGAACAACTGAAGCAAGACGTCCAAGAGTTGGAGGCGTTACAAGAGGTCCACGAACAACTGGTGGAGTCCAATCGCGAGCTGGAGATGGATCTTCGCGAGGAGTTGGAGATGGCACACGCTGCTACTAGAGAGGTGAGCTGTTGGAGGCTACTTTTTAACCCTCGACGCAAAAAGAGAGGAGTGTTATAAGTTTAACGTGTCTGTTTGTGTATCAGTCTGTGGTATCGTAGCGCCCAAACGGATGAACCGGTTTTCGTTTAGTTTTTTTGTGTCATAGATAATTTTATCCCGAGTGTTCTTAGCCATGTTTCATGAAAATCTGTTCATCAGTCTGAAGGTCATCAGCTTTTTTTTCTTAATCTGTTACTTCCATATTATGTCGGGGGTTGTTTTAAATTTGTAATTTATACTTGTATAAATAAATAATAAATAAATTGTTTATTGATTAAAGATACATTTCAAAAAAATGTGGTATCGTGGGACACCAGATAGGAACGAAGTTCCTTATTACATAAATATAAATTTCAAGTTACAGTCGAGGTAAAAAGGAAATAATTATTCATGTATAAATTTTTAATTATGATTTTTGAAGTGAAAACTTCTTTAGCCGCGTTGAGCACTTTTTGGTGACGATAAAAATGTGGATTCGCGGCGTCATCGACATGCTCGCGTTGTTACCAAGACAAAAGGTCTTAAATACATAGTATAAATATACTACACTGGAAATTAAACTTTAATGTTTTAGTGCTAAGGGCGCATTTGCAAATCCCTTGAAATACTGGAGTTTTCAGTACATTTTGTGACTAAGTCAAGCAAAATCAGGTGGAACTATAAATTACTAACATAGATTGATCCTATATGTCCAATTTTTGGTAATAACTTTGTAAAAAAATCTTTATTTTTAATACTATAAAAATGATTTTCCCTCACCTCTTCACTAAAAATTGACGATTTAGGCGTGACTTTAGGTACATTTTTTACTTTAAATATGCCGATTTTTTGTCATTAAAAAATACCATCTGTTAGTAAATATGTTCACCTCCAAATTTTGGTAAGAAAAATATTAAAAATAGTACAAACAGTACAAGAAATTAAATAAAAATCGCGTGTATTTTTTTCACATACTTGTAAATCTTAAGCCAGTGAAAATAAGGGTTATTTTGATCTTACTCGGTCTCTGGTTTGATTTCAAATTATCAATAATTAGTCAGTGACCGCCGTCGTGAGTGGACCCTGTGTCGGTTGGAAGCAGTCGCTGATGTCGAAAAATATCGCTGTACGGACACGAAATAGTTTATATTTTATAATTAATTAATGTATTTTCCTAATTAATATTTTACGTTATCGACCGCGTAGAGCTAGATGTATCGAATTTAGGCTCGTTTTGTTAGTTATGATACGATCTTACCTCAAGACTTGGGGTAGTGACCTGAAGTATACTTCGACGACCACTACCTTAACTCCTAGACACGAAGAGCTAGGTGTATCGAATTAGGGCTCGTTTTGTTAGTTATGATGAGATCTTACTTGTGTAAGGGCAAGGGTTTTCATGGTTCGAAGGGTCCTTTTAACTTACTTATTTAACTGAACTTTACTGAGGCGGAGCGATGGAGTTGGACCTTACGATTTAGTACCTTACGTTAGTTAGTAACTGACGTTAGTAAGTTACGTTAGTACATTACGTTAGTAACTTACGCAAGTAACTTACGTAAGTACCTCACGTTCTTACATAAGTAACTTACGTAAGTACCTTACGTTAGTAACTTACGTTAGTACCTTACGTTATTACCCCACTTTAGTACCTTACGTTAGTAACTTACGTTAGTACCTTACGTTAGTTTGGCACAAAGCGTGGCGCTAGTAAACGGCTCGGATAATATTGTGTTATCTAATCACAAAGATAAGGTTTATATTTTTTTCTCGTCCATTCCGCTGGGAGTATTATGAAAGGGATAGCAATATAAAAAGAGCTGTCATTTTAGTTTAGTTAACGATTGGAATACAACTTGGCAGGCGGTACGCGAGCGCGAGGCTGCGCAAGAGACGATAATGGACAGGGATTCCACCATAGTCAAGTTCCGTGAACTGGTGCAGAAGATGACCGAACAGTACAACGAAATGAGGCTGCAGCTGGAGTCCAAACAAGGTAAAAAAAAATATTCAAAATTCAAATGTTTTTTTACTCAAATAACCTTTTACAAGTGCTTTTGAATCGTCGAGTCAATCTACCACTGGTTCGGAATGCCATTCCTACCGAGAAGAACCAGCAAGACACTCGGCGGTTCCTCTTTTGAAAAATATATTTACGATTTCATTAATAGTCAAATAAATGCTCTTTTGTCATTTACGATGAACCCTAGCTATATTCCAATAGGGATGATGACAATTCAGTCATATCAGCAACTTTTTATCAACCTTAAAAACGCGATTCTACTATGGAAGTTCCTTTTTTAGGGTTCCGTACCTCAAAAGGAAAAAACGGAACCCTTACAGAATCACTTCGTTGTCCGTCCGTCTGTGTGTCAAGACCCTTTTTCTCAGGAACGCATGGAGGTATCAAGCTGAAATTCATATCAAATACTCAGGTCTACTGTCCCTTGGAGCTGTGAAAAAATCAAACTTCAAAGCCAACACAATCAAAAGATACAGCTGTTTATGCTGCAAATTTTCGAATTTTCTTGCACGCGCAAGGGAATCAAATCCTACAGGGCACTTCCCGTGAACTCAGAATCTTGAAATTTGGTACGAAGCAACGTCTTATAGCACAGATAAAGAAAAAATTGCGAAAAGCATAAATTTTTAGTTATATCATTTAATAAAAATATTTTTAATAATTAGGGTTCCGTACCTCAAAGGGAAAAAACTTAACCCTTATAGGATCACTTTGTTGTCCGCCCGTCTGTGTGTCAAGACCCTTTTTCTCAGGAACGCATGGAGGGTATCAAGCTGAAATTCGTTAGTATTAGTAAAAATTAGTTACATCATATAATAAAAATATTTATAATAATTTTAAACTTACTACCCCTTTCCGCATTTAAATTGAAATTAAAATAGATAAGTGGAATAAAAATACTATAACTTTTACTTATATACCTACAGGTTTGTACGGAACCCTCGATGCGCGAGTCCGACTCGCACTTGGCCGGTTTTTTAAATCTTAATTTATTTGTGTCCGACACAGACGCCACGCAACTTAACCTAAATTATTATTTAGTAAATTATTTAATCAAAGTTTCATTACTATATAATTGATCAGGGTATGGAAGTTTGTATGAAATACATAGTTGTGACGTCATCAAATTTCAACAAGTTTTTTTTCTTTTGTCTATAGTTTAAAATGGTAATCAAACTGAAAACTAACAGAAGATGTTATTTAAGGTCTTTTGGCATAAAATGTACCTACCGTAATGTAATGTAATGTAATGTGATGTAATGTAATGTGATGTACTGTAATGTAATGTAATGTAATGTATTTGGAAGACCTTAAATAAGTACTCCTGTAAATACTGTAAAAGACTACACTGAGTTAGAGAATTGGGGGGCTGGGTGTGTTTGGAACCCTCATAGCTTTAGTTTTAAGATATCGTAACTGGGTATTGGATTACTAGTCAAATAAATTATTTTTGAGTGAATGTCATCTGCGTCCTAATCACTTATTCTTCTTTCCACCAGGTTCACCAGCACCCAGCGAACAGGAAGTCAACCCAGAAACCGGTGCCCGGTCCTCGCCGCCTGCTGAACTTGGCTCTTTGGTCCAACAGTCCAGAGCATCCACCCGCTCCATAGACCTTCAGCTGCGGGCCTTGGACCTGGCACAGGCGAGGGCGAGGGCGGATATGTTGGCTGCATGCTTGCCAGACCACTTTATGGCTCCAAACGGTCAGTACTCCTCAAACTCAAACTCATATTTTTGAAGTAAAACTTATTTATGCACACTTGACTTGGGGAGTAACAGTTAGGCTACTTTTCATACCGGAAAGGTTAAGAGTTCCCGCGGGAACCAAAAAACCTCAGTCCACGCGGACGAAGTCGCGGGCATCAGCTATGCCTAATTGTATTTACCTATTTGTATTTTTGTAGGCTGGTCTGGCCTGGTGGGAGGCTTCGGCCGTGGCTAGTTACCACCCTACCGGCAAAGACGTGCCGCCAAGCGATTTAGCGTTCCGGTACGATGCCGTGAAGAAACCGAATAGGGGTATGGGTTTAATAATAACTGCCATGCCTCTTACAGGTTAGCCCGCTACCATCTTAGACTGCATCATCACTTACCATCAGGTGAGATCGCAGTCAAGGGGTGACTTGTAGTGGATAAAAAAAAAAATTGCTTTAATTACAGGTGATCACGACGCCATCATGTTTATTCTGCTTCTGCAACGGTTGAACACTAAGGCTGAAATCATACTGGGACAAATTCGCGAGAAGTAAGTGTTGTAGTTTCACAGTATTATGTAGAGGTTATTAGCATTTACCCCGCCAAATTGGGGCAGCGTGGTGGGTCAAAGCTCTAATTCCCTCTCTTATATGAGAGTGGAGGCCCTATACGCTTCACAATCGTGCATTGTTGAGGTAACATCTCCTGAATATGCTCCGGTGTCGGAGTGAAACGTACGTTGAGGGTAGATTTTGAGGGAATTCTGTGGTGGTAAATAAATATAAATATATATATTATAAAATAAGAATATTTAATCACAATACTTATATAATTTAAAAAATGTATATATAATATTTAATCTATATCCATTCTTCCATTCTAATATTATAAATGCGAAAGTGTGTCTGTCTGTCTGTCTGTCTGTCTGTCTGCTACGCTTTCACGGCCCATCTGTTCAACCGATTTTGATGAAATTTGGTACAGGGATAGGTTGTATCCCGGGGAAGGACATAGGCTACTTTTTATCCCGGAAAATTCAAAGGTTCCCGCGGGAATCAAAAAAATTATCTGTTCAACCGATTTTAATGAAATTTGGTACAGGGGTAGGTTGTATCCCGGGGAAGGACATACACTACTTTTTATCCCGGAAAATTCAAGTGTTCCTGCGGGAATCGAAACAACTTGGTCCACGCGGACGAAGTCGCGGGAATCATCTAGTAATATATAATCATATATTATCAATATATCAATATAATATATATAAAATCACTATACCACATAGATTTTCCTTTTGTCGCGGATTATAGCGAATTAAACTTCTGGTTCCTACATAGCCCTGTACGGTTTCAATTCCTCCGTCTATCTCTCGTCCAAGTTAAAATGCCTTGGCTTGTTGGCCTCGCAGTAAACAGCACGGCGAGATTTAAGCCGTTTTGGAGGTGGGTTGCAGAAAGCCGTGTTGTACCCATGGAGCTGTAGATTAGACCAAATCTTTTCGACCTACGTAGAACATATGTTTCAATTATTCATTTAATTTGACTACAAATATAATATTATTATTATTTAACGCTTAAAACACAGAACGCCGTACGAATAAATAAACTCCTGCGGAGAGGGGCAACACTAGATTTGAAGCTGTCATATTAGTTTAGATATTTTGTCATACCTGAGATTATGTAAGACCTGTACACCGTAATTTCAGATTCCCAGCGGTGAACGTGTGGGATAAGGAGTCGATCATGAAGACTCATACCGCGGTCCAGTACAGCTTCCGGTGTCAGCTGGAGTACCAACTGCAGATGATACAGGTGGGTTCTGAAACACTCACAATACAAATTTATTTCAACTGTGGAAGGTGAATTTAGCTTTTTTTGGTTTGCGGCGCTACGAAATTTTCTCTAGTTTAATTGATTGCATAACTATTTTCGACGTAAAATTAGTCCGAAAGGAGTTATTGTCAAAAAACTGTTTTTGGGCGCCATTTTTCCAATAAGTCGGCGCGAGCGACAAAGATACGACGCGGCAGAGTGAAAATTCGGAAAGACCACGAAATCTATAAAATACACCAATTTTCAAAACGCCCGAGAAACTTTCCAGGTAACCCCCTTTTTGAGCACCAAATGACTGGACCATAGCTCAACTGAGCTGGCAAATACTATAGTACGTATGTACAGTCCCACAAACTTATCTGACCCGGTATAGTAGATATGAAAAATAAAATCAAAAAAAAGAACTTAACAGGCATAAAAATTTGTTCCAATTTTGGCCACCGGGTCAAATAACTTTGACGCATTATACGTATGTATTCGCGCAAAACGATTCGCGGTTGGGGTTATAGTTGATGACCTAGACCTAGAGAGTGACTTACTTTTTATCCCGGAAAATTAAGGAGCTCCCAGTGGGAGTTTAAAAGAGGACGAAGTCGCAGGCATTCACCTAGTATTCTTTATATATTTTTTTTGAAGTGAAAACTTCTTTAGGTGCGTTGAGCACTTCTTGGTAGGGGGTAAAAATGTGGAAACGAGCGACACCGTTCTTCTTAAGACAAAAGGTCTTAAGTATAAATATAGTACATCTACATTCGTAATTAAACTTTTATGCCTTAGTTTTAAGGTTTATATTAATAAATGCTGTGGAACCGTGACCGACACCTCGCGTTGTGACGAAGTCAAAAGGTCTTAAATATAAATATAGTACATTAGTAATTAAACATTAATGCCTAAGTTTTAAGGTTTATATTTGAAATATTTTTATATTATTATTATTAATTTATTTTAATTAGAAAAAAAATATTCAATAATTTAAAAAAAAATCGTTTTCACTACTATCGGCATGACTACCAGCCTTTTTAATGTAGCTGTAAGTTTTCCGAACAAAATAAAATCTCTTAAATTTTTCTCTCTAGTGTATGGTCTGCATGTGGAGTGGTGCCTTAGAGACGTGTACTCCGGAACTGCTGCTGCGCGCGGCATCAGCTCTGCCCGACGCGGCGCAGCAGGAGCGAGCCCTGGACGCGGCGGCACAACTGCTGAAGACCAACGAGCTGGATGAGAACTGCTCCCTTGATGGTGAGTGGTGCTTTAGAGACGTGTACTCTGGAACTGCTGCTGCGCGCGGCATCAGCTCTGCCCGACGCGGCGCAGCAGGACCCATAGTGTGATTTCATATTGTATTGCAAGCTGTGGCAACCTCTAAGGAACCTCTAGAAAGGCAGATTCAGTATTTGGTGCGTGTAGGGCTCTCCTCTGGTGGAAATTGTGACAGTCTGCCCGCAAGCGGCTGGGGACCTGGCTACTAATCGGCACTCAAAGATGAGTTATTATTACCAAAAAATAACAATAACTAGGAAGGCTGATTCTTGTAATCAAAATTCAAAAAAATTTAAATGTTTTTTATTCAAATAAACTTTTAAAAGTGCTAATGAATGGTCAAGTGAATCTACCACTGGTTCGGAATGATATCTCCACCGAGAAGAGCCAGCAAGAAACTCTGCTGAGAAATAAAGTGTAGTATTAAAGTATGCGCACTGCGCAGTACCTATGTAAACAGTATAAAAACTGACGCTATTCATCATTTCGCCAGGCATGGAGCGTTGCTGGTCGTATCTAGCCGCGATGTGGTCAGCGCTGAGTATGAGCGCGGTGGAGGGCGCGGGGTGTGCGCGAGAAGTGTTATTACACGCATGCGCGGCCATCGACGCACTGTCGCGCGCGCTGTCTGCGGACGCGTCCGCACTCACGCACGCCACACTGGTATGTAGCTAAACCGTTTAGAATCAGATATTTATTGCATGATGCACATGATATCACAAATGTGGCACAAAAGATAAAAGAAAGAAGTGTATTACCATTGTCATGGCGTGCAATACTTAAAACTAAAAATCAAGGTATTATTTTTATTAATGAGATAAATATTGAAACAGCGTGGTGAGTCTAAGCTCTAATTCCCGCTCTCCTATGAGAGGGGAGACCTGTGCCCAGCAGTGGGACGTTAATAGGCTGTTGAGTTGGGACGCCTTATTTTTGGATTTTTTGGGAAACCATACTCATTTTGTTTTCATTTCTAGCCATCGGAACTACCTCACGAGTTGAGCCAACTCCACGAAGCGATACAAACGAGTTGCTCATCGCTCCAGCAACAATTAAAGAGCGTGCGAAGACGGCTTCCCCCCGGCGTGCGGCTACACGCTTTGCCTATCGATATGCAGGTGATTATGCACTCTATTACAAGTTTACAAGGTTTATTTTACTTTGACAGTGTAATTTTACACAAAGACTATAGTCGCTTGGCAAGTGAAGAGCTTACCAAGAGGCTACCTCCTGGCGTGCGGCTTCACGCGTTGCCCATCGATATGCAGGTGATTATGCGCTCTATTACAACTAGACAAGGTTCATTTTGCTCGGATAGTGTAATATTACATACAGACTATAGTTTATGGACTCTGTTACAACAAGACATGGTCCATTTTACTTTGAAAGTCAGCGAAGACAGAGTACGCGTGCAGCTACACGCGACCGACATATTGCACTTTATTACAAGTAGTCCAAGGTACATTTACTCTACCGCCTATATGTGTTACTGCACTATTAATAATATGTATGTTTTTGTTATTAGGGTTCCGTAGCCAAATTTGGCAAAAACGGAACCCTTATAGATTCGTCATGTCTGTCTGTCCGTCCGTATGTCACAGCCACTTTTTTCCGAAACTATAAGAACTCTACTGTTGAAACTTGGTAAGTAGATGTATTCTGTGAACCGCACTAAGATTTTCTTACAAAAATAGAAAAAAATCATTAAATTTTGGCGGTTCCCCATACTTAGAACTGAAACTCAACAATTTTTTTTTCATCTAACCCATACGTGATGGGGTATCTATGGATAGGTCTTCTAAACTGAATAGTTTGCGCGAGAGACACTTCCAAAGTGGTAAAATGTGTGTCGTCGTCCCCCCCCTGTAACTTCTAAAATAATAGGATAATAAAACTAAAAAAAATATATGATGTACATTACCATGCAAACTTCCACCGAAAATTGGTTTGAACGAGACCTAGTAAGTAGTTTTTTTATAATACTTCATAAATCGTAAACCGCAATAATTTACCTTTCATTCAATCAACTCAAATATTTAAAATAAAAATATTTTTAATAATTTAGAACTTACTACAGGTTTGTACGGAACCCTCGGTGCGCGAGTCCGACTCGCACTTGGCCGGTTTTGATTTTTGAATAATGTTGTCATAACACTAGTAGCACCTATATCCAGAATGCGCCTCTTAGATTTCCTTATAAAAATAGATTTTTAAAATTATTATAACTTTGAAGAAATTGTTCATAATTTTGGCTAACAACATATTTCAATATTCTTTCCATAGAGTATAGACGTTATTAGTGTTTGGTAATTTAATCTAACTAACATTATCTTGCTTCCAGCTGGTGGAACGTCTTCGAGGAGACAGCGCCATAGCGCTATGGCGCGCCGCCCGCGCCACGTCTCTGGCGGCGCGCGCGGCGTGCGCGTGCGCAGCCACCGCGGGCGAGCGGGGGGAGGGCGCGCCGCTGCCGCTGCAGGCGCTCAGCGCCATATGGAGCGCGGCCATCGACAAGACTTACCAACAGGTTAGCAATAATGGTTTTATCTATTTATTTTTATTTTATTGATAGGACATACGTCCTAATTAACGAATATGTCGTATCAGGCTCTGAAGTGTGTCTGTCTGTCTGTCTTTCTGTCTGTCTGTCTGTCTGTCTGTCTGCTACGCTTTCCCGGCCCATCTTTTCAACCTGAAATTTGGTATAGAGGTAGTTTATATCCCGGAGAAGGACATAGGCTACTTCTTATCCCGGAAAGTTCAAGAGTTCCCACGGGAATCTCTTCGGAAAAATCTTCGTCCACGCGAACGAAGTCGCGGGAATCATCTAGTTACATATAAATTACTAAAATTACACATACATAACAAACAAAATCACTAAAAATACAAAACAATAAAAATACACGCTATTAATTAAATTAAAATTAAATTAACAAACAATAATAATAAAATAACAATTTTATCATTTTCTGTTACTGGCAGATAGGATTTCGTCCACGTGGATCAAGGTTTTTAGACTCGCGGGAACTGCTTAACTTTTCGGGATTAAAAGTAGTCTACGTTCCCCAGGATTTAAACTACCTCTCAAATCAACTATCAAACTTATCAAATATCCTATCCTATTAACAATCACTACCTATCAAACCTCTCAAATTTCATCATAATCGGTTAAAGCGTAGCAAACAGACAGATGTGTTTCGCATTTCGGAAGTGACGTTCGCGTTATTTCTGATCGTTATTAAAATGGCCGCCACACAGAACAGCCGTTCAAAGTCGCCATCTTGTATCCATATTTTTTAACGTACAAACTAGTGTTGGTGTGATATTAGCTGTAAGTTTCATACTAGTGTTGTCCCCAGGACGACCTTGGCGCTGTGAAAACAATCAAGCACGCGCTATCCACGGTCGCGTCCGATGTCAATAAATTGGCCGCCTTCACGCAGGATAAGGAGTATGACGTCATGTCCTTGACCAACGTTGCCAGCGAAATGGTGAGAGTTGTATTATTTTTTTGAAGTTAAAACTTCTTTAGCCGCGTTGAGCACTTCTTGGTAGGGAATAAACTTGTGGATTCGCGTCACCGACACCGACATGCTCGCGTTGTTACGAAGACAAAAGGTATTATACATAAATATAGTACATTCGTAATTCAACTTTAATGCCTTATATGCGTTATTCCAGTTCTATGGCTGTGCCAAATTTCTTCCAGATCCGTTCAGTCGTTCTGGCGTGACTGAGAAACAAACATACATCTATTCATCCATACATCCATCCAAACTTTCGCATTTATAATATTAGTATAGATTTATTTCTTTGATATGATTTTTGAAAAGTAGTAGAAAGTTACTCTCTACTGCTGCTATATTTTGCAGCCAACACCGCCCATAGTGCTCCGAGCTCAACTCGTGAAGAAGCAGCTGGAAGAAACGAAGACCCTCACCATCAGACTGGAGAACAAGGAAGCCGATATCAAGGAGCTGAGGAAAGCGCTCAAGGTATGGTCAAAGTCAAAGTCATAATTCACTTAGTCAATGAGGGTAACATTGTATACTTTTTGCCTTAATGGTTGAATTTAACAACAAAATAGGTCTGAGAAATATCTGTCAACCAACCCAGCCGTGTAGTTTTTAAATGTATACCTACTAGCTGATGCCTGCGACTTCGTCCGCGTGGATAAAGGTTTTGGTTCCCGCTCTTTAAGTTTTCGGGATAAAAATGTGTTATTCCAGACTATAATCTATCTCTGTGCCAAATTTCATCCAAATCGTTCTGGCGTGATTGAGTAACGTTGAGTGACGCTGCGGCGCACCCGACCCGACCCGCGCCGAACCGGCACCCGTTCCCTGTGTGTTTTGCCCTTTATAATATTAGTATAGATAGTATAGATATGTTTGATCATTTGCTGCAATATCGAGAAACAATTCAAAATGGCGGATGTCACGTGTGACAATAACGAACCATGCCGTATGATTTCTGTGGAGGCGTTTGAAACTCGTGTGTATTGTCAGGCTAAACAAGAAGAGCTGTCCGAGATGCAAATCCGGCGGGAGCTGGGCGAGAGGAAGCTGACCGCCGCGGCACGAGATGCTGAGCTGAGATCGCAACAGCTGCAGAGGAGGCTGGAAGACGCGCAGAACCAACTGAAGAGGTAATACGTCCTGATCTGTGGATGCCCACTGTTGGACATTAATTGGGTATTCGACAAGTCAAATAAGTAATCTATATTTACTACTCGTAATATTATAAATGCGAAAGTTTGAATGAATCTAGTAAGAAGTTGTATTTCCGTTCTATTGTGTGCAATAAAGATTTAATAAATAAACTAGCTGATGCCCGCGACTTCGTACGCGTGGATCGAGGTTTTGTTGTTCCCGCGGGAACTCTTGAATTTTCCGGGATAAAAAGTAGCCTATGTGTTAGTCCAGACTATAATCTATCTCTGTGCCAAATTTCAGCCAGATCCGTTCAGCCGTTGGGGCGTGATTGAGTAACAAACATCCATCCATACATCCATCCATACATACATCCATACATCCATCCAGACATCCATCCAAACTTTCGCATTTATAATATTTATTTGATAAATAAATGAATGGCTGTATGGATGGATGTTTGTTACTCGCGTCAGAACGGAACTGCATGAAATATGGCACCAGAGATAGATTATAATCTGGAATGTGAATTAGCACATAGGCTACTTTTATATGTATATATGTTTTGAATAGTTGTCAAATACCAATTCTACGAACTGCATCCTTAAGACAGCCATAGATTAATGTTTGATTCTGGAGCGAGGGATGGAACGATGAATCAAACATGAGGTGATCCGTAGAATCCGTAGAATAAAAGTCGTTATATCCGCGTCCCCTGTTAGTTTTATGTTCAAAAACCATATAAAAAAGTGCGTTGAATTTTGATGACGTCACTGTTGAGTATTTCATACAACATCCCATACTAAGCGCGCGTTTTGACGTTTGAAAAAAAGTTACTTGTAGTCAAATAACCAATTTGTACATGTGAAACCGTATTTTTTAAAATTTTGCTTTTTTTAAAATGCAGAAAAGAGAAAGAGTTCGAAGAGACAATGGACCACCTCCAACAAGACATAGACTCGCTGGAGAGCGAGCGAGGCGCGCTGCGGGACAAACTTAAGCTATACGCGAAGCGAGGCGGTACTCACCACGGTAATTTGTTTTCAGTACATTATCATTTAAATCTCATCTTCATTTAAATTGGTGGTTTGGAATTAATAAAAATTATCTTCTAAACAATCTTATATACATATAAAAAAATTGCGGAACCGGCAGGATTTGAACCTGCGTCTCTCCGGGTATTGCGCCTGGAGCACCTTTGATCTCTAGGCCGCTGGCGTGAACCGTGGCCTAGACGTGGTCAAAGGATTCGGAGCGACGCAGGTTCGAATCCTGTCTTTTCCGCAAATTTTTACATGTATTGAAGATTGTTTAGAATTTTCCTAAAGTGTGGATATACTATTCTGATCAACACACTATGATCAAAAAAGTATTAAAAAAAACTATCAGTATACAATAAAATATAAATGGAACTGACGGACCTTGAAAAGTGACAAACAGACATTTAATCTTTAATTTTTCGGGATAAAAGTAGCCTTTGTCCTTCCCCGGGATGATAAATTTCGTTTGAACAGATGGCGCGTGAAAGCATAGCAAACAGACGGACACACTTTCGCATCTATACTAATATTATAAATACGAAAGTGTGTCTGTGAGTCTATCTGGCTGTTTGTCTGCTCCGCTTTTACCATCTATGAAGATCAAATAGTTCCCTCGGGAATTATCTCGCCATCTAGTTGTAGAATAAACACTTTCGCAATAGGGATAATGAAATAAAGACCCTCTATTTAATAATCAGCATAGATTAATTATAATACCAAGTATAGATTGCTAACTCCCTTATAAATTTTTTTCTAGGTTAATACTTACTATCGTTAGATGGCGCTACCAGGCTCGCTCTTTATATGATTATAGTAAAATCGGTGAAATATAGTATTTTCTTGGTTCAATTTGTATTAATTATTTATATAAAATTATCAAAATACAAAAATTTGATAAAATCACTTAAGCAAATAGCAAATTTACATTCAACTAATTTTAACAAACAGCTTGCACAGTTACGCCATCTCAGATTGTGCGAAGAACTACAAGGTACCGGCGACTTTAATGCGCATTTAGCGAGCTTTGATTGAATGTATGAAGTGAACAGTCTTATACTGGTTTATATATTCTCTTTGATAATCAGTAAGAAATAATTCTAATTTATTACTGATTATTAGAAATAATTATTATTTCTTACTGATTCCACAGAAAGACAAAGGGTCTTCCATTAGATCTAAAATTCACATCCTCGGTTACTTTTAAGTTTGGTAACCAGTTCAAACTTAAAGAAAAAATGCGTGTTGAAATTTGATGACGTCACAACTATGTATTTCATACAATCTTACTTGAAGTGCGTTTTTAAGTTTGATATATAGTTGTTGATTCGGTTGAGTTGTCATCATCCCTATTATATTATGCGTAATATTAGTTAAATATCATAGTATATTATGTATTGTTATATGTCACCGTAAGATTGTAAAAACCGTAAGATTATAATCTAACTCGCGAAATTGTAAACTTACAATCTTACGGACTTACAATCTTACGGTGACATATATATATCGATGCGTATAATGTGTGTGTATGTGTGCAGCGATGTCTTCGCCGGGCGCCGCGCGCGACTCTTACCTACGTAAGCTCATCGTATATGTGTTCTAACTGCATGCATATAGCAACACTACTACACTAATACACTTATAATTTAAATAATACACAACAATATACAATAGTTATTTGTTATACAAGAGTGAAAAGTTGTTTTTTAACCGCGTGCTCAATTTTGATGACCGAGCAAGAGAAGGATTCTAAAATTGAATCACGAGCGCAGCGAGTGGTTCAAAAATTAGAATCCTGAGCGTCAGCGAGGGAATCAAAAGAGCACGAGGTGAAAAATCTTTTCACTCGAGTGCAACACGTAACTTTTCATCCCACCTCAGCGAGGAAATGACATGACGTGAAAGAAAATGGTGCGCGCAAAGCAAATTAAAAAAGTACACCAAGAAGGTTACGAGTGTGAGTTTTTAACAAATTAAAAAAGGTTGTATGAAAATTCGTCACCATAGAGGTAGAAGTAAATAGGTTTTAATGATGTTTTGAATTCACAAACTTCATAGACGAGTGATATTTACTAACGTGCACACGATGTTCTGAATTCAATTTCCTTTATCCTCAAGAGGATAATAACGGCTTTTGCATTCAGATATCGAAGATTAAAAATACTCTTTCCGAGATGGTGGGATGAAAAAAATATTATTATTGATTATTACATCGGTTTTTGATATGATTTTTAAAGCTTAATATTGTTTTCTCAGAGTTATTAAAATAGCTTTTTCTGGAACTAAGTCAAGATATAGATAGGCATTTCTTTATTGATAGCCGAGTGGCATGCACACCTGCAGAGAAGAGTGTAGCAAAAGGCCAAGCTTTTTTTGATAACATCTCGAATTAAGGTTTATTTTGCACTAGCTGATGCCCGCGACTTCGTCCGCGTGGTTTTAGTTTTCTGTTATTCCCGCGGGAACTTCTTAATTTTCCGGGATAAAAAGTAGCCTATGTCACTCTCCAGGTTCTCAGCTATACCATGCCATGCCAAAAATCACGTCGATCCGTTGCTCCGTTGCGGCGTGATTGAAGGACAAACCAACAAACAAACACACTTTCGCATTTATTATATAAGTATGATAAATATAGCGGCTTTTTTAAAATATGTATTATTACTGCGTTAGATTTAAGAAAAAAGCAATCGCATATTTAGAGATTTAATTCGAATATTTCGAGATTTTTTGTATAAAATGAATGCGTTTGCGTCTGTTTAGCGGTGGTGACTGCGCCGCCGCCTCCTGTGCCGCGTAAGCTATACTATAATCGATGTTGCATCCGTTTTGGTTCAGCATGCTTGTGATTTACAATTATTTGGCAGTCCTATTCTCTCTTCTATGTGTTGTTTTGTTACTTTATAACCGTCGTCGTTCAGTATATGGAGAACAAACGTTACGGCATATCCATACTATTACCTTTTCAGATTTATTCAATTCTGCTGTCACGTTTTTTTATAGTTGCCGCCAATCATTTAGTCGTGTCTGAGCTGAGGTGACAGGCTGCCTCGTTGGTCTAGTGGTTAGCAGGTCCTGGGTTCGAGTCCCTGGTCGGGCCATAATTAAGTATTGAGTTTTTCTGACTAGAAATTCTCAGTACTAGCCCGGAGTTAGGAAGTTGGAGGTGTTTCACCCCCGTGCCTCGGAGAGCACGTTAAGCCGTCGGTCCCGATTATTATCACTAACATGATAATATAGTCGTTAAAGCCCGCCAACCCGCATTGGAGCAGCGTGGTGGGTCTAAGCTCTAATTCCCGCTCTCTTACGAGAGTGGAGGCCTGTGCCCAGCAGTGGGACGTTAATGGGCAGTAGTGGTGGGAGCTGAGGTGCGAGTGCTCATACAAACTGTCGTCAGTCAACGTATAGTCCGACAAACTTATCTGAGAGCGTCGCTAGTATCTATGAAAAATGGAATAAAAGCTAAAACTAAACGGGCAAAAAAATTAGTTCCAGTTTTGGCCACCGGGTCAGATAAGTTTGTGGGACTATACTATTGCGATGCGTCTTACGGCCAACTTCAGACACGACTGTTTGATTGGCGCCGGCTATACCCGACTGTTGTCACAAACTGTTAGAACAACATCCGTCCCTTTCACTTTACGAACGTCAGAACGTCCGATCCGGGAATATTCTGACAGTCTTCAAGGTATTTGCCGGGTCTAGTTCAAAATGTATGAGCAGAGTGCCTAGCCAGTGGCGTGCATGACATAGAAGCGTCAAAGCACTGCTTACCCTTGCTTTCAAAGCTCATTGCATATCTTTCATTATGACCTGTCAGTAAGCTGGTTTATATATGTCACCGTAAGATTGCAAAGGCTGTTGGATTGTAATCTAACCAGCGATATTGTAAACTTTCGACAGATTACAATTTAACGCATTATTTTTCGTTAGATTGTGATCTGTCAGATATATTAACCCGATAAAACCTAAGTGCCCGGCCGCAGTCGAACCCTAACCTAACCTACAAGAAAGAGACAAGAAAACGTAAATACAATGAATATTTCAAAAATTGACACTCGGACCATTGAAGGGTTCACAATCCGTCGACAGTTTACAATATCGCTAGTTGGATTACAATCTAACGGTTTTTGCAATCTTACGGTGACATATACAAAGAATGCCTACCCTGACTTCAAAACCTGTGCACGCCACTGGTGCCTTCCGGTGCGAATCTAATGTGTCAAAACTCAAACCTGTCACATTAGGGGTTTAGTTAAGTCAGTCTATGATGGAAATGGACTAATTTGCAAGGGGCTTGCAGGGGCCATACTGCCAACGCTTAAAGCCATATTGTTAAATTAATTATTGTTGACTTTCGTGTTTTTGAATTATAATCCTTATTTTAGGAACGTCAAGGTTCCTGACATCATACTGTTATTTTGAGTAATATTGCTTAAGTATTGCTTTAACCGTTGGGAGTATGGGCCCAATTTAATTAAACTCATGTTCCTATTCGGTTTTTACATTGCATCGTAGCGGAACGTTAAATCAATTTTTGCTACGATTTTTCCATTCATTTGTATGTAAATAATTTGCTTTGTCTAAATATTTTGTGTGTAAATTTTACATGCATGATTGATTGTGTACTTAACCAGGTTATGACTTATGTTCTATTCAATCATAATTTTCTTATTTAACTAAATCTTCCGAAAATAATTATTAATCCATTTTCTTTAAGTAACCAAATAACTCATTTTGAAAATAATATCTAATTTCAAACTCTTGTCTCTAAGTTTACTTTATAATACAAAAAAATATGTCACACATTTTAACACTGTTAATAAGTGTTTAAATTTAAGGATATAAAAGGATTTGAAAGGGATACGTTTCAAAAAAAAAAATATAGTTTACCCTTAAAATGGCATAAAAAAATATTTTGTATGGCATTTCATAAAATAATGTAAATTTCATGTATAGTTCTACATTTTACGGAAAAATATAGATAAACTCCAACCTAGACCTCATCAAGACATTAGCTGTGCACTGAGCATAATTGTCGTCAGGCTCTAGCCTATCTAAATCTAAATATATAGCCTATCTGAATCTGAATCTAAATATATAAAAGGGAAATGTGACTGACTTACTGACTGACTGATCTATCAACGCAAAGCTCAAACCTTTATACAGATAGGGCTGGAATTTGGCATACAGAAAGCTGACTAAGAAAGGATTTTTGAAAATTCAAACCCCAAGGGGGTGGAAATAGGGCTTTGAAAGTATGGAAATCGAACCTGACATGAGCGAATTGCAGGCAAAAGCTAGGCTTACAATTAAAAAAAAAGTGTGTGTGTGCAATTCACACACGGCAGAAGTGAAACTTCAGAAAACTAGCCTACGAGAGAATGAAAAAAATATAACTTGTATTTCTAATAGATCGTAATCGTATAGAATACAAGATAAATATGTCTTGTATTCTATCTCATTCTCTCGCAGGCTAAATCCTATTATGAATAGTTTTTCATTCTCTCGTAGGCTACTTTTCTGAAGTTTCACTTCTGCCGTGTGTGAATTGAACACACACACTTTAAAAAAAAAATTGTAAGCCTAGCTTTTGCCTGTGTCTTCGCTGACGTCAGGTTCGATTTTTATACAAATTTCAAAGCCCTATTTCCACCCCTGCCTATAGCTATCTGTATGCCAAATTTAGTGTTTTTCTCTTTTTAGTGTTGCATTTTCGTTTCATCGAATTTTCAAATCCGAATGATTCTAAAGAAGTTTCACTTCAAAAAGAGATAGTAAAATTGGTATTGTCCGTGTGTTGTAGAAGAGACGCCGGTGAAGGTGGCGCCAGGTATCATGGCTGGAGAGGTGAACGAGGCTCTACAGCATCAGCTCAAAGTGCTCAGCTGGTGAGTGAAAACATAAGAATACGAAGAACTTTCCGAACGAAGAAACTGGTAGGCTCAAGCCATACAGCTTGACTTGAGCCAACCATTACCTTAAGAGTCCCCGCAGACCACAAACTTTTTATCGGCCGATAGTTTGATCGGATTTGGCTACTAGCGCGCACACCGGGCCAACTAAACAGTCCGGTTGGTGATGAGTGCGCATACCAGACAACAGTCAGTCTTGAATGATTTGCTAGTTGTTAAGTGACTTTTGAAGAAAGCGGTTGCGTAATGAAAGTTAATAGAAAATTATCCAGAAATGTTATTTTTGCTTTTATACTACGGAGAAGAAGGATCAAGAAGAGAAACGGAGAGGATTGGGTGCATCCCATTCATAGTGACAGATTAACAGAAATATAACATCACATCAAAGTTATATTATAAAGGCGAAAGTTTGTATGCATGTGTATGTGTGTGTGTGTTTGTTACTCTTTCACGCAAAAACTACTGAACGGATTTGGCTGGGAACAGTGTCTCATACTCACGATTAACAAAAGACTACATTTTATCCCAGAAAATTAAAGGGTTCTATTAAATTTACAACGGACGTTTCGACAAGCAGCGACGAATTACAACTTGACATAGCCATCGTGACAAATGTGCATGACCAGCCAGCGCCAAAGCTCGGATTAAACTGAACTATCGGCCGACTAAATAATCGGTAATGTGCGCGCGTGGAAGAGCGCCATACTGATTTAGCAGTCGGCCGATAGTTCGCCGACAGTTCAGTTTGAAGGCAATCGTGTAGCCCATCAAATTTTTTTATCGACCGATACCGAATCGTTATAATTTGCGCACTTACATACATTTTCATACTGATTAAGAAACCGACCAAACTATCGGCCGATAAAAAGTTTGTGGTCTGCGGGGACTCTTAAAATGACAGTTAAAGTGAAAGTTTGTTGTTATCTTTACTTTTTATCTAAATATACATAGTAGGTATACAATATTTGCGTGTTTTTGAACGCTGCGTGATAAGGTAATACCTTTTTTTTGTTGACGGGGGGAAATCTCTCGGGGGGCATACCCGACTTCCTGGGGAAGAAATTGGATTTCTACCTACTAAAACCCCCTCTGTGGCCGACCTTAATGCATGTTGGGGGACTCAGAGATCTCTTAAAAACACATCGGTGCCTCCCTTGTACGATGCCCATAGGGCTCATCCCGGACTCCTGAAGAAGTCCCTTGATTACCCGGACCCGTACAGTTTACATGAGGTATGGCTGCTTGTTGGCCGCAGGCCCACAGCAAGTTGCCATCTTCTCAGAATCGTATAATCCGTGCGAATTAACATGGCACCTGGCTCGAATGAATGACGATTAGAGCGAACGAAAGTACCGAGTGCAAAAAAAAATTATTTTATTTTATTATTATTTTATATATTATTTTTATAACTTTTCCCACCATCTTTGTTGAAAAAAACCACAACACTGAAGAAAACGTCCAAACGTAACTATTATAACAAAAATCCGATAACAATAACAAATAACAGCAAACAAATTACCTACTCCGAAATTCAAACGGAAGGAATGATACGCGCAACGGTAACAGTAATGCTGACGCTACTGGCGAGAGCGGGGCACCGCGCGGGGAAGCGGGAGGAGGGTTGTTTTCGAGCCAGGTGCCATGTTAATGCGCACGGCTTGTATTGTTAGGTGCCCGACTAAAGCCCCCACTCCACCCTGACTATAATAATATGCTATTTTTCGCCAGGACGGTGGAGAGGGAGCGCGTGGCGCGCGTGGCGGCGTGCGCCAAGGCGGAGCGTGCAGCGCTTCGAGCGCTGAGGCCGCTGCACCACCCCGCCGCGCCCGCCGCCAAGCACCGCCGCCAGGCCGCTGCAGCGCTGGAAATGCAGCTCGCCAAGCTGCAAACTGTGAGTACACCAGATGCCGCATCTGTGCGAACGAGACGCATTGTATTTACGCGAGAGTAACAGAGACAGGTAATAACAGCTGTTCATTGTACACGAAATTCTTCCTTACCTATAGTATAGTATCATCCATCCATCAAACTGTATGCATCCACTGCTGGATATGGGCAGTGGCGTGCAGTTCATAGAGGCATAAAAACACTGATTACCCAATCAATCAATCAAATAAATATTATAAATGCGAAAGTTTGTATGGATGGATATATGGAGGGATGTCTTTTACTCAATCACGCCCGAACGGCTGAACGGATCTGGTTGAAATTTGGCACAGATATAGATTATAGTCTGGAATGACACCTAGGCTTCATTTTATCCCGAAAACCTCAATCCACGTGGACGAAGTCGCGGGCATAAGCTAGTTGGAAATACGTTAATGCTCAGTTTCATCAAGACTGTTAGTAAATAGGTATTCTGACTTACTAATGCCTCGTTGGTCTAGTGGTTAGCATAGTCGACTGCGGATCACGAGGTCCTGGGTTCGATTCCCGGTCGGGCATAAAAGTTAGGTATTGGGTTTTTCAATTAAGAAATTCTCAGTGCCAGCCCGGAGTTGGAAGTTGTCGGTGTTTCACCCCCGTGCCTCGGAGAGCACGTTAAGCCGTCGGTCCCGGTTATTATCACTAACATGATAATAGTCGTTAAAGCCCGCCAACCCGCATTGGAGCAGCGTGGTGGGTCTAAGCTCTAATTCCCGCTCTCCTATGAGAGTGGAGGCCTGTGCCCAGCAGTGGGACGTTAATAGGCTGTAGTGATGATGATGATGAATACCCTAGCTTCAAACCCTGTGCACGCCACTGGACATAGGCCTTTTCGAGAGAGCGCATCCAATAAAGTATAGTAGGTACCTATAGCATGCCATCAGGGTTGCACGTGGCTATCGCACCATATCTTTTGAGGCGGCAACTACTCTGGCTCGCTTTCCGCCCATAGACATACTGGCGGATATGGACGCGAGGGTGTATAGCCAGACTCGCGCTGAGGGTCAGAATAGTGAAGACAGAGTAGAACCTGGAACACTTAGAAGGCGCGCGTACCGCCAGGCAATAGAGGACTGGCGTGCACGCCTGGAGGAAGGGAGGAACGCACGACAACGCATTGTTGGAGCCATATTGCCAAAATTAGACGCATGGCTAGAGAGAAAGAGCGGTAGCGTGACCTTCAGACTGACACAGATACTCACCGGACATGGGTGTTTCGGTGAGTATCTGTGTCGGATCGGTCGCGAGCCAACACCTCGATGTCACCACTGCGACGAGGACCAAGACACGGCACAGCACACGTTCGAATTGTGCCCTGCTTGGGACAACGAGCGTAGCGGGTTGGTTAATCAAATAGGGAGAGACCTCTCACCACCTGCAGTAATAGCAGCAATGCTAGCGGAAGAGGACTCGTGGAGGGCGGTGGTCTCCTTTTGTGAAAAGGAGACCGCCGAGCGACTTCGAGAGCGCAGTGACCCGGGTCGGAGACGGACACGTCAGGGTGGCAGGGATCAGCGCTCTGATCCGTCGCATTAGTAGTCCCTGTTGATGGGACTCCGGGGTTGCGAGTTGCCAGAGTTAGGGCTCTTTCCGTTCCACCCAATACAATGTGACCCCTGGAAGACAACAGCTGGCCGTGGCCCCCAGCTGTTGAAACGATCATTGAGGACGGTTTCAATTGAACCAGGGACGAGCTCAGTATGGGCGATGCGCAAGGGAGGCACCGGCGCAGGTTCTTTATAGAGTTCCCGGAGCCTCTCATTATGCGCTGAGGATGGTCACCGAGGGGGTTTTAGTGGGTACAAATCCCACATAACCCGGTCTGCCTCCTGGGAGGCCGGGTATCTGAAGAAGATTTCCCCCCCGTCAACAAAAAAAAAAAAAAGGTACCTATAGCATAGTACAGCTCGCGTCAATATAATAGTCGCATCTGAAGTTGACAACGAGACGAGTCGGAGATGAAACCGGATTCCGGATATCCAGCTAGCTACGAAGCCGGATGGCGGAATATTTTTTCATTTTTAGGGTTCCGTAGCCAAATTTGGCAAAAATGGAACCCTTATAGATTCGTCATGTCTGTCTGTCTGTCTGTCTGTCTGTCCGTCCGTATGTCACAGCCACTTTTTTCCGAAACTATAAGAACTCTGTTGAAACTTGGTAAGTAGATGTATTCTGTGAACCGCATTAAGATTTTCTTACAAAAATAGAAAAATAACAATAAATTTTGGGGTTCCCCATACTTAGAACTGAAACTCAAAATTTTTTTTTTCATCTAACCGATACGTGTGGGGTATCTATGGATAGGTCTTCAAAAATGATATTGAGGTTTGTAATATCATTTTTTTCTAAACTGAATAGTTTGCGCGAGAGACACTTCCAAAGTGGTAAAATGTGTGTGTCCCCCCTCTGTAACTTCTAAAATAAGAGAATGATAAAACAAAAAAAAAATATATGATGTACATTACCATGCAAACTTCCATCGAAAATTGGTTTGAACGAGATCTAGTAAGTAGTTTTTTTTAATACGTCATAAATCGTAAACCGCAATTTACCTTTCATTCAATCAACTCAAATATTTAAAATAAAAATATTTTTAATAATTTAAAACTTACTAAAGGTTTGTACGGAACCCTCAGTGCGCGAGTCCGACTCGCACTTGGCCGGTTTTTTTTTATTGCGTGATAGGCTTGCGCTTGACGACAATCATGCTTAATGCAATGAGATCTAGGTTGGAACGCGCTTGCCTAGATCCGGCAAATCTTAGTTTTTTGGAAGGTTCTTTGAACTTCCTTGTGAATTTGGTACCTTTTTAGTTTATAAACAAGAGCCATCATAATTATAACCCGTTTTCTTATTATTTACCTCACAAAAACCCACAACAACCTCAGCCGGGGTTTTTTACTACTTTTATCCTTTTGTTAAACTACTATTATGATATTTTATTAATAAATGTTTTTGGTATAGGAATGGACGCTGTTCGTGGCCCGCTCTGGGCTGGTCAAGTTCCCGGAAGACCCCGCCAAGTACGGCAGAGCGTTGCAGCAACACAAGGAGAAACAGCGCGAGGCGAGACAGAAGTTAGAGGTAGGCTCTTCTAATACCTACCTATTTAGGCGTATATAATCTGTCCAACCATTTATTTTAATTTTGACATCAACGCGCCTATGAAGTTTCATAATTATTAACAGGCCACCGTCGCCAAAAAATCGTCTAGGTTTAAAATATTATTAAGAAAATACCTATTAGAAACATTACCTGCATAAGTATTATTAAGTAAGTAATAAGCATTAAGTAATTATTATGTATAGTATTAAGTTTTATTAGAAACTGAGACTGTATTCCTACAGTCAAGCTGTGAAAATAATTTTGTAGGATATAAGTTACTTTGTAAGCCTAATTGTTAACAAGTTTAAGAAATAAAAAAATAATTTTAAAAAAATGAGGTCGATTCTGTTTTTCATTGTGATGTTTTTGTCGGCAGGATCGCCTATCAGCCCTACAGGCGGAAGTGAGGAGTCTGGTCTCCATCCACAGACCCTGGCGCTGTGTGGAAGCGGACTTCACAGAGTTCCCGGCGCCTGAGCTCACTGCTGTAAGTTTTATGCCAATATTATAGATATTGCAGTTCACGAGAGCGCGAGGGTTATGGTTGTGTTAAAGTCCTATCTGTATACATTTGTATACGTGTAATTTATATACATGTGTATTTGTATGCGTGTACGACCGACATACGCAATGTACATAACTACAAGTAAAGTTCACGCGCGCTTGTGAATTGCAAGAACTATATGCTTAAGCTTCCTATATCCCCTTTTGGTTTAGGGAATTATTGACGAAAGTAATTATAGAGTAATTATAAATATAACCAATTTTATTGTCACTTAAAGTTGCTCTTAGGTGAACTAAGACGTTATTAATACTTTACTATACTTTTCCCGCAATGTCCCTTACCTTACCTTTGTTACCTTATTACCTTTTACAGTGCGGCATATAATATTAATTTTCGCACTAGTGCGGTAATATGTTGGCCGCCATACAAAACCTCAGCTGTTTTGATCCCATTATCTTGGAATAACTATAGTTTTAATAGCCGTGAAGTAAGAGCAACTTTACGAGTAAATGTAGTATAAATTGGTTTTTCTATTGTCCAGGCGCTGTCCTCTCGGTCAATGGACATCGGCACAATCAAATACCCAGCGTCCGAGGCGATGACCGATGACACAATATACGTCACACCCGCGCAGCTAGCCCGGTGAGTATAAGGCTGTCTTTACACCGCAGATGTGCTGAATTAAAAAAAAACATGAGAATACAGGTGGTACTAAGTTATTCTCTGTCCATTCATTTATTTTACTTTTGGCAGCTCGATTTACGATGTTTCATAACAATCGAGTTTCAGTACAGTAAATGTAATATAAATCACGCAGGTGGAAACCATCCAACACAGAAGTCAAGAGAGCTTGTGTTGCAGCTTCATGATTATATTGAAAAGGAAATTCGTACTGGTAATCACGAGATGAGTATACGAGTTACGAAATATCTGATAAAAGGGCACATCGCTTCACTATTGTAATGCGTATTGTATCTGCGTGTATGAAGTATTGCCTTTTTTGTCGATGGTTGCCTGTCAATTATTATGAAACTTCATAGGCGTGCTTATGTCAAAAGTAAAATAAATGATTGGACAGAATACAAGAAGATTTTTAGTCGTCGTTTTGTCTTGATTTCATGAATGCTCGTTTCGCATTAATACTGTACGGGAGCAGGTGATATGGCTCGACCGTAACAATAGGATGATCATCCTCCGAGCGGGTGTTGTGCTCGGGGACCACTGGTCCGACCGTCCATCTTTGGAGGTCGTATATATAGCGTAATTCTGAGAAAACTTCGCAAGCGTGAGTTGGGCTCTTCGTGGTCGCGTGCATGGTACTAGTAACGCCATCTATTGGATTATGTGCGGACTGCGAAGACCGCCACAATACTTTTTACGTAACGTATGCATTGTATATTATTTATATAATTTACAAAATGTAAATTTTTTCTCTTTATGAAAAGAGCAACTGCTGAGTTTCTTGCCGGTTCTTCTCAGTAGAATTACTTTCCGAACCTGTGGTAGATTCTTAGGACTTATTAGTGGCACAAGTTGTCCTACGTGAAATAAATCATTTCATTTGCATTTTTCTTTTCATTTTAATGTCAGCTATTGATCAATACAGGTTTTAGCTGTGGCCGTTATTTTGAAAAAAAATAATATCCAAACATTTGAAATTAAATTTTAGTTTAAAGATCGTATAGAAGAATTACCCCATTACTCATCATCCACCATATTCCTGGTTTAAACGCGTAGTACGTTCTTGATTAATATTTATTTCACTTTTACAGGTTACGTGAAATCGTATCGGATCTACAATCGGACGAGGTTAAATTGGACCTGAAACCGTTAGACGATACAGTCTGCGCTGCTTGAACTTTAGAACAGAAGAAAAGATAATATATAGAACTATAAGAGATAGAGAATTAAATAAATAATTAACTAACTACAAAATGTAAATTAAAACTGTAATCAAACTTCGAATATTTTAGACTATCCTTAGAAACTTTTTTTAACTCATTTTATATCCCTTTTCAGCTGCAATGTTACCATGAATCACTATCCATGTTATAAATTCGAAAGTGTGTTTGTTTGTCCTTCAATTACGCCGCATCTAATCGACGCGATTTTTTACCTAAACATAGTTGGCAACCGGAGAGTGAATCAAAGGACGGGAGTTTTAAATTTTTTTTGAAATTCATCCGGACGAAGTCTCTCGGAAGAAGTATAAAAGACATTTTTTATTAAATTCCCATACGCTCGTGTTCACGGCACTTTAGATCTTAACGCTAAAGACGTATGGCCTGTGTTTCGATGCGTATGGACTTGTTGTATTAATATTGTTAGTACTTATTCTAATTAATTTAAAGTTATTATGAAATAAACGCTTATTTATTGCAATATATGTGTTTTATTAAGTTGCTAACTAACCCAATTGAGTTTAAACAATTAATATGTCTTATAGATTCCTAAAACTTAGTCTTTTAATATCGATCTCGTTTGGTAAGTAACTTAGTAAGCGATGATGCAGTCTAAGATAGTAGTGGGCTAACATGGTAGGAATATGGCAGTTAATATTAGATCAGACCATAGACAATATAGAAATTACCAATTCTTAAGTTGCCCTTATTAAATCGTTTGTTCCCATCTATACTAATATTATAAATGCGAAAGTTGGGATGGATGGATGGATGTTTGTTACTCAATCACGCCAAAACGGCTGATTGAATCTGGATGAAATTTGGCACAGAAATAAATTATAATCTGGAATAACACATAGGCTACTTTTATCCCGGAAAATCAAAGACTTCAAATTCTCTTACTCAATTTGATCTCCCTATGACTTTTTTCACTTTTAATAAAATCTCCCACTCTTCCATCCATGCACCCAAATTTTCGCATTTATAATATCGATAGTATAGAGGTATAAATTTATTCAGCTAGAATATAGAATAGAAAAATGTCTCAAGAAGGGTTCCTTGTTGTCTACGGAACCCTAAAAATCTGTCCCCCTCGGAGTCCGCTAGGATGAAGTTGCGTAGCAATCGAACGCGGTGCGCGCTACAAAGCGAATCGCGGCCCTTTGGATTAATTTAAATACTCGACATTCCTAGCGCACGGGGGCGTATTCTAACATTTTTTATAGCTAACTAGCGGCTTCAATTGGAATATAGGGATGATGACAACTCAGTCAAATCAGCAACTGTTTATCAAACTTAAAAACTCGCTTCTAGTATAGAAGATGTATGAAAGACACTTGTGACTTTATCCAATTTTAACGTACTATAGTTTTAAATGGTTATCAAAATTAAAACTAACCGAGGATGTAAATTTTAGGTATTTTGGAAGACCCTCTATTTAATAATCAGTACCTAAGAATTAATTTATTTCTGACACGGGCATCATCCTTATTTAATTGCACATCTCTATTCCTACAAGCATCTGGCCCGGTGGCTAAAATCGGAACAAATTTTTATGTCTATTTTAAATTTAAAATTCTTCTATTGGACGTAAGTATGACGTAGTTGCGACTATCAAAAATATAGCTAGGATATGGATTTTCCGGCTTCCGTTTTCCCTTGCACTTTTAACATTGGTATCTTCAAATTAAGAGTGAAGAGTGCATCTTTTAGGCAATCGCGCTCCACCTTAGGTTGCATCACTATTTTCCAGTAAGTCTGACTGCAGCCAAGCGCTATATATCTATACTAATATTATAATTGCGAAAGGATGGATGGATGTTTGTTACTCAATCACGCCAGAACGGTTTAACGGATCTGGACGAAATTTGGCATAGAGATGGATTAGTCTGGAATAACACGGGCTACTTTTTATCCCGGAAAATTAATGAGTTCGCGCGGGAACCAAAAAACTAGTGGGCATCAGCTAGTCTAGTCTTGTAAAAAAAGTAAAAAATAATATATAATTTAGTCCGCCCCAGTGTTAAGGAGACACAATATATCCATTGCAACGGAGGGTGGTCTACATATAGTCGCGTGCATCGCCCAATTTGTCTGTGTGTAATAAAGTGCGTACACGTGGCTAATGGCGTTTAGTGTCTAATTTATCTAATGACATATGCCCCTTTTAAGTATATCTCAGTGGCTATCAAAAAATGACAGCCACTGACATAATAAATTTTTATCCATTGAAGGTTTGATAGGAATAACAATATTGTATGTCAAAGTAAACCTTCAATGTTTACAAAACTACCTGATTGACGATTGAGGTTTTTTTGTTTCCCACGGGAACTCTTTAATTGTCTGTGTTATTTCAGACTATAATCTATCTCTGTGCCAAATTTCATCTAGATCCATTCAGCCGTTCTAGCGTGATTGAGTAACAAACATCCACCCATCCACCCATTCATCCATACATCCATCCATCCAACTTTTGCATTTATAATATTAGAAGATATAATATATCAGTGGCTTTCATTTTTTGATAGTCACTGAGTTATAAAGGTATTCTAGCTGACATGCCCTGGCTTCGCACGGGCGGGCGCTTTAAGCTAACCCGTGCGAATTCATTAAAACAAAAGCGATTTTCGGACTATTTTCATTTTTCTCAATTAGAAGTTTTCATATAGGTATAAATATCGTTTTGAAAAGTTCACATAGCGTTCCCAAATTTCATTAGCAGCATAGTTATAGTAGAGTTCGACATCAAACGGCGAAATAATTTCATAAACCCGCCTTTGACGTTGCCGCATTAATAATAAAAACATTCAATAACATCGGCACGCCAACAAAGCATACTGCCGTAGTGTTGCCAGTTTAGATATGTTAAAATTTCCCCATTTTTGGATAAAGATTGGTTATTTTTTTTTATTCCACTACAAGTTATCCCTGACTGCAATCTCACCTCATGGTAAGAAACGATGCAGTCTAAGATGGTAGCGGGCTAACCTGTTAGGAGTATGGCAGCTATATTAAACCGATACCCCTAGTCGGTCTCTACACGGCATCGTACCGGAACGCTAAATCGCTTGGCGGTACGTCTTTGCCGGTAGGGTGGTAACTAGCTACGGCCAAAGCATCCCACCAGACAACAGATACATATTAAAGGTACTAAAGGTAAAGTCTCTGAGTCGTATTCCTCGTTACTTCCCCTTACCATTAATCACATACAGATAGGAGTTTTCTTAGGATGATAATGCGATGGGATCCCACGTCCTTCTGCATACGAATCGACTTATGAGTATTGAAACCCTTAGGTTTTTGTAACAATTATTATCAGATGAAAGTTATAATAACCAGGCCCGACGGCTCAACGTGCTCTCCGAGACACGGAGAAAACGAAAAGGCCATATTTGAACCTCCAAATTCGGTTATCCATCCATTTAACGACTTGGGTCAACGTTGCTTAACTATCGCAATCGACTGATATGCGTTCTCACAACTAAACCACTCGTCCCTCAATTATAGGAGTTACCAACTTTTTTGCGCTATGCCTTTAAAATTAGTTTAAATAAATTTAGTGGGATTCCGTGACGCATTCAATCAATTTTAACCCTAAAGTCCAAAAGTTTTAAAAGTTAAATATCTGAACATATTATTAAGATGGCTGAGTAATTCTAATCTACCGACGCACAGCCTCATGGTGCAGGCGTAGCCCGTAGGCTGGACTCACTAGGAAAGGAATTTTGGGAATTCTACCCCATAGATGATGTAAGTGTGTATGAAAAATTAAAATTACGCAGATCGGTCCAGAAATCGATATTTCTGAAAGATCTCTGTATATGTACATGTGAAATACATTAATTTTTTTATCGCTATAATTAGAACTTTTGAATTTTTTATCGCTAAAATTAAAACTTTTGAATTGGAAGTCTGACGAAAGTTTTCAACTGATTTCGACGAAATTCGGTTCAGAAAAAGATTTCATCCTGGTAAAGAACATGAAGATATCTAAGATTTAAAGTCCCACAAACTTATCTAACCCGGTGGCCAAAATTGGAACTAATTTTTATGTCTGTTTTATTTTTATTTTTCATAATAATATTAGCGATGCCTAGACCGCTTCAGATAAGTTTGTAGACCTATAAATCTCTGTTGGCATATTCAAATGATTCTAAACTTGAAGGGGAACAGGGGAAGGGGGAGTTAAGGAGTTCCCACACAATAAACACATCTACGCGGACGAAGTCGCGGGCATTATCATTAGCTATATCATCATCATCATCATATTATATTATCATCAGTAGAATATATGATACAGATAAGTAACCGCTACGCGATGAAATATTTACAACCACAATTCCAATTTACATTTTACAAACCAAATACAGACAATAAATCACGTGATATCCCGTGTACAGCAATATTTTCCGTGCGGGCAACCCCGGCGGCGGGGGGGAGGCGGGGCGCGGGTAATTATTGCATTCCGCGGCGCTACAGCGGCAAAAATATGATTTGTTGTGGTTTGATGATGTTAGAAGCGAAATACTTTAATGGATATGGCTTGAACCTCAAAACAAATTACAGTAGACTAGTATACGGTTACAGTGTAGCTAACAGAGAGCTAGCGATCGCAATACCCATAGAAAGAATATGATCGATTGTACCGATGTCTCTTTTCTTATTTTTAGTGTTGCTATTTAAATGTATTTCTCTTTTTTTTTTGATGTACAATAAAGAATATTTCACGCATTCATTCGTTCTTTCATTCATTCAAAGAATACCCATAGAAAAAATTGGCGTCCATTTCCTCCGGCTCCGGGCCCGCTACCCAAGTATCTACCCACCAAACAGGAAAGCCCTACAGCTAAGTAAGGGATGGAACGTACCGGTACGATATTGCGTATAAATCTCGAGAATGGATTTAACTCCCTTCTATCCCATCACTTATCCATATTATCCATACTTTCTATCCATATCCATACTAATATTATAAATGCGAAAGTGTGTCTGTCTGTCTGTCTGCTACGCTTTCACGGCTCACCTGTTCAACTGAGTTTGATGCAGGGATAGTTTGTATCCTAGGCTACATTTATCCCGGAAAATTAAAGAGTTCCCGCGGGAGTTCAAAAAATTTTATGCCACGCGGACGAAGTCGCGGGCATCGTCTAGTCCATTAGATAACCTCCTAACCATAGCACATCCATGAGTAATTTTGCTCCATGGCCTCATAGACTGTTTCCCGCCAAATTTGGTTAATGTGGCCGCCATTTGTCAGGCACAGATTAATTATTATGCTGTCGGGAATTAATTTAAACGAAACGCGGATCGTTATTCGATTATTAATGGCGGGAAAGTGAATGGACCGCAGATTAAAATATGGTTTTGGAAACAAAATGCTGGTGAAGCTATCCTATTTATTATTGCAATCATACCAACTGCACGAAAGTTGTAGTTATCCAAAGTAGTTATCATGCTACTCTATAACCGCAGTGAATTTATGTAAGAGGTCGAGAAAAATTTTACTCGTACTTGCAGCAAATAGGTCACGTGATCACGTATTAGCTTTATAGAATTAATAATAGCATAAAGTACTATTATCTACTCCAGCATCGAAAAGTTCCAATTTCGAATTTGACAACTATATCGAATTGAACCCTCTTTCGTGTTTGCTTCTCTTTAACGATACAGTTCGTTGTATGGGAGCTGTATCGTTATGAGTCGTAGTTGTATCGATATGGTTATCTTCATAAATAGGATACCTATAGCTTAGCGGTTCTGGGTTCTGGCACTTGATTGATTTGACTTTTTTATTAATTTATAAAGTAAAAAATTATAAAGACGTCCTTGTCGTAGATAAAATCTTGTATGCAACTGTACGTAATTAGTCATTTTAATTCTCGTACTATCCTATTTTGATACTCGGCAAGCCTCGTATCAAAAAACAGCACTCGAATTAAAATGACACTCATTACGATACAGTTGCATAAATAGCTATTTACTGCCTAGTAGATAATCTAGAATTCGTGTCATGAAAGAAGTCGTGCGGCAATTAGTGCAAATAATACATTAATTATTTATTTATTATTGCTTGAAACTGCGACTACAACGCTGCCTCTTGGCACGGACTCTACATAGTTGCTGCTGCGTATCTAGTATCTCTGTAGTGTAGCCCTGTAAGCATATAATATGTACCTACCTAATTAGTTCAATTTACCTAATAATATAGTCATAAATCATAATATAGCACAGACATCAAGCTAAGTAGTAGTAATAACTAATTGTGTTGTAGTCAAAACTAAGTGTGTTGAGTTCGCACTGCCCAATACCAAGAATATACGTAACATTAATCTAGTGGTAAATAATGATATGTTAAAAATAGAAGAGGCCACCGTGTTCTTGGGGGTGACCTTAGATGCTAAGCTTCAATGGGGCACCCATATATCAAATCTAGCTGGTAAACTCAGTTCTGCTGCTTACGCTGTCAGAAAGATTCGGCAGTTAACAGACGTTGAAACTGCAAAGATTGTATATTTTGCTTATTTTCATAGTATTATGTCTTACGGAATCTTGCTGTGGGGTAAAGCGGCAGATATTCAAAAAATATTTGTATTACAAAAAAGGGCAATACGTGCAATTTATAATTTAAAACCACGTGAATCCCTTAGGGAGAGATTCAAGGAAATAGGTATTCTTACAGTAGCCTCGCAGTATATTTACAGTAATCTAATTTTTGTAAAACAACACATTCAGAATTACAAAAGAATATGTGATCTGCATGATAGGCCGACTAGAAACCGCCATAGGCTCGTGACTCCATCGCTCCGCCTCAAGAAAGTCCGAAGGTCGTTCGTGGGAATGAGCATACTATTCTTTAACAAAATTCCTCAACCTATTATAAACTTGCCTTTACACAAGTTTAAGAAGTCCATTAAAAGTATGCTCCTGAAAAAAGCTTATTATACTGTCGAAGATTATATTAATGATAAAGGCGCGTGGATTTGACTCGCTCCAGCAATGCTCAGGACTGCGGTTACTTATGTATCTGTTTAAGTTGTGTGTATGTGTATGTAGATTATTGCAATTATTGTAAACATACCATATACTTTTTCAAAAGAGCAACCACCGAGTTTCTTGCTGGTTCTTCTCGGTAGGAACGGCATTCCGAACCAGTGGTAGATTCATTTGACTATTCATAAGCACTTGTAAAAAGTCTATTTGAATAAAAAACATTTGAATTTTTTTAATTTTTAATCAGCCCCACAAAGTTATCTGACCCGGCGACAAATTTTGAAAATAAAAAAAGACGTGCATGGCACTCGGACTCTCGGAGACTGCCGCGGTAAAGCTATTGCATAGCATTTTTTATCAACTTGCTATGACTACTTGTGTTGTTGACTTCAAGTTGTTGAAAATATAAAGGCGAAATATTTTTATGAAAAGATGATTTTGGTTGCTATGACTACTTGTGTTGTTGACTTCATGTTGTTGAAAATATAAAGGCGAAATAATTTTAAAGAATTATGTTTTCAATAGTCCGGGTGTCCAAGGGGAATCAAAAAACCTTTTGATCACGAAACCGAAATCACTCTACGAAGGATCCAAATTCAAAATGTAGTTGTTTTTTAATAACTGGCTTTACGTCTCCGGATTCTAGCCCTTTTGACACTTGCATGCGCAGATAAAAGATAAATATTTAATTGTTCTCTCGGCGCGTGGCGGCACTTAAGTCTCAACAACATGTTTTCGGCGTCGCTCGACAATATGGCGGCAACAATGGATGACAAATTGGCCGTTGACAAAGGAATCGGGTTTATTGGCTGCGTTATGAGGGTAGCGAGCGCTCTACTGGAATAGGTAATGGTGTGGAGTGAACTTTTTGTGTAATTGTTTTTATACGACTGCCTGAAAAAAGGAGTATATTGTTTTCAGGGTTCATGTATGTATGTATGTATGTGAGTTTGTATATTCCAACATAATTTCTATACGTCTGAACCGATTTTGATAAATAAGGTATCGTTAGAACCCCTAGCTTATTCCGGGTGACATAGGCTAGTAAAGTTTGAAAAAAAATTGATAGGGTGACCATGGTCCCGCATTAAAGACTAAAGTTGAAAAAAAAATATTCGAAAATAAGATTAACTATCTAATCATCATCTAGAAAATGATGAGTAGATTCCAAAAATATATAACACTATAGTTCAATATCCCGAGTGACACGGGCTATAAATTTTTGAAAATTCAATACGGGCTACGGCAGAGCAGTCGTATTTTTTAATAATTTTAATTATATTCACTTGTTTTGTAGGATATATTAAACATTATACTAAGATTATTGGAGAGAACAGTTAAAGAGAGAGAATAAATAAAATATTAAGTACCTAATTAATTAATAAATCTTCTAACAGGGTAATATGTTAAATTAATAATTAATTAAATAGGTAAACAAGTTACATTGTATAAGTATAAGTACCTAATAATTTGTAAGCATTCTACACACCCGAACGAGTGATCTTGACTAGAAATAAGCAGTGCCTATGTAGACCGAATCAATAAGCATCATATTATATCGAAGTTAGAGTATAACAAAAGGCTTTAAAAATCGCATAAGTAAATACACGTCAATCACGCCAGAACGGCTGAACGGATCTGGATGAATTTTGGCACCGAGATAGATTATAGTCTGAAATAACACATAGGGTACTTTTTATCCAGGAAAATTAAAAATTAAGAGTTTTTAAACCCGCGGAAACCAATAAACCTCAATCCATGCGGACGAAGTCGCGGGGCGTCAGCTAGTAAAATAAATAAATGAATCAATAAATCAGTAAATCGCACATAAAAATCATATAAGTTCTTAGCCCGTTAAAAAGAAAGGAAGGTCGTCCCAGGGCGTTGTAAGTAAAAGTAAAAAAAATCTAAATAAAAATGTCGACTCCACGCATGACCCTGCGCGCGTGATACAGTAGGTATGCGAGATAATTTTAGTAAGGTAATATTATTATCTCTCGTATATCTACCTATATACTACTTCATACCAATTTTTTAATTAAGGTACCTACCTAATACCACAGAATTCATACTGGACTTCACAGGTAAAACTCGAAGAAAACTGTTTCCTGAGTAGGTATACCTACAGAAAATTTTTGGGAATTCAGCAGAAATCTTTTGTTGATTTTGATGTTTTGGTTAGTTGTTTGGGTAACTTGATTTAAAGATGGCCGTTGTGTCCTTCCCCGGGATACAACCTACTGAACTTTTTAACCTACAGTTTTGAACTTTTTAATAATCAGAATTGGTTTTAAGTAAAGTTACACAAACTTATTTTAACAGTGTCGTTTCTAAGATAAGAATTAAAAAACTTTAAGAGACATAAAAATTAGTTCCCATTTTTGCCTCCGGGGATAATTTAAAATCATGTCAAAAAGTCACACTGTATTGTACCTATAAAGGTACTTATAGTATGTAAGTACCGTGGGTCGTCGGTGCTTTGTATTGTCTGAGGGGAGAGAGAGGAGTCAGGTCAGGGGACAAAAGTGTAAAAAAGTGAAGAGGGCCCGCAATCGCATGATGCGCTTTTCGGTGCTGGCGCAACCCTCGCTGCAGGGTTGGCAACGACGAGAAAACAAACATAAATTAGTAACAATAATAGCCTTATTGTTATTAATTTATGTTTGTATTTAATTATTATATCTAGTCCGTTAAGTTCGGATGCACAATTTGGTAGTAGGTTTATAAAATAAGTGAGAAAATAATATAAGGTGTCCTATAAAGATACTAATAACGTAATTTAATTATAATTAAATTAAATTATTTAATACGCTCCATTGTAAAATATATTTTATACTTATGAATCTAAGAATTAGTATTCAAATTAAAACTATGAAAATTAAAAATATGAAAATTAAAAATATCATCCCAACCGCTGCAATTCGGCAATGTGCCCAGAACGCTGGCTGCGTTACCCCGCTGAATGGCCAAACATATATGTTGGCCGAGGTAATTGCCAGCCATTCGGTTACAGTGATACGAGAAGATAGATCCTTATACAAGGATCTAGCATCTTCGCCCCACGATCCCAGGGTTTCAACACCAAAAAGAACATGTAAATAAAAATAAAATGAAATAAAAGTAAAGTTTAAGATTTGTTCAATGGTAACGTGGCAACCCTATAATGTACTTGTCTATGGACGGGGCTGTGCGTGGTGATTAAAATTCCTGGATTTAATATCGGCTCATACATTAAGTGGCTAATCGTTGCGAGTGACGGCGATTTGTTATGCCTGCCTCGCTACAGTTATTTTATTGGATTCCTTATTATCCCCCCCCGGTTTATTATAATGTTAGATATAGCACAGATGAAATTATACGTCTTGTTTCGTTAGAACCATTGGATGCTTCTTCGAATTGTGATAAAAAGCGTGTCCCAAGCTGGAGAACGTACCTTAAAACTAACTGAGGCTTATGTAATTTTTTTTGTAGACACTAGACAGTGTCCTCTATATCATCCATCAAGAAAAAGAAGATAAAAGAGGTGAGATTCATCTTTAAAAAAATCTTAAACCTCAAATTTCTCACTACCCAACGACCTCAATTTACATAGACGGGCCCTGTCAAACAAAGAATGTGGGCGTATTTTTAGCAACGCCATCAACGCCATCTAGTCTGAAAAGCGGGAACTTGCTTGCAACATTTGAATGAAAGCTTAAAAAACGTATGACTCCGTCATAGATAATATAGACCATAGCCATAGAAGCCGTAAGGCCAGTTAAAGTAAAAAAAAAATATCATACAGTTTGCCGCGGAAATTAAATGATTGCGCAATGGATAAAAATATTATAAATAGGAAGATTAAATAACGTTTTTTTGGAAATGTATAATTGTGACTTGAAACACTTACCTTAAAATAAAAATTGTACAGTGCCAAACTAATAAGACTTTAGATGTTAACCTAAGAATAACAAATTATCTACACGACGAGCGACCCTGACAGCGCTACGATGGGGACAAAGACAGGATAGGAACGCGTTCTTATAGTCGGTCGCCCAACCTTTTTCTATGAAAGGGCCCATCTAGTACCTACATATATATCAATGTCACTACCATGACTGTCCAACTGCCTAAGTTGTTGGGAAAATTGTTTTTTTTTCTCAAAAACTATCCCGGAAAATTAAGGTATTCCCGCGGGCACCAAAAAACCTCAAACCACGCAGACGAAGTCGCGGCATTCGCTAGTATATTATAAATGCCAAAGTGTCTGTCTGTATGCTAAAGGACGCTTTCGCTTTCGGTCCATCTTTTCCGACTGGAAATTCTCAGTATACTAGCGCGGAGAATAGGAAGTTTGTGGTGTTTCACCCCCGTGCCTCGGGGAGCACGTTAAGCCGTCGGTCCCGGTTATTATCACTAACATGATAATAGTCTTTAAAGCCCACCAACCCGCATTGGAGCAGCGCGGTGGGTCTAAGCTTTAATTCCCTCTCTCCTATGAGAGTGGAAGCCTGTGCACAGCAGTGGGACGTTAATGAGCTGTAGTGGAAATATGAGAGTAACTGCAGTTTCCATTCGAGCATCCGCAGTTGGGTAAAAGCAGACGAACCCGCATGCCTATGCCTATATTACAGTTTAATGTCACCCTGTACCGGAACAATAGCATGCTCCCCCAATTTATTTGTACCCTCAGCGACAATATTGTATGAATATTAAAAAAGTTTACTTGTTTATTTTCAAATTAAATTCTGAGTGCCATGTTTTGGTACTGTCATTGAAGTTTTAAATAAAAAAATTAAGTCATTTGAATCTATACTTTAATATTATAAATGCGAAAGTTTGGATGGATGGATGGATGGATGGATGGATGGATGGATGGATGGATGTTTGTTACTTACGCCAAAACGGCTGAACGGATCTGTATGAAATTTGGCACAGAGATAGATATAGTCTGGAATAACACAGGCTACTTTTTATCCCGAAAAATTAAAGAGTTCCCGCGGGAACCAAAAACCTCAACCATGCGGACGAAGTCGCGGGCAACAGCTAGTGGAATATAAATGAAAAATCAGAGGCACAATCAATCATATTGTATTCTAACAAGGTGTATAAGTACAAATCTATGATTTTTTGTTTTAGCAACAAGAATGTTACGGATAAAGCCGACACGACCGGAGAGGGATCTGCTCTCTGAGGCAGGGGGTGAAACTCCCATAACTTCCTAACTCCGGGCTAGTCTACTAAGAATTTATTTTCAGAAAAACATAATAAGTACAAAATTGTGACCCTACACGGGAATCGAATGCACAACCAGCCATCCGCAGTCATATCGCCGTCGGCCCTGCGCCTGATCTTTTACCGGTCGTATCGGATCATTAGATACCATCACATTTTGAGAGTAAAGGAATAGAGAGTGCTCTATGCTCTCATAATAGGCATGATGACAGTAACCAAGAATCAATGAAATTATGAATTTATCTAATGAAATAGGATTCATGGATTATAAAAAACGTATTTATTTTTCAATTTCGAGTGAGATTGCTATTTATATTGATAAAATAAAACTATAAAATACAGCAATCCGCCATATTGCATAAAACACAAAGAAGCGAATGACGTCACAATTGTTTGTTTTTGAGCTTTGAAAATCACACTATTGCTTACTGCACACTGCACAGAGTACATTGGTAAAAACAATAGTGACGTCACAACGACGCCATGACACCGCCGAACGTTTTGGCGTGAATTTTAAAATTTAAATTTCAAATGCTAATTTTATCTACCAAACTTTATTTTTCTACTGAAATAAGATATTTTTTCGAAATAGTAGATACTTCCGAACATAATCTGACCATTTTTCAAAATCAGTCATCATGCCTATTAGTATGTTGAGTCGTGTTTGCGCGCGCACACACAATGTGAAATATTATATCTCCAGCGCCTATATTATGGCTTACTAGATCCTTTTTGAGTTTTCATGCAAAAAATCCTGACTTTTTAATAAATTTCCTATAACTTGATGTCTTTATTAATAATTTAGCTGTAAGAGACTGACATTTGCTGTTTTGTGTTTGCAATAACATGATGATCTCTCTCTCTGCGTCGTCTTCCTCATTGCTGAGGGTCATGGCCCCTTTCCATTAATCACATTAATCCTTCCCACGTCCTTCCGCATACGACTCGACTAAGATTAATGAAACTCTCAGGTGTTTGTAACGATTAAATTATCAGACGTTAGTGATAATAACCGAGACCGACGGCTTAACGTGCTCAGCTCCGAGGCACGAAGGAAACGATAAGGCCAAGTTCGGACTTCCATATTCGGTCATCCATCCAGTTACCGCCTTGGGTCAACGCTGCTTAACAATCGAAATCGACTGATACGCGTTGTTACAATTAGGTCACTCTTCCCCGATAACCCTACCTGCGGCTAATAGACGAACGTCCCCAGATGGCTAAATTAAATCTCTGTGAAGATTGACTGCCATGGCCGAAATTTGTCCAGAGGGATATTAAACTTGAGTATAGGTAGGTATTTTCTTTTAATTTATTCATAGCACTTGGCTGCAATCATACTTGCTTTAAGTAGTGATGCAGCCTAAGGTGGAGCGCGCTTGTCTAGAAAATGCCTATTCACTTTTGATTTGAAGATTATAAGCGGACATTATAAGCGGATAGAAAAACAGAAGGGCGTTCGAATTAGAAACGAGGAGCAAATCGCTTCGTACACGTCCGTGGAATTTCAACTATAAACGGATGCAGACCCTGGCGATGCCTTGCGGTATAATAGTAGAAAGGTGAAGGGGGAACAAGATCTAAAACTTAAAAGCTAAGGTAAACCCTGGTTGAATAGCTAGTTTCAATGAATAGGAGCCACAATATTAATATCGTATCCAAAGTCAATATTACACGGTTGATATCAGAGCGCGCGATGTTCAGACGCTGAGAGATTATGATATTAAATTGTTTCACCAAGCACACGCAGGGACGGACTCGACGTGCCAACGGAAATATATCGTACCTAGAAAACCTTACCTAGAAAACTTTTGAAGTGAAACTTCTTTAGAATCGTTGTGATTTGAATATTCGATGAAACGAAACAAAAAAGAAAGCAAAAAAGCGACACCAAATAGACGTTTTCATAAAGGATTTCGTCTGCGAGATAATGAGATAAAATACAAGTAATATTTATCTGATTATTTCAGAAGTTTCACTTCTTCTTGCACACACACTTTTTTTATACACTACAAGTTAGCCCTTGACTGCGATCTCACCTGATGGTAACTGACGATGCAGTCTAAGATGGCAGCGGGCTAACCTGTTAGGGGCATGGCAGTTATATTTAACCCATACCCCTAATCGGTTTCTACACGGCATCGTACCGGAAATCAAGATCGCTTGGCGGCACGTCTTTGCCGGTAGAGTGGTAACTAGCCATGGCCGTAGCTTTTCACCAGGCCAGACCAGGGAAAATTCAGAAATTATAACTTCCTAAATTCGGTGCCGACAATTTGGAAAAATTATTGAATTAGTAAATTATTTCAGTAAGAATCATTTTTTTTTTTGAGAAACATTGTCTATATGTGCATTAATTATTTAGCCGCGGCTGGGTGAAACCATTTCAATTTCAACCGGATTTCAAACACTATCAGGCCATTATTGTTTCATTTTTTTCAAAATAATATCCTCGATACGTCTCTGTCTCAATCAAAGGCTTTTCCGACCGCAAATCACAGTGCGACCACACCCACTAAATCTGGTCCCGCCCCCTCCCGCGCATGCGCCAACCCTCCGCCAATCAGAACCCACCCTCTCACCCCCTCGGGGGGCCAAAGTCCAAACTACCCCATCATCTACCCTCAATTGACCGCTTTATGCGATGTCATTTTTTTCCCGCCAAACCGATCGTTTGACGTCTGGCCCCGCCCCAGTTCCAATTTTAAAATCCACTTTTTAATCATAAACCGCACCGCAATCGCGTGACAACCGCCATTTAGTGAGCACCGGTCTAAATACCCCCAAATTAACCCCCTAATAACCCCACTTAATTGTATAGTTAAGTCATAAGTTACCTAATTCAAATAAACCCTATAATAATCTGTGTTAAACAAACAAGTGCCCGGTGTTGGATTAAATAACAAAATTAATAAAAATAATGTCAAAGTGCGAATCCATGGCGTATAAAGTAAATTAAAAAAACATTTTTTAATTTTTAATCGGTCAACAATGATGGAGCAACGGCAGAATCAGATATATCCGAATTTGTCCGATTTAATTTATCAGCAAAACATAGATCGTTTGAGCATAGACGATGAGAAATTCGGTGATAATTTCGCCGAAGGAGACAGATTCGGCGAGAACATCGACACACCTACTTCACCCGTTTCTTTGGAAGAAGAAGATAGTTCTTCGGCGTTTGGAGTGGATTTGACAGGCAAAGGGACGAATTTAGGTGGTAAATCCTTCACCATCGCCGCCATTTTGGGTTTGACGAATTCTGAAGAGGATGTGATGAATCTAAGCGTCCAAGAGAGGCTGCAGCAGAACCAAAGACAGCTGCACAACTATTTGTATGCTGGTCATGATATGCAAAGGTTGAACGATGGATTCTGCAGGACGATGGTCGGTGTACCACCGGCCTTACGACAAGGTATGAAGTAGGCTTTTTTATTCTACTAAAAGTTAGCCCCTGACTGCAATGCAATCGCACATTGATATAAGTGATTTTTTAAAATCTGAAATTATGGGACTATTGTCCGACGCCAGTGACAATTACATTAAACCCTTAATTGGTTTCTACACGGCATCGTACTGGAACGCTATATCGCTAATCGCTTTGCTTTGCTAATCGTCTTTGCTGGTAGGGTGGTAATCGGTAATCACCTAAAGCCTCAGAAAATCAGAAATAATAAATTCCAGAATTGCCCTGCCGGGTAATGAACCAGGGTCCAGAACATCACACTATAAGACCATAGCGCTCACCACTGCGCCAGGGAGGTCGTCGAGGGCTATAGTTAGTCAATCATTTCAAACATCGTAGCTCGCGAAAAATTGCACTGAAACTGTTTTATTGGGATGTTTTTGCTGAGAAAAATGACCTTTGTCTGAAGTGATGTACATCGGGTTCTATTGGGCCTGCATGCCCGCTACTTCTTCCGCGTTGTGTTTTTTTTTTAAATAGGGATGATGACAGTTCAGTCTCAATCAACAACTCCTTACCAAACTTAATTTAACGCGCTTCTAGCATTGGAAGTTTGTATGAAATACTATATAGTTGTGACGTCATCAACGCACTTTTTTTCTTTAATCTATAATTTAAAATGGTTAAACCCAGAATGTGAATTTTAAGTCTTTTGGAAGAACCTCTAATAAATAATCAATAAGAAATATATATCCCAATTCCAACGGCTAGATTTTCCGGGATAAATGATTGTCCTTCCCCGGACAACCATTTATCCCTGTACCAAATTTCGTCAAAATCGGTTGAATAGATGGGTTGTGAACAGAGATCACTTTCGCATTTATAATATTAGTATGGCTAAAATATGTTGAGCAAAGACAAATATGAATGTGTCAAATCGATTATTCATTAAGAAAGTCGATTGTAGTCAAAAAAAGACGTGTGGCACTCTGAGACTAAAGCCGCGGTAAAGCTAGCTATTGCATAGCATTTTTTATCAACTTGCTACATGACTACTTGTGTTGTTGACTTCAAGTTGTTGAAAATATAAAGGCGAAATAATTTTAAAGAATTATGTTTTCAATAGTCCGGGTGTCCAAGGGGAATCAAAAATCCTTTATTGATTCCCCAATAGTCTTTTTATTTTCAACAACTTGAAGTCAACAACACAAGTAGTCATAGCAACCAAAGTGTTAGGTTTTTTTTCGTTACGGAATTTCTGGATTCGGTCTCCACGCTCAAGGCCCGCGATAGAAGCTATGCAATAGCTTAAAATCTAACCAGTGACGCATTAGAACATTATTGAATCGAGCTGACAAAAGTAAAATAAATGGTTGGACAAATAAAGGATAATTCCATTGGATGTCCGATTTATTTCTGCTTTTGAATTTGGAGTGCTGACGTAGCTCGTAGCAAGAACGTAGCATATGCCCAATTTCTTGTGTAAATACGGGACTATTATTTGGTAGAATTTGTATTACTTTTGAATTTGGAGAGCCGAAGGAGCGGTGCTACGCCGTAGCTCGTAGCAAGGACGTAGGGTATCCCCAATTTCTTCAGTAAATACGGGACTATTATTTGGTAGAATTTGTTTACTTTTGAATTTGGAGAGCCGAAGGATCGGCGCTACGCCGTAGCACGCAAGCAAGAACGTAACGTATCCCCAATTTCTTGTGTAAATACGGGACTATTATTTAGCAGAATTTGTATATCTTTTGAATTTGGAGAGCCGAAGGATCGGTGCTACGCCGTAGCTCGTAGCAAGAACGTAGTGTATCACCATTTCCTTGTGACTAATAAATTATTGGGTAGTAATAGAAAACGGGGAGTGCAAGAAAACGGGGCAACGTATCCCCGTTTTCTTGTTTACATACGGGTTTATTATTTGGTCTATCAAATTGTATATAATTGTAACCATTTTTAAGTACGCATCTCCATTAGCTTTGTATATACATCTGATCCCTCATAGTTGTTTCCCTAATCGTGATTTTGAACTATCGTTAATCGATTTAAAAAGCAGAAATAAATCCGACATCCTATGGATTAATATTTATTTAACTTTTGGCAGCTCGATTCAATGATATTCTAATGCGTCACTGGTTAGATTTTTGATAACAATCGACTTTCTTTATGGAACAGTTTTAATCGATTTGTGCACATTCATATAATTTGCTCAACATATTTTATCCATACTAATATTATAAATGCGAAAGTTGGAATGGATGGGATGTTTCTTAACTAATCACGCCAGAACGGCTGACCGGATCTGGATGAAAGGCACAGATATAGATTATAGTCTGGAATAACACATCTAAGCTACTTTTTATCCCTGAAAATTAGGTACTTTCCGCGGGAATAGAAAATCTTAATCCACGCGGACAATAAGTCGCCGACATCATCTAGTACGACTTTTGTGAGATCCTCTGTAATTTAGTTATCACTAAAAAGAATTTATTTGTCAAATAGATTTTATTTGTTTATATTAATTAAATAGTTGTCAAATACCCATTTACTTAAATAAATTAGCAAAGGTGTTTGCATATAAATGCCTCGTTGGTCTAGTGGTTAACATGTTCGACTGCGACCGAAGAGGTACCGGGTATAAATAAGTATTGGGTTTTTCTGACTAGAAATTCCTATTACTCATCCCCGTGCCTCGGAAAGCACGTTAAGCCGTCAACACTAACATGATAATAGTCGTTACAGCCCGCTAAACTGCATTGGAGCTCTAATTCCTTCTCTCCTATGTGAGTGGAGGCCTGTGCCCAGCAGTGGGACGTTAATGGGCTGTAGCGGTGGTGGTGGTGGTTTGTATATTGTTCCTCAACAAGTATCTTGTTGCAGACAGTCCCAGACCGGACCTGAGGCCGCAGGTCGGTCAGCTCAAGTCCAGGACTCACGCCGTCACCTGTTCCAACGGGTAAGTATTAACACTTACAGCCAACAGCACTGGGCTCTTAGACTTGATTAAAATTACCCAGAGGCCCAATGGAGAAGTTTTCAATTTTTTTTTAATTTATTGTGAAAATTAAGACAAAATAAAACAAAAACATGAAAGAATCAATAAAATATCCCAACAAATGAAAAAGTTATGGGACTTTGAAGTTGCGCTTGTAAGAATAATTTTGTTACACGCGGCGCTCCGTCGTGTGACGTCATCTCTCCTAGACGACGCAGCACGTATTCGCCGACCCCCCACACCCCAGACTGTAAATTTGACATATAAAAAAGAAAATACCAATCGACGTATCTTAATTAGCACTTTCCAAAATTATTTATTATTAAAACAGCACCCTCTTAGTTTACGAGTAAAAAATAAATAAAGATACTACATGCTACTCCGTCAATATCACTTGAAATACTTCGAATTTCGTACTTTTTGCACAGTGGAAAAACCGCACCCTACTCGAAACTAACTGCACTATCATTAGAATTTCATAAAATGCAATAGTTATTGCAACAAACAAATAAAACGTACCTAATCAGTCAATTGCCGAAGGCGCGTGGTACGGCATCTAGGGTTTTTATTTTCGAAGGTTCGAAGCAAATTCCCACCTAACCTAACCTTATCTGCGCTTTCTTTTCTGCTGTGAATGTTGAAGCTCCAAAAAAACAATTTGTTTAGATAGCTAAAAAGTCTCTTTGCATCTTGTACAGAGACGCAGATAAGAGTAAAAATTGTACTGCTATGTTTACCTCTTAGTGAAAGTTTTTTTTATAGAATAATACTAGCTGATGCCCGCGACTCCGTCCGCGTGGAGGTATGAAAAATAGATAGTAGCCGATTCTCATACCTACTGAATATGCATATGAAATTTCATCAAAATCGGTCAAGCCGTTTCGGAGGAGTATAAACACTAAAACTGTGACACAAAAATTATATATATTAGATTGAAAATAATTGTCTGCTAACTTACACTGTCGTGTAAATTAATAAAGCAATATGCTGTAAAACCTTAAATACATAATGAATTTAGAATGTTCGTTAAATTAAAACAAAATAAATTTCTTTATAATAAAGGGTGTCTTATTTATTAGCTCGTAATCATTTATTACTCAAATTTAAAAATGTATACCTCTACAAATCAAGATCTGATGTCCTAGAATCTTGTGAAGCTTGTATCTAAGTTCTAGCACTGTGTAAATAAGATTGTTTTCTAGATTTTGAATAATTTTGTGCTGTTACATCCTTCCTCTTTTCACTCTTCAGTACCACAAATGCAATTGAAGGGATGAGCTACGCAAAGTTTCAGTTCATGTAACCGAACCGATAAATTGTTTTTTTGGAGCATCAACATTCACAGCAGAAAAGAAAGCGCAGATAAGGGGTTAGGGGTTAGGGGTAGGAATTTGCTTCGAACCTTCGAAAATAAAAACCTTAGATGCATGGCCTGCGCATGCGCAAACGTACCACGCGGCTTCGGCAATTGACTGATTACGTTTTATTTGTTTGTTGCAATAACTATTGCATTTTATGAAAATCTAATGATAGTGCAGTTAGTTTCGAGTAGGGTGCAGTTTTTCCACTGTGCAAAAAGTACGAAATTCAAAGTATTTCAAGTGATATAGACGGAGTAGCATGTAGTACTTATCTTTATTTATTTTTTACTAAACTAAGAGGGTGCTGTTTTAATAATAAATAATTTTGGAAAGTGCTATTTAAGATACGTCGTATTTTTTTTTATATTTCATATTTACAGGCTGGGGGCGTGGGGGGGGGGGGGGGGGGGTGGTGGTGTGCAGTGTGCAGTAATATAGTGCAATAGTGTGATTGTCAAAGCTCGAAAACAAACAATTATGACGTCATTCGCTTCTTGGTGCTTATTCCATTATTGCTGTATTTTATCCAAATTAATAGCAATCTCACTCGAAATCATCTAAAATTCTACATCAATGCTCGAAATAGAAAATAAATTAAATATGTTTTTTTATAATCCATGAATCCTATTTCATTAGATAAATTCATAATTTCATTGATTCTTGGTTACTGTCATCATACTTATCTATTTTCACCTCATTTCAATTTGTATCGCAGCTCAGGTCGAAGTAAACGCATAAGAACGATATTCACGCCGGAACAGCTGGAGCGGCTGGAAGCGGAGTTCGAGAGACAGCAGTACATGGTGGGCCCCGAGCGACTGTATCTAGCGCACGCTCTACAGCTGACTGAAGCACAGGTGTTGTAGATGTTACAGTACATTTGTATAGGCAGAAGTAAACGCACAAGAACGATATTTACTTCTGAGCAGCTGGAGCGGCTGGAAGCGGAGTTCGAGCGACTCTATCTAGCGCACGCTCTACAGCTGACTGAAGTACAGGTATTATAGATGTTACAGTACATTTGTATAGGCAGAAGTAATCGCATAAGAACGATATTCACGCCGGGGCAGCTGGAGCGGCTGGTAGCTGAGTTCGAGCGACTATATCTAGCGCACGATGTACAGCTGACTGAAGTACAGGTATTATAGATGTTACAGTACATTTTTATAGGCAGAAGTGATCACATATGAACGATATTCACGCCGGGGCGGCTGGAACGGCGTGAGGCGGAGTTTATGTATCTAGCGCACGCTCTACAACTGACTGAAGCACAGAATTTATAGATTTTACATTTACATTTGACTCACAGCTGAGCTCAGCTCAAAACTCTCACAGAGGCTTACAGCTGGACGAAGGCTTTTTGCATGGGGCCCGGCTTTGACCTGCGACTTCCAGTAACTTGCTTGAGATCGTATGGGGGTTTAAAATTTACGGTGCGAGGGTCGCCTTTAAAGCACTTTAAGATGCTAACTCCTATCGGTTCTTCGAACGATGTGGGGCGCTCTATAACCAAATTTTGTATAACATTGAACGCGCGTTCTCCACGCATTGTTTTTCTGACTGCATTTCCGCGCTAAACAGCCATCCCTTCTGTCACCAGTTAAGGCAATTAGATAACTGCGTTGAAATGCCTCGCAAGACATTTTTGGCACTAAGACAAGCTCTAAGGGGCAAACGGAAAAATATATAACACTCATAAAATATACACGTAGAACATCATTGATATTCTCGATGAGAGAGGCATACTCGTAATTCCGCCGCTTGCCGGTTTTAGCGATTGCTGTGGCTTCCGGCCTTCCGGCCTGAAAAGAAAAAGAGAAAAAATATTTATTTTCAAATTTTGCCATACATAACCACCACCACCGCCACTACAGCCTATTAACGTCCCACTGCTGGGAACAGGCCTCCACTCTCATAGGAGGGAGGGAATTAGAGCTAAGACCCACCACGCTGCTCCAATGCGGGTTGGCGGGCTTTAACGACTATTATCATGTTAGTGATAATAACCGGGACTGACGGCTTAACGTGCTCTCCGAGACACGGGGGTGAAACACCGCCAACTTCCAACTCCGGGCTGGAACTGAGAATTTCTTAATTGAAAAACCCAATACCCAACTTTTTATGCCCGACCGGGAATCGAACCCAGGCCCTCGTGATCCGCAGTCGACTATGCTAACCGCTAGACCAACAAGGCAGTCCATACATAACAAGCATGCTTAAAGAGGTAGATTACCCCTGCACCTCAACGATCTAAACAAGATCTAGAATCTAAACAACAACGATGAGGCGCAGGGATGAACTACATATATCACGTATGGCACAACCAGAAAAATATGCGTTGCGTTAGCGCCCATCCCCGTTTCCTGGGAACCAGCGTCAATCCATCAGGTCTCTGTTATTATTTAGCATCCCTTCGGCAGGTGAAGGTGTGGTTCCAGAACCGTCGCATCAAGTGGCGCAAACACCACCTGGAGGTCACGCAGCAGCGGCTTGCCGTGCTGCAGAGGCATCGGCCCGACGACAACGACGTGTAGCTATACTATAGCGTCACGGTCAAGGATAAAGGAGTAGGGTACCCGGATCAATAGATGAACATTTAGGCGGAATTCAACTCGTTATAATTTTTCTCAAATCTCCAATGAACTGTATTCTGCTTTACGTTTTAAAAATTCCCACGTATTGATTAATTATTAGTAAATTTGATTTTTCTCTAAATTAACGCAAACTACGCTAAAATAGCAAAAATATTGAAAGAGTGCCTACCGCCCTAATTGTGACCGGTCTAGGCACAGGTCTAGGCCTAATATTTTATTTATCAAAAACTCTGATGTAAAATAGAAACCATACTAGCTAATTTTATAAATGTGAATGTGTGTCCGTCTGTCTGTTATCTATGCACAGATCATTAACTGGTTTTGATTGGAAATATAATTTTTATAAATATAATAAGTTATTTTAAGTTTTATATAATCCTCGATGCCTCAATTTTCAACAAGTACACATAAAAATAATAAACATATAATAATAATAAAATAATAAGAATAATAAGGATATTTTTCTCTCCGAAAACTAGGGATTCCTACAGGATTAAAATACCTAATCTTTAATGGACTAGGACGCTAACATAAAGTAAAGCTAGTATAATATTATAATATTAGTAAGTAATTTATTTAGTTTATTGTAAATATCATTAAAGAAAAGGTTTTCTCCGCATCTTTAAAAAAAAAGCGTGCGGAAAACCGCTCGAAAGTGTCGTATGAATTTTTGCAACTTTTAACGCCGATAATAAATCTAGCGGAAAATCACGCATATAATACAAATTAACAATATTCAAGGGTCGGAAAACAAATTGTGAGTGAGTTTTAATGCCTAGCCGAGATTTAATACTTCAAAATTATCTTCACCCACAAATTAAGTGCTTTTAATTCAATTAAGTCGCATTAAGTCCATTTATTTCTTTTATTCGGCTTTATAAAGTCGATTGATAGGGAATTATGACGTCACGTCTATCGTCATGCAAGCGCAATTTTAAAGTTCCATAACTTTTTCATTTGTTGAGATATTTTAATGATTCTTTCATATTTTTGTTTTATTTTGTCTTAATTTTCATAATAAATTTAAAAAAAAACGGTAAACTTCTCCAGGTAACCATCCTGCTCGTTTGCTCGCTATGCCCATAAAATAACTCCACTGCAACATTTAACATTTTATGGAACACGCTGCGAATATCTGTGCGGACAAAACGCCAAGCGAACAAATTGCATGCGGAATCCTGCTCGTGACTTTTTCCGCCTATATTTAATTTGTCTAAACTAATATTATAAAGAGGAAAGATTTGTTTGTTTGTTTGTTTGTTTGTAATGGATAAACAAAAAACTACTAGACCGATTTTAAAAATTCTTTCACCTATAGAAAGCTAATTTATCAGCGAGCAACATAGGCTATATTTTATTTTCAATAAATTTGAGTTCCAACTTCTTACGTTAAACCTCCATTCGTCTATTTTTTTATTGTATTCAAATTCTGACTGACTTTTATAGGTAGGTATCATATTTGTCAGTTGGGTGTCATAATAAATACAAGAGAACTTACTAACATTTTTTTTTAACATTTTAATATCTAACTGTAGTAGGCAGACTGCGCAATGCCTATAAGAGCCAGGTCTCAACTTAGTTGTTAGTTCTAAACATAGCTCCCAGGCGAGGGCAGCGAAAATACGTCGTATTGGAGACTCAAGTGCCAAGTGTTCACAGCGGCTTGCTGAATAAAAGTTGTGAACTTATATGGTGGAGTTGTTGACCATTATTGGGTATGGACTATTTTGATCAAGTGCTACCCGTGCGAAGCCGGGGCGGACCGCTAGTTTTTTATAATAGGCTAGGCAGCTTTCGCTGATGCGCTTATATCAAATCTTGTGCTTTGTCCTTTAAGTGCTTATCCAGTCTGTTCTTGAACATGATTTACAAAGGTTGACATCACTACACCCTCGGTCAGTTTGTTCCGCGTAACCACTTACTCTGTTGCTCAAAAAGTGTTTAAGGGAATTTGTCATTTGTTGATGCCAATCCTGTTAGACCGGGGTTACTTTTTGTTACAAATATTTCCTCCATATTTGGGACATTATAGTAGTTGTTCAGTATTTTGTATGTTTCAATGAGATCGCCTCTTTCTCGCCTAATTTTAAGTCCAAGTATTGAAAGTCTGCTCATAGGTATTTCGCGAATTTCTGCTCTTTGAAATGAAATAATCGCTGTTTTTGACACAGACCTAAAAAACAGTATTTAGTTGAATAATTTTGAACGCAATCTACCTACTAAACAATAATTACTGTAACAGTATTTACTTATTATCTAGTAGAAAATCTAAATATAAATAATTGTACCTAATAATAATTGTATAGTATAATCTTAGGATTTCACGATCGCTATAATGTGCTGTACATTGTCTGGTTGTTAAAATATCAATAAACTTTTTTATAAAAATATTACTTAGTAAATTATTTGCTTACTATAATAGTCGTTATAGCCCGCCAACCCGCATTGGAGCAACGTGGTGGGTCTAAGCCGATAAGCTCTAATTCCCTCTCTCATAATATTATGAGAGTGGAGGCCTGTGCCCAGCTGTGGGACGATAATGGGCTGTAGTTATTGAGGTAGTGGATATCGCAGTCAAGGGCTGACTTGTTTTGAAATTTGTAAAAAGTTTGGATGGATACGTGGATGTTTGTGACTTTATCACGCCAGAACGGCTGAACGGATCTTCTTTTTTTTATCCACTTCAAAATGGATCTGGATGAATTTTTGGCATTGAAAATTTGGCACAGAGATAGATAATAGTATGGAATAACATATAGGCTACTTTTAATCATGGAAAATTAAAGAGTTCCCGCAGGAACTGAAAGAACATTAGCTAGTAATGGAATAAAAATAACTGATATATACTTCTGAGTCTAGACTTGCGTTTCCACTTTCCACCTTCCATCGACCTACTGTATGAAGTCCACAAATATCTAAGCTGTATAGGTAGGTGCCTAGGTATTTGGTATTTGCACGCAACCGCAACCACGTCTAATTGCCGGTTAAATTAATTCGATTAATTATATATACATTTGGACAATTATATTATCTACTATTAGGTACATATTTATCTGTTACTTGAATGATTAGATAAATCACTTTGACAGTTGGTATTCGTGGTCAATTAAAAAAGAAATCATTAACAAGCAGTAAGTATTAATTAAAAAATTATATATATTAAATATATGTACTTAACCCGACAAATATATACCTACCCAACGACCTCAATTTACATAAACGGGTCCTGTCAAACAAAGAATGTAAACTTATTTTAGTAACGCCATCTAGTCTGAAAAGCGGGACAGCGCTATGGCGGGGACAAGGGCTTATACAGGTGAGGCCCTACAAGTCGGACGCCCAACTTTATTCTATGAAAGGGCCCATCTAAGCGATGTATATTTCACCGTAAGATTGCAAAAACCGTTAGATTGTAATCTAACTAGCGATATTGTAAAATGTCGACAACACGACAGATTGTGAACCGTTCAATGTCTGAGTGACAATTTTTAAAATATTCATTGTATTAACGTTTACTTGTCTTTTTCTTGTAGGGTAGTGCACTTAGGTTTTATGGGGTTAATATACCTAACAGATTACAATCTACCGCAAAATAATACGTTAAATTGTAATCTGTCGACAGTTTACAATCTTGCTAGTTAGATTACAATCTAACGGTATTTGCAATTGTACGGTGGCAATATATTATTAACTTGCTTTAACGGTGAAGGAAAACATCGTGACGAAACCTACATGCCTGAAAGTTCTCCATGTTCTCACAGGTTTGTGTAGTCTGCCAATCCTCACTCAGCCAGAGTGGTGAATTATGGCCGAAACCTTCTCATACTGAGAGAAGACTCGTGCTGCAGTTATGTGTTTCATAATTCAATGACTCATTTAGATAAAAAAGTAAGTTTATAATTTTGTTAGGAACAGTCATAACCGGTTACAAATATAGTGTTGTGACTTATGGGGTTACGATTTGGAGGATATTTGTATCGATAATCTTAAGGTTTGGGTTACTTAATATTCTTATGGTCAACTGCGGATCACGAGGTCCTGGGTTCAATTCCCGGTCGGGTATAAAAATTGTTAGCTACTGGGTTTTTCAGTTAAGAAATTCTCGGTGCCAGCCCGGAGTCAGGAAGTTGGCGGTGTTTCATCCCCGTGCCTCGGAGAGCACGTTAGCTGTCGGTCCCGGTAATTATCAATAACATGTCAATAGTCTTTAAAGCCCTCCAACCCGAATTGGAGTAGCGTGGTGGGTCTAAGCTCTAATTCCCTCTTTGCTACGAGAGTGGAGGCCTGTGCCCAGCAGTGGGACGTTAAGGGGCTGTAGTGGTGGAGCTGATGCCCGCGACTTCATCCGCGTGGATTGAGGTTTTTTGGTTCCCGCGGGAACTCCTTAGTTTTCCGGGATAAAAAGTAGCCTATGTGTTATTCCAGACTATAATCTATCTCTGTGCCAAATTTCATCCAGGTCCGTTCAGCCGTTCGGGCGTGATTGAGTACATCCATACAATACATACATCCATCCAAACTTTCGCATGTATAATACTTATCTGATTAGTATTTAAGTACAGATTAATATTCCATGCGCCATCATGGACGACCGGTGCGTACTAGTTAACTAAGTTAGAATAATCAAATTGAAGGCCACAATTGCATCAAACGCTAATGCGTTACTTATAATTAAGTACCTGAGTGGAATTACAAATCGTTAGTAAAAAGCTAAATCTCGTAACTTGTTTGATATTATAACCTTATTAAATGCCAAATAGTGATGCGGCGAGTCGATAACAATATATCGATGTTTATTAGTCGATTAATTAATGATGATAAGTGAAACCTTTATAATAGTCATGACTGCTTAAACTAATTATTATAGCTTGGTCAGGATGTGCTTATCACTTATCGGCTAACTAGCTGATGCCCGCGACTAAGTCCGTGTGTTTTAAGTTTTTTTAACTTCCTAATTTTCCGGGATAAAAAGTAGCGTCGTTTTGTTGCGTCCTATGTGTGTATTATTGTATAAAAGCTTAAACTCATTATATGCATTGTGTAAAAAGCCTTTAACACCAATGTCTCTACTCTCTTACCATCTTAGACTGCATTATCACTTACCATAAGGTGAGATTGCAGTCAAGGGCTAACTTGTAGTGGATACCAACAAAAAATAAAAATAAGAAAGCAAAACTGTCGATAAGTATCAATTTCTTCGAAACTTGCCTAGTTTGTTTACATAATATTTCGCCAAGCGAAAGATATGTGGTGTTATCTTTCCAGATTGGTTACACACGTTTTTATCTTACTAAATGAAGTAAGAAAGCCAAACTATCGATAAGTGTCAAGATTAATCATCGATATAAGCGCAACACTACGCCAAGTTTGTTTACATGTCTCGCCAAGCGAGAGTGTTGTGTTGTTATCATTCCAGATTGGTGTTTATTGTTTACACACGTTTTTTGTGTACCTACGCGCGTATTATTTGTGTTCAGTGCATATTAATAATTTGTATAAATGAATAGTGCAATTAACATGGATGTCATTGGTTAGTAACTTAATATACTTAAATAATTGTTTGTTAATTTTTAGATAGTTGGATGGAGCGAATAATAGTCAGAAAGTATAATCATTGAGAAACAAAATTAGCTTATATAGGTACACAAACAATTACAAAAAAAAAAAATCAATTAGATAAATTAATAATAAACTAAGTACCTACTGTACCGATGAAAAAAAATAAGCATGTCATTACGTCACCGGTGGTAAGCTTGTTTGGTTGACGGATTTTTTTCCTTTTAACCGACTTCAAAAAAAGGAGGTTATCAATTCTATATATATGTATATTGTATATTATTATTGGAACTGCAAAATATTCACAAATGATAATTTTTAAGGGCTTCCAAACAAATGTACCTACATGTATGTTTGTCCGCGGATTTCTCTGAAACTATTAGTCGGATTGTGACCATTCTTTTTTATTGGCTTACATTTACCTACTTCAACTTAAGTTCGTTCAATTTTCATCAAAATCGGTTCAGTAGTTTTCAAGATAAATGGACTGTTAAGTGTGTGGTGAAGTAGTTAGTAGGTTGAACTTTCAATCTTTTAGTAAGTATTTAGATTATCACTTGTTATTTGGGTTTGTTGATACTTAGTTGGGGTTTTTAACTAATAAGTAGTAGCGGTTACAGCCTAATGGTCAGCTATGGCCAAACCCATCTCATTCCGAGAGGAGACGATGGGTTGAAATAATCATATCATATCATCATATCATACTTCATACTAATATTATAAATGCGAAAGTCACTTTTTTTGTTGGTTTGTTGGTTTATTGGTTTGTTGGTTTGTTGGTTTGTTGGTTTGTCCTTCAATCACGCTTCAACGGCGCAACGCATCGACGTGATTTTTTGCATGGGTATATTTGAGGACCTGGAGAGTGACATAGGCCACTTTTTATCCCGGAAAAACAAACAGTTCCTGTGGGATAGTATGCTCTTTTTCTCGCATTTTTCTTCAATTAGGCGGCAACGGTGCAACGGATCGACGTGATTTTTGGCATGGGTATAGTTGAGGACCTGGAGAGTGACATAGGCTACTTTTTATCCCGTAAAATTAGGGAGTTCCCGCGGGAATCAAAAAAATTTAAACCACGCGGACGAAGTCGCGGGCATCAGCTAGTGATGAGATAGTTGTTTCCTTATAACCGTACCGGGTAGCGAACCCACGACCTTGTTTATTGCAAGGTAATTCACATTGCTATGCCAGAGAGGTCAAAAATCGAATGACGTCATTTAATAATCTGGTTTTTAATTACAGAACTAATTATATCTTTAGTAAAGTGAGAACAACATGCAAAAACGAGATTATTATAATTATTATAATTTGTCACTGACTGTAATAAATAATATATATTTTATACTAGCTGATGCCCACGACTTCATCCGCGTAGATTGAGGGTTTTCGGTTCCCGCAGAACTCTTTAATTTTCCGGTATAAAATCGATTCAGCCGTTCTGCCGTGATTGAGTTACAAACATCCATCCATCCAAACTTTTACAATATTAGTATCCATAGTAAAATTATAATACTACTAGCGGACACCCGCGACTTCGTTCGCGTGGCATTAGTTTTTTAATTCCCTTAAGCATTTCATTTTCCGGGATAAAAAGGACCCATGAAAAAAACAAGTCGATCCGTTGCTTTGTTGCGGCGTGTTCGAAGGACTTTTTAACGTCCTTTGGGATAGAATTTATGAAAACTGCGAATCATATATATTTCATAATTTAAACCGGTAGCCCAAATATCAAGTTTCATGGCTTTATCTTCGAAAATGCCGGCCTTTTACACCAACTTAAAACCCTATTTTACACGTTTGGGGGTAGAATTTTGAAAAACTGTTACACACGTACTTCTTTATATTATACCGAAAGCCAAACCAAGTTTCGTTGTTATAGCTTGAAAAATATCTTGATAAATGAAGGACATTCATCCCCTAATTCACCCCCTTGGGGGTCGAATTTTCAAAAATGGTGAAACACGTACGAAACACTACCTAACCTGCGCGTGGGCTAACCTGCGCGTGGGCTAACCTGCGCGTGGGCTAACCTGCGCGTGGGCCAACCTGCGCGTGGGCCAACCTGCGCGTTGGCCAACCTGCGCATGGGCCAACCTGCGCGTGGGCCAACCTGCGCGTGGGCCAAGCTGCGCGTGGGCCAACCTGCGCGTGGGCCAAACTGCGCGCGGGCCAACCTGCGCGCGGGCCAACCTGCGCGTGTGCCAACCTGCGCGTGGGCCAACAGCGTGGGCCAACCTGCGCGTGAGCCAAACTGCGCGTGGGCCAACCTGCCCGTGGGCCAACCTGCGCGTGGGCGTGGTTCAAGTTATTTATTATTCCCGAGGGAACTCCTTCATTTTCCGGGATAAATAGTAGCCTATGTCACTCTCCGTCACGTTAAAGGTCCATTTATTTCTTTTAATACTAGCTGATGCCCTCAACTTCGTCCGCTTAAGGGTTCCTTGGTTCCCGCGGGAAAAAAATTCCGGGATAAAAATTGTATCTTGAAATAGATCAAAAGTATCATACTAATATTATAAATGCGAAAGTGTATTTGTTTGTTGGTTTACTGGTTTGTTGGTTTGTCCTTCAATCACGCCGCAACGGAGCAACGTGATTTTTGGCATGGGTATAGTTATAGACCTGGAGAGTGACATAGGCTACTTTTTATCCCGGAAAATTAAGGCGTACCCGCGGGAATAAAAAAAACTTAATCCACGCAAAGTCGCGGGCATCAGCTAGTAGAAAACCTTTTGACGACCTCCGTGGCGCAGTGTTGAGCGCTGTTGCCTTAACGTGCGGAGGTCCCGGGTTCGATCCCCGGCAGGGTCAATTTAGGAATTTATAATTTCTGAATTTTCCCTGGTCTGGCCTGGTGGGAGGCTTCGGCCGTGGCTAGTTACCACCCTACCCGCAAAGACGTGCCGCCAAGCGATTTAGCGTTCCGGTACAATGCCGTGTAGAAACCGAATAGGGGTTTGGGTTCATTATAACTGCCATGCCCCTAACAGGTTAGCCCGCTACCATCTCAGACTGCATCTTCACTTACCATCAGTCAGGTGAGATCGCAGTCAAGGGCTAACTTGTAGTGGATACAAAAAAAAAAAAAAATAGAGGTACCTACCTACCTACCTAGTTAGGTGGCTCTACTATCAGTTCAGTGCATTCAACTTTGTACCGAGAACGACATTAAGATAAGATTGTTAGGTAATTTGTAAATAACAACAAAAACCCGACTTACCCGAGTCATGAACGCGTTTGAACCACAAATACTGAACAATGGAATCGTGAAATCAATGAAATATTGGGTACTGATTAGGTACTATTGATTTTGAATAATTCTCTCGGGTCTCTCTGTCTGTCGGTCTGTCTGCGACGCAATGACGGCCCATCTTTTCAACCGATTTTGCCGAAATGTAATATATAAAGATTTAGAGGTATAGAAATTGTATTCCTTCGAGGACATCTAAGCAAATCAGCAAATGTAAATTAAAAATTAATTGTAAAATTTTATCTCAGCAAATTTAAGTTCCAATATCAAGAGGGAATCGATAAATCCACGCGGACGAAGTCGCGGTCAATTATCTAGTTTCGTAACCTATTTTCAAAATTCAAACGCCACGTGTCTCGATAAATTCCTCAACTCATGGTAGGTACTATTCCCATTTCGATCCTCTCAAAATCCTCGGAGCTATGGCCAAAAATACGTCTCAGGCGATTTGCATCTGAATAACCATTTTCAATGGTAAAAAAGAGTAAACTATGAAAAAGTTGCTGATTTGACTACTTGGTTGAACTGTTGATACCTAATATTAATAAACAAAACAGCTGGGAATTTAGTAGAACAAGTTTTATGGTAAGTAAATAAATACAATGTACCAAATGAATATAGGTAGGTACGCATTTACTGAAGAGTTTTAGAATTTAACTAAAGCTACGAGGGTTCTAAACGCGTCCGTCTGAGAAGAGCCCACAACAAACTCAGTCGAGTTTTTTATTTTTATTATCACCATCTCTCAAATACAGGAAACTAGCTGATACCCGCGACTTCGTCCGCGTGGAATAAGTTTTTGTGATTCCCGCGGGAACTACTTAATTTTCCGGGATATACATAGTCTGGCCATAAATACTGTTACAATTAAAAATAAACAAAATATTACATTTGAATTTGGAATCTGTCATTTTTATATGATTGTTCACTGTGTTTTCTCATTTTCGCGCCAATACATTGTAACATATTTTGTGATATTAAAATGGAGTGGGGTGATAAAGAGAACCGAATCGCTGTGATTGCATTACACAAAGTAGGTATGGAGCCAAATACAATTTTTAAAACTCTCCATACGCTTGGTATTAGTCAAATGTTTGTGTACCGGGCTATTGATAGGTACAATGAAACCTCCTCTGTTTGTGACAGAAAAAGATCTGGCCGTCCACGTAGTGTTCGTACGAAAAAGGCGATCAAAGCAGTAAGGGAAAGAATTCGAAGAAATCCTGTCCGAAAGCAAAAGATTTTATCTCGGGAGATGAAGATAGCACCTAGAACCATGTCGCGTATTTTAAAAGATGACTTAGGACTTGCAGCCTATAAGAGACGCACTGGTCATTTCTTAACTGATCATTTAAAAAAGAATAGGGTGGTAAAATCAAAACAACTACTTAAGCGGTACGCAAAGGGAGGTCACAGAAAAATTTTGTTTACGGATGAGAAAATTTTTACAATTGAGCAATATTTTAACAAACAAAATGACCGTATTTATGCTCAAAGCTCTAAGGAAGCTTCCCAATTAGTCAACAGAGTACAACGTGGGCATTATCCGACTTCAGTGATGGTTTGGTGGGGTGTTAGCTATGAAGGAGTGACTGAGCCATACTTTTGTGAAAAAGGTATCAAAACATCGGCACAAGTGTATCAAGCTACCATTCTTGAGAAGGTAGTTAAGCCCCTTAACAACACCATGTTCAATAACAAAGAATGGTCCTTTCAGCAAGACTCAGCGCCGGGTCATAAAGCTCGACCCACCCAGTCTTGGTTAGAAACCAACGTTCCGGACTTCATCAGAGCTGAAGACTGGCCGTCATCTAGTCCCGATCTTAATCCGCTGGATTATGATTTATGGTCAGTTTTAGAGAGTATGGCTTGCTCTAAATGCCATGATAATTTAGAGTCCCTAAAACAATCCATACGATTGGCAGTGAAGAATTTTCCCATGGAAAGAGTGCGTGCTTCTATTGATAACTGGCCTCAACGTTTAAAGGACTGTATTGCAGCCAATAGAGACCACTTCGAATAAGCTTTATATATTTTTAATGGTTTTATATTAATGTATTAAACTAACACACTGTAATAGTAATAAATGTTACGTGCAATAGAAAAAATGTTTTTTTCTTTATAACAATATTTAGGGCAAGACTATGTATAGGTAGCCTATGCCACTCTCCAGGTCTTCAACTATACCCATGCCAAAAATCACGTCGATCCGTTACTCCGTTGCGGCGTGATTATAAAGGACAAACCAACAAACCAACAAACCAATAAACCAACAAACCAACAAACCAACAAACAAACACACTTCCCTTATAATATTAGTATGATTACTTAATTATATTATAATTTAAACGTACCTACTTAAACTGCTACCGACAAATGAATTACTAATTGTACAAAGTCTAGAAGCGGGCACTACAATTTTATTCTTATTTCTTGTATTATCATTATGACCGTCACGGAAGACTGGAAGAAATTTATATTCGAGAGATAATTAGGGGTTACCTTTGTCCACTTATTTTCTGAGTTTGACATATTTTTGTACAAAAAGAATCCATACTAATATTATAAATATGTGTGTCTGTCTGTCTGCTACGCTTTCACGGCCCAACTACTCAATCTAATTTGATGAGAGATAGATATTACATCGCAGGGAAAGACATAGGCTACTTTTTATCCCGGAAAATGGAAGAGTTCCCGCGGGAATCAAAAAACATCAATCCACGCAGACGAAGTCGCGGGCATTCGCTAGTAATATTATATTTTAAAAATATAAAATCACAGAAAACATTAGCAAGCGGAAACCCATTTCAACCTGACGCAACGGATTACCTAAACACGCACATATTATTGTTTTATCTACGAGGAAATATCTACTTTCTACTGAGCATCAGCGCAACCGGACCGATTATGATGTAACTATTGCTCCAGCAGCGTTTCAACACGCAGCTATTCCGCGTATGGGGAAAATTATGACTTTATGTTTTAAAGCTGACGACTGTTATAATTTTAAACTTGCCTATACACAAATTTAAAAAAAAATAATTAAAAGTATTGATTATAATATTAGGTTTCATCTAGATCGGTGAAGGTCGAGGTATATTCGGATCTCGGACTATACCTACTCGTATGCTCCTGAAAAGCAGGGCCGTCTTAGCACATTTGCCGCCTGTAGGCTATTCAAATTTTGCCGCCCCCTCAACCGGCTCATCCGGCTTCACCTCAGCCGTTTTTTTTTTTGGCCTGGCCTGAAGGTATAGTATTAGGTGGTGTGGTCCCACCCACACCTATGTCGCAAACAGTCTTACATCCGAACCTGTCGTCGGTTCTCGTCGGATGTCGTCAATTGTATATGCGGTAGTCGTCGTTTGTCGTCGAACCGATGACTTGACGACAAGCTCGAATACATAAAAATGTCGCAGACTGTTTTCGACATGGGTGTAAGACGACCAATATTATTACATATAACACAATAATAATAATGATAAAATATACACTAAATAAAAATGCAATTGGTTAATTTTGATTAATATTTTTATTGAGATCAATTAATTTACTTACACTAAATGATATTATTAAGTTTTCATTTGGTTAATTTTTGTTAATATCGAGTTGAGATCAATTAACTAAATATACTTTATATTAAATGCCTTGAGGCTTTTAAATTGACTTTTTGCGGGATTTCATTGCCGCAAAATCATCTATAATATCTTCGAAAGACAATTTATTCATTACATCGGTTTCAATGGATAAAAGTGCCAGTGCATTTAGCTTATCTTGACTTAAAGCGGATCTGAGGTAATTTTTGACCCGCTTTAAGCAAGAAAAGCTTCTTTCACCCGAACAATTTGTAGCGGGTATGCATAACGCTATAGGTACGGATTGCTATTTCTAAATTGGGATACACCGCCTCTAAATTCTGTTTTTTTAAAAACGAAGATAGATTCTGAAGTGATTTGGATTCCGGTTTATTTAAAATCTGTGATGAGATGAAGCCTTTCCAGTGAATGATTTCTTGCACTATATCCGTTTCTATGTCGTTAGGATATGTTTGTTCTAACGAAAGCTCTGCTTCCTTCGCCGGTGTTGTTGTATAATACAAGTTATAAACAAATACACTCTTGAGTCTTGACCACTGAACACTTTAAATTAGAAAGAATTCGCAAATTAAAGAAAAACTATCCAAAATTACTTTTGTTTTGAAGTAAATACGAGAGCGGGACGGGATCGCCGCTGCCCTATATCTTTCTCTTTTGCTCTCGCGACTCTATACCGCCGCGCCGCCGCCGCCGCCGCCGCAGCGCGCCGCGCGCGGGTCATTCATTCGGTTCCCGAGGGCGCACGAGCGCGACCGATTGAGCCGCGCACGGTTAGCGCGGTCTTTGCTGCCGCTCCGCCGCCGCCCCGGCCCGCGCTTTTATTAGGGTTTTGATTTCAGCCAGAAACTATTAATTTTTTTTTGGCGAATTTTGCCGCCCCCCAAAATCTGCCGCCCTAGGCTTAAGCCTACTCAGCCTAGTGGATAAGCCAGGGCTGCTGAAAAGTCCTATTCTACTGTTGAAGATTATGTAAATGATAAAAGAGCATGGATTTGACTCGTTCCATCAAACCTCAGGACAGCGGTTACTTATAATTATATACTTACGAGATGATGCCCGCGACTTCGTCCGCGTGGATTAAGGTTTTGGATTCCACTGGGAACTCCTTAATTTTCCGGGATAAAAAGTAGCCTATGTCCTTTCCCGGATGTCCTTTAAACCTGCAAATTTCAGCAAAATCGGTTGAAAAGATGTGCCGGGGAAGCGTAGCAGACAGGCAGACAGATAGACACACTTTTCATTTCTAATATTAGTATGGGATTACGGATAATACCTATATATTGATATAATAATAATTTATTGTAAAAAACTTATATAAAAAGAGCAACCACCGAGTTTCTTGCTGGTTCTTCTCGGTAGGCATGTCATTCCGAACTACCGAACCAATGGTAGATTCACTCGACGATTCAAAAACACTTTTAATAAGTTTATTTGTATAAAAAATTACTTCTGCCGTGTGGCCATAGACCATAATACATTTTTTTAAATCAAAGCGACAGCTCGCATGAGACTGGGCAGCTAGTCGAATCAAGTGGACAGCAAAGAAGAGCCCAGCAACTGGCATGCAAGTACACAGTGCGAGCAGCTGTCTACTGTCAGCAGCTCGCAACGTGTAAACTAGCCATTAGTAGAATTTGGTCTTGGTTCTATTTGTTTTTTTTTTTTAATTCCAGGTGCGGAGCATCGAGAACTGTGCGGTTTGCAAGAGATTTTTACAGACTTTGACAGTTGGATTTGTAAACTCAACAGGCATTTGAGCATACGGTATTTATCAAACTAGTTATTTTATTTAAATCCACATTAAATTATTATTGCGAAAGTCTTTCCGTCTGTTTATCTGATACGCCATAATAGACCATCTTTTCAACCGATTTTGATGTAGGTAATTTAGTATACCAATAGAGAATAGGTCCATACGACGTTACATCGTGAGGAAGGACATGCTACTTACTTTGTATCTCGGAAAATGAAGATGTTTCCGCAGGAAAAATAGTTAAGATTAAAGATTCTCGGGCATCATCTACTTAGTTAAATAATACAAAACTGTGTCAATTGGGTATTTGAGAGCTAGTCAAATCAGCAACTTTTTTTCAAACGTCGTCGTCGTCGTCGTCGTGTTTTTTTCGCGTGTTTAGTATGGGATTTTGTATGAAGTATTGAACAGTGACGTCATCAAAGTTGACGTACTTTTTACTTTAATCGATAGTTTAAAATAGTCATCCAACATGAAACTAACAGGGGACGTGGATATTACGACTTTTGGGAGATCCTCTATTTAATAATCACTAAAAAATAATTTATTTGAATATTTGTCAAATACCCAATTATTTTCATAGCTAAGATCGCTAGTTAATGTAACGGCCAACTACGGAACCCTACAATGTGCGTGACTCGACACGTACTTGTCCAGTTTTATAATTAATTAATAAAACTTAAATTGCTTGTTGTGAAGATTTTTATTTTACTTTCTCATTTTGCTTAATTTATTTTTTGTTTTATTACAGATTGTCACATTACATGATGCAATCTGTAGAATTAAGTCTAGAAGATTCTCAAAAATTGCAAATTGTAAGAAGAGACGCCATCTTAGAAGAAGAGAAAGAAAAAGAAAAGAAATTAGGTTCTTTAACATTACAGCATCTGTTAGTCGAAGGATTCAGCATAGAAAGTGTTCCACATTCAAATAATAACAAAAGCAAGATAGACATAGTAAAGAACCTCGGTACTTTTTTAAATATTTTCCAAAATGGAGAAGAATTTGCGGGTTACGATTATTTGTTACTCAAATTATTGAGTGGCGGGAAAAAATATTTTTACCAATATACGAGATCGAAACTTTTATTTTGTTTTATTTTTATTGTGTGCTCCATTGATGTAGAATTTTAGTTAGGTTCTCATTCTATTTCAATGGTGTGCTCTGAAACGTTCTTTCTATCCACCCTTTAGCTCTTGATTTAGCAGTCTTGTGGCGAAGTCCCACGAGACCTACTGAACCCTCGGGAATTTCCGTTCCGACTCGCTTTCGGTCGGGATTCTCCCGGGCGTTCGAATCAGTGAATTCTGAACCCCGTCGACGGGAGGCCGCGTACACGCATCTCATGTCCGGCTAATTCACTCAATTCAATCAATTAATTATTATATTTGTTATATCGTACATAGTCCGTAATTAGTGTTATAAATCGTTTATCATAATATATCAATAGACTTTGTAACTAAATAAATAATCAACTTTCATAATATAATATTCGTAAATTACATTGGGTTTGTTTAACTTCGATCCTAACATTCCCATAACTGGTGACACCCGACGTCCCCATAAGTGGTGAACCGGCGACGCGTCCCGAACTCTCAAGTGCTTGCATATTTCGAACATTCTTTGTGTGCATAGTGACGAACTTATTTTATTCCGAAAATAGATTCAGTGTAATAAAAGTTTTTTATTTTAAACAATGGCTGAAGACAACAAATCTCCCGCGGTAGAAACTGTGCGCGTAAAAGTCCCACCTTTTTGGCCAGACGAGCCAGCTCTTTGGTTCGCACAGCTAGAAGGGCAGTTTGCTTTAACAAATATAACAGCAGACACGACTAAGTATAATTACGTAATTTCAAATTTGGATTATAAGTACATAACCGAAATAAGAGACGTTATTAAAAACCCTCCCGATAGTGATAAATATAATAAGATTAAGACAGAGCTGGTGAAACGTCTTTCGTCGTCACAGGAGCAACGAGTACGTCAATTATTAACCCAAGAGGACATTGGGGATCGTAAGCCATCGCAATTCCTGCGACACTTACAAGGTTTAGCAGGTCCAAGCGTACCCGACGACTTTTTACGTACCCTATGGACGGGCCGACTACCTACTCATATTCAAGTAATCTTGGCGTCGCAATCGAAGAGTAGCCTCGACGAGTTGGCTACACTTGCGGACACAGTTAAGGATGTGATTGGTACCGCGCCGCAAGTTCATCAGCTGTCTGCGTCGACGTCGAATAATGAGATCAGCGAACTGAAACAATCAATCGCTGATTTGTCGCGCAAAGTCGCCGCACTAGCATCGTCATCGCGATCCCGCTCGAGATCGAATAGCAGCACGAGATGGCGCCGACGTTCCCGTAGCCGATCCAATGATTCTGCGACTGATGCCCACTGCTGGTACCACCGCAAATTCCAGAGCAAGGCTACAAAGTGCCGTAATCCGTGCACTTACTCGTCGGAAAACGAAAAACGCAGTCATTGATGGCGGCTAACGATGACTGTCGTGACGTCACACCGAGTCGCGTATTTGTAACGGACAAACACTCTAACGTTAAGTTCTTAATAGACACTGGTGCTGATTTGTGTGTGTTCCCAATTAGAAATGTAAGTTCTAATAAGACAATTGTTAAGAAGACTGACTATAAACTTTTTGCCGCTAATGGTACAGTGATTAATACATATGGAACAATAAACTTAAATTTAAACTTCGGGTTGCGGCGAGATTTTCGCTGGCGTTTTGTAATAGCCGACGTAACCCGACCGATCATAGGCATAGATTTTTTATCATATTATAACCTACTTGTAGATGTAAGGAACCACCGATTAGTTGATAATACGACTACGCTCATTGTAAATGCTAAACCCGTGTTATCTTCCTTAGAGTGCGAAATTAAGACTGTTACAGGTAATTCTCGTTATCATCAGTTACTCAAACAGTTTCCTGAGGTCACGCGACCCTCTGGTGAGCCAATAGTGCGCGAAGTTAAGCATCAAACGCTGCACTACATACGCACTACGCCCGGTCCGCCGGTGTACAGTCGACCTCGCAGATTGGCACCGGACCGGCTCCGCCGAGCTAAGCGTGAGTTTGAGGATATGGTAAGAGCAGGTATTGCACGTAGATCCGATAGTCCGTGGGCAGCGCCTCTCCATCTAGTACCTAAAAAAGACGGTACTGATCGACCTTGCGGAGACTACAGAGGTATCAACGCTCGAACAGTACCCGATCGATACCCAGTACGCCACATCGCAGATTTTTCTCATAATCTACATGGCTGTACTGTGTTTAGCAAAATTGATTTGGTGCGTGCTTACCATTTGATTCCAGTCAACCCTGCGGATGTACCCAAAACTGCCATAACTACGCCGTTCGGATTATTCGAGTTTCCGTTCATGAGTTTTGGTCTAAGGAACGCCGCGCAATCGTTTCAGCGGTTCATGGACGAAATCTTAAGGGACCTGGATTTTGCTTTCCCGTATATAGATGACATATTGATTGCGTCACGCGACCACAACGATCACGAATTTCATCTCAAACAGGTTCTAGAGCGCCTTCGAGATCATGGTGCTGTTTTAAACTCCGCTAAAAGCGTATTTGGTGTTCCGGAAGTCGAGTTCCTCGGCTACTTAGTTACGGCAAACGGCACGAGTCCTACGCCAGAAAAGGTAAGTAGCATCCAGAACTTCACACAGCCCAAGACCTTGAAAGAATTAAGGAGATTTCTCGGTATGATTAACTTTTATAGAAGGTACCTACCGAACGCTGCGAAAATCCAAGCACCTTTACACCAACTACTTAGCGGCACGGATACCAAGCCAAACACTCCAATCACTTGGACGGTTGAGCTGGAACAGGCTTTCAACGAATGCAAAAAGAGCCTCGTCGATGCAACACTGCTTGCTCATCCCGATCCTACAGCGGATCTGATGTTGGTCTGTGATGCGTCCGATATCGCCATCGGCGCCGTATTGCAGCAGAAAGTTGAAGGTAATTGTCAACCCCTTGCTTTCTTCTCCAAGAAACTGACCTCTGCTCAACGTAAGTATAGCCCTTTCGATCGAGAGCTTCTCGCAATTTACGAAGCCGTGAAATATTTTCGTTTCATGGTCGAGCTGAAGCCGTTCACGATCTGGACAGACCACAAACCTATTGTTGCTGCGTTTCGTAAAGCGTCTGAAAAATGCTCTCCACGTCAGTTCCGATATTTCGATTTCGTGTCACAATTCTCGACCGACGTGCGACACATTTCCGGAGAGGACAACGTCGTTGCCGATGCGCTCTCTCGGATTGAATCTGTTACTGATAGCATTAATTTAGATAAACTCGCTTCTTCACAAGAGACGGACTCCGAATTGAGACATCTTTTGCACACTTCTTCGCTGGACTTACAGAAAATAAGAATTTCTGACTCTAGTGCATGTAAAGTGTATTGCGATGTTTCTGGTCCAAAACCACGTCTGTATCTTACGCCCGAATTTCGCAAACAGGCTTTCGACGCTATTCATGGCTTGAGTCATCCTGGTGCTACGCCTACCATCCGACTGATGACCGAAAGGTACGTATGGCCTAGTATACGAAAGGACTGCAGAGCTTGTCAACAATCAAAGGTTACACGGCACACCCAAGCTCCAGTTCACACTTTTACTCCTCCATCTTCGCGTTTTGATCACGTTCATATCGATCTCATAGGGCCGCTTACCATATCGCACGGCTACCGCTATTGTCTTACTGCAGTCGATCGATTTACGCGTTGGCCCGAGGTGATTCCTCTAGAAGATATCACAGCAGAAAGTGTGGCTCGTGCTTTTGTAAGTGGTTGGTTAGCACGTTTTGGCTGTCCTCGTAAAATAACGACAGACCGAGGGCGCCAATTTGACTCCCATTTATTTAAAGAGCTGGCAAAATTTACTGGTTGCCAACACCTCACCACTACGGCGTATCATCCCGCCGCCAACGGTTTAGTAGAGAGGTTTCACCGGCAATTAAAAGCAGCAATTACGTGCCATGACAACGAGAAATGGGTTGAGGTACTTCCTCTTGTGTTACTGGGGATACGCAGCGCCTGGAAAGACGATATTGCATCTACCTCTGCAGAGCTGGTATATGGTGAAAGTCTTCGCTTGCCTGGAGACTTATTCTTGCCATCCGCACCGGAAGTCGTTGATTACAGCGATTTTCTATCTCGCCTTCGCAATCACTTCCGCGAATTGAAGCCGACTCCGGTAGTACGCCACGGTAATGCAAAAACGTTCGTGCACAAGGATTTATCCTCTGCTACTGCTGTCTTCCTGAGACAAGATGCCGTCCGAAGACCACTACAACCACCTTACTCTGGTCCGTATAAGGTAATAGAGCGATCGGAGAAAACTTTCAAAATCGACATAAACGGTAAGGTCGTCACGGTTTCAATCGATCGTCTCAAACCAGCGTACTTTGTACACGAATCTCAACCTTCTTCGTTCACGCCCATCACTTCAGAACCGCCTGCCACCAAGCATGATACAGTAACTCGCTCTGGCAGACAGGTAAGATTCCCTCGCAGGTTTATGTGAGTAAACTCACATATCATAAGTATGTAGAACCATTTTTAGAGAATACGTTTAGCTATTAATATTGTACGTAAACTTCTAATATCGCACTGTATCGTTTATTTTTTGTAACCATATAATAGTTTAATTAATACCTAATTAAGTTTTATGTTTAATTTTAATTATAATACTTTTGTAGCAAGGGAAACTAATTATGTAAAAGAACGAATTCTTTATTCGTCATGATCGACCTAAAGGTCTCCGGGGGGGCTGATGTGGCGAAGTCCCACGAGACCTACTGAACCCTCGGGAATTTCCGTTCCGACTCGCTTTCGGTCGGGATTCTCCCGGGCGTTCGAATCAGTGAATTCTGAACCCCGTCGACGGGAGGCCGCGTACACGCATCTCATGTCCGGCTAATTCACTCAATTCAATCAATTAATTATTATATTTGTTATATCGTACATAGTCCGTAGGTAATTAGTGTTATAAATCGTTTATCATAATATATCAATAGACTTTGTAACTAAATAAATAATCAACTTTCATAATATAATATTCGTAAATTACATTGGGTTTGTTTAACTTCGATCCTAACATTCCCATAGTCTAAACCCGCATTTTAGGAGCGTGGTGGGTGTACCGTGTAAGCTCTAAATTCCCTCTCTCCTATGAGAGTGGAGGCCTGTGCCCAGCAGTGGGACGTTAAGGGGCTGTTAGTGGTGGATGCCAGTCTATAGTGGTAGCGGGCTAACCTGTTATAGGAATAAGAATGACAGTTATATTAAACCCAGTAGGTATTTAGTACCCTTACTTACCCAGTTAAGTTTCTACACGGCATCGTATCGGAACACTAATTTGCTTGGTAGCATGTACATCGGCAGGGTAAATTTGGAAATTTATAATTTCCGAATTTTCCCTGGAATGGCTTGGTGGGAGGCTTTGGCCGTGTTTAGTTACCACACTATGCGCAAAGACTTGCCGCCAAGCGATTTAGCGTTCCGGTACGATGTCGTGTAGACAGTAGAAACCGATTCTCATATATTACAACTCCCCTAACAGGTTAGCCCGCTACCATCATAGACTGCATCATCACTTAACATCAGGTGAGATCGCAGTCAAGGGCTATCTAGAAGCAGATTTAAAAAAAGGTAGGTAGGTACTTGTACGTTTGTCAAAAAATATGAGGTGGACTTTACGAAAATGTTTGAAATGAAATATTATATTATCATAAAAATATACAAATATAGGTACTTACTAACTAAATATTTTGCAACAAAAACAAAAATACTCTTATCTAATCGATTTCGAGGTTAATAAACCGATACCATCTACGTCATGCATAGAGGGATAAAGAAAGTCGAAATAACGACTCATCGATCATGAATTGAAATATTTAATATAATATGAATAATAATTATTACTACTTAAACGAGTACCTGTTGGCTTCGTCCCGCGGGAAATAAAAAACCTCAATACCTATACGCGGACGAAGTCGCGGGCATCAGCTAGTACACTATATACCAGAGATCTCAGACAGGGAACTTCCAAACAAATTGGAACCCCAACCCTCGTAGCTTTAGTTTTAAGATACAGTAGGTTGGTAAATCATTGGATACTGTTTGTATTTTGAATAAAAATAGGTTAGGTACCTCATTGAATTATATGTACACATACTACCTCAATGAGGTACCTACCTATATTTATTCAAAATAGATACCTACTCAAACTGAGTTTGGTCCGCACTTGGCCAGCGTGTTCTACCCATGGATGTAATAAGTACTTACGTACAAATCTTTGGTTCTACCTATTTGTAAGTACATACCTACCTATCTATAGGATCTGAACTGGTAGGGTTAGATATTTTATTTTAAGTATTACAGAACATCATTAAGGTAGGATGGGTAGGGTAAATTCTTTCAAACTTTTGAAGATTCGAAAGCATTTTGTGAGGGTTATTTGAATAAAAAACTATTTCTGTTCTATTACGACATTAGGATTTTAAAGAAGTTAGTTAAATACTACTTAGGTAGGTATAATAATTGAAAAATATAATTTGACTAGATGATGCCCGCGACTTCGTCCGCGTGAATTGATGTTTTTATAAGATTTAAACTATCCTATCTCTCAAGTTGGATCGAACTGCACATGGTGTGCGAATTTTATTATAATCGGTTAAGTGGTTTAGGAGTCCATTGAGGACAAACATTGTGACACGAGATTTATATATATTAGATAAATCATAAAGTTATGTAAAATAATGAATCAGTAATCATAGTAAAGTATTTTTCTTTTCCCTCTGTCGTGGTAATACCTAATAACTAATTAGTGATAATAAAAAACGACCTTCGTATTAAGTCAGAGAGCAACACGGCAACCACCCTGACTCGGTATGGCGGACCAGAATTTATGGAGACCACGGATAAGATTGCTACAGTAAGTATAACGATTGCGAAGGCGAACGCTCGCTATTGGACAAAATCCATTATCATAGCAATTTCAGCTACTTTACACTTGAACTTCCCTAATTTGGCCCTAACAGAATAACAGCGTTGTGGTTACATTTTTTACCCACAACATTCAGCTGAGTTCGGGCCCTTTCGTTGGCACGATCCATTTTAGATGTTAATTACTATGTTAGATTTTAAGTACTGTCTGTGTATGATCTATGTTTACTATGTGTTGGGTCAGCAAATAAAATAAATTCTATTCAATCACACGTGGGGTCTGCGCTCATTGGCGGCACGGCACTGGATTTTCATGCGACGAATAGAAATATATAATAATAGTACTCATTACAATAAAATTTCAATTTCAATGATCATCATCGTATATACAAAAACACATAAGGTACTAGCGGTATGATTTTATATGAATTGAAATTTCAAAGTGATCGTCATACAGACTATTATTTACAATGGGCAGGAAGAAGAAGATTTCTATTCCGCATTGCGGGAAAAATCCGCTGCGGTGCGGTGCGTCTAATGGGTGCAGGCAGGCCCTTGGGGAGTTTGTTTGGGAAACTAAAGGTCGTCGCATCGACAATTCGACACCATTTCGCCAAATTGTACACTAAAGTACGTATTGACCAACAAAATAAGTGCATGACGGTGTCCATACACCGCCCATCTTCATCGTAGACAATGAGAGACGTCATTTTGTTGGTCACTAAAAATACCCATTAACAAATTGACAGCTAAGCCTAAGCGTCAAGTTTAACAGGTGTCTAACAATATCAAATTAAAAGCTGACTGAGTTACACGAATAAGTTATCTTTTCTAAAAACTAACGTGTTACGTGACATGTGCGTTGGCGAAAATCTGTCTTATTGTACCTAGTAAGGTCCATAATTATTATTAATAGATACTTAGTAGTCCATACAAAGGCAAATTTACTTGGCTATTTACAATAGTTGAAAACGTTGTACGTTTCCCCACTAGTTGATTAAACATATTAAAAACATTTATGACCTAGTGGTCCGGTGTTTTGGGCAGTAGAGAAGTAACGTAAGGCGACTCCCCTATATGGAAGAGACTGCATTTTCACTTTTTAAGTTTACTGAGTAAACTCGTAGAAACAGATTGTCCTATTCAGTGAACATTGATTTTATAATTCACTCAGTAAAAACTATTTAAAAGGATGAAAGAAAGTAAAGAATGGTGTTTAAAAGCTCCTTGGGGCAATATTGCATGTAAGTCTAAGTAAAATATAAGTTTTTTATCTGTAAGTTCAATGAATTTTCCGAACGAAACTATCGAGGCTGCTTTTTGGTGTAACAATGGGTATAACAAGTGCTTAATGCACTACATTTGTTGGAGTTGTACTACTTATTATTATTTTATTACTTATTACGAAAAGCAGATATTTGAAGCATAAAAATTACATGAAAATAACCTAATAAATCTGCGGTTTTTTTTTTGCTTTGACCACAGATCATAAATAATTCGCTTTGGCACTAGGTACAGTGAGAATAGTGACACTGACGGATTGCGTTAGCGTTGTCCCTGTACTTTATTTTGCTAACATACCGATTTTCGGTTACCGATTCAGCTATGAATAAAATCTAGTGAATCTTCACTCTCGCTTACTCAAACAATTACTTTCTGTCTACTCTATATTATATTTAAAGAAAAATTTATAATTATTCACTGTTAAACGAGATAGCGTTAAATATTACAGTTAGATTATTCGTATTTCTTAAGGTATATCTTGGGGTGCTCCACAAAATAAGCCAGTGCTCATGGTTCATGGTTACATGGACAGCGCTGCCACGTTCATAGCAATCGTCAATCATTTACCAGATGACTATTTCTATCTTGCAGTTGACTTACCCGGTAAGTATTTGTTCACAACTGTCATGGAAAATCGGTAGGTAGGTATATATTTTTTCTTTTGTTTTTGCACAGCTTGGTTGAGTGTGATTTCTACTGACGAGTCGAAACAAATGCGCTGATCAAATATTTTGGTCTGGCCAATCTGGCCAGCCCTAATTGATTTTTAAGCTTCTACGAATTAGGACTGTAAACTTACTCAGCACGGATCAAAAGTGTCTAACTCTTACTTATGATTATACAGCAACTATTTTCTTTATAGTTGGCATATTTTAATCATAGCATAATATCTTAATTCTTCAACCTACACAGCATTCTGTGCTTTAACATATTAAGAGCACTCTTCAATGAATGGTATTTTTCCAACATTAAGAAATTAATAGGCTTTGTTACTTATTATTTTAGGACATGGCAAATCGGATCCGTTCCCAACTGGAATGGTGATATCACATTTACATCAAGTAGAAGCGGTCAGACGTGTTGTGGAACACTTCAAATGGGACACGTTTGTCTATTTTGCACATTCCGTTGGTTTTGCAATAGGTAAGGTTTCTTTAAGTGACTTTTTGTTGTGAATTTTGTTGATAAAAGGTTTGGTATTTAACTGAAATCTGCTCTGGTTCCTGATGATAAATGGTTCCTAATATCATAAATGCGAAAGTGTGTCTGTCTGTCTGTCTGTCTGTCTGTCTGTCTGTCTGTCTGCTACGCTTTCCCGGCCCATCTTTTCAACCGATTTTGCTGAAATTTAGTATAGAGGTAGTTTATATCCCGGGGAAGGACATAGGCTAGGCTTATCACGGAAAATTGAAGAGTTCCCGCGGGAATTAAAAAAATGTATCTGTTCAACTGATTTTGATGAAATTTGGTACAGAGATAGGTTACATCCCGGGGAAGGACATAGGCTACTTTTTATCCCGGAAAATTCAAGAGTTCCCGCGGTAATCGAAAATACTTGGTCCACGCGGACGAAGTCGCGGGAATCATCTAGTACTATATAAATTTTATTGATAACTAGTTCCCGTTTGATGCGTAGGTATATCTTTTATTAGTCACAATTATTTATTTATTTTCAGGAGTACTATACAATTTCTTCTTCCCCTTCAAGATAGTGAAGTCTGTGAATTTGGACCCTGTGCCACCACTGTCCACGTACTGCTTCCATGAGTATAGCCCTATGCTGTGGTATCAGTACCTGTATGATGATTACTATGATAACTATTCAAGGTATTATGACTTTGTATACACGGAATGATATCTGGAATTATTCAACTCTGTAGATAATTCTCAAGACGCTATTCTACAAAAGGTTTGTTTTTTCAGATGGGAACTTCACCGTAACAAACAGTACACGTACGACCAAGCATTAGAATTATTAGTACGATCTAGAAAATTGACCAAGGAAAAGTCGGCAGTGGTACTTTCTAGAACACTGATACCATTAGGCAACGGCATGTATAAGTAAGAATCAAATCAATTTATTCAATGCGAATTCTTCGATGATAAGTTGGACCTTGACTGCGATGCAGTCTAAGTTAGAAGTATCCTAACTTGGAACTACCTAAGTAACCTAACCTAACTATCTACCCTTAATCCGTTTCTACGCAGCATCGCACCCATATCTAAATCATTTGGTAGTACGCGTATGCCGATAAGGTATACGACCTCCGTGGCGCAGTGTGTAGCGCTGTCGCTTAACGTGCGGAGGTCCCGGGTTCGATCCCCGGCAGGGTCAATTTGGGAATTTATAATTTCTGAATTTTCCCTGGTCTGGCCTGGTGGGAGGCTTCGGCCGTGGCTAGTTAGCACCCTACCGGCAAAAGACGTGCCGCCAAGCGATTTAGCGTTCCGGTACGATGCTGTGTAGAAACCGAATAGGGGTATGGGTTTAATATAACTGCCATGCCCCTAACAGGTTAGCCCGCTACCATCTTAGACTGCATCATCACTTACCATCAGGTGAGATCGCAGTCAAGGGCTAACTTGTAGTGGATAAAAAAAAAAAAAGTAGTTACCACCTTAACGGCATATGCGTACGTCATGACCAAAGCCTCCCAGCAGAACAGATCAGAGAATGCTTAGAAATTAATAAATCCCCAATTTTAAATATTATAAGACCAAGATGAGAATCAATGTAAAAATTATTTAATTTTTATTCATAGATTGTCCTGGGAACCAACAATGAAAAAAGTCGTTGGCGCTGTGATAACTGAAGATACGCTAAGTACTATTGTAACAACAAACGCGCCACCCACGCTTAACATCGTCGCTTCAATAGACGAAACAATAAAACCGTTAAAGAAAAATGGCGTCCGGCTCATGAAACGGTTCAAAGAATTGATACCAATCTTTCTGGTACACAATGTTATTGGCACCCATGACGTCCACATCATAAATCCGAAATCCTTTGTCGATAAAATAATCGAGTTTTTGAATACCGATTTTAGCAGTTCAGTGAAAGCGAAATTATAATTTTTATTCTATGCTTAAATTAGCATGTTTCATTTTCCCTCCTTCAAGATATCTTGAGAAAGTAATCATAATCGGCATGAAAATTCTTAAATTTTTAATTCAACGGTTTCCCGTTATATCGATAACAATGCCGAATCAAACCGATTTTACCGAGCCGCACTGCCGCATCACTAAGTTTGAGTTGACAGTTGACACTTGACATTAACATTTGACTCTTTTCTTAGAAAAAATAATAAACAAAACAAACAGTTTTTCTGGGAATTGAATTGAATATTTTATTCAGAATTTTAAAGTTTAAAGTAGATATCATATGTACTTACCTGAATATTTCGTCACTTTACTTTTTATATTATCTCTAAACCTAATATCATGTTTCAAAGTTCGGTGTATGAACTCTGGTTTAGCTAACAACAAAAGTTCAGTAAATATTTAAATTTATTTGTGTGCTATAACACAATGAAAGTTATAAAAGAATGGTTTATCGACGCTCAATGGGGGAAAATAGCATGTAAGTTTGTTTCACTAACTATTTATCTAAGAGTTTAAATTATGAAGAAATAGTTTAGTACCTAACTAATTAGATATAAATATTATCCATAGGTACTAAAATTCTACATCAATAATTATATTTACTATCCAAAAGTGTGCCTGACTATTTATTATCTTTTTACTGTCTATCTGTCTTATCTGATTGTAATTAAAATTGCTTTGAGAGATACTTGGTGGTAGCCCAAACAAAGACATTTTATCCCAGAAAATTGAGGAGCTCCCATGGGAGTTATATAAACCTAAATCCACTAGTTCAGAATCCTGTTCCAAGAAGAGCCAGCAAGAAGATGAAAATTTCATCTGTTATATAAAGTACCTAAATAATTTTGTATTTTTTCTCAGTAATATCCTGGGGTAACCCACTAGGTGAGTCAGTATTACTTATGCACGGCCGTCAAGACAGTGCTGCCACCTTCTGCCCACTGCTGGGGTTGCTGCCTGATGTGTACCACTATGTGGGATTTGACCTGCCTGCGCATGGGATGTCAGATGGATTCCCCGTTGGTAAATAATCATTCATCAATAGGGTATTTGACTATTCAAAGAAATAATTTCTTATTGATTATTAAATAGAGGATCTCACAAAAGTCGTAATATCCCCTGTTAGTTTTATATTTGAAAACCATTTTAAACTATCCCTTGTAGATTTAGTTTTAAGATACCATAACTGATTATCACCATCAAGTCAATCACATTACTGGACTTCAATAAATGTACAGTATACCTAAATTGAATAAACTAATATTGATTGAAGTAAAAAAGTGCATCGAATTTTGATGACGTCACAGTTCAGTATTTCATACAACTTAACTACTGGGCCGATTTTAATGAATGAGGTGTCAATCGATTTTTTCAATATGATCCGGGTAACATATAGGCTACATTTATACTAACAAAATCGATATGACAGATGTTACATCCAAAAGAGTAGAGGACAACATTTTTTTTTTGTTGATGTATCTAGTCAGATGTCAAATGAAACAGGAGAAAATTCGGAGCCCATAAATATGAATATATAATACAGTTTTAAAATAAACTAAGAGACACAATAACAATTTTGCAATGTTATTTCCTTAGTTGGGTTATAGATTTTTAATCCTTTTTATCTTGTTTCAGGTGTTGTCATAACACGGCTCATGAATGTGGTAGCTTTAGATGCAGTAATTGAACATCTAGGGTGGACACACTTTACCTTTATTGGACATTCCATGGGAACTGAGCTGGGTTGGTATTTTTAACCGACTTCCAAAAAAGGAGGAGATTCTCAATTCTGCTTTTTTTTTTTTTTTAATGTATGTCGGTGCATATCTCCGTGGTTTCTGAATTGATTTGAATTTTTTTTCTATCAGTCGTTAGAGAAAGCTCTCGACGTCCCATAAAAAAATCGGACTCCTAATCCTCAACCTCAACTTGATAGTATCAAAAGTTAAAAATAAAAATTATTTCCAAAAAACCGACTTCCAAAGCCACTGTAAAGTAAAAAATAATTTTGATTTCTACACACTTTGTTTAAGTCGGGCGAGCCTGATGCGTCAACTTTGCATATCCGTGTTATACTCGCCCGACTATATGAATAGCTAGCAAAACAGTAGGGAGGTAAACCTGGGAGGCTAGTGGGAAATATTTCTACCTATCCATCGCGTTAACATTAACTAACTATACTATGGCCTATGGCTATGACCCGGTGGGCAAAATTGTAACTAATTTTTATGCCTATTTTTTTTTAATATTTACGAAGGTTTGTAGGACTTCATCCACTAAAGTGAAAGGAGGGGGGAAAAAAACTAAGGTTTGTGGGACTGTAACTTTAATGCGATCAAATAGGTAAGTAATCTACCCCTAGGCCTGATGGTGTTAAGTAACTAACTGATTATTTTATATTGGAATTAGATTGAGTGGGACATCATAAGTAAGTGCTTCATTTGCAGTTTGCACATACTAATAGATTTATTATTCCTATAAAAATTTGTAGAATAACTTCAGCTTCGACACAGACACAACACATGGTAGGTGGACTGGTTATTATCAATCCGACTACTTGCCTACTAAAACACAGAACTAACTATACGTTATATTGAATACTAGCTGATGCCCGCGACTTCGTCCGCGTGGTTTAAGTTTTTTGATTCCCGCAGGGACTCCTTAATTTTCCGAAATAAAAAGTAGCCTATGTCACTCTCCAGGTCCTCAACTATACCCATGCCAAAAATCACGTCTATCCATTGTTCTGTTGCGATTTGATTGAAGGACAAACCAACTAACCAACAAACAAACCCTGTATATTATTTTCTTTTCAGGTCTATTCTACAATGCTATATACCCGAATGTGATAAAGAAATTCATCCTTTTCGACCCCGGTGCCTCCCTGCAAAGGTTGATGATCCAAGATTATCCGACATTTTATTTTACCTATGACAATTACTATAAAAACTATAGTAAAATTAACAGTGACAACCCAGTGTACAGCAAAGACAATGCCTTGAAGGCTGTTATGAAGGCAAGAGGTGCGAATAGGAGTCAGGCTGAAGTGATACTGTCCCGGAATCTGAAGAAAATTGGAGAAGACCAGTATAGGTATGTATTTTTACTTCTATACTAATATTATAAATGTGAAAATTGGATGGATGGATGTTTGTTACTCAATGATCAATCACGCCAGAACAGCTGGACGGATCTGGATGAAATTTGGCACAGAGATAGATATAGGTCCTATAGTCTGGAATAACACATAGGCTACTTTTTATCCCCGAAAAATTAAAGAGTTCCCGCGGGAACCAAAAAGCCTCAATCCACGCGGACGAAGTCGCAGGCATCAGCTAGTTTTCTATAATAATGTCCTCCAGACCGAATTTCGGCCACGGCGGCCTTCCTCCAGAGAGATTGGCCATCTGCGCGCGAGATAATATAATTTTTACTCATTTATTCATTATAAAACTAGATAAATAACAATAAACCACGAACACAAATAACAGTAACAATAATAGTGCACAAGTGTGTGCGCAAGTTCCACACTATGTTCCTTTACTCTCGTAGCCCGATGGGACGGAAAATCCGACACGACCGGGGAGAGTTCAGGCTCAGGACAGATGGCTTTACGTGCTCTCCGAGGCACGGGGGTGAAACACCGCCAACTTCCTAACTCTGGGCTAGTGTTGAGAATTTCTTGGCAGAAAAACACTTATTATGGCCCGACTCGGGACCCGAACCCGGGACCTCGTCGGCCGCACATCAAACATGCTAACCAGTAGACCAACGAGGCAGTATGTTCGCGCCACCTATGTATTAGTTGTCTGTGGTCGCTGTGACAGATGAATACTTTGTGAACGTAGCTAGCTTGCCGCGCTTTTTGATAAAACTCTTTGGTTTTGACAGTTCGACAGAGTTCAAGATTGGTTTTTGGCAGGGCGGGCCGCGGTCGAATTGTTGATTGTAAATATAAGCTTTTCTTTGTAATCCGTATTGTTAGAACCTCGCTATAGCCTAAGGTTCCCGCGAGAAATTAGCTTCTAGTTATTTCGGTACTAAATAAAGACTTACTTGTTGTACTGAGTGACAATAGTTGTCGGCCACGTTGACACCTGCCGGCTGCAAACTGTGTATAATTCCGTAAATAGTTAACCTAAGCAGCTTTTGGACGAACTTTGAGTGCTGTGCTGTGTGTGTTGTGTGTTAGTGCCGTCTTGAAGCAAGAAGCTACGGCCGAACAGCAAGTACCTTCTCATTCCTGACCTTTCCTACCCTTTAACCCACATTCTTCCTTATCGAGGAGCCGTGGTCACCTTGGACTCTGTAAGTGCATAGCATAAGTTAAATCTATCAATAAGTACTTTAGTTATCTAAGTTAAGCCGGAACAGTTCTGTCCGCATTTGGCCCTGAGCCAGAGGCTCGAATCCAGCTGATGGGCCCCTGGAACAGCGTCTTAGGGTTGTAGCATTGGACCAGGTTGAAGCCCCAACATTTGGTAGCAAAGAGCGTGGTTGTACTAAACGCTGCGGACAGGTCTGTACCGGTTAATAGTGTAAGCTAGTGGGGCATTTATTGTGGGATATAGCTGGGTAAATTAAAACAAGCTTAACTTTTACTTTGGATTACTTAGCTATAGTTCCTAATTGCTGCGTTAAATGTATTGAAGCGGCATAAGAGAATTTTGTACATTAGGTTTGATTCTTGCCGCACAAACTATACTTCTGTGGTGTCAAAGCTTGTACTTGGTGTCTGTTTAATTAAATAATTGTTTTGTTTATGAAAGTACTTATTTATCTTGAAAGTTTGTAGTTGAGATTGAGAAAAGGTTGCAAGCTGTGATTAGTTTTGTTAAATACATACTAGCTTGTTAGCAGCTTATTGATTTGTTGGCAAACTTCTAAATTAATTGGCCAACAGCTGTTCAACACTTTAACTGAATTTGTGTACAGATAATAACTTGTAATAAAGGGTATTATGTATACATTATTTACCCTTTATATGTTGATATTGCTAATTACAAGGTTTGATATTGCTTGTCTGCATTGCGATTGTGACTGTATATGAATTTGTTGTCTTGAATTAATTGCTTATTATTAATTGGATTTGTAAATTTAACCACTACCTTTGGTTTTGTCCCCTACTAGTTGCAAATTAAAAACTTGTTTTTAATTATTGAACGGTAATCATTGATTACACAGTGTTTTCAGTCACATATATAGTTGCTCACCTGTCTTTGCCTGTCTTTGCAATTGTTTAAAAACTTGAATTTGTAACTTCTAACTTATGCTTAAGATTACTATAATTATTATAATTACATAATATTGTTGTTTGTCTCGGGTTAACTATACACATAACTTGTTTTTTGTTTTTACATGTATGTCTGTCTGTATTTGAAGGTTAACCCCTGATAGTTTGATAATTTTCATTTATGTAAGTTTAACTTGCTTTTAATTGTAGTTCTTATTCTTGTTTATTTTTAATTCTTTACTTTGATTATTGTAGCAATCAACAGTGTAACAACCTAACATATAAATTCATTGTTTACAATAGAATTTGAACATTGTTATTTGTTGGTTGTTTGTTGCTGTTTTGTGTGTTGTTATACTGTTGTTGTTTTGTTGTGAATTCACACAGCTGGCTAATTGTTAGTTAGGGTTGCCACCTCAATCCAGCCTAAATTGTAAGTGTGAATCATAAAGTAATTTATTTAATTGCAAATTGCAATACCTATTGCGTACAAGATGTCAGCTCATAAAAAGCTCGTTGGCTCGATACAAGCTGAACTCCGATGGGCGGCTACAGCTCGTACCTTGATAGGCCGTGAGGACAGAGCATCCGCACTGCTCAAGCGATGTGAACAGGTGCCGACCAGACAGGCAATTGTCGAGGAAGCGCTTAGGGACCTAGTGGTTTTGGAACCGCCCGAGGAACTGCTCCAGTCCGCTCAGCGAGACTATGAGCAGTTCTTTGAACTAACTGACGGCCTTGTGGAGGAAAGCTCTAAGCTTAAGAAGGAGGCGAGACTAAGCTCTCTTCTCGAGTCTCCTTTGAGACCTCCGACTCAACCTGCGCTACTAGGTAGGTTACCCACTATAGACCTACCTAAATTTTCTGGCAATTTGAGTGAGTGGTTAGGTTTCCTCGGCCTCTTTGATAGTCTGGTGCATGCTAGGAAGGATCTGTCTCCCTGCCAGAAACTGAGCTACCTGCTGTCCTCCTTGCAGGGAGAGGCTCTGAGTGTGGTCTGCCACCTGGACCTCTCCGAGGAGAGCTATACTACCGCCCGGGAACTACTCACCCGGCGGTATGCCAACGTGCGCCGATTAGCGGACACGCACGTGGCGCAAATTTTGTCTCTGCCACGTGTCTCAGGGGTTGCTCGTTTGAGGGAATCTTTGTTAAACCCGTTGATTGTAGCATGTAATGCACTTAGGCGACTAGAGCTCCCGGTGGACCAGTGGTCTTTTCTGTTGCTGCATATAGTGTTGTCCCGCCTACCTCCCGAATTAAAATTGCGGTTTGAACAGAGGTATGGTGGGGACGGTGCCAGCTATCTGCCCCCCTTTTCAGATTTGCTAAAGTTCCTCGAGGAGGAGTGCCGGCAGGCTGACAACTCTGGTGTTGCTGGTCCTTCAAGGACCTCAGAGCAACCTGCCCAGCCGAGGAAGGGAAGGGGTCAGATTGGCAGCCCTGGTAAGGGGGCCTCTGAGCGAAGGCCAATGCCAGTCTACAGGGGGCTTGCTGCCACTGTGGCCACCCCCTGTAAATATTGCAAGCGTCCGGGCCACAGGGTACCTTCTTGTCCCCAGTTCCTGGACAAGACGATTAACCACCGGAGGGGCATCGCCAGGGACCGCCACTGGTGCTATAGTTGCCTGGAAGCTCACCTGCAGCGAGACTGCCCACATCAGCAGCCATGCCCTATTTGTAAGGGCAACCACCTGGCGATCTTGTGTGCCAACCAAAATGGCGTTGGCCGCCAGGTGGGGGAGAGCACCCCCCGCACGGGCGGGGGTGCTTATGTTAATCGCTCCCCTGCTAGTCTGCGTCGCTCTCCTGCACCGTGTCAGGTGCCCCGGTGTGTCCGGACTTCGCCCCCACCCGGCGGGGCTTCACCCCCCCGCGGGGGGATTTCGACCCCCCTGCGCCAATTTGATGCGGGATTTGCTGCCGCCACGGCGACGGGCCGTCCTACTCGCTACTCACCCCCGCTTCACGAGTGGCCGCGACTAGAGCGCCGCCCACCTCGTATGGGTCGCCAACCTCACTACGGTGTGCCGGCCTCTGCCCGCTTGACTAGGCCTGTGCTTCCGCCGCGGGATGGCGCGTGGATTTACCCAAATGGAGGTCCGTCTCCTCCGCCTCTGGAGGTTCCGCATGAATCTCGATTCGAGATTCCCCGGTTCGAGGACCGGTTTGATGAAGGTGACCAATGCTAGGTAGTCGCCGCCCTAGCCCCCACCACAGCCACATCTCCTGAGAATCTTAATCTTCAGCAGTCCGTCTGTCAGACCGTTCTTTTGCCGACTGTCTCAGTGAAGGTGTACAACCCGAAAGGTGAATGTTTGATAGTTCGTGCCCTCTTGGATTCGGGTTCACAGCGCTGTATTGCTTCTTCTTATTTGGTGGGTAAGCTAGGGCTCCCTTGGAGTCCTCATGCGGTTCGGATGATAGGTATCGGTGGTGCCGAGCCCTCGACTCCTAAGGGTGAAGCGGAGTTGATGTTTGGCCCAATTAAGGGCAATCTCCGCGTCTTGGTCAAGGTGTCAGTCCTTGACGATATCTTGGGTCCTCTACCACAGGAAAGAATCGCTGACGTTGCGGTTTCCTGTACGGCAGGTCTGACCCCTGCCGACCCTCACTGGACTGAACCTGGTCCCATGGATCTTTTGTTGGGTTCTGATGTCCTAGGCCTGATCTTGTCAGGAGGAATTAGGGTCCTGCAGAAAGATGGACTTTGCGCCATCTCCACTATATTTGGTCATAGCTTTCTTGGACCCGTTTTGTGGTCTTCAGACCCACCGGTGCTAGACCAATTGCAGGCAGCCGGCTTAACGTTGTCGGATGTAGTCCAGCGTTTTTGGGAAGTCGAGGAGCCGCCACACGCTGCACCGGTTAATCCTCTTGACCTTGAATGCGAGTTGTTCTATCAAAATAACACAGGCCGTCGTACTGACGGGCGCTTCGTAACTCGCTTGCCCTTCCTCGCCTCTCGCCCCCCTCTTGGTCATTCACGGGCCTTAGCTGAGAAGAGGCTCTTGTCTATGGAACGGCGCATGCGGCGCGACCCTACCTTCCGCACCAAGTATATTGAATTTATGCGCGAGTACGAAGACCTTGGACACATGTCACCATCAAATTTTGATTGGCGTTCGCACGAGCACTACTTTCTACCCCACCATGCTGTCTTGAAGACCCCTGGGGGTAAGATTCGAGTGGTATTTGACGGCTCCGCGGCCACGTCTAACGGGGTGACTTTGAACCAGTGTCTGCACGCTGGCCCTAAGTTGATCAAGGATATCTCCGACATCCTCACGCATTTCCGCCGTCACCAAATTGTCTTTGTTGCTGACATCAAGATGATGTTCAGACAGTCGGTGGTACATCGCGATGATCGGAGGTATCAGCTGATTTTGTGGCGCGAGAGTCCTAATGAGCCGATACGGGTCTTTGAATTGAACACAACGACCTATGGACTCCGGTCAAGCCCCTATATTGCTATTAGGACCTTGTTGGAATTGGCTAACCGCGAGCGGCTGAATTATCCTCGTGCATCAGCCACCTTGGAATCGTCAGTCTATATGGACGACATCTGCACAGGAGCTTCTAGTGTTGAAGAAGCTTTGACCCTGCGTGACGAATTGATTGCAATACTGAAGTCCGGAGGTTATGAATTGCGAAAGTGGCTATCCAACTCCCCTCACGTTTTGAAGGATCTCCCGGGAGAGGATCAGCAGGACCCTCATATTTTTGAAAACCTTGAAAATCCTAATTTGTTGACGGTCCTTGGAATACAGTACCAGCCCGTCCAGGATGTTTTCACCTACCGGGTCAGATTGGACCCACCTCCTAAGGTCTGGACTAAGCGCTCCGTCTTGTCTACGGTTGCCCGCACATTTGATCCAAACGGGTGGATCACTCCCGTAATATTTTTGGCCAAATGCTTCCTTCAGAAGCTTTGGATTGCTGAAGTCGGCTGGGACGATCCTCTCCAAGGGAAATTATTGAAGGAGTGGCACTCCCTTGTGTCTGCACTTCCGGACGTCAACCGATTTGCGATGCCTCGACGCTTCCTACCACCAGGAAGGTGCCACGCCAGTCTCCATGGATTTTGTGACGCCTCCGAACGAGGCTATGCTGCCGTGGTATATATGCGGACTGTCGATGTCACCGGTGAGGTCGCGACACATCTTGTCTTGGCAAAGAGCAAGGTGGCCCCTATTCGGTCACGCTTGACGATCCCTAAATTAGAATTGTCTGGCGCTGCTCTTTTGGTGCGCCTTCTTAACCACGTCCGTTCATCTTTGGCATCCGTGGTCAAACTGACCGACGTGTACGCTTGGACGGACAGTGAAATTGTCCTATGTTGGCTCCGAGCCGCCCCTCACAACTTGGAGGTCTTTATCGCGAATCGGGTGTCCCAAATTCAGTGCTCTGAAACTCCGTTGATTTGGAGACACGTACCCGGAGAATTGAACCCGGCCGATTGCGCCTCTCGCGGTCTCGAGGCCTCTTCACTTGTCAACCATCCCCTTTGGTGGGGCCCAAGTTGGTTAACGCAACCTGAGTCGACTTGGCCTCAGAATCGGTTCTCCGCTCCGGAAGTTTTGCCGGGCTTAAGAGTCGGAGTCGTGGAGGATGGACCGATCCCAGACTCCAACTTCCTCATTCCTCCAACATTGGTGTTACCGGTTGGCTTAGACGTTTCATCCATAATGGAAGGAACCCAGGTAATAAAAATTTGAATCCTGTCTTGTCGCCTCTTGAACGTCGAGAAGCCCGGACACATTGGGTGCGTGTGGTTCAGGCAGAACATTTTGCGTCCGTGATTGACACCATAAAAGGAGGCTTAGCTTTGAAAGGCCCGCTTGCTCGCTTAAGCCCCTTTTTGGACGATGACGGATTGTTACGCGTTGGCGGACGCCTTAGGAATTCTGAGTTGCCCTATGGTGCTCGTCACCCTTTGCTGCTCCCTAAAGACGGCACCTTTGTTAAATTGCTGGTGACCTCTTATCACCTGAAAAATGCCCATGCTGGTTGCAATGCCCTCTCGGCTATTTTACAGCGTGAGTTTTGGATTTTGGCAGGGAGACGCACAATCCGGAGCGTCATTTTCAAATGCATCCCTTGCTACCGTTTGAAGGCCCCTACTGCGCAGCCGATGATGGGTGACTTGCCCCCCGACCGCGTCATGGCCACTCGACCTTTTGCCGGAGTTGGCACTGATTTTGCAGGCCCTTTCGCCATCAAGAGCTCTAACCTCCGCAACGCCCGGTCACTCAAGGCCTATCTGTGCGTTTTTGTTTGTCTCTCTACTAAAGCGGTCCATTTGGAACTGGTGAGTGCCTTAAGCACTGAGGCCTTTGTGGCCACACTAAGTAGATTTGTCTCTCGTCGAGGATTGCCTGACCTGGTTCGCACCGATTGCGGTACTAATTATAAGGGTACCGATAGATATTTAAGAGAAATTGTTGAATTTTTGTCTAGTAATAAGATTAGTATAAGTACTGCAATGTCCAAGATGGGGATAACCTGGAAGTTTGACCCTCCAGCTTGCCCCCACTGGGGTGGGATCTTCGAAGCTGTCGTCAAGGTCGCCAAGACACATCTCCGACGCGTTATAGGAGAAACTATCTTGACCTTCGAAGAACTCGCCACTGTGTTTTGTAAAATTGAGGCCATACTCAATTCTCGGCCACTCTGCCCCCTCTCGTCTGACCCAAACGACCTGGAGGTCTTAACTCCCGGCCACTTCTTGATTGGTCAGCCCCTTAACGCCTTGCCCGAATACCCCTTCAGGGACGCGAGAACCTCACGTTTGTCTCGGTTTGAACTGTTGCAGCAAATGACTCAGAGCTTTTGGCATCGTTGGTCACTCGAGTATTTGCACCTTTTGCAGCAACGTGTTAAGTGGGCTGACAAATCCGATCCCCCTAAGGTTGGTGATCTTGTATTGGTAAAGGAATCTAATTTGCTACCTTTGTATTGGCGTCGTGGACGCATTGTTAAGCTAATGTACGGGTCTGATGGGGTTCCCAGAGTCGCCGAGGTAATGGTCGGAGATTCGGTCTTGCACCGAGCCGTTTGCACCTTGTCACGTCTCCCCATCTGTTAGTGAGTGGACGTAAATCCTTGCGTCCACGGGCGGGGGATTGTTCGCGCCACCTATGTATTAGTTGTCTGTGGTCGCTGTGACAGATGAATACTTTGTGAACGTAGCTAGCTTGCCGCGCTTTTTGATAAAACTCTTTGGTTTTGACAGTTCGACAGAGTTCAAGATTGGTTTTTGGCAGGGCGGGCCGCGGTCGAATTGTTGATTGTAAATATAAGCTTTTCTTTGTAATCCGTATTGTTAGAACCTCGCTATAGCCTAAGGTTCCCGCGAGAAATTAGCTTCTAGTTATTTCGGTACTAAATAAAGACTTACTTGTTGTACTGAGTGACAATAGTTGTCGGCCACGTTGACACCTGCCGGCTGCAAACTGTGTATAATTCCGTAAATAGTTAACCTAAGCAGCTTTTGGACGAACTTTGAGTGCTGTGCTGTGTGTGTTGTGTGTTAGTGCCGTCTTGAAGCAAGAAGCTACGGCCGAACAGCAAGTACCTTCTCATTCCTGACCTTTCCTACCCTTTAACCCACATTCTTCCTTATCGAGGAGCCGTGGTCACCTTGGACTCTGTAAGTGCATAGCATAAGTTAAATCTATCAATAAGTACTTTAGTTATCTAAGTTAAGCCGGAACAGTTCTGTCCGCATTTGGCCCTGAGCCAATGGTCTAAGAGGCTCGAATCCAGCTGATGGGCCCCTGGAACAGCGTCTTAGGGTTGTAGCATTGGACCCAGTATATTATATAGTTACCCGTTTTCATACGTGAGCGACAAACGCGACACCGCGACTCGATACGACGCGACGCGACAGTATCAAACTGTAGCTGACCCTTCACGTGGCCTACGGTGTCGCGAAGTTTGTCATTTTCTATGGTGTCGTATCGCGTCGCGTCGCTTCTATCACTCACCTACAATGCTTGGGTTAGCGCCAATGAAATCATCAATCATCATCAATCTGAGGTGATTGCAATCCCTATGGTTTTATAGTTTGAATCCATACTAATATTATAAATACGAAAGTGTGTCTGTCTGGTGCGCTTTCACGGCTCAACTACCTAACCGATTTTGATGAAATTGTGTACATGGATAAGTTGTATCCCGGGGAAGGACATAGGCTACTTTTTATCCCGGAAAATAAAAGAGTGCCCGTGGGAATGAGAAAAACTTAATTCACGCGGAAGAAGTCGCGGGCATCAAACTCAAGCTCAATTTATTTAAAACATGGAGGACATACCTACAGGTGTCTTATGTTACGGCATGTTTTGACTCTACCACCGGTTCGGAAAGAAAATTCTGCTGAAAAGAGCCAACAAGAAACTCAGCAGTTGCTCTTTTTTAAAAATCATCATCATCTTGTCTAAACTAATATTATAAAGAGGAAAGATTTGTTTGTTTGTTTGTTTGTAATGGATAAACTAAAAAGCTACTGGACCGATTTTCAAAATTCTTTCACCTATAGAAGGCTACTTTATCAGCGAGTAACATAGGCTGCATTTTATTTTAAAATAAATTAGAGATCCCTTCGAAAATTGCAATAATGTGAATTAAGTCGGAAAAATTCACCTAATTTAACTTTTTACGTTAAACCTCTATTCGTCTATTAAATCAGACTGTCTTTTATGTCATATAATTTGTCAAGACACTTTTATGTCATATTTGTCAAGACAAACATAATAAATACAAGAGAAGTTACTAACATTTTTTTAAACATTTTAATATCTAACTGTTATAGATAGACTGCGAAATGCCTAAAAGAACCAGGTCTCAACTTAGTTGTTAGTTCTAAACATAGTTCCCAGGTGAGAGCAGCGAAAATACGTCGTATTGGAGACTCAAGTACCAAGTGTTCACAGCGGTTTGCTGAACAAAATTTGAGAACGTGTGGTGGAGTTGTTCGTCTCAGTGCCGACTGACCATTATTGGGCATGGACTATTTTGATCAAGTGCTACCCGTGCGAAGCCGGGGCGGACCGCTAGTATATTATAATTTCCTTTTTCAGAATGTCCTGGGACCGAAGGACAAGAATGATGCCACCTACAAATTACCCTCCAGATTATTATTTCGAATTATTTTCAAAAAACAGCCCCCCCACTTTATGCCTGAACGCCACTAATAGCCCGGACTTCTATGCGGCCGGAAAGGAAACCGTGAACAAACTGATGGCCGATTTTGAGAGAACTTTGAAAAATTTCACAATCATACGAGTGGAGGGCAACCATGATTTCCATTTTTTGCATCCGGAAAGGATAAGTGATCATGTGTCCTCGTTTTTGGAAAAAGATTTCGGTAGCGCTAAGTCTAAACTTTAATGCTGTCCATTGATTGTGAATCATTTGACTTCGCGATATAAAATCAAAAGGGGTGTAGCAGTTACCGCTGTGTCAACTAGATGGCGCTAATTGTATCTACATAACACGAGTGCAAAATCCGTATGCTATAGATCTAGTCATGTATGGATTGGCAGGCTGCATACACCTTTGAGATAATTATGAAGAACATCCGTCGTGCAGGTTTCCTTTGCGAAATTTTTCTTCACTGTTAAAGCAAATTATATTTTTCTTGCTTAAATAATAATGCGGAACTTTGCATTCTATGTTCCTTAAAACCATCATAGATGGAATTGTTTTGCTTCCTAAATATGAGTGCAAGGTGTTATGTGACAACGACGTAAACGAAACCTCAGATCATTGAGATCAATAACCTCGTATTAGGTTATTGATCTGAGAACGAAAAAGTGAGTTACTGGCCTAAAATGTCATACATTGACATGAGTAGTTTTCTTCGTAAAAAATCCGAACAAAGGGCATCAGGCCATAGAGCATTAGACTGAGGTACAATAGGCATGATGACTGATTTTGAAAAATGGTCAGATTATGTTCTGAAGTATCTACTATTTCGAAAAAATATCTTATTTCAGCAGAAAAATAAGATTTGGTAGATAAAATTGGCATTTAAAATTTAAATTTTAAAATTCACCCCAAAACGTTCGGCGGTGTCATGGCGTCGTTTGTGACGTCACTATTGTTTTTACCATTGTACTCTGTGCAGTGTGCAGTAAATAATAGTGTGATTGTCAAAGCTCAAAAACAAACAATTGTGACGTCATTCGCTTCTTGGTGTTTTATGTAATATGGCGGATTGCTGTATTTTATAGTTTTATTTTATCAAAATAAATAGCAATCTCACTCGAAATAGAAATTAAAATACGTTTTTTATAATCCATGAAATCTATTTAATTAGATAAATTCATAATTTCATTGATTCTTGGTTACTGTCATCATGCCTATTAGTATCACCTCATGGCACACTTAGGTAGCGAAACAACGCCACATATGACATTTTTTAGGAACATATACTGGAAAGTTCCTGGGCGAATGAATTGGTTTATTGGTCTCATGGTATTGGTATATACTTAATAAATTGTTTATCTTAAAATATAATGCTCAATATTTATAAAATATTATTAATGCAAAGGAAAAAGTATTGTTTAGTGTTATTTTATAAATAAAACTATAAAAATATAACAATTGTTGTAATATATCTCTAGTAATAAATAGTTTTTGGAACATTTGACAGGTAAATATCTAAATATTTTTAAGGTAATTTTTTAAACATTATTGTTACTTTATATAAAGGAGTTTCCGCGGAAATAAAAAAAACTTAATCCTCTAGTCTTAACTAAATCATAATTTCGCCTTCCCCGGGACACCCTCTAGTAAAAACTTGCTCACATGGTCAGATATTACCCTGGGTGAATTCACATGCACATCATGGTTCCCAGGGACAACTATATGCCTGTAGTTCCCATTCTTCCAAGCACTATCGTCGCACACAAACGGAACATGTCTATATACACGTAGGTCGTACATATCTTGTGCTATTATAGCTAAAGTTGGGACGTCTGTCATTGTGTACAGTGCTTTTAAGTTTTCCGATGTGAATGGTAACACGAAATTGTTTTTCATTCGTTGGTCGTATGTTAATCTGCAAGAGAAAGAAATATGTACTTACATTATTATATTTGAAGAGAGAGAAAATCATATAAGTAGGTATTTGAAAAAGCAGCCATTTTCGGTTTTTTGCCATCTACCAAATTGCAATGTAGATAACCACAAAAATGCGAGGCTGTAAATCTAAAAACTCAATGGTGAATAGTTATTCTATTGGATATTTAACAACTAGTCAAGTCAGGTACTTTTGTATGATAGGAATTTGTATGAAATACTGCATTGTGACGTCATCAAAAGTGAATGCTCTTTTTTACTTTAATCGATAATTAACAGGAGACGTATTTAACGTCTATTGGCAGGGCCTCTATTTAATAATCACTAACAAAATAATTTGACTAGTCAAATACCCAATTTCAGCTATAATAGGGACGATGCCTAAAACAAAAATGAATTATAATTCATTTTTGTTTTAAGCAATTATTGTATTGAATTATTTGTAACTGATTATTAAATAGAGGGTCTTCCAAAAGACCTCAAGTTCACATCTTCGGTTAGTTTTAAGTTTGATAACTATTTTAAAATATAGATTAAAGAAAAAAGTTGAGTTGAAATTTGATGACGTCATTATTGTGATTTTCATACAACTTCCAGACTAGATTTGATTGAGTTGTCCTTGCCATCATCCCTATTCTTGAGCAAATGGTCACTTTCAAGGGCATTCAAATACCCAATCAGTGATAACTCTTAAACAAATAGTCACTTTCAAGGGCAGTCAAATACCCAATCAGTGATAACTGAACAAATGGTCACTTTCAAGGGCAGTCAAATACCCAATCAGTGATAACTCTTGAACAAATGGCCACTTTCAAGCATCAGATTATTTTGCAGTTGAAGTAAGTACATATGAGATTTCATATAATACCTATAAAGCCCATCGCCCGCAGGCTCTAGTGATCGTTCTAAATTACATTCCGCTGCCTCGTCCGTAAGACCTTGGACATTTTTGAACATCTCCTTTGCCTGAAACGTACATAAAAGAGATTTTAAATCTATAAATACAGACGTTTTCTAGTCTAGAGATTTCAGTCATTACTTAACTACCTCGTTGGTCTAGTGGTTCGCATGTTCGACTGCGACTGACGAGGTCCCGGATTAGTCTTGGGTCAGGCCTTTATTAAGTGTTGGGTTTTTCTGACTAGAAATTCTCAGTACAAAGTAAGGAAGTTGGCGGTGATTCGCTCCCGTGCCTCGGAGAGCACGTTAAGCCGTCGGTCCCGGTTATTATCACTGACATGATAATAGTCGTTAAAGCCGCCAACCCGCATTGTAGCAGCGTGATGGGTCTAAGCTCTAATTCCCTGTCTCCTATGAGAGTGGAGGCCTGTGCCCAGCAGTGGGACGTTAATGGGCTGTAGTGGTGGTGGTGGTATTTTTAAGAACTATAGTCGTTTGACTAAACCATACCTGTTGATAAGTATATTTAGGTGCTTTCTCTTTTCCACTAGTGTGTTTTTTGTATACCGCATCAGTATAATGTTCTCCATACATCCCTTTGTACCATGAGGCCATGTCGTCATATACCACTATGTGGTACGCTGGTACCGGATCCAAGTCCACTATCCGGGTAAGTCGACCCGGGTACGCCATGTTGTAAAACTTACCTGTGAAATTTTGAAAAAGTTACCTGATACAATACAATACGCTTTATTTGTACCACCACAACAAGTACAGATAACAAAAACAAAAATTAGAAATAAAACAAACACAGAAGTAGGATACAAAAGGCGGCCTTATCGCTTAGGTAGCGATCTCTACCAGGCAAAGGAGCCTGATCAATACCTATCGAAAAAAAAAACCTGGTCGCTTGGTTTTAAGCTTAGAAATCTGACAAAATATAAAGCGTAAAGTATGCTCATATTCAAATTAAAAGTCGCTCAGCGTGCTATGGAGCGGGCTATGTTGGGAATCTCTCAGGGATATAATCGGGAACGAGGAAATTCGTAAAAGAACCAAAGTGATCAACATAGCTCTGAAGATTAGCAGGCTGAAGTGGCAGTGGGCAGGTCATATCTGTCGCAGAACCGATGGCCGTTGGGGCAGACGTGTTCTGGAGTGGAGACTGCGTACCGACAAGTGCAGTGTAGGACGACCTCCAGCTCGCTGGTCCGATGACCTAAAGAAGGTGGCGGGAAGCGGGTGGGTGAGGAAAGCAGAGGCCCAAGTTTGGTGGCGCGCTCTCTAAAAGGCCTATGTCCAGCAGTGGATGCATACAGGCTGATGGATGGATGGATGGATTAATATTTTAAACGATTTATTTACCTAGATGAAGATTTGCTGGAGTAAGTTTTACTTTTTGAGGTACAAAGTCTGATAAAGATAAGTAAAATAACTCACCTATAGCCGCACCAAGAGAGTGTCCAATATAAGCGAATCTCTCCCAACCAAAATGCTCCTGCACTTTAACAACTGTAGGTATAAAGTCATACGTCGTGAAACGTAGGCCTTTCGTGAAATGGTCGGAAAATCCATTCCCGGGAAGGTCTATGGCTACGTAGAAGAAATCTTGTGGTAGTTCCAGGACTAGGGGGCGAAAGGCTGAGCAGGGTTCCATGCGACCGGGGCAAAGTAAGACTGGTGGGTTGGTAGGCTTGCCCCATGTAAGACCTGAAAAAAAGTATTCGTGCAATCGAATCAAGATATAGGTACTGGGTCTTCTTTACTGAAATTGTTCAGGACTGTGATTTCAATTTTCCAGGAAAGAAAGTCTATGTTCTGCCCTGGGATGCAAGTTACCTTCATACTAAATTTTGTCAAAATTGGTTGAAAAGGTGGGCCAGGAAAGTGTAGAAGACAGACACACGTTCGCATTTATTATATTAGTATGGATTAATTATTGTGGTAGAATTAGTAGGTTGTCCTTGTTAATGCTCGTCATTGACGATGTCATTTGAATTAAATGAAATGTATGAACACCAAAATTTTTGCCCACTACCAACATCAATAAAACTATCATTTTGAAATAATACTGCATTATGCGATGGTAGTAAGTCCCCATAACAAAAATTGAAATCTTACCTGCAATATTGCCCCATGGTGCGTTGATGGTTACTTCCTTTTCTGTATCCCGGAATGCCATTATCCTGAAAATAATGAAAATATTACATACTAGATGATGCCTGCAACTTTGTCCTCTTTAAGGTGTTTCCCACAGGAACTCTATCATTTTCCGGGATAAAATTCCTGTGCTAAGTCAGGTTATAAGCTGTCTCAGCCAAGTCGGTTCAATTGTTGCGGGGTGAAGGAGTAACAAATATACAAGCTTACAAATATCCAAACTTCCACATTTATTAAATATATTAGCAGGATAGGTTGAAATAATTAGTTAAATATATACAACAAAGGTTAATTATAGGTACTTTATTAAAGTAAAAAACTTGTAAAAAAGTATGTGAGATAAATGAGTGGTAAGTAGGTTTTTACTTAGATCAAATTTAAAGTAAATTCAAAATTCGTACCTATAATAGGTATTAATGTCCTCCCGACCGAATTTCGGTCACAACGGCCAATCTCAAGAGATATGCCATCTGCACGGGAGATATTATAGTGCACAAGTGTGTGGGCAAAGTGCAAACACATGTGCACTCTCTGTTCCTTTACTCTCATAGCCCGATGGGACTATATAAATCCAACACGACCGAAGAGAGATCAGGAGCAGGACCAACGGCTTAACGTGCTCTCCGAGACACAGGGGTGAACACCACCAACGTCCTAACTCCGGGCCAGTACTGAGAATTTCTTGTCTGCAAAATCAAATACTTGTTGTGACCCGACCTCATCGGCCACAGTCGAAACGCTAACCACTAGACCAACAAGGCAGTTAAACCCTAGGTATTACATGGTACACATCAATTACGTGACGTAGGTTGACGTGATGGTGATAATTATCCATTTTATCTTAAAACTAGCAGTCCGCCCCGGCTTCGCACGGGTAGCACTTGATCAAAATAGTCCATACCCAATAATAGTCAGTCGGCACTGAGATGAACAACTCCACCATACGGTCTCTTTTGTTCAGCAAACTGCTGTGAACGCTTGGCACTTAAGTCTCCAATACAACATATTTTTGCTGCCCTCGCCTGGGAGCTATGTTTAAAACTAACAACTAAGTTGAGACCTGGCTCTTTTAGGCATTTCGCAGTCTGTCTACAACAGTTAGATATTAAAATGTTTTAAAAAAATGTTACCTAGTAAGTTCTCTTGTATTTATTATGACATACGAGTACAATTGACAAATATGATACCTATAAAAGACAGTCAGAATTTGAATATATTAAAAAAAATAACAGACGAATAGAGGTTTAACGTAAGAAGTTGAAAAAATCAAATTATTATTGCAATTTTCGTAGGGATCTAGCTTTCTATAGGTTTAGGTTTTAGGTAGGAATTTTTAAAATCGGTCGAATAATTTTTGAGTTTATCCATTACAAAAAAACAAATCTTTCCTCTTTATAAATTATAGGTAATATTACTTGTTTCGAGACTTTTGGCGGCTATTAATTGCACGGATTTCGTTTCTCACATCTAAAATACTAGTAATAGTTGATTTTATTTTATTATTCCACATCACCCACATCATTTAAAGTTTTAATAAACAAAACAATACCGAAAAACTCAAACTTTTAGTTTTTCTTTTTTAGTATCCTAGTGTTACTTGTCTCTGCTTTTAGTTTAGTTTAGTTTTTTCATTGGCTTCAAGCTCATGGCTCTAGGTTCTAGCTTATTTAAAATCTTCGAGCATCAAACTTCAGACGTTTAGTACGGGACTAATAAACATTGACCCTAAAAAAAATATGTAAAGCTGATTCTTGGCACAAGTGTTCCTTGGGGTCTAGGAAGTACCTCTTAAAAATTCCCCTCCCCTAGGCCGCGGGCGTTCGCCCCCACCCCCCCAAACGTCTCCCCAACCGCAGTTTTTTGTAAATTTGTCAAAAAATATTAGTGCTAGAAAAAAACTTTCTGTGGCGAAAATTATCTTCATTAAATTATATACAAAATAATATCATAGTTCATTTCGATAAGACTAATAGTTTCGGAGATAAGTTAACCCTTTATGCATGAAAAGAAAATATTTTGCATGTATGGCTTTTTGTAATGTAGTTTCTTGTGATTTCCATAAAAACTGATAGAGCTACAAAAATGTTGTCTGAAGCAAAATGAAAGGCTATTAAATTAACTATAAAATGAAATTTAGTTTATTTTGATAAGAGTAATAGTTTTGGAGATATGGCTACCTATTGTGTTAGATAAAGAAAATACTATGCGAAAAAAAAATTACAGAGTTAGGAAAAACTGATAGAAGCAGTAAGAAACATAGTTAAATTACCTACAAAATAGTATTTAGTTCATTTTGATAGCACTAATAATTTCGGAAATATACCTATCATAGTTAACATGAAAGCAATATTGCTCAAAATTTTATATGTTTTCTGTCATTTCTAGAAAACTATTAGAGCTAGGCAAAAACCTCCCAGGTAAATAAATAAACACCATTTAACCACTTATTTAAAAAAAAATAGTTTATAAAGTTAGGACTAATAATTTAGAATATATAGTTATCCATGTATAGTGTACGAAAAAAAAAAAAAATTGCTAGAATCCTATGTTATTTGCAATTTCCACAAAAACTATTAGAGCTGGAAAAAATCTTCGGAAGAATAATTAATTTCACTAAATTACCCACAAAAAAGTCTCATGGTGAATTTAGATAGGACCCATAGTTCGAGAAATATGGCAACCTATATTCCAAGTTTTTTTTTGTTTTTTCAACAACCGTGGTTATATTTTTGAATTTTCACAGAAACTACTAGAACTAGGAAAAAAAACATAAGAAGCAAAAATTAACTTCATTAAATTATCTTCAAAATAATTTTTAGTTTATTTTGATAAAACTCATAGTTTCGGAAATATGGCTGCCTAACTTGAATAAAAAACTAAACCTTTGTAAAATCCGTAAATGTTTATTGTAATTTCAAGAAAAAGTATTAGAGTTAAGAAAAAAGCTGTCAGAACTTAGTACAAAGATTATTAATTTACCTACAAAATAGTGTTTAGTTTATTTTGATAGGACAAATAGTTTTCGAAATATACCTTGCTGTTGTGTAAGAACCGGTGTTAGTCATGTAGGCTTAGCATAATACTACATAATAAATAGAAATTAACCCATAAATGTAACATATTTTTATAACATCCCCTCCTCTCAAAACTCCCTTCCCCCCTTCCACAACCAAAACATTTTGTAGACGATTTTATGAACTTTCATTTTGTTCTTGTGGTTTTTTTCCTAGCTCTTATACTTTTCGTGCAAATCACAAGAAAATTAAACAATTTAAAAAAAAAAAAATACGCAAAATAAGCTGGCATATTTCCAAAACTATTTGTCTTATCATAATGATTTAAATGCCATTTGGTAGATTATTTAATGAAGAATATTTTCGCCATAGATGGTTTTTCTCTAGCACTAATATTTTTTGAGAAAAATACAAAAAACTGTGGTTGGGGAGACGTTTGGGGGGGTGGGGGGGAACGCCCGCGGCCTAGGGAGAGGGAATTTTTAAGAGGTACTTCTCAGACCCCAAGGAACACCTGTGCCAAAAATCAGCTTTACATTTTTTATTTTAGGGTTCCCATACAACGCTTGCATAAGTAGCCTGAGCTATTTACTTTTTTGTACTAATTATATAAAGTTTAAACAATTTTATTTACAATTAACTATACAAAATTAAATAGATTTTTTAATTGATAGAAGAGTGAATTGCATATAAACAATATACTCATGATAATTTCGTCTAATAATTGTTTAATTAAGGTAAATTAAATTCATACTTAATATTATAAATTCGAAATTAAAACTAACATTACAAAAACTATTAAAATAAAACTAAAATAAATTAAATCTAAAACCTCATCCAGACCACCGCAGCGAGGCATTGTACCCAAGATGCTGGCAGCATTACCCCTTTGGATGGCCAAATTAATTCTTTGACCAAGGTAGCTGCCAGCTCTCGGGTCCCCGGTTGACTCGATAACCCTTTTAGAAATTTCCTCAAAAAGAGCTCGAGCCCCTGGGCCCCACGGCCCCAAGGTCTCCACGCCAAAAGGCACGAATATGAAGCCTCAGAGGTTTTCATATTTGCGCCTCTTGGCCTGTTTAGCGCTGATGGCCGCTGCACCCGCCGTAGAGGAGGTTGCCTGAATGTGGGATGCAGGATGCAGCTAAAGTGTCTGCACACCCTGTGTGTGTGTGACCTGCCCATCTTCCAAGGTATGAGCGTCATACCATCAGGTCTCTTGCCATCGCTACGTGCCAAACCAATAGGTTCCAGTACAGCTGGCACATGGGCGGTGGCAAGGGACCTCCGGATGACGTCATTAATGGAACTATGACGGGAGAAGCGACCAGTGCTTCTCGAACAGGATAGCCCATGGTGGCCGAAGGTGTCAACACAGTCACCGCAGTGGCAACGCGTTGGTGAGGCTGGTTTATTGTGGCGCCAAGCCTAAGACCAATTAAAACAGAGAGTGTGGTATGGTCCAACATAGTGCCCAGGTTGGCCGAGGGAAGAGCATGTAGCCAGTAGCTAGACTTTTGCAGATACAGCGAGAAGACGAGCACGGTCTTTTTTAGAATTTGCCTCACCTAATAAAGTAGCAAAAGTTTTTTTGCAAAGAATGTCGTCCCACTGTCTCTGGGAAGAAAGAGAAACCGGCACTTGGCTGGGACTAAGTATGGACCATTCATTTTTTAATTTCATTACTTATTTGAATCTAAATTTTGTTATTGTTGAGGACCTGGAGAGCAACATGGGCTACTTTTTATCCCGGAAAATCGAAGCGTTTCGCCGGGATTTTTAAACCTACTCAGACGAAATCGCAGGCATCATCTGGTACGTACCTAATAATAAAAATCTGAAAAAAAAAATTAAGTACATACGTCTGCACTCTGCACACTGCATCATTTTTTTTAAAACGCAAGTCTATTTCACTAAGTATATCCTACGTTTTTTTATAAAAATTAATAATGCTGATGTTTCAGATTATACCTACATATTCATCTATGAGCTGATGCCGCGTCTTCGTCCACGTGGATGGATGGATGTTTGTTATTCAATCACGCTAGGACGTCGTCTGAACGGATTTGGATGAAAGGCACATGGATAGATTATACCTAATCAAAGGATAGATTATAGTCTGGAATAACACATAGGCTACTTTTTGTTCCGGAAAATTAAAGAGGTCTCGGGGGAACCAAGAAGCCCCAATCCACGCGCACGAAGTCACGGGCATCAGCTAGTTAAGATATAGTAGTATGCTTTATAATATGCTATTGATATTAACTCAAACGCGTAATAACCCAGAGCCGTGAAACCAGTTCTCTGAGCTTAAAAAAAATGGTTTACAAAAACATGTGTTTATGGTAGCCCTGTCAGTGTCAATGTCAAAATTTCAATGAAATATAGCGCGGTTTCCGCTATCTGTTGTATTCGTTTACACGCCTACCCTACCTCTTAGATTAGATTTTAAACAAGGACATCATACAGTCATATCGATTACCGATAAAATAATCTGAGTAGAACGATAAATATCAGTATATTAAAAACAGTCAGATAAATTTAAAACAATTTTATTGATTTATTAATTATTATTTTTTACTTTTGGTCGGCCGGGTATACAACGTATCGCGCAGACCGTTGTATAAAAATCTGATAAATGAAAATTGGTACACAAAGGTGCAAACACAGAGTAGGTAGTACACAGAGTACTTTTTATATACGGGAAAAAAAAACACAAAGTTCAAAAAAAAAAAGTACAAAGTTCAATTAGGGTGAATACTGAATATTCAAAAAGAAAACTTAAATTTGAATTTTGAACAACAAATTAAATACCCGAGTGTAAAATATGTGAATAAGTGTGGAATCTAAGTTTAAATTATTATTTTGTAAATGTTTGAGTGTAATTACCATATCACTATATTTTTGCCAGTTCTTACCATAAAATCCTAGTGAAATTGTAAAATGACTCTTTTAGAAAAAGAATGGTTCATCGAGGCACCGTGGGGAAGATTAGCAAGTATGTATTCGCTCTAAGCTTGATAAACACCAAGGATAAATACCTAGTTCATATTATTTTGATCATATTATCCTGAAACTAGGCATAATCTAATCAAATAGTAGGTAACTACTAAGAAACTTAATAAGTAATAACATCGATGTGTTTCCTACTTTAGAATCCATATACCTATAGGTACTTATTTTTAAATATATCATTTGCATTTTGAAAGAATTGCCATATTTCACAGCCCAAGGCTGTAAAACCAGGTTTTTAATTTAATTTGAGGTTGTTTGGCAAGGCAAGTTTGTATACTTTCCATTCTTTTGTAAAGGTCAGATCTCTGGAGAAAGCTCTGAGTTCTAGCCTCTTTGAGTGAATAAACTTATGTGAAAATTATTCAAATAGGGGATTCCAAACTTACTTGTTAAATTCTTCCTTCCTGTTATTGCTTAGATTCCTGTATTTTGTACTATAGCAAGACAAATTACATAGAGGTTTAAATGTAGTAAATTTTCTGAGCATATTTTCCTTATAATTTCTTATCTTGCATTGTGATTCGGAAGTAAATGGCTTACTGATAAGCTTTTTATAAATAAAATTTAGGTGATAATATCATTAGATTATTATGTAATACTGTGCTCTGAAACACACCTTATTATGAAAAGATGTTATTTTTATTATAGGCAATGATGAAAATAATACTAATATTATAGTGTTTGTTTGTTGGTTTGTCCTTCAATCATGCTACAACAGGGCAATGGATCTATGTGATTTATTGCATTATTGGGGATAAAAAGTAATGATAATGTCATTCCCCGGGATGTAACCTACCTCTTTACCAAATTTGATCAAAATCGGTAGAAAAGATGGGCCATCAAAGCGTAACAGACACACTTGCACATTTATAATATTGGTATGGATTTGTAATCCAGTATTGCTCATTTCTAGCGTAGGATGTAAATAGTACTTCTCTATGCTCTATTGCATATTTTTTTGTAACAGTTGTAGCATGGGGTGACTGCAGCGACCCCCCCGTGCTACTTTGCCACGGGTCCAGGGATTCCGCTGCGGGCTTCCGGCCGCTGATGAAACTGCTGCCAAAGAAATTCTATTACATTGGTAAGTATCCTAGACCTCATCATTGCTTTGCACTGAACATGATTGTCGTCAAGCACAAGCCTATCTCACAATTTAAATAAAAAAACAACTTCATTTGCAATTTATTTTTGCTACCACAAACTGTCATTTAAGTCTGACATAATCACCCTGTCCGCATCTCCCCACTATGAAATGTCCTTTTTCCTTCAATCACGCAGCAACAGAGCAACGGGTCGACGTGATTTTTAGCATGGGTATAGTTGAGGACCTGGAGAGTGACAAAGGCTAAAAAAAAGAATTCCACACAGAAAGTTTCGCAGGAATAAGCTAGTAATGTAATAACTTTGTCATATGTAATAGTAAATATTTGAAATATAGACTGTAAGGCTGGTGGTAACTAAATTTTCTGACTATAATATTCCAGGTTTAGAGTTGCCAGGGAATGGGAAATCAGATCCTATGCCTCCAGGGCTCATGATCAGCCTATATGATCTGGTGTACAGCATCCAGGTAGTTGTCAAGCACTTCAGATGGGACAGCTTCGTTTTTATGGGCCACTCCATGGGCTGCTCCATAGGTGAGTTTATGATCACTTTGGTTTTTATTAATCACCAGTTTTTTTATTTTTTATTCTACAAGTCAGCCCTTGACTGCGAGATCTCATCTCAGCAGTCTGAGATAGTAGCGGGCTCATCGGTTTCTACACAGCATCGTATTGGAACGCTAAATCGCTTGGTTGGCGTCTTTGCCACTTGATCGCTTGGTAGGGTGGTAACTAGCTACGGCCGAAGCCTCCCTTCAGAATTATTATTTAGTCAGTTTGTGACGACTTTACGATATCGGGTCTCGTTAAAGAACTTTGCAACGCCGCATCACCGAGAAAGAAGAAGACGACTTTGGTTTTTATTAATGACCAGTTTGGTTTTTAGAAGTTAATCCATACTATTCATACTAATATTACAAATGCGAAAGTGTGTCTGTTTGTCTGTCTGCTAGGCTTGTCCAGCTCCTCTTTTCAACAGATTTTCCTGAAACTTGGTTTAGTGGTAGGTTATATCCCGGGGGAAGGACATAAGCTACTTTTAATGCCTGCTTCTGAGTAAAACTAGCAATTCATTTGTTGGAAACAGTGTCCGCTCCTACAATAAGCTCCCAGAAGACACGCTGAAGATGTCTCTGAATTAGTTCAAAGTTAATGTAAAACGTAAACTCATTAATTATCTTATTACCATGTGAAGAATTACTTAAATAAAAAAGAAGCTTGGCTTTGCTCTAACGGCTCTGATAACGGCTTCCTTAGTTAAGATGATTTGTGAAATGGTGATAATAAAAAGATAATAATAAACCCGGCTGAATTTGTTGTGAGCTCTCCTCAGACCAGGGCGCGTTGAAACCCTCGTAGATTTAGTTTTAAGTATTTGATTTGATTTGATTTGATTTTTATCCCGGAAAATTAAGGAGTTCCCGCAGGAATCAAAAACCTTAATCCACGCGGACGAAGTCGCGGGCATCATCTAGGTGGCTATAATCCCTCACAAAAGGTAAATCTATGTGGTACAGTGTGAGACTTCTTGCATTGTCAAGGCAACATCTCCTGAAGATGCTCCGGTATCGGAGTGAAATGTACGTTAAGAATAATTTGGAAGATTGTGTGGTGTGGTGAATATCGCAAGATACATATTACATACTGTACCACATAGATTTACCTACTGTGGCGGATTATATCGAGTTAAACATAATTTTTTCATTATCATGGACTTCCGCAAAGAAACTAGAGATGGGCCGAATATTCGTTTTATATTCGGTATTCGGCATATTCGGCAGCTTTACCGAATATTCATATTCGGCCGAATATTCGGCTGAATCACCTAATATTCGGCAAAGTGATACTCAAAGTTTTTACTGTTATTGACCCGTGTATTATCATGATTATTGATTTGAGTGAACAGTGTAATGAGGTAAGTATTTTAGAGTATAGCTTTCTGTTTTTGTCGTCACTGAAGCTTTATTTTCAATTAAAGTACGTTGGTAAAAAGATAATAACTTAATGCAAAATATAGGTATCTAGCTGTTTTGGGATTAGGCTGCTGTGTAAACACTAAACTCTTTAGAATAATATATTATAATCAGGTCTTAATTGAAGGAAAATAAACAAGATATTTATTTCGATCAGTCTTTATTGTGTTAGAGAATAGCTTAATCAAATCACAACACCTTAGTAGATTATGAATAATATTTTTTTCTAGTTTCTACTCAGCATAGCGTCGCAAAATATATTTATTGATATTAAACTTTTAAACCTATCCTATTCAACCAATATAGTTCTTTATAAAGAAAATAAGTAATTTGTTTGTACTTTTCAGGTTGTAATTTAAGAGATCAATCACTTAATCTACACATTAAGAGTTAGGAACTTAATTATAGTCTACTGAGATATAAGACACATATGACATCTCATATAATTTTTTAAGATAATTCAAAATGTCATTAATTACTTAAGTATGTAAAATAATAATATAGGAAGATTATTCCTAAAAAATCACAATTCACATCTTCATTGACTTACACGAAAGTGTTTTGTTTATCTATAAACAGAAAAAATATAGTTCTTAAACGGTAATGGAAACTACAATAAAAAGAAACGTAAACACAAATGTTTTGTTACATAATTAGAAAATAAGCCTGGTGTAATTTAGTATTTAAAATTCACAAGTGGCAAGTTGTGGTGTAAAAAAACAAGATGCTCAGCTTTATTTGGCAATAGTTTGTTTCGTTTTTGCTCATAAACGTTGCCTGATTCGGAAAACAAACGTTCACTGTAAACGGAGCTTCCTGGAGCTGAAAGAAAAATTTTAGCCATGTTGCTCATAAGAGGAAATCGGAATTTATTTTTGGACCACCACTTGTAAGGGCACATATCCCGTGACAGCAAGCTATCTGCAATGTATCTGTATTTGTATAGCTATTGGGCTTTTTGGTTCTTCGATCTCAGGCTGCTTTGCTGATGCTAATTCTTCATAGCACGTCCAGAGGGCTTTATGAGTACCTTCCTGTGATTGAAGACCACTGTACGGTAACGGAGCTGGCGGTTCACTCTCATTTTCACTGTTACTCGTGCTATCCATATCTGCGCTTCTTCTAACGTATTCTGCAAGGAATTGGCGTCTCAACCACGGAACATTTTCTGGAGTGAAAAAATTCATCTTGTACCTTGGGTCGAGCAGTGTAGCAATAGTGTAATTCTTTTCATCTTCAAATTGTCCGACTCGCCTTTCCAATCCTTCTTCTTGCCGCGGGTCTGGCGGCAATCCGCGCGCTTAGCGTAAACAAGTTTAGACCTGCATTTGTGCGACGGAACGGAATCAAATGTACGGTATTCGGTTCGGTAAAAGTTTTACCGAATATTCGGCCGAATGTTCGTGTTCGGTGAAACCCATGTTCGGCCCATCACTAAAAGAAACGCCTGCTTCTATCCAATATCATTACAAAGTGAGATTGCAGGCAAGTTCTAACTTGTAATGCATAAAAAAGGTTAATTCCAAGAATAATTTGTCTCTTCCAGGGTACATCTACAACATATCATATCCGGGGAAAATCACCAAAATAGTTCTATTGGATCCTATAACCATTGGATTTGCGGTGCCAGTGGAAAAATTCTCGTACTGGTAAGACACTTGAACATTCATTCAATAGCACTTTTTTTTCTACATTTTTATAGGATCTTTGAATCTCTGTGAGATTATGCCTGACTCATAATACCCTTATAAACTCAATATCTTTCTTAAATCAAATACATACAAAAATCTATACTAATATCCATCCATACATCCATCCAAACTTACACATTTATAATGTGAAAGTTTGTATGGATGTATGGATGTTTGGTACTCATTCACGCCCGAACGGCTGAACGGATTTGGATGAAATTTGGCACAGAGATAGATTATAGTCTGGAATAAACCATAGGCTACTTTTTATCCGGGAAAATTAAAGAGTTCCCGCGGAAACCAAAAAACCTCAATCCACCCGGACTTAGTCGCGGGAGCATAAGCTAGTACTTAAACAAACAAAGCTTTAGAAATTAGTTGTATGTATACATAATTATGGTAACATTTTGCTTTGTAAAAAATTGCTGAGTTTTTTGCCGGCTCTTCTCAGTAGGATCTCCTTTCTGAACCGGTGGTCCTGACAGATCATAGGTGGTTTTTCATTAAATACATAATTTTTATATAAATAATAATTTTCATTATAACATTTCATTTAATTGTCGTCAAGCGTAAGTCTATATTGCAATTTATTTATTTTTTGGTTTTAAAAAAACATTTAAAACATTATACATAATATATTTCAATAAACAAATTGATTTATTATTTTTTTCTATTACTGGGATACTATAACTTAATTAGAATGATTATTTTTTATATGATTTTCAGGTACAAAGTGTCATTTAAGGCGTATTTTGATAACTACGACAAATACAACAAAGTCAAAAAGGAAGAAAAACCGAAGTATACACGAGAAGAAGTAAGTTAACAATTATTTAATACTAGATGATGCCCGCTACTTCGTCCGCGTTGATAAAGGTTTTTTGATTCCTTCGGGAACTCTTTAATTTTCCGGGATAAAAAGTAGCCTATGTCCTTCCCCGGGATACAAACTATCCCTATACCAAATTTCATCAAAATCGGTTGAACAGATGGGCCGTGAGACAGACAGACAGACACACTTTCGCATTTATAATATTAGTATGGACTAGGGTTGCAAAATTACGTAATTTTACCGAAAAAGCTAGTAAAATACGGATATTTTACGGTAATTTATATATATTACGGTAAAATTACCGGCTACGTATGTATGCTGAAAAGTATAGTATAGTATATTATTTCAAATTAGATCGAATCATAATTCGATCTAATTTGAAATACGCAGATACAGATCCTGTTGAAATGGATATGTTCGATATTAAAACTGCAGATGAAGAATCAGACACAGAAGACTTAATAATAGATCCATTATATACTTAATTATGTATTTATTAGGTAATAGTAGATTATTAACCAAGGGGATAAAGCTGTCTTCTGTCGCGGGTGACGATTTAAATCGCGAGCGTAACGAAGGACTCGAGGTTTACTCCCGAGCGTAGCGAGGGTGTTTAAACTTAAATCATGAGCGAAGCGAGGGATTTAAGACGAGTCCTGAGTGTAGCGAGGGATTTAAGTTCACCCAAGACTAAGACAGCTTTATCACCGACGAAAATACTCTACTTTTCGTACCATTTGCGAAAAAAATTACATAATAATAATATGAGATAAGCATTTATTAAAAATAATGACAATTAAAAGTAAAAGTTAACATTCGAAACATTTTTGTATGATTATTTGTTTTTGTTTTGCCATTGAAGGTGAAAGAATCGAGAATTTTTACGATTTTTTTTTTACCAATTTTACCGTAATTTACGTAATTTATTTTATATTTTACGTAAAATATGGTAAATATCCGAATTTTACGAAAGTAATATTACCGCTTTACATCGCTAGTATGGACTTACTACTTTACTATCTAGTATCTACTGTACCAGGTAGCGGGTTCGATCCCCACGCATCTTCAACTTTGCGGAGTTATGTGCCTTTTAAGAAATTAAATATAAATATCACTTGCTTCAAATGGTGAAGGAAAACATCGTGAGGAAACCAGCATGCCTGTATAGGCATAATGTTCTCGAAGGTGTGTGAAGTCTGCCAGTCCGCACTTGGCCAGCGTGGTGGACTATGGCCAAACCATTCTCATTCCGAGAGGAGACTGCTGCTCAGTAGTGAGCCGGCAATGGGTTGATGGGATGATGATAAAGACTATACCTACCTATACTTTTTATAATACTAAAACGCAAAACTTAAGGTTTTTTAAATCTTGGGAAAACTTGATATTCCAGGATAAAATGCAATCTCTCTTTGGCCTTCGCTGGGATTCCCTTCGAATTAAGTTAAACAGATAGGTTGTGGAAGCGTAGCAGAAATACAGATACTTTCAAATTTCAATAATCATGGGATCTCATACAGATTAAAGGCCTATTACACTGCACTTTTCACAGGGACCCTTACACTTGATTCAGTGTAGTGTGATAAGATGTAGGGAGAAAGGGTCCCTAAATTGGTCCTTATTGCTGTGTAATTTGTAATTTTAGTGTAGTTTTAATAATAATAATTATTATTATTGTACTCTTTATTGCACACAAGAAATATAGAAACATATAATTACAAAAAAAAGAAGCTTAATGGTAGTGAAGCGTGCAAAGGCGCTCTTATCGCTAAAGCGATCTAGAATAATATTAATGTTAACTATGTCTATTATTGTGATTTTAATGTATGTTGTATTTTCTAGGTATAATAATGTTGTGTACACATCCTTAGGGTTGTTGCTTGGATCCTGTTTTGAATTTCTTGTATTTTGACGATGTTTTGGTGGCAACCTGTTTTGTGTACCTTTGCAATAAAAATAAAAAAATAAAATAAAAAGTAATAAGCGACGCTCTAACTTGCGGCCACGCCCACCCTTACCAAAGGGCCCTGTGTAAAGTGCAGTGTAATAGGCCTCTTAATACGATTTTCCAGGCTATATCGAAACTGGTGAAACGACGTGGTTTCACAGTCGAAGCCGCGGAGGAGACGCTAGCTAGAGTGACTGAACCAGCGGGCAATGGATATATACGGTGAGGAAAGGGGCTTTAATACTTTGGCTTACCCCACTATACTCCCACCACCACCACCATTAACCCACTAACATCCCACTGCTGGTCACAGGCCTCCCCACTCTCATAGGAGAGAGGGAACAGCTTAGATCCACCACGGCGGACAAACCAACCAACCAATAAAACCAAAAGTAATTTGATGAAATTTGGTATAGAGATAGGTAGCATCGCCGGGAAGGACACAGGCTTATTCCGAAAAATTAAGGAGTTCCTGCGGAAATTTAAAAAAATTGTGTACACACACATGAAGTTATACTTTTTGATAGCAAATAATAAATATCTTGAATATAGTTATCAGTTCTCACCCAACAACCAACATACAGTAAATGTATTTATTGGAACGGAGTTCCTTATCGCGCGTTGCGAAACGGGGCTAGACGGAAAAAATTAAGACCAAAAGTTGTAACGAAACTTTTTATGAAAAGATGATTTTGGTTGCTATGACTACTTGTGTTGTTGACTTCAAGTTGTTGAAAATAAAAAGACGACATAATTTTAAAGAATTATGTTTTCAATAGTTACATAGGTTAGTTATAATATACGTGTTATAGGTTATGGTTAGAGGGAGAAATGAGGTTGTCACAGACGAGCTATATCGAAAAGTTAATAGAAAAATTTAACATGGGCGAATGTAAGCCGGTTTCAACGCCGATGGAAACAGGTTCAAAATTGGAGTTTAAACAGAAGGGGAAATGAAGAACATACCATATCAGGCGTTGATTGGTTCTTTGATGTATCTGGCTATAGCCCCACGATTAGATATTATTTTTGCTATAGTTGTAAGCCGTGCGGCGTGCGCGTGTTTCTTCGAACTTCGCGCGTGAACTTCGTTCCATGCGGTTGTCCCTTGACACCTCTCAAGTTTATTATTTTATTTTGTTGGTAGACCTTTTTCTGCAAGACTTATAAGTTGACCAACTGACATCAGGGTGTCGAATTTGGGTATCGTAAAAATTCACTCCCTATAATTTTTCCCCAACACGCCAAATACCTAAGTATAACTTCAAAAAAATAATCAACGCGGATGGAGTCGCGGGCATCATCTAACATCTTCAAAATAATACTGCTTTAAGACCTATATCTAGTTATCTATATATGCTAAAATCTAGTGACGTGACTAGACCAACGAGTCAGTAAGATATTGTCAACATTTTTGAAGTGATTCTTCAGATGCGTTGAGCACTCTTTGGTAGGGGGTAAAAATGTGGAAACGCGTGACCGACACTGTTCTTCTTAAGACAAAAGTCTTAAGTAAAATATAGTAGGTACATTCGTAATTAAATGCCTTAGTTTAAAGGTTTATATTATACTAGATGATTCCCGCGACTTCGTCCGCGTGGATTTATGTTTTTTTGATTCCCGCGGGAACTCTTCAATTTTCCGGGATAAAAGTAGCCTATGTCCTTCCCCGGAATACAACCTACCCCTGTACCAAATTTTATTAAAATCGGTTGTACAGATGGGCCGTGAAAGCGTAGCAGACAGACAGACAGACACACTTTCGCATTTATAATATTAGTATGGATTTGAAATATTTTTATTATTATTATTTTTTAAATTAGAAAAAAAATATTTAATTATTAAAAAAAAATATTTAAGTATTCATTTTAACCTTTTTTTTCAGATACACCTTCGACGATCGCTTCGACAAAGTAACCTACCCCCCCATATCTCCGGACTACATAAAAAAGTTACTGACAAACATAAAAGTACCCATACTTACTATATTAGCTGAGGAGTCTGTTAAGAAAGGTCGCTACAGGGAAGCTGAGTGGCTATTTGATGATAAGTCATTCCCTCATAATAATTACAGGGTGCGTGAGGTGGTAGGTCATCACGACTTGCATGTTATTTATCCGGAGAGAGTTGCATCGTTTGTGGCTCAGTTTTTGTTGTATGGGGTCGAAGGGTTGGATAGTAAGGCTAAGTTATAAGGATTGTGATTTACTATAAGTGGGTTTTGGGTATTGGACAGCTGATAGTCAAATTAGAAACTTTTTTTCAACGTCAAAACGCGTCTTAAGTATGGGATTTATATGATGAAATTTTGAAATGTGACGTCATTAAAGTTTGACGCACTTTTTTACTTTAAACTTGTTTAAAATGATCATCTTACTTCTTACTAATATTATAAATGCAAAAGTTTGGATGGATGTATGGATGGATGTATGGATGTATGGATGTTTGTTACTTAATCACGCGCCAACGGCTGAACGGATCTGGCTGAAATTTGGCACAGAGATAGTGTTATTCCAGACTTAGTATAATCTCTTTGCCAAATTTTATCTAGATCCGTTCAGCCGTTCTGGCGTGATTGAGTAACAAACATCCATTTGAGGTATTTTGGTTCCCGCGGGAACTCCTTAATTTTCCGGGATAAAAAGTAGCCTATGTCACTCTCCAGGTCCTCAAATACTCCCATGCTAAAAATCACGTCGATCCGTTGCGCAGTTGAAGCGTGATTGAAGGACAAACCAATAAAACAACATACAATAAAACACACTTTCGCATTTATTTATAATATTAGTAAGTAAGTATGGATTATTTATAACTAGCTGATGCCCGCGACTTCGTCCGCGTGGTTTAAGTTTTTTGTTATTCCCGTGGAAACTCCTTAATTTTCCGGGATAAAAAGTAGCCTATGTCACTCGCCAGGTCCTCAACTATATCCATGCCAAAAATCACGTCAATCCGTTGCTCCGTTGCGGCGTGATTGAAGGACAAACCAACAAACAAACTGACTTTCGCATTTATAATATTAGTATGATATTAGTAAGGAAGTATGGATGGATGGATGTTTGTTACTCAATCACGCCAGAACGGCTGTACGGATCTGGATAAAATTTGGCACATTTTTTACTTTAGTCTGAAATATAACACTTATGCTACTTTGAATCCCAAACAATCAAAGAGTTCCCGCGGGAACCCAAAAACCTCAATTCACGCGTACGAAGTCGCGGGCATCAGCTAGTATAAAATAAAATTTAAAAAACTTATCACGCATGAAATTAGTTCCAATTTTGTCCACCGGGTCAGTTAAGTATATCTTTACATCGCGGCCTCAGCGAACATAGTGGTGAGCGGTCTGATAAAGTTTCGTCGATTGAGGAATTATTGTTCATATTGCTTCTTTTACAAGCAGAACGAGCAAGAAATTCGGCGGCTGCTCTTTTGAAAAATAATCTTTTTTTTTTTAAATTACAACAGTTTTGCCGGAATAAAGTCATGCGAGTTACGGTCCACGGACCACGGCCAAGCCTATAGATAATACTCTGTGAGTTACATATCAGAGATATATATACATATATTATACTTACACTACATACCAATTATTGACGACCTCCGTGGCGCAGTGTGCAGCGCTGTTGTCTTAACGTGCGGAGGTCCCGGGTTCGATCCCCGGCAGGGTCAATTTAGGAATTAATAATTTCTGAATTTTCCTTGGTCTGGCCTGGTAGGAGGCTTCGGCCGTGGCTAGTTACCACCCTACCGGCAAAAACGTGCCAAGCGATTCAGTGTTCCGGTAGGTACGATGCCGTGTAGAAACCGAATAGGGGTATGGGTTTAATGTAACTGCCATGCCCCTAACAAGTTAACCCGCTACCATCTTAGACTGCATCACCACTTACCATCAGGTGAGATCGCAGTCAAGAGCTAACTTGTAGTGGATAAAAAAAAAATATCTAAACCGGAACCCGTAAAGCGTTTGGTCGAGATTCAAACGCAAATAATAATAGCATTAAAGATTAGATATTTGTATCTTGTCATTCAACTCGATAAAACGTACCTAATATTATTTTGTTGGCATTGTTAATATAAAAGAAGAATCAAATACACGCAGAGTACTTAAATATTCATCGAATATCACAAGTATTACAAATAATATATAAAAAATGAATTTATTGAATTTGCCCAATGAAGTTCTCATTATAATCCTTGAAAAGTTGGACGTGATATCTATATACAGCCTGTATAGAACTTGTCGCCGTTTAAGGGACATTGTTTACTCGACTTGAGTAACCTGTAACATGTCATTACGTGTTATGGCAAGAGAGTTCCTGAAATCGTCATTTTGCCAAGATTTATCAAGATATCTGAAAGAGTTGAATGTTTGTGGAGTGGAGAATCTTAAACATTTGAGGCCATGAGAGCCAGAGTGGCCTAACTACTTAAACAATAGTTTTCAGTAGTAAGGAAAAAAGAGAAGCCCATATTTCAAATAATTGTAACTTTAGAAAATATTTATATTTTATTATTTTTTATGGCCTAAATCTCTTCATATGTTATATTCTTTGTTTTTAGGACCTATGTGAATCCTAGGTACCATTTTTTTTTTTTTTTTATAGATAGGCCACTCTGGCATCATCATCTGGCAAAAAAAAGCAGTTAGTCCAAAGTATTTATTATAATAAAAGTATCCTTACATTAATAAACCTTCCTTATAAGCATCAATCACTATCTATTTCTTCATCTTCCACATGCAAATCATTACCTACCGAAGCACTATCCTTAATATTATTACTTGGTATTCTCATTGATAGCTCACTCTCATGGGTCCCCCAGTTAGCTGAGGTGAGCCGTAAAATATTTGCCACAATTGGGTCGTTAAAGCGTTGGAAAAACCTACTACCTATCAAAACTAAGACTGCATTAGCTAATTCCCTTCTTCTCCCCTTACTTGACTATGCTGACTGTTGTTACCCTGACTTAACAGAAGAACAGCTCAATAAGCTGGAGCGGCTACAAAACCTCTGCATTAGGTTCATTTTTGGCCTACGCAAGTTCGACCATATTTCCAGCTATCGCGCCCAGCTTAAGTGGCTCCCGATTAGGCAGCGGCGCAACATACATGTTCTGACTCTTCTTTACTCAATTCTTTATAATCCCTCTACTCCCTCTTACCTCAAGGAACGTTTCATTTTCCTCGGTGCTGATAATCCGTCGGGTCACTATCTTAGGTCTCGCTTTGATAATCGCCTTAAATTTCCTACACATTTTACTAAATTCTATGGTAATTCTTTTACCATCAAGGCTGTCGTATTGTGGAACTCCCTACCATTTGAGATTCGCCATTCTAAATCGCTCCCTATATTTAAAGATCGTCTGAATAAGCATTACCTTTCTATACAATCCTAGTCAACATTAGTTTATCTCAACCACTTATGCATATATTTTTATTACTATTGTGTACCATATTTATGTTTATTCAAAATATATTGTAAGTATTTATGGATATGTATTTATATATATATATATATATATATGTATGTGTGTATATATACATATTGAGTATAGTATTGAGTTTATTTATTTATAGTATCTTACCTAGTAGGTATATATTTTATTGACTATTAATTAGTATTATATCTAATGTGTTTAAGTTTTACTTGCACTATCCTGTTATCTTTACTTTTTCCTCTCTAGCCAAGGGTTGCCTGGTAGAGATTGCTTGCAGCAATAAGGCCGCCTTTGCATACTACCATGTTAGTTTTGATAATATATACTTTGTTATTTTTCATGTAACTTTTTTGGTGTGCAATAAAGTTTTTTCATTCATTCATTCATTATTATAAAAATCATGACGTACCGGGGGAATGTATTGAAGAAGTTCCACCAAATCCTTTTTTTTGCTCCACACTTATTTGTCTACCCAATGGATACAAAAGATCAAGCTGTAAATTAGCTATAGCAATAGAATTTCTTTTTTCAAGTCCACACTTTCAAACAGGACCTCTTCATTATTTGAATATTTAAAAAATATTGTGAATGGGTGGTTCTTGTGGTACAGGAGCCACTGAATACTTAGCCACTTTACTCTTGATATCTCTGCAGTGACTTTTCGATTAGTTATATTATTCTCCAAATTTTTGGTTGAATAGAAATCTTCTTTGGCCATTTTTATAATTTGAAAGGATTTTTTCTTTCTTGCAGTCTTTCTTCAATCCAATCATCAGGTACGAAAATATTCTGAAAATATTTTTTCTTTTTTTCTATTAAGCCAAAGTCCTGATGACACGCCAAATAAGAATGACCGCTTACCAAAAATTTATGGTCAATATTTTCCATGACATAGTCTGGATGACTAATAATATATTGACAAAGAGTGGTCATTTTTATATTGCGATTTTGGCCACCACATTGGTCAGAATATAAAATTAACCTTTTGATCTTAACATTTTCTTTAATGTATCGCAATAAACAAGAGCATACCTGTGGTCCTCTAGAGGCTACAGTCTCATCCCATACACACATTGTTGCGTTGTCATTTGCAGCATCATGTATACAATAACATATATAAGTATATAATAACACACCCGTTGACACTACTGGAGTAGGCAATATTTTCATTAGGTCGAATACAATGACAGTGACATCTAAGTCTTTAGCAAGGTTTTTATCTTTCTTGTAAGTATCTTTCGCACTGTCAGCTTTTGAGAGGTGTAACTTTTTTTGTAACTCAAGCTACTTACTTAAAAAAAGTACTCAAGGTACTTTTCTTCTTGTGAATGAGCTGCATCTATCTTAATCTTCAAATTGTCACATTTCTTGCATGAATCGGATATAGGTGCATGGAATGATAAATTAAATTGTTCATTAAATATTTTCCAGAACATAAAATCGGATACCTTTTCTGACTGAAGTATTATCACAGTATATGGAATACATTTTTGGTAAACTTAGATCTGGAGGTAAGAACCTTCTGTTCATACTCTTGTGTAGTGTGTAGTGTGATTCATACTTAGGAAATTTATCAATAAATGTTTTTACTTTTTGAACCTTTTCTTCAGATGTCTTATTGACAGAAACATGCTTTCCTCTTCTATCAATAGGTGGTGTTGGAATGGACAATTTGGTTTTTAAAACTCTGGATATTCTTCCATCAGATACTGCAAAAACTTTTTTGAAGAATTCTTTACATACCGTAGTATACAAACCATCAGAATTTGGAGTATTATATACTCGGGTATTGGAGTGTCTAGACTCAGTTTGTCGGCGATCAGTGAGAAAAGAGCATCTTTTTTTAGGTAACACTTTTACCAATGAAAATAGGTAAGATGACTGCAAAGTAAAACTTTCCATGGCATAAAACCTATCGAAGACTGCTTTTTGCTGTGCAGCACCAACTTTATTGTGGCATTTTAGTCCACATCTACATGGTATATCTGTATTTATATTTTTCGAAGGTACAGTTTTACCTTCTTTTTCCACTTAAGTACTTGGCTGTCGAACTCGCTTTCTTGGCTTCCGTTGCTCTTGGTCGTTTTGAGGGTCTTGGTCAATGATATTTTATAAAAGATACGTTACGTTCATAGTAAATTGCGTTTTAAATCTGTGCCGAGCATTCCAAAGCTACACGTATACGTACACATTGACAAGTTTCACTGATAAGTAAAACAAAAGATACGAAAAAGCACGCAAACGAAAGAGATAGCAATAATTTTAAGAATTGCGCTTCAAATATTTTCTTGTGCATAGAGTAACATTTATAGTCATAGAGTGGACACTTGATTGAAAGGTATGTACATAGGTAAGAAATAAAAGTCTTTATAAAAGTTATTTTCTTATTTATTTATTTCAATACATATAAACAGTTATTTTAATTAGAAAAGTAAATCACATTAAAGGGTGTCCCACAAGGCTCGATTAGGCTCGAGGCTCGAGGCTTCTCAGTAGAACCAGCTTTCCGAACCGGTGGTAGAGTCTTGACGTATCATAAGTGACACAAGTTGTCCTATGTGAAATAAATAAATCATTTATCATTTATCATTTACAGCATCAGAGTTGAGGAGTTGGGATTCAGAGTTGTATCGTATACACTTGACTTGATACCTACTATATGAATTCATCATCAAAATTTCCTAACTCACTAGTTTTGATGATTTCATGTAGTACGGTACACCTACAGCATCAGGATTGAGGATTTGGAGTCAAAATTTTCTACGGGACCATCTCGTGAGCTTTCTCTAACCAATGAAAAAAATTTTGTTCAAATCGGTTTAGAAACCACGGAGATATGCACCGACATACATTAAAAAAAAAAAAAAGATACGCGCCGAATTGATAACCTCCTCCTATTTTGGAAGTCGGTTAAAAATTTAATGAAGTATATTTTAATATTATTTTTATATTTATATTTTAATGAAGTAAATTTAATGAAGTGTATTTCACGAAACGAAATAAAATACATATTTTAAATACCTTCAAAAAATTTAATTTATTTCTTTTTTGCCTCTTGGATAGTTTTTGTAATTCGGGGTTATTTTTATGAGCGGAATAGAGACGAATATTTGTATATTGATGAATTATGGCTTTAATCAGATGGACGCGATGATTGAAAATGGGTGCCTGATGTTTTGAATGTTCGAAAAGTGAGTCAAAAACATTAGAATTCAAGAAGGTTTTTAAAATACGACACTTTAATTTATCAACGTCTTCATTGCTAGGAAAATGTACTCCTTTTTCATTTAAATGAGATTTTATGACAAACTCGGCTTTTAAACACACAGTAAATAGATTTTCTGACGCATAGCATAGGCCACCCATATCTCTAATTGTAACTAATTTGTGGAAAAATAATTTTTGATTAGTAAACATCGCGTCAACACAGGTTTCACACTTAATAGCTTTTGTCAATTTTCGTGCGATCCAGCCTGATATATATCCAGTTATTTGTTTAATGGATTCTGAACAATTTTCGTTATTGAGGATTTCGGCTAGAATAGTAACATTATTCTCAGAACTTTTATCACTAGGTGTAGAAATATCTGTATTTTCATCTTCGTCGATAGCACGACGACCTGAAGAAGAGTTAATATTTAAAATTCCAGAAGATGAGCAGGTGAGAATGGGAATATGTTCTAAAGGAATACAATTGCCACTAAAGGAACTCCGTAATTCTAAATGATTGAAAATTCGTTTGTACAATGCTTTGAATTGTATGGTATTCGGGTTATTATTATATCCACCTTGACGCCGAATAATACCAAATAAACTTTCTAAATGATCTTGACTCAATCTGTAAGTCGCGATGTAGCTTAATGCGGGTGTTGCTGAAATGACATAAGTTAGAAAAAGGTGTTTTAAACTCTGAATGCAAATTAAAAAACCCAAAAATCCAGTTTTAGATTTACATTCTACTATTGCTTTTTTTGATATATTAAATAAAATTCTATTTCGTTTGATACGCCTTGTTTTATTATAAATCCGCAACGACAAAATATAATCTTTGGCTTTTTCTAAAAAATCTAAAATCTGTGTAGCATTACTCGGAGAGATGGGCTTTTTAAAATCGTATGTTCCTGAGGACCTGGAGTTAAAAATGTCAAATAAATCATTGAAGATAGATATAAACTCTACTGTTGGTTCTGTATTCTTAATTTTTGATGACATTTTTAATTCATCACAGAGTTCTAACGCACGGGATATACTTCTGCTCAACAGCTGTGTGGCTAATTTCACTTTCATAATCTCGTTTCGAAAGTCTATATGTCGCTTAGAAAGTTTATTAGCAAAGTTTAAACCTTGACTGCTTTGAAGCTGATTTAAAGCAATAATTAGGTTCCATCTTATTTCTTTATTGTTATTGCCGAATATAACTTTTTTTGCTTCGAAGGTGTTACGAACCAATTTGATCATATGGCATGGGTCCAAAATTACAGCTACCTCTATGCCACACTCCGGATGTAAAAAGGTAGTTTTTAAATTATTTGGTGTATTAAGATCACAACCTAAAAGACAAGCAGCAGCTATGTTACTAGGACAACCGTCAAATGTAACCGCCACAACGTCAGCACCTGAATCGTGACATTTACCTATACATGTATTAATTAAATTTGCGCGTGTTTCCGCTGATAGACTTTTAACAAAAAAATAACCCACTGGCATCTTCCAACTTTCATTTAGACCGACTAAAATAAATACGTAAACCTGAGTTGCAATTTCGTTAGAGTTACATTCTATGCCAAAATCTACAAGACCGTCCGTTTTCTTGCCCGTCCACAAAGTTTGATGGCGAAGTGCCATTTCATCGGCTACAAGGGTACATAACAAGCGTTTGCCGGATAAAGAGCTCTTTTTCCTTAAAATATCAAAAGCTGGCTGAGTAAACCCAGGTGAGGAACCCGTATTTTCATACCACTTAGATAACACACGTGGATGTGGCAAAGCAGTATGAAACACGCTTCTTACATATTTGTAGGCAGCGGGAGAGTAAAAATTAAGTGTAAGTGCAAATTTTCTAAGAGCGGGGGGATACTTTACACGATAAGACTTTTTTGAGTTCTTTTTTAAATATATTCTATTTATTAAATCAATGACTTCGGGTTTTAAATTTAATTGTAAAAATTGTTCCTTTGATATGTAATCTTTTGTTTTTAAATCTTTCAATATAACTGCAACGCTAGCAATCCTTTTGTTCAATCTTTTATTACATTGTGTAAGCGATTTGTTTTTTTTTTGTAACTGTTTTTTTTTAAATGTTAATTCACGCACACGTTTTCTTAGCGCTGACTTTCTTGGTGTTTCTAGAATTTCTTCCAACTCCGGCAAACTGACGTTGTCTAGACTCGATGGAGAGTTCTGAACATAATTTTTTTTTTGTTCCTGAAAAAGAAAATATTATTATTAGGTGTGGTACGGTCAATCACGGATTAAGTATTTCCATATTGTCATTTATATACTCACTATCCTATTTTATTCAGATTTTTTTTCAAATTAAATAGTGATTATTTCACTGAAATAATTTATGTAAATAGTTTTAATTATAAGTTAACATAATAACTATTCATATTTGGCGTATTAACTTTTTGTCAAATCCTAACTCCATCCTGGACCAAGTCGCGAGCGGAAAGATAATAATCAATAATTAATAATCAGTTACATCAATTACGTATATCTACATATTATAGTCGAGTTTAATAATATAAGAGCACACTTACAACTTTGCCGCAATAATTAGGCCCAAAAATATCTACACATGATTGAACTCGACTGTACCTATGCTGACCAAACAAATTAAACATAACTGAAAAAGGAAGCCAACAGCTACATTCTATTTTATAAAAATTCTTTTCAAAAAACCGACTTCCAAAGCCACTGTAAAGTAAAAAATAATTTTGATTTCTACACACTATGTTGAAGTCGGGCGAGCCTGACGCGTCAACCTTGCCTATCTTTGTTATACTCGCCCGACTTCAACATAGTGTGTAGAAATCAAAATTATTTTTTACTTTACAGTAGCTTTGGAAGTCGGTTTTTTGAAAAGAATTTTTATTTTTAACTTTTTAGTGTACCTAATCTTAATCCAGTACCCTGCAGCATCAGAGTTGAGGAGTTGGGACTTGGGTTTAAGTATAAAGTCGTTGCTTGTAGATATGTGTAAGTAATGCGATTGATGCATTACGCGTAATATTACCCGACCGCGTACTGTAGCATTACATATTACACGACAAAATCAAGCATTACACATCACACTAAAACATGACGTGGACAGCGTTTCGCGCTCCTTGTAATTCTGTTCGTGTTCGGTATTCGGTCATGTCATTCGGCATATCTCGGTGCGTGGTTTGAGAAACGTAAGTCGTGCTAGTGCACAGTGCTAGTGAGAGAGAGTGAGAGAGAGATACTCGTATCGTAGCTCCATATCTCATGTAATGTAGTATCTCAAGTAATGTGAAATGTCTCTATTACACCCGAACATATTTTCATTTCATTACATGGCGCACTATTTAATAGGTCACTAGCGCGCCAGCTCGGGTGATGTTCGGAGTGATAGTAAAATGTAATATTACTTAGTACGAAATGTAATGCCATATAACATCACTTTTTAAAGTACTGTTTTGCGCATGTCTAGTTGCTTGACACCTACAATATGAATTCACCATAAAAAAATCCTAAATCGCTATTTTTAAGGAGTTCTGTACCCTGCAGCATCAGGGTTGAGGTTTTGGGACTCAGAGTTGTATCGTATACACGTGACATGATACCTACTATATGAATTCACCATCATTTTGATGATTTCATGTAGTACGGTACACCTACAGCATCAGGATTGAGGATTTGGAGTCAGAATTTTTTATGGGACCACCTTGTGAGCTTCCTCTAACCAATGAAAAAAAAAATGTTCAAATCGGTTTAGAAACCACGGAGATATGCACCGACATACATTAAAAAAAAAAAAAAAAGATACGCGCCGAATTGAGAACCTCCTCCTTTTTTGGAAGTCGGTTAAAAATGTTAGTATTTACCTCTATAAAAGGAACTGCGTTTTTTTTAAGTAGTGTTCTTCCTTTTTTCGACACATATTTGTCAGTAGTTTTGAAGTGATTGCTACAGATTCTGCTGCTTTTTGATGGTATCCAGTCTGTTTCGCTTCTTTGTTCACGAACAATTGCTATCCAATCTTGTAATCTGACCTGATCACTCGGAAACCTAATTTAATAAAAGAAAAAAAAACAATAACAATCCTTAATTATCAGTATAATGAATTATAATAGTAGAAAATCTAATTCAGTGGAACTATTTTAATGTTTAATACATTAGTCAATTACATACAATAGAAAGCTATTATAAAAACTAAGTACAACTTAAGAACAACTGAACTTCAATTGTAGGCAGTTAAGTCATCATCAATATTCGCATCTGCACTAACTAATCTATGTCCGTAAGCGTGCTTTGCGGACATTGATTAGACATCCTTATCGCTCTCGCGTCAAAACTAGATCGCCATCTCTTTCTTCACCTGAATATGGAGTCTTATTAGATTTTTTGGAAAAATAATTGAAATATACTAAATCATATAAGTATCTTAGCATACTTACATGTGGTATGAGATTCCTTGTGTTTTGTTGACCTTGGAGTCATAATTGGTGCACGTCCGAAACACACACGATGGCATTTTGATTTATTTTCGGCATATAGGTATGAACTAACGGTGCGGCACGCTCGTGATTGCGCTCGACGCTGACTAATCACAAGACGTCCCAATTGGGACGTGTTTGAGTCATTACAACGCGCGCGCTTAAAACATATCTGCCTCTTTTTAATATAACATCATTGGTCTTGGTCGTTTTGAGAATCTTTTAAAATATCAATTAGATCCAAGGCAGTTGGCGATGGCGATCTGGATGGTAAATACTCAGAGCCTGAATCTTGATATGGGTCTTCCTCATCCACTCCGAAGATAAAAGTAAAATAATTTGCTTAGGAAATAGTAGACTGAGAAAATTAGTTACAACACTCAATTGACTGACAATTTTTCTTATCAAAATCATGTTTTGCTTACCTTGCATTGTGTTTTCTATATTACTAGAGGTTCCAGCTTCCATGTTATCCATTTTAAGCCATTCATTGCAAGAAAAAACCTCCGTTCAACATTAAAAACAATCAAAATACGTGGCAAATTTTGACAGTTTGGCCTAACGTCAAAGAAATGACATGTCCCAGTTCAGTATGGAGGGTGGTTTTTCATTCTGAGTGTTAATGAACCAGAACCAAACTGCCATCACGTGAAAGAGAAAAAAATATAACATTAAACTCCATTTAAATAATAATTTTAAAAAACCCCGTTCTTTTAAAAATTAATTATGAAAAATATCGTTTGTAGAAAATATTTTTCGATGGATGGCAACACTAAAACTTTTTCTACAGTGCGTTCCACTAAGCGCCCACAACAATCAAAATGCTCCTTTATTCGTACCACATAACGACCGCGGTCGTTGTGGTCGCGGCCAAAACGTCACTTATGACGTCATGACTTACGCTCACGCGAAGCTCGTGACACCCCATCTAAAAAGGTGGGTCATCGTGATCGTTGAGAAAATTAGCGGCATTTTCAAAACTCAAAGCATCAAAGATGGCGACCGTGAAACTTACGTTATTTCATGCGGAAAGAGATAATTTAGGAGAAGTGAATGTTTCTGCAGCTGATGCTCAACGTGCTTCCACAGGTAAATAAATAATTAACTATGTTAAACAAGTTTAGAAAAATTAATTGCAGTTTATAATTATTATACCTACTTACATGTACCTATACATTTTTCTTTGATTGACAATAATACTAACTTTAGAAATGAAAAGTAAGCTAGAATTCTTTAAGTTAGTTTTCTTATTGAAAAAATTAAATTATAATTTTTTTCAATATAAATTGTTGCCGTCCATAGTTGCTTATTAGTGCACTTTAAATAAAACTCGATTTTGGGATATCGTACTAATCCTTTATTCAGTGCGCCTTATATACAATATTAGGACGTACAAAACAAACTTCACTAACGAGAACATGATATGCGAACATAACAACATAATCATAACTAGGTAGCTTGCTTAAAGTACGACGCGCGCGCAACAGGTTGCCCTCGCCTATATAAAGTCGGCGGTATCCCTACAAATGAGTTCAGTTGACTGCAGCCAGCGGCGCGGCGAGGAGCGCGGGTCTTCATATCGTCGGACGAATACACCACGGACTACGGAGCGCCTATTTAACGGATGCCAGGTCGATAGCGGCTCAGTCTGCAGTCAGTCGATGCGCGCCTTATAGCACGCACGTTTCTTATCAATGTTCATAGCCGCTACAAAATCGATTTAAACAATAATTATTTCAGTATATTTTCAAGGCTTATATAGATTATAACCTAACCTCTTAAATATTTTGCTTTCTTTTTACTAATTCGCCGTTTATATTATTTACCTCCACGCTCAAAACGCTCTATAATGATAAAAATATAATATAACTTGAGTTTACGACAGTAACGCAAGAAGAACGTGAAAAGCTGCGGTCGTGAGAGTGATCGTTGTGAACGCTTAGTGGAACGCACCCTAGATGTATAGATCTATCAAATCTGGCACCTGTTACTGTCACTTTAATGTCATACAGAACTGACATTGACAGTTGACAAGCATTTTATGACATGCGTGACAAAGACATTCAAGTTTTTTTTTTAACTGTTGAAAAGATTCAGGCAAAGATCTAAAAAGCCAAAAAATAAAATAATATTTTTCTCCAAAATGGGGTCCTTTAAAAATGTGTAAATTATTGTATAAACCATATTTTAGGATCTCTATTCACGTGTATTAAAATCATCTTGGTTCATGTTCAAGGGCCAATCTTGGACAAGTCCTTTAACTTGTCTCTGAAAGAAATGTCAATTTAATTAGTATTGCCGTAATGCAAAAATGGCCTAACTCATTTAGGCCAGTATAGCGCTACCAAACTTTTAAAATTTCTGATAGGCTGTGGAAGTAATACTAATGCCATCTATGAAAACAATATTGAACTAATTTTAGGTCACTGTGGCGCTATGACTTTTGCCGTTTAGAGCAGTTTTTTGAATTAAAATCAGTATTGAAAAAAATGACAGTTAGGCCACTCTGGCTCTCATGTTCTTAGATGCGGTCAAGACGATGCGACATTTGACCATATTAGATGTTAGGTACTTATACCGATATAACATTGACCGATTTTATTGAAATACACAGAATGTGTCCGACTATAAAAGATATAAGCGTGGACTTTAGATTCAACTTTAATTTAACTCGAAGTGATTTAAGGGAATTAACGTTGTCTCCATATCAAGATGTGTTCGAAAACATTTTGAATGTACATTTTGTGGGCAATGTAAATGATTTGTTGCGTTCCTCGACATGGTTAAAAAAAGGCTAAGCTAAAAAAAATACAATACACAGTAACTGACAATTATTTTTTATCGAAAAAGGCATTACTAAATTGTTACAATAATTTTCAATTCGATAATTTCGCAATATATTTTTCGAGTAATCAAATTTACTCAAATATAGTGCCTTCGACAAGCTGCGGCAATCTAAAATACTTGAAACCTTTCGATGTGTTAGATTTTAATAGCTACGAAACAATAATAATTATTGTTAGAAAAAAACGTCGCCCAATATTGAGGAAACCAATATGGCAACACCGATAATGAGTTTTTGTTATCAAATGAGTCCTCTAAAAACAAAACCAGCAAACTGACGTCTTCCTAATCTGTGGTAAATAAGAAAAGTTATTTTCGTTCATGAATAGTTCATAAAAGTACTACATCTGTACATTATTGAATTTGTAAGAGATTATAAATCAATTAAACTCATTTGTTCTTAGTTAAATGTTTAAAATAAAGTAATACCTACCGAATTTTTTAATTTTGTAGATTGCTGTTTTTGATACTAATTTTTAAACATTGCTGGATATGTTTCTAAACGAATGTCAGATTGCTAGTTTTGCTTCTTGTCTTAGTCTTATTCGAAGATTGCTGCTTTCGATTCTTGCCATGTTGGAATATAAACAGGGTTGTACAAAACTTAAACTTGAATATTTTCATATTATTTTTCTATTAAGTTTTCATTACTTATACTTACTGATTAAAATAGTTTTAAGTACAAAAATAAAGAGACAAACATATATCCAAAAAAAAAATTAGACACGAAGTACGTCAGGTTCCTCGACTCCCTCATTACAATAATTAGCATCTTCATGAGATGCTTCTTGAAAAGCTTCCTGACTTGACAGTATTTTTTTATAAAAGTTTAAATCATGTATAAGTCTTGCCATTCCGCACCAAACTGTTTGCTTAGTAATTTGCTCACGTCATTTTATTTATTTTTATTAACTGCCACAGTACTGGGCAGTATTATTGGATTAATCATACCAATAGTTTTTCTTGGCCTACAAATGTTCTGTGGAGTGGCGATATCGCTTTTATAATATATTTCGCCCCTCACAAGTACATTATCACGTTTTTTTGAACGACGCAATATGAGTCTTTTGCACTCATTAAATTTAACATTCCAGTAGTTGGTTTTACTACATCTTTGACGGTTGTCTTCCAGTCATAAACTGTGCAGTCATCACCGAATCTTAATAATGTTGCATTTTCCGCTATAACACTTGTTATTTCTGTTCGATGCAGTATAACTTCGATCAAGCGCAATTTTTTTTCAATTACTCCAAAAAGACGGTCGGTGGGCATAAAAGAGTGACCAGTTACGGGAAATATAACTTCTAAAACTTTAATGTTAAGATTTTCCAAGACCCATTTGCAGCACATTCCTATTAAAATGCAGTTTTTATTTTGCCCGCCGCACCCATCAGCAACTAAACGTATTTTTGTAATGCCTGTTTTATCAGTTTTACAAAGGCGGTCATAAACGGCAGATGCCACTAAGTTTGCATTTTTCGCAAATTCGTTTTCAGTACAATAGTAGGAAAAAACACAATCTTTACAAACGGTAATTTGGAAGATCCCTCTACAGCTGCAAAATTATAGAAGTATAACTGTCGGGTATAGTAACATGACTGATCGGGAACTCTGGGTAGTGGTAAATTTTTTGAAAATCAAAAGATATTATTTTCAGACCTGGTGTTGTAGATTCTCGAAAAAAGATTTTGCCCGCATAGAATGGACCCTTTTTTCTGTCATCAAAACGTTTTTTTTATTTTCGTCTTGTTCCCTTTTTATCTTTTCTCTAAGTTCCAAACATCTGTTTGTGGTATGCCAAAGTATTCATTATTGAAAATGTTTCGGAAATATGATAATTTTACTCCAAGTTGTGCATTTTGTGGGTCATTTTTATACATCCGATAAAGTTTTGTAATATTTAATTCACAAGGTAAGTATTTTCTTTCCGAGTATTTGCTTTTCCGACAGTAATGCGACTCAATACATTTCAGACTTTCTATAAAACGATGGACTGATTATTTCTTTGCAGCATACAATTTAGTCTTACGGTCGCCTCCACGAGCTTCCTGAGGAAACTCACCAGTTTCATAAAAGTTTTTCATTAAATATTCGACCCTATACTTTGTTATGCCAAAAATTTCCAGAAAGAATTTTTGACAAATTGGTACTCTCTTTTTGTTTATAAATACTACATAGATTAATTTGTTTTAAATTTTTTCTTCCCCTTAAAATTCGGCCTTATTTTTGTTTCTTGCATGGAACACAAATTTAAAAAGCATAATGTCCTGGTCGTGTTTATTAGAATAATTCTTATAAAATTTGTGATTTATGCTTTGTAGATCATTCATTGACTGTGTTGCGCTTTTGTGTTATGCTTACATACTCGAGTAGGTAAGCTTTTCGAGGAATATCTGTAAAGAAAAACGAAAAATCAAAGAAAGAAGAAAAATATGATAACTAATTTGTAGAATGCTATCTTTTATCTATATGTCTTGATAATAAATAATTGATTAATAGAAATTGGAAAATTTAGGGAGTTCCGCGAGAATACAAAAACTTTATCTACGCGGAGATAGACACAAGCATACAGTTTAAAATAGAACTAGTTTTTTATTTCTTACTAAATTATTAAACAATTTACTATAATCTATTTAGTACTTATATTATTATACCTGTAGCAAACAGTCGCTGCCCGAACGTCAATAATAATAAGACTCAGGTCTGCCGTAAATCCCGTAAGCGCGACAGAGATCGCAACAGGTGCTCTGTTTCCTCTTTTTAATTGGCAGCGACTGTTTGCTACAGGTATAGAACTAGGTAGTCTATGTTGTGACAACCCTGTAATGGTATTATAACGCATTACCTACCTAAATTTTTTCTTAATATTTACTTTCCAATTTTCGAGAGTTCTTTTCTTTCTTCGTGCATATTTATTATTTACGCGTGTAGGGTTAATATTCATTTTTAGTTTTTTCACCTTTAAACAAACTTTTTGTTATTAGTTTTATAATAAATTATCAAAATACGCACACAAATCATAAGACAAAAACTATCCAGACGCCATTTTGACACGTGATCAAATGAATGCTTGTGATTGGCCGGGACTTGCAGTTTGCTGTTTTTGAAACTGATCATTTGCAGATTGCTGTATTTGTTATTAATATGGTTTTTACAAGTTGATAAAATGGAACGTCAAAATGGAGTAGTGCCTATAGCGGAAAGCGGTCATTGTCCCGAATCGGAGGGCAGTTACTCATGTCATTTGAAGTCGATAGATAAAAGAATAACACACAGGCTACTTTTTATCCCGGAAAATTAAACAGTACGCGGGAACCAAGAACACGCGGACGAAATCGCGGGCATCATAAGCTAGTTCAACATAAAACAATTCGGGGACGTGGATATTACGACTTTTGTGAAATCCTCTATTTAATAATGACTGAAAAATAATTTATTTGAATAGTAGTCAAATATCCCGAAAAGTTTACCTTATTTGCTTCTTACCATGGATCTATAAACCGATACAGTATAGGTCCCTACTAATCCCATGCCGGGCCATGCTTCTTACGAATAAGAATTTAGAGAACACTGCCTAGTTTGATTAAAACAGTCATATTAATCTTTTTTAAATTTTTTTGTTTACCTGTTTGAATATTTTAGGCAATCTACCGTTCCGCCATTTTTATTAAAAATAAAACCTGAAAAAAGTTATAGTCTACTCTATGATGGCGCCACTAGCACAACTTTGAAAGCTTATGTCTCGTAAACCTGACGCTTTTGGAGATTGTATCTAATATAATACGTGTTTGTATCGATGCCAGCTATTGATTAATACAGGTTTTATTAGTGGCCGTTATTTCGAAAAAAATTGAAATGAAAATTCTAAAATATTCAAACCAGTTTCAATTTTATAGAATGATGATTCCGGGATGGTGTCTCGTATTCGAAAATTACAGTGTCTATTCAAGTGGTTTTTGGTCCCTTCATTGCAGTTATTATGTGTCATTCTAACTAATTACTATTTTTGACTGCCTCGTTGGTCTAGTGGTTAGCATAGTCGACTGCGGATCATGAGGTCCTGGGTTCGATTCCCGGTCGGGCATAAAAGTTAGGTATTGGGTTTTCAATTAAGAAATTCTCAGTGCCAACCCGGAGTTTCATACAAAATTTCACCCCCTATTTCACCCCCGTAGGAGTGTAGTTTTGAAAAATCTTTCCTTATTGAGCGCCTACGTCACAAAAGGAACCTACTGTCAAAATTTCAAGTTGCTAACCCCAGCGGTTTTTTTTTTTTACAAAATTTGTTTTTCTTTAAAAACAAATTTTGAAATAGAACCGCACCCGCCCGCGTAGACCGCGCGGCCCACTGTCTACTTACTTGCTCTCCTTCTATCCTAGTGTTTACTGCCTACGTGTTCTGAAGTAAACAACACACTGCTATGCTAGCGAGCACAGTGGAAGCGCCAGAGTGCCACGCATCCGACAGACGTAAAAAAAATTCTCATAAGAAAACATAAAACAGAGACCCCTTAAATATCTAAAAGGGACTTTTAATGTAAATAAACTTTCCAGACATGAACACAGTGTAAGAGACTGTTGAAGTAAAAATACAAAGAAACCTTCCTTAGTTGATTAATATCAATATCATACCACTGACGATCGGGTACCTTTGGGTGCCATTGAACTTCGCCATCTTGGCTTTCCTAACAGCAAACCGACAATTCTTCCATACAGAACAATTCTTGTAAAAAAACTGCATCAAAGTCTTGCATAGTTCTACACTTGTAAGCCTCTTCAATATTCGCCATACATTTTCTATGGAAAAATAAATTCCGCCATCTTGATTTTTTTCCTGTTCATCAAGTAGACCTTCATGTCCTGATCATCTTTTGCCAAGAAACCACTCTTCCATCTTTTATACTCTCCGAGATAGACACCGACGAAATTTGTATGGCGGCCATCTTAAATCCGCCATTTTGAATTTTTTTTCAGCACACTGTCAATTGGATGAAGTTTCGAGTTACATTTAGTCGAGCACACCCCACCTATCTTGAATACCCTGGCTGTGCTCTTCATCCGTCTTCGAAATCCTCAATCATCAGCTCTCTCCGTATTTTTCCTCCGAATGAATTTTTGTCTTCTATACGAAACGATGAGTAAAAAAATTTTTTTTCATACAAAATTTTTTCTTACAAAAAACCTCAATTCACGCGGACGGGGTCGCGGGCATCAGCTTGTTCATTATAAAATACGAATACTAGTGTATTTCTAAAATTATGTTTAATTATTTATTAATTATATTTTGTTAATTTTATATCGAGTATATACTTAAGTATCGACATAATCAAAGGTATCGACAATTTCATCCCTAATGCCCGCATTAAGCTCCGCCCATGCGCCATTTTAAGGTTATAGGAAGCTTCAATTTAAATATGTTAGGGCACATCCTTCTGTATATACCTAATCAAAGAATTGATACCGATTAAAAAACCATGTTAACGACTTACCCACAACGACCTCAATTTACATAGACGGGCCCTGTCAAACAAAGAATGTGGGCGTATTTTTAGCAACGCCATCAACGCCATCTAGTCTGAAAAGCGGGAACTTGCTTGCAACATATATTTAAAACGTATGACTCGGTCATAGATAATATAGGTCATGGCCATAGAAGCCGTAAGGCCAGTTAGTAAAAAAAAAATATATATCATACAGTTTGCCGCGGAAATTAAGGGTATGTTCCGAAATACACTGCGAGCACTGTAAGGTGTGACGTCAATTTAGTATACTGCGAAACCGTTCCTTTATAGTTAGCTACACTGGTCACTGTTTAAAACGGAACGCAGTCAGCACTGAGAGCACCTTACCTCGAAAACGCCAGTGCTCACAGTACAAAAATGGCGACGATTTATGACGTCATATATTTCCCTAGGATACTGCGGCACTATACTGTCACTCCATAGCGGAACGAATTTCTCCCCAGTAAGAGCACTGAACAGTGCTCTCAGTGTATATCGGAACATAGGGAAAATGATTGCGTAATGGATAAAAATATTAAATAGTAAGAGTAAATAACGTTTTTTTTGGAAATGTATGATTGTGAAATGAAACACTTGCCTTAAAATAAAAATTGTACAGTGCCAAACTAATAAGACTTTAGATGTTAACTTAAGAATAACAAATTATCTACACGACGAGCGACCGTGACAGCGCTACGATGGGGACAAAGACAGGATAGGAACGCGTTCTCATAGTCGGTCGCCAGACCTATCTAGTACCTACATATATATCGATGCTTACCCATACTAATATTATAAACTAGACGCGCGCCCGCTATAACTATTCCCGCGACGAAAGGCATCATCTACTTTATAATATTAGTATGGATTAGTCCTTAGTACAATGTTTTTTTCGTTTAGTCATCGACTTCGTCGCATCATTTAGACGCGTTTTTTTAAAATTCCCGCGGATACTCCTTAAATTTCCGGGACAAAAAGTATTGCCTATGCCCTTCCTCAGGAAGGAACCAAATTTAAAACTGCCTCTGTACCAAATTTCATCAAAATCTGTTGAAAAGACGGGCCGTTAAAGCGTAGCAGACAGTCATATAATATTAATATGGATACGTAAGTGTTTCTGTCTGTCTGTTACCTTTTAACGTCTCAACAACTGATCCGATCTTGACGAAGCTTTTTACAGAGATAGATTTATTTATCATAGAGTTTCCACGGGAATAGAAAAACGATAACTACGCGAAGGAAAACACGAGACTCAACTATGTATTATTACTTATTTAAACAGGCTTTGGAGGAGTATTTCTTAGGTACCTAAATAAAATTAATCAATGCATTTGTTTTTATTGGTGTAAGTTTTATACAAAGATTTTATATGTTAATAAAAATGAATTATGATCAAATCTTGTTTTATTTTTAGGCAGCTATTATTAGCATTTTTACCTACCTACTATCAACGACCTCAATTTACATAGACGGGCCCTGTCGAACAAAGAATGTGGACTTATGTTTAACAACGCCATCTAGTCTGAAAAGCGGGAACTTGCTTGCAACATATGCGCCATCTTGACAACGTATGACTCGGTCATAGATTAGTACAGATGCGCTTGTCGAAAATAATACCTACATCACTGAGGTGTACTCTCTGAGGTAAACGATAAATGTTAGTATGACGTTGTTATTTTTACCACTTTTTTGTTACCAGTTTCCTGGAAAACCATTGAACCGATTATCATGCGGTTTTTTGCATTAGATATATATAGCTTGTGAGAAAGTTCTTAGATATATTTAAAGGTCAAAGTCCACACAATGGGGCGCTGCAGTTCGTCGTGGGTTTTTTTAATTTAATTATTTGTTAATTGTCGATATTGAAGTTTTGTCGAAAAATTGACAGAAATAAAATCATTTTTAGGGTTGCGTACCAAAATGATAAGAAAACAACCCTTGTGGTGCGACATGACTGTCCGTCACACTTAGCATAATTCGGTAACTACTAATGCAAAAAACTTGAAATTTAAAATAATAACAGCTAAAACAGTTTAAAATAATCCTCGCCAAACCTTATTGCAAATGAAAGAATTCAAAAATAATTATTAGTACTATTATAATAAAAAGGGGTTGGAATGGGAGAGGTGAAAGTGTACTAATGGATCGAGTCACAGAAAAATACTTCATTTGAAATTATTTTATTTTATACATTTCTAAGTATGCTACTTGCCATCAAAAGAAATATTAAAAGTTATTTTGAGATAAATCACTTACACAGTGTGCATTTAAAAATACGATTAAGTAATAAACACTTGTAAGTAGGTAGCTGTACATAATAGGTACTGAACAACTTTTGTTCAACGAAATAATAAAATTCTGAATTTTGAATTAACTATTTATTTTTCATCAAATATCAATCAATCAAATCAAAAATAATATTATATATTATATATAATATAAATATTATAAATACGAAAGTTTGGGTGGATGGATGTATGGATGTATGGATGTTTGTTACTCAATCACGCCCCAACGGCTGAACGGATCGGGCTCAAATTTGGCACAGAGATAGATTATAGTCTGGAATAGCACATAGGCTACTTTTTATCCCGGAAAATTAAGGAGTTCCGCGGGAATCAAAAATCCTCAAACCACGCAGACGAAGTCGCGGGCATTCGCTAGTACAAAATAAAAATTATCAACTTTAATAAATAAAAACCCTTTATTTATTGAAGTTGGTTAAACATTAAACTCACGTCAATAACTAATTTTATCATATTATTACAATAGCATAATATTGCGTCTCGGAAGGTATTAATGCCTACTGTCCGTTCTGCCCATCTATGCATTAACTAATCTTGGTTGCATTTTTTTTATCATACTGGACTGGACTATTCTAGGGCTGGAACCCAAAGCCGTAAGGCCAGTTAGTAAAAAAAAAAATATCATATTGTTTGCCGCGGAAATTAAATGATTGCGAAATGGATAAAAATATTAAATAGGAAGATTAAATAACGTTTTCTTGGAAATGTATAATTGTGAATTGAAACACTTACCTTAAAATAAAAATAATACAGTGCCAAACTAATAAGACTTTAGATGTTAACTTAATAACAAATTATCTACACGATGAGCGTCCGTGATCGCGCTACGACGGGGACAAAGACAGGCTTATGACAGGTTATAGGAGCGCGCTCTCATAGTTGGTCGCCCGCCATTTTTCTATGAAAGGGCCCATCTAGTACTTACATTTAAATCGATGCCTACTATACCTACAAATATTACCCATAGTTATAGATTAATAGCAGTGGCGTGTACAGGTTTTTTAAGCTTGGGTAAGTAAGGTTTTTAAGTTGGTCAGAATAACTTGCTGTTTTGATGAAAAATGAGCATTGACCAATTTCCATTTGGGTAAGCAGTGCTTATGTGCCTCTATGAACTGCACGCCACTGATTGATAAGCACCTATAGCTGCTGTTCGCGTGTTTAAATAGCATTTTGCATCAAAATTGGTTCAGTCAATACGTCTTATTGGTTCAGTCATATTTTTATTGATAAATGGTTTGGCACATTCTGATTTCCACAATAAATAAATGGGTTGTTTGTCCCCAGAATAGCTAAGAATTAGAACTAAGAGTATATTCTGCCTATAAATTAATTTATAGATGCGGCGCTAGTTGCAATTTTTAAAGTAAAATGACGTTCCACAAAATGCAGGGGGACTTCTTTATTGACACGGACTATAGTTTGACTCAGAGACAAGGTTAATACTTTGATTTTATAAAATCAAAGTATCCAGAACCCAGAACCATAAATTCAGTGAAAAATTAAATAATATTCTATGAAACTGTCTCATTGACAGCAAAGGTTTCTATTACGGAACTAACTACAAAGCGATCATCGCAATCAATTATTCTATTAACTTTTTAAATTATTTAACGTCTTGGATACGGCCGACGGCGAGAAAAAGCTTTGGATTACCTATTATGTATTATTTCTAATTTATAACTAATTCTTTTAATTATTTTTATGTGTCTAAAATCAAACTTCCACAATAAGAAAGCCTAGTAAAATAGTAAAATTTATTGCGACAATCGCAATATTTCCTACTTAAAGGTTTCCGTAATACATAGAAGGTTATTTTTATTCTGAAATATTTTTGGAATATTTTTGATCAATGAGTGAAACGTAAGAGAAGAAATGCCGCGAGACTTGAGAAAGTAAAAAATTTAACGTGATACTTGCTATATTGTTAATTAAATGTGATTCATCGTACTTTGCTACGGTAAGTAAACATTTAAAACCTGCTGACTAAAATTTTACCGGTCTTTGTATGATAGATAATCGACTTTTTTCCGTCCGTCGGGCCCGGTTTTTCTGGCATTGATCCTACAACCTGCCATATCCCTAACAGGTTAGCTCACATCGCAGTCAAGGACTAACTTGTAGTCGATTTAAAAAAAAGTAGGTACTAAACTAAATTCAAATAACGATTTCCTCATTACCTACATGGAACTTCATTCATCATTTTTTTTTTATCCCGCAGGAACTCCTTAATTTTCCGGTATAAAAAGTAGCCTGTGCAAACTATCTCTATACTTACCAAATTTCAACAAAAACGATTAAAAATTTGGCCCGTAAAGTGTAACAGTAAAATTTATATAAATAAATAAATTGATTATTTTCTATCATTTAGTAGGGTAACATGGTAATTGATCTTAAACTAATAAGAAGCTAGCAATTATTGTGCTTTTATTAAAAACATTTATACTAAAAAATATACATAACTGTTGTAAGATCTACTGGCTATCCTAGTTAGATTTTTTAGACATGTGTTAAGGATACCAGACCTCTCCCTCGTTAACCAAATGTGCGTGTAATGTATTTCTATAAATATCTAGTTTTTCTTCCAGATGGCATTGTTTATGAAACAAGACTTCAGTCCTCCTGTACTTTCGAGGAAATGGGTAGCCATGAAATTCAGGCCCAATATGGTAAGATAGGATGATAATTTTCTACTTTCCATGTCATACTTAACATATTACACGACTAGCTGATGCTTGTGACTACTGTGTATTGAGGTGTTTTGTTCTCACAAGAACTCTTTAATTTTCTGGGATAAAAAGTAGCCTATGTGTTATTCCAGACTATAATCTATCTCTGTGCCAAATTTCATCCAGATACATTCAGCCATTCTGGCATAATTGAGTAAGAAACATCCATCCATCCAAACTTTCAGATTTATAATATTAGTAGATTGGCATGGATAGTGTGTAGTAGTTAGTAAATAATATTAGTTACTGTCCATTCCAGCTAATATACAGCAGGGAGAACATAATAGCAATCCTAGAAAGTGGCCTACTGTTCCGGGAAGACAGTATAGAGGTGGAACAGGAGGCGCCTGACACTGCTACTGCATGGAGACATGCTGGAGGCACCCGGGGTGGTTGGTTCACCAGGGGAGAGAGGAACATTGCTCTGGTGGCCACTGCTGCCCTTTTGCTGGCTTCACCACCAAAAGAGTAAGTTTGTTTTATGAGTTTTTTTACTTGAGGCGTATAAACAAAGACTTGCAGAAACAGCCCAGGATCATAGGATCATATTGATATAGGGAACTTGACCTCACCAATGATACCACACAATTTTTATTTATTTATTCATACGTTTACGAGCTGAGATTTTATTTTGTATACTACTAACATGTAATTCTGTTGGTAGATCAAATTAAAAAAAAATGGGTTCCGGTATGATGCCGTGTAGAAACCGAATAGGGGTATGGGTTTAAAATAACTGCCATGCCCCTAACAGGTTAGCCCACTACCATCTTAAGACTGCATCATTACTTACCATCAGGTGAGATCGCAGTCAAGGGCTAACTTGTAGTGGATTAAAAAAAATGTAACAAATTTTTTACGTAAAGTATATTTTTTAATCCCGGAGACAAAAATGACGTTTCCTGTGTTGCCTGTTTTTTATGGCTCTTAAATAGTGATGTGGTGCAGTCGATACTTATTTACCGATAAATATTTGTAGGTAGGTACTAGGTATTCATGTCAGGTGTGTATAAGACAACAAAATGTGTAGGAAATATTATTTCAATTCAAATTAAATGTATGAGCTGATTCTCATTTCATGTTTTTCATATTATTAAAAAATTGTAATAAATTCACCATTTTATGCATTTGACATTATATTTAAAAACCTGTATATTGAAAACTAAACGTTACCTACGTATTTCGTCAAATATAAATATAAATTGCGAATCTTTATAAAATACTAGCTGATGCCCGCGAATTATTATCGATTTTTATCTGAAACAGAACCATGAAGACAACACTATTATTATAGAGCTGGTATCATTATTTTTACTTTTGACATTTGTAGCTGTCATTTTAGTCTCTGGGATTAAAAAATAGACTGTAGTTTGTTTCCCCCAGCCTGCAGCGCTGGTCGTTGCTAAAGCTAGCGACTTACGCGCTAGTGCCGGTCGCGGCGCGCGCGACGCATCGGTCGCGCTGTCGCGGCGCGCTACGTACTCTGCTGTCGCTGATGCGCGACTATATGTCGCTGGCGCGTCGCGCGACCGCCTGCTGTCGGGAGTACGCCGCTTTGCACGCGCGACTGTGAGTATATTTGAGTCTTTTCATACATAGTGGTAGAGTCTTCACTTTTGTTTTTTTTTTTTATCCACTACAAGTTAGCCCTTGACTGCAATCTCACCAGTAAGTGATGATGCAGTCTAAGATGGTAGCGGGCTAACCTGGTAGAGATATGGCAGTTATATTAAAAACCCATAACCCTAATCAGTTTCTACGCGGCATCGTACCGGAACGCTAAATCGCTTGGCGGCACGTCTTTGCCGGTAGGGTGCCACGGTTAGCCACGGCCGAAACCTCCCACCAGGCCAGACCTGGGAAAATTCAGAAATCATAAATTCCCAAAATGACCCTGCCGGGGATCGAACCCGGGACCTCCGCACGTTAAGACAACAGCGCTACACACTGCACCACGGAGGTCGTCAAATTATTTTGATTTTATTTAATTTAATATTTACAGTATTCTATGATGGTGATTGAATACATCATAGATAGATCAGTCAGCCAGACTGACTGATCTATCAATCAATATCAAATCACAGCTCAAACCACTGGACGGATCGGACAGCATTCCGAACCAGTGGTAGATTTTTGACTATTCATAAGAACTTGTAAAGTCTATTTGATTAAAAAACATTTGAATTTTGAATTTTGGATCGAGCTGAAAGGCATGCAGATACCCATTATGACGTAGACATCCGCTAAGGATTTTTGAAAATTCAACCCCTAAGAGGGTAAAATTGGTGTAATCCTCGCAGGCAAAACCTAGTTTAATACATTATTATTTCATTTCGTTATTATGGTCCGGGTGAAATAGGCTACATTTTACACTAACAAAATCGATATGACGGATGTTACATCCAAGTGGGGATCTTTGAATTTTTTTCCATAGACAGGTTAAAGTTTTTTAGTGAGTACGTGAAAAAGTTCCCATAAGATTTATCAAAACTCTAAATCCACCCTGACAAAGCAGTAAAATAATTTTTTTTTCATCCCACCATCTCGGAAAGAGTATTTTTAATCTTCGATATCTGAATGCAAAAGCCGTTATTATCCTCTTGAGGATAAAGTAAATTGAATTTGGAACATCGTGTGCACGTTAGTAAATATCACTCGTTTAGGAAGTTTGTGAATTCAAAACATCATTAAAACCTCTTCTACCTCTACCTACCTCTACCTCTATGGTGCCTACTTCTACCTCTATGGTGCCGGATTTCCATACAACCTTTTTTAATTTGTTAAAAACTCACACTCGTAACCTTCTTGGTGTACTTTTTTAATTTGCTTTGCGCGCACCATTTTCTTTCACGTCATGTCATTTCCTCGCTGAGGTGGGATGAAAAGTTACGTGTTGCACTCGAGTGAAAAGATTTTTCACCTCGTGCTCTTTTGATTCCCTCGCTGACGCTCAGGATTCTAATTTTTGAACCACTCTCTGCGCTCGTGATTCAATTTTAGAATCCTTCGCTTGCTCGGTCATCAAAATTGAGCACGCGGTTAAAAAATAACTTTTCACTCTTGTATAACAAATAACTATTTCATCCAACCATCTCGGAAAGAGTATTTTTACGCTTCGATATCTGAATGCAAAAGCCGTTATTATCCTATTGAGGATAAAGTAAATTGAATTTAGAACATCGTGTGCACGTTAGTAAATATCACTCGTCTATGAAGTCTGTGAATTCAAAACATCATTAAAACCTATTTACTTCTACCTCTATGGTGCCAAATTTCCATACAACCGTTTTTAATTTGTTAAAAACTCACACTCGTAACCTTCTTGGTGTACTTTTTTAATTTGCTTTGCGCGCACCAGTTTCTTTCACGTCATATTGTTTAAAATTAAAACCTTCGATTAAAGACAAGAAAATTGAAAATAAGTGAAAAACCTAAAATGAGTGATTCTAATGACGAAGAAGTTAATTTGACGCCAACAGAATTGACTGAAACTGTTAAAAATGCGGAAATGAGCTCAACAATCACGCGAGAAGTATTTCATTTCCTCGCTGAGGTGGGATGAAAAGTTACGTGTTGCACTCGAGTGAAAAGATTTTTCACCTCGTGCTCTTTTGATTCCTTCGCTGACGCTCAGGATTCTAATTTTTGAACCACTCGCTGCGCTCGTGATTCAATTTTAGAATCCTTCGCTTGCTCGGTCATCAAAATTGAGCACGCGGTTAAAAAACAACTTTTCACTCTTGTATAACAAATAACTATTAAGGTACCCTACATGTATAGTGGGGATTTTTTTACAGAACCCTACACTGCGTGTGGCTTGACAAACACACTAAAAAGCCTATTACACTACACTTTTTCAAAGGGTGGGATAAGGGTGGGCGTGGCCCCTAATTAAGGCGTCGCTTATTACACAGCAATAAGGTGTTAGGGTCCCTTGAAAAAGTGTAGTGCAATAGGCCCATTAGCCAGTAACATAACAGCTGTTTTTAGGCCGCCATCTTTTATTTTTCAGTGAGTCAGTAACGTCAGCCATAGAGTCTACGCACACAATGCTGTGTAGACAGCAGACGGAGCTGCTCATCCTCATGTCCAGGGCGTCTTCAGCGCTGCTGGGCAACGTACCCTGGCTGCGCGGTGACGTCACTTACGATTACCAGACTGATAATCTCATGGTGAGTATTTAACACTAATCCATACTTTAATAGTACTAGTGTCAAACTAGTAATTTTTTAATCTACACTATTATCTAAGTAAGTATGAATGCAAAAGTTTGTCTATCTGCTACGCTTTAACGGCTCATCTGTTCTACCGATTTTGATGAAATGTGTTATAGAGGTAGGTTACATCCCAGGGACACAGGACAAGGACATAGGCTACTTTTTGGTTCACTAATGTTTCACAAAAAACGTTTAACAAACTATTTAGGTGACAAACAACGTATTTCGCAAAAATATCATTTTATAAAAAATCATATTTTGACAAAATATATTCAATTCGCAAATGTTTTAATTTGCAAATGTGCTTAATGTTAAAGTGTAAATTACAAATTTATTTTTTTCCCAAATGACCTATTTGTCAAATTCGCGATTTTACAAAATTTCGTTACATTTTACAAACTTAAAATTGGAATCCCGTGTGCAAATATTTTTTAAAAACTCCACAACTTTTTTTTTTACAGAAAATCCACCACGCGTTCCTAGTCGTCCAATCGACACTGCTAAAGCACATAGCGTTAGCACACCACATGCCAACAGCGCATACACTCAAACAAATATACAGAAATCACAACGAACGCATATACTGGCTCCATAACATACTCATACAACATTTAACAGAAGAATTCAAAGAAAACTACGAGTCTTTAGAACGAATGTACAGATTACTAAAGAATTATGGCACCAAAGACAGTATAAGTGCACTAAAGAAGCCAGGATCAGCCATTAATGATACTTGGCTATATTCAGATGTACATACAGGCATCGCTAGGTCTTGTCTAGAACTGAAATTGGCGTTAGACAAATGTAGCAATCTAGACATGTTCTTAGATTCATGCGCGATAAATAAGCAAGAGTTAGATTTGGATGTTTTGGATAGAGATATCCAAGAAATCATCGATAATATCACGAAATGCTTATCGACAGTACAAAATTCTCAATTAAGGCTCAAGAAGATGCTCAAAAAAGTTAGTTTTAAAGAAGATAATGTACAGAAAGAAGCAGAAGATGAATCATTAATTGATGTTGTCAAGATTGAAGATAAAGACCCTGAAATTAGAGATGAAGTTTTCTATTGCGTTAAAACGGATGACGATATTGTCACTTCACCGGTAGGAGATATAATGTCAGGTCCAGGAAAAGAAGAGAAAGAGACCTCCAAAGTTGTGTTAACAGAATTAAAAAGGAAGCTAGTTAAAAGAGAAGATTTGATGAGAGAAAGAGAACGACAGGCTTTGGCTAAAACGATGCCTGAACTAAAAAACATACCAGAATTCCCTCGACAGATTTCTGAAGAGTTTGTCGAAAGAAAAGGTCTAATATCCAAATTGGTGAGAAAAAAGAAACCAGTAAAACTATTCAAGCATTACCATATCGTCAAACGTATTAGATGGCGAAGAAAATATGACGATTTCAAAGTTCAAATCAAAAAATACGAAAAACATACTGAATTGCCGTGCGATGCTTTTAAAGCAAACACGTATGGAAAATTAAATAAGAAGAATACACCAATAGTATACCTGACAATAAAAAAAGTTAAATCTGTTTATTTCATTGCAATATGGCGCAAATCGACTGTACCTGTGCGAAAAGAAATCTACCTATCCAGCGAAATATCTGATAATTCAAGCGACGCAGGAACTGAAAGTGAAAGCAAAAACACGAGCGAAAATGACAATGTTAATAGGCAAAAGAAAATAAGTCATTCGAACGACTTTAAATTTTCGAAAAAAGATTTGGAGCTCACGCCGTCGTCTTCAGAAACTGATTTTGAACATTTGCACAATGAAAAGGTAGCTTTACTAGATGACGTAAGACGCCATAGAGTCGCTAGAAAAAAGAACTTTCCCGCTCGAAGGGCGTCCACAGACAATGTAGATGAAAGTCTAAAGCCCATAGAGTATAGCTTCGGGACTGGAATGGCTATGGCGTCGGTTTTACAAGTCAATAGTAAAGCTAGATTGCCTAATATGGTGCAAGAAGATGTTTTTATCGGCGATGGTGAGGTTTCTAATGATAGTGGTAACGATGAAGATGCATAAGAATATAATTAGATAATTATTATAATTTTGACGACCTCCCTTGTGCAGTAGTGAGCGCTGTGTTAAAAGTGGGAGGTTCCGGGTTCGATCCCCGGCTGAACAAGATGAAAGACTAGTTTGTGGCTAAGTGAAATTAAAAAAAACAATATTTTTTCGTCATGCAAGTTTGAGTTTATATGGATGTAACAAAATGACAGCATTTATATTATTTATTTTCATACAATGCTCAGTATTATATACTCCATATATATATTCCACCACCACCACCACTACAGCCCATTAACGTCCCACTGCTGGGCACAGGCCTCCTCTCTCATAGGAGAGAGGGAATTAGAGCTTAGACCCACCACGCTGCTCCAATGCGGGTTGGCGGGCTTTAACGACTATTATCATGTTAGTGATAATAACCGGGACCGACGGCTTAACGTGCTCTTCGAGGCACGGGGGTGAAACACCGCCAACTTCCTAACTCCGGGCTAGTGCTGAGAATTTCTAGTCAGAAAAACCCAACACTTATTATGGCCCGACCCGGGACTCGAACCCGGGACCTCGTCAGCCGCAGTCAAACATGCTAACCACTAGACCAACGAGGCAGTCACTAAAACGTAATTATAACTTTTTAGTGTTAGTGTAGATATAAGTTTATGTGATTTCAAAATCGTGTGTAAATGTATAGAACTATATAAAACAGTGGCCAAAGTGTATAACTAAAATGACATCTTTAAATCTATTTCTGTCCCTTTCAGTAGGTAGTTATGAAAGGGCTAGCAATATTATTTAGCATTTTAGTTTAGTTTAGAGATTGTGCACTTTTGAAACTTCTTTAGAATCGTAGTGATTTCAAAATTCGATGAAACGAAAAAGCGACACCAAAAAGAGACAAACATATTCATTATAGGATTAAGCCTGCGAGAGAATGAGATAGAATACAAGTTATATTTATCTCATTCTCCCGTTGGCTACTTTTCTGAAGTTTCACTTCTGCCGTGTGAATTGCACACACACACTTCTTTCGGTTTTTTTTTGTAATTAGTAAAGGAAGCTTTTCGTTGAAACGCATCTATGAGGCGTTTTGGACGGCGCATAGGACGTTGTTACCGTAAACTAGATCGTGATACTAGACAAAAACCTAACTGAGAACGTCTTAAGCGCCGAGCCAAGCGTTGCTTACGCATTTTTCTAAGGTTTCTGCAACAGGGATGATGCCTACAAAAATAAATAATTTCTTACTGATTATTTATTATATAGTGTCTTCCAAAAGACCTCGCACACACATTCACATTCTCGGTTAGTTTTAAGTCTGACAATCACTATAAATTATCGATCTTAACTATGTAGTCCGGCAAATTTATCTGACCCGGTGACGGCGTCGCTAGTTTATATTTAAAAAAAACGCCCAAGTGCGAGTCGGATTCGCGCACCCAGCGTTCTGTACAAACCTTTAGTAAGTTTAAAATTATTAAAAATATTTTTATAAAATGATGTAACTAAAAATGTATGTTTTTCGCTATTTTTCTTTTATCTGTGCTATTTAACGTTGCTTCGTACCAAATTTCAAAATTCTGAGTTCACGGGAAGTACCCTGTAGGTTTTGATTCCCTTGCGAGTGTCGAAAATTTGCAGCATAAACTTAGCATAGTTGGCTTAGAAGGTTGATTTTTTTACAGCTCCAAGGGACAGTAGATTTGAGTATTTGGCAACTTTATTATCTACTACCATCTAGCCTGTGGGCTAATAAGTAATATTAATTTAACTTATACTTAAGATTTGAGTATTTGATATAAATTTCAGCATGATACCTCCATGCGTTCCTGAGAAAAAGGGTCTTGACCCACAGACGGACGGACAACAAAGTGATCCTATAAGGGTTCCGTTTTTTCCTTTTGAGGTACGGAACCCTAATAAATTAAAAACAAAAACCTAACATGCATAAAAATTTGTTCCAATTTTTGCCACTGGACCAGATAAGTTTGACGGACTATACAAAGTTGTTATAATAATATTAAAGCTAGTGCCAACTCTTTCTTAGGCTGCTATACCATTATCATAATATATTATCATTATTATTATATAATATTATTATTTCTATTATATTGCCATTTATAAATAATAATAAATAAATAAATCAATTTATCGTCCAGAAAAAAATCCAATTACAAATTACGCAAATTATTTTAAACTTGACCTCCTTAAAAACTAACACACTCTAACTAACAATAAATTTATCTATGAGTCATAGAAATCGTATCTCTGGTAATGTAATAGAAATAATATGATCATATAAATATTATGATAATGTGATACCGGCCTTAGTTTATTTTAATGGTAAGGACAGATAATAGGGTTGATTTTTATTAGGGTTCCGTACCCAAAGGGTAAAAACGGGACCCTATTACTAAGACTCCGCTGTCTGTCTGTCTGTCTGTCTGTCTGTCTGTCTGTCTGTCTGTCTGTCTCCAGGCTGTATCTCATAGACCGTGATAGCTAGAAAGCAAAAATTTTCACAAATGATGTATTTCCGTTGCCGCTATAACAACAAATACTAAAAATTAAAAAAATATATATATATTAAGGGGGGTCCCCATACAATAAACGTGTTTTTTTCGTATTTTTTTCCTCAATATTAAAAACGGTAACAGGTAGACGGTTCAAATTTTCACAGAATATTAACTTGTATATTACCTTTCAAAATAAATAATTAAATATCAATAAAGTAAATATTAAAGGGGGGCTCCCATACAACAAACGTAATTTTTTGATATTAACAGTAAACCTCTACAAACAAAGTTAGTTTTGCGGTTCATTAACAAAGGTAATTATACCTACTTCTTGAGTACGGAACCCTCGGTGCGCGAGTCCGACTCGCACTTGGCCGATTTTTTAAAAATAAATAAAGAAATAATAATTTATTGATTTAGTCATGTCAATTTATGTTTTGTTGATTTTATCTACTATTATTGTTAAGTCAATGTAAATCAATGTAAAGTGAAAATTATTGTATGAATAAATTATGGAGAATCGTTTTTATTTTAAGTGGCATTTTTTATTTATGATCGTATTAAATAAGGGATGAAATCGCATCTATTCGCATTTTGTCTAAGTATTGAATATTCCGTTTTGGTAAAATACCTATTTTGTACAAAGAAGGATTTTTACCTTAGGGGTCTTAACGTCACACGTTAAGAGGGGGAGGGCGGGTCAACGAAGTGTTACAAGGGGTGGGAGGGGTCCTAAGTTTCGAGACGTCACATTTCAAAATCTTATACATCTAAGTGTTAAAATGCCAAAATGATTTTTTCAAATGTTTGATTTGATGTTGACTATATTAAAAAAACCAGTCAAATGCGAGTCGGACTCGCACACCGGGGGTTCCGTACAAACCTGTAGGTATATTTAAAGTAAAAGTTATAGTATTTTTATTGCTAAATGAATAAAATAATTAAAAATATTTTTATTATATGATGTAACTAAAATGCTTTTCGCAATTTTTCCTTTATCTGTGCTATAAGACGTTGCTTCGTACCAAGTTTCAAGATTCTGAGTTCACGGGAAGTACCCTGTAGGTTTTGATTCCCTTGCGAGTGTCGAAAATTTGCACCATAAACCATTTGTATCTTTTGATTGCATTGGCTTAGATGTTTGATTTTTTCACAGCTCCAAGGGACAGTAGACCTGGTATTTGATATGAATTCAGCTTGATACCTCCATGCGTTCCTGAGAAAAAGGGTCTTGACACACAGACGGACGGACAACAAAGTGATCTATAATAAGTGACCTATAATTCCGTTTTTTTCCTTTTGAGGCACGGAACCCTAAAAAATAATTTAAATGGAAATAAAAGTAATTTCGGAAGTGCGATTTTAATTTAATAATCATCACTTACCACCACGTGATAACAGAGTCACTTATCAATAACATCTTTAAAAAAAGTTTTGTTTATGAGATTTTTGTTTTGATGTTTATCTAGTAACTTCCATAAATAACTGGTTGGCGTGAGCTTCATAATAACTGTATTACTAGATAGGCCACAGTTTCTGTGTGTTTCAAATATGAAGACCGTTCGTTTACTAGTCTGACAAATTTAGCTGACCACGCCCTGACGGTAGTATTTGTGAAAAATAAAATAAAAACAAGAACTGAACAGTCAGAAAAATTAGTTCGAATTTTGGCCACCGGGTCAGATAAGTTTGTGGGACTGTACGTAAGTACCTCTTCACTCTATCTAGTCCTTTACTCTTTTATTAATATATTATTAACGACTTTTCTTCGTATATTTCATTTTATATTGTTATTACTTACCATTTTATTTATAAAGAACTACTTAAGTACTTAGCTAATGCCCGTGACTACGTATGGATAGCATCATACTAATATTATAAACTAGATGATGCCCGCGACTTCGTCCGCCTGGACCTGGATTAAGGTTTTTTGATTCCCGCGGGAACTCTTTAATTTTCCGGGATAAAAAGGAGCCTATGTCCTTCCCTACATACAACCTATCTCTGTACCAAATTTCATCAAAATCGGTTGAACAGATGGGCCGTGAAAGCGTAGCAGACAGACAGACAGACACACTCGCATTTATGCGAAAGTGTATTTGTCCTTCAAGCAAGCCGCAACGGCAGCCGGACCCGGAGAGTATCATTAGCTAGTGGATGATAAGATCATACGATGCTCTTCACATTTGAAACGCATAGGTTTAAGGTCAAATGATGTGTCACATTAGTTATTGGTGCTGATGAAACAATTAATACGATATTAATTGCTCGAGATTGTCAAACAAAACAGTGTACAGTCCGGTTTCCTCGTAAACACAACATGCGCGCGTTCTGGATTTTGTGAGTATTATTCTAATTTTACTAATATTATAAAGAGGTAAAGTTTTTGAGTTTGTGAGGTTGTAGGGCGTAATCTCTGGATCTACTGAACAGATTTTGAAAATTCTGGTACCAATAGAAAGCCACATTATTTGTGAGTGTCGTACATACTAAACCGAAAAATTTGGGATTTCCCGTGGGAATTTTAAAAATAGTACTAATGTATTTCACGCGGACGAAGTCGCGGGCATCTGCTAGTTTTATTATACATACAAACTTGTCAGTCATAATAAAATTACCCTATCTGTTATTCCAAACTATAATCTATCTCTGTGTCAAATTTCATCCAGATCCGTTCGGCCGTTCTGGCGTGATAGAATAACAAACATCCATCCTAACTTTTGCAATTATAATTATATACTTAATTACCTACTAACTAATGCCCGCGACTTCATTTGATTGCGAACGATTGAAGTTTTTCGGTTCCCGCGGGAACTCTTTAATTTTTCGGGATAAAAAGTAGCCTATGTGCTATTCCAGACTATAATCTATCTCTGTGCCAAATTTCATCCAGATCCGTTCAGCCGTTGGCGCGTGATTGAGTAACAAACATCCATACATCCATACATCCATTGAGACATCCATCCAAACTTTCGCATTTATAATATTTATTTGAATTTGACTAGCGGATGCTCGCGACTTCGTTCGCGTGGTAAGTCTGTTTTCTCACAGGCACTCCTTAATTTCCCGGGATAAAAAGTAGCCTATATCACTCTCCAGGTCTTCGACTACCCGTTGCTCTGTTGCGGCGTGATTGAAGGACCAACTCCCTATTTTACCCCTTCTGGGGTGAAATTTTGAAACACTGTGACATACATACTTCTTTATTTTTTACCGAAAGTCAAAATACAAAGTTTGGTTGAAATGACTTGTAAAATATCTTGATAAATGAAGGCCTTTTATACCAACTTTCATCCCCTATTTCACTGCTTTGGGGGTCGAATTTTCAAAAACTGTGAAACATGTATTTCGTCATTTCCAACCCGCAGCTCATATACCAAGTTTCATAGCTATAACTTGAGAAATGAAGGACTTTCGTACAAACTTCCAACCCCTATTATACCCCTTCGGGGTTGGATTTTGAAAAACTGTGACACACGTACTTCTTTATTTTTTATCGTTAGTCAAAATACCAAGCTTCGTTTATATAACTTGTAAAATATCTTGAGAAATGAAGGCCTTTCGTACCAACTTTCATCCCCTATTTCACCCCTTTAGGGGTCGATTTTTCAAAAACTGTGAAATACGTACCTATTTCTTAGTTTTTAACTCGCAGCTTATATACCAAGTTTCATAGTTCCTATTGCTTTCATACAAATTTTCAACCCCTATTTTACCACTTTAGGTGTTGAATTCTGAAAAACTGTGACACACATAATTCTTTATTTTTTAACGAAAGCCGAAATACTAAGTTTCGTCAATATAACTTGAGAATATCTTGAGAAATGAAGGACTTTCAGTCAATCTCTCATCCCCTATTTCAACCCTTTGGGGGTAGAATTACTAAAAACTGTGAAACACATATTTCTTCATTTTCAACCAGTAGCTCATATACCAAGTTTCATGAATATAACTTGAGAAATGACGGACTTTCATACAAACTTTCACCCCCTATTTCATCCCCTTAGGGATGGAATTTTGAAAAATCCTTCCTTAGTGAGCGCCTAAGTCACAAAAGGCACCTACTGTCAAAATTTCAAATTTCTAACCCCAGCGGTTTAGGCTGTGCGTTGATTCGATAACGATTTTATATATATATAGATTAGTAAGTACAAGTATAGTTTGAGTGATAAGACCTCCCTTGCGCACGCGTTGTTTTCTGTTTATAATTTAGTTATATGTTATGTGTGGCAATAAAGAATAGTCTTTATTATATACTAGATGATGCCCGCGGCTTCGTCCGCGTTGGTTAAAATTTTTCGATTCCCGCGGGAAGTGGATAAAAATGCCTATGTCCTTCCCCGGGATACAACCTATCCCTGTACCAAATTTCATCCAAATCGGTTGAACATATGGGCCGTGAAAGCGTAGCAGACATACAGACAGAAACACTTTCGCATTTTTAATATTAGTATGGATAATATCTATTCACTCTTTCTACGTTCAGCCGTATGGGCTGTAGATTGTCTGTCAGTCGCTCTGGAATTCAAATTCAAATGATTTTCTATTCAAATTTACAAGTAGATACTTTTGAATAGTCAAGTGAATCTACCACTGGTTCGGAATGACATTCCTACCGAGAAGAACCAGCAAGAAACTCGGTGCTTGCTCTTTAATAATTCATTTGCAATAATTATTATATCAATGTGTACATATATCTACGCGAGTAAGTAACCGCTGTCCTTAGAATTGCTGGAGCGATCAAATCCATGCTCCTCTATCATTTACTTATTCTTCAACAGTATAAATAGCTTTTTTCAGGAGCATACTTTTGACAAAGCCTTTTAAATAGCTATTGATGATATCCGATTAATTGCAGAGTTGCAGTGCTCCTTTACGGTGATGTAACTTTATCATGGATGGTGCCGGAAGATGCTGACATATTGAAACTTTCAGTAGAACCCAAGGAACCCAAGCAAAACAGTGAGAATCGTAGCTACTTAAATAAGTATTTATTGAATGTGTGTTCCACACATTTATATCACAGTTTAACGAAAGGCTGTGTTTATATCGTTATTAGTGGTTATTATGTCTGTGCAGTGTTGCGCCGGGGGGGACTATTTAAAAATATAGTCCCACAAACTTATCTGGCCAAGTGGCCGAAATTGGAACTAATTTTTATACCTTTTTAATTTTTGTTTTAAATAATTTTATTTTTGAAGTGAAAACTTCTTTAGTCGCGTTGAGCACTTTTTGGTAGGGGGTAAACTTGTGGATTCGCGTCACCGTCACCGACGTGCTCGCGTTTTTTTTTTAATTAAAAATAATAGCATTTTTGAAATAATTAAAAAAAAGAAAAAAAAATATTCTTTGACAGTCAGATAAGTTTGTGGGACTGTAAGTAGGTACTGCAAAAAATCGATGAAGGCACGACAATTATCTACCTACTACTAAATAAGTACCTACTAAATAACCTGGCGCAGTGGTGGGAGGCTTCGGCCGTGGCTTTTACCACACTACCGGCAAAGACGTGCCGCCAAGCGATTGAGCGTTCCGGTACGATGCCGTGTCGGAGTCGTTTAGGGGTATGAGTTGAATATAACTGCCGTACCCCTAACAGGTTACTACCATCTAAGACTGAATCATCACTAAGCACCAATTTATATCGCAGTCAGGGGCTAACTTGCAGTGAAAAAAGAAAAAAAGTATGTCATAGACTTACCTATTATATTACTGTACTAGTTGATGCCCGCGACTTTGTTCGCGTGGTTTAAGTTTTTTTGATTCCCGCGGGAACTCCTTAATTTTCCGGGATAAAAAGTAGCCTATGTCACTCCCCAGGTCCTCAAATATACCCATGCCAAAAATCACGTCGATCCGTTGCTCCGTTGAGGCGTGACTGAAGGACAAACCAACACACTTTCGCATTTATAATATTAGTATGATTCTGTAAGTAGGTACATTCGAAATAAACGTTTTTTTTCTTATTTTATGGATAGCAACAACACCAGTTCCGTCGATAAAATGCAAAACATCCAAGAACATGACAGGTTTATGCACTAAAAGGGAGCATTGCAACTTCGGGCCTGGAGGGATAGACTTTACCCTCTATGCACCAAGATGGTATAAAAAGTAAGTTGATTCAAATATGTCTTAAAACATTGAAAAAATAATATGTTTATCAAATAGGGTTAGTTTAGTAAGTACATAGAAACATAAAAATTCTTTCCAAAAAACCGACTTCCAAAGCCACTGTAAAGTAAAAAATAATTTTGATTTCTACACACTATGTTGAGATCGGGCGAACCTGACGCGTCAACTATGCCTATCTTTGTTATACTCGCCCGACTTCAACATAGTGTGTAGAAATCAAAATTATTTTTTACTTTACAGTGGCTTTGGAAGTCGGTTTTTTGGAAAGAATTTTTATTTTTAACTTTTTAGTGTACCTACTCTAAATCCCTACGGCTTAGGAGTGCATTACCATGCAGCATCAGAGTTGAGGAGTTGGAAATTGGGTTTAAGTATGAAGTCGTTGCTTGACACCTACAATATTAATTCACCATAAAAATATCCTAAACCACTATGTTTAAGGAGTTCTGTACCCTGCAGCATCAGGGTTGAGGAGTTGGGACTTGGGTTTAAGTATGAAGTCGTTGCTTGACACCTACAATATTAATTCATCATAAAAAAATCTTAAATCGTTATTTTTTAAGGAGTTCTGTACCCTACAGCATCAGGGTTGAGGAGTTGGGACTCAGGGTTGAGGAGTTGGGACTCAGAGTTGTATCGTATATACGTGACTTGATACCTACTATATGAATTCACCATCAAAACTCCTAACTCCCTAGTTTTGAGACGTAGGTACACCTACAGCATCAGGATTGAGGATTTGGAGTCAGATTTTTTTATGGGACCACCTCGTGAGCTTCCTCTAACCAATGTAAAAAAAAAAATTCAAATCGGTTTAGAAACCACGGAGATATGCACCGACATACATTAAAAAAAAAAAAAAAAAAAAGATACGCGCCGAATTGAGAACCTCCTCCTTTTTTGGAAGTCGGTTAAAAATACAGTTACCTACAGTTTTTATTTTTTAATAGTAATGATAGTTTATGGCAGGTGGTGTAGGTAAATTAAAAATATTACCACAAAATCACATGAAAATAATAAAAAATATATGGAAAATTTAAAAATAATGTAAAAAGTCTGTAAAACCTATATATTCAAAAAATAAAGTTTAACACAGTTTGAATGTGCACTTCATAGAGAATGTGCAAGCATTACACCCTACTTCCACATTGCAATTCTCTAATTGACGACCTAAAAATACCCTATAATATAATATTATAGGTACTTTGGTGATACAGTCTTCTCAAACTGCAAATCATACTTCCGTAAGCTTACATCTATTACTACTATTATATTATAATTATATTATATTCTAATATAATTATTATATTTTTGGCATCTTTATATAAATACCTTATGTACGGATACTTATTTGTGTAACGTCTGTAGCTCGTTTTTGAAACAATTTTATCTTCATATCCTTTTGTACAAATTTAAGGAAAGGCACCAACGTAGGGTGCTCGCTCTTTAACTTAAAGATACATGCAATATACTTTAATATACTTGTAGTACATGGTTCGAAATTAACAACCCAGTTAACGGATTGTACCATGTACATGACTCAACTTGTGAATAGTTTTACATTCATATAAATACGATGAGCCTTTTACTATACATATTTTGACACCCAACCAATTGATAATAGATTTAATTAGTGTCGGTTCAGAATCCGTTCCATTGAAAATGGAATCGTTCAACTCCGGAAGTTGTTGCCTTGAACATTTCTAATACCGTAAAGTCCCATTACTTCGCCTGTGAAACCTATCTTCGCCTGATTTAGAAAAACCTCCACAAATTAAGAATTTTGTTTGATACCCCTCGTAACAACTACCAAATAGGTACGATGCAATTTTTCATCATGGCAACAATTGGCACTCAACTTGCAGCCAAATTCACGTCATTGAGGAGGGATTGTCAATTTTCGCGCGTTGGTAGTGTTACAATTTTTCTTGCTCTGAATAAACTTTGATTCCCTACGAGAAATTACCGCAGGTAAGTCAAAATGAGTTCTTAAAATATAATCGCCTACTATATTGCTTTAGTTAGAATTAATTGTCTTGTGAACAAATAACATATATAAAGAGAAAATTCAATTACCGATGCCGGTGAGGCTGTTGCCAAACTTCGCCTGCCTATAGGGCTGCCACTAAATAATTTTGCCCGATTACACCTTTAAAGTGTGTAATGTATTTTTCTCATTTTATAATCCTCAGATCAGTTACAATTATTATAAGCGTATGAACTCTATTTTCTTCTATCGTGACTTTTAAACAATTTGATTTCAATTTTAACACTGAGATAGGTGTTCCGATTAATATAGGTTTGGTTCTAATCCGATGGGGTAGGGCGTTCAATTAATTCAGTTTTTTAGCAATTATTTTAAAACTCGGGTGCAGAATGCAAATTTTTGTAAGTAGGTAACTGATGTCATTTCGTCTCTAACTATCACGTTAAATTTTTTCAGAGGTTTGTAAAATGGGAAAACCTAAGGTACCAAATAAAATAAAAAAAAGAAGAGCCTACACTACCCGGCATGATCCAGAAATGCTTCAAATTGCTCTAGATCTCCTAGAAAAAAAAATATTACGTCTTATCAAGCTGAAAAAGTATTTGGTATACCCCGAAGAACTTTATTGGACAAATTAAAAAATAAACATCCACATTCACCCGGTTCTCCAACACGACTAACAGATGAAGAAGAATTAAATATCGTAAAAGTATTAATAGCGGCGGGAGATTATGGATGTCCACTTAGCCTTCTGGATTTAAGATTAGTGGTGCATAGATATTTAGAGGCCAATGGCAGGCTAAGTCTATTTAACGGCAATCCACCTGGGAAAAAATGGGCTTACACGTTTTTAAAAAGACATGAAAATATACTGACATTGCGTTCTGTTCAAAACGCCAATGAAATGACCCATTATTTCCAAAACCTTGAACGATCACTGAAGGACGTGCCTAAAGAAAATATTCTGAATTACGATGAGACAAACATGTCTGATAATCCAGGCACACAGAAATGCTTGTTTCGCCGAGGGGTAAAATATCCGGAAAGGGCTGTAAATTACTCTAAAGGAGCAATATCTATAATGTTTGCTATAACAGCTGGGGGTGAATACCTTGCACCTTACGTGGTTTATAAGGCTGAACATTTATATAACCAGTGGACAATAAATGGCCCAAAAGGCACAAGGTTTAACAGAACAAAATCTGGATGGTTCGATAGTTTGATGTTTGAAGACTGGTTCGAAAATATAATATTACCTTGGGCCAAAAACAAGGTTGGTCCAAAAGTTTTAATAGGTGACAATTTAGCCTCACATGTTAATTACCGAATAGTCACTTTGTGTGAAGAATACGAAATAAAATTCGTATTTTTGCCACCTAACTCATCGCACTTAACACAACCACTCGACGTGTGTTACTTTGGCCCAATGAAAAAACTCTGGCGTTCAATATTATCCATACTAATATTATAAATGCGAAAGTGTGTCTGTCTGTCTGTCTGTCTGTCTGTCTGTCTATCTGTCTGCTACGCTTTCACGGCCCATCTATTCAACCGATTTTGATGAAATTTGTTACAGGGATAGATTGTATCCCGGGGAAGGACATAGGCTAGGCTTTTTATCCTGGAAAATTCGAGAGTTCCCGCGGGAAACAAAAAAGTTTATCTGTTCAACCGATTTTGATGAAATTCGGGTCAGGGATAGGTGGTGTCCCGGGAAAGGACATAGGCTACATTTTATCCCGGAAAATTTATGAGTTCCCGCGGGAATCAAAAACCTTAATCTACGCGGACGAAGTCGCGGGCTTCATCTAGTTAAATTATAAAGTAAAAAATCCCAGAGAAACTTCATTGAATAAAGCCCATTTTCCAGAACTTTTAAAAAAACTCATGAACGAGCTGAATAATAAAGCATCAAATATACTTAGTGGTTTCAAAAATACTGGGATTCACCCATTTAACCCTGAAAAGGTAATTAAGAAGCTGCCAGATGCAAAACCGCACCAAGAATATAAAGTCGATCATGCACTTCTCGATTATCTTAAAGAAAATCGTGCTCCGGATCCGATGAAAAAAGTTAGAAGCAAAAGAATTAACGTTCCTCCTGGCAAGTCAGTTTCCAGCGATGATTTTAAATATACTGTTAATGTCAGCCAGTTTAATATTAAAAAATGTCAGAAAAAGGCGAATAATAAGCCGAAAGAAACCTTCGTCTCAGATGCCCATGATTCCAGCCCTGAAACTCAAATTCCTTGTAAAAGACCCAAAATCACAGTGATTTCTGACCTTAAAATTACAACCAAAGCCGAAAATACTCGGGAACCTATACCGGGAACATCAAAAAACTCTTTGCCAAATAATATGAGTCCTAAAAGGGTTAAAAGGCAAAATAACATCAATATGACTCCTAATGTAACCGAAACAGACTCCGATGAAAATGATATTGAATCAGTCGACAGGTATTCTTTGCTAGACCCTTCTGACGAATCAAGATTCATCCCATCTGAAAGCGAAAACGATATTACCATGACTTTTGAGAGTCATGAGGGTACTGATAATGACTATGAATCTCCTAGAAGAACTGAAACTAAAAATGAATCAGAAAAGTCCAAAGAGATAAATGTAGGTTCTTTTGTACTGGTAAAATTCACGACAGAGAAGACTAATAAGTTTTATATTGGACAAGTCATCGAAAATCTCAGTCCCATTAGCTATAGAATCAAGTTTATACGCCATAAGGGAAAAGAAAAATTTATTTGGCCCATCGTAGATGATATTTCATTGATTTCTTTAGCAGAAATCGAAATGGTTTTGTCAGATCCTACAAAAGAGCGAAGAGGTGTTTTGAAATTCGATATGTCTACTCTTAAGAATTATTCTTTATCTTAGAATCTATACCTACAGAAAAATAAATAGTAAATAATAGCTATATTATATTGATTTGCCTATTTTTATTGTTGATTTTGGTGTTTTCAGAAAAGTTAATTTTAACATTTGGTCATTCTTTTATATTATTGACACGCACTACCTCCGAGCTCTCAGCTCAGCGAAAGAGGTTTTCCATCAGCGTCAACCAAAGCCAGCCAAATTTGATTTTTGTTCACTTTAATTTACACCAAATAAGAGTGTAGAGAGTTTAGGTTGAATTTTATTTGCTACTACTTCTATCTTCTTTTTATTTAATTATATTTTCTATCTACTTAATAAATTCATCAAACTCATTAATCTCATTTTTTGTCAACCCTAGCTATTCTGTAAGCAATGTATGGAAACAAGTGGATATCGGTGCCTAACTTCGCCTACTATAGATATTGAAAATGGACTTTATGTCATAAAGATAAGTTTCAAATTTATCTAAAGGGGTTGCACATTGTTTTTGCCGAAAAAAGTGTATACCTACCTATCATACATAGGTAGGTACTTCGTGCTGGTAGGCGAAGTTACGGAACAACACCCTGAACTTCGCCTACTTACTAGCTTTGGGATGTTTTAAAGTTGTTTGAATGTTTCTTAATCTATACGTCTATTGTCTATATCGAGTCGCAAAGATAAAATGTGCCATTTTTGATTTTATTAACCATAGATAGATGTATACTTTAGGCACAAGAACGCAAAGGTTGTCAAAAACTAGGCGAAGTAAGGGGACTTTACGGTACATCATAGTCGTCATTTTTAGGGTTCCGTACCCAAAGGGTAAAAACGGGACCCTATTACTAAGACTCCGCTGTCTGTCTGTCTGTCTGTCTGTCTCCAGGCTGTATCTCATAGACCGTGATAGCTAGAAAGCTGAAATTTTCACAAATGATGTATTTCCGTTGCCGCTATAACAACAAATACTAAAAATTAAAAAAATATATATATTAAGGGGGGGTCCCCATACAATAAACGTGTTTTTTTCGTATTTTTTTGCTCAATATTAAAAACGGTAACAGGTAGACGGTTCAAATTTTCACTGAATATTAACTTGTATATTACCTTTCAAAATAAATAATTAAATATCAATAAAGTAAATATTAAAGGGGGGCTCCCATACAACAAACGTAATTTTTTGATATTAACAGTAAACCTCTACAAACAAAGTTAGTTTTGCGGTTCATTAACAAAGGTAATTATACCTACTTCTTGAGTACGGAACCCTCGGTGCGCGAGTCCGACTCGCACTTGGCCGGTTTTTGTTTAGTATTTTCACATAAATCTTTTTATCCTCAATCATTTTAACTGTACCTACCTACTTTTGGCTAACGTCTGTGCTCGATCCAACTCGACTTTTAAGTAATTCTTTAGATTTTGATAGTTACTTTCTAACATTCCTTCAAATGTTTCCTGATCATTTTTTGTCTTGATGGTTTTGTCAAACTCATCCCATTGTGGCCAATCTTTCAAGTATTTCTTCATAAATGGCAAGTAGATTATTCTCTCCAACTCATGGCTTTCCCTGTTAATTGCAAACTCTTTGTCGAGTATGTCAGCGATTTGCGCATTTGTCAAGTACTCTGGGTGTAGAACGTGCTCAGCAAGTCGGACGCCCGACTTTTTCTATGAAAGGGCCCATCTGTACCTACCTACATATTATATATCGATGCGCTCAAGTCTCTGTAATAGGCCACGAGTGGCCTTTCTAGTTTCTATTTCCTCTTTCACTGTGGGGATTTCTATAATACTCGTGTACTTCCGAATTTTTGTTGGACAAAAATTTTGCCAAAATAATAAAATAAAAGTTTTTTTTACTGATGCCTTCGTTCTGAAGCCCTGTTTTTTTGTCAGTTAATTGAAACTTGGTTTTTCTTTTCAGACCATGCAAAATGGATGAGGTATGCTGCCCTTCCCAGTTCATCGAGGTACATGACAAACCAGAAGAACCAGACATTATCAGCGATGATTACTTTCAAGACGACAATGATGATTATTAAATTTAATTGATCTAGGCCATAATAGTTGTATTTCTAGTAGGTAGGCCGTATGCCAAGGATTAACACAGAGATAATATTAAGGGGAAATCAGCATGTGGTATTCTGCAGAATTCACGTAGGAGTTTGGACAATAATAGAAGATATTTATTGTTTCATAAAGAATATAATATTCACATAAATGAAACTTACAGGCTATGTTACAGAGTTATACTAAATTATAATTATTAGAATAGGTTTAGTAATATTTTTTATTTAATAATAATATTTATTTTATTTATGCCAAAAAATATATAAGTTCCTATAGCTTTTTTTTTTTGCCTGACGCGTCAACTATGCCTATCTTTGTTTTACTTTACAGTGGCATTGGGAGTCCAGATAATCTCTTGACAGTTAAAAAGTCAAAATTAATTATCAAAAACTTCCATACAAAATTAATTAGTTAATTATGGAAAATAAATTTTGGCAACCCTGTGGAGTCCTTTGTTCCTTCTACACCTAAAGTCAGAACTGTACTGCAAGCGATAATAATAATTATTATCGTATTGTTAAGCAATTTGGCAATTCATTACAATTTGCAAATCATTGAAAGAACAAACTACACAGAATAATTAATTATTGATCAAAACTTAAACGAAGTAAGTCGAGAAATTAATCACAGGGAAAGGCGGCTCATAAAGTAAGGATAAGTGACTGACTTCGACTTACGAAGTCCGATACTAGTCGGGCATTTTTTTACAACAAAACGTAAGTTTGTTTTGTTTTGTTTGTTTTTCTGTGTGGGTAGGTCGAAAAGTTAACATCTTGAAAAAACGTGTTCCTATTTTTTGAGTATTTTAATTATTTATTCAATAATTAAACACAAAGTTTAGTCTTAAATGTATTAATATTTACCTGCATCATTTGGCACATATATTTCACTCACTATTATCATCAATTTATTCTAAACAATGGATCTACACAGTCAACTGGCAAAAGGCATGGATGACATAACAAAAATGTTTGAAGAAAGGATGGATCGCTTTGACAAAGCACTTGCACAACAAACGGGTGTGAAAACCACAGGTAACACTGTCACTTCTGGACCTGGAGATCTTGCTTCATTGGCCGCTGACTATGCTGATTTCAAGTCCATGGTATGCAAGACATTGGATATGCTGCGTCAACAGTTACAACTACTTGTACTCGGGTTTGATAAACATGAAGCAACCTCCCGTAGAAAAGTTCTTCTAATCCATGGTTTTCCAGAAGACAGCAATGAGCAGTTAGACACCAAGATTTGCTCCATAGTTAGTGATCAGTTAAAGTTATCCAGTGTTGATCAGACGTGCATTGATATATGTCATCGTTTGGGTGTGAAAAAAGATAAGCCCAGACCTGTACTCGTTCGCTTTACTGGTCTTAAGCACAGGAATGCAGTATGGAACGCCAAAACTGCCCTTAAAGGATCTGGCATTACGATATCGGAATTCCTTACTAAACCTAGGCAAGAAATTTTTGTCTCTGCCAGAAAACATTTTGGGTTGAGAAATTGCTGGTCCTCCGATGGCACAATCATTATTGCATTGCCGGATAAAATTCGTGCCAAGATCATTTCTATGCCGGAACTGGACCTGTTAATCAATAAATTTCCTCTTGCTCAGACTTCTCAGGATCAGAAACATACAAGGCTGCGTCGCAATGCTAAGACTGCGGCAAAGTGAAGTTATGGTGATGTTATTTTAGTGTTATGCTTGTTTGGCCGGGTTATTGCTGTGTCACAATAGCAACTCACTTTAGTTATTTGATAAGACGGTACTTAGTTTATTTTATAAACAATATCACATGATTTTTGTTATGATCGTGACACGTAATGACTAATGTCATACCCATATCTGTCACTGTTGCTGTCATCTGTCAATTTATTTGACACAGACAGAAGCACGGACTGCTAAGTTGAGTTGCGTTCCGTTATCCCGTCAAAGCCATAATAATGTACCTAAGGTTTAAATTACTTGTTTGATTCACTTATGTATGTTTCCGTTCATAACTACATATTGAAACTGTAGAAATTGTTTTGACTGGAATCCATTTGTTTAGTAGGTACTTCAGTTTTTGTTTTCTAATATTTTTAGTTTGTATTCGTTTAAGTTGATGTTTTTCCTTCAGTTCTGCCAATGAGTGTGGGTAATGTAGAACATTGTAAAGTTTTATTTAACTATTTATATTTTATTATCATATTAAGTAAGGATTATTATATTTATTAGTATCTATATATTATATTATATATTTGTATTTATTAAATATGTCTGAATTTTTCCCTTGTGATGATGAATATTTTTCGTGTTCATCCTCTGAAGAATTTCAAAGTTTGTCCAGTACTGCTTCGTCTGATGTCAGTTTTTCTCTTGACCAAAAACTTAACTCCATTTTCGGTAACGACTCTCGCTGTCTTAATTTTGTACATATTAATGCGCAAAGTGTTCCGGCACATTTTTCAGATTTTCTCGCATCTTTTAGTGGCGTTTCAGTGGATTGCATCCTCGTTTCAGAGTCCTGGTTGAAACCATCCCTTTCCTCTGAACTTTTCAGACTACCAGATTACACACTCATTCGTAATGATCGAACGGGTAAAGGTGGTGGCGGAGTGTGTATTTACCTTCGCAACAATCTATCACATAAAATCGTTAGCCAGTCACCTACTACTTACTCTGGTAGCCTGGAATATCTTTTTATCGAAATCTGTACACACCACTCGAAATTTCTTGTGGGTGTTTTATATAGTCCGTCATCTTCTATCAACTACTTTGACTCCTTTGAAAATCTCCTAGAAAATCTTGCCCCATCTTACCCCGACATTATCCTTATGGGAGATTTTAATACTTGCCTTTTAAAAAATGATAGTAGATCGGAAAAATTAAAATCCTTAGTATCCTCCATAAACATGACTATACTCCCTCTCGCAGAAACCCACTTTGCTCCACACTCCGAACCTTCCCTTCTTGATTTAATAATTTGCTCCAATCCTCTTAACGTTCTTGCGCACGGACAGCTTACTGCGCCCTTCTCTTATCACGACCTTCTGTTTCTTCGCTATAAAGCGCGCGCCCATAAACGTAAGCATAAGGTTATTCTGCAGCGGAATCTCAAGAATATTAATGTGGAGCGTCTTACTGACGATGCATTGAATATTGATTGGACAGGGCTATTAAATGCATCATGTATTGATGAAAAAGTTAGGTTATTTAATATTATTGTTACGAAGTTATATGACACACATGCTCCTATTAGACCTGTCCGGATTAAACATCCTCCAGCACCCTGGCTCACTGACACAATTAAAAGAGTAATGGTTAAAAGGAATAAAGCCAAGAATAAATGCAAAAAAATTCCAACCGACGAGAATGTTGCTGCCTATAAGAAGTTGCGTAATCTCTGTATCAGGATGTGTAGGAAAGCTAAGCGTCGCTATATCCACTCTTCAATCGACAACTCCTCTACTCCTGAAAAATGGAGATTTCTTAAGTCCTTAGGTGTGGGTAAGTTTCTGGATACTTCTACAAATATATCTGACCTAGATGCACTTAATACTCATTTTTCCACTCCTCCTGTCATTCTCTCTAATTCTATTAAGTCTCAAACACTTCGGAAATTAGCGAATGCCACCCCACCTTTGTGCGAAAACTTCTCTTTCCAGGAAATCGCAGAGGCAGATGTTAAGAAGAACATCCTTTCCATCACAACAAAGGCTATTGGTAGTGATGGCTTGAGCCGGGACATGTTAGTACTGGTGATAGATCTTATAGTGCCTATAATTACTCACATCTTAAACTTTTCCCTGGCAAATAAGGTCTTCCCTACACTGTGGAAAATGGCTCATGTAATCCCCCTACCTAAATCCTCCAATCCTAATTCTTTTTCACAGTTTCGTCCTATTTCGATCTTACCTATCCTTTCCAAAATTATAGAAAATGCAGTATTTAAACAGTTGTCTTCTTTTCTCTATAATAATAAACTTTTAAGTTCGTTTCAATCTGGTTTTCGTCCATCTCATAGCACCGTCACAGCCTTACTCAAAGTCACTGATGACATTCGTTATGCAATGGACCACAAACAGCTCACTATTCTTGTCTTATTGGATTTTAGTAACGCCTTTAATTCAGTGAACTTTGAGGTTCTACTTGGTATCCTACGCTCCCTTAACATATCTTCTTCTGCGATTGACTGGTTCCACTCTTATCTTCATGGTCGTCAGCAGAGAATCCGCACAGATGAGGCTCTCTCAGACTGGGCTAACCTTCCTGCTGGTGTACCTCAAGGCGGCGTTCTTTCCCCTCTTCTCTTCTCTATATTTATTAACGAAGTTACAAAAAATCTTTCTTCTTGCTACCATCTTTACGCAGACGATTTGCAACTCTATAGGCATGCTGAATTATCGGATTTGGACTCTGCGATCATTGCAACTAACGCGGATCTTGCTGCTATTCAAGACTGGGCTGAAGCCTACGGGCTGGTTGTCAACCCAAATAAATCGCAGGCCATGATTATAGGCAGCAGACCACTAAGGAACCGCATACAATTTAACAATCTTCCTCGTATTCAATACAACGGCATACCCATAGAATACACCAGTACCGCAAAAAACTTGGGTTTGACTTTGGATGGCAACCTGACTTGGTCAGCCCAAATAAATCAAGTCAGCAAAAGATTGCATTATTCGATTCATTCCTTGAGGAGGCTGCAGAATTTCCTTCCGCTACGTACTAAAATTATGCTTGCACAATCGTTGTTGCTTCCTATCCTCGATTACGCTGACGCCTGCTACTTAGATGCCACTGAAGAGCTACTTGACAAACTCGAGCGACTCCAGAATTTGTGCATACGTTTTATATACGGACTGCGCAAATTCGACCACGTCTCCGATTTCCGTCGTCAATTAAAGTGGCTCCCGATCCGTTTTCGCCGGAACATGCATATTTTAACCATCCTTTTTAATGTCCTCAAAAACTCTTCTCCTGAATATTTAAGGGAACGTTTTACACTGTCGCTTCCATCTACAAGACCCTTGCGAACATGTGTCTCTAAAAAACCTCTTGAATATCCTAATTATAACACTATCTTCTATAAAAAATCTTTCACAGCAGAAGCTACTCGTCTTTGGAACTTCCTTCCTGAACAAATCAGGGAAAGTCAGTCTGTACATATATTTAAAATCAGAGTTAAACAGCATTTTCTTTCAATGTTATAGTATACATATTTATCATTAAAGTTTCTTTATAAATAGAACTATATAGTATGTATTATATAGTATATATTATATATTATATATTATAAATATTATATTAATTTATTTATTTTGTATTTATATGTTTATGTATTGTATATATTATGTTTTTAGTAAGTGTAAGTAGTATAACTACATACTTATATTAACTTTTATAGTAAGTATATAAATTTTTGAAGTAAATACTGTACATTTTCTATTTTTTTAAATTCCAATATATTTTATTTTTGTACCTATACCACTTAACAATTTCACCTTACTCACTTTCAAGGAAGGCTGGAAGAGATTTCTTTTTAGAGATAAGCTTTACCTTTGTCCACTTTTTTAAAATTAGGTTTAAGACAATATTTTGTACAAAAATAATAAAAAAAAAAAAAAAAAAAAAAAAAAAAAAAAAAAAAAAAAAAAAAAAAAAAAAAAGTTCTAGCCGGGCTTTTGCTTTGAGAATTTAATTGCATGCCGAATAATGATTACTTTAGTATCGCGACTGGATTTTATCGCAAAATTCGCACTGGCAACGAGGCTTAACATACGTCGTACTGTTCGCAGTTCATTGATATTGAATCAGCTGTTTTAAGGGATGCCACCTCAACATTTATGCTAAAACTTAAGACCGTAGGGATTTAAGAGTACTTAAATCCCTACGGCTTAGGAGTGCAGTACCATGCAGCATCAGAGTTGAGGAGTTGGAAATTGGGTTTAAGTACCTATGAAGTCGTTGCTTGACACCTACAATATTAATTCATCATACAAAAATCCTAAAACGCTATTTTTAAGGAGTTCTGTACCCTACAGCATCAGGGTTGAGGAGTTGACATGTGACTTGATATCTACTATATGAATTCACCATCAAAATTTCCTAACTCACTAGTTTTGAGGATTTCATGTAGTATGGTACACCTACAGCATCAGGATTGAGGATTTGGAGTCAGAATTTTTTATGGGACCACCTCGTGAGCTTCCTGAGTGAGTGGTTTCTCCTGAGTGGTAAGCCACTGAAAAAAAATTTGTTCAAATCGGTTTAGAAATCACGGAGATATAATGCACCAACATACATTAAAGAAAAAACATATGGGCAGAATTGAGAACCTCCTCCTTTTTTGGAAGTTGGTTAAAAATATATAAGTATAGCTTACATTTCCAATAATCTCTACAGGCAATCAGCTCTTTTAAATAAAATGGACTGATGTAGATGTATGATGTATGTAATTTTCCGTCCCATCGGGCTATGAGAGTAAAGGAACAGAGAGTGCCCCTGTGTATGCGCAATACACACTTGTGCACTTTGGCTAATCTCTCTGGGGATAGGCCGCCGTGGCCGAAATTCGGTCTGGAGGACATTATTATTTTAGTAACTAAGTTTAGTACTTATGTAATTATTTTGTAGTTATAATTTTTCATTTCTGTATTTCTCTTTGGTTATCCATGTAAAGCTAAATAAACATTTATTTTAATTTTAATAAAATACATATTTTTATAAAATTATAATCAGGTCATAATTTTATAAGTTACCCAAGAAGACCTATAGGATTCGAACATGAATTAATTTTTAGTTAAATTATGCGAGATACGGCATAGAATCCCGTGTCCCAAGTAGGTATATAGAATTTGTCCTGTGGGAACTTCGAAAATCCCGCCCTTTTCTCGTCTAGATACATTAGAAAAGGAACCCCTGTGTATTTGAGCTTTTCAGGTCCAAGGTTTGTGCTGGGCATTATTGTGAGTGACCTTCACCACCAATTATTGATAGTAATAAAAAATTGAAGGAAAATTTTAAAATAATAGAAGGTTTTTATAACTTACTAATTATTAATTGAATATATTTTTTGTCAATGTGAATGGGTCTAGTTTAATTCAGTGTACCGTATGTGCACTTCCTAGAGAATCACGCCATACCAGCTATTAAAAGTAAAAACAAACTGACTGACACATCAATAGATACATCATCAATAGATATGAAATGTATTACAACTGAGAGATTCTTGTGCTCCTAAGTCCATTTTGGATCTCTAAAACACTACTAGTTGATATCTATCAACATTTGTGTGTCCACCAGTTCTGTGCAAGGCTCGCCATAGGAAAAATTTTTGCACAATTGGTGCACTTCCAGTCTGGCTCATCAGCATGACGCTCTTCGAAATGAGCCTTCAACTCTGCAACTATACTGGCACCGGTGAACTTGACTGCACAAGCATTACACTCTACTTCCACACTGCAATTCTCTAATTGTGGACCTAAAAAAACCCTATACATTGGTGATACTGTCTCCTCCAACTGCAAATCGTACTTCCGTGAGCTTATATCTGGATTTTTGACATCTTTATATAAATATCTTATATATGGATACTTATTTGTGTAACGTCTGTAATTTGTTTTTGAAACGATTTTATCTGGCAACATCTTCATATCCTTTTGTACAAATTTAAGCAAAGGCACCAACGTAGGGTGCTCGCTCTTCATCTTATCGACGCATGCAATATACTTAAATATGCTTGTAGTGCATAGTTCAGATTTAACAGCACGGTTAATTTGGATTTCCTGAGGTAAAACCTTTAACGGATTGTATCGTGACATAAGATTCTTGTTAACGAGTACATGGCTCAACTTGTGAATAGTTTTACGTTCGTATAAATACGATGAGCCTTTTACTAAAGATATTTTAACATCCCACCAATTGAGAATAGCTTCGAGAGGTAGTCTGTTCAGTTTAATTTGTGTTGGTTCAGAATCAGCTCCGTTGAAAATGGAATCGTTCAACTCCGGGTTGGGTCTTCTGAAGATTAATTGGTTAAGTTGTTGCCTCGAACATTGGATTTCTAAAACAACATCATCATCTTTACTATCTTTTTTGTTTCGTATTTTCGCATCAATCCTTTTATCCTCAATCATTTTGTTAACTGTACTTTTGGCTAATGTCTGCGCTCGATCCAACATAACTTTTAAGTAATCTTTTAGATTTTGATAGTTGTTTTCTAACATTTTTTTTAACGCTTCCTGGTCATTTTTCATCTTCAATATATTGATGGTTTTGTCAAACTCATCCCATTGTGGCCAATCTTTTAAGTATTTTTTCATAATTGTTAAGTAGATTTCTCCCTCCAACTCATGGATTTCCCATAAGTTAATTGCAAACTCTTTGTCGAGTATGTCAACGATTTGAGCATTTGTCAAAACTGTACTCTGTTTGTTATCATTGTTGATTAGACGCTTGAAAAGTTGCATGATCGGCTTGTCTAGAAATTAAAAAAATCACAAATCTTAATAAGTTAAATGTAGGAATCCTGGCCCCTAAAATAGGATACCCGTATCTCCAGTTCCTTTCTAGTTCCTACGCATTGTTCAGCAAAGATGTACTCAGCTATAAACGAATTATAGTGTTCCATTCCTGTAGGATGCCGCGTAGAAATAGGGCATACCTCTACGCGGTATCCTACCGGTTGGGTTTAATATAACAACCAGGTTGGGCCGCTACCATCTTAAAATGCATCATCACTTATTACGCGAGAATCTCAATCTCAAGTCAAGAGTTGAGGATGAAACTTGTCTAAGTACTAAAAAAACCTTTAAAAAATAGACATGCCAACGATAAGTTAAAATGAACTTATATAAAATCAAGTTACCAATATCCGGAGCCGGTTCGTCGTCATCAGAATTAATTGCAACGATATCTGAACATTCGTTAGCCATTTTAATCAGCCTATTTCACTGTGTATTGTAATGTGTTATTGCTTCTAAAAAACAAAGAACCAAAACAACAACTAACAAGCTAAGCGGTCTCCAAGCAGCCTCCTTATATTACCAATGTACTCTGTGCAAGCAGCCAAGCACCTGAGACAAGTAACGCTTTACGCTTCTAAAAAACAAAGAACCAAAACAACAAGCTAAGCGGTCTCCGGTCTCCAAGCACCAGAGACAAGTAATTTAGGATACCAATTACCAAGCACACCCTCCAAAGTCCAAGCCTCAACAAAGTACTCACCAGAGACAAGTAACGAACTTGTCTCTGCAAGTAACTCACTACTCTGTGCCTCAATTTTTGAGAATTTGACAAATGACAGTTGATATTGACAATTGGTTTGGCAGTGTCAGTCAAAGCCATAGACAAAATTAGATGTTTTAATTAATTACCGACCGACGCTATGACGGCTCTGAGCACTAGCATTTTTAAACGACTTAGTTTTTTTTTAACAAAATTGTAAAATGGATGCCAAGTTCAATGGTCAGTCAAAGGGTCAGTCCTGTTTATTTATAACAACATAAAATATCATAACTTCTTACAACTTAGGATAATAATATATTGAAGACTAAGGTTTGTCCTGGCTAGTTTTTATATTATACTTACTAGTCTTCAATATATTTATACTCAGGACCTTTTAGGGTTCCGTAGCCAAATTTGGCAAAAACGGAACCCTTAAAGATTCGTCATGTCTGTCTGTCTGTCTGTCTGTCTGTCCGTCCGTATGTCACAGCCACTTTTTTCCGAAACTATAAGAGCTATACCGTTGAAACTTGGTAAGTAGATGTATTCTGTAAACCGCATTAAGATTTTCTTACAAACATAGAAAAAAAACAATAAATTTTGGGGGTTCCCCATACTTAGAACTGAAACTCAAAAATTTTTTGTCATCTAACCCATAGGTGTTTCTATGGATAGGTCTTCAAAAATGATATTGAGGTTTGTAATATCATTTTTTCTAAACTGAATGATAAAACTAAAAAAATATATGTTGTACATTACTATGCAAACTTCCACCGAAAATTGGTTTGAACGAGATCTAGTAAGTAGTTTTTTTTAATACGTCATAAATCGTAATCCGCAATTTACCTTTCATTCAATCAACTCAAACATTTTAAAAAAACATTTAATTTAAAACTTACTACAGGTTTGTACGGAGCCCTCGGTGCGCTAGTCCGACTCGCACTTGGCCGGTTTTTTTTATATTGTTTGAGACGATAGAGCATCGCGTCGTCTCAAAAAATATATGAATAAAGCTTAGATAAGAATTCATTGGAATAAAGGTACAACAAAGGGCGCATGAGATGATAAATAAAACAAAATAATAATGATGTGGTTTTATTTGCATTTGTTAAATTAAGTTTCGACATAAATAAGTATTTTTTTAAGGTCCCCGAACTCCGTTGAACCCCAACCACGGGAGTACTTTAGCTGTTAGCCATCGCAGTGGGGACGGTTGCATTCGGGACAACGACGTCCTCTTTTCCCTCGGCCTCTTTTGTAATCGGTGCTCCTTGACCGATCCCTCGTGCAAGATCTGTTGAAAAATGACACCATTTTATACTTTAATTAGGTACCTATTTATATTAGGTAGGTACTAAAAAACTTTTACAACTTTTTAATAATCTTAAAAAATATTTTAGCGTGAGTAAAGTATATTTATTGATGTTTTTTAAAATTAATTATTATTTTTTTGACGACCTCCTTGGCGCAATGTTTCAAAGCGCTAACGTGGGAGGTTCGGGGTTCGTTTCCCTGCAGGGTCAATTTGGGAATTTATAATTTCTGAATTTTCTCTGGTCTGGTCTGGTGGGAGGCTGGCCAGATACCATACTACCGGCAATGACGTACCGCCAAGCGATTTAGCGTTCCGGTACGATGCCGTGTAGCGAGTAGGGGTTTAATATAACTGCCATACCCCTAACAGGTTAGCCCGCTACCATTTTAGACTGCATCGCCACTTACCATCAAGTGAGATCGCAGTCATGGGCTAACTTGCAGTGGAATAAAAAAAAAATCAGTTTAATTCATGTAGGTAGACCATGTAGTACTTAGGTACATTTTATTCAATTTTAAATGGTTAACCCGTGGATGGTGTGGTGGATTAGGTACCCATTATTTTGTCAATATTTTATTTTTGTCCTGCTAATTATTAGATTTAATACTAAATGTATAATGACTGCCTCGATGGTCTAGTGGTTCGCATGTTCGACTGTGGCTGTCGAGGTCCCGGGTCGGCCCATAATTAAGTGTTGGGTTTTCTGACTAGAAATTCTCAGTACTAGCCCGGAGTTAGGAAGCTGGCGGTGTTTCACCCCCGTGTTTCGGAGAGCACGCGGCCCCGGTTATTATCACTATCATGATAATAGTCGTCAATGCCCGCCAACCCGCATTTGAGCAGCGTGCTGAGTCTAAGCTCTAATTCCCTCTCTCTTATGAGGGCCTGTGCCCAGCAGTGGGACGTTAATGGGCTGTAGTGGTGGTGGGTGGTGTTTATTGTTAATCGTCCCCAGTAAATAATACCTGGATCGGGAGCGGGACAGTCTGGCGGTGGACCGCTTCCGGGGCATCTCGTTCATCTCATCTTCTTCATCCTGTCCCTTGAACAGGAGGATATCTCGGTACTGGTATATCAGGTACACTAGAGTCAACAGTGCCGCTACCTACAACATAACAATTTAAAAACTTCACAACCAGCTGCATTAAGGCCCGGACTCCACCCAGAGCGGAGAGGAGACGAGAGGAGAGATGTGATTTTTAAACAACCAATAGAATTTCATTATACCCACATCTCGTCTCCACTCAGCTTCAGTGGATACCACTGAGCGGAGAAGTATCATATTTGTATGGCGCGATCGATGCGGAGATGTGAGCTGTGGCTCGCAAGCTGGCGGCGCGGCGGCGCGCAGCGGAGACGAGAGGAGATGTGAGCTGTTGGTTTAAAGGTCCTTGAGCGGAGTAAAGAAGCTGTGAGCGGCGCCGCGTTCATCTCAACATCCAACGCTCACCGCACGCAGCTCAGTCCCGCTCTAGCCAGCATATATCTCCGCTCTAGCCAGTACACATCTCCGCTCCAGTCTAGCCAGTGCGCATCTCCACACAGCTTCGGTGAATACACCCTAGCTGAAAAACATCTCTTCTCGTCTCCGATTCAGACATCTCCGCACATCTCCGCTCTGGTGGAGTCCGGGCCTAAGGGTCAGGGGCCGTGCTGTTGTTTCATTATATACTTTCGTGTTTTTATAGAACGTCAAGGTACAGTCCGTCAAACTTCGAAGGATTTAAATGCTGCTTGATACACGAAAATTATAGCTAACTCTCCGGGCTTACATAAACGCTGTCTGTTATCCCGAAAAACAATAGGATTCCTGCGGGATAGGAGATGAAAGTTTTGGTTGATTAAGTATGTTCGGTGGTAGGTACTCGGCGAAATTGGAACCGATTTTGGCCATATTTTTTTTTTACAAAGAATATACTGGGGCGGGAAGTTTTTTTTTTAAATATAAAGAAATATACCTAAATGGGCTCCAAATACATGACTCGACGGGATGCTTAGACGTTTTAGGCCCGCCTGTTACTGGGCCAAAACATACGCGATACGAAGTCGCATCGTAGTAAACGATGCACAGTAGTTAGTAGTGTAGCGAATCGAATGCATCTCAGTAGGTAGTCAGTGATGACCCGGTGATGAGTTTAAATGATGAAGATGGAAATGATAATCCGTTCCGAAAGTTCAGAAATTATAAATTCCCGTATTGACCCTGCCGGGGATCGAACCCGCACCTCTCAATTAGTCACCACTGCGCCAGGGAGGTCGTGAAATCTCAGGAGCGAGCGAAGTCGCAGGCAAAATATAATGTCGACAGGTAAGTATTTTAGATTGGTAAGTAGGTATATAGTGGTTGCTTTTAAAATAATTACCTACGCTTTTACGTAAAACGTGGTAAAACTAAATTAACCATAACAAAGCATCCATTAGCAAACTATAGTCTATAGATATGACAATGAGTCAGGTAGAACCACATAGGTATTAGGTAGGTAATAGGCAGAACCTTCTTATCTAATATAATAATCTCTTCTCTGTTTCGTGGTCAATCTCTACCAAAACTTTCCCATTCTATTTGTGCTTGACAATATTCATTCTTTAATACGATTTTGACGCAGAACGTGCTACTTTAAATTAAACGCCTAAATTCTTACTAATATAATAAATGCGAAAGTGAGTTTGTTTGTTGGATTGTCCTTCAACGACGCCGCAACAGAGCTACAGATCGACGTGATTTTTTGCATGGATATAGTTCAGGACCTGACGAGTGACGTAGGCTACGTTTTCCCCAAATTAAGGAGTTCCCGTGGGGATTAAAATAAGTTCTAAATTCTAATAAATCTATCAATATTTATTCAAATACTCGCACGTTTGAAGCCAAAGGTCTGTCTGTTGCTAATAATTCTACCACGGGTACAATATATTGATGCTGGTTTACCTTTGCGAGGTTAAATTTAAAACCAACTTGATTTTGATCTTGAAAATAGGGCCTTAGATTAAAAATATAGTTGTAAGTAGTTTTATATTTACGTCCCAATAACTCCTAAGACATCCAAAGAGTTTTAGATTTCTTCTTCATTGCTATCAATGACTGAATAACTTATATTTTACTAGCCCGTGACTTCGTCCGCGTGGTTTAAGTTTTTTATTATTCCCGCGGGAACTCCTTAATTTTCCGGGATAAAAAGTAGCCTATGTCACTCTCCAGGTCCTCAACTATACCCATGCCAAAAATCACGTCAATCCGTTGCTCCGTTGCGGCGTGATTGAAGGACAAACTAACAAACCAACAAACCAACAAACAAAGTGACTTTCGCATTTATAATATTAGTATGATTCATTAAATTCTGGATATATCTTCCTGCTCCATGAAACACTAACATTCATAAATCAACAAACATGATTGATAAACTACTGACGCAGAAACCTATCGTTTGGATGCCTTACAAAACTAGCTACTTACTCGGAGTAGTATTACGTAATTACTTAGGTAATTTTGTAAATGTTCTAGCGAAAATGGCGAAAAAGCGCAAAGTGACAAAGAAACCCACCGCGATATTGAGCTGCCTCACCCGCACGAATTCGACCAGAGCCTCCATGGCCCACGTCTACTCCGTGTATGCGAAGTTCTGCAAAGAGACCAGCCTACACGGACTGAAGCATACTGTCGACGAAAACTTGTATCCTTTCGAAAGGTGCACTCGGAATTTGCGGTTCTATTTAACTTTGCTCGGCGAAACACATAAATTTACAGGATTGTCCTAAATAGAAAACTGGAAATTTTATAAAAAAATTTTGAATTTTCTGTCATTTTTTGTGACAGTATGAAATTCTTCTTTTGAATCAATGGTTTTTTAAATTTATAGCCAGTTTGTTTTCGTTTTATTTTCCCTTTTGGTCAAGCATAAAACGGTTTTTAAAACATTTTGCAATGAGCACTTTGCAACATTTCTCATTTTGCAAATCAAATTTTGCAGGCTCATCTGGCTGATACTGACAATAAGCGCATTTGCCGGAGCCGTGTACTGTGCATTGAACCAGCTTGCTAGATACAACTCTGAACCCGTTGTGGTATCTTTGCAAAGAGATTATAGGTGTGTTCTTTGCAAACTGTCCTATATTTTTACTTTAAAAATTGATTTATTATTAATTAAAAATTGAATAATTAATAAAATTACCTATTTTAGCAGACGTGTTTAACTTGTTTATTTTCCTACTAGAGGGTGGTCTACGGCTTTTCCTGCTGTTACTGCATGTTTTTTGCAGAGAGTGGATTCTGATAAGGCCAGGAATGTTATTGCGCAGTAAGTTTCCATTTTTAGATAACATGGCAGTATCTGGCGTACTTTTGTGTAGATGAATAATTTATTATTCAGAATCTGGAACGTAACTGAAGATTTGGATCCGGAGAAATACCAATATTACTACGAATTCGTTGAGCTCATAGGAGAGATATCTTTTCGTGGCAATCTGCAGAACTTCTGGAAGTACCAGAGTGATGACACTGTCAACAATATAGACCTGCTGCAGCTGGCGATAAAGGTTCACCCGCACTATCCGCTCACAATAACAACGTCACAGAGCAAAGAGGTATCAGGGCTCTTATCAGGGGCCCAATTGTCTAAGCAAATCGTAATCATTTAACAGCTTAAAACGTATTACCCGTTACTCTGTGCTCGAACTGTTTGAGGACTAAGGAGTTGAAATACCTAAATATATTATGCTTTTTGACATTCAGAAATCTATGAACTCCTTAAACAGTTCGAATTTATATATCCGTTTGACAAACGCTTACGATTACGATTTCTCATTATTTATAATAATCACAAAGGGTTTTTTTTAGTTTAATGTGGGCAAATAATAAGTTTAAACAATAGAACTATCTCCCTACTGCAGTAGTATTTCCAAAAAGATATTTCTCTCATCCACCCCTTAGGGTTAATCTGCATTCTGCACATATGAAAGGAAAACCTGTTGGCTCGCTATGAAGGCATTATCCTCTACATGCTTGATTATAGAAATTATTATCATTGTTATTGCTGTTTCAGTGCTAAATGGCGAGCTCTGCATATATTTCTGCATTTTCTTCCAATCAACTTTTTGGGTAATCAACATTTTTTTATTGGTTTCACAAGGTCCAGTGGATGTCAGTGATGACAGAAGAAGGTCTCTGTCAAACTTTCAACTCGGAATACGCCAAGTATCAGATCGTGGATGACAAAGCGTGGAGGAACCAAGAGTTGATGAAATGTCACTATCATAGCGAGGCATGTTTTGTGAGGATAAACACCATGGAAAATGGCGTGAGGGTGAGCTATATCGATAACAAAGCGCGAGCGAAGTGAGCGTAATATTTTTTTTCATTTTTACAAAATTACTTATGACTGGCGGGTGATAGTTGGATGGGGACTGGGAAGTGAGGTGTGCCCAGTCAGTACTTATATTTTTTATTTATTTTTGCAGTATTTCATACATTCACCTTTCGATATAGCGACGGCGATATCCAATCCTACGGGAGAAGTAGTGCCTGATGAGGAGCTGGTAACAGATTTTAAGGTATTCGCATTTTCTGGAAAGATCTTTTTGAATAGGTACACAACCAACTTTGAAAAACTTTTGCCAATTTCCACCGTCAATACTTACCTATAGAGAACAACTGTGACAGGGTGACAGTTATTGTATGAAAATTATCACAATATCAAGATTTTAGATGTTCCCTAACACAGAATGCATTGTTGGTGAAAACGTTTACACCACCTGGATTTATTAATCCGAGACCCAAAACTGCGTATCGGCTTTTCCAGAACTTATGTCATATTACAGGTAGTAGAGATAGAGGCTGCCTACAGGATAAAAGGCCTGAGATCTGAACAGCGTCGATGCAGATACCCTGATGAATGGCTTGGTAGTTCCATAAAGGTAGCATATACCCACAATATCTAATATTTTAATTTGAATTAAAAAAATTATGTTATGATATTCAGTTTAAAAAAAAAATGAATTTCGTGAGAGGGATTGGAATCTTGCCGGCGCAGCTGATTTACTCAAACTCAAACTCATATTTTTATAGAGGTACAGTATCACAGGGAAGGTAATAGACTTACTACCTATCATACTTTTTATCGCGGAAAATTAAGGAGTTCCCGCGGTAATCAAAAGACCTCAATCCACGCGAACGAAGTCGTGGGCACCATCTAGTTTTTTTTTATCCACTACAAGTTAGCTGTTGACTGCGATCTCACCTGATGGTAAGTGATGATGCAGTCATGGCATTGTAGCGGGCTAACCTGTTAGAGGCATGAGAGTTATATTAAACCCATACCCCTAATCGAATTCTACACGGCATCGTACTACCGGAACGCTCAATCGCTTGGCGGCACGTCTTTGCCGGTAGGGTGGTAACTAGCCACGGCCGAAGCCTCCCACCAGGCCAAATCAGAAATTAGAAATTCCCAAATTGACCCTGCCGGGGATCGAACTCGGGATCAACACTGCGCCAGGGAGGTCGTCAGTTAGTAATATAATAATGTTTATTATAGGCGTACAGTTTCGGCCTGTGTCAGATGCACTGTCGAACTCGTATGGCAGTTATGTTTTGCGGATGTCGGCCATATTTTCACGTGAAAGGAGGTAAGAATTTTTGACCTTATTAGCTATTCTTATTTAAAGCGGTGACAGCCCATTGGTTTAGGCGCCCTGCCTCTTATTCAGGTGGTCAGGGTTTCCCCTTTCAGACTTTTCGGAGTTAAATATGAGCGTTTTAAGAAATAAAGGATATAAAAAGGAGAGTTATTCATAATGTTATTAAGAGTGAACTATTATCCCAATCCTTCTTGTACGGTCGGTATGCGTAGGAAATTTAGAATGATCACAGACAGTTGGATGCAAAGTGACTTTGCAGAATTCCGCCAGTAGCCTAATACCTAACTACCTAAGTACTTATTGAGTATTAAATTCTATTTTAGAATGAAATAGAAAACTCTTTATTTGCATAAACAAATTATACTAAGTCGCATAATATCAGAAATTATAAGTTTGTACAGCAGACAACAGGTGAGCCACTCAGGTTGTGTTGGCCGTTGGGCCTCCTGGCCTCTCAGACTTAAAACTGGCGATGCCGCCAGGACTCGCGTCTGAGGTGCCAGGTATTCCAACGCTGATTTTCAGTGACCACTGATTTTTACGCTTATTCGTTTTTTTCTTCATAGCATAATTTTGTAATAAAAGCTCTTTTCATCCCACCATCTCGGAAAGAGTATTTTTACGCTTCGATATCTGAATGCAAAAGCCGTTATCCTCTTGAGGATAAAGTAAATTGAATTTAGAACATCGTGTGCACGTTAGTAAATATCACTCGTCTATGAAGTTTGTGAATTCAAAACATCATTAAAACCTATTTACTTCTACCTCTATGGTGCCGAATTTCCATACAACCGTTTTTAATTTGTTAAAAACTCACACTCGTAACCTTCTTGGTGTACTTTTTTTAATTTGCTTTGCGCGCACCATTTTCTTCACGTCATATTGTTTAAAATTAAAACCTTCGATTAAAAACAAGAACATTGAAAATAAGTGAAAAACCTAAAATGAGTGATTCTAGTGACGAAGAAGTTAATTTGACGCCAACAGAATTGACTGAAACTGTTAAAAATGCGGAAATGAGCTTTCTCCCTCAAGAATCACGCGAGAAGTATTTCATTTCCTCGCTGAGGTGGGATGAAAAGTTACGTGTTGCACTCGAGTGAAAAGATTTTTCACCTCTTGCTCTTTTGATTCCCTCGCTGACGCTCAGGATTCTAATTTTTGAACCACTCGCTGCGCTCGTGATTCAATTTTACAATCCTTCGCTTGCTCGGTCATCAAAATTGAGCACGCGGTTAAAAAACAACTTTTCACTCTTGTATAACAAATAACTATTATTTATGCGTGGGTACGTAATAAACATTGGCTGCAAAATATATTATGACAAATCACTTCAATAAATATGACAGTTGAAATTATTCAATCGATCTGTCATTTCACCGTTTAGTAAAATCCTGAAATAATTTCTTTATTTCCATTTTATTTCATCAGCAAAGTTGTTTTATTTATTTTGTGATAGAAGTTTCATTTTTTAACTGTCCGCTATTTTATGTTTACGTGATATTCCAAGATGGCGACGTGTGCGACGCGCACGGGATGGCGTGCATTGGAAGGAACGTTGAGATACTCGTCAATCTGCCAAAGAACCTCGCCAACTGCCCCTGCATGCCCCAATGCGAAGAGCTCAACTATTATTCACACACAAAAAAGGTCATTGTTCGGTAAGAATGCTGCTTATTTCTTGATCGTTAAGTTTTAAGTTCTTAACCTACCTACCTATCTTAAGTTTAGGTACCTACGTGGTTTTTCGCAGTGCTACCCACCAAAGCTGTATCGATTTTTATGATGAGGTTTTTAAAAAAAATATATTTACCGAATCTCTAAGGGCGGTCAATACACGGTCCACTTGAGCCAGAGACTTGTTTATTGGGTCAAGCAGTCGACTGTAGGTGCAGCTGGAAGTTAGCTTCATAGCCATCAACATACCGAGAAGAGAAGTAGTATCTGCTGTTCTACATCCATGATCTGCCAAGTGGTCTGTGAAGTCGAGAGTCGTATCAATTATCATGTCGCAACTGTGCGGCTTGGTTGCTAGTGTTGTAGTATGATGCATTAAACTATCGATTCGACTAACGAGAGGTAGGTACGATTCTCATGTCGATGAGTGTAATTTGAACTCTGTTTTTCTATTCGATGGTAATTGAACTTGAATTTCACTTTAGGCTGTTTAGAAAAAGGTAGCTTGTTGTCAATGTTTTAAAAAAAATCTTACTGTTTTTTTCTACGTCAACATGAATGAGACATCCGAGGAGCCATCAGAGGCGGTAGTCGTTTTCACGCTGATGCCGCCCAAGTTCCGACTGCATCGTGACGTCATTTTTAGCCTTGATGATCTCTTCTGTACGTTTTTGCATGTGTTTTGATTTTTCACTTTGAAAAGTTTACGTTACCACGCTTTTTACCCCCGCAACGCTACGTTTTTTTCCGAAACTAAAGTATTTTTAACATTATTTGGCCCGACTTGCACCACTCGCATGCCTACCTTGGAATAATAAATATTCTCTTACATGCATACATGCGTTGAAAAGATAAGAAAAACGTCGTGAGCATGCATTTCTTAAATTATAATCGCTTCGGTTGGCACTTGCTATTCATACCATTATCAACCCTATTGCACTTATTTGATTTCTAAACATTAGCTTTTCATGGAAATTTGGCCTTTCCGTTAGCTTTCCCTACACACAGATAACCACAAGATATCACGAGAGATCCTGATCTTTTGCTTCGTATTGAGTTTGACTGACTATCTAGAGTTTTTACTTTTGTTTTGATTCAAGTTACATTTACATCAAGGGCATTTATTTGACGGTTTTGCTAAGCTCGATAGATTTGTGTGGTCAATACTTAAGGCATTTTCAGAAATCTCTGAATTTTGTCAACTGTTCAATTACTGTGTCTTTTTTTGCTAACAGCGTCGCTGGGTGGCACCACAGCTCTGTTTGTCGGCGCCAGCGTGCTTACGGTGGTAGAGACGATACTCTTTATCATTAGATATTTCGTTTCTTGTATTGTAACATGGCTTAACGGACTACACACCAAACATTAACTACTTAGATTATTATTATATTATTAAAGTATACCTACATACCAACATAATAAAAGTATACCTGTTTGTCTGTTCATTTTTGAGTGTACCAAATGCATATGCATAATACACAACCTACTGTTCTTATATTATTTTTGACTCAAACTAAACTACACTACTTACTTACTAAATTATAATTCGAGTGTAAAAGTGCTATGTAGTGTAAAAATATAATATTGAAAATATGTACCTACCTATTTATTAAATAAAATTGTAAGAGTGTGAAAAGAATATATTTGTAAAATACCTATTAAATAAAAATAAATATTTATTCTTAGTGGATAAAATATAATATACGTCTTTAAACTACATATATTATTATCTGTGTTCTTATTCTGTGTATTTTGCTTTTATTTCACAACCTTTCCCAACCTTTTAAATTTAACACTTGATGTGTCGTTAGTTGGGGCTGCTACATACACAACTACTACCACCATCACCTCTGAGTAACCTCCAGACAATTATAGAGATTCTTTAATAGTTCAACAGCATAAGGGTTTTAGGTTTAAGGTGTCATGAAGCGTGCTCAATTAACACGCTTATACTAGCGAATGCCCGCTACTTCGTCTGCGTGGTTTGAGGTATTTTGGTTCCCGCGGGAACTCTTTAATTTTCCGGGATAATAAGTACCCTGTGTGCTATTCCAGACTATAATCTATCTCTGTGCCAAATTTCAGCCAGATCGGTTCAGCCGTTGGGGCGTGATTGAGTAACAAACATCCATACATCCATACATCCATCCAAACTTTCGCATTTATAATATTAGTAAGAAGTAAGATAAATAAAACTGATAATAATTGCAAAATATTGATTGATTGAGCACTCGCAATGTGTGAATCGAATCATCAATATTGTGATCATGTCACTTCACTACTTATCACTAATCAATAACTGTCAACCATCTGTCACTGCAACATCAATTTGTTGATTAATTTCAAAGCCCCGCCTTCGAATCGAAATGCAAATACCAAAGTATTTGTTTACGAAAATCATAACTTAAATATCACGAGCAACACAAACGAACGACTCGAAACATGTTCTTATCGATATTTTCTATCGCATACAACAGTGTTTATTACGTAATAGCGTTTTTATTTACGTTTATTTGTGCTTTACATACAGTGTTACCTTTTGGACTCGATGTGGCGTTAGTTGGGGTTGCGGCGTATTATATTACCCGGTTAAAGAAGCCGGATCCACAGAATGTGCAGAATATATTCGGGCCTGTGCCCGGGTCGAAGGAGAGTTTGCTGTACCCGGATAAAATTGTTAAATGCATAGCGCACAGAGGTGCAAGTTTGGACGCTCCGGAAAACACTTTGGAAGCTTTTAAATACGTAAGTAAACTTTTAAATACTGCCTAATACTAAGTTTTAGTGACACATCAGGCAACTAGCGACCGCGCTCGGCATCGCTCCTAAAATATAAATTATTAACTATTATCCTATGAATTTCTTAAAATTACCCTGAAAAGTTAGTCCCTAACAGCTGGGAAGAGAGGTGTGTGGAGAATATTGGAGGGGGTCAACAAAAAGCAAGCAGATAAGGTTACAAGACAGATAAGGCAGTACAAAATTGAATAGAAGTTAAAAATTGGTATTGGAAAATAGTGTATAAGAAATTAAATATCATTGTACTAGGATAAACAGCACTATTGTAATGTCTGAATAAAGGCTTTATTTATTTACTAGACAATTCCTGCGACTTCGTCCGCATGGACCAAGTTTTTTCGTTTCCAGCAAGAACTCCTAAATTGTCTGGGATGAAAAGTAGCCTATGTCCTTCTCCGGAATATAACCTATCCCTGTACCAGATTTCATCAAAATTGGTGGAATAGGTGGACTGTGAAAGCATAGCAGACAGACAGACAGACAGACAGATACACATTCGCATTTATAATATTAGTATGGTATTAGTAGTACCTTATAATAGCATTCATTTGTAGTGTGTAGAAAGAGACTGCAACTTCATAGAGCTGGATGTGAGGACGTCAAAAGATGGTCAATTAGTGCTGCTGCATGACCCCAGCCTTCAGCGCCTCACGGGGCTAAGCACCAACATCAAAGATGCGGACTTTGACAGTGTGCGGCATGTTGATGTTGGCGCCACACATCCCAACAGGTAAAACACAGTTGCCCTATTATGTAAAACCATTTGATCAGTGTTAAGGTGATTTTAAAGTGACAAACATGCTGGGCGAGAATTGAAATCTCGCAGTTTCACACCGGTGAGGAGTGAATGGGCCAGAAATAATTTTAGCGTGAATGGAGAACTGGATGGAGAGAGACTGCTAGGGACTCCAATCTGTGATCTGTGTATCCGTTTTGAAAGTAGTGAATACTCTATTCTTACAGCAATATGGTTTATCCTCTCCTCTACAGTCCCATTTTTTTCTTTATTCCACTCCAAGTTAGCCCTTGACAGCGATTTAACCTAGTGATTATGCAGTCTAAGATGGTAGTGGGCTAGCCTGTTAGGAATATGGCAGTTATATGAAACCAATACCCCTAATCGGTTTCTACATGGCAATGTAGTTGAATACTAAATTGCTTGGTGGCATGTCTACTAGGCGTTAGGGTAGTAACTAGCCACTGCAGAAGCCTTCCACCACACTACCAAATGTTTATGTTGTTATGAAACATAGACATTGTCTAAAAAAAAAGACAGTGATTGTGTTACAGATAGTTATATTACACTATGACTTGTTATGTAACAATGTAATATATAAGAAGTGACTTTATATTTATTCAAAATTCAAATGATTTTTATTCAAATAAACTTTTACAAGTACTTTTGAATCGTCGAGTGAATCTACCACTGGTTTGGAATGCCATTCCTACCGAGAAGAACCAGCAAGAAACTCGGCGGTTGCTCTTTTGAAAGAAATAATTCAAAATTTCATTAATTTGTAGAACACATTAAGTAACAGCTGTCCTTAGCATTGCTGGAGCGAGTCAAATCCATGCGCCTTTATCATTTACGTAATCTCCAACAGTATAATGAGCTTATTTCAGGAGCATACTTTTAATGGACTTCTTAAACTTGTGCAAAGCGAAGTTTAAGATAGGTTGTGGAATTTTGTTATATTTTTAATTTTATATATATTTTGTAGGCATTTATACAAGGAGGTGCATATATGTCTGCTCTCTGAGGCGCTAGAATATTTGCTGCCCAAGAATGTCAAGATTATCATTGATGTGAAGGGTGATGACAAACAGGTGATCATTGTGGTTTACTTTATTTACTTTTTATTTAAATTGGGTGTTGGATTACTGCCTCGTTGGTCTAGTGGTTAGCATAGTCGACTGCGGATCACGAGGTCCTGGGTTCGATTCCCGGTCGGGCATAAAAGTTAGGTATTGGGTTTTTCAATTAAGAAATTCTCATTGCCAGCCCGGAGTTGGAAGTTGGCGGTGCTTCACCCCCGTACCTCGGAGAGCACGTTAAGCCGTCGGTCCCGGTTATTATCACTAACATGATAATAGTCGTTAAAGCCCGCCAACCCGCATTGGAGCAGCGTGGTGGGTCCAAGCTCTAATTCCCGCTCTCCTATGAGAGTGGAGGCCTGTGCCCAGCAGTGGGACGTTAATAGGCTGTAGTGATGATTTGATTACTAGTCAAATAAATTATTTTTTAGTGATTATTTAATACAGGATCTCCCAAAAGATATCTTCGTAATATCCATGTCCCCTGTTAGTTTTAGGTTGAACTAGCTAATGCCCGCGACTTCGTCAACGTGGATTGAGGATTTTTGGTTCCCGCGGGAACTGTTTTATTTTCCGGGATAAAAAGTAGCCTATGTGTTATTCCAGACTATAATCTATCTCTGTGCCAAATTTCAGCCTGATCCGTTCAGCCGTTGGGGCGTGATTGAGTAACAAACATCCATACATCCATCCATACATCCATACATCCATCCAAACTTTCGCTTTTATAATATTAGTAAGATTTAATACAGGCTCTCCCAAAATACTTAATATCTACGTCCCCTGTTAGTTTTGTTGAATAAACATGCTTAAACTATCGATTAAAGTAAAGAAGTGCATCAAACTTTGATGGTGAGAGTCAAATCCATGCTCTTTTAACATTTTCATAATCTTCAACAGTATAAGCTTTTTTTCAGGAGCATACTGGATTTCTTAAACTTGTGTAAAGGCAAGTTTAAAAGAGGTTGTGGAATTTTGTTATTTAAAATAGAATAAATAATAGTCAAAATAGATAGAGAGAATAGGCATAGGCCTCCAGCTTTGCGTGGATTTGGATTTTAAAATTCCAGTCTCTTTGATTTTCGATAATTATTTTAATATTTATTTAAATTGATTTCAGGTGATAAATGGGATCCTCAACACGTTTTCGTCGAATCCAGCGCTGTACAAGCAAGCAGTTGTTACTGCATTCAACCCTTTCACGCTATATCAGGTAAGTGCATTAGATGACACCAGTGACTCCAGCTCACTGCAAAGGGCAAAAGACCTGGACCTGGACTGGCTGTACAGGAACATTTTGGCTTAAGAATTTCTGCCAGTGGTACGGAAAGTTATTCAGTAGCCCTGCCCATAAGTGCAGATAGCCCTGAGGCGTCAGCGGGGCGATGTGGTGCGAGAGCTAGCGATGAATTTCTGGAAGGCCCTTTTGGCACAAGCTGAAATTGTGAAAAAAAATATAATTTCGTCAATTGGCGAATCCAGTCCTGCCAGTCTGGTAGAGCGTTTGCGGTTATTACGCTACTGCGCAGCATCTTCTTCTTCTTCTTCCTCTGGGCTTTTCCGCACTCAAGCACTGGTGCCCGCTGTGCGTGAGATCTCCGGTGCGACTCTCCGCTGGATCACTCCAGCCAGCCGAGCTCACTCCAGAATCCAAGCAGGCCGCCCAGGTCGGCAAGGGCTTCCGGGAGTGTTGCTGGGGAGCCAATGTAGGCTTCTCGTTGAGTGGTTACAGCACTGCACTCGAGTAGTACGTGTCTTGGTGTCTCCTCGCTCTCCATTGAGGCTCTGCACAGAGGGCTGTCGGTTATACCTAGAACATATAGGTGTTTGTTAAGTGGACAGTGTCCTGTTATCATGCCTACAGCCGTCCTGAGTTTAGCTCTGTTTAATTGCAGTAGTTTCTTAGTTAGGCGTTGGTTCGGGCTGGGTATAGCCTCTTTTGTTTGTCTACAGCTGGTGGTGTTTGCCCAAAGTTCGGCATGAGTACCTACTGTTTGTTGTTTTAACCAAGTCTTGTACTCACTGAATGGTACTGTGCAGCATATAACATTTGCAAAAAAAAAAAAATTTTTTTTGGCAACTTGATTTTTTAATCTTTAAATTTAGAATTACTTACAATTAATTAATTTAGAATTTACTTATAGAATTCGACAAAAAAAAACCCAGAAGTTTTTGTGGGTTATAAAGTACTAGCAGTAGATGCCCGCGACTACGTCCGCGTGGTTTGAGGTTTTATGGTTCCCGCGGGAACTCCTTAATTTTCCGGGATAAAAAGTAGCCTATGTGCTATTCCAGACTATAATCTATCTCTGTGCCAAATTTCATCCAGGTCCGTTCAGCCGTTGCGGCGTGATTGAGTAACAAACATCCATCCATACATCCATCCATCCAAACTTTCGCATTTATAATATTTATTTGATTGATTACCAGACCTCTTCAAAATTCTTCCCGAAATTCGTCGCCAGACTTTCCGACTGATCGGATCGCCCCTCGCCCCGCTACCGCTGATCTCGTGCTCGTACACTAATGGTTGCCAACCTCAGATAGGAGATGGCACTAAAACAAGAAGTATATGAGGCTTAGCACTGCGATTTTAATTATTTCGTGTGGTTTATTAAAGAAATATAAAGTAAAAAGTATTTATTTAAAATATGTTGGGTAAATAGCACTCTTCCTCATACAATCCTTACTGGTAATCAAAATTAAGAAGAGGCATATTGTACTTCACGAACCAACAGTTTTGCGGCTTTGTTACCTTCCAATAAATCTCCCGCAAAAAAACGGCGGAGGCGGATGCGGAAGCGGAGGTACGATTTATTGCGAAAGTTCCGCACTTACGGAGGCGGAGGCGAGGTTCCGTTATAACCTATTTAATACCAAGGTATTGTTTTAGGCCAAATTATATATCAAATATGTTTATTTTTATAATCATATTGCAGATACGCTACAAGGACCCTCAGATAGTGGGCGCGATCAGTTACCGGCCGTACTGCTTCAGCGCTCAGGACTACGACGCGGACAACGGACCCGGCCATCCCAGGTGAGACCCGGGATACGTCGCGATACTTGACAAAATTAAAGCAATAATAGTACATTACTGCCCAGGCCGGAAATAAAGCAATTCAGGGCTGAGTATTGGAAGGACGAGGCGAAGCCGAGGACTTTCCAAATGATTTTTTTAAAAAGAAGGTTTTTTTATCAACTACAATAAGTTAGCCCTTGACTGCGATCTCACCTGATGGTAAGTGAAGATGCAGTCTAAGATGGTAGCGGGCTAACCTGTTAGGGCTAAGGCAGTGATACCCATACCCCTATTCGGTTTCTACACGGCATTGTACTGGAAGGCTAAATCGCTTGGCGGCGCGTCTTTGCCGGTAGGGTGGTAACTAACCGCGGCCGAAGCCTCCCCAGGCTAGACCAGAGAAAATTAGGAAATTATAAATTCCTAAATTACCTCTGCTGGGTATCGAACCCGGGACCTCCCACGTTAAGACAACAGCGCTCAACACTGCGCCAGGGAGGTCGTCAAACGTAAACGAGGCCGTGAATTGCTATTTCGGGCGAGACTTGTAAGTATAGTGCTTTTCTCATAATTGCGAGGAGGAAGCTTTTTTACATTGCCGATAGATGGCGTTGACTTATCTTAACTCACGCTAAAATCTTGTGCTGCCTGTTGGGGCCACGATATTATGATATTCTATTTGAATAATATAAGTACTTAAAAGAGCCAAAGTACGTATTGGTTTTTTTTTAAATAATTTTCGAACAAGTAGGAGATTTATTAAAAATATAATGTTGGGATGTTGCCTTAGATGTCGTTTTGTTTGTGAAATATCCATCATTGCCAAAATTATCACCCTAAATTAAACAAACCATACGTCTCTTAACCGCAAGTGAAAGTACCGTACTCGTACGTCTAGATGCTAAAACCGTCATGATATACGTGTCTGTCATTTCTATGGGCGTCGACCCACTGTATAAATACAGATTGAGGTATACTTACGCTCTGTCAATACTCTTTCGGTTGAATATCGGACTCAGAAAGTCACCACAACTATATACCGCATAGTATACCGTACGTACGTAGTAGTACGGGCATAGTGTACCGTCGCTATAGGGAAGCGAGAGAAAAATCCCTACCGTAGTATTAGTCTTTTTAGGGTTCCGTACCCAAAGGGTAAAAACGGGACCCTATTACTAAGACTCCGCTGTCTGTCTGTCTGTCTGTCTCCAGGCTGTATCTCATAGACCGTGATAGCTAGAAAGCTGAAATTTTCACAAATGATGTATTTCCGTTGCCGCTATAACAACAAATACTAAAAATTAAAAAAAAATATATATTAAGGGGGGTCCCCATACAATAAACGTGTTTTTTAATAATTTAAAACTTACTACATGTTTGTACGGAACCCTCGGTGCGCGAGTCCGACTCGCACTTGGCCGATTTTTTATTATTGTTTATTTTTATTTTTAAATATTGTATTTACCTACATAACTATAGTATTTTAAGATTGTATTTTAATTTATCTTATAATATTGTTTTTATTTTTTAATTAATAATGTATTTTATGTATTTTATAATATGGGCCTTGTTGCCTGAAATAAAATGAATAATAATAATATGAATATTCGTATGCTCACGCTGTGTTAATACTCTTTCGGTTGAATAGCCTAGTTATTAAGAATAGTTAGGAAGTTGGCGGTGTTCCACCCCCGTGCCTCAAAGAGCACGTTAAGCCGTCGGTCCCGGTTATTATCACTAACATGATTGATGATTGACGTTAAAGTCCGCCAACCCGCATTGGAGCAGCGTGGTGGGTCTAAGCTCTAACTCCCTGTCTCCTATGAGAGTTGAGGCCTGTGCCCAGCAGTGGGACATTAATGGGCTGTAGTGGTGGTGGTGGTGGATATAGGCATCGTCCCTATTCACGGCTGAGTAACATTGAAGGACGAGGCGAAGCCGAGGACTTTCCAAGTGATTTTAAAAGGACGAGGCCTTTTTAAGCAGGCGAGGCCGTGAATTGCTATTTCATTTTTAAAATAAATTTTAAAATGTATCAACTTACTTTAGCCTATTTCAACAAATTAGACTAGGCAATAAAGCTAGTCGACCCCAACAATAATTCCTCAGGCGACGAAACTTTACACTATGATAAAGTATCATGAGTTAAACGTATATTATAAATATCCAATAAAAATTCATAAAGGAAGTCAGGGTTTCTATGCTATACCTAACTGTCAAAGCAGGAAGGTACATTATCATGTAAACACAGTTTAGGTTTGATAATAAAATCGGTTTAAATATCGATGTTCTGCATGATTATTTCGTTTGACATTTAGATTTTGAGTGTAAATATTACCTACTACCTAATATACTACCTACTATTATTTTAAAAAGAAACCGGTTAAATATTCAGTCATAAATATTAAGTTTTATGTATAAATACCTAACTTCCGGATGGATTTTTTGTTGGATATTTTTTTGTATAAGTTTTGGTTCATACCATACTACAAGTTACAACCCTGCCGTGTTTCAACGGCTGAGAATTTAATGCGGGGGTCTCCATACAACGAACCGCCCCAGTGCCTAGACTAAGAAATTTTGAATTTCGAATTTTGTAGGTTCGGTGATAAGCTGGCGGTCCACGGTCTCCTGCGCGCGGCCGACTTGGCGCACTCTCTGCTGTGGCGCTGGTCGGCGCGGTGGTGTTCGGTCAGCGCTGTGCTGTTGCACAAGGACATTGTTAGCCCGTGAGTGGCCAGCATTGTAGTGATTTTTGTTTTTTTTTTGGGAAATCTTTTTTTTCGCCACTATAAGTTCTAATTTTACGGGTTAAAAAGTAGCCTATGTGTTATTACTGACTATAATAATCTATCTCTGTGCCATATTCATCCAGATCCGTTCAGCCGTTGTGGCGTGATTCGGCAATTTATAATTTCTGCAAAGACGGACCGCCAAGCGATTTAGCGTTCCGGTACGATGCCGTCTAGAAACCGACTAGGGGTATGGGTTTGATATAACTGCCATACCCCTAACAGGTTAGCCCGCTAACATCTTCGTGTGGGATCTATAGATCTAATAGAATTTTTAGAATGAATTTATTTAGTCCTGTCATTTAATTTCTGAGAATTATAAATTTGTTTAGTAATTTTTATGTAATTTACTAGCTGATGCCCGCGACTTCGTCCGCGTGGATTGAGGTTTTTTGGTTCCCGCGGGAACTTTTTAATTTTCCGGGATAAAAAGTAGCCTATCTGTTTTTCCAGCCTATAATCTATCTCTGTGCCAAATTTTATTCAGATTCGTAAAGCCGTTCTGGCGTGATTGAGTAACAAATATCCATTTGGGGTTTTTGGTTACTTTTTCAACTCTTAAATATAAAAAAAAAAAAAGAATTATCCAATTTGGTCGTTGGGAATTTGATGATGCCCGCCACTTTGTCCGCGTGGATGGCGATTTTTTAATTCCCGTTGGAACTTGGAACTCTTCAATAAATCATACTAATATTATAAATGCGAAAGTCACTTTGTTTGTTGGTTTGTCCTTCAATCACGCCGCAACGGAGCAACGGATTGACGTGATTTTTGGCATGGGTATAGTTGAGGACCTGGAGAGTGACATAGGCTACTTTTTATCCCGGAAAATTAAGGAGTTCCCGCGGGAATAACAAAAAACTTAAACCACACGGACGAAGTCGCGGGCATCAGCTAGTTGTATAATAAAAAGATAAAAAGTAGCCTATGTATAGTATAGTCATTCCCCGGCATGTAATCTATCTCTGTACCAAATTAAAAATTAAACTAAACGCGGAGCGAGACCAATCCTAAATCTATGATTAAACGCATTTTTTTTTATATATAAAAACATTCTGTGGAAGTTAAGGAACGTACCAAAAAAATATTTGCCGAATTGATCGACCCGTTCTCGAGTTTTGCGCTTAGCAACATTACATAGTTACATTAGATAATTATGTAATTTAAAAAAAAAATGTCTTAATCTTTATATATATACAAGCTGAATTTTTAGTGGTTTTAGGGCCTCAGAGAGGTGATTCGGAATTAACAGTACAATTTATTTCTACCATTTATCCTGACCCTAGTATTAAAATAAAAAATAAAAAATCGAGAAATTATGATGTCGAAAATTTTGCGACCAATTAGTAGCGCTAGCGCCAGGCGCCAGCTGACTGGGTGAGTCACGTGATGCACGAACCGAGCGGCGCGCGGCTGGTTGTTCACCTTTGGCTATCAGCTGTTAAACATTCGGTAAAGTTTCGATGTACTTACCATCATTGCAGTTACAGCTAACGAAGTAGGTGGGTACACTTATTTTAGGTATTAAATTTTACAATCTTATTTACACGTATTTACGCACTTTCTTTGATAAGAACTTTCGCGGATCACGTGGGGGTTGTTAAAGGCCCAAAAATGTTTATTGTGCTGGTTAAAAATTCCAATACAATTAAAAGTTGACTCGTCAGTCCACAGATTGCTTAATTCACGATTATTTAATGACCACTGACAAAACTCAATCCTGGCTGGCCCATCGTTTGCTCCGGCTAGTACCTACATGCGGGAACGACCTCGACCTTGAGCATGCTCTGGTTCTCGGAATTGCCCATGGTCGATTAAACGCTGCGTTGCAGCTAAGATAGTAATACTCGACGGAATTTTTGGGTTTCGGATTCCTCGCATACGAAAGGAGTTTAAGCCATCCGGTTGCAAGTAGAGCCGTCGAGCTTCTGTCGCATTGTAATGGCGTACATCTGCAGTCTGCGCCATACATAGGTATTCCAAATTGGCGTATTCGTAATGGCGTTCCATTTTTGCGCGTATTTGAAAACCGAAGTAGCGTCACCTACCGCGCGTGTGACGCGTGTTGCGTAACGTGCGTAACTGAAGCCGGAAGTCAGCTAGCCGAACGCGGTCGCCGGCGCGCGGGCCGTCAAAGGACTGAGGGGCGGGGCTTCGATTAATGGACGCCAGACGCCGCTCGCACCTCCATCCAGCGTCCTCCAGCGTCGGTACGTCGGCTAGCTTCTTGGAATTTCGCCGCGTAGCGGTACTAATGTTTCTCACAGTTACGAGTTTATTTCGAAAAAAAAATCTAACTTAATAAAATAAGTACTTTAAAAATAAAAAAAAACAAGTGGAGTCGGTAGTACTGCTAAAGGCGATTCAACTCGCCGCGGCTTTAAAACCACTAAAATTTCATCGTGTATATATATGTACACATATAGACATTAATCATATACAATTTATAATTATCTTTATGTATAAATTATTTTCGTGGTATAACTCATTATGGTTGTATGAATTAATTTTAATAATTTAAACTCATAGCATAACTCATGTTTTTAATTTGCATGTCAGTAATGACGAAACATGTATGGTCAAATTTAGTCTTTGTCATCCTATTGTCCAATGTTTCCAGCAAATAAACAATATTTATATTTATACTTTGACTTAGCTCTAACTTAAGAAGTTAAAATTAGAATGAGACTTATGATACACACATAAGTCAATCCCGTTTGAACTCAAAGAAAAGCCTGAGCAAAGTCAAAGTACGCTCTATAGATCTCAGCATTTGACTACATCCTCACTTACCGTCAGGTGAGATGGCAGTCAAGGGCAAGTTTGTAGTGGAATAAAAAAAAAACTAGCGCTGGTTTTCAGGAGCGAGGTGTCATACTGGCGGTCTTTGGGCGTGCGCTGCGCGGGCTGGTGTGTGAACAGGCCCTTAGAGAAGCTCTACTGGAGGGCGGTCCTGAAGGCGCCCTATCTAGCCAACACGCTGCTCGGGGAGCCCGAGGTTAGTGATGTATTATATTCTGTCCAACCGTTTATTTTAATTTTGACATAAGAACGCCTATGAAGTATCTTAATTATCGACAAAAAAGACAATACTTCATAGACGCAGTTTTTAATTTACAACTAGCTGATGCCCGTGACTTTGTCCGCGTGGTTTAAGTTTTTTGATTCCCGCGGGAACTGTTTAAATTTCCGGAATAAAAAGAAGCCTATGGTCACTCTCCAGGTCCTCAACTATACCCATGCCAAAATCACGAAAGACAAACCAACGAACAAACACACTTTCGCATTTATAATATTAATATGATAATGAAGCGAAGTTGAAACCATAAAGCATATATAAGTAGTAGTATACGAGTTACGAAATATCGAATAAAAGGTATTCGATATTTCGTAACTCGTATACTACTACTTATATATGCTAGTAATTACCCGTACGGTATTTCCTTTTCAAAGTCACGAAGCTGCAACAAGCTCTCTTGATTGTCTTTTAAGCACCACACATCTTTGGCGATGGATGGTTTCTATGATCTGACCGATATATGTACATTTACTGTACTGTTTTACATAAATTATTTATTTTAATACATACATTAATATACTTAGTCATTTAAACGCTTGGGTATGTTTTTAAAACAATAAAAAATGATGAGCAATGATAAATATTAAATATCAATGATTAAAACTTCTTCATAAAGAAAGTAGATTGTTATCAAAATCGAAGATCAGTAACGCGTTAGAACATCTGTTAAAAGTAAAATATATGATTGGATTGTTTACATTATATTTTTAAAATTCTGATTAAAAAATTACAGGAAAAGAGGGAGCAGGACAAACGATCGGACGACTTTGACCGTCCCGGGCCAATAGTAGACCGATTACTAGAAACAGAGAAACGTATAACGTCCGGACAGAATTAATCATATAAACCTTTACATATGTACTGTTCACCGAATGCAACGCGTGTTTCAATAATTTCTAGTTTCTACATTTCCATTTAGAAGAACATCGGCGAAATTCTACTAAAGTAGCTCGCTTATATAAAAACTGTATAACACAAAACCACTATTATTAAAACAGTTTGATATACAGCATACTACTGTTATATAACAGAATGTTTATATATGTCACCGTAATATTGCAAAAACCGTTAGATTGTAATCTAACTAGCGAAATTGGAAACAGTCTACAGATTACAATTTAACGCATTATTTTTCGGTAGATTGTAATCTGTTAGGTATATTAACCCGATAAAACCTAAGCCCTACCTGGTTATTTATCGAACCCTAACCTAACCTACAAGAAAGAGACTAGTAAACGTCAATACAATGAATATTTCAAAAATTGACACTTAGAACATTGAACGGTTCACAATCTGTCGACAGTTTACAATTTCGCTAGTTAGATTACAATCTAACGGTTTTTGCAATCTTATGGTGACATATACATTATAATGCTAAATAACAGTAGTCAACAGCAGCAACATTTATTCAACGCTAAAACTCATGCAGGAGACTTAAGCTGAGATCTACAGAGCGTACTTTGACTTGGCTCAGACTTTACCTAGAGTTAAAACGAGATGGACTTATATGAGTAACATAAATCTGTCTCGTTTTAACCACCTCTTAAGTCTAAGCAAAGTTAAAGTTCGCTCTATAGATCTCACACTTATTGCCATTTTTGGTATTGAGAAATGCGTTGCGTTCGACGCACGCGGCGAATCTGCAATCAGCTAAACAAATACTGGGGCTGATTCTGTAGTGCACAATCTCTAAACTAAACTAAAATTAGAGCATTACAAATATTGCTAACCCTTTCATAATACTTCCTACGGAAAGGTACAGCTATTAAGCTAACTAGAATTAAAGCTGCCATTTTAGTTTAGTTTAGAGATTTACACAGAATCAGCCCCATTATATTCCGATTTATAACTGAAGAAACATGATTTCCCCTCTAAATAAACTAGAATTTGTGCTAGGAGTTAGATTACAAACTTGAAATATTCCGATTTTACTACAAACTTTTTAATTCTCTTTAAAATAGACTCCCTATGAATTTAAAATACGAATATCATTTACTGCTTAGCTAGTAGTTTTTAGCAATTGTTGTATTCCATCCCACAGTTATATATCCACATAACTTATTATATTACGTTATATAACAAACAAAATGATTGAAATTTGTTATAATTTAGAACCTTAACCGAGCCGATTGCGATGCGAAGCCAATTCATTTATTTTATAAACCCTATGACCAAAACAGCTGTCAAACAAAAAGTTATTTTTGCTCATATAAAATACTAAAATATGGTTTTGTACGCCTCTTATTGCGTCCATATTATAACTTATTACAAATATCGACAAATTGTCACACATATTATGTATTACTAAAAGTTTGTTATATAACATTGTATGTATAATAGCTGTGGGAGCGCCTTAACAGTAAAATATCTATTCGGTAGGTCGAGGAACGGAGAGAAAAGGTTCACAGACAAAGAGAAGAAAGAGAGAAAGAGTTGGAATAATTGAATGAAGAGTAAATGAGGTTAGTTTCACCTCCTAGCACAAAATTCACGATTTTTTAGAGACTTAAGCTGGTTTTCTACTCACGCTAATGATTCTTTCTGACAGTTAAATGTATTTATTGCATCTCATAATATGGGTCAGTTCAGACCAAACGGAAAATCTTTGTTTTTTTTTATCCACCACAACTTAGCCCTTGACTGCGATCTCACTTGATGGTAAGTGATGATGCAGTCTAAGATGGTAGCGGGCTTACTTGTTAGGTGCATAGCACTTATATTAAACCAATTCCCCTAATCGGTTTCTACACGGTATCGTATCGGAACGATAAATAGTTTAAACGGGTATTTTCCCGTTTGGTCTGAGTGTCACCCCTTAAGCGTTCCTGAATAGCGCTGACAAGTCGGTGTTAATTAGCTTATCACTTACCATCAGGTGAGATCGCAGTCAAGGGCTAACTTGTAGTGTAATAAAAAAAAACTTGACTGAAGGAGAAAAAATATTGAAATGTTTATTTGATGATTTTCTTTATGATAAACGATACGAATGTTACCAAAATATTAGTTTGGTATTAAAAAAGTAATTATTTCTGTCCAATCCAAGCAATAAATAAGGCTATTCCACACAGCAGTAACAGAAGTTAAGTGTTATATTACAATAGGGATGATGCCTATATCAAAAATAAATTATTGCTAACTGATTATTAAATAGAGGGTCTTCCAAAAGACCTAAAATTCTCATCTTCGGTTAGTTTTATGTTTGATAACCATTTTAAAATATAGATTAAAGAAAAAAAGTGTGTTGAAATTGTATGACGTCACAACTGTGAATTTCATACAACTTCCATAATAGAAGTGCGTTTTTAAGTTTGACAATGAGTTGCTGATTTGATTGAGTTGTCATCCCTATTCTAACATGAAATCTTTATAAAAAATGTAGTGTTATACAAGGTATAATATATTAGTTATATTTACAACGAGATTTAATAGATAATGATCGTGTTATATAACTTTATATAATAACTGCTGAGTGGGACTATTTTAATTTATAAGTTATTTTTAATATTATTGTAACTTTTTTACCATGAATGTTTACCAAATTATAGAAGTATTAGAACAAGTTATTGCCTATTTAATCTACAGTTAAGGTAAATATTTTTTTAATAATAAAAACGTCTCTGGTATACAAATATGTAGCCACCACAAATATGTATTTTACGCGATCGAGATAAAGTTCAATTTACCTCGAAGCATTTTAAAATGACGCTTTTACTTTACCGAAGTACGCCTCAAGCCAAATAGAATAGATATTTATGCAATCTCGAATACTCATACGCTTTTAAAAAAAAATTTATATTATATGTCATAAATAATTATTTCAAAATACCGTAGTAGTAGTAGTAGACATTTTGCGGTTTTTTCGCCTGCAACATTGCTGTGAGCTGAAATCGCTGACAATTTGCATTGGAAACTAATTTCATACGCCATTTTATATGAAACTTTGAAATTAATATATCTATACTATGAATATGAATGCTAAATATCATTGCATTTTCATTTTTTATGATTCCTTAGCGTATTAAAACGAGATATAACGTATTGTGTATCATACGATGCCATTCGGTCGCATTATTTTAACCTTCATTATCTCAGTTTAAAAGATATATTGAAAAATATGAATAATTTGATACGTGTAACTAAAATTATTGTACGGACGCGACACCTGCTAGAGTTTATAAAAAAAACATAGAAATTTCATATGACGAAGAGTATGAAAATTTGCACTTTGTAGTTAAGATTACTCTTAACCTATAATAGGCGTTTCTGTATTCGGAAGCTTAACAATAGTTATTGATTTTAAAGTATTATTTTTTACCAAAAATGTATTTATTTGCACAAATTTTTGTGGTATCGAATAATAATAAATGTACAAAGTACAATGTGATTCTACTTGTGTGACGATGAGTTATTTATACCTTATTTATTATTTTATTTAATAAAAATACTCTGTAATTTCAATTTTTGTTTTATTACTTACTCCGATTCTGTCTCATAGCTAAACTAGCTGTTCCGCGTAGACTGAGGTTTTTTGGTTCCCGCGCGAACTCGTATATTTTCCGGGATAAAAAGTAGCATAAGTGCCAAATCTCTATATTATATCTTATCTCTGTGCCAAATTTCATCCAGATCCGATCTGGTGTGATTGAGTAACAAACATCCATCCATACTTTCGCATTTATAGTATAGATTAGGGGGAGTGGGGGAGGTTTGATACAGGTGGAGGATCGATACAGATGAACCACAAAGCAAACAAAAAGCACTACGTAGTTACGGGTGTGACTAAAAGATGGCTCTAGTAGTTGGTCAAAACTCAAAGTATATGAATGGCGCCATCGTATCGGCCGCCATGATTTTTTGATAATTGATCTTCGTGTTTTGACAGGTCGGAAGCATGCTACTATCACTAGGAACAAATTGGGCGAAATGCTATCCGACTAAAAATATTACAAGTTCTATAAGTATGATTCAGCATACTTTGAAATGTATTTTTAATTTTGTCGGGTAATATTAGAAAAGTTTTCTTGCAGTTGAATCAATATTTTTTTAATTTTATTCCCCAAGCTGGCAACACTAAAATTTTTTTATCCATGGTCACATCGATCTCTTCGAAAACTTATACGTTCCATTTGACGCAGTAATGTTTTATTATTTATTTATTAAATAATTTAACATAATTTTTACTATTATAATACAATACATTGAAGTGTTGGTCAAGTGCAATTTAAGATATATTTGAATTTAAAACTTTTGAGATTACTTATTTCATAATTATTTTGAGAAGTTAATTTAAATATAATTATTGAAATTAGAATTAGAATATTATGAACGGAACGTAATTTTCGGAATTATATGGCTGATTGTAAATTGTCAAATGTCATTGTGACTTGTGTGGTCATTGTCGACAATTAATTATTAATTACAGTTAATAATTATTGTTTGCTTTTGCACAGATTGTTTGTTTAACTTTACCTACGTTTTTTATCAGGACATTTTTGGATTTGTTTGGTGACAATGTCCAAGAAGACGTGTTGTGTACCTAACTGCAATAAACGCCGTAAGTAAATTACTCTTCATAAGTTATTGCTTTCTTTAATCTAGTTATTTAATAATATAGATTATTGTTTGGAGTATTCTTCAGCTTCAGTTACAGTTTACGTACTTAAACATTACAGAAAGCAAAATCACAACTAATATTTGCATAAAAATTTTTGCAGGTGCAGATAATACTATACTGCATGTATTTCCTCGTCCCGAGAAAGAAATTGATAGATTTAATGTTTGGAAAAAATGCCATAGGAGGACATATTGTGTCTCTGGAACCTCAAACTGTGTTTAAGTGTCGCAGAATTTGCCACAAACACTTTGAGCCACACTATTATACTCGAAGCAATAGACTGAGTGCTAATGCAGTTCCTACTCTGCACTTATCAGGTATTTGCTACATATAAATGCTTTTGAAAATGAAGATATTGTGTGTTGTATAGTTCAGTGAAGACTTGAAATCCAATTAAGCTTGAAAGCTTAGGCAGTTGAGTAGAACATTGGCCTACAGCTGCCATTTCCATACGCTACATGCCATTTCCTCTTAAGTGGTTTTGACCGGTTATGCGTATTAACAGTAACATATACAGTACATGCAACACCAGGGCTATGCAGTATGCAGTCAATAATGACAACAAGTAGTGAATATTATCAATCAATAGTATAAATTTAATTTTCAGGAAATATTGCTTCTATTGAACGTCAACCGTTGCAAAACATAACTCAAAGAGTAACATTGGTTTCCAACCTTGGTGTCAGCAGTCCATCACAACCTTTAGTCCAGGAAACTCCACCACAGGCTAGCACTTCTTATATATTGCCATCAAAAGGTAAGACTTTATATTTAGTCAAATCCTAAAACCTTCATTCATTAACTTAAAATTACATCTAATTGTAAATAACGTTTTTAGAGAGATAAGTTCCCTTGTACGAATTTAATATTTGTGTTTTTAGTAATTCGATGTAATAATTAAATCGAGCCACATCTGTGTTATTCCTAGGTCTACTGTAAAAATGACATTTTGGCAGGTGATTTACATTTTTGGAAGGTTTTACTGTTTTAGAAGGTTTTAGAATCTAAAATTTAGACTATAATATCCTAGTAGGATGTTATGAATATGCAGCAATGTATCTCGTGTCATTTGTAGTTCCGATCTCCCCCGATAATTGTCGAGAATTGCCTAGTGTCAAAGTGGAAATAATCATACTGTACCTATTTGCTTAATGATTACTTCAAAAACTCCTTTTCTTGAAATAATCATTAAGCAAATGAGTGGCAATGCTTCTATTTGGCTGTAATTCTAAATTATTTTAACATTTACCTATAAAGTTAGTAAATTTTATTGTCTTTACTTCTTTCAGCTGTCAAGTCAAAAAAGAAGCCTGTAATAGTACCGGATATTGCTGTCTTAGGCAACAAAATAAGAAGGCTACAAAAAGCGAAAGATACAGCTGTGATAAAATTAAAAAAAATTATGAACTTGTCAGAAAACCCTGCTTTCCAAAGAGCACTGAGCAAGTTTACGTCCACTGCATTAATTTTTACAATGTTGCAATTCAGAGAAGCTGGAATTCAATTCAGAAGAAGAGGAGTAGGACGGAGATTTAACAAAAAGGAAAAGTTAATGTCTCTCGCCTTATATAAACAGGGACCTCGGGCATATAGATGGATGAGGAAATTTTGTGTTCTGCCATCACCCCTAACATTGACCTGCATGATAAAAAAGGCTGCCCTGAAACCGGGCATATATGAAAATATCTTCTATCAATTAAAAAAAGTTGCAAGAAGAATGAACAAAAAAGAAAAACTTTGTATTTTGCTGTTTGACGAAATTTCATTAACACCACATTTTGATTACAATAAAAGAAATGCAGCATCACACGTTTTGTGGATAGTGGGAGTAGCAAAAAGGAAAAAATAGCTGACAATGCTTTAGTTTTTATGTTGAGAGGCCTTTTTAAAAATTATAAACAGCCTTTGCTCTATTCTTTTCGTGCAAATACAACTAATAGAGACAAATTGGTCTACCTGATAAAATCAACCATGAGAAGTTTAATAAATATTAGATTTGATGTTGTAGCCACAGTTTGTGATCAAGGTGCTACAAATGTTAGTGCCATAAATTACTTAATAAATGAAAGAAGATGTAAATTCATTGCACTAAATAAAGAATCCAGAAACTCAACATTTGATATTGATGATCATGAAATAATACCATTGTATGATCCTCCTCACCTAATAAAATGTATTAGGAATAATTTTCTAAATAAAGATCTAAGGTGTAAAATAAAAGGGACTGAAGTGACAGCAAAATGGGATCACATTATAAAACTTTATAATTGTGATCCACCTTTCGAAGGCTTAAGATTAGTACCAAAACTAACCGATAGACATATCATCCCACACAAGATATACAAAATGAAAGTCAAATGTGCCACACAGGTGTTAAGTTCTACAGTGGCGTTGCACATGGGAATGATGACAAGTAAGTTTTATTGTGTATTCTCTATTATTAAATTTGAGAGTGCTTAAAATAAATAAATAACATTCGAGAGGTCTGTCAATTGCTTGAGATTGTTTTTAAATATTATAAGCTTAACTTGCATGGATTAAGCTTTTTTAAAAATCTGAGGATAGTAGCCTACATAACTCCCATTCTAAACAATACAAATATAAACATTCTACCCCCCACTAAAATCTCATTAAAGTTGGTCCAGTTGATCTAAAGATTAGCCTAGACAATAGATAGTTCCATACAAATATATAATTCATTAATTCCTAAAATGCACAAAAAAATGCATATATTAATCACTAAATTTAGGAGATATTAAGTGATATTTGCATTATAGTTTATGTTCATTATGTAAAAGTTTATTGTTGTAACCTTTTCAGAATGTGGATCTCTGCCCGAAGAATGCTTAGAGACAGCAAAAATTATAGCTTTCTTCGATAAATTATTTGACTCTTTTAATGGAAGTTACAAACATCACCAAGAAAAATGTGCAAAGCCGCTCCTTGGACCAGTAACCAAACACAGCATACACCACGAAGTATGGACAGAAGCAAAACCCATTTTAAATTCCATGAACTATGCAAAAAATGGTAAATCAGTTTCTGTAAACGCGCAGTATATGATAACTAAATTAGGAGAACAATGGGGCTGATTCTGTGTAACACAATCTCTAAACTAAACTAAAATGGCAGCTTTAACTCTAGTTCTGTCCCTTTCCGTAGGAAGTATTATGAAAGGGTTAGCAATATTTGTAATGCTCTAATTTTAGTTTAGTTTAGAGATTGTGCACTACAGAATCAGCCCCAATATGATTTGACATCAGTTTGGATGCGACATTTAAATCAGGACCCCCTGGAGAATTATTTTATCTTTTAAATCAAAGTTGTCCGTGGTGTTTAATAACTGGCACGTAAACCATCCAGGGCGCACCCTAACGATCTATGATCTACCAGCTTTAATAAAAGCAGCTTTACTTACTTTACTTACATTTTCGATGAAAAATATTACAGGCGGTTTTAGCAAGCCTGGTATTTGGCCAATTGATCGGTTGGCTTTTTCTGATGCAGACTTCAACGCAGCGTACGTGACAGATCGTCCAGAAACCTCTGCTATCACCGCACCAGACGTTGCCATCACCGCACCAGACGTTGCCATCACCGCACCAGACGTTGCCATCACCGCACCAGACGTTGCCATCACCGTACCAGACTTTGCCATCACCGCACCAGACGTTGCCATCACCACACCAGACGTACATCTACTTTACTCCCCTCCAGATCCCGCTGCAGAAACCACCATTTCGAAAACTACCACATCACTACTATCGCCAGAAGTGATAAAATTCCCAAAGGCGCCTCTACGAAAACAAACTGGTAGAGGAAGGCAAGGAAAGTCACGAATTTATACAGATACGCCGGAGAGAGAAAGATTGGAACTAATCGAAGAAGAGATAAGAAAGAAGCGAGCTTAAGTGTTTCTGAAAAAAAAATAAAAGACTAACGAAAATGAGCCTCTAGTAGAATCATCTTCAGAAAATGAAGAGGACATTATAAGTTTAAATTCGGATAGTGATATCAATGACATCGAAACTGATTTGGAGTCTATTCAAGAGGTAGATTGTCAACAGAACGAAAAGCTGTCTGCTTTTGACATTAATAGTAAGGATTTTTTGCTGATCAAATTAGGACAAAAGAGATGTGTTCATTACGTGGCACAAGTATTAGATAAGTCTTCAATGACGGAATATGAAGTTTCTTATTTGCGGAAACGTCAAGGCTTCGGGAGAATCATGTTTACGTTTCCGAAAGAGCCTGATATGGCTTATGCCAACTTTACGGACGTCGTGTTAAAACTTACTCCGCAAGATAAAAGTGTGACCGTATGGCGATCTCATTTGTATAGTTTTGAGGAGAATCTTTCTTCATATAAAATAGAGTAGATAACTGTGCCTATAAACTGTTTTGGTAATAAATAAACACACGGTCTACTGATTATTCTTTCCATGTTACTTACCCAACCTCTGTATCAATCCTACCCGTAGTGGGGGAGCATTGATGCACTTTCCATATTTTTATTAGGTCACTTTTTATATTAGTAGACTTTACAATTCACCCAAACTAACTTGTTAGATTTTATATAAAGAACCAATATTTTCGACTTTTCATTCAGATTCATTAATCGTATAACACCTAATTATGGCATGTTTTGAAAATCGCATCAATCCTCCCCCACTCCCCCTATCCCAGATGTGCCAGTATACGAAGCCAGGGATAACAAACGGGTCCGGCTTGGACAGAGTCGAATATACTCTGACAGAACTCATATATGTAGTACTAGTAATTTCTTAGCGGTTTCCTAGTTTCCAAGTCATCATCATTATCAACCGATGGATGTCCACTGCTGGACATAGGTCTCCTGGATCCAACGGCTCCCTGCGACTCGTCTGATGTCCGTCCACCGAGTAGAGGGTCTGCCAACGCTGCGCTTTCCAGTGCGGGGTCGCCACTCCAACACTTTGGGACCCCAACGTCCATCGGTTTTTTCATTGTCCCGCCCATTGCCACTTCAGCTTCGCAACACGTCGAGGAATGTCTTCTTCTTCTTTTGTTTATTGGCTCCGCGCGTCGAGCGTTTGAGCCATAGTCAAGTTTTTTTTTTTTTTTTTAATTTAATAAAACGGAGAAACTTATTTTAAAATAGTAAAATCAAAATTTAAAAAAAAACGGAATTTTGGGAAGGATCAGAAAAGGGTAGAAAATAATATAAAATGGAATAGACTTAATATACTTATGTACTAACAACATATAGGTATTTACAGTTTAATATCATTAAGTAAGATAAATGAGGAAAAAAGTTTATATACACAAGGTTCATCAGAGGACAAGAGGATGTCAACAGAAGTCGGAAATGGTATATGACACTGAATAAGACCCTGGTAAAATGCATCCCTGTCATATACTGGGCATGTTAAAAATATATGGTTCAAGTCACCCACCGCACCACATTCACACAAATCACTATCCACAATTCCAAATTTCGCCAGTTGAACAGGTGAACAAACGTGACCCAAACGCATACGCGTCAAGATACACGTCACCCTCCTGCCCAACCTCAAACGTGAGAACCATGGCTTTGACGGAATAAAGTTTTGAATCCTAGCATATGTTCTACCTTTTGACTGGCTAGAGGTCGCCCAAGCCACTCTCCAAGATTCTTGAAGGGAATGTTTTGGTAATGTACACAAATCATAGGCAGAGTTACAATAGTCTGCATATGCCATATCTCCGCATAAAATAGCCTCGTTAGCAAGCTGATCAGCACGTTCGTTTCCCGAAATGCCAGAGTGACCTGGTACCCAGGAAAACACCACTGTATAGCCTCTTTCTTTACACGTAACTAGGAGGTTTCTAATTTTTATAACAACATGGTTAATCTGAGCAGATTTGAATGGAAACCTAGATAAAGCTTGCAGAGCACTCATAGAGTCCGTAAATATAATAGATTTCTTAAGTTTGGCAAGAAGTATATATTCAACTGATTTAAACAGACCAAGACATTCTCCAGTAAATACAGATGATTCAGGCGGTAGTTTTATTTTTTGGACTATATTATACTGAAAATGGAAAACTCCCACTCCGACTGTGCCATCTGGTGCATGCTTAGAAGCATCGCTATATATGTAATGAAAATCCGTAAATTCATTTTCTTTCAATATGTTCACATATTGAGGAGCTTCCAATTGGTTTCTTGGAATATCTGGATTGATCCTAACATTCGGAGAGATTATTAATGCTTTAAATTTACTATTAAAAATAGGATAACAAAATGTATTATACATCGGCGCTTGTATGGAGCAAAATATTCGATAGCTTTTAATAAGGCAGGGAGGAGATTTACGAGACCAGTATGAACAAGTATCTATGAATTTCAAAAGGAGTTGAAGTTTATCACGTAAAGGATGATGAGAAAATTGCATGGCTTTAAATAAATACCTATCAGATAGAAATTGACGTCTTAAACTTAGAGGTGGTTAAACACACTCTATTTGCATAGCATTAATGGGACTAGATTTCATGGCTCCAAGGATGATCCTTAAAGCTTTGGCCTGCACACCATCTAATTTGTTAAGAGCAGCAGCATTACAGGGTTCTAGAATAAAAGTGGCATAATCTAGTAAGCTACGAATGAGGGCGTTATAAATAAGACGCAAGGTCGAAGGATGGGCACCCCACCAAACACCGGTAAGACACCTGATCATGTTTAAGTTTCTTTCACATTTAGTTACAATATAGTCACAGTGAGGTACTCCAGTAAGTTTGGAATCTAAAATAACTCCCAAGAATTTTGCTTCAGACTTTACAGGAATAGAATTATCCTTATAAAGTACGCTGAAATCAGGTATAATTCTCCGTCTAGAAAATAGTACCACGGTGCTTTTACTAACAGACAATTCCAGTCCATTGACATCTAACCAATCATTTAGCTTATTAAGAGTAGTGGTTAAGCAGCTACTAGCTTTTTCTATAGAAATGTCCGAGATGTATATAAGAAGGTCATCAGCATATTGCAAGACATTTACATCTGAGTTCAAGGAGGTCTCTAAATCATAGGTATATACATTGTACAATAATGGACTAAGGACCGACCCCTGGGGCAGGCCTCTCCATACGAGCCTTGATAGTTGAGTACCACTGTTTAGGTCTAATATAATACATCTTTCAGAAAGCATATTAATGATAAATGTAATTAATAATTGAGGTACATGAAGGTATGCAATTTTTTATGCATTACTGAGACCAGCACATTATCATACGCAGAGCTGATATCAAGAAAGGCCGCAAGAACTGACTTATTATTCGAGAAAGCTAAACGAATATCCGAAACAAAAATACTAATATTGTCTATGGTGCTACGGCCTTTTCTGAATCCCAGCTGATTGGCTGTCAAAAGGCGTCAAAATGTTACTATTTTCAATGAAGAATTCTAACCTGTTTTTAACAAGATGCTCAGCTATTTTGGCAAGGACTGAGGATAGGGCTATTGGACGAAAAGAAGAAACATCGGAGGCTGGTTTGTTTGGTTTTGGTATAGGGATTATGGCTTGGGTTTTCCAAGAAGAAGGAATATTACCAGACAACATAATGGCATTAATAATATTCAAATAGTAGTTCAAAGAAGCGTCACTGCAGTTTATCAAGAAAGAGTATGTAATGCCATCTTCACCTGGAGATGAATCTTTTACATAAGACAACACGCCTTTTAGTTCAGAAAAAGAAAAGGGAGCATTAAGGTCTGTATAACTACAAGCTACCGAGTAAGGAATACAACATTGGGTATTATTAAAGTCGGGAGCAGATGCAGGAGCCAGCTTATCCATAAATTGGTCGGCTAGTTCAATAGAGAATGTACCTGATGAAGACGAATAGAAAGCTGATTTAAATCTTCTTATATTTTTCCAAACTACCGATGGGCAAATATCTGGATGGACTCACAAAAACGTCTCCAACCCTCAAATTTCTTTTTTTTGAGGAGTTTGCGAGTGGAACGGGCTATTTGGGTATAAATTTCGAAATTCTCTGCAGTCATCATGGAACAATATTTTTTCTCAGCCTCCTTCCGTTGCTTGATGGCTATAGTGCACTCATGATCCCACCAAGGAGGAAACGGAATTTTACCCTGTCTATTACTTCTTAATGGAAATAAAGCATTTGCAGCATCAATTAAAATTTTAGTAAACTCTTCTGCACATATTGTTTCATTACCACCATTAACAATAGGAAGGCTAGATAGTTTTTGTTCAACATAATGTTTGAATGTACTCCAGTCATCTGGCAGTTTATGCTTTAATTTAGAACTGTGTTGTAGGTTAGAAGGAGGGCAAGATATAGGTAAAGTAAGAACAACTGGTATATGATCACTGCCATAAGAATGGTCAAGTACACTCCAAGATATCAAAGATGCCAAACTCGGAGAACAAAGAGACAAATCAGGAGCACTAAGGCTTTCACCAGGACCAGTGCGTCGAGTTGGAGTGCCATTGTTTAATATACATATGTTTTGAGAGTCTAAAATATCTGTCATCAATTCACCATAATAATTAGTGCTAGAACTGCCCCATGATTGATTTTGACAGTTGAAATCCCCAAATACTAAAAATGGGCTAGGCAGGGTAGTAAGTAATTGACTAAACTCATTGTATAAGGAAGAAGAAGGATGAGGTATATACACAGAAATAATACAAATTTTATTTACAACTAGCGGACGCCCGCGACTTCGTCCGCGTGACATAAGTTTTTTTAATTCCCACAGGCACTCCTTACTTTTCCGGTATAAAAAGAAGCCTATATGTCACTCTCCAGGTATTCAACTATACCCAATACCCATGCAAAAAATCACGCCGATCCGTTGCTCTGTTGCGGTGTGATTGACGGACAAACTCCCTATTTGACTTTCTTGGGGAAAGAAATTTTATAAATTGTGAAATCCGTATTTCATCCTTTTTAACCGGAAGCCCAAATACCAAGTTTCATGGCTATAGCTTTAAAAACGACGGAATTTCATAAAACTTTCAACCCCTATTTAATCCCTATTGGGGTGGAATTTTTAAAAATTGTTACTCACGACCTTCTCCAAGTTTCGTAGATATAACTTGAAAAATAACTTGTAAAATAAAAGATTTTCATACAAACTTTCACCCGCTATTTCAGCCCTTTGTGGGTAGAATTTTCAAAAATGGCGAAACACGTATTTCTTCATTTTGAACCGGTAGCTCAAATACCAAATTTCATGGATATAACTTGAAAAATGACGGACTTTCATACAAACTTTCAACCCCTATTTCACCCCTTTGGGGGTGGAATTTCGAAAAATCCTTTCTTAGTGGATACCTACTCTTTACAAAGAACACACCCTCCAAATTTCATGTCTCTAGGACCAGTGGTTTAGGCTGTGCGTTGATATATAAGTCAGTCAGTCAGTCAGGACTTTGAATTTTATATATATAGATAACAGCAATGGCATTAATGCCATCACTGAGAGAAGGGAGTGAAGAAATCTTATAGGAGAAAGCTTTGTTAATGAGTATGGCCACTCCACCATACCCATCAAATCTATCATTTCTCACAGTAACAAAACCAGAGATCCTGAAAAGAAATTCTGGTTTCAACCATGTCTCAGAGAGACACATAGCCATAGGCTTATATTTATTTAGTAAGTAAATAATATCAGTTTTTTTACTTATGGCACTCCTGCAGTTCCACTGTAGGATTTTGTGGTCCATAATTAAAGATTTGGTTTAATGCTGTCAGTAATGAATTGGCGGCGTTGGACGGTAAAGAGTTTTAACTAGAAAATGAATTACTAGAATTAGAAAGTAATTTAATAAGTTCTAAAATTAATTCTGCAATAGATTTTTGAGGGATTGTATTTGATCTATGTTTCAATACATAACCATCAGGCATTTGGGAGTTATGATTATTATATTCATTGTTAATCGATTCATGTATAGTGCGGTCATACCCTCCTGTTTGTTTAGGAGGAACACGACGTTGAACAAACACAGTTTTTTTATGAGAACTGTTTGTTGTAGGAGGTACATATGAACTTGAATTTGAGGTAGGATGATTTTTATTTTCAGATTGGGAAGGAGAGGAAGCTGTTACATCAGCATAAGGTTTTGAAGATGGGGGGTGGATTTTAGCTGCCTCTGCATATGATATGCAGCTCTGGGCCATTGAAATTTTAATTTTTTGCTGTCTATCAAATTCTGGACATAACTTACTAGTGGCAAAGTGGCGACCAGTGCAGTGAAAACAATGAGCGTTTTCAGAGACAACGGTACAAGTGTCTGAAGGGTGTTCATCCCCACATTTAAAGCAACGTGGCTTTGATCTGCATTGTATCTTAGTGTGGCCAAATTTGCAGCAATTATAGCATTGTATGGTAGGAAAAATGTATAATTCAACAGAAAGAGCTGTATAGCACATGTACACCCTTTTTGGTAATATTTGACCGTCAAACGTCAATACAACCATGTTAGTGTTAGAAAATAAAGCTGTACCATCAGTTACATTTTTTCTTTTAATTCGCCTCACCTTAATGATTTGACCACATCCCCATAGGAACAGTGATGTTTTCCTGAATTTCTTCCTCAGACCAGTCTTGGGGCACGCCTTTTACTATACCTACTCGTGTAACAGTGAAACTGGGAATAAAAACTTTGTAGGAAAGACTAGCTATTTGTGAGTTCTCTGTAAACAAATTGGCATCCTGATAATTGCTAAATTCCATCGAAACTCTATTTCTGCCTATACGTTTGAGGCTGCCATTTACAATATTATTAATCTTCAATTTTTTCAAATCTTTTCCGAACTGTATAGGATGCAAAGTAACCGGATCATTAGGTGATACGGTTAATCTTTGAATGTGGACAGTGAAAGGTCCTGAATCAGTGCTAACATATTTTCTAGCTATTTGCGGCTGTGAGGGACCTGTCGAATTAATGGGTTGTGTAGAGGAGGCACCAGCATTAACAGGTGAGACATTTTTTATTGGTTCTTGAGCAATATCTACAACAATAGGATTCTATTTTTCATCAGAGTCATCACACTGACACATTTGAGAATGTAATTTTCCTTCTTTATTCCGACTTCTCTTAGTCTTGCAATGGCGGCATCTTTTTTGGGGTTTAGCGCGTTTTCTATCAGAGAGATTAATAAGACCGTCCTCAGTGTCCATAGAAGAATCATCGATAACAATATTATATCCTACAGGGGGACCAGGGTATGGCCCTGGACCTCCTGTAGGTCCAGGGTCATCCGGGGGATCAACCCCCATAATTAAAAGAAACTTACCAAATCAAAAATATGTACACTATTTACTAACTAAAATAAAAATATAAATGTCTAGTAACTATTAATTAACTACTTTTATACACTAAAAACCTCCACTGATCCACTTTTTCAAGTATTATATCAGAAACCGAAAAAACCCGTCCGCCAAATTAGAAGTTTCCCGCGCTTTTTTTCTCGAGGAATGTCGGTTACTTTAGTTCTTCTGCGTATCTCATTTCTGATTTGATCGCTCAGGATCTGAGTTTCCACGTGGCTTTAATAAGAGGCCCTCACAAGTTTTCATCGGAGAGGAGAAATAAAATTCAACATAAATAGACAATTGTATTTTTTAAGCACGATTCTTTTGTACGAAAAACAGCTTATAAAACTAGTATTAATTTATTTTCCTACCTACCTAACTCTTTATGACATTCCTATTTATTGGTGATCTCATACTCTCATAACGTCTCAAAAATTCTCTGATGAAACACACGAGGCTTGGAAAAATTAAAATTGGTGCCCATTTTTTAAAGAAGGCAGCTTTTTTCAGTTAGACTGTACTAGATGATCCCGCTCGGAGACGAAGGCACCGTGGTGGCGCTGGCCACCACACCGCTCCAACTCAATAGTCCCAGGCGAAGGGACCTCAGGGTCAAGAGCGGCCTGGAGTGGGGGCTCCAGTCGTTTCTCCCTTGGATGATCCTGGGTAGTCGGCAGCGTAGTTGTGGCACAAGTTGCCGTGCTTCAACGTGAAGCATGTGAAGAGAGGGGGATGCGTCCTCCGGGATGAGCCCAAAGAGCACCGCGCATGGGACGCTCCGATGCGTTCAAATTTTGAGATATCGGAGCTTCCCAACACAGCGCTGAGGGTGGCCACCGAGGGGGTTTTAGTGAGTAAAAATCTCACATAACCTGATTTCTCCCCCAAGAAATCAGGCATCTATGAAGATTTCCCCCCCGATACCAAAAAAAAAAAAGATGATGCCCGCGACTTCGTCCGCGTGGACCAAGCCTATGTGCTATTCCAGACTATAATCTGTCTCTGTGCCAAATTTCATCCAGATCCGTTCAGTCGTTCTAGAGTTATAAGTGTTCGAACAAACCCGACTTCTTTATATGTAATCTTTACATGTACTACCACAAAAAAAATGTTTTATATTAGTTTTCAAGTTTAAATATAACACTTATTAAAAATATTCTTGTAGTTATATAACCTTAATCTTGGAGCATACAATTGATTTATAGTATATAACATTTTAATTTTGAAAAGAACGTTATATAACTTAATGTAATGTAACTTTTTTCTGTCTGTAACAGTCGTGTTACACTTAACAAACTTAACATTACTCAATTACATAAGAACAGTAAAGTTAGTTATTCTTCTTCCCTTTACCAGCTTTTTGCGTCTTTGTAAACAGCATACAAACTATCTTCTTCAATATTACACCGGCTAAGGCCAGCACTGATATAACCACAGCTAATTGATCCAACATCCACAGCTGATACCAGGAATACATCAGACTATAGGAGCGCAGGTGGAATGCCCCTGAAAATAAAAAATTAGTTTAATGCCATAGTGTAGGGTCTGCCAAAAATTCCTCCTGTATCCTTGTCTATCCTATTAGTTTTAACTAAAATTCGAGAAGGATTGAGATAGAAGTTTATTTTTAGGAATTCGAAAACCAAACATTGATCGACGCGGTTGCGTCATATGGTCGCTAGCGGCATACGGTTTATGGAGGGTAGAGGTAAGGAGAATCATCTCATAAGGGAGAAAAGTTGAAAAAATGTCCAGTGGTAACTATAAATAAAATAAATAAATAAATAATAATTTATTCATGAGAATGTAGGTGATATACAGTTGTCATGGTTACAGTTTGGGAGCCTTATACATTCTACCAATTAATGGTGTATGAATATTTGGTATAAATCATCAAAATTAAAAAGAGAAATTTAGTAAATTAAAATAATCAATGGTGATAATAGAACTTAATTACAATTACAAATGTCAAATTCCATCTAAGAGGGGATACTCAATTATTGCACTACAAAACCATTTAGTAATTCACGTCATCATCATCTTTACATATTATATTATTTAAAAGTTACCTAGTTAGTTATTTAAAAGTTTAAGTTGAGATTATCACTAAGGAATTCAGTAATTTTGTAATAACATTTATTTATAAGCAGCTCATAAGCCTTCCTTTTTAAAACATTAAAAGTACTGCTTTTGTAGCTGTCAGGAAGTTTATTGTACATAGTTATTGCCATGTAATGTGTACTCTTTCCAAACATCTGCAGTCTTTTAGGAGGTACAATTAGTTTATTCCTTCTCTGGGCTCTCCGAGATCTAACCTCAACCAGTTCATTGTAACTCTTAAAATAACTTGGATTTTTTTTGACTAGCAATAATAATTCATAGATATATTGACAAGGCAAGGGAAGAACATGGTGCTTCTTAAATAAAGGCCTACAGGTATCTAATGGCTGCAATCCACATAATGCTCTCAGACAGGCTTTTTGTTTTATAAAAACTTTATAAGCAAATACCGAATTTCCCCACAAGATAATCCCATAACTTAATAGCGATGAAACAAATAAATAAAATATAACAGTTCAAAAACCTTCCACAGTGGCGCTGGTGTAGGCAAAGGATATGGCATGAATTTAGCAATTATTGTTAATGAAGTGAAGTATGCCGAGTTAAAAAAAAAATATCGTTGTCGACTAATGTAGTTAGTTATTGAAAATTTCAACAACTTACGTTGGACAAAATAATCATGAATGTTTTCCTTTCCTTGTTTATTTCCCAAACCTACTCTAATAATATTTAGCGCTTCTTTTTAAATTTACCCTGATGCTAATGTGGCGCCCCCAATTTAATGCATTTAGACGGACACATTTCATATCGACGGATGATTCTCCTTACCTCTACCCTCCATAATACTAATTGATCAATTTTGTAATTGATCAATTAGACTATAATGAAAGATTTTTGAATTTTAAGAAACTTAAGCCTGGTGGTGGTAAAGGTATCGCACAACCAAAGAAAGGAACCATTCCTTTTTATTTTAACCGAATTAAAAGTAACTCCAAATTAAATTCAGCTAAACAACAAAGCGCAAAAAAAGGGACCATCCCTTATTACTTCCCCAAATTAGAAGATCAGACTCTTAGATCTATTGGTCAAACTGAATATAATAAAACACTTTTACATAAACCAAATTCTAATTTTTGCGAAAATTTGGTATTATCCATCAAAACATAGCAGGAGTACTCAATAAAGTAGACAGTATTGATATCGCTATAAGTGATCTTGAAACAAATTCGATCCAAATTGACGTAATATGTTTGTCGGAAACTTTTTTATTATCAGGTCAAGAATCGAACGTATGCTTAAATAACTTTTCTTTAGTTTCATGCTTTTCAAGAAAATCTTCAAAAAGGGGTGGGGTTTGTATCCTGACCCGCCCTTGGCTGGACTGTGAACCAATTGAATATCTTAACTGCTACGCAAATGAAAAGGACTTCGAGTGCTGTGGCATAATTTTAAATCAGTTAAATGTTATCGTGATATGTCTATACAGAATCCCCCAATCGGATGTTAAGCTATTTTTAAATAAATTAGATACGTTTTTATACGCTCTTACAAATAAATATAAAAAGCAAAAAATAATAATTTGTGGCGATATAAACATTAATACCCTTAACAATAGTGGCGCTTCAAAATGTTATAATGAAATACTATCAAATTATAACCTAGTAAACGTAATTAAATACGCAACTCGAATGACCTCTTCAAGTCAAACTTGTATAGACCATATAATAACCAATATCAAGGAGGGTAACAGCCAATTACATAAATTGTGTCTATCAGACCACAACACCGCGCAGTCTTTTCATTTCAATACATCAAACAAATATGATAAATCAAATACAAAATCCTTTACTTTCAGAAGGGATTATTGCAATGAGAATATGGATAAGTTCATTAATTGTATAAATAGCCTATCCTTTAGTGAAATATTAGAGAAAAATGACACAAATGAAGCTTTTAATAAACTACATGACACATTAACACTCTTCCATGGGCTTTGCTTCCCACTAATAAAGATTTCAATTAATGTAAAATCCAAACAAGCAAGATGGATAACAACGGGTTTAAGAGTTAGTTCCAGGAAAAAGCGACAAATGTACCTAGAAATATGCTGTAGCAAAAATAATCATAATAAAAAAGTCATCTATAAAAAATACTCCCACATTTTGCGTCAATGTATTTATTATAGAAGAAGACAGAGCAATAAAATATATATAAAAAATTCAAAAAATATTTGTACTGCTACCTGGAACATCATTAAAAGAAAAATAGGTGTTTCGCGTAAGGCACGAGAAATCAACTATATTACACACAATAATAAAGCTATAAGTGATCCTACAGAAATATGTACATTTAGGAAAACAGAAGTGGAGTAAAGTGAAACTAAGCAAATATAACAAACCACAATTTATTCTAGTGAACGATTACAACATATCACACATAAAATAATCAAAAAGGAACACACTTAAATCTGAACACAATTATGACTCATTAAGAGTTTCACAATAACGCAGTTTACAGCTCGGAAGGTGACAAAAGAATGACTACGCGGTAATACAGAGAGCGCTTTTTATACACGTTCCTGCCCGCTTTTATAGGTTTTAGTCGGGTACCTACACTACTCACAATAATTTTGCTAACTCGGCCTATCCTGATTGTGCGCCGCCCTCGGCTGCACCGGAAACAATTTCATCAGAAGCAGGAAGAGCTGGTGTGCGTATGCCATCTTCATAAGCTCCCCCTCTTGCGGTGTCTCCTGAACTAGTGAGGGCACCCAAAGATTCACCCGCATCGTCACAGTTACTGTCATCAGAACCTGCATAAGACACAAATGGTTGATTATTCATGACGATGCACGCTATTGCCTATTCTGACAATCATCACGCATACGAGGCCCTCATTCAAAATAACAACTTTCGCTACACAAAATAAAACGCTTCACATTCAAAAGTATGCATAATTCTCCAGACTTTACATCTCAATCAATCTCATACCAGAACTTGCAAGTTCACACACACACCACGTTAAAAACGTGCCAGGACAGAGCCTGATGCGCATTCAGAGAACGCGACTTCCCAGGACAAAACCTGCCAGGACACAGCCTGATGCGCATTCAGAGAACGCGACTTTCCAGGACAAAACCTGCCAGGACACAGCCTGATGCGCATTCAGAGAACGCGACTTTCCAGGACACAGCCTGCCAGGACACAGCCTGATGCGCATCTAAGAGACGCGACTTCCCAGGACACAGCCTGCCAGGACACAGCCTGATGCGCATTCAGAGAACACGACTTCCCAGGACACAGCCTGCCGACATAACCTTCTTCTCAATCTGCCCACTACATACAACGCTGTCCGCTGTCATCCACTAGCCTAACAGAGCCTAAAGTAACCTAACCTAACATGTAAGCTTACATTTTGACCTAACAACTGAACTAATAAGTAGCCTAACGTTTGACCTAAGAACTGACCTAACGTCTGATTTACGACTAACCTAACTTTACTAGAGAAAGCATGTAACTAAATTGGATGACAGCAAGCAGAGCCATAGGCAATGTTTATGCAAATTAAGTTGAAAGTGTCTGTCACCGAAGAACGTGCCGCGTAGTCCGAAGCACGACTTCGAGGTACCACTCCAAGGCACCGCTCCAGGACCCCGCTCCAAGGCACCACTCCAGGGCACACCTCCAGGGCCCCGATCCAGGGCACCACTCAATGGCGCCAAACATGTAACAGAAATTAAAACCAAATCGTTATCACGAAACGACGTGATCATCGTGGCTATCCATACATAGCAGGTAGTCAACGCATAGTCAATTACCGTCACAAGCTCTCTGACTTAAAAGTTCATTACCAGCACAGTTACCAGTACCAGCACAGGTACCAACAAAATTATTTGACTGCTTCAGCAGAGCTCATACATACAAAGCCGATAGAACTCACAGAACCTGTGGAGCTCTCAATAGAGCTGGTAGAGCTCCAAGATACAGTAGCGCTGGTAGAGTACCAAGACACAGTAGAACTCGTAGAGAAACAAGAGACAGTAGAGCTGGTAGAGCATAATGAGTCAGTTGAGCTCATAGAGCAACAAGAGTCGATAGAGCTGGTAGAGCATAATGAGTCAGTTGAGCTCATAGAGCAACAAGAGTCGATAGAGCTGGTAGAGCACAAAGAGTCAGTAGAGCTCATAGAGCAACAAGAGTCGGTAGAGCTGGTAGACCCCTCACTAAAGGTCGCTCAACCATAGTACAAACTCACAGTTGTACCATGTCGAAACAACTTTGAACATTCAAAACATCAAACACCATCATCGATGAACACAGAAAATGAAGAAAGTTTACTCATACCAGTTATGTTCAACCATATCGAGTAGGCTAACGAGCAGCCTCGCGCACTATACAAGCACGCAGCCCTGCGCGACCAGTAGACGCGCAGTGTCACGCCTCACAGCGCGGCAGGCGAACTCACAGCAACGCGCACTAGACAAGCGCGCAGCCCTGCGCGACCAGTAGACGCGCAGTGTCGCGCCTCAGCGCGGCAGGCGAGCGCGCAGCATCGCACCCTAGGCGAGCGCACAGCCATGCGCAACCAGGAGCGCGCAGCATCGCGCACTAGGTGGGCGCGCATCCCTGCGCAACCAGTGGACACTCAGTGTCACGCCTTAAGCGCGGCAGGCGAGTGCGCAGCAACGCACACTAGACAAGCGCACAGCCCTGCGCGACCAGCAGACGCGCAGTGACGCGCTTCACACACGCGGCATGCGGGCGCGCAGCCCGGCGCGACCAGAACGCCTCACACGTGGTGAGCGCCGAAGACGAAATTAACATAGAACACACAGAAAATTAAACTTAACGAGCAATTTAACTTCACAAAAACCCCTTAACAGTTTCATATTATCAGGACATGTAGGTATGTAGACTCGTAATCGATCCACCCAAAACTTGACCGCAGGTAAAACGAAAACAAACTTTCTATCCATGAGAGCAGAAAAACAACTTCTCTAATCAAAATAGAATGCAACATTCCTGTCATCCAAATTACGTAACCTGGTTCGGTAATATTAAAGAAAATAACCTGTAAAACTCAAGTTAATTTTAACGTTTATCAGAACTATAAATATGTTTGCTCGTCCATACCTGACCTCAACAATTATTGTTTTGTGTACAAGCACTATTCCTTTGTAAAAGTATCACAGAAGCATTAACAAACCCCAAGGGATACTAGCGAGTTTAACAGGTTTTCTTAAACCGCTGTCTTACATCACGAATGCATCGCATCATTCGAAACACAGTGAGCGTTATTAAGAGACACTTTTTATAAACACAGCATGTTTAAAACAATTGAATCGTAAAGTGGGTATAATCTGACTTTTAACCATCACGCATTTATTACGTATTTGACGCACAAAACTTTCTAAATTGCGGATGATTGGTATCCGATCGTAACTAGGTCAAGAGTTTTAAATAACAACCCTCATTTTAAATACAAAAAACCAAATCACGCAAAAACAATTTATCCGTACATCATGCTTTAGCAAAACATTACTACTTTATGTGTTCAAAACTCAGCAAACTTAGAGGCCTCAAGTTATGCATTCAAACTTAGGGTATGAGTCACCTATTTTTCTCAAAAATATTTCTGTACCCGGTCGGTACCCACAAAGGCTCCACTTTTGAACAAGATGTTTCTGCTAGACACCTCACACTGTTCACAAACTAGCATTCAGGGCGGCTTAGGGACCCACATGCATGCGTTATGCCAATAACAACCACTGAGCCAACACAGCTTGCTAATTTAGTGGGAAATTATCATAAAATGGAAATCGCGTAAATACAATTGGAGTCTAAACCTTTTCTTAACACAATTAACAGTCAATTCAGTAACATGAATTACTGTTCATTTACTTTGTGGCTACGCTTGGTGGGTATTACATCCTTAAGCAAATAAATTAAATGGTCTTACCGATGGCGCATATTACGTCATATCACCAGAGGCTCGATGGTGTCATCACCTCACCACCATTCCAGGCAAATGCCAGGCGTAACACGGGAAAGCGCGCAGCACCGCGGCTCCGAGGCACGCAGCAAGGCACGACAGCGTGTCGCGCAGACTGAATTGCCCTCGTGAACGCTGCCCAGAGCGCCCACGTGGCATGCACAGTTGCACACCCAAGCGCACTCGTGAGGCGCCTCAAGCACACGAGCTGTGCAACACCACATCTCGGCCACACTCCGCGAGCCAGCGTTACCAATCACATGAAAACAAAACACAACTTTAGCACACAAATAAACACTGCACATTACGCGAGTCACCCTTCGAGAGATATCTTGATCGGTCTCGTGATCAACTTTAAGCACTTTAAATTTGGGTATGTTCCTTTTTGGTTCATCTCGTATGTGGGCCTATTTAGCGGTCCTTTATCCCACTTCTGAATTTAGGGAACAGAAGTGGAGTAAAGTGAAACTAAGCAAATATAACAAACCACAATTTATTCTAGTGAACGATTACAACATATCACACATAAAATAATCAAAAAGGAACACACTTAAATCTGAACACAATTATGACTCATTAAGAGTTTCACAATAACGCAGTTTACAGCTCGGAAGGTGACAAAAGAATGACTACGCGGTAATACAGAGAGCGCTTTTTATACACGTTCCTGCCCGCTTTTATAGGTTTTAGTCGGGTACCTACACTACTCACAATAATTTTGCTAACTGTACTATAATAAATGACTATTTTATAAAGATATCAAATAAACTACTAGATAATTTTGACAGTACCGTAAAGGATTTAAAGAGCCACCAAAACAATATGTTCTGTTGTCCAACGGACCCCTATGAAATAAGGAAAATTATATAAGTTTGAAAAATACATGCTCTACGGGATACGATGAAATAAGTACAATCTTAATTAAAAAATGTGTTAATTCCATTTCAGTGCCTTTGAGTCATATAATTAATCTTTCTATGGAACAAGGCATATTCCCGGAAGCACTAAAACTCTCCGTTATAAAACCACTTTTTAAGAAAGGCAAAAAAGATGATATTGGAAATTAAGGCCTATTGCCCTAAATCCAGTACTTTCAAAAATTTTTGAGAAGGTTGTCTATAAAAGAATGTATAATTATGCAGAACGTTTTAATATTTTATCAGAAACACAGCACGGTTTTAGGAGAAATAGGTCAACTACAACTGCTATATTTCAGTTAACCAAGCACGTTACAGAATCCGTAGATAAAGGTCAAGCCATCACTGTATTGTTTATGGATATGTCAAAGGCCTTTGACCTAGTAAATCACAGAAAACTCTTAAATAAATTAGAATGTTACGGATTCCGCGGCAAAATTCATGATTGGATAAAGTCATTTCTAAGCAATAGAAAGCAAAAAACAATGATATCTAAGCGGATAAATAATACAATTAGTACTTATTCATCATCCTATGCAAATAACAATTTTGGTGTACCGCAGGGTAGTGTTTTGGGGCCTCTTTTGTTTCTTTTTTATGTGAATGACCTTTCATCGTGCATTAAATATCCGTCTATTTTATTTGCAGATGACACTACGATAATTATACCATGCCGCGATAATAAAACATACGAGTCGGATATAAATGAATCACTCAGTCAGACTATACAATGGTTGCAATGTAATAATTTATCAGTAAACGTTAATAAAACTAAATACATTCAATTTAAAACCAAACGACGACAAAATAATCAATTAAAAATCAAATATAATAATGAATATATTGACATGGATAGTAATATAAAATTTTTGGGAATAAAATTAGACCAACATTGTGACTGGACATACCATATTAATGACATTTGTACCAAATTAAACAGATTTATATATCCGCTACGAAGATTAAGACAAATTGTATCTTTGGAAGCAGCATTTGCTGCGTACCATGGTTACATTATGTCGAACCTTCGATACGGTATTGTCATATGGGGATCCTCGATTGCATTTAATAAACTTTTTATAGTGCAAAAGAAGTGTATTAGAAGTATTCTTCTTATGAAACCAACCGATTCATGCAGATTAGTTTTTAAAAAATATAACCTTCTTACATTACCGTCTTTGTACATTTATGAGACATCTGTATTTGTTCATAGGAATTTGGAGTATTTTGTTAAGAAATCCGATGTTAACCAAAATAGTATCACAAGAAATCAAGATAAACTTGTAATACCACAATACCGTCTTAGACAAACTCAAAAATCGCCTTACGCAATGAGCATTCAAATTTATAATAAACTGGACATAAATATAAAAAAGCTACCGACAAATCTCTTTAAAAGGAAGCTCTTTAAGTGGTTGTGCGATAAATCATTTTACTCTGTTTCAGATTACCTTAATAACCTACCATGGAAGTTGTAATATTATATATTTGACATAGAACCTCAGAATTTTAGAATTTTATAACTTTATATAATTAAATAATTGACATTTTATAATATACTACACACTCTCTTGTAGTGTTACAAATATTTGCATGCTGAAGTGTCAGTAAAATATGCAGGGCCTCTCTAAATTTAAGAACTTTGTTAACCACCCATATTTAGCAAATAAACTTCATTTCATTTCATTTCATTTCATTTCATACGGTTTAATACCAAGTAGTACCCTATTTTTTCTCGAATAGCATACGGCGTGTTCTCAAAGGAAGGGTGGATAGCAGCAGGCGTTAATGGGCGGTGAGTATCGTAAGCTGTTAGTGCAAGATGCATACTGTACCACATTGATTGACATACCCGCCACAGTAGACATACTGTCTACTGTGGCGGATTATAGCGAATTTGTGGTGGTCTTCGCAGTCCGCACACAATCCAATAGATGGCACTACTAGTACGATGCACGCAACCACGAAGAGCCCAACTCACGATTACGAAGTGTTCTTTGAATTACGCTATATATAGGTACGACCTTCGAAGATGAACGGTCGGACCAGTTGCCTATAAGAAATCCATTAAAAATATGCTCCTAAAAAAAGCTTCTGTTGAAGAGTTTGTAAATGTTAGACGAGCATGAATTTGATCGCTCCATCCAGCCAATAGCCATAGACATAGAATTTTTTCGCTACGCTCAACGCACACATTTACATTTAATTTTTTGTAACACCGTAATCTATCACTGTTGGTCTTGTACATTCTAAGCCTATGGCTCCAGCAATTACTTAGTTATGTACACATTGATATAATAATTGTAAATGAATTTTTAACAAGAGCAACCACAGAGTTTCTTGCTGGTTCTTCTCGATAGGAATGGCATTCCGAACCGGTGGTAGATTCACTTGACGATTCAAAAGTACTTGTAAAAGTTTATTTCAAAAAAGAAACATTTGATTTGATTTGAGTGGTCCCCGAGCACAACACCCGCTCGGAGGACGATCATCCTATTGTTACGGTCGAGCCATATTACCTGCTCCCGTACAAATTAAACTTCTAGTTTAATTTGTTCATTATTCGAGTTTATATGTACCTCTGCTCTCGATGGCCAGCTCCACATAGTGCTGAATGAGTTTCTTGTTGGTTACCGGGCGGTTGCGGAACAACCGGGATAGCTCCTTTGCGCGGCTGTAGTATCTGGAACATAGTGGAAATACCAACGACCTCAATTTACATAGGCCCTGTCAAACAAAGAACGTGGACTTATTAACGCCATCTAGTCTGAAAAACGGGACAGCGTTATGGCGGGGACAAGGACAGGCTTATACAGGTGAGGGGCACGCCCTACAAGTCGGACGCCGACCTTTTTTCTATGAAAGCGCCCATCTAGTACCTAAATATATATATCGATGGAAAAAACAAACTAGAATCTAAAAGATTGAACGTTATAGTACATTACATCGCGAGACCGGGAAGTACGCGTTTTCTGGTCGAGTGTTAGTTAGTCTCGGCTATATACGAGACCAGAAATGCTCTCCCGGTCGAGGTGTGTATAGTGCTTTTCTAAAAAATAAAACAAGTGACTTTTCTTTGGATTTCGGCGGAAGCAAATTATTTTTAGCTAATTCGGCCTCCGCTCTCAGAAAAGGAGACGTACAATCTAAATCCATCATATCCTGACTCGAACTCATTTTTTCGTCACTTTTAAATAATAAATTATAACGATTAGGTATGTAGTTAATTCCCGCCTTTCAATATTATAAAGATAAAAAATAAATATTATACTTTCTTTTTTTTTGCGCTGTGAGTGCTGAACGCGTAATACGGTAGAGTTCCAAATTTAAACTATTTAGACCAAAGAACATTATAACAAGTTACAAGATATTCAGGAAGAAAGATTCCAAATTGAAACTTATGATATGTAATGAAAATACATACTCGTACATTCTTTACTGGCTTAGGCCGGGAAGTTTAACTTTCGAACTCAAATGTGCACATTTCATATCATTTTTTAGAAAAAGTTTTAAACTGACTTCACCACACAGTTATCATGTCCAACCATTTAATTTATTTTTGACATAAGCACGGCTATGAAGTTTCTTAATTATTGATAGGCAACCACCAAAAAAGGCAATAATTCATAGACGCAGATATTCTTTACATTATGACGTGATTAAAGGAAGCGGGGGTCACATCTCAGCAATAAATAATTCGACGCAAAGAGAGACTTAATATGGCCATGGCTATCGCCTCGTCCTTCGAATATTTCTCGGCCGTGAATAGCTTTATTTCCGGCCTGGGCAATAATGTGCTATTACCTGTTGTCACTAAACATCTCTGTGAGCGCGACTTTGAGGTTCCCCGCGATTTGCATCGGGTTGAAGTCGACTCTGATCGCATATCCCGACTTGACTGCGCGTTGGGCGTTGGCGTGTTGGTCTCCGAACACGGGGATGGTCACAAGCGGCACGCCGAACTGGAGGGACTCCAACGTGCTGAGTAGACCACCGTGCGTGATGAAGGCTTTTACGTTGGGATGCGCTGAAAGATAGAAGACAAATAAATAAATATTGGTTTACAGAAGTGAGTGAAAGAAGACATGTTGCGCCGACCCCACATAGCGTGGGATAGGGAAAGGTAGAAGCAGAAGCAATATATAGAACATAAATCTATAGTCTATACTAATGTTATAAATGCGAAAGTTTGGATGGATGTTTGTAAATCAATCACGCCAGAACGGCTTAACGGATCTGAATGAAAATTCGCACAGAAATAGATTATTGTCTGGAATAACACATATGCTAAATTAAAGACTTCCAGTGGGAACTAAAAAACATCAATGCACGTGGACGGCGTTGCGGGCATCAGCTAGTAAATAAATAATGGTTTATTCACACAGATCATACAGAAAAAAATTCTTTTTTTTGTGTTCTCACAACAATTAGACATTATAACTAAAGATTACTTACAACAACACAACTTACGTTATACAAGATGTATTTTTTTATACAAAAACAAATGGCTCCGTGTGTCAGATAAAGAGGCTGAATATTTAAATCTTTTTTTTTAATTGCGTGATAGGCTTGCGCTTGACGACAATCATGTTTAGTGCAAAGCAATGATGAGGTCTAGGTTGGAACGCGCTTGCCTAGAAGATGCCTATTCTTGCCTTGAAGGTACTTAAGATATAACTAAATCTTAAGTTTATAAAAGGAATAGGTGACTGATTGACTGATCTACTCGTACCAACGCACAACTCAAACCACTGAACGGATTGGGCTGTTTAGCAATCAGATTTATCAGAAAGTTTATTAGTAGAACGTTCACATCATCATTCATTCATTCATTTCATTGTTGTGCGAAAGTGTGTTTGTTTGATGGTTTATTGGTTTGTCCTTTAATCACGCCGTAACGGAGCAACGGATCGACGTGATTTTTGGCATGGGTATAGTTGAGGACCTGAAGTGACATAGGCTACTTTTTATCCCGGAAAATTAAGGAGTTCCCGCGGGAATCAAAAAACTTTAACCACTGGGACGAGTCGCGGGCATCAGCTAGTTTCAATTATACTTGGACGATGACGACATGGTTTTCTTGGGTATAGGATAGTATGCGTCTCAGTACTCACAGAGTATGCTAGACTGCGGCATCCAGGGTCTGATGTGAAGGTTCCTGGGTAGCCCTTCCATCTGCTCCTCAAACTTCCAAAGTACGGTGTAGGGCAGTTCCCCTAACATCTTCACCAGGTCGTGTCGGGTCTTCTCCGGGAGCGCAGCGGATCTGACCACGGAACCCATGCTGAAGTAGACCACACCCTGGGGGGATGAATCCAGGATGTCTTGGAGGTCCTGGGAATATTAAGGGGTATTTCAGTTTATAAAATGGAATAAGTTTTAAAAAACATGGGTGCGAGTTCACAAGCAGTTTGGGGAATGGTGGGTGTTTTATTTTTAAAATCTATCGTATACTATCTTTTCTAGAAGACTTGTGACTTGTCCCCCGTAGCATTTCCAAGCAGTGGTACTTTCCTGTCGATGTGAGAATTTTCGAATAGTATTAAATTGTGATGAAATTATCAGCAGAATGGAGAATGGATGTGCGGTACACAATCTACTACTTGGCGACTCCCTTACGCAGTGGTGAGCGCTGTGGTCTTATTATGGGAGATATGTCTTATTATGGCAGGGTCAATTTGGGAATTTACAATTTATGAATTTTCTCTGGTCTGGTCTGGTGGGAGGCTTCGGTCATGGCTAGTTACCACTATACCGGCAAAGACTTACCGCTAAGCTATTTAGCGTTCCGGTACGATGCCATGTAGAAACCGATAGGGGCATGGATTTAATATAACTGCCGTACCCATCATCACTTACCACCAGGTGAGATCGCAGTCAACGGCTAACTTGTAATGGAATAAAAAAAGTCTAGTCTTGGTCTAGTCAGAGCACGCTGGGGGTTAACAGGGATAAGGCGGCAGCCGTATGTCCAAATTGGAAGAACAATAAATACAAATTGTCTGGCAAAAAATTAGTATGCAGCTTGGATGTATTAATATTTATAAGCGGAAATGGGTGCGAGTTCACCAGCAAAATGGGTGTTATGTGGTTCTCGTACCTTGGGCAGTGGTGAAATATCGTCGATGTTATTTACTGCGCTGTCGATAATGTTGAGTGTGGTGACGAATGGTGCGAATTCACAAACAATATGGGTGTGACGTTTTACTATGTACGTGTTTCTCGTACCTTGGGCAGTGGTGGAACATTCTCGTCGATGTGATATCCAGCGATGTCGATAACGTTGGGTGGGGTGACGAACGGGGGTGAGTACGATGGGTGAGAGTTCACAAACAGTATAGAAATGTTGTGCATAGCCTCGTAGTATGGAGGCAGGGTAACGCCGCGCGCTTTGGCTATAGATGCGAAGTATTTCTCGTAGTTTTCTTTATTGGTCGCATGGCCTGTCCTGGAATTTAAGAAATCACTATTTATTAAGGGTTATTTGAACTAAAAGCTTTTTACCCACCAGTGGGTGCGGGAATTCCCGTTTATCAGTGCACCCTCTGAGTTATGGTTAGAAATAAAAAATTAAAAGTCTTAAATCATCGAAAAATATTTTTAAAAACAAGCTTTTATCATCTCCATATTGAATTTGGTCTTACGTCATTTGATTTTTCGTATTCTTCTCGGCAAATCCTTTTTAATTGATACCCATATCATGTCCACTTCTGATACCTACAAAATAACTAGTTCGCCATCTTTCGGGGTCCACCATATTGGATTTAGAATGACATCACTTAGCTAAGCAGTCATTCAAACTAAACGTGTAGGTATGCAAAATTTCAGCTCAATCTTTTGGGGATAACTATTTTAAAATTCACTTGCAAGATTTAACCTAAACAAAAAAACCTACCGACACTACATTTACTGTATGTTGGATGAGAACTGATAACTATATTCAAGATATTTATTATTTCATATTTGCTATCAAAAAGTATAACTTCTTGCGTGCGTACATAAGTACACACACACTTTTTTTGTTGCTTTTGTAACTCACATAGTGTGGGAGCCAAAGTCGAGGAAAGCGATTGTGTTCTTTAATTGCTGCCACAGCGTCATGGGCGTATCGTATTCAATGCTCAACATAGGGACTGTGGAGATGGACCGACTCAGGTACTCCAAGTGGTTATTATTTCTGTACTCATCTCTATGCTTCATAATTTTAATGGTAACATAGTCATCTAACTGTAATTTATATTCATCTAACGGTAATTTAACTCATCTATAAACAAGTCCACAAACATTGTAACTTGCAATTTAAATAGAAAAATAAAATAAAAAATTGTTCAAATCGGTTTAGAAACCACGGAGATATGCACCGACATACATTAAAAAAAAAAAAAAAAGATACGCACCGAATTGAGAACCTCCTCCTTTTTTGGAAGTCGGTTAAAAATATGTCCATACATTGTATAATTCGCGCGCGAGTTGAATGCAGAGATTACCATTTATGTCAGGCCTCAGGCCCCGACTGCATTCAACTCGCGCGCGTACTATACAAGAGTGGTCCATACAAAGTTATGATTGTAACTCACATAGTATAGGAGCTAAAGTCGAGGAAAGCGATTGTATTCTTTAATCGCTGCCGCCTGCCACAGCGTCATAGGCGCATCGTATTCTCTGTTCAACATGGGGGCAGACTTTAATATAACTACCATACCCCTAACAGGCTAGCCAGCTACCATCTTAGAGTGCATCATCACTTACCATCAGGTGAGATCGCAGTCAAGGGCTAACTTATTGTAGTTGATAAAAAACCTTCTACTTATAATAACCAAACATTTTTTTGTTGCGATTGTAACTCACATGGTGTGGGAGCTAAAGTCGATGAAAGCGATGGTGTTCTGTAACCGCTGCCACAGCGTCATAGGCGTATCGTATTCAATGCTCAACATAGGGACTGTGGGTACAGAGCGAACTGTATCCACCAGATATTCCAACTGAGTGTGCAGTACCATACCGCCCAGCATTATCCATGGTACGCCTTGTACCGCCGCGTATCTGTCAACAATGACACCTGTTAGTAACTAGATAACTACTGCATACGTAATGTTCATAAATGTTGGACTAATATTTACTTATATTTTTAATCTGTCTCGTGGTCCCATCTGTTCGTCTATCGAAATTCAACGTGTCCGCTGAAGGACACATGTTCGTGTGTCTAACTCAAGTGTACTAATTCGCGCACAAGTGAATTTGAACTAATATCATTCTATTGGCAGCTGCCTAATAACTTTAGTGTGTGTGACGTGTCGACATTTAATCTAGGAATGAGAAGAGGCATCTTAAGGGATAACGGCTGATTTCATCGACCCAGCTAAGCAGAGGTGCAATTATGTAAGGATTGCCGATCAAATCGTCAAAGTTCGGCTTTAAAGTAAAATAAACCATAAAAACATTGGAGTCTCGCCGGAGTCTCCAGGGCGCTGCGAGAGATGTTCCATCCAAACTCTTTCACCGTATTCAGGTTTTGCGTACCGATACTTTGAATCTTTTAGACATATATGCTCCATTTTAGGCTGCGTCTTCACTTGCAGGTGTGGTTGCTGCCAAGCGCTAGTCTATAAAAAAAAAGAATTTACCCAGCTTCCAGTTCGGAAAAGAACCACTCGGTGATGACAGCGTCAAAGTTCTCGTTCGTCAGCACACTCCTCACCGCCGGAGTCTCCAGGGCGCTGCGAGAGATTTTCCATCCAAACTCCTTCACCGTATTCAGGTTTTGCGTACCTACCGATACTTTCAATCTTTTAGACATAGACATGCTCCATTTTAGGCTGCATCTTCACTTGCACGTGTGGTTGCTGCCAAGCGCTAGTCTATAAAAAAAAAGAATTTACCCAGCTTCCAGTTCGGAAAAGAACCACTCGGTGATGACAGCGTCAAAGTTCTCGTTGGTCAGCACACTCCTCACCGCCGGAGTCTCCAGGGCGCTGCGAGAGATGTTCCATCCAAACTCCTTCACCGTATTCAGGTTTTGTGTACCGATACCTTGAATCTTTTAGACAAATACGCTCCATTTTAGGCTGCATCTTCACTTGCAGGTGTGGTTGCTGCCAAGCGCTAGTCTATAAAAAAAAATACCCAGCTTCGACTTCGGAAAAGAACCACTCGGTGATGACAGCGTCAAAGTTCTCGTTGGTCAGCACACTCCTCACTGCCGGAGTCTCCAGGGCGCTGCGAGAGATGTTCCATCCAAACTGCTTCACCGTGTGTAGGTTTTGCGTGCGCTGGTCTGTCATGTCCAATTCTGCAAAAATGGAAATACAAGTAGGCTTTCTGTACACGAATCCGGTTCAGCCGCACCCCGATTGTGTAAGAAATCGTAATCGTTTGTCATACGGATAATTCGACGCGTCAAAAGAGCTCATAGATGCCTGCACGTCAAAAACATGTATGAACTCCTTAAACAGTTCGAGTAATACGATTCAAGTTGTCAAATGATTACGATTTGCTTAGACAATTTGGCATCTGGTCTAGCCGTGGCTATTTATCACCCTACCGGTAAAGACAAGCGTTTTAGTGTTCCGGTACGGTGCCGTGTAGAAACTAGAGGTGAGGCGTCATTTATCGCTGTTCATAAAAATATAATCTGTGTAATGTAAGGTGGCAACACCGAACTTATGTCTCTTTCACCGCCTTGCTTTTTGGCTTGCAACCATGTTTTTTTGTGCTCGATCAAATCAATACATTTTATTGGAATAACAAGTCTATCTTAATTATTTCCAAAACATTGGTGCCGAAACTCAAATAAATTCAAACCGGGCGGTCACTGACAAGTGTCGTCTTTCCAAGGATTTGCTAACGTTTTCAGCGACATGTCTTCCGACGAGTCTAGCATCAAAGACACAAAGGTTGAAATACGGCGCATTAAGGCTAAAATCTCCCAGATTAAAGGCCTTCTAACCCGCGCAGCAAAATTTGCGAGTGAGCAACGCGATCAAGTGCTACTCGACACGGAAGGTATCTAGCTCCGATTAGAGATGCTGCGGACATGCCTCGGGCCCCTCGGGGACTACAAACAACACTCCTTGGAGCTACAACAACCTACTCCTGGGCCAGAATGCGGAGCAATATTTCGCCGAGGACCTAGTCGAGGAAAGATGCGTCACCCTCATGGCAGAGCTTAGAAGGATTACGAATAACGCCCACGGCACGCCCCCAGCGACGCCGAAGGCTCATTCCCAGCCTGGGCATAGTGATTGCCACAGCAAGAAACTCCCTCACTTGGAATTACCTGTGTTCGACGGTAAGGAGATTACACAGTATGCTTCCTTCATTGACATTTTCAATGTGATCGTCGACAGTGATAATAAGTTAATGCCGGTGGAAAAGCTATGTTACTTAAGAAAATATTTAACGGGTGATGCATTAACATTAATTGAAAGATTGCCATTAGTTAATGACTCATATAAAAGTGCTTTAGATTTGTTAAGTAAAAGGTATAACAATAAATGTTTACTGATAAGTCATCAAGGTACTGCTAAAGATCTCAGGCATTTGGTCTCTGTCGCAAGGCAAAATTTAGGGGCTCTCAAGGGTCTTAATCAAAGCATAGAATATTGGGACATGATAGTTATACCAATTTTGCTGCGTAAGTTACGTGTATATTCTTGCAGGGCATATCATGCAGAGAGAGATCAAACTCAGCTTCCCACGTTGGAACATTTCTTAACATTTTTAGAAAAAAGGGCAACTAGCTTCGAAGAGTCACAATTACGTAATGGTAAGGCCCCAGCAAGTAGGTTTGCCTTATTGTTCTCATATATATATACAATGTTTTGAATTAGTATTTACAACTCATGTAATGCCGGGGCCAGATTTATGTTCATAAAAATATAATCTGTGTAATGTAAGGTGGCAACACCGAACTTCTGTCTCTTTCACCGCCGTGCTTTTTGGCTAGCAACCATGTTTTTAGGGTTCCGTAGCCAAATTTGGCAAAAACGGAACCCTTATAGATTCGTCATGTCTGTCTGTCTGTCTGTCTGTCTGTCTGTCTGTCTGTCTGTCCGTCAGTATGTCACAGCCACTTTTATCCGAAACTATAAGAGCTATACTGTTGAAACTTGGTAAGTAGATGTATTCTGTAAACCGCATTAAGTTTTTCTTACAAAAATAGAAAAAAAACAATAAATTTTGGGGGTCCCCATACTTAGTACTGAAACTCAAAATTTTTTTTTTCATCTAACCCATAGGTGTGGGGTATCTATGGATAGGTCTTCAAAAATGATATTGAGGTTTGTAATATCATTTCTTTCTAAACTGAATAGTTTGCGCGAGAGACACTTCCAAAGTGGTAAAATGTGTGTCCCCCCCCCGTAACTTCTAAAATAAGAGAATGATAAAACTAAAAAAAATATATGTTGTACATTACCATGCAAACTTCCACCGAAAATTGGTTTGAACGAGATCTAGTAAGTAGTTTTTTTTTAATACGTCATAAATCGAAAACCGCAATTTATCTTTCATTCAATCAACTCAAATATTTAAAAAAACATTTAATTTAAAACTTACTACAGGTTTGTACGGAACCCTCGGTGCGCGAGTCCGACTCGCACTTGGCCGGTTTTTTTATTTGTGCTCGATCAAATTAATAAATTTTATTGGAATAACAAATTATTTCCAAAACAATCGCGACAGCTACAAATACCTACTTGGTGGTAAAATGTCACAGCCTGTCACTGCTCCCTGCAGGGCGACCGGCTAAAACTGACAGCTACAGTGTAACGATCGAAATCACCTCAGATTGGTTAACACTCTTCCACTATTGGACAAAATCCATTGACGCAGCAAGAATACCATAAATTCAGCCAATCACAACAATTGATACTGTAACAATGATTGATGCAGAAGTTACACAATCGCACTGCTGATCTCTTAAATACTTGCTACCACGAGTATTTACTAGGTCTACGTATTTATGCAAGCCGCGCCGCTGCTCCTGCTACAGGTTCACAGAGTAAATGCGTTCCAAAACACTAGCCTGCTGTCTCTTACGTTTGGCATACAAGAGAAAAGGAAGCATCTGTGATTTTACATCACCCTATTATTTCACAATCACTCTGATTGAACAAATAAATATCATCCCTATCCAATTGTATACACATAACAGTATGCAGGTAAGACAAGTTTCGTCGTAGTTTATCAAGAACATCACAGATGGCGTTATAAGTATCAAACTATTGTACTTTCAATAGATGGCTGGCATCTCTTGAGAAAGCCATGCACCTTTATTTCAAAATAGGTTTATTTATTTTCCTCTTATGATTACAGTCACTCGAGAGTTCAGGACAGAAGGCTAGTATTTCTGAGCATCGAGTTCTTGGCTCAACCTAGTATTTGGTCCCAGTTTTTTTTTATCTGATTTATTTGGAGGTTTTTCTTCAAAAAACAATGAAATCAGCCCCATCGTCCCCTGTGAGAAACTTATACCAAACTAGTTCTATTACTTAATTATCTTAATTTAAAATCAAAAAGCATTCTGGCTGCCTCTGAATCAGGGTCAGTCAGAATGCTTTGAAACACCCCCACATCATTTGTGTTAAAATTAGACTATATTTGTCACAGGTTGTTTGAAGTCACAGTCGCTGTTCAACTCAGTATTTCATTTTTCCACCAACCCACTTTGACCTAACTTTAGTAGAAACCGATTAGGGGTATGGGTTTAATATAACTGCCAAGGCCCTCCCACGTTAGCCCGCTAGCATCTTAGACCGCATCTTCACTTACAATCAGATGAGGTCGCAGTCAAGGGCTAACTTGTAGTGGATAAAAAAAGTTAGTCTTAAGTATACCTCTTTGCTCTGTGATGTTGTTATTGTGAGCGGATAGTGCGGGTGAACCCTTAATGGCAAAACGCACCCGACCCGACCCGCGCCCGCTCCCTGTGTGTTTTGCCCTTTATTGCCAGCTGCAGCAGGTCTATATTGTTGACAGTGTCATCACTCTGGTACTTCCAGAAGTTCTGCAGATTACCACGGAAGGATATCTCTCCTATGAGCTCCACGAATTCGTAGTAAGAAGAAGAAAAAAAGAAGGCACTTCTTACGTTTCGTTATTTCTTGTATATGGCTGACGTCGATGTAGGTCAGGTTCTGTACCGGTTTGCCGGGGTACGTCGTGATCCATGTTACCTGCAAACATACATTAACATAATATTAGTTGATGAACAACCGCCCGGTCCACTATTGAGCACGGGAGCTTTTCAGAGAACGGTTCAGGCTATAGTCCACCACGCTGGCCAAGTACGGATTTGCAAAAATATCCGAATGCATACCTAGATAGTGTACGAGTCGTCGTTGTAGGTACCATAGTAAGCATAGTTATTTATATATACTATTTGGTAGGTACTGGTACGCATTGAACTATATTGTACTAGCGTAATAAACAAAAAACAAAACAAAACGTAGTGATTATATATATGTATACTCTTTGCAAAACAAAAAATCAGTGCTGTACGTTGCGGTTGCATCGAACGAGAATGTCGTGCACAAAATCGTCACTCTATGGACAAATGAAAAAGTGATTGAATTTATAGAACTTTACCAGGCACATCCAATAATATGGAATGCATCTCGGAAGGATCATAAAAATAAAAATTTAATAAATGATGCATGGCGCTCCATTCAACAGAATATGGGAATGTTTTAATCAATTGAAGATATTAAGAGGAATTCTCCCGGCGATTTCTCCATACAAAAACTCTTGTCTGTTTCCTCCGTGGATAATTACAATAGAGAAAATATTTTTGCTCTATAAAATCCATATGTGTCCGTGCCATGCTCCTATGTTTTGCTTTTTTCAATAAATTAATAATTATAAGAACAACGAACCTTTAAAAATTGCAAAAAATGGCCCAGTTTTCGCGCAAAAATCAGACATCCTCCAAATAAATTTGACGGATATAATCAAAAAAAGAAAAAGATACCGACATAGCCTGAGTCTTTCTTAAATTATTCGTAAAAAATAATTAAAATCGGTTCAGTTTTGGAGGAGGAAACAGAAAAATACGAGAGTAAGAATTCTACTGTTTTTCATAGGTATTATCAGTCCTAGCTGCAGTTGTCCCTATCGGGTTTTATCGGCCTCTATTCGGAGTGGTTAAATACGTATACACTCACACATATGTACACAGTTAGTGAGTTCAAGCGTAGTCGATATTTTAATTATCGATAATCTAGTGTTGTTTATCGATATCGATATTTTACTTTTTACTAACTAATAAAATAAAATATAGCTTATGTTACGCTGAAAAAAAAGCTTTCTATAAGTGAAAGAATTTTTAAAATCAGTTGTTTAGTTTTTGAGTTTATCCATTACAAACAAACAAACAATCAATCAAACAAATCTTTCCTCTTTATAATAGGTATTAGTTTAGACAAAAGGAAAAGGTGACTGGCTTTCTGTCTAATGACTAATCTATCAACGCACAGCTGAACCAACATCCACTGGACTGGACGGATCGGAATGAAATTTGGCATGCATTTTCCTCATTTTCCGTAGTTCATCTAGCCAGTCTTAT